>JANUYF010000004.1:194316024-195541024 GCA_026167975.1 Phrynosoma blainvillii
GAGCCAGCCCAACCACCTCAGGATACCAGCCAAAGGGTAGCTGGCAAAAGGGTAATAAAGAAAAAAAAAATTTACTCTCCTTCCTGAGGTGAGGGTTAACCTTTTTCCAAAAATATGTTTAGTTTTACATGTTGGAGTTCTATTTCTAATGTTGTGTAGTTTTGTGTTAAATTTGTTTAGGCACAAGTTATTTGAGGTGTATATATGGGCGTGCGCGTATGTACTTGTGTGAAAGTACATGTGCCTGGTACATACACACACACACCATTATCTGGTTTGCAAATATATGTGTAAATATAAATAAATGGATTTATCCAGAGATATGTTTCTTCGCATCTGTAAAAATTCATCATTTGGAGACCATATATTATATATATATATATATATATATATATATATATAGTATATCTGTATCTATCTATCAATGTATATGTATTTATGTATGTATTTATATGTATGTATATATATATATATATATATATATTTTATACACAAACACATACGCACACCTATATAAATGTATACATATATATATGTTTGTATATGCAATACACACACACACACACACACACACAAACATATATGTGCTTGCAGCTGTTGAACCACTAACCCAACCAAGCAAGTATCTGAAAACTGTGGCAGTGGACAGAAAGAAAACCACTCATATTAACAGTTAACTAACAGTTTATTTTTTAACCGAACATAATTGGAAAACATATAAACATATATACATATGTGCATGCAGCTGTAAAACAACAAACCCAAGCCAGCAAATGTCACAAAATGGTGGCAGTGGATTTTAAGGAAACCACTCCCGCTCGGCTATCATGGCCGCGATAGCCCCACAAACCATTTCCCCCTCTGTCTGCCTTCTGCGGCCTCTCAGCGCCTGTGAGTCTTGCATCATAGGTGGGAGATGCAGTTCAGCGGAGGGCTGCCCGGCGTGCAATGCATGGCCCCTTGTCTCACAAATGTTGTGAAGTACCACGCATGCCGACACCACTGTGGCAAAGTGCTCCTCCCCAACAGTCAGCCTAGCTCCAAGGCAGCCCCATCTTCCTTTTAAATGTCCGAAGGCTCTTTCGACCACACACCGAGCCCTGCTAAGTGCCATGTTGAAAGCCAATTGATTTGGCCCCAGAGCTCCTGTGTACGGCTTCATGAGCCATCGCCGCAAGGGGTATGCCCCGTCCGCTATTATCAATGGCAGTACCTGCACTCCCCTGATTGTGATGCTCGGGTTGCCTGGAACAAATTCTCCCTCATCCATGGCCTGGCACAACGACGAATGCCTGAAGATGAAGGCATCGTGGTTGCGCCCTGAGAAGCCTGCCTCGATATCAAGGAAGAGACTGGTGGCCGACGTCAGTCCCTGAAGTACAATCGAGTATCCATACTTGCGATTGTAATAGTCCTCCGTATTTGCCCTGGGAGGGTGAATCGGAATATGGGAGCCATCCAGCGCGCCGACACAGTGGGGGAAGCCCAGTTGCTCGAAACCTTCCACCACCTGCAAGGTAAAAAGAAGGACAATAGAGGAAAAGCCATTAGAAGCAGGGTAAGATCCACATGTTCATGCTCCCCATCTATGAATGTCTCACAGGAAACAGCCTTGCCAATTGCCCAGCCATGATGTAGTCCCCATAATTCTTTGTTAGCTATGCACCCAACTGCTTTGCTGTCTGCCCAGTTATCACTGTAGATGCTTGTGGCTATCCAAATCTACATACATCTACACCACAGAAAAACCCTCCCTTTCAGCTATCCTTAAAGCTCCCTTTGCAAAGAAATGCACCCCCGACACCAGCCCTTGGTAACCTGCTTATACACACACACACACACACACACACACATATATATATATATATAGACATGCACACCCGCAACCTGCACACACAATAGGCAATACCACAGAGGCAAGGGAGAAATTAGCAAATTACTAGATTGTTCCAAAGGAAGCACAAAACCATGCCTCCCATTTTTATGTGGGACTCTCAGCTTATTGTACAGCAGTATTATTATTGCAAAGCATTTAGTTTAAGTTAAAGGAAGCAGAGGCCAGGAACACAATCGAAGGAGATGAACCTACCCGGCGATAGTCCCCAAGGTACACTGTTCTTGGAAGAAGTACTCTATCTATTGCAGTGATGACCTCTATGCATATGATGTAGGCTGTAGAGACCCCAATCTGGAAGTGCCGTGCCACTCTCCTGTAGTTGAGGGGGGCAGAAAGCCACCAGATGGTGATTGCCACCCTCTCTTCCACCAAGATGGCCCTCCTCATGCTGGTGTCCTCGGCCTGGAGGTGAGGGCGCAGAGCCTCTGCTATCTCGAACAAGGTGGATCTGGACATCCGAAAGTTTCTTATCCACATGTCCTCGTCCCAGAGTTGAAGCACCTCATCTGCCCACCAGTTCCGGATTACTTGTGGCCTGACCCACCACCGGCGTGGACGGGGGACAGTGCTGGCATGGAAACCCCGGCCCAAGCGGCTTGGTCGTCCTGAAATCCTCCATAACAGCTGATGGGCTGTGCAGCCTGTGATGCCACACCGCCTCATGAAGCGACGGACCCCAGCCAGCACAGCCCTGTGCCTTGCCCTGTGATCCTGCTCCTCCTTCTCCAGCTCTACCTGCAACTCACGGATTAGCAGAAGAGCAGACTCCATTCTCTTCAGAATCAGCAGCTCTCTCGCACAGCAAAGGAATGGCGACCGGACGGCAATGGCGATAGAAAAGCAATAGCGCTATAGCGATGGAAGTGACGAAAATTGCATGCGACGGTCACGGCAAGCATTCCTTTTACTGCGCATGTGCAAGAACTTCTTTTGCCGGATCGAGGCAGGGATCCTCGGACTTGTGTGTGAACAGGAGTTCCGGCTCCCAGGAGCGGATCCAACGCAGTGTCGCTAATTCCGCAAGGATGATAGTTGTGTCTGAAAGGTAATTCCGTCAGGCGGGGTCTATACTGGAATAGCTCCGGCTAGTTTCCAGCATGCTCTAATGCCGCTTGTCTGCCGGTTTCAGACCCTAGTGTGAAAACGTCCTATGAATGAGAAACTTCCAAGCCACCCTATAATTAACAGCCCTGCTCAGGTCCTGCAGATTTAGGGCTGTGGCTTCCTTGACAGACATCTATCCATCTGTAATGCAGTCTTCCACTTTTCCTACTGCCTTCTATCTTACCAAGCATTATTGTCTTTTCTATCTAGAGAGATCTTGTAGCACCTTTGAGACTTAACTAAAGAAAGAAGTTGGCAGCATGTCCGTCTCTGCCTTCTAGCTCCCAATTAGGCTTAATACTACAAATCTATGTTTTACGTTTTCTTTAAATTCTACAGATTGCATTTTTGTATCATGGTTGATTGGTGTTCTTTAGCTTTACTCTGATTTTTTATATTAGCAGTTTGTGGTCTTTGCTACAATCTGCTCCTAGTCTTGTTTCTGCAGACAGAATGGAACTTCTCCTGCTTCCAGCTGTATAGTCTATTTGATTTCTATATTGACCATCAGGTGATCCCCATGTATACAGTTACTTCTTTGGTTGCTTGAAGAATGTGTTTGCAATGGACAAACTGTTGGCCTTGCAAAATAGAATCAGTTGGTCTCCCGCTTCATTTCTTGATCCTAGGCCAAATTGTCCTACAATCTTTGATACTGCTCTGTTTCCTGCTTTTGACTTCTAATTGACTGTAATTAACAACAGACCTTTACAGACTGCCAGAAATAATGCAGCTTGAGGCAACTTTAACTGTCCTGGCTCAGTGCTAACGAATCATGGGAACTGTAGTTTATTGTGGCACCAGAGTTCTCTGACACAGAAGGCTCAGGGCCTTTGCAGACTGCTAGAAATAGTGCAAATTGAGTCCATTTTAATTGCCCTGGCTCAGTGCTAGGGAATTATGGGAATTGTACTTTTTCTGAGACATTGAGCCTTCTCTGTCAGAGAGCTCTGGTGCCACAATAAACTACAGTTCCCATGATTCCCTAGCACTGAGTCAGGACAGTTAAAGTGGACTCAATTTGCACTATTTCTAGCAGTCTGCAAAGGCCCTCAGTGTCTCAGAAAAAATACAATTCCCATGTTTTCCTAGCACTGAGCCAGGACAGTTAAAGTTGTCTCAAGCTACATTATTTCTGGCAGTCTGTAAAGGCCCAACAAGTCCTGTTTTGGTTCTGTGATAATTTCCCCCTGGACTTCAGCACAGAAATATTCATTTTCCTCTTCTGACTCTATAGTTGGAGCACAAGCTTGGATTATGGTTATATTGGTGGATTATCTATGAAGTCTTGTTAAAATTATTTGGTCAGCCTTTCCATAAAGCATGATTTTGTTGCTTTATTCACAGATTAACTGTGGGATAATGGTGATGTCAGGGCACATAGTCTGAAAATCATCCTTCTCTTGTGGGATATTGGCGGGATTAAATTAACTTTAATGACGGGAAGAGGATCCCATGTGATAAAGTCCTATGTCTGGCTTACTCTGATTCATGCTTCTCGCATTCCATATTCCTGTAATATGTGTTGTGCTCAGGACTTCCTTTCCATGTCTGATCATGTCAACAGTTGAACATCCTTTCAGCTTGAGTCTATTTGCATCATTAGCCACAGTGCTAATACAGACTAATTTAATTAATCTCTGCTAGTTGCTGCATTTCTGTTTATGTCCCAGATTGTAGGACAAAAGTTATGTAGGAAACATAAATTTCAGGAATTCCCCAGATCTGTCTCCAGCCTTGACTGAATCATACAGGTTTGTTTAGGCAGAGAGCAGACGTAGCTACTATTCCATTGTAAATACAAACACATTTCTTTTCAAAGTAAACATTCTTCTGTTCATTTTTTGTTTTGTTTTGACAGCAAATTCTCTGCTCACGTATTCTATTTAGCAGTCTCTTGTGTGGCAGGCTATTTTGGAGTAAGCAAAGAGCTGCTGGAGAAGAGCTTTCCATAATGTGTAACTCCAGGAGGACTGGAATCTTCAGTGTAGTGCTTCTACTAATGCACAGAAGTATTTTTGCCTTATCAAGTTCTCACTCAGCCTTAGGGATATGATAGGTCCTGCTCACTCTGTCACCAACAAACTTGCCTGACCTTTTTCTCTGGACAATGACAAGCAATGAACACAGAATAAGTGGGCAAGTGCAGAGAGTATGAAAAGTGCCCGTTTAAGACATCTTGCTCAAGACACTCTCAAAGCCCAAAGACCCCACTTCATTAATTATTAGATATAATATATGGATCCAAAGATCCTACAGCCTTTCCTATAGCCTGTGTGTGGAAGTAGAATGAGTTACCTTTCTGGCTGTACAATATTCAGCTTCATGAGAGAGTTCCCTGACCAGATGTCAGTTTATTTCCTGGCTGAAAACACTCACGGGCTATGCCAGTTTGTGCATATACCTGCAAATATTTAGTTCAAAACTTGGAAATGTTACTTTTTGGATAACTGTCAGATTTTAACTGCCAACATGGCCAGTGCTCATACTGGCTAGTAACTTTTCCTGCCTGCCTCTGATTTACACACAGTGCATGAACTGTCCCACTAAGTTCAAACTTCCCTCTCCTTCAATAAGTGAAACTGAACAATTTTAATAACTGTGAACTAATTTTGCTCCTATCTGTTGAAATTTGTTGTAAAATACGCCTAGGCTGGAATCTGTTACCCTGATCCAGCTCTTCAAAGTATTTCTGCTTAATCATGTTTGAAGCAGCAGAATCTTGGAAGGAGCTTAGAACATCTTATTATAGAAATACTGTCAAATATTGTTTTCTTCTTTGTATTTGATACATTTTTTCAACTTCTATCAGGATACATTGCACAAAAATAGGGAAAGTCCAACATTGTATATCACTTGTGAAACAGAAGTTTAACTCTCTCTTCTCTCCACATATCCTTCCCCTTGAAGCCCTCACCCACCCCAAATATCTGCGGTCCAGAGAGAAATATAGAGGGAGGGATTTGTACCTCTTTCCAACTCCACTAGGGAGGAAAGCAGTTTTGTTAGCAGAAAAACTGGTCTTGGTTTTACCCAGTTCATTACTCTGATTTCCCCCCATTTCATTAGCCACAATATGCCACAATATGATTTCCTTGCAAGCACAGAAACATGTCACCACAGCAACTGTAATCTGAGAATAGGTTTTTATTTAATTATTTACTTACTTACAGCCACAGTCACTGGAAATAGAATGACCTTTGACTACTGGAGCACTAACCTTTTCTGTAAAGTGTAGTTAAAAATATTTCATTGGTGAGATACTTGCAAGCAACTGCTCTGCATGTGTTAAAGATGCCTGCAGTCTAGTGGTGTCTGAAAGCTTGGGATGCAAAACCTTGAGAGAAGGAGCAATATTGCACTAGCCACAATTGCCACGAAGAATGAATGTTTCACAACAAGGAACTGAACTAGGAGACATGTATTACACAATATGTCTTGCACAAGTAATTCAACTTCTTAAGCACTTTACATTTGCTGTAGCAAATGCTTTAGGCTGTGCAGTCCTAGGCACCTAAGTCCATTAATACCAGTGAACCAATACACTACTTAATGATGTAAGTTTACGGACTAGTCTGAATGGGAATATCCCTGTTTTATCTTCAACTGTTGCCTGGAGGGGGCCCAAGATTTGACATGAAATCTACAACAAAATGTTGCATTTTGGAACGCATCATTTTAATGCTCCTAATTCTTCATTCCCACGCCTTTCAATTTTGCTCCAACAGTCAGCTGTCAATGCCCACTTGGCCATCCTCCATTCCTACCATACTATTTTAAGCCCCCACCCCAATTATGGTTTCTAGTTCCATACATACAAATACACACACACACATTTTTGCAAATGTTGAAGTTTTGGCCTGCATAGACACCAGCTACTCACCTCTGAAGACAGGTAAGTAAGGGGATATTTTAACAGTTATGTACCATTCTTGAAAAGTATTCCTTTCCATAGATGGGATATGAGATGATTGCTCAGCACATTGTGTATGAAGAGCATCAGTACATGACATTCAAAGACAAAGATGGCAGCTTTATTTATTGAAGCATCTTGGTGTACAAGGTCTAATTCTTTGGAAATTTGAAGTAGGGATAACAGGTCAAGTCTCCCTTATCTGGAATCTGAAATCCAGATTCATGTGTGACTGAGATAAGTGAAACCTTTGCTTGCTGATGGTTCAGTGTACACAAACTTTGGGCCTTTACAGACTGCCAGAAATAGTGCAGCTTGAGGCCACTTTAACTGTCTTTGTTCAGTGCTAAGGAATCACGGGAACTGTAGTTTATTGTGGCACCAGAGCTCTCTTACCGAGAAGGCTCAATGTCCTAGAAAAAAAATACAGTTCCCATGATTCCCTATCACTGAGCCAGGATAGTTAAAGTGCCCTCAAGTTGCACTATTTCTGCCAGTCTGTAAAGGCTCTTTGTTTCATGCACAAAATTATTAGAAATGTTGTATAAAATTACCTTCAAGCTGTGTGCATAAGGTGTATATAAAACACATTTAGGGTCTTTACAGACTGCCAGAAATAATGTAGCTTGAGTCCACTTTAACTGCCTTGGCTCGGTGATAGGGAATCATGGGAACTGTAGTTTATTGTAGCACCAGAGGTCTCTGATAAAGAAGGTTCAGTGTCTCAGAAAAAACTCAGTTCCCATGATTCCCTAGCACTGAGCCAGGGCGGTTAAAGTGGACTCAAGCTGCATTATTTCTGGCAGTCTGCAAAGGCCCTTTGATTTTGGTTTAATCACCAAGATATCTCATTATGTATGTATATGCAAAAATCCTAAAAAATCCAAAGTCTAAAACACTTCTGGTCCCAAGCATATAAGGGTACTCAACCTGCATCTCACAGGAGTGTCTGCTGGACTACACTTACGCTCTATTTATAAATTCAGTAAATTCTTATTCAAAGTGGAATGGAATAAATCCAGAGTGGTAACATTACCGCAAGAGTTCCCACTGGCTGGGCAAGGGTTAGCACATTACAGTACAATCAGGCTCAGGCTGATAGTCTGCAAATTATCACAGTGTTTTTAAAGGTGCAAACACTTCCAGTATTTATGTAAATACAGGCAATGTCAATAGTGATTCCCAATAAGAGGAAGAGGAAAATACTATGTACAATCGTGCACAAATGCACATTAGCTACATATGGGAGAGGGGCAGTTATTGCTTTCAGGTCAACCCATACTTGTCCCTATCAAATGATTTTCTTGGCAAGATTGATTCAGAGGAGGTTTGCCTTCCTCTAAGGCTGAAAGAGTGTCACCTGCCCAAGGATCTGCACTGAGAGGGGATTTGAACCCTGGTTCCCCTGAGTCCTAGTCCAACACTCAAAACACTACTACACCATATCAGCTCACATAGAGGATTATATAAGTACACACACACTGCCTTGGGTCCCATATTAAGAGAAAGGCAGGGTATTACCATAGCAGGATACAGCTGCTTTCTAAATGCACCCCTCCCACAGAATGGATCAGGGTACATGTGGCTGTGTGCATATAATTTATGTATATGTATTTATTTTATTTAATCATAGAATCATAGAATCATAGAGTTGGAAGAGATCACAGATCTGTCGGGGATGCTTTGATTGGAAGTTCCTGCATGGCAGGGGTTGGACTAGATGGCCCTTGTGGTCTCTTCCAACTCTATGATTCTATGATTCTATGATTCTATGATTAAATAAAATAAATACATATACATACATATGCACACAGCCACATGTACCCTGATCCATTCTGTGGGAGGGGTGCATTTAGAAAGTAGCTGTATCCTGCTATGGTATAACTCTACAGGTTATATTGAGGCCAGCAGGTTGCATTTTGGCACGTTGACCCTCCATCTGTGGTTGCCACTAGCAATACCTTCCCAAGACTAGTTTGACAGCCATATACCCAGCCATACATTAAGTGAAACCTTTTTTACAATGGCAAGCTTAACAGGGCTGCTGTAAAGATTGCTGCGATAACAGACATGAAATTCCTGAAAGGATGACACACACTGTCTTGGGGGCTGGAACTGTGTGACCCTCCACACATTATTGAACTGCAACACCCAGCCAGCATCAGCAGTGAACTGGAATGCCAGGAGCTGCAATTCAACATCCTGCGCAATTCCCACTCCTGAACTACTTAGAAAATCATTATTAATTATTATTATTTGGGAGATTTCAAACATTCATGTATTTTGGAGGGGTACTAATTTTGATTTTAAACAACAAAGCTCCATGTCTGGCAAGATTTAATCAACCTTAGATGTTATTAAGTCAAAAGAAGTAACACTGTATTAACTATTAAAAGAGGATTACACATGGTGTGGCATGAGTTAAACTCTCTCCTCTGATTTGGGTATGCATTGTGGATTTTAACATAGCACAGGTATAGAAATAATTTCCCAGAATCCCAAGGCAATAAGGACATATCATGTCTTTTACATTTTTCAAAGCAAAGATTTAATTGCCAGTGCACCAAATATTTCTGGCCCAGTTTCCTGGGCAGTTTCCACATCGTATTTTAAGCCAGAAATAGAAATGAATGTCCAGCATGTTACTCTTATTTCTTGATTTAGTATGAAGGGCAGTTTCATTAAAGGCATTTCTTTAAAGCAGAGATGGGTGCCACACTGGCCCTCCAGATGTTGGACTGCACATCCATTAGACCTCATCATTGGCTACGAGGTTAACAAGAGTTGCAGAGGGTCTCAAACTTCTCCCAACAAACACACTTTAAAATGATCATAGGGTTGCCAGGTCGGTAGTATTGGCTGAGATTCCAGGGGCAAAACCTGAAACCAAGGAGTGGGTCTTGTAGTATCATAGGGTTAAGGCAGGTAAGAAGCTTAACAGAACTGTTTCTGTAATAGCTGATTGTGGGAATTGGCATGAAGAGAAACTAGATAAAATTCAGCTAGCTAGGTGATACAGCAACCCAGAACCAGGGAGAGCCCCTTATTGTGGTTCTGCAGGCAGGTAAATGCACCCAGCAGCAACAGTGGTTAGCACCATTCCCTTTCCTTGTATCTCACATAACATGCAGGCAATTTTTCCAGGCCCTGGGCTGCCACAGGGGTCTGAAAAAGGCTTACTGCCAGATCACTAGAAGGTTTTTCCTCAGAGGGCCTGCACTGCTGGTGCAACAGGAGCACCTCACATTAAATCACAGTACTGGCAATCCATTTACAGCCTCAAAATGTCACAATAGACCCAAGTCTCTTCCCAGATCTGTTCCCAATCATCTCCCCATAGCTTTTAGGAGCACCAATATGCATTTAGGTACAACACACATACAAGGTGAGCCAGGGAAAGATGATGCCAGCTGGGAATGTGTAGAGATGAGTGCCCACAGATTAAAACCACCACCACCACCACCCCACACAAATAAAACTCTCCTCCTCCATTGCTTGCCTTGAGGCAAAATGAGGGTATTGTCCCATTTTGAGTTCGGCCTTCTGTAATAAAATTTTTCTTCGGTCCCTAAATTTCTAGCATTGCAACAACTTAAATTTCTATCCTTGAGCCTTAGGAAATACAGTTTAAATAACCCAAGAAAAGTGTCATGCAAAGCTACCACGGGGCAATGCAAATATGGCAGTTCTAGTGTGAACTGTTCTCGGTGTCTCGCTCTCTGCAGTGCTAGAAATTTTGGGACTGAAAGAAATGTTCATGTAAGGGAGGGCAGTATTCTTATTTGGGGCAGCACCACCCTCATTCTGGCCCCCACTGTAGTTGCACCTCGCTCAGGGTGACCAGATGTCCTCCTTTCCCAGATCACATCCTACATTTCAACCTTCTGTCCAGGAAGAAGTCCAACGTGTTCTCCATTTTGAGCATGACTAAGAAGCCCACTGAGTAACACATTTGCTGTTCCCCTTTGAGAAATGTGTCCACTTGCTGCAAATAGGGGGAGAGGATGGCTCCTTTTAAAGTTATTTTTTCTTAGGAGCAGCAGCAAAGACTCACCTCCAGAGCTCAGGGCACATTTGTTTCTCAGAGGGGAAAAGGACAGCAAATATATTAGGTGATGGGCTGCTTGAGGACATAATGCAAATGTGGAAAGGGGGTTTCCCCTAATTTCAGCACAATGGATAAATGAAAGGAACAATTGAAATGTAGATTCAGCCAGTGGATTTGTAACTAATAAAGTACAACTTTAAGCATTTGTCTTACTCAGAGTTCTATATGTATATTGCAAGCCAACAAGGCATTTTAATGAAGATAGGTTCATGAGAGAAATACAGTTGAGTACATAATAAAATGCAGTCTATATAATAAGCTAGTTTTCTGTAATGGTTTGAGTGTTGGACTACGACTCTGGAGAGCAGGGTTCAAATCCCAGCTCAGTGATGGAAATCTACTGTTGACCCTTTGCAAGTCACACTCTCTCAGTCTCAGGGGATCTGAAGAAACTTGCCAAGAAAATTCCATGGTAGGTTTGCATTAGGGCCACCATAAGCTAGAATTGACCTGAAGGCACACAATAACAGCAAGAAAATTATATATCATATATTATAGAACACAAATACAAACACCTATAATACATATCATATTGTTTGTATGCCACAGGCATGAATTTACAGGACTTGAGCAGAGCATGGAGGATAGGGAGGCTTGGAGATGTCTCATCCATAGGATCATCATGAATCACTTAACAACATATAATTCTGGGCCCCAAAATTTTTTCCTTCAGGCCCCAAATTTCTAGTACTGCAGAGAGTGAGACACTGAAATCTGTCCACACTAAAAACTCACATAGCTCAATGCTAGGGAATCCTGGGAACTGTAGTGTGTGAGACATTTAGCCTTCTCTGTCAGGAGACTTTTGGTGCCACAATAAACTACAGTTCCCAAGATTCTCTAGCATTGAATTGGAACAGTTAACGCGATCTCAAACTGGATTATTTCTGCAGTATGTTTTGGACCAAATGAGAACTGTTCACATGACCAAAAAACACTCATATAAATATAAATCCATCTTTCAGAGTCATTCTCAAAACGGAGGACCTTTTGGAATTCCCCCTGGAGAGGGCAGGTCCGGGAAAAGGAGGACATCTGATTCCCCCTGCAACTAAGGTCCAAAACACACAGCAGAAATAATGCAATTTGAGACTGCTTTAACTGCCCTGGCTCAGTGCTAGGGAATTCTGGGAATTATAGTTTATTGTGGCACCAGAGCTCTTTGACAGAGAAGGCTAAATATCTAACAAAACTAGTTTCCAGGATTCCCTAGCACTGAGCCAGGGGGCAGTTAAATAGGTCTCAAACTGGATTATTTCTGCAGTGTGTCTTGGGCCTATAACTCCTCCTTCCGGGAGCCAAGGCCTCCGTTTGAAATTATGCTGTTGTGATATTAAGATTCAAGAGAAGACTAACAGAATAAGATGTTTGGCTACGTTTGAATGGTGTTGATTGTTTTACATTTTGAATTTAAAAAAAGAAAAAATGTCGTTGTGGTGGCTTCTCTTTTTCTTTTTCCTTCTCTGTCCCACAGCAGCGCTCAGGGCCTCGCCCTCTTCGCCCTCAGGCGACTGGCCAAAATGGAGGCGGTGCTGAGGCACAGCGGCCTAGTAGGCCTTCCCTAAAGTTGCTGGTGCCTCCTCCTCCTCCTTCTTCTTGCAAGCGGGGCCGGCCTTTCCCAGGCGGTTCCTCCCCGCGGAGCCTGAGCTTCTTCCCCTTTTAGGCTCCATCCCTCTTCCCTCCCTGCCTGCCCTTCTCCGCCAGGCCTCCCTCCCTCCCTCCCTCCCTCTCTCAGCAGAGCCGCCTTGGCGCCGCCGGGTGAGTGAAGGGCGGCCTGGGCTCCGCCGCGTTGCTCCTTATTTATAGTCCGGGGCCATAGCCGAGGGGGGATCATGGGGGCGAGGGTTGGGGCCGCAGGGACAGGTGGCGGAGGAGGCTGTGTGCCGGGGAGAGTGACAGGGAACAGGGGCAGCACCTGCCAGCCGGGCCTGAGGCGTTTGCTGGGCTGGAGAGAGTCGCTGTGGTGGTCGCCCCTTTGGCCACAGTGCCACTACCCCACACCCTGCCCTCCATTTCCCTGCCAAGTGGTTTCCTTCTTCTCCTCAGGGGGATAAAAATGTAAGTCTTCCTTCCTATCTCTCTCTCTTTCTCTCTGAGTTTTTCAGAAGGACTTTCAAGGTGACTTAAAGGTGAAACCCCCCTCCTCTTTGCCTGGTGGAAACTCTCCCTTGGGCAAGTCACACTCTCTCAGCCTCAGAGGGTTGTATTTCCCCCCCCCCCCCCCCGTCTGAAGAAACATACTGTTTTATAATGTTTATATGGGATTGCATGTATTAGTTGCTTTTACAGTGTTGTACTTTATCTGCATAATTATTTTATAATTCCTGTATAGTTTTACATTCTGTTATTATATTTTTTTCTTAGATTGTATGCCTTTTTTTTGGCAGGATTTAATTTCTTGGATTGATTGTGTCTGTAAAGTGCCATGTAAATTGATGGTGCTATACAAATAAGCTATAAGAAGAAGAAGCAGAAGAAGAAACATGCCAAGAAAACCCCTTGATAGGTTCACCTTAGGGTCTCCATAAGTCTGAAACTATTTGAAGGCAAACAACAACAAAATCTAATGGTTGTTTATTTTCTCATTGTTTAGGAGCTGCTCTTGTCTTCTAGAAGTCCCTCTCTGTCTGCTTCAAGGGTGCACAACTCTAGGTAGCCAAGATGCCTCATGGTAAGCAAACCCGAGTCCTTCTCCTCAACGACATGGAAAAACTGGACAAAACCCTCTTCCGGCTGGAGCAAGGTCAGTATTAAACAGTGGCCACCTTATTCCGTGTGTGGCTTCGGTGTTGTTCATGTTGTGTGGCAATTTGGGTCCTAGGTTGTCCTTGTGCAAGAGGAAATTCAAACGGTTGTTGGCTGTCTCCCTCCGTCCTAAGGTGCTTCTGTGCCAAGTTCAACAAAAGCTTGTAGCCTACGTTTTGAGGAAGAGAAAGGGAGAGAAGGTAGCAAACACTTGTTGTTGTTGTTGTGTGCCTTCAAGTTATTTCTGACTTATGGTCACCCTAAGGCAAACCTATCATGGGGTTTTATTGACAAGATTTGTTCGGAGGGGGGTTGCCTTTTGCCTTCCCCTGAGACAGAGAGTGTAACTTGCCCAAGATCACCAGGTGAGTTTCATATTTCAGCTGGGAATCAAACTTTGGTCTCCAAAGTTGCAGTCCAACACTCAGACCACTATGCCACACTGGCTTCCAGCAAACTCTTCCGCCCCAGTAAATCACTGTAAGAATTTAAGTCTGAAAAAGCCAAGTTCTGGGTGCGTCAATTTCCAGACAAGAAAGAATGGGTGGAGCTGTTTGTGAAAGGAGATACATAATGCCTAACATAAAAAGTCAATATTGTCATTAATTTTTCAGGAGGCAGCTCAAATGCCACATTGAGTCAGCATTCCACAATGTGGTTAGAGAGAGAGAGAGACTGCCATGGCTATATATATATAGGTTGTGTCTCTTATCCAGAATTCCAAAATCCAAAATATTCCAAAATCATCCACATGGGTGGCTGAGATACTGACACCTTTGCTTTCTGATGGTTCATTGTCAAACTATGTTTCATGCATGAAATTATTTAAAATATTTTGTTTAAAATTACCTTTGGGTTATGTATATAAGGTGTATAAGAAATATAAATGAATTTCCTGTTTAGACTTGGGTCCCATCTCCAAGATAGCTCATTATATATATGCAAATATCCAAAATCTGAAAAACAAAATCCAAAACACCTCTGGTCCCAAGCATTTTGGATAAGGGAGACTCAGTCGATATACACATACAGTTGCAGTCTTGTGGTGATTTTTTAAAACTTAAGAGCCAAACTAACTTTGTTGTTAACTACTGTCAAGTTGACTTCAGATTTGTTATTGTTGTGTGCCTTCAAGTAATTTCCAACTTATGGTGACCTTATGGCGAAACTATCACAGCACATTCTTGGCAAGTTTCTTCGGGAGGGGAGTTGCCATTGCTATCCTCAGGCTGAGAGTGTGTGACTCTGAGACGGGTCAGCAACCTATGGCCTGCGGGCCGCTTCCGGCCCGGCCCCCCGCTTACCGACCCCTGCCGCTGCCACCGCTGCTGCGAGTTTCGGCTGCCACGTGGCTGCGCGCGTTGCACCCGTACTCCTGCGCATGTGCAAACACGCCGTGGCCGCCATTTTGGAAAACAAAATGGGGGCGCGACATGCGCTGCGGCGGCAGTGTGTGGCGGAGTGGTGGTGGCGGCAGCGCGCGCAGCGTGGGTCGTGCGTGCGCGCATGGGCATGCGCGCCGCCGCCGCCCCCCCCCCCCCCCCCCGGCCCGCCGGAAGGGAGGACTTCAGCGGACCGGCCCCTGGCTGAAAAAGGTTGCCTACCCCTGCTCTGAGAGGTCATCCAGCCATGGGCATGCTTTTAAAATTGTAAGGGCCATGCACTTCTACTTCCATTGCTACCTTCTAGCAGAAAGAACATACAGATAGAAAGTGTATAATTTAAATAATGCATTTATAAACCTGTATAGATTTTACAGTATAAAACAGAGGCAAACATTTCTCGTGCCTGGTCTTTGTTTAGTTAATTCAATAAACAGCTTTGTTAAGGGCGTAGTAAAGCATGAATGCCCTAAGATTTACTCTTGTATGCATTATCCTAAAGACAACAAATCAAAGACTGTAATAACAGTAACTTAAAATTTTGTTCTGTTTCCCAGTTTATTTCTATATCAGTAAATGGAGGTAACTGATACAGATAAAACAAAAGGCACAAATTATTCAGTTACACATAATGCAGTTTCATTCCTATATTTGTGTTGGCTCAAGGAGCCAATTGTAGGAATAATGAAGTTTGACACCACTTTAAATTCCATGGCTCATCCTACAGAATCCTGGGGGCTACAGTTTTGTGCAGCACCAGCATTTTTTACCAAAGAAGGCTAAAGACCTTATAAAACTACAAATTCCAGGATTCCATAGGATAGAGCTACAGCACTTAAAGTGATGTCAAACTGCATTATTTCTACAGTGTAGATGCACCATCAGTTCCATTTGTTGATGAATATGTGCCTTTTATTCTAAAACAGTTAACAGAATTCCCTTCTTGTATCAGGCCTGTCTTACAGTTTTTTCATTATACATAGAGCCAATGTAGTGTAATGGTTTGAGTGTTGGACTACAATTCTGGAGACCCACTGGGTGACCTTGGGCAAATCATACTCTCTCAGCCTGGGAGGAAGACAAAGGCAAAACCCCTCCTGAAAAAATCTTTTCAAGAATTTTTCATGATAGGGTCACCTTGGGGCTGCTATAGGTTAGAAATGACTTGAAGAAACATAAATAATAACCTGTTTTGCAGGATATCTGCTTTTACAAGACAATTTATAATAGCTTTCTTTATATAGAAATCTGTGAGGTCAACCTGTTTTGGATCAAGAGATAGTTGTGGTTCTTTAAATGAAACTGTGCATGTTTGTCATGCTGTAGGTGTTAAAGCATGAGTTTTGCAAAATCTAGTCCTGGGTCATTATAGTGAGTGAAAGACATCACTATTTTGTTCACATTAGTAGCTTAGTAGACTTAAATTATTCTAATAAAAATGTTGATGTTTTTGAGGGAAATAAATTGAGCATGTATGATTCATAGTAAATAATTCAGGCACCAGATTGTTCACATCCATGTAACCCTGATTGTTTCACCACCTGCACATTATTTGCAAAAAAAGCCCCAAGTTTGTGTAACCTGTATATATAAACAGAGAGCATTCCTCACCATTGACTATATGGCTAGACCTACTGGAAGTTGTGGTCCAGCACCTTCAAGCTGGAGGGCTGTATAAATCGCACCCTTGACCTAAATCCAGTTGCTAGTTCACATTGGAGTGGACCTAGTGAAACAATTTTTGAATAATAAATCTACACTTTGATATATTCCATTGATTTAATAGGTCTACTCTGGTCGATTGTAGCAATTGGATTTAAGCCACTTGGACTGCATCTGCACTGAAGAATTAATGCAGTTTGACACTGCTTTAACTGCCATGATTCAATGCTATGAAATTTGGGGATCTGTAGTATTCTGAGGTATTTAGCCTTCTCTATGAGAGAGCTCTGGTGCCACAACAAACTACAAATCCCAGGATTCCGTAGGATGGAGCCATGACAGTTAACACGGTGTCAGACTGCATTAATTCTGCAGTGTGGCAGCAGCCTGAGTCCTAGTTAACCGAAATCCTAGTTGAAATCAAATGAAATCTTATTAGCCAGAATGCTGGTTAGTCCCAAATCAAGTAGACCCATTGACTTGGTTGTTGAATAGTAAGTCAACATGTAGAACAACTCTGATTCAATGGGTCCTCTCTAATGTGTGTGTAGGGGAGGGGTAACAGTAGGATCTTGGTCACTGTTTGCAGTAGGTTCAATATAACTTTGACTAAACTGGGAAACAAGTAATACTTTTTTAAAAAAAAGTGGTAGCTGATTAGGCATGTGTCCCCATCTGTTGTATTTTGTTAACATTCAGTGCATGAAAACCTGGTAGGGACAACCTGTTTCACTGTATTTAGGGCCTGGTCATGTTAACTGTCCTTTATGCAGCACCCTTGGGACAAAACCATTGGTACATTGTTATCATTGTTTCAGAATGTTAAAACTTTTTGAGAATCATAGGCTAAAATTATCAGTAGGTTTCTAAACCTACTGATAACCTACTGATAAGGTTTCAAAGGGTGGCCTTAATACCCTGAAGGCACCCGATATCATCTGGTCATGGAAGCTAAATAGGGTCAGGCTTGGTTAGTTCAATGGGGGGGGACAACCAAGGAATATCAGGTGCTGTAGCCTGTGTTTGAGAGAAAGGCAAATCACTTGAGAATATTCTTTGCCTAAGAAAAGATGAAATTCATGTGGTTACCATAGGTCAAAGGTCAGCTTGAAGGTGCACGCACACACACACACACACACACACACACACACACGGGGTGGGTGGGTTCTGAAACCCCTATCCATATCTACTTGGTCAAGCCCTTTTCACATATGAAAATTATATGTGGCTAAATCAAAGGAAATAATTATATCAATAGTAGTATACTGTTCCTGTGCTTGTCGAACTCTGTTCCTATTGATGTCCACTAGGTCCCATCATCATTACAGGACTTCAAATGACCCCTTAAGACTCACTTGTTTACCTTGTCCTGTAACTATACTAGGACTCTACTAGGTCTGTTGTGTATATGGTGCTATCTGGTTTTATGCATTAATTTTGTTTTTGCAGTTTTAGCTGTGTTCTTCTTGCAGGCTTGTGCAAGTTGTCTTTTGGACTACAACTTGCAGTTACTGTCTGAGAGATTCTGGGAGTTGCAGTACAAAAAAACAAGCTCTGTCTTTGTATGGCTACATTTTATGGTTGTAATTATTTATGCTGTCTTGCATTTACTCCAAAAGACAGGTTATACAGCTTCTAACCTACCAACTAAATAAATAAATGTATAATATATGATTTTTTTAAAAAAAAATGATTTTGTTGCTTTCTGCATGTTGTTGCTACGTGACAACAATGCTCAGAAGTGACCCAGTAAAGTGCTAAGTGTAAAAATGCATTTTGTTTAGAATTGGTACATAGGTAGGAATATCAATCTTGCTTGCTTACCTATGTATTATTTATTTGTTAAAAGCATATATAGATTGCCTTTTTGCCTGATGTACAATTTAAAACCCACAGCATGACAAAGCATATCTAACACCAAATAAATGCAAAAGGAAACTATCTTTTTTTAAAAAAAGTTGGAGAGTTGCTTTCAAATTTGTCTTAAGCCCGGTGGAATAGTACATTTTTAACTGCCCATCTAAGGAAAGGCAACAGAAGATCTATGAGAGCAAACCAGTTAACTTTATTGCGTTCTGCTTTGAAATTCATACTGCATTGATGTCTTAAAGAAAAAAATGTATGTATTCTAACACATCCATGCTTTTCCAATGCTCAGGTTTTGAACTACAGTTCCGGCTTGGCCCTACCTTACAAGGCAAGCATGTTAACGTGTATTGTAACTATCCAGCTGCTGGAGAAGTGTTTGATCGACACAAGTTCAGATGCCTATCTTGGCACAACCCAGCGGGAAAAGAAGATGATTCTGACAAGCACTGTAAACTAGATCTCCAGATATCTGGATCTTACCAGTATTATTTTAGCCATGAGTAAGTGAATGTTGGTTCTGGAGGAAGAGCTGCTGGAGGGAGCATGTTTTGTTTGATGTCTTATGGCTGATTTTTGTTCTTATCCAGCTGGCAATCCTTGTTAGGGAGTGGGGGGGGGCAGAAAATAGAAAACATGTCAGCACATAGGACAGGTATTTCATACAGGCTCAAGTGCTTAAGACATTGACTCTGTTGATTGCAAAATCAGCAGGTTGGCAGTTCGAGGCCCAGGCAATGAGTGATGAGGTGAGCTCCCATCGCTAGTCCCAGCTTCTGCCAACCTAGCAGTTCAAAAGCATGCAAATGCAAGTAGATAAATAGGTACCACTTTGGTAGGAAGGTAAACAGCGTTCTGTGCAATCATGCTGGCCACATGATCACAGAGTAGTCTCTGACAACGCTGGCTCTTCGGCTTAGTAGCAGAGATGAGCACCGCCCCCATGGTTGGACACGACCTTGTCAACGAGGAATACCTTTACCTTTAATTAAAATTAAAATTAAAAACACATAAACAATTAAGTTACTTTCTAACATACACATTCTCTAGCAACAAATAACATCCATTTATACATACAATCTATTCTTTCCAACCTAAACACATCATATATTAGGTCCGATGTACACCAAGATGTTTGATAACGTGCTTCTCATTTTGCCAGTAAATTAACTGCCATTTACACTATTACTACTTGCATTATGGGTAATCTGATTACCCTTCAACATGCAAAGTTATTTTTTAATGTTAATTCTCTATCTTTTTGTTACCTACTTTACATGTGGATGATCATTTATAACCTATCTCGGTTATTACCAAGTCAAGAAAACAAGCAATTTAACTATTACAGCTCTTTGATATTACCACAACCAAGACATAAATGAGTAAATTTATCCATTAAATATAGTCAAGTGTTACCTGTCACTTTCTGACACTGAGCTTGAAAGAGTTTATATGATTCAAGATATTAAAAGCATCAAAATAAATTTAAAATAGCAAGATAATAACAGCCCGGGATAGGTATTGCTGATAATAGGTGATTAAACCTAGTATGTAATTTCCTGATACAGTGATAGAATCCCTGTGTGTTTTATTCCAGAAATCAGAAAAGTGGGGGAGGTTACATAGTTGTGGATCCTCTTTTACGTGTTGGTGCAGACAATCATGAATTGCCCTTGGATTGTATTACACTCCAGACATTCTTAGCAAAGTGTCTGGGACCGTTTGATGGATGGGAAGATCGTCTTAAAGTCTCAAAGGAATCTGGTAAGGACCACATTGATTCAGGCTCAATTATTGATTTCTAGATACATCCACTAGGCTGCATCCAGTGTTCTACTAGTAGAACTTTTAGGACTTTCCAAAAGTATCCCTGAAACAGGAATTGCTCAGCCACTCCTAGTTCTGCTGGATTCTGCAAGTAGAAGTCCATGAATGCTTTCTGCCCAGTGTTTGGTAAGACTAATTAATAGATTTGTACCTTATCTGGTGCACAGCATTGATTGGCTGGCTGGCTGGCTGTATTGATATGAAATACTTGAGGTAATACATGTAGGCTTCCTAGGCAGCCTGTCATATGGACACTAATCAGTCGAAGAGGTGTTTTATTTGTCTTCAGACTATGGGCAGCTTACAATACACAGTTGATTCCAAATGTACTCTTATCCCTTGATGGGGAACAAAACATGTTAATACATTTCATTATTCCTTTGTAGGTTACAACATGGTTCACTTGACACCAGTGCAAAAACTTGGTCGGTCTAGGTCATGTTATTCATTGGCTGACCAGCTGGAAGTAAATCCTGATTTTTCAACTCCTAATAAAAAATGTTCTTGGAATGAAATTGGAAAATTAGTGGAAAAAATGAAAAATGAATGGAATATGCTTTGCATTACAGATGTAGTCTACAATCACACAGGTATGGTTCTTTTTATTGTCTTTGATGTTCCTATTGCCAATTTTCTAAGTGGCTGCCACTATGAGATTATGTTTCCAAGATCTGCCACAATTCTGTAAATAATTGTAAATAAAATAATAATAATAATAATTTATTTTTATCCCACCCCTCTGTAATGCAACCAGGGCAGCTTACAACATTAAAAATACACTTCATATCTCACAATCCCACCCACCTCTTAAAATACCATTAAACAATGAACAATTTAAAACACACTTAAAATAAAATACAAATAAACAAATAACAATAATTGCAGCAGACTCAGGGGAGCAGGTTGGGCTGTCTGTTGATGGCCAGAATAGCTATTCAGGAAAGGCCTGCTTTGTCTCATTCATTTCCCAGATGAGGCTGGACATCATCATGGTCAAACTGGTTTTACATGTGGGCATCTAAACAAAGTTACTGTTTTGCACTCGTGCATTTCTAAAGTTTTTCAGCCAAGAAAATTACAATTATAATTGCAATAATGATATACAAATATATTCAGCGTATCTGATTAGCATTGGAACTGATTTAGTTTTTCCTTTTGTGCATTGCTTCCTCATACATCCAGTTGAGTTGGGCATTTTTGCATGCAATTTTTTTTAACAAGAGCTTGGAATGATGTTTGGAATTTTTTTTGGACTGGAAGTTGTAGTCCCAAAAAGTAATTCTTTCAAGCTTTGATTTTGGTGAGAACTCTTTAGGAGTTGATTCTCACTGAGAATGAAAACAAAGGGGGGATGCAGACGGGCGGCCCTGGGCCACGCCCAGAAGCGGAGGATCGAGGCCAAGGCTGCCGGACACCTTGGCCCCGATCCTCCCTTTCGCATGTGTTCCTCATCTGTTTTCCATTCAAAACCCCTTATCTTTTCTATACCTTCCTTACCTCCTTTCCCCACCTTCTCATATCCTTCCCCTCTCTCCTCCCTTTCTCTTCCTCTTTTCCTCCATCCTTCTCTCCCCGTCAATCTTCCTTTCTTCACCTTCTCTTCCCCTGTCCTTCTTAACTTCTCCTCCTATACACTCTCCCCCTCTCCAATCTTCTACACCTACTCTTACCTTCTTCACCTACCTCATTCTATCTTACCCCTTTCACCCCAATTAACCATCCACCCCTTATTTAACTGTCTGCTTCTCACAATCTTACCTAAAACTCCACTATTTACTCTCCACTTCTTTGACTTCTTTCCTCCTTACTATTTATCCATCCTTTTGTATCCCTTTTATTTTTTACTTTTTTTTTTTTAGCTACAGACTTTCCCTCTTTTACTCTCTTATCATTTTACTCTCCTTTAATATATCTATTCCTTTGTCCTTGCTACTTTTATGTAACCTTATATAACAGTAAATTTTACCAGTTTAAAATCTTAATATCCTTTCTAATTGATCAAAATCACACTTTCCCGTTGCTCCTTCATATATTTCAAAATTAATTGCCAGTCCTTATCCAACTTGGCTACTGATCTGTTTCTTAGTATTTGCGTCAATTTGTCCATTTCTATTATTTCCAATAATTTTATTATTCAATCTTCTTTTCCAGGAATATCTTTCAATTTCCACTTTTGTGCAAATAATATCATTGCCACAGAGGTCATATAAAATAATATTTTTCCATGTTTCCTTTCTACTTCACCATCAAACATTCCTAATAGGGAGCTTTCAGGCCTCATTTCTAATTTTATCTGTAATATTTCACGGATTCATAACCTAACCATTTCCCAATACTTTCTTGCCTTTTTACAATTCCACCAGCAATGTATAAATGTCCCTGCTGTGTCTCCACACTTCCAGCATTTATTATTCCTATTTTTGTAAATCTTTGCCAATTTGTCCAGTGTTAAATACCATCGAAAAAACATTTTATATCAATTTTCTCTTATGGATTGTGATGCCGTATATTTTATCCCTTTAGTCCACATTTTTTCCCGTTGGTCAAGTTGAATATTATATCCTGTATATCTTGCCCATTTAATCATCGTGTCCTTTACTATTTCTTCCTCCATTTCAATTTCTAGTAGCTTTTTATACAACTTCGCTATTATTTTTGTATTTCCATCGCACAATATTATCTCCAAATCCGACTTTTTTCCTCTGCCCCAAATTTTTTTAGATCTATCATAGTCCTTTTGTAAATTTGTCTATATGCAAACCATCCTAAATCGAATCCTATTTTTGAACTTCTTGCATTTTAATCTTTATTTACCTCCTATACTTTTTTGTTATTTCACTATAATTAAATCATTTCTTTTCTCTATACATCTCTTTTCTATATATAGCTTCCTGAGATGATAACCATATTGGAAATTTACATATTATTCTTTTCTTATATTTATTCTACACTGAGAGAAGATTTTTTCTTATGCAATGATTATTAACTGCTTGGTTTGCTTTCTCTTTGTCATAAGCTAAAAATGCGTGTAACCCAAATTTCAATCCTTCCCCCTCTAATTCTAAAAGCCTTCTATCTTGCAAATGGATCCAATCTCTAATCCACATAAGGCTACATGCTTCTGAATATAATTGTAAATTTGGAACCACTAAACCCCCTCTGTCTTGCGCATCTTAAAGTATTTTTAGTTTAATTCTTGGTCTTTTGTCTTGCCAAATATATTTTGCAATATCTCTATGCCAGATTTTATACGGTTTATTAGAATTTATAACTGGAATCATTTGAAATAGGAAAAGAAACTTTGGCAAAATAGACATTTTAACTGCTGCTATTCTCCCTAACGATGACAAATGGATATTTCTCCATCTCCCTAAATCTTTTTTTATCTCTTTCCATAGGTTCTGATAGTTGTTTTCAAATAGTTCATTAGTTTTTTTCGAAATCCATATTCCCAAATATTTTAATTTCTTTTTAATTTCTATTCCCGCAATACCTTGTAGTTCCTTTTCTTCATCTGCTTTCAAATTCTTTGTTATTATCGCTGATTTATTTTTGTTAATTTTATACTCTGTATAATCCCCAAGTTTCCCTAACAGTGACATCAATATTTCTATGTTTTGGTTTTAGAGGTTTCTCATTCATAAGGTCATGATAAGTCGAAGATGATGGCAGTTAACATTCAAGACATTTTTATATATAACTTCCATCTGAACTTGACCATGTTAACTGTTCAGATCTCAGGATGGAGAATTTTCATGTTTACAGTTGAATGTTGTGAGAAGTGCCCATTGATGGCATGGAAACTCTAGGCAGTCAAGGTATCATGAGAGGTTCTATGTTGTATTGCACTGCTATGGAAATACATCTGTAATTCTCACTGCCCACCCTATTATGGGTGCAGTTGTAGATAGCTGATCTTTCAGATGAAATACAGGCTTTAAGAGCTGCATTAGTTCCAGAAATGGCATTCTTCCACAGTCCCATTAATGCAGGGGTAGGCAACCTAAGGCCTTGGGGGGGGGGGTCGGATGCGGCCCCCCGAGGCCTTTGGACCGGCACCAGGCTGGTCATGCCGCCACCGCTGTCCCCGCCGCCGCCACCCGCCATGATGATATTGATTATTGTTGTCATTATTTGTTCATAGAATCATAGAGTTGGAAGAGAGCACAAGGGCCATCCAGTCCAACCCCCTGTCATGCAGGAACTCCCAATTAAAGCATCCCTGACAGATGGCCATCCAGCCTCTGCTTAAAGATCTCCAAGGAAGGAGACTCCACCACACTCCGAGGGAGTGTGTTCCACTGTTGAACCGCCCTTACTGTCAGGAAGTTCCCCCTAATGTTGAGGTGGAATCTCTTTTCCTGGAGCTTGCACCCATTGTTCCGGGTCCTAGTTTCTGGGGCGGCAGAAAACAAGCTTTGTTTTCTCCTCAATATGACATCCCTTTAAATATTTAAACAAGGTTATCATATCACCTCTTGGCCTTCTCTTCTCCAGGCTAAACATCCCCAGCTCCCTAAGTCGTTCCTCATAGGGCTTGGTTTCCAGACCCTTCACCATTTTAGTTGCCCTCCTTTGGACACGCTCCAGTTTCTCCATATCCTTTTTGAATTGTGGTGCCCAGAACTGGACACAGTATTCCAGGTGAGGCCTGACCAAAGCAGAATAGAGTGGCACTATTACTTCTCTTGATCTAGACACTATACTTCTATTGATGCAGCCTAAAATTGCATTGGCCTTTTTAGCTGCTGCATCACACTGTTGACTCATGTTCAACTTGTGGTCTACCTGGACTCCTAGATCCCTTTTACACGTAGTCTCGTTCAGCCAGGTGTACCCCATTGCATATCTGTGCTTTTCGTTTTTATACAATGGGGGACACCTGGCTGAACGAAACTACGTGTGAAAGGGATCTAAGAGTCCAGGTAGACCACAAGTTGAACATGAGTCAACAGTGTGAGGCACTGTTCTTGGGGTTTTCTTGGCAAAATCTTCACAGGGGTTTTGCCATTGCTTTTCTGGGGCTTAGAGAGTGTGCATGCATATTTTTTTATATTTTTAAATATTTGTAAAATTATTTATTTATTTATTTATTTATTTATTGGTGCTTCGGCCCCCCCAATTGTCTGAGGGACAGCAACCCGGCCCCCAGCTCAAAAAGGTTGCCTACCCCTGCATTAATGGCTTGGTGGTTTCAGGGAGCAAAACCCATGCTCGAAAGTCTTTTCATCCTCCTTCATATGCATCTTCCATATTTTTGCATTAGTCTTTCTGCTTCTGATTTTAATCTTAAAATGTACTTGAATGGCAGAAATGATTAATGCATCTACTTACTAAGGTAAATACCTTAGAAATAATATCTAAGGCTACAGTAATTAAAAACTTATTTCATGTTATGATGAGCAACCACTTCTGAGGCTGTAGATTTACCTAAGAGTATAAATACCATAAAGACAGTAGATCTTGTCTGATCTTGAAACCTAAGCAGGTTCAGCTCTGGTAAGTAGTTGGATGGGAGACGGCCAATGAATACCAGGTAGTATAGGCTATATTTGAGAGGAAGGAAGTGGCAAAACCACCTGTGAGTATTCCTTGCCTAAGAAAACCTTATGAAATTCATAGGGTCACCATAAGTCAACAGGCAACTTGAAGGCATACACACATATCAGTTTCTTTGAACTCTTCAGACTTATCCTGAGTAAACATGTAAAGGATGGCACTGTAGTCATTTTTCCAAGGCCCTATGCTTATACGATTGCCCTCCATTTTCGCAGACTTAAAGTCTACGGTCTTGATTCTTCGCGGAGGGGCGAGCTCCATAGGATAAAATGGTGTGCATGGTAATTCAAGCCAATAGGGCTTAAATATTAATGAGTTTCCATTTTCACTTGTGTGTGTGTGTGTGTGTGTGTGGAACAGATCTCCCTGCGAAAATGGAGGGGCAAGTGTAAAATGCATGAAATTCTATAAACATTTACATACTTCAGTAATATGTGCACATTTTGACCTAAGAGCAGTTGTGAACAGGTAAGATTTAAAAATCAGTTAGATTTAGACAATAATATTCTTTGTAGGTTCTGTGTGTGATGGCAGTGTTTGACTATTTTAAATTTACCTAACTAATTTAGAAGGAATAGGAGCAGCGTTGGGCTGGAGAGAGAGATTAGTGATGACAGAAATAACAATATAATGATACTTGTAATAGAATGACTTTGAGGTTAACAACTGAGTAAGTGGCTACTCTGTTTCTGCTGTATTTACCGTATTTTCCGGCGTATTAGACGGTTTTTGAACCCTGGAGGAGTGTCTCCAAAGTGGGGGGGTCGTCTGATACGTCGGATATAAACGGGAGGAGGGTGACGACGCGGCAAGGAAAAGAGAGAGAGACAATCCTCCTCCTCTTTCCTCCCAGGGAGCACAGAAGCTGAGGGAGGAAGGAGGTGTGGAAAGCCAGAGACGACGGAGAAAGAGGTCCTTGGGGGGAAAGAGGAGGAAGATTGTCTCTCTCTCTTTTCCTTGCCACATCGTCATCTTCCTCCTCTTTCCTCCCAGGCACCTCTTTCTGCGTCGTCTCTGGCTTTCCACACCTCCTTTCTCCCTCAGCTTCTGTGCTCCCTGGGAGGAAAGAGGAGGAGGATTGCCTTTCTCTCTTTTCCTTGCCGCCTCGTCATCCTCCTCCTCTTTCCTCCCAGGGAGCACAGAGGGTGAGGAAGAAAGGAGGTGTGGAAAGCCAGAGACGATGCAGAAAGAGGTGCCTGGGAGGAAAGAGGAGGAGGATGACGACGCGGCAAGGAAATTTTCTCCGTCGTCTCTGGCTTTCCCCACCTCCTTTCTTCCTCAGCCTCTCTGCTCTCTTCCCAGGGACTTGCCTCTTGTGATTGGATGAGGCAAATGTTAATGGAGGGAACTCCCTGAGAAAAGGAAGAGGCGGAGCAAGAGAACAGAGGCTCAAGGCGGGAGGAGAAGGAAGCCACAAGCATGAGGAGAAGGAGAAGGCAAAGGAATCCAGGTGAGAGGAGGAGAACCCTAAGGCGATCCTCTCCTGGATTTTTCTTGGCAAGACTGGTTCAGAGCAGGTTTGCCATTGCCTTCCCCTGAGGCTGAGTGTGTGTGACTTGTCAGAGTTCACCCAGTGGGTTTCATGGCAGAGTCCAACACTCAAACCACTACACCATGCTGGCTCCTATTCCCATGTACTACCTAGGAAACAATTGCAGACTTTTTTGTTGTTCTTGTGGGTCTTCAAGTCCTTTCTGACTTATGGCAACCCTAAAGCAAGCTTATCATGGGTTTTTCTTGGCAAGACTGGTTCAGAGCAGGTTTGCCATTGCCTTCCCCTGAGGCTGAGAGTGTGTGACTTGTCAGAGTTCACCCAGTGGGTTTCATGGCAGAGTCCAACACTCAAACTACTACACCATGCTGGCTCCTATTCCCATGTACTACCTAGGAAACAATTGCAGACAATCTGATGTTTTTTAATTTTTATTTGGAGTTCGTTGGAAGAGGGAGGGTGGTCTTATACTGCGAGTATATCCCAAAATCTATATTTTAGCTGGAAAAGTTGGGGGGTCATCTTATACGCCCAGTCGTCTTATATGCCGGAAAATACGGTATATGTGTCTCCATCAACCAAGTCCTTGTTTTGTTTTGTTTTAAAAAATGACAACACACTTTTGTGGTCATTTTAGAACTGAAAACATTGCAAAAATGAAAATATTAAATACATAGAGCCTGAAAAAATGTTCTGAGCTGAGTATAGTCTTATTGTGCCAGTTCAGTCAGCTGGCTGCTTTTACAGCTGATGGATGAGTTCCATGTTTATAAAGGTCAAACCTTCAGTGAAAAGTAAGATCTTCATGGCTTAGAATGTCAAATTCTAGAGGATCTTGAGTTTCAGTGTTAACAGACATTTTAAGCTAAGGTAGAATGGATTGCTCTGCTAAATAGGTGTTCCTTTTCTTCTTTGGAGGCTTTTCCTGTTCCCTTAAATCTATGGAAGGGTCAGTCTTTTTTCTTTGCCATCTTATGTGACATTTCCAAAAAGAATAGGCTGACTGACACATATGTATCCCTAATACGCAGGTGAATAGCAAATTGATTTTCTTGGTGGAAGCATTGGATATGTGATGCGTGTTTGTTTGACATTCATAAACATCAGTTAATATACTGATTAACCTAACCTGATCCTCTGCATTGCCAACAGTTCAGAATAACAGTTCTGAACTTCTTGAATTACTATTTAGTTCTTAGGTTTGTGTCCATAAGAATTGCTCACTACAGTTATAAAAATTAGCAAAGGAAAGTATGAATTTCACATAGAAAATGTATTGTGCCCCAATCATGTTGGTTCCCATGCAGAATCAATCTCTCTTGGAAAACTTCAATTACCATGTTATTGGTGAAACACCTGATGAGCAATCATGAGATGTTGTGCTGTGCAATACTTAATTTTTTCTAGCTAGTTGTATTGCTAATTCTGTATTTCTTGTTTTCTCTTAGCTGCAAACAGTGAATGGATAACTCAACATCCAGAATGCAGTTACAATCTTGTTAATTCTCCTCACTTGAAACCAGCCTGGCTTTTGGACCGAGCCCTTTGGCATTTAACCTGTAGAGTGGCAGGTGGCAAATACAGTGATAGAGGGGTGCCCGCATTGATTGAAAATGACCAGCACTTGAATGTAAGAAAATGACACGTTTATTTTGTTAATAAATGTTACTGAATAAAGAAAAGTGTCTGTGCTAGCTGAAGATGTTTTGCTGTCTGAGCCAGTGGTTCATATGTCCATTTACTGTTCATGATGCAGCCAAATCAAAGCAAATGTCAAAGCAAGATTATTATGAGACATGAGCCAGAACATTTCACAGTCTCCTCACCCCATCTATGGCAATAAATGTACAATAATAAAAAAGTAAGTTTTGCTGCCCTTTCATTACATCCAAAATCTGCTGCCTGAGATGGTCATCTCATCCTGCCTAATAATAGGTCTAAAAAGTATTATTCACATATTCTGAAAATTTGATCCTTGAGATGTATATTTGCATCCTCAAGATGCAAAACAAGATAAGACATATATCACCTTTCTTTGCCCCACAGATATATTACAATTTATGGTCCAAAACACACTGCAGAAATAATCCTGTTTGAGACCGCTTTAACTGCCCTGGCTCAATGCTAGGGAATTCTGGGAACTAGTTTTGTGAGCTATTTAGCCTTCTTTGTCAAAGAGCTCTGGTGCCAAAATAAACTATAATTCCCAGAATTCCCTAGCACTGAATTAGGGCAGTTAAAGCAGTCTCAAACAGAATTATTACTGCAGTGTGTTTTGGACCTATTTTTAGTCTTGAAAAATATTTTCTTCAGGATCATAGTGATCTCTTTTAAATATGGTATTTGCTGTATGCTGGTTCTTGCTATTGTACATTTTAAGGTCCGTCATTGTAATTATGCTGTTTTCCAAGAATATCCTTTTGCTACATCTTTGTTTTTTCGTGTTGCGATTTGCCTTGTCTTGAATTATTTTTCTGGAAAGGCAATTCTGTAGAGTTCATATGTAACTGATGGCCCCAAAGGAGTGGCTCTGTACCGCCCCTTTGATTGCTGGATTGGGGCTGTAGCAACCACATGTGTGGCCCTGATTTGACACTTTGCCAGCTCCAAAAGGAGCAGCAGAAAGCCACTCCTTTTGGAGCCAGCAAAAAGCTGCCCTTGCCGCCACGGCAGCATTTTTCAGCACTCCTTTTGATGTGCGGTGTCTGAATGGCATGCCAAAGGAGTGTCGTAACGTTGCTGGGCAGGCAGGTGGGTGCATGATGCCGGCATCAGGGCGGAGTTCGGGCGTGTGGTATGTGGTCGCCACACCCCCACTCCACCCCGATGCCGGCGTTTTATGCCAGTCTGTACAACCCCATAAAAACTATGATATCTACATTTTACATAGTAACATGGTGCTGCTCAAACTTTATCTTTTCTTTAAAAAGAAAAGCAAAGTAAGGATGTATTTACAAGTTAATTCTATGCCTGCTTTCTTGTGCAATTCTCAACATTTCACAAAATGATGAACAATATAGGAATGATCTTTCAGAGCAATTTGGAAACAAAGGCATTTATATTGAACAATATATATATAAAACACTGAATTTTGTTTCCTTGCCTCATCTGCTTCTTATTTTTACAGTCTATTCGTAAAATCATTTGGGAGGACATTTTTCCCAAGATAAGATTGTGGGAGTTCTTCCAAGTAGATGTTAACAAATCAGTACAGCAATTTAAAACCCTCTTAACTCAAGGTAAAATCTGTGTTACTTGTAGCATATTAAATGAAGAAATCATGGCTTTCACAGATATTCAAGTGTGTTCACAGATATTCAAGTGAAAAAACTGCTTTCCTGTGTTCATGGGAGGAAAAGTTACGTTTGAAATCTTGTCAGTTGGAAAAGTAATTTCTCATGTGGCATCTTGGAATAGAGGGGATGTTGTGAAAAACAGACTACACTTTAGACTTTATGGCCCCCTTGAGCTCATGGAACCAGTTTCACAATTCTTAGGATCCTGGCTAATAATTACGCTTGTGTCTAGTTGATATTTGTAGGAATATTTACTCTTATATTTTTTCTTGCATTTATTTATTTATTTATTTATTTTTAATTTATAACCCACTTTTCTCCTGACATGGGCCCCGATTTAAAATGCAATTTAGCTCCAAAGAAATGTAATATGAATAGAACTTTAATGCCTTAATCTTCCTCCTTTTCTTCTTTATAGTATAGCTTGTACCTACAATTTCTTCCATTCTCCCAACATTAAATATAAAATGGGTTTTAGAATATAAAATTGCATCCTGCTCCTTATGTCAGGATTGCACAGTCCTGCATCCTGTGAGCTACCTGTGTCCCTCCCAAGATCTTCATTGTGGCTCTCCATGGTGACCTGACCCCAGTTGGTATCAAATCTGCACCCCAGGGTGTATTTACACTGTAGAAATAATGCAGTTTGACACCACTTTTAAGTGCTGCAGCTCAAACCCAAGGAATCCTGGGATTTTTAGTTTTACAAGATCTTTAGCCTTCACTGCCAGACTGCTGGTGCTTCACAAAAGTACAAATTCTAGGATTCTGTATGATAGAGGCATGGCAGTTAAGGTGATGTCAGACTGCATTATTTCTACAATGTACCGTAGGTGCACCCTCTGTCTTCTAATGGCAAAAGAAAGGTGATCTGTAATGAATTCACACTGTGAAGAAAGCTGACAGGAAGAGAGAAGAGAGAACACTCTTCAATCCTTCTTGAATCTTATGGATTGCTTTTTTTCCTGCCTCTTCTAGGAGTAAAGAAATAGTACTATATTGTGAGAGGGCAATCTTGGCAATGAGGAAGTGATCTATTGGATTTCTTGCACTGCTGCCCAGCTATCACAGTGAAAAAAGCAAAGATTCGTTTCTTTGCTTGCAATAATGTGCAGCCCTCAGGTCACATCTAACAGTTTGGAACAATGATAGTTTGTATTCTTGCCTTTGGGTTGAAATGACTCCTTATCTTCATCTACTTGTCTCAGAGGTGGTTCTGCATTGTGAAGAATGCTGGGAAAGTTCTGTGGAATCTGTTCTGTGGATTTCCCTGAAACCCTTCTTTTACTGCTGGCAAAATGCATTGTGTTAGAAGGCATGCTCAGTTGTTGACATACATGGGGGATAGCTTTATCTGTGAAGTATGTGCTTACTAGCAATTGTTGCCCAGAGTAGTGATATACATAACAGATACTAGACATATTAGAGGGCCTGCATTGTGTAGTAGTTTGAGCATTGGTCAATGACTTTAGAAACCAGAGTTCAAATCCTGCCATGTTAACCCTCTGGGTGACCTTGGACGTCACGCCCTCTCAGCTGCAAAGGAAGACAAAGGCAAATCCCCTCTGAATAAAACTCAGGAAAACCCAGGAAACTTTCAAAATAGGTTCACCATAAGTCAGAAACAACTTGAAGGCACACAACAACCACAATATGATATGGGCCAACTCAATGTATATAAGTAGCAGAAAACATCTATGTCCATCTGTGTACATTTGTTGGAAAAACATCAGAAGCTATGCCGTTTAATAGCACTTAAAAGGCTGTCTTTTGATCACCATGATTCTTACAGAATGTATTATTAAAAGCAAGTTCATTTCTATACCGCTTATCAGTGAACTAAGCACTCCCTAGGCAGTTTACAAAGTATAAGCTAATTGCCCCCAACAAGCTGGGTACTCACTTTAGCGACCTATGGAAGGATGCAAGGTTGAGTGGACCTTAGAGCCCCTGGGATTGAACTCACAACCTTGTGGTGGCTGTACAGGCATTTAACCACTGTGCCTCCAGGGCTCCCCCCCCCCCCCCCCGTAATGTAATTAGTTCCTCCGTGTGCAGCCATAATTAGACTATTAACTGATAACTTTGTCTTGTCTGCCTCTTGGTTTTGACAGGAAGTAGGAAACAGGAAACTGAATTAAATGTATTATAATGTTTTCCATTTCTGAAATCTATAATAGGTGGCTCAAAAGTCAAAACAGATGCCAGCCAACATCTTGCAGTCATCCAGGATCCTGAATTTAAGAGACTTGGCTGTACTGTGGATATGAATGTTGCACTGAACACTTTTATACCGCATAGGTATGTTGTTGCTTGCTAAATGTTAAAATGTGTGAGAGCATAAGATTTCTCAAGGAGAAACATTTGAACTGTCATTGAGAGATAAAAAAAATACTACGTTCACAAGTAAGGAGGATCTGTTAAATGTACCAACTTTAGCCATCTCTGGTGTAACACACTTACACACTAACACATTTGTTGTGAAATACCTCTCTTATTATCTAAATTTTGAGCTTTTACCTCAAAGTCTTTAAGAGTTTCTCGGTATTTGTAAGAAATATAATTTTTCTGCTCCTGTGTTGTTATATGTACATATAGTGCCAAACAAACAAAACAATTTGGAAAAATTTTGTGCAGGATAATTTTTTCCAGAAAGTCCAAATTCTAACACATTTATAGCTAAGCTAGATTTTTCTCTAACGGTATACTTGTAAATGACCAAAATACCATAAAGGCACCAGATCCTGTCTGACCTTGGAAGCTAAGCAGGATCATCCCTGGTTAGTACTTGAGTGGGAGGCTGCCAGCAAATAACAGGTGCTATGGGCTATATTTCAGAAGAAGGAACTGGCAAAACCACCTCTCAGTATTCCTTGCCTAAGATAACCCTATGAAATTTATGGGATCACCAATTTGTCAACAGGTGACTTGAAGGCACATACACACACATACTTGTAAATATGAAAATAGACATGTCTTGGATAACAGGAACTTGTGTTAATTTTTTGTTCACATCAGGGTCAAGTGAGATTACTTTCATTATCATTATATGTATATACTTGGCCCTCCATATCTGTAGATTCTGCATCCGTGGATTCCACCATCCTTGGATTGAAAATTATAAAATTTATAAAATATCCAAAAAGCAAACCTTGATTCTGCCATTTGATCTAAGTGATACCATTTTACTATACCATTATCTATAATGGGACTTGAACATCCACAGATTTTGGTATCTTCGGGAGGGTGGAATCAGAACCAAACCCCAGTGGATACCAGTGGTCTACTATAGTAAACTTATGACATTTGGACTGGATGCTGTTTTTGCATCTGTTGTATTGATTTGATATGTCATGGATTATACTTTTAGCAATGGGCCCACGGCAATAGAGGAGTGCTGTAACTGGTTCCGCAAGAGAGTGGAAGAGCTAAATGGCGAAATGTATCGGCAAACAAATTACCACCAAGAGCAGGTTGTAACAATGATGAGGCATTTGAATTTTCTTTTTCTATTTCTTTATTATTTTATTATTTGTAGTATCTACTGGACTATTAAAAAATTTTATTAAACAACTATTTTAATGGTTTCTAGGCTGTTAACTGCTTTGTGGGGACAGTGAGCTATGAACGACTGGCTGCTCATGGACCTAAACTAGGTGCAGTAACTAGAAAGTATCCTTTAGTGACAAGGTACTCTATCTCCATTTTAAATATAACTCTTTTATATAGAAGTTTTCACAGAGCGTGGAAAAGGTGCTGTTTTGGATTGCCACTCACAGGATCTCAGAACTCTGATTATGGTCATATATTAAGGTCCAGTGGCACAGACTATTGCGAAAGATTATCTTTATGCAAGGTATATGTAATTTGTTACAGTGCCCTGCTTCAGATTACCATAGCTCATCATAATAAACCAAGGCAGGGGCATGCCTTTTGCCCCATACATATGGCTTATTCTCTTTTCTTCTTCGTGGTCTCTGCGAATCACACAAATGGGTATTCACTGCGCATGCGCAGCAACTTCGGATCCTTCTAGAATCGCTAGGCAGATCTTAAAGTTGCAACTTTCCGTTAGGCTGGGCTTAAGTTGCAACTTTTTGGCGGTAGCACCGCCCATCCCTATATAGGCTCCGTGCCGGTACCGCCCCCTTCAGTTCCTTTTGTCCGCCGCGTTAGCAGCTTCGGAGGAACCTTTGCTTGCTTTGCTTGCAATCTCAGCTTTGGAATCGCTCGTGTTTTTGACCTCGGACTGACTTTGACTTCGCTTTTGGCCTCTACGTTATTGTTGTCTGCTGTTGGTGACCCGGATTGTTGACTACTCTGATCAGGATGTCCTCGAAATCCTTCAAGCAGTGCCCAAAATGTACCAACAAGATCCCTAATTCGGATCCGCACTCCCTCTGCTTGTTATGTTTGGGCCCGGCCCATAATCCAAAGGCCTGCTCGGATTGCAAGTCCATGACTTCGCAAGCCCTAAGAAATAGGGACAAGAGACTTAAAGCGGCCCTTTACGAGGAGGCTTTACGTCCACCTTCGAAGGATGCTTCAGCGGGAGAGACCTCCACTGGAGCTCCTTCTAAACCAAAAAAGAAGGTCGTCGCTCCGACTTCTGCACCTGAGGAGGCCTCTAAATCCTCCAAGAAGGCGCACTCTGAGAGGGGCCGTTCACCGGGTCCCAAGAAGACCAAATCTTCTACCAAGAGGCATCATTCCCTGGATAGGGAGGATGAGCCTGCAAGGGAGGAACCGACGAAAAGGTCTAAAATTCGACCTGAGAAGTCGAAGGAGCGTCACGGGCTCGAGTCGTCTCCTCCGACCCGCTCCAGATCACCCTCTCCATTGGCGGGACCGTCAATCCGCAGCCCTCCTGTCCTGGAGGCTGCTTTGTCACCTCCTCCCCGTCAACCACCGCACTTTGTAGTGTCCGGCTCCGAGTCGGAGGGTGAAATTAGAGAGGACGTCCTTGCACCTACTCCTGGACCTTCCACCCTTCATAGAGATCGTGCAAGTTTGGGCGCGGAAGCTGAGGCTACTCCACTTGATCCGGAGACGGAAAAGATTCTCCAGGACAACCCGAATCTGGTTTACGACTCCTTCGCTAACCAGTTCCTGATGAGGGTTGATCCGAAGACGTTCCTTGCTCGTCCACCACCTACACGGGCCCAGGTTCAAGCTCCCAGGACCGTTTCGCCTTCGCCTCCGCGCCATGGGTCTCGCTCTCGCCGAGTCATCTCTCGATCCCGCTCTCAGACACCGCCTCGGGCTCGAGAGCATCACCGCACCCGACGGGATCGTTCCCGCTCTAGGTCTCCGTCACCACCTTCGAGATCTCCTTCAGTGTTGTCTATCCGATCGGCCTCTTCCTCGGGTTCTTCTTCGCAAAGAAGGCCGAGTACCCTCGTTGAACACCATCCTGCTTCCCCAACGGATGACGTGAGGTGCTTCTCTGAACAACTCACTAGGATGGCTGAAGCTCTCGAGGTCGAGCTCGTATGCCTGGATAGCCAACCTAAGGACTCAGTCGAGCGTAGAGTGCACGGCAAGGTCCCCACTCCTCCAGCTCTGGGGTTCTTACCATCTCTTCAGGACATAGCTGAGCGCTCTTGGTCAGCCCCGGCCTCTGTCTCTTCCACATCTCGGAAGATAGAAAATCTCTACCGGATCGCACCCTCGCCCCAACTCTGATATCGTGGAGGGAGCACAGACGGTCTCGTCCTCCAAATTCACCTCGCCGGTGGATAAGGATGGGAAGAAAATAGACGGTCTGGCTAAAAAGTGTTACGCCGCCGCGGTCCTGAATATGAAGGTGGCAAACTATGCTGCTTGTATGGGGGCGTACCAACAGCATATAATGGAACGTCTCCTCCCCCTCCTAGAGGACCTCCCGGATGATAAGAAGGCCCTGGCCGTTGCCCTGCAATCCGAATCCCATTCCATCGGATCGCAGCAGATTGTGTCAGCACGTCATGCGGCGGACTGTTCCGCCAAGTTGATTGCGGGCTCGATTGCCCTGAGACGTTTTGCCTGGCTGAGGTCTTCAGATCTAACAACCAGCGCCAAAACCATGATTGAAGATCTTCCCTTCGACGACTCTGGTCTCTTCAATAAGAACACAGACGAGAAGCTTAATACCAAATATAAGATGAAGCTCGCTGCCAAAAAACATGGTACGTCTTCGTCTTCGCAACATCCTCACCGCCGTTTTGGGGGCTCTAGACCCTGGTATCCGCAGCAACACCAGCGCTACTACCAGGACAGGTCTGACCAACCCAGGCAGAGGGAACAATCCCAATCTTCCTCTTCCTCGGGACGCCGGCCGCTGCCCCAGTCTAGATACCGCCAGTTCAAAAAGGGCGGTGACAAGCCTAAAAAGACACAGTGAGATGTTGGAGCGCACTTTGCCGGCCCCTTCCTGTTTGGGGACAGATTGAGACCGTTTCTCACCTCTTGGTCTCAAATTACATCTGATTCTTGGGTCCTTTCCATTGTTGCCGATGGTTATGCTCTTGAATTCTCAGAGCTTCCCCCCACAGGAAACTTCCTTTCCACTGACCCCTCCCCCACCTTACTCGACGAAGTGCACTCGTTACTGGACAAGGGTGCCATAGAACCAGTGGACCTGTCTGCTCACTCATCCTCCTTCTTCTCCCGTTACTTCACGGTACCGAAGCGGGATGGGGGCCTGAGACCAATCCTGGACCTCCGACACCTTAACAAGTTTTTGTCCTACAAGCGGTTCCGCATGGTAACCCTGGCTTCTATTTTACCACTATTGCAGGAGAACTTGTGGATGGCGACCCTGGACCTCAAGGACGCCTACTTTCATGTCGGGATCAGGGAGGACTACAGAAGATTCCTGTCGTTCGCTGTGGGCGACCAGGCTTTCCGCTACAGAGTCTTGCCCTTCGGCCTGTCCACCGCCCCACGGGTCTTCACGAAATGCATGGCCCCCGCCGTGGCTTTTCTACATCAACGGGCTATAGCTGTCTACCCATACCTGGACGACTGGCTTCTGGTGGCTCCATCCCGAGACCAGCTTTTGCAAGACATCAACTTTACTATGGACCTTCTTCGATGTCTTGGACTCATGGTCAATCTAGACAAGTCCAATCTCGTCCCGTCGAAAGTATGCAGATTCATTGGGGCTACCCTGGACTCCACCCTCTCCATGGCTTTCCTACCATCGGATCGCTACGAGGCACTGAGGACTGCTGTGAGGGAATGCCTCGGCAAGAGACACATCTCAGCATATGCCATACAAGTTGCCTTAGGCTACATGGCGTCAACTACCTTTGTAACACGATGGGCCCGGCTACATTTCAGGCCTCTCCAAGCCTGGTTCCTATCAGTCTTCGACGCCCTTCGAGACCCTCCATCTCGCCGTTTGCCGATACCGAGAGCAGTGGCGCGCTCCCTCCGATGGTGGCTCGAGCCCAGGAATGTGTGTTCCGGAATGCCCTTCCTCCCCCCTCAGCCAGAGTTGTCTTTGACTACAGACGCTTCCATGGAAGGATGGGGAGCTCACATCAACGAACTCACTGTTCAGGGCCATTGGAACACCAGCGAAAGACTACTCCACATCAACGAGCTCGAGATGCTCGCGGTCCAAAAAGCCCTCCGGGCCTTCGAGCCCGAGCTTCGGGACAAGGTAGTGTTGCTCTCCACAGACAACACTACCGTGATGTACTACATCAACAAACAAGGGGGGACGAAGTCCCGCTCCCTACTCCAGTCTACCCTGCAGATTTGGAACTGGTGCATAGAAAGGAACATCACCCTGCAGGCGATCCACCTTCCAGGGGAAGACAACGAGCTCGCGGACCAGCTCAGCAGGACCAAGGACTCGTGTCACGAATGGCGTCTCCATCCAGAGTCGGTGGCTTACATATTCCAGCTGTGGGGAGAGCCGGGGATCGACGTCTTCGCAACTCACCTAAACACTCACTGTCAACGCTACTGCTCAAGACTCAGAACCCCGAACTCGCTGGGAGACGCCTTCCTTTACCAGTGGGCGGGGGAATTCCTGTATATGTTTCCCCCCATCCCGCTAATCACCAGAGTGGTGGCCAAGATCAGGCGGGACCGGGCGAATGTCATACTAATCACCCCTTGGTGGCCCAGACAACCATGGTACGTCCCGCTCTTGAACCTCTCCAGAGGGAACTTTCTCCGCCTCGATCCCCGACAGGACTTGTTATCGCTGCACGGGGGCCGAGTTCTCCATCCGGACATAGATTCTCTCCAACTAGTAGCTTGGAGGATCCTGCCCTAAACAGGCTACCATCTCCAGTGCGGACTGTTATCAGAGCTTCCCTGAAACCGTCTACCAGAAAATCTTATGCCTTTAAGTGGGCTAAGTTTCAACGCTTCCTGGACTCTAGAGGGTTGTCCTCATCCCGAGTTTCTGTGGAGACGGTTCTGGACTTCTTGATGTCCCTAGCTGACAGTGGCCTTAGCACCCAATCCATAAAATGCTATTTATCAGCAATCTGTTCATTCTACCACCTCCGTGGTGTGCCATCATTCTTCAAGGAGCCTCTGGTGAGGGCCTTTCTTAGAGGACTTTCCAATTTGCATCCTCCCGCAACGGTACCGACACCGGGGTGGGACCTCGGTATCGTTCTCTCCAGGCTTTCAGCAGCTCCGTTCGAGCCCCTGGCCACCACGGATCTCAGACTGTTATCGTGGAAGGCAACCTTTTTGGTAGCGATTACCTCGGCCCGCAGGGTCAGCGAGCTCTGTGCCTTGAGGGCAGATCAACCGTTCCTCATCTTCCACAAGGACAAGGTAGTCTTGAGGCCTGACATCACCTTTCTACCTAAGGTGGTCTCTGCATTTCATTTGAATCAGGACATTGTGCTCCCGACACTGGCCCCGAATCCTACCACTATGGAGGAGAGACGGCTACACCTCCTTGATGTGCGACGAGCCCTAGCCTTCTACGTTGATAGGACATCGAGCTGGAGACGATCCAATCGCCTTTTCGTCTGCTATGGGGAGCCAAAGAAGGGCCTGCAGGTCTCTTCACAGAGATTCTCCAAATGGATAACAGCCACGATCCGGCTCTGCTACGAGCTCGCCAACAAGGAATTCCCGGCTGGAGTGAGAGCCCACTCAACTCGGGCTGTGGCAGCATCCTCCGCTTTCTTATCGGGGGTGCCACTAGAAGACATCTGCAAGGCTGCAGTCTGGTCTCAACCCTTGACATTTGTCAAGCACTACAGAATGGATGCAAGAGCCAGACATGAGGCAGCCTTCGGGAGGGCAGTCCTGCTATCGGGGTTACACTAAGTGATCGATGCCAGCCATCGACTGGACACAGTGAGTGTTGTGTTTCCCTGATCCTTACGGCATCGTGTGTGCCGGTACCGTGTTCTGGCAGGGCACTCCCCCCTCCTGTCACCTAAGCTTGTCAGTCCTACCCATTTGTGTGATTCGCAGAGACCACGAAGAAGAAGGACAGGTTGCTTACCTGTAATAGTATTTCTTCGAGTGGTCATCTGCGAATTCACACAAATCCCGCCCATCCTCCCCTCACTGTGCCTGCTTATGTTTCTGTTTATTTCACAGATGGCGGCGAACTTCCGGAACTGAAGGGGGCGGTACCGGCACGGAGCCTATATAGGGATGGGCGGTGCTACCGCCAAAAAGTTGCAACTTAAGCCCAGCCTAACGGAAAGTTGCAACTTTAAGATCTGCCTAGCGATTCTAGAAGGATCCGAAGTTGCTGCGCATGCGCAGTGAATACCCATTTGTGTGAATTCGCAGATGACCACTCGAAGAAATACTGTTACAGGTAAGCAACCTGTCCTTCTCCCCCCTTCACAGCATGCTGCAACTAAACCTCAAAATCTCCATAGTTTCTCACCTCATCTGCTTCAGGAAGCTGTCTATGGTTTAGAACAGGGGTAAGCAATCTTTCCCCTTTAAAGGCTGAGGGACTTCAGCTCCCAAAAGCCTAAGCCATGTTGGCCAATAGTCCCATGTTGGCCAATAGCTCCTGGGATTCTGGGAGCTGAAGTCCCTCGGCCCTTAAAGGGGAAAGGTTGCCTACCCCTGGTTTAGAACAAGCCAGAATCTTAAAACAAGCTCAGGATATGGTTAAAGAACCTAGTTTGTACCAGGTAACTATAATTTCCCAATTCAGATAGGACAGGAAACTGCCCTCAGGGTTTAATAGCTGCATGCTGTGAAGGGTAGAGAGAATGAGTTGCATGTACAAGTAAGAAGCTCATACATATTTGGATGTATTATTGTGAGATACGGTTATCTGTATACAGCCAGTAAGTGTCAGTTGAAAATTTGAATCAAATTTCGTGGATATGCACAATACCCAAATGGAAGCAGATAGTTACTTCACTTTGCTAATAATTCATTGGTGCATATGTTTTGTGAGCATTCACAACTGAACATAATATTCACTATAGCAGGGGTAGGCAACCTTTCTCCTTTAAGGGCCGAGGGACTTCAGCTTCCAGAAGCCTCAGGCATGTTGGCCAATAGTCCCATGTTGGCCAATAGCTCCTGGGATTCTGGGAGCTGAAGTCCCTCGGCCCTTAAAGAGGAAAGGTTGCCTATCCCTGCACTATAGAATGTGTGATCTCTGTGTAATATCTCTTAAATGTAGGAATCATCTCTTTTTTTTAATATATATATATATATTTTAAGAGTGTGACATCTTTTAAATGTAGGAATCATCTCTATAGAATCATATTCTTGTTTATGGACAGTTGTGTTCGTTATTTGCAGCTTATGGGGCATTTGGGTATAATCATACCAATAACCTATTGAGTTGCACAAAAGGACAGTGAATTAAGACCTTTAAATGAAACTCAAAATGGGGTAAAAGTTTAATTTTAAGACTTTCATTGCATTTGTTTAAAAGGATAATTTTTAAAAACGGGGTGTTTAACAGTTCTGAAAATTAGAGTAACCAAAGGTAACCTAAGCTTCAGCTAATTTGCTAGTATCTGTAAAATGTGGGTCTCTATCTCTAGGATTTAAGTAAAGGATTTATCTCAAGGATTTGGCCTAATGAAATAACAGTGGCTTGAAAAGGAATGCTCAACACTAAGGCATCTACTATTAAATTGTGGTGTTTTGGGAGTAGGGGGCTTTCTGGACCCTTAGAATGAACTAATGAAGAAAGAAATATATAGATATTTCCACTATTTAAAATAAACTTTTCTTTGTGGAGCAAGGAATGTATATACGTATGTTTCAGTTATTTGAAAAACAAGCTTCTCTGATGCTCAAAAAAGTGATTTCTCTGTATTGCAGATATTTTACATATCCATTTAAAGAGCTAACCCTGGAGGAGGAAGAAGTTATGATGCATCAGCCTGACAAAGCAAGTTACTTTATGGCCCACAATGGTTGGGTGATGGGAGACGATCCGCTGAGAAATTTTGCTGAACCAGGTTTGTGATTCTGAATGCTCTCTTTGATAAATGCCCTTCACTAATGTAGCTTAACAAAAATATTCTAGCAGTTGCCAGTTATGATTTCATAATAGCTCTTTATTGCAATGCTTGAATAGTTTCTTAGAGTCTTTTTTTTTAAAAGAAACATGCAGATTTCCTATAAACTGCCTGAACTTATGTTTGGAACCAAAGACTTCCTCTGTCAGGGGAAAATTAATCCCTGGTGTTAGCATTGCCAGTCGCATGTTATGATGGCATTGGAAGGACTTGGAGACAATGTTGCACCAATATATATTTGAGACCATGGATCCAGTAGGCTTATAAGAAACTACAAGAAAAATAGTTCTTCTAGATTGTCATAATAAAATATCCTTATAAATATTGGATATTATGTTTGCTTATTTAGGGCTATTATAAAATCCTCAAGCTCCCCCCCCCCCCATGGTGGATAGGACACCATAAAATTATTGAGTTGACAGTGACCTCATAGGTCATCTGGTCTAGTCTCTGCACAGTGAAAGAAATCAAAAGCTAGTGTCTAAAAAATATGGCTGTCAGGACATATTTAATTGTCATGGCTCCATCCTATGGAATCCTAGAATTTGTAGTTTGATGAGATATTCAGCTTGGTCTATCAGAGAGCTCTGGTACTTTACCAAACTACAGATCCCAGGATTCTGTAGGATAGAGTCATGACAGTTAATGTGGTGTCAAACTGCCTTAATTCTACAGTGTGGATACATCCAAAGACTTCTTAGTCACATGACTTGGTCAGTTGGTTCCATTCTAAAAATGCTTTGTTAAGATGTTTCCTCCTCTCTTAAAAATTAATCTTCTTAGATCTAGTCAAGTCCTCTGGGAAAATCAAGAGCATGTTTTTGTTCTCTTCTGTGTGAAGGTCCTTCAGAAAATCAGATGCTTGACAGCACTATAAGCTTAAGAGGGCAGGACCTGGTCAACATTAAAAAGAACCAACATGAGTTCCTAAGTCCCTTCCAATTATGGATTTAATCAAGAAAGTTTTAAAAAGTTTATAGGTACATTCCTACATTCATTTTGAGAATGTGTAACTTAGGTCATACATAGCAATGTCCACTAAGAAAGAAAAGAACAGAGTTGAATTTGAATGAAAGAGAAAGGGAGGGGGAGAAGCACACAATCCCATGCCCTGACCCCTTACTCTTGTGTAGCATTGTATCTGCACCCAGTGGTCATTAATTTAAAACATCAGATTTTCCAGGACTAAATGGAAGGGAATTGTCTTCCACTCCAAGCTATTTCAGGTGAATATGAGACCATCTAACATCTGCAAAACATCTAAGTTTTAAACAGAGCAAGTTTTCATATTGATAACAAGGGAAACCCCAGTGATAGGTAAATTTTTGGAAAGCAGAAAACCATATGAGCTTCATTATCATCAAAATATGAATAGGACTTTGTGGGACTTTTTATGAAATTCACAGATCATGGGTCCTTTTTGGAAGAGGTGACTGCAGATGGAAAGTGCTAAGCAACTTGGAGTGTTTTAAGAGCTTTTCTATTAACACTTCACAGACTGCTGTCTTGTACATCAGTTTTCAAATACAACATAGTTTTCCAAACCCCACTTTCATTCTTCTCCATATGGTAAAGAGCATGAATCTTGCCTTTGCCACTGGCCACCTGTGTGAAGGTGTAACGTTCAAATGAGACCTGCCTATATATCAGATTATTTTGTGTATGCCCATTTCATAAGAACAGATTCCATACATATAAAAACAAAATTTATTGTGTGATCTGAATCTATTAGATTTCATATGCATGAGTTCTGTATAAATGTTATATGGATGAGGTGTGGTAGGTTTGACAGATAACGAGGAAAATAGGGTGCAATCTTGATTCCACTATCAAACATGAGTAAAAGAACAATACCATGCATATTGTTCGATCTAGCTAATAGTCACTTACCTCAGCACTTTTAGTGAAGATATTTAAGGCTGCATCTACACTACAGAATTAATGCAGTTTGACCTCACTTTACTGCTGTAGCTCAATGCTATGGAATTCTGGGATTTGTAGTTTACAAGATGTTTAGTCTTCTTGGTTGGAGAGCTCCAGTGCCACAACAAAATACAAATCCCAAGATTCCATAGGTTGAACCCATTACAGTTAAAGCAGTATCAAACTGCTTTGATACTTTGATACTGTGTGGCAGCAGCCTATATCAAACTGCTATGCAAAAATGGATTAAAAGGTTAAAAATCCTTTAATCATTTGTCATGCTTACCTAACCTAGCCTCTTTATCTATTGTGCTTTAAGCTTTATGGTGCCATTTAATTTTTGATATCTCAGACATGTAGAGGATTTTGAAACCCAGGACTATCATTATAATTTTATATATTCTTTGATATTGCACAGTTCATTTTCACATCTCTTGTAAGTTGCATGTGAATTGAAGTGGTCTTTATTTGTAACATGAGACAAGTATTTCAGATCACTACCATAACAGCTCCTAAATGTAGCGTTATTTCCTTTTGTTCAGGGTCGAATGTTTATCTGAGGAGAGAGCTTATTTGCTGGGGTGACAGTGTCAAACTACGTTATGGGAACAAACCAGAAGATTGTCCATATCTTTGGGCACACATGAAAAAATATACTGAAATTACTGCCAAGTATTTTCATGGAGTACGTCTGGACAATTGCCACTCAACACCTCTTCATGTAGCTGAGGTAAAAATATTGTCTCCATAGAACAGCTTAAACCAGTTTTTAACTCTTTAGGTATCTAAAATATTTATCACATAATCTGCTGTTTTGACTTTTCTGCTGCAAGACTAAATGAACATGCTTCTCAAGTGCTGGATGTTTTTAACAGTAGGAAAGCAATTTTCAGTTACTGTGCAACTGCACAATCCTGTACATATTAATCAGATGTAAGTCCCTCTATGATCACTTGAGGCTTATTCCCAACTAAGTATATAAAGGATTGAAGACTAGCAATGCAATCCATTGTATTTCTACTTGATAGTATGTTTCACTGAATTCACTGAAGCTTAGTCCAAAGTAGTTGGGTATAGAATCATAGTCTGAATCTTGGTTTGTGTTGTGCAGTGGTTAGAGTACTTAAACCTTAACTATAGCACCCTGATTTTGGATCCCTGCTCAGCTATGTAGCTTACTTTTGAGTTTCAGACAGTTGCTTTCTCTCCATATAGCCCACCTCAAAGGGTTGGTGTGGCAATTGTCCTGACATGAATGATAGGATCCAAAGTAAATGAGCAGGCACAGCTTAAATAGGAGGAATCTCTTTGGGAATTATAAGAACGCATCCTTGTTTTCTATATATTGTTTCAAACAGAAGTAACCCATACATAGTATTTGTGTACAACTGTGCTCTCAGTCATTCAGCATGTTTGTGAGATAAGCCAATATTATTATGCCCATATTGTAGATTGAGGTTAAATGTCTTGCTTGAGTGCCTAAACTGAATTCATTACAGTTCACTGTCTCATATTCTGGTGGTGGAGTCTGGGAGTTATAATCTAATAAAGCAACTTTTCGAAATTTGGCTCCTAGAGGTACTTTGAAGTAATAAAGTGGTATATTGGCAAAAGTGAAAGTTGACTTTTTTCTGTAAAGTAGTATAAAAGTGGAGAGCCAGTGTGTTATGGCTCTACACAGTGGTTACTGTGTGCCTTCAAGACTTATGGCAATCCTAAGGCGACCCTGTCATGAGGTTTTCTTTGCAAGTTTCTTCATTGCCATCTGATGAGGCTGAGAAAGTGTGACTTGCACAGGGTCACCCAGTGAGTTTATATGGCTGAGTCGAGATTCAAACCCTGGTCTCCAGTGTCCTAGTGTAATGCTCAAACCATTATAGAATTATAGATGCCACACTGTCTCTAGAGACTAGGGTTCCAATCCCTGCTCGGCTATGGAAACGCACTGGGTGACCTTGGGCAAATCACATTCTGCCTCAGAGGAAGGCAAAGACAAACCCCTCTGACCACTTTTTCCAAGGTCTGCTATATGATGGAAATGACTTGAAGGCACACAACAACAAAGTATAATAAATAAATTCTCTATCCAGAATTGTCTGAAACCATGATTTCAGGTTGGTTTGCAAATGACAATTCTAGTATTGTCTGGTTATCCATAACCATGACTAGAACTATATTCAGGGGTAGCCGTATTGGCCATAAAGTAAAGTACAATAACATCCACATTCCACAAAATGGTGATACATTTATTTGGCCAACCAAAATGTACGACCATTGTCTTTTGTGCAATTTGCTTGGCTGAATAAAGGTATAACTATTTTGTGGATTTTGGATGTTACTGTACATGGTTAGAATTGATACACAGAGTGCTAAACTGTGGTTTGAAAATGCTATAGATCAGGGGTAGGCAACCTTTCCCCTTTAAGGGCCGAGGGACTTCAACTCCCAGAATCCCAGGAGCTATTGGCCAACATGGGACTGTTGGCCAACATGGCTGAGGCTTCTGGGAGCTAAAGTCCCTCGGCCCTTAAAGGGGAAAGGTTGCCTACCCCTGCTATAGATCATGTGTTTGATGGTGGCAAAATAGACTAAACTGGAGTTCCAACAAGTTCTACAGTTCTTCAAACTTTTGAGCCCCTACCATGTATCTTTTTAATGTAGTGTACAATAAAATAATCAAAGTAAAGCTCTCCATCAGAGATTTGTCCTTTGATTTTCTGTAAAACCTTAACAAGGTTGATGGTTGACTTTCAGTTTATTAATATGTCTTGAACTTATTTGAAGACATTCTGTTGATCCTTCTTCTTCCAAAACATTTCAATTATACTGAAATGTAGTTGGCTGCAGGCTTTGTACTTAAAATTTGTTGCGTTCTTTCAAATCATTTATCATATTTGCCAGAGTGACAGATTTCCAGATTAACAATAAATTAATTTCAGCCAAGAAATCTATGGAAATATTGTCTCAAAATGTTCCATTTTAAGAGTTTTAACAGTAGAATTATTGTTTTTCTCACATTTGCTTCTTGAAACTATTGAAATTACCGTATTTTTCGCCCTATAACACGCACTTTTTCTTCCCCAAAACGTGCGTGGGGAAGTGAGTGCGCCTTATAAGGTGAAGGGCCGAGGCCGCGGGGAGAAGGAGCCCTCCTTCCACCCGCGACCTCAGTCTTTGAATGGGCTGGTGCCGGGATCGAAGCGATCCCGGCACCAGCCCATTGAAAGACTGAGGCCGCGGGGGAAAGGAGCCCTCCTTCCCCCCGCGACCTCAGTCTTTGAATGGGCTGGTGCCGGGATCGAAGCGATCCCGGCACCAGCCCATTGAAAGACTGAGGCCGCGGGGAGAAGGAGCCCTCCTTCCCCCCGCGACCTCAGTCTCTGAATGGGCTGGTGCCGGGATCGAAGCGATCCCGGCACCAGCCCATTGAAAGACTGAGGCCGCGGGGAGAAGGAGCCCTCCTTCCCCCCGCGGCCTCAGTCTCTGAATGGGCTGGTGCCGGGATCGAAGCGATCCCGGCACCAGCCCATTCAAAGACTGAGGCCGCGGGGAGAAGGAGCCCTCCTTCCACCCGCGGCCTCAGTCTTTCAATGGGCTGGTGCCGGGATCGAAGCGATCCCGGCACCAGCCCATTCAAAGACTGAGGTCGCGGGGGGGGGAGGGCTCCTTCCCCCCGCGGCCTCAGTCTTTCAATGGGCTGGTGCCGGGATCGCTTCGATCCCAGCACCAGCCCATTCAAAGACTGAGGTCGCGGGGGAAGGAGGGCTCCTTCTCCCCGCGGCCTCAGTTCAATGGGCTGGTACTAGGATCGCTTCGATCCCAGCACCAGCCCATTCAACAACTGAGGGCGCGGGGGGAAGGAGCCCTCCTCCCCCCGCGGCTTCAGTTCAATGGGCTGGTGCTGGGATCGCTTCGATCCCAGCACCAGCCCATTCAATGAGGTCGCGGGGGGAAGGAGCCCTCCTTCCCCCCGCGACCTCAGTTCAATGGGCTGGTGCTGGGATCGGAGAAGTTCTCCGATCCCAGCACCAGCCCATTGAACAACCGGTCGCGGCTAAAGGGAGGAATCCTTTTTTCCTGGATTTTCTTCCTTTAAAATTGGGTGCGTCTTATATGCCGGAGCGCCTTATATGGCGAAAAATATGGAACCTTGTGGTTTTGAAATTAATGAAAATTTAATTGAATGTGGAAATTTAGTTTGTGGTTTTGTTTGCCCTGATTGCATTGGGTCATCAGTCTTTCAGGTAGGTCTATATTTTCGTCCCCCCACCCCCTTCAAAGTGACTAATTAATGCTTGTGATCCTCTTTATGTATACTGTGGCTTGCAAAAAATGTCAAAAACATAGAAGATAAATGTTACCTGTATGTATAGATTCTGAAAATCCTTGATAAACAGAGCTGTAGAGTGAGACATTCAAGTATGATGGGTGGGCAGCTGTGTAAGGGGGTAGCCATTTTTCTATTCTGTGCTCTTCTGGTGGGCTGCACCAATACATTTCAGTGCATCTATGTGTCACAATGTCACTTTCGACCACCTTTTAAAATAATATTTGGGCAATTTTTTAGATTTCTATTATGTGTGGGGGGAGTTTGGAGGGCTCTGGGAGTTGAGAAGAAAACTGCTATGGTCTGGGCATATTTGGGGTTGTTTGGTGGCAAAAACCAAACCAAAACAAAAAAACCCTGAAAATCAGCCCAAATTTTTTTTTTTTTACAAAATTTAGTCAAGGGGCTTTGAGGGGGCTCCCAGCAGGCTTTGGGAGTCCCAAAGGCTATGTACAACCTACGGGCCATACTACAGCCACCCCTGAAGTATGAATTTATTATTTGTTTTAATTGCCTGAAAATCTCAGAGTTTTGTATGTAATACAGTATATGCTGTATTTGGAAAGCTCTTGGAAATGTGCATGTTGTAAGCAAATTGATTTTAAAAATAAAATGAAATGAAATGTGTTGTGATCTGTAGGAGATGCTGGCAGCAGCCAGGGCAGTCAGGCCTAATCTTTATGTGATAGCTGAACTCTTCACGGGCAGTGAGTTCATTGACAATGTCTTTGTCAACCGTCTTGGAATTACCAGTCTGATTAGAGGTACCAGAAAATCCCCAGACCCCCATGCCTGAAAGGTTTGTTGCAGGATTGCTGTGTTACATGAATCAAAGTGCCTTTTTGTGGAACTAACTTTGTGTTTTTATTTGTATTCACTCTTCTGTCCTTTGCCAATTCAAATGTCCCTCCTTCTTCCCTTCTTATTTTTGCTATTCTATTGGTGGTTTTTTATTATTTCTTGCATCTTAATACCTTGGCTTTCTGCTAACTTTCATGCATATTCATATCAATGATTTTCGTTCTTGAATATTTGGCTTCCTGTTTTTTTTGTTTTGCTTTGTGGCATTTCCCCTGTTGTCCAAATCCATGCCTAGCCTTGCATCCTTTCTTTTCTTCTCTTTTGCCTTTTTCTGTCTGTTGCTACCTTGGCTGTGCTTTTTGCAGTTCATGATGGATGCGGCTAGAAAATTGCGGCCCAACTTGTATGTAGTGGCTGAGCTGTTCACTGGGAGTGAGGATCTGGACAATTTCTTTGTGAATAAACTGGGCATTAGCTCTTTAATAAGAGGTAGGCTTGCTTTGAATTAATTTTCTTTTATTTACTCTTGGATTTATGCATGATATGCTGTGTGTAATGAACATTAATATGCACAATATTCTTTGAATTCCTTTTTTCATAAACATGTGACTTTAAGTAGAGCCAGCATGGTGTTGGACTAGGAGACAAGGGTTGAAATCCCCACTAGTCCAGTGGGTGACATTGAGCAAGCAACACTGTCTCAGTCTCAGAGGAAAACAATGGCATGCACGGAAGCACGCACACACACACCCAAAAAAAAAAATTGCCCACAACAAGTTTGCCTTAGGTTTGCCATAAGTCAGAAGTGACTTGAAGGTATAAAGCCGGGGTAGGCAACCTTTCCCCTTTAAGGGCCGAGGGACTTCGGCTCCCAGAAACCTCAGCCATGTTGGCCAATAGTCCCATGTTGGCCAATAGCTCCTGGGATTCTGGGAGCTGAAGTCCCTCGGCCCTTAAAGGGGAAAGATTGCCTATCCCTGGTATAAAGCAACAAATGATATTAAGGCTACCTTTACAACAGCATTGAAATTACTATTAGGAGAAGGTATCTTGCATAAGGCAGTGGTAGCAATGATCACCACCTTGTACCTCTTTAGTATATGTAAGCTTCATCATGGGTAATGGTTACATTGGTACTGGCTATAACTATAGGTAGTGCTGTCCATGTTTGCTCTTAAGTCAGAAGTGGAGTTCTGGTGGTGCAGTGGTTAAATGCTGGTACTGCAGCCACAAGGTTGTGAGTTCAATCCCAGGGCTCCAGGGTTGACTCAGGGCCTTTACAGACTGTCAGAAATAATGCAACTTGAGTTCCCTTTAACTGTCCTGGCTCAGTGCTGGGGAATCATGGGGATTGTAGTTTTTTCTAAGACATTGAGCCTTCTCTATCAGAGAGCTCTGGTGCCACAATAAACTATAGTTCCCATGATTCCCTAGCACTGAGCCAGGGCAGTTAAAGGGAACTCAAGTTGCATTATTTCTGGCAGTCTGTAAAGGTCCTCAGCTTTCCATCCTTTCGTAGATTAGTAAAATGAGTACCCAACTTGTTGGTGGCAATTGGCTTACAGATTGTAAACCATTTAGAAAGTGTTGAGTTCACTGATAAGCGATATAGGAATGTAAATGCTAAATACTAAAGGAGCCTTGGCTAACTGGGGCTTGGAAACAACAAATCCAGTTTGCAAAGGGAACCTATATATGTGGTTAATGAAGATGATGATTGATATCAAAAGAACCTTTTACCATTGTTACAGGCGGTAGAAATTCATGCTCCATAGAGTAAGGGATGGAAAGAAAGAGAGCATGTGTTTATGTAATACATCATCAGTCTCTTAATCATGGTTAAGGGATAGGCTATGCTGAGTTTAAAGATATTAAGATGTTGGCGTAAAAAATTATTTTTAATGGTACTTGGCCTAATATGAAATTCTGGACCTCCTTAAATGCTATATTTCTCAACATTTAAAGACAAGCAGTTTCCCAGGCCCTTCAATCCCCTTCCACCACTCTTTCCAAGCAAGAAAAATAAACCCCAAACTAGGAGATCTCAGAAAGAGAAAGTATTTCCAAACCCTCATAATCCATTTTCTTTTTCAGTGCTAGGTCAAAATTATTGAGTCCAGGAATAGATAATAAAATATTGACTTGTGTATTGGATTTTCTATGAGGGAGGATAAATATTTTCCTTTCATATCAGATTGAGTAAATGATTTTGCAAGAGTTGTTCTTAGAATCATGGTTCCTATGGTAGTAGATCTCAACCAAAGTCAATGTCCAGAGTGAATATAGAAAGTTGCTTTAGATTTTAATATAATCCAAATATAATGATTGACAGAGCTTCATATAAAACTGGGGTGGGAATCATGCAGCTCTCCAGATGTTGCTGGACTGCCTTGGAGGTCACTGGGGTTAGGGGTACAGGACCTCCATGAAAATAGGAAAACCACATTTAAAAAAAAAAAAAACAACTTTTTTTTTACCTGAGAGAACATGACTCTGGAAATCTCTAGGTCCTCCAGTGCAAGTCTGTGGTCAACATTGGCTGGAAGTTGACCATAGAATTATTCTGGAGGACATACAAAAGTGTTCTCTCTAGGCATCTCTAGGTCCTCAAGCATAAATTCTGGTGGACACTGACCACAGACTCACTCTGGAGGACTAGAGATTCTTAAAGAAAACATATGAATCAAATCCATGAATAATCAAATCCGCAAAAGTCAAAGCCACAAATGTGGAGGGCCAGCTGTACTTGCTGGGGGTGCTAAGGGTTGCAGTCAAACTACATCTGAAAGGCACATGATTCCCATCTCCAATCAATATCACATCTATTTTTTCCCCTGTTTCTGTAGAGGCAATGAGTGCATACAATAGTCATGAAGAGGGAAGATTAGTCTATCGGTTTGGAGGAGAGCCAGTTGGGTCTTTTGTTCAGCCACGTTTGAGGCCCTTAACGCCTGCTATTGCTCATGCACTGTTCATGGACATTACACATGATAATGAATGTCCAATTCAGGTAAGTAGCAACACTCTTTAATTGTCCAAGTAATGTTTTAACTACTAAGTCGAGTAGGAACTCTCTATGTAATAAAAATTACTATTTTAATATATGTTAGCTACATAATACTGATTGAAAGTGTAATTCTCTATCTGCAGTCAGGGTTTTCTGTTACATGCAGTTGAAATTAAAATCACCTATAATGACAATGTTAAATAGCATAAAATTAATCAGTTTAGATTAGCTACCAGTAAACTTTGTGTTACTGACATGTGCATGTCTATTCAGAAATAAAGTCCCATTTTTTCCAATGTGACTAGGATACATGTATGTACAGATGTGTACACATAGGCATTTTATTGTATATTCTGTGGGTAGTGGGTAATGATGGAGAATATGTAAGGCCCCAGTCATAGTCACAGTCACAGACTCCACTATGTGCATAATATATATGCAGGATTTCTGTGTCAGCTGTTTCTCTGTGAAATGCTATACTGTAGTAGGCAGCATGTTGGTTAAACCACAGAAATATACTGCTGCTATTTTGTAACTCACTATTTTCTATATATGCTGTAGAGATCAGCCTCCAATGTTACATGACTCCCCCTTCCCCTCACTGCAAGCGCCAAAATGTTTCCCCTGGGAGTGAGAGGATACTCAGGAAAGATCCAGTAAAGAGTAGTTCATATCTGGAAGCAAGCCAATATGGGTGCATATAAGCATCTGTGAGAGTGCTAGGCCACTGTTTTTGACTGGATTTGCCTTCAATTTGTTAATCCTAGCATAGATCTGCTTATGATGCCCTTCCCACCTCAACCATTGTCTCCATGGCCTGCTGTGCTACAGGGAGCACTAGAGGATACGATGAGCTGGTTCCTCATCAGGTATGTGTTTTAGTAATATGCTCTCTCCTTATACTTAATATTGGGGATGGCCTAGCCATAGATTCCTATTCTCTGATGCCATCCCATCTGTGTTAGATGAAGAGCTGCTTCTGAAAATACCCATATTTTCTGGCGTATAAGACGACTGGGCGTATAAGACAACCCCCCACTTTTCCAGTTAAAATATAGAGTTTGGGAAGAGTATGAGTTCCAAAACTGTTGTTGTTGTTGCTGTGCACCTTCAAGTCATTTCCAACTGATGATGACACTAAGGCAAGCCTATCATGAACCTCCTTATAGCCGGCATATAAGACGACCCCCCCACTTTAACCCCAGATTTTGCAGGTTAAAAAGTAGTCTTATACGCCAGAAAATAAGGTACCTCAGAAGCTTCTCGTAGTGCAGAACAACGTGGTCAGAGTTTTAACTGGCAGTGCTGACATGGTCAATTCATACCAAATCTAAAAGAATTTCACTGGCTGCCTCTTTAATTCTACATTCAATTCAAAGTGGTAATGCTTATCTTTAAAGACCTAAATCACCTATGTATGCATGTACAACTGGCACTCTATGCTCAGATTCTTTATCCATGGATTCAGGCATCCTTGAAAATATTTTAAAAATATATAAATTCCAAAAAGCAAACCTTGATTTTGCCATTTTATATAATGGACACCATTTTACTATCCATTATATTTAATGAGACTTGAATATCCACAAATTTTGGTATCCTTGAAGGATCCTCAAACCCCAGAGAATACCAAAGGCCTACTGTATTTTATATCCTGCTTTTCTCCCATATGGGACCCAAAGTGGCTAAGTACTTCTAAGAGAACTTCCCAGCTACTAGCTTCTCAATGCAATAGGATTGGGGGATGAATGCCCATTCTCCACATCCTCCTTCAGAAATGTGGATTGTTATGTCTCTATAACAAGAGAGAAGGATTGTTGTTGTTTTTGAACTGCAGTGTTGAAGTTATGGAATCTTCTCCCCAGGAAGTTATATCTGACATCCAGTATATAGGCCCCTGATGTCTGCTGTGGTTTGGTTCCAGGACCCTCCGTGGATACCAAAATCTGTGGATGCTCACATCCCATTATATACAATGGTGTGACAAAATGGTATCCCTTATATAAAATGGCAATATCAAGAGTTTGCTTTTTGGAATTTGATTTTTGAAGCTTTTCAAGCTGTCCGTGGTTGAATCCGTGGATGCAGAAATCCGTGGATATGGTATTGGAAAATATTCCAAAAAGAAATACATTCTAAAAAGCAAACCTTGATTTTGCTATTTTTTATTTTTATATAAGGGACATCAATTTACTATGCCATCGTATTTAATGGGACTTGAGCACCTATGGATTTTGGTATCCACGTGGGGGTCCTGGAACCAAACCTCTGAGGACACCAAGGGACCCGTGTATTTAATCTTTGTCTCTTATGCATAATTCATGGCTTATGGATACAACTGGATCAGGATTTATATCTTTTAAAATACTTTTTTCCTATTGTGTTAATGTTTGTAAAAATGCGTTTTTATTTTTGTTTTGTTATACACTTGGAACCAAACCCCACTGGATAGCAGGGGCCCACTGTATATATCAGCTTAAGAGTAGCTTGTAAGATGTCTTTGAAAATAGGTGGGGGAAATTCAGTTGCTACTTTTCCATTTCTGTGCAGATTTCTGTGGTTGATGAAGAGCGTTTTTATCCAAAGTGGAATCCAGCAGCAACACCTTCAACACCTGGTGAAGTCAATTTCAAAACCGGAATTATAGCAGGACGGCTGGCTATCAACAGATTGCATCAAGAATTGGGAACAAAAAGTTTCAACCAGGCAAGGAATGGGGCATTTGTCATGTCACTGAGGGGACAATGGGATGGGAAGCAAGAATAAGGAGAGATTTGATGAAGTCATGTCAAAAGTTGAAACAAAGGAACTATATTTTTTAGGGGGGTTGCTGATGTCATCCTCTTAAGATGACACCAGCCTGTTTGGCCCTTGGTCAAAAGAAATTTGTCAAATGTATGTGTAAATTACAGTCCAGTTTTGTATTTGTCTTCTGGCTTAGACTTTTGTAACACACTCTACATGGAGCTACCCTTGTGCTTAGTTCGGAAACTACAGTTAGTACAAAATATGGCGGCCAGGGTTGTCTCAGGAACAAATAATAATAATAATAATAATAATAATAATAATAATAATAATAATTTATTTGTAACCCGTCCCTCTGCACAGCAATCGGGGCGGCGTACATGAAGGTTAAAACGACAACAGTTAAAACATTCCTCCATCCCACACCCTAGCCCTCCCACCCCTTAAAACTATATTAAACTACAATAGAATTAAAACCAAGTTAAACAAAATTAAAATACAATAAAAACAATTTTTTGGCAAACATGCCAAGGCGGCAGGGGGATGAGAAGCAGATCACCTAGGAGGAATCACATCACTCCGGTTTTGAGATCCCTCCACTGTCTGCCTATTAGTTTCCGGGCCCAGTACAAGGTATTGGTTATTACCTTTAAAGCCCTAAATGGCTTGGGTCCAAGCTATCTCAAGGACCGCCTCCTCCCCTATAATCCTCCCCGCGCACTCCGGTCCTCTGGGAGGAATTTGCTCAGCCTCAAAAGTCGAGGCTTTTGGCTACCTCCTGGAGGGTTTTTTCTGTTGTTGCCCCCAGACTCTGGAATGACCTGCCAGACAAGATCCGTCAACTGACATCCTTGGACAGCTTTAAAAAAGCTGTCAAGACGAATCTCTTCCGGCAGGCCTTTCCAGAATAGATTATCCTGGCCTTGGGAACTCCGTCTCGGGAATTCCCCCTTCTTCAGGCAAGCCCCATGATTGCCATATATGTATGTGCTTTATTAGTATTTTAACTGTTGTTTTAATTCTGTAACTTGATTTAATAACTTTTTAAGGGGGGAGGGGAGTATACTTTTTACTTTGTATGATGTTTTAATGTGTTAACCGCCCTGATTTGTTTACCAAATACTTATTATTATTATTATTATTATTATTATTATTATTGGCATGAGTCTATCTGAGTCAATAACTTTGGAGTATTCCCTCAGTTTGGACATTCCACCTTATTTATCTTTTGCTGGAATGCACTGATAGTGTCTTGTCCTGAAGCCTTCCTGAGCAAGAGTTTTGATATCCTGAGTACTTTATACAGGATATCAAAACTCTTGCTCAGGGAGGCTTCAGGAGAAGACACCATCAGGACAAGACACTATTAGATTATAAAGTATAATCTGCATAATAAAAAAGTTCTGTTTTTTGCATAAAAAATCATTCTTAGGTATTTGTAGATCAAGTTGATGAAGATATTGTGGCTGTGACAAGGCATTGTCCTAACACCCATCAGTCTGTTGTAGCTGTTTCTCGGACAGCTTTCAGAAATCCCAAGACGTCTTTCTATAGCCAAGAAGTTCCACAGATGTGTATTCCAGGTAATAATCATTAATCTTGAACAGGCATTGAAAGTTAAATTCCTCCCTGTTTTATCCTGTCAGTAACTCTGTGAAACAGCAAGTGCCCTAAGATTTTCAGTTTGCCCCCTCTCGCCTTCACTACATTGCTGTATTCATTTCTCCTGTACATAAATTACTTTGTACTGTAAAGTTGGCTGACATCCCATCCAAGGAAAGAATTAAAGAGACGTAGCAGAGCATGAACAAAATTGCACCTCCAGATTTGATAGTATGTGATGTGATCTCTGTTAATAGGAGCATAGTTCTTTTCCAGAATTCATCCATTAAATAAGCCTTATCTCAATAATATAAGCATACACACACACACACACACACACACACATATTTTATGGTTAGAGGCAAAGGATAATGTATGATGTGTACTTCACACTGGCTGCCATTAAACTTCTGTTTATTACATCACATTATGAAGATCTGATAACCTAGAACTTCTCAGGAATCAGTCACACTGGCCAGATGACCACCCTTTGAGATATGTAGTTTCAGTCTTGACAGAACAGAATAAGTACAACTTCTAAACCAAATTCATCCAATATAATTATCACAATTTAAAAATAACCTCCTGTTGCCACTCTTTAAAGAGTATCTTGATACTCTAGCAGCAAAAATATTCTTCCTCAGAAGTAAAGGTTCCATAATTGTTTCCATTTTGCAGTTGGGTATGGAATGTAAGGGAGAGGTTATGCTGATTATTCACACTTCTATCTCTGTGCTTGTTTATATTGACTTTAATACCTGGATAAGCAAATCTGAAGGCACCAGATCGTATCTGATTTTGGAAGCTAAGCAGGATCAGGGTTGGTCAGTACTTTGATGGGAGACCACCAGGGAATACTAGCTGCTGTAAGATAGTTTCAGGAGGAGAAACTGGGAAAACCACCCCTGAGTAGACATTGCCTAAGAATACTGTATGAAATTCATGGGATTGCTGTAAGTCGATAGGCGACTTGAAGGCACCTGCGTACATACAGGGGCCTGAAGATCTCACATGGACAGTCTGTACATGATCTCCTTATATATGTGAAACACAGTCCTTAAAATTATTGTGAAGTAATGTAGTTGTTAATGGCTGACCTAATTGCATATGGCTAGCATATTGTGTGGCTGACTCATTCACTCTTGCTCATGAACTTGCCTGTACTAATCATAATAATGAATGATTTGATGGTTGTCATCTGAAAGATGCGTTTTCTCTTACACGTCTTTCACAGGGAAGATTGAAGAAGTTGTTCTTGAGGCTAGAACTGTTGAGAGAAATGCTGGCCCTTATAAAAAAGATGAGCATGCAATCAATGGATTGCCTGACTATACAGTTGAACTCCGAGAACACATTCAGGTAGCTATATATTACTATAATTTCATTTTCTTGGAAATGCAGCCATCAAATTAAAATGGTTTACTATATTCACCTTTTTTTGTAACAGCTCACAGAAAGTAAGATCATACGGCAAGCTTCAGTTGCTACAAAAGGCCCTAATGAATTTGTTCAAGAAATAGAATTTGAAAGGCTAACTCCAGGGAGTGTAATTATATTCAGGTAAAATATGATTGCTTCTGTTATACAAAAGATTTGGTGACTGCTTTACCTAGGGCAATAATTTAAATGACTCTGAGGCAGGAATGGAGAACTGCAGCAATTAAGATGTTGCTCCACTGGAGTTCCCATCAGACCTAGTCATCAGAGTCAGTGGTCAGGGCTGATGGGAGTTGCCATACAATAACATTTAGAGGGCTCCATGTTCCCCATTCCTGCTCCAAAGATTTTGTCAGAGTGCCCATATTAACTTGTTTGCTGGTGCTCATATTTGTAGAGTTAGCCTTGATCCGAAGGCACAAGATGCTGTAGGAGTACTCCGTAATCACCTGATCCAATTTAGTCCACACTTTAAATCTGGAAGTCTTCCTGATGATGGTTCGGAGCCTATACTCAAAACACCCTTCTTAAAGTAAGTACTCCTTACTATTGTGAGATGTCTTTGAAAACAAAATGTCAAGGAAGAAAGGTAGTGTAGAGTTCTACTCAAAAGTAGTAGTCTGTGGACCAGTATTGGTCCACAAGCTATTGGAAAATTTCCAGGAAAGAATTATACTGTTGTAGTCAATAGGCACAACTGTGGTTCTGGTCCCTGGAACATGGGGTGGAGGGAGCCCTGCTGGTCCCACACATGAGATAGCTTAAGGCAGGGGTCAGCAACGTACGGCCCGCAGGCCGAGTGCGGCCTGCAGAGGCCTTGGGACCGGCCCATGGTCGGTCCTACCACCACCGCCCTGAGTGCAGGCACACGTATGCGCGCAGCAGCGGGCGCCATTTTGGAAGGCTCCACTGCAGCTGCACAGCCGCTGTTGGGCCTTGGGAAGGCCGCACCATGGCTGCGGCAGATGAATTCGCCCACTGCAGGTGCGGGGGGGCCTTTCTAAGGCCCAGAGGAGCCCTCCCCATGGCTGCGCTGGGTGAATTCGCCCGCCGCAAGCGCAGGGGGGCCTTTCCAAGGCCCAGGGAAGCCCCCCCGTACCTGCGCCATTCGAATTCGCCCGCCGCAGGTGTAGGGGGGCCTTCCAAAATGGTGCCCACATCGCACGTGCCCGGCACCCTGCGCCATTTCCCCCCCCCTCCCGGCTCCCCGGCAACAAAGGTTGCCGACCCCTGGCTTAAGGGCTCATTCCCACTTACATTATGTTCGCGATTCACTTTGACACTGAGTTGGTGAATTGATTCCAGTCAAGGTGTAGTTCCCACTGTGGAAGTGAATTATTTCCTTATTTCATGGATTCACGTCTTTTTTGACATGATTGTTGTTCCCACTAGATTGTGCAGCTGCAAAATGCATGTCAGTCATCTATGCTTCACTGGCTTGGGTCCAGACTATCTCAAGGACCGCCTCCTCCCGTATAATCCTCCCCGCACCCTCCGGTCCTCTGGGAGGAATCTGTTGCAGCCTCAAAAAACGAGGCTGGTGACAACCTCCCAGAGGGCATTTTCGGTAGTTGCCCCCAAACTGTGGAATGGCCTGCCGGAGGAGATCCGTCAATTGTCATCACTTGACAGCTTCAAGAAAGCTGTCAAGACGGATCTCTTCCGGCAGGCCTTCCCGGATTAATCAAATTTACCAGCTCCGGCTCCAGAATCTCTCTCCGAGATTCTCCCCTTTATGTGACCAGGTTCATATGAGCCAGTGCTTATACATCGCCGCATTTTTTTGTTTGTATTGTTGTCTTTTTTGTATGGAGGAATCTACCTCTTTTATACTTTATTTTAATTTGGAATTGGTTTAATAATTTTTTAAGGGGGGGAGGGGGAGGAAATTATTCTTAATTGTTTGTTGTGATTTTATGATGTAAGCTGCCCCGACTGCGCTCAGAGGGGCGGGGTATTAAATAAAAATTATTATTATTAAATTATTATTATTATTATTGGTGATACAACCACACCGGCAACACATTCAAGAAAACATGTAGGACAGCATGACCACATAAGAATTAAAGCCACTCATATAGAAATGTAAATGCCATGTTTCTTAGTCCTGCTCCAAATGTAAATGCCATGCTTCTAGTCCTGCTCCAAATAGAGGACCTTTTGGGATTCCTCCTGGACAGGAGACTGAAATGGAATCTGTGGTGTGATATCTGACAGGGCTTCTGTAGAGCTGGAGAAAATACAACTTTTCCTCCTGCTATGCCACAGTTCCTATTTGCATGGGATGGCACTTCATTAGCTTTTGTATAAAACCACATGGACATGCTGACATTTTTCCAGTTATGTTTCCAATTTAATATGTAATTTCACACCAAGTTTTTTGGAAAGTCATAAGCATGCCACATTATTTCCTTATCTGTAGGAAATAATATACAAATGCCCCAAGGAATCCTATGGATAAAAATTTCAAAACATGAGTGGTTTAGAGTGGTAAATATAAGATTTAGATTATGAGCCAGCATAGTGTAATGATTTGAGCATTGGACTACAACTCTGGAGCTCAGGGTTCAGTTCCTCATTCATCTGTGGAAAACCACTGAATGACCTTGGGTGAGCCACACATTCTCAGCCCCAGGAAAAAACCTGTGGTATGTTCACCTTAGGGTTGCCATGAGTCAGAAATGACTTGAAGGCACATAACCAAATAAGCAGGCGAGAACATCAGGATAGATTGATCACTGTTTGTTATGAAGTAAATACAAGGGAGGGGTTGAGTTGCTGGAAGACAGTGCAGCATCTCTGTATCTTGAATTTGTCTTGTTGCACCATTCCACTAATTACTGTTAAACATGGTCTGGATTTTATTAAGCATAATAAACTTCATGGAGTGCCTTCATCTTAAAATAACAACAATAACCAGTATACAGTCGCCCCTCCGTTTTCCCGGAGGGCATCCGTTCCAACTCCCTCCCCCCCTGAAAATGGAAACTCACCAATGTTCAAGCCCCGTTAGCTTGAATGGCTGTGTGGCCCTGCAAGCACGCCACGGGCATGCACATCATTTTAGCTAATGGGGCTTGCCTCTCCGCAAAGAACCAAGACTGCGGAATTCAAGTCCGTGAAAATGGAGGGGCTAGTGAATTTCTAATGTCAGGGGTCTAAGTATCCTAAATATACCAGATCCTGGGTGATCTTGGATTAGTACTTGGATGGGAGACCACCAAGTACTTGATTAGTACTTGGATGGGAGACCACCAACCAGGTGCTGTAGACTGTATTTCAGAGGAACGAACTGGCAAAAAACCCTCTGAATATCCCTTGCCTAAGAAAATACAGTGAAATTCATGGGGTCACCATATGTCAACAGGTGACTTGAAGGAACATAAACACACATATTTCTAATATAGTCAATTTCTGATTCTTCCTCAGCATTGCATCAAAATTAACCTTGGCAGATCTGAATCAAGTATTATATCGCTGTGATTCTGAGGAGCAAGAAGATGGCGGAGGATGTTACAACATACCAAATTGGACACCGCTTAAATATGCCGGCCTTCAAGGTGAATATTAAAAGCTGCTTGTTTGTCTTGAGTTAACAGACTATTTAATTAACCGTTATTCCAGCTTTAAGTTCTCCTAATTGTAATTGTCATGCTTTCACTCTGTAAGTCAAAAGCAGTACATCTGCCACATAACCTGGGTTGCACAGTGCATGGTAACCTGTCCTGTCCTGTCTTTTTTGATGGTTCTTGTAGTCCTGGCCACACTAGAAAAAGCAAGGCATTCACCAGGCTCCTTATAAACAGTTCAGTTGTTCATCTTGGTGGGTCATACTTGTAATGCCATAGATTAGTATTTATTTATATAAATAATTTTAGAACTACCCTTCATCTTTCTAGATAGCAGGAGAGTGAACAACAATAATTACTGTATATGCTCATGTATAAGTCTAGAAATTTTAGTCAAAAAATTGGAAAAAAAACAAACCAAAAAAAACAGTGTCAACTTAGCCACTAATCAATGTTAGTACTGTACTTTAACTCAATTTAAAAAAGGGAAACATCCCCTGTTGAAAGGCAAGAGCATAATCTGTCCTGAAAGCACTGACACACCTCTATTCTCTCATCCATCCAGTCTTTAATGTGAGCACAGTTATGCCTGCTTGAATTTTGTAAGTTCTTTGGCATTGTTTTCCTTTGCTTCATCCTTTAGATCAGGGGTCCTCAAACTTTTTGAGCTGGGGGCCGATTCGCCATCCCTCAGACCATTGGAGGGCCGGAGTAAAACAAAAAAACCATGACCTTGAGCAAGTCACACCCTCTCAGCCTCAGAGGATAACCATGGCAACTCTCCTCTGAAGAAACTTGCCAAGAAAACCCCCATGATAGGGGTCGCCATAAGGCCGCACTAGATTACCCTGGGCAGGTCACACTCTCTCAGCCTCAGATGGTAATGGAAACCCTCCTCAGGAGAAACTTGCCAAGCAAACCCCCATGATAGCGTCAAAATAAGCCGGAAATGACTCCAAGGCAATGGATTACCCTGGTGAGGCCACACACTCTCAGCCCCAAATGGTAATGGAAACCCTCCTCTGGAGAAACTTGCCAAGCAAACCTCCATGATAGAGGGGAGAGAAATGTAAAACACAGGGAGCAAGGGGGGGGGAACAGTGTAATAAAGGACGGTATCTGGCCTCCCTCTTTATCCCTCTGCCCGCCCAAAAGTGCACATACTTTTCTCAGAGGTGCAGCCATGCTCTTCAGCAACCTTCAGTTAACATCCAAGAGTGAAGGAACCGAAAAAAATGGAAGTCCGTCGCTCATATATGTCCCCCAGCGTCTCACGGTCTGTCACAAAAATGCTTCCCCCTTGCTACCTGCTTCATGCACAAAGAGTTCTGCGCCATTTTTCCATTTGCTCCAATAGCAGCTTTCCAATGGAATGGCTAAGGCTGAGGAAAAAGAGCCGCCTGCCAATCAACAACAACCTCCTCCCAGAGGCTGCTCCAATTGGTTGAGACTAATTGGAGAACCAATTGGAGCAGCCTCTGGGAGGAGGTCGTTGTTGATTGGCGGGCGGCTCTTTTTTCACTAACACTAGTCGGGGAAAAAAACCTGGCGGGCTGCGGGCCGGATAAATGGCCTCAGCGGGCCAGGTCCAGCCCGCAGGCCGTAGTTTGAGGACCCCTGGATTATATAATCGGAAGTAAAAGATGACGGAACTCTATACCAGTGGCCAAGACCAGGCACTGACTGTGGCACATATCATGAATTACTTATAACAAAAAATAAGAATAAGACTCAAGTAAAAAGCAAAAACAGTGATTATACCAAAAAATGATCTAAATAATATCTCAACAGAATTTACTGATAACATAAGAAACAGATTCGCACTACTAAACATAATAGACCGAGAACCAGAGGACTATGGTCTGAAGCCAGGGACATAATAAAAAAAGAATGCAGACAGTCGCTTTCAATAAACAAAAAGAAAAAACCATGGATGACAGAAAAAACACTACAAACAATAAAGAAAAGAAGAGAAGAAAAACAAAAGGGAAATAGGAACAAACTAAGAATTATGAATGCAACAGTACAACAGCTTGTGTGGAAAGTACAACGACCAATGTAGAGAAATAGAAGACAACAACAAAAAGGGAAGAACAAGAGATCTATTTCACAAGATCCGGGAAATCAAAAGAAAAATCAAGCCAAGGACTGGGACAATCTGTGACAATAAAAATAACATAATTCAAGAACAGGAAGGAGTAAAAAGACATTGGATGCAATACACAGAAGAATTATACAAAAGAGATGACAAAATGAAGGACACATAGAATGAAGACCCATATGAAGATGAACCCCAAGTTCTAAAAAGTGAGGTGGAAACGGCAATAAGAGAAATAGCAAAAAACAAATCACCAGGCACAGATGATATTCCAACTGAACTGCTGCAATCCACATTGACAGTCAACTCGAGTGCTAACCAACATATGTCAACAGATATGGAAAACAAAACGATAGCCAACAGATTGGAAGCAATCAATATACATCCCCGCCCACAAAAAGAGAGACACAAGAGACTACAGGAACTATAGGATCATAGCACTGATCTCCCACACAAGCAAAATCATGTTCAAAATTCTGCAACACAGACTCCAACCATACATAGAAAGAGAGATTGCAGAGGTCCAAGCAGGGTTCAGGAAAGGATGAGGCACTAGGGATCACACTGCAAACATACGATGGCTTATGGAGCGCACCAGGGAATTCCAAAAGAAAATCAGCATGTGCTTTATAGACTATAGCAAAGACTTTGACAGCATAGACCAGGGGTAGGCAACCTTTCCCCTTTAAGGGCCGAGGGACTTCAGCTCCCAGAAGCCTCAGCCATGTTGGCCAATAGTCCCATGTTGGCCAATAGCTCCTGGGATTCTGGGAGCTGAAGTCCCTCGGCCCTTAAAGGGGAAAGGTTGCCTACCCCTGGCATAGACCATGAAATGCTATGGAATGCCTTTAAAGACATGGGAGTGCCAACACATCTGATAGTCCTGATGAGGAATCTTTACTCAGGAAAAGAGGCTACTGTCAGAACAGAACAAGGAGAAACAGAATGGTTCCCAATTGCAAAGGGGTCAGACAGGGCTGTATCCTTTCACCCTATCTGTTCAACTTGTAAACAAAACATATTATAAGAAAAGCAGGCTTGGTCACAGAAGAAGAGGAGTGAAAAAATAGGAGGAAGGAAGATCAACTATCTAAGATATGCAGATGACACCATAATACTAGCAGAAAACCTCACAGACCTGGAACAAGTACTACCTGGAACAACTACTGGCTGGGAGAAGATACGCCATCACTTGGAATCAAGTTCTCTCAGCCGGGTACTCTGTCAGTGAGCAGATAGGGGAAAGTTGGCAGGGGGGCAGAGTGACTCTGGTTCATAGAGATAATTTCACCTTGACCAGGATACCTATCCGGAAAATAGACCACTTCAAGTGTATGTACCTAAAGACCAGGGATAGTATAGGGATTCTATTATTATACAGTCCACCCCGTTGCTTAACAGACTCCCTGCATCCTTCCACCCTATCTGTTCAACTTGTATGCAGAACATATTATAAGAAAAACAGGCTTGGACACAGAAGAAGGAGTAAAAATAGGAGGAAGGAATATCAATAATCTAAGATATGCAGATGACACCATAATACTAGCAGAAAACCTCACAGACCTGGAACACGTACTAAGGAAGATCAAAGAAGAAAGTGTAAAGGTAGGCTTAATGCTGAACATAAAGAAAACAAAAATAATCACCACCAAGGATCTTCACAAGTTCACCCTAGACAATGAAGAAAGAATTCCCATACTTGGGATCAAACATTGATAGAAATGGGGACTGCAGTCAGGAAATCAGAAGAAGACTAAGAATGAGGAGGGTGGCTATGAAAGAACTAGAAAAGATTCTAAAATGCAAAGATATACAACTCAGCACAAAAGTTAGAATCATACAAACCATATTCCCTATTACCATTTATGGATGTGAGAGCTGGACAGTGAAGAAAGCAGATAGGAAGAAAATCAGTTCCTTTGAGATGTGGTGCTGGAGAAGAGTGCTGAGGATTCCATGGACAGCCAAAAGGACAAACAAGTGGGTCCTAGAGCAGATCAAACTGGAAACCTCCCTGGAAGCCAAGATGACTAAACTGAGTCTGCCGTACTTTGGACACATCATGAAAAGAGAGGACTCATTGGAAAAAACAATAATGTTGGGGAAGGTGGGGGGAAGTAGGAAGAGAGGAAGGCCACATGCTATGGATGGAATCTATTAAGGAGGTCCGGGTATTAAGGGATTGCAGGAATTAAGCAGAGCAGTGGGGGACAGAAGATCTTGGAGATGTCTCATCCATAAGGTTGCCATGAGTCGAGATCGACTCGAGGGCAGTTAACAACAACAAAAGAGACAATCTAAGAGGATACATGGTTGGTGGTATGAAAAGGTGCTAAGAGGGCAAGTATACAGTGGCATTCCAAGAAAGGACCTCTGCTACGGCAATCCAATCCTTTTTAGTACCAAATTCCGCCCTTGGAGCTACATTATCAGTCTGGATAATCTGCTTCCTTTTACAGCATCTGAATTTAAACCACTACCATCCTCTGATGGTAAGGAGATGTTAGTGACCAGAAAATAGTTTTCAAAACCTCCAGAATCTCCCAGAGTTTTCTCTTTTGCATTTTGAGCTTTATTATTTTACTACAGGCTTTAAAAAGATACTGAAAGGTAATAGATAAATTTCCCATGGTGAGTGTCGTAGACCTGTCTGATAAGCATGAAAATTATTAAGCCTTCCTTCCTGCAACAAACAGACCAGGAATCCTCCATCCACGGTTTGTCTAGTGCTACATTTGAGCCAGATTCAGATGTTGCACTATGCCACCAGTGAGGCCAGGGGCCAAGGTTTGTTCTTGGCTTATAATTTTGGCTTGCTAGCAGACCAAATATCGCAATTCAGATGTAATGCTAGACAAACCATATATGGAGAATTCCTAGGTTGTTTAGCCACTGCCTTGGCAGGAGAAGCCAAGCAGGAACAATATAGCAGCATTCACCACTGTGTTAACTTGTTCATGATGTAACAGAATTCCAAGGAATTTGACTTTACTGTTAGGTTCAAACTGGTCCACTATCTCTAAATGCAGTCTAATTGCACAGAATGTTTTCAAAGATGAGTCTCGAGAGCAGTTGACAAGATGTTAGTGCAGGTTTGTGGACTGCCTGTTCCCCTGGGGTGAATAGTGGGCACTACTGTCACAAGGCTGGAGTTAGCCTGGGGAAACTGAGCTAAACCCATCTTGATCTAAGTGCTTTGTCTTTTCAGACACCATTATAGCTGTTGTCATGCTTTTTATTCTTGAAAATCTTAATCCATTGCTTCTGACAGTTTCATGACTTGTAATACAGAGCCGTGTTTCTATGGACTTTCAGGTATAATGTCGGTGATGGCAGACATTCGACCAAACAATGATTTGGGGCATCCTTTCTGTGGTAACTTGCGAGCTGGAGATTGGATGATTGATTATGTGAGTGATCGCTTAATATCCCGTCCTGGAGCCTGCTCTGAAGTAAGTTAAAACAACTCAAAAAAAAAGTCCCTTTAAGATCAATGCTACATATTAATTTTCAACCATTCATTTTAATTACAAATTTAAATTAATTTCTACAATCTTTTCTTTGTTTCATAGGTTGGAAAGTGGCTGAAAGCAATGTTTATCTACTTGAAACAAATTCCTCGTTACCTTATTCCATGTTATTTTGATGCCATATTAGTTGGTGCTTACACAACACTTCTTGACTTTTCTTGGAAACAAATGTCTAAGTATGTTTTTAGTAATCTTACAGCAAACCTGGTACATGTTATAGGCAGTGCATGTCATGTACAAATAATTCTATACTCTTCTGAATGTTTGATCTGTTTTTCTAAAGAAGTTCAGGAGATACCTCATAGCTAAATTGTTACAACCCTTATTGAATTTAAAAGAGGTTCCCTTTGTCAATCTTCTGTGTTATTTTTTTAATAGCCTTAGTTGCGGTTCATTCAGGACAACAGTCTACTACCAGAGATAACAAGTAGTAGATTCTTTTCATATTAATGCTAGAATTCTGTTGGTTAATCCCATTTGGAATAAACCCGTTGAATAAGTATGTAGGCACATCTTGTAGCACCTTTAAGACTAACTGAAAGAAAGAAATTGGCAGCATGAGCTTTCATAGACTTCATTCTACTTCCTCAGATGCATTTGGTGGAGTGGAAGCCAGGCACAGACATATATATGTGTGTGAAGATGTTAATTCAAATTACAAATCCTTTGTGTATGGAAATGAAGTGGCAGGTCCAGTCTTAACGATGGTTGTTAGTGCACAAAGACATAGGAAACTGGTCTTTGTGCATGGGGCTGAATTGGCAGATCCAGTTTTGTAATGGGACTAGCCTGTGGTGAGAGGAATAGATGAATGTAGGGCACCCCTATGAGGGTTGGGTCAGATAGTGTTGAAGTATGTGTAGTGAGTAAGAAACCCATTGTCTTTGTTCAATCCATTGCTGAGGGACTGTAGTTTGTGGATAAATTCCAATTCTGCTGTTTCTCTTTCCAATCTAATTGAATGAATTATTGATTGGGGAGTTAATATGTAAGTAAAACCCATTGATTCAATTGGTCTGAACTAGCCAGGACTAATAATAGAATTTAGGCCCATATATGATTGTTTGTTATCAGCAAGACTTTGTTCATAACTAGTGTTAATAAAGTAAGAGTCACTGGCCCTGTCTGTATGAGCCAAATAAAGTGTCCTTCCCCATCCACCCAGTGGAGAGGCCAAACGATGTATGGCCCAAACCCAAGTTTTTCCGTGAACTGACCAGACGATGGCTGGCCTGTTCAGCACCAGAACCAGGGTATAACACCCTTAACATGGATTTAAATTAGTCACCAGTTGCTCTGAATCTTCCAGAAAGATCCAGGGCCCTCCACTCCAATGTGAGGTGGCTGTTTAAAATGCATCCCACTGAGCCACTCAGCCAGCTATTGCCACCATGAGTGATCAAGGATGGATACTTATTCTGACCTCATTGTGAAGCGACCTGCAATGGCGGCAGATGCACCATGCACCTCAGCAGGATGTGCATGCGATCAGCCACCTGGTGTTGGGATGGAGGACCTTTACAATGGGCCAGGATTCCCCAGGATTCCCACACCAGTGCAGACAGGGCCACTGTCAAATCATTTTGTATTTGTGATTGATTAATTTTATATAATCCTATCTCCAACCACCTATATACTTAAGATTCTGGATAGTGCTCCATGCATCTCATGGAGTGGATAATAATTCCTGAAAGCCCATGAGTATCCAGGCAAAGTTCAAACTGTTGGTTATGACATACAAAGCACTATATAACCTAGGTCCAGGCTTTCTGTTTCCTTGCAGGAGCCTGCATGGGTCTTAGGTTCTTCTGGAAAGAACTTTCTCTCAGATGTTGTCATAGGTACATCTAGGTATATCTGGTGAAGAGGCAAGATAGGACATTTTTGGCAGCTATTCCCAGGGTGTGGAAGTTCTTTTCACAGGAGGCTAGGATATCCCACATTCCATTGTCCTTCTGCCAGCCAGCAAAGAGTTCTCCATTCAGCCAGGCTTTTGGAAACTGATTGCCTGCTGTTTAGGAAGGGGTGGGGATGTAGCTTTTTTGTTGTTGTCATTTTAATATGATAAACTGTTAATTGTGTTTTACTATTATAATTTATTGTTTTGTAGCTATATCTGCTTTTCTAATCACATAATCTGCCTTGATCCCAGTATTGGTAAAAAAAAATGAGGGTATAAATTAAATAGGTAAGGTGCCACAAGGCTCTTTGCATTTTCTTGTTTGTTTTCTTATAGATAGTACCCAAACAGACTGTAGAAGCCCAAGCCCACTGCAAATCATCATCTAACTCTTTTCCACAAACAACTGAGTCACCAAGCCAAGTTGCCCAAATATGATACTGTCAGTGGGTCTGAAAACCTGCAGAATGCTATGGCATATCTTTATGCTCATCATTGTCAGGAAGATTGGAAGATTGAAGCTTACTGAAATTTTGGTTGATAGAACATGCAGCTAGAAACTCATAGGTGACTGATAGAATGAGGACAGAAAAACCAAATTCATCAAACCCTCCCAAGGGGCCCCATCCATCTTGAAAAAGGACTTGGAGTATGCTGATTTAATGCAGTATAATTGAAATAGGAATTAACTATTTGCCCCCTATGGATATCAACATCTGTGGATCTCAAGTCCCATTAAATACATTGGTGTAGTAAAATGATGTTCCTGACATAAAATGGTAAAATCAGGGTTTGCTTTTTGGAATGGACTATTTCCAAGCCGTGGATAGTTGAATCCCTGGATAAGGAATCTGTGGAGATGGAGGGCCGAATATAACAACAAAATCACTACTGCTATTTCTGCTTGTCCTAAAATCTGAAAAAGGGGGACCACTTTGTGAACTTGAAATAATCAGTGTTAATTTAATTACAGCTTTGTTCAGAATGGCTCAACATTTGTTAAACATCTTTCCTTGGGGTCAGTCCAGATGTGTGGAATAGGAAAATATCCTTCTCTGCCACCTCTGTCTCCAGCTTTACAGGATGTTCCTTATCGTCTGAATGAAATTACAAAAGAAAGAGAACAGTGCTGTGTTTCCTTAGCAGCTGGTAAGCTGGAAATTCAATCAGGGGTCCCTGAAATTGACTACCTTAAAAATATATGTAAATATTTTGAATTGGAGCATATTGAAGCTTCTCTATATAACACAAGTAGAGAAATAGAAGCTCTGAAGTGAGTGGGCAAGACTTTGGATACAGAAGTCAATTCTACACATCCACCCAGTTAACTCACCATGGCCTTTCCTGCTCTTAGAAATTTCTGGTTTTGTAAAATCCACAGCGTGATGGCTAAAACAAAGGCCAGGGAAATACATCCTGTTTTAAAGGAGAGGAGTCTGGGGGCTTCTAGGAACCCAATTTTTGCTGTTTTTTTCCAGCTAGGGAAAACAGATTTGTGAGGCCACATATGGCCTTCAGGCTGCAGATTCCTATGCCTGCTGTATAGAAACATATGGAGCCTGGGAGATAAGTGGGGCAAATATTAGTACTATAAACCCAGCCATATTTGCCCCACATATCTGCCAGAGTGGAAAGAATCATGCCTACTTAGAAACATATTTTGGGTTCATTCATGAATGTTTGCCTTGTACTTATCTAATGCTGCAGCCAGGAATAACAACTGGGGATCTTGAATCTCTGAAAAATAAACCAACATTCCCCAATTATTTGTCTTCCAACTGTTGAACTACAACTCCCATCATTTTCAACCAAACTGGCTGTGTTGATTGGGTGGCTGGAGTTAAAATCCAACACATTTGGAAGGCACATTGGGGAAGACTGAAATAAACAAACTGTAGTGGTTTATTTCTAAAATAGAAAGCTATTTTTTTATCTTGACCACAAGGAAGAATTATCTGAGTAATTATGGTGAATGATTTTGTGGTGGGACAGATATTCTTAGCCTACAAAAACACAGACATTTCTGAATTGCAGAGTTTTCTTTTGGCCAGAATGACAAGCAAAGCAACATATTAGTATTTAACATTCTTATTCTCATTTTTGTGTGCTTCCAAGTCATTTCTGACTTACAACAACCCCAAGACAAACCTATCACAGAGTTTTCCTTACCATGTGGTAATTTTAGGAATCTTGAGTTGAGCATTTTATCTTAAGCATATGTATTCATGTGCTTATACTTGTGCTATGTTGAGTTACTTTTTTGGGCAAATTTCTCTTTCTTTTGATTACTAGCTGAATTCTGCAATCATGGAGTAATAATCTTGGTTCTTACTTCATTTACCGTATTTTTCGCCCTATAACACGCACTTTTTCTTCCCCTAAATGTGCATGGGGAAGTGAGTGCGCCCTATAGGGCGAAGGGCCGAGGCCGCGGGGAGAAGGAGGGCTCCTTCCCCCCGTGACCTCAGTCTTTGAATGGACTGGTGCTGGGATCGAAGCGATCCCGGCGCCAGCCCATTAAAAGACTGAGGCCGCGGGGAGAAGGAGGGCTCCTTCCCCCCGTGACCTCAGTCTTTGAATGGACTGGTGCTGGGATCGAAGCGATCCCGGCGCCAGCCCATTAAAAGACTGAGGCCACGGGTAGAAGGAGGGCTCCTTCTCCCTGCAGCCTCAGTCTTGGAATCGGCTGGTGCCGGAATCGAAGCGATCCCAGCGCCAGCCCATTGAAAGACTGAGGCCACGGGGAGAAGGAGGGCTCCTTCTCCCCGCGGCCTCAGTCTTGGAATCGGCTGGTGCCGGGATCGAAGCGATCCCGGCGCCAGCCCATTGAAAGACTGAGGCCACGGGGAGAAGGAGGGATCCTTCCCCCCGCGGCCTCAGTCTTGGAATCGGCTGGTGCCGGGATCGAAGCGATCCCGGCACCAGCCCATTGAAAGACTGAGGCTGGGGGAGAAGGAGCCCTCCTTCCCCCCCCCCGGCCTCAGTCTTGGAATCGGCTGGTGCCGGGATCGAAGCGATCCCGGCACCAGCCCATTGAAAGACTGAGGCCGGGGGGAGAAGGAGCCCTCCTTCCCCCCCCCCGGCCTCAGTCTTGGAATCGGCTGGTGCCGGGATCGAAGCGATCCCGGCACCAGCCCATTGAAAGACTGAGGCCGGGGGGAGAAGGAGCCCTCCTTCCCCCCGGCCTCAGTCTTGGAATGGGCTGGTGCCGGGATCGAAGCGATCCCGGCACCAGCCCATTGAAAGACAGGCCGGGGGGGGAGAAGGAGCCCTTCTTCCCCCCCCCCCCCCCCCCCCCCCGGCCTCAGTCTTGGAATCGGCTGGTGCCGGGATCGAAGCGATCCCGGCACCAGCCGATTGAAAGACTGAGGCCGGGGGGGAGAAGGAGCCCTCCTTCCCCCCCCCCCAGCCTCAGTCTTGGAATGGGCTGGTGCTGGGATGGAAGCGATCCCGGCACCAGCCCATTGAAAGACTGAGGCCGGGGGGAGAAGGAGCCCTCCTTCCCCCCGGCCTCAGTCTTTCAATCGGCTGGTGCCGGGATCGCTTCCATCCCGGCACCAGCCGATTGAAAGACTGAGGCCGGGGGGGGAAGGAGGGATTTTTTTCATTGGCTCATCTCAGATTGTGGCTGCTTTCCACTTTACCAAAATTCAGTTATCATAGCATTTGGTCTCTAGGCAACCTTTCTTCCATATGTAACAGTATTTTGTTCTTATGAAAGTGATATGTGGTCCTTTCCCAGAGTCTTTATAAACTTGAATGGTTCACAAATGCAAGTTCATTTCCACTTACCCCACCTTCCCCATCAGTGTGCATTGGTAATTACATCTACTGTGCTTTCTCCACCTGTTTGGCAAGTCCCCAGATTTGAGTTCTGCTAATGCATAGTACTAGTAAGGTTGAGTATCCCTTATCCAAAATGCTTGGGACCAGAAATGTTTCTGATTTTGGATATTTTCAAAATTTGGATTATCTAGTGGCGATGTGATGCAATCAGGTTGCGTATCAGTCCTGGGACAGCAGCTGAGGCAACAGCAAACAGCTGCCAGGCATGTATTCTTTGGGCTCCCCCATCTCCAAGCCCACCACTTGCCCGCTTCTGTCTTGCAAATGAGCAAGCAGAAGTGCTGCAGCTGCAGCTGCAGCCTCAAAGGTGGAAGCAGAAACTGAAGAATGTGTACCCAGTGGCTGGGGCTTTCAGCTGCTTTCCTGTGCCATTTAATATATATGTATCTGTTGTGCACCTGCATTTTGACTGTGACCCATCACATGAGGTTAAGAAATCAAAACGTTTCAGATTTTAGAGTAGGGGTCGGCAACCTACGGCCCGCGGGCCACACCCAGCCCGCGGATCTCCGCCGATCAGCTGACCGCCACCACGTGCGCCCCTGACCGCCCCCCCATTTTGCCTTCCAAAATGGTGGCTGCGACTCGTTTGCGCATGCGCAGTACTCCTGCGCATGCACGAACAAGCTGCGGCCACCATTTTAGAAGGCAAACTGGCGGCGCGCGCAGCCAAAATGGCACCCCAGAGGAGGCCCGTCGCCGCCAAAGGAAGCCTCCCGGGGGGCACCCGCGGCAGCGCTGGGCCTCGGAGGGAGCCCTCCTGCCCTCCCCCCCGCTGAGCGCATGCGCACGCGAGGGGGCAGCACCCGCACTTTTGTTTTTCAAAATGGCAGCGCGCACTCCCGGGAGCATCGGCCCCCAGCGCCATCTTCCCCCCAGGCCGTTGGCAAAAAAGGTTGCCGACCCCTGTTTTATTTTATTTTATTTCAAATTATAACATACACATAAACAAACATATACACAAACATACACTTACATATACATCTGTCATTATATATATTCCTTAAGTAAGTTCAAAGATCTCATTAAGCCAATAGCTATCAATATTCTTCCTACAAACAGTCTATTATCTTGTTCATACATTCTTTACTTTAACCATTAGTTTCCGTATATCTGAGCGTCTCTTTTTTGTCATGCCAGTTCATATCTGGTCTTTTTCTAGATATCGATCATGGCTCACCTTTATATTTGAGTCTTTTTCAAAGATTCAATTATTTGTTCTAGTTGTCTCTATTCTTACAGTATTCCAGTAAGCACTGCCAATCCTCCTCCCAACCCTCATCGTGTCTGTTGTTCAAACACAGCGTTAGTTTGTCAAGACTCATCATATCCATACATTTTTCAAGCCATTCATCTAATGTCGGTGAAGTTTTCATTTTCCACTTCCTTGCATATACTATCCTGGCTGCTGGTATCGCATAAAGAATGAATTTCAAATGTTTTCTATCGTTAACTCCTTCTATTATATTTAAAAGGAAATATTCTGGGGCCAATTTGATAGATATTTTCAAAAAATTTTGTAATGCATCCTGTATTCCTATCCAATAATTCTTAGCTTTCATACATGTCCACGAACAGTGATATAGAGATCCTTCATTTCTACCACATTTCCAACACTCCCCTTTCTCAAAACCTTTAATCTTTGCAGTTTTGTTAGGAGTCATATACCATCTATACAACATTTTATAAAAATTTTCTTTTAAGTCCATACATAATGTAAATTTCAAGTCCTTCCCCCATGCTCTTTCCCATTTGTCTAATGAAATTTGGTATCCAAAATTCTGGGCCCATTTTATCATACAGTCTTTAATCGTCTCTGGGGGGAAGCAGATGGGTGGCCGTGGGCCGCCCCGGGAAGCTGCGGATTGGGGCCGGGGTATCCCCACACCTTGGCCCTGTGGCGCAGCTTCGCCGCCCCTGGAAGGAGCACTAAAATAGCGCTCCTTCCACAAATCGCCGAAGGTGCGCCGCAAAAGGCTGCTGGCGCACCTTCAGTGGCTTTTCCGCTGCGAAAAGCATTCTCGGAGCCCTGGCCGTGCGGAGGGCCGGCTGCTCCGAGGACGTTTTGGGGAAGGGGTTGGGGTGCCCAGCGTGTGGCTGCCCCTCCCCTTCCTTGCTCTGAAGACGGCGCTTTCTGCTGTCTGCTTAGCCCCTCTGTTTCCAAATCCAACCTCAACATTATTTTATACGTTCTTGCAATTAATCCTTTCATTTGGTCCATTAATATTTTATCTAAATTACTGAGTTCTTTACTGAATCCATCCATCCTAAAGTCTGACTTAAATTTCTCATTCAATTGCTGGAATGTAAACCAGTGGCAATCTGCATCTCTTATTTTAATCTCTTCTTTATTCTTTAATCTTGGTGTGTTTCCCATCCATTTTAGAAGATCTTGATATCGCAGACATTCTGTGATTTTATTATTAAGTCCAATTCTCCATGCCTCTTGTGGTGATAGCCAGCTGGGTATTCTTCTGTAAATGTTGTTTTTTATCTTCAACCATACTCTCAAAAGAGCTCTTCTAATGATATGGTCATTGAAATCTTTATTTTTATCAAGTCTATTGTACCATAGATATCCATGCCACCCATACACCTTATTTATACCTTCCAGATTTAACATCTTTTCATCTTCCAATTTGATCCATGTGCTGATCCATTCCAGGAAACACGAGTAATAGTATAATCTAAGATCTGGTACGCCCAGGCCTCCTCTTTCTTTTCCATCTTTTAAACATTTCCATTTAATTCTTGGTTTCTTCCTGGCCCAGATAAAGTGGGAAATCTCTTTCTCCCATTTCGAGAATTGTTTATCACTGATTAAAATTGGTAAGTTTTGGAATAAGAACATTAGTTTGGGAAGTAATGACATTTTAATCAAAGAAATTCTACTCAAAAATGTTAAATTCAAATCTTTCCAACTGGCCATGTCTTTCCTAATGTCCTTCCATACAGTTTCATAGTTATTATCATATAAGTTGGCTATCTTTTTGGCCAGTACAATTCCCAAATATTTAATTTTATGACAAGTTTGGAAGTCTGATCTCTTTTGTAGTTCCCGTTCTTCCTCTTCTGACATGTTCCAGGTAAGTATCTTTGACTTAGATTTATTGATTTTTAAGCCTGCTAATTGTCCAAAGTCTTGGATCAATTCAATCACATCCTCGATCTTTCCATTAGGGTCTTCTAAAACTAGGGCTAAATCATCTGCATATGCTCTTATCTTATAACTATATCCTTTAATTTGTGCCACTTTAATTTGATCATTTTGTCTTATCTGATTGATTAGAATCTCCAACACTAGGATGAAAAGTAAAGGTGATAGTGGGCAACCTTGTCTTGTCCCTTTTGTTATTTCACATCATTCAGTTCTTTCCCCGTTGATTATCAGTTGTGCATATTGTGTCCTATAGATTGCCTGTATCCAACTTGTGAATTTTTCTCCAAAATCCATGGTTTCCAAAACTTGTATCATAAACTCCCAATTCACTGAATCAAATGCTTTCTCAGCATCTAGAAATAGAAATGCCACTTTCTTCCCAGGTTTTTTTTCATAATATTCCATCAGATTGATTATTGTTCTAATATTTTGTTTCATATGTCTTCTGGGAAGGAATCCACATTGTTCTTCTTGTATTTTTTGTTGAAGAACCTTCTTTAATCGGTTTGCTAATATTGTAGTAAATATCTTATAATCTTGGTTGAGAAGAGAGATCGGTCTGTAGTTTCCTGGATGTAATAAATCTTTGTCTTCTTTTGGTATAAGGGTGATGTGTGCATTCCGCCAGGTCTCAGGGATACCTGTATGTCTGATCTCATTAAATAACTGGTGCATAGGTGCACTTAATTCATCCAACAACACTATATAATAAATTGCCGTCAGCCCATCAGGTCCTGGAGATTTCCCTGATTTCAGCCCTTTTGCCTCTATCACCTCCATCATAGAAATATTCTCATTTAGTAAAGTTTTCTGCTCTTCATTTAACTCACCCACAGTATGTCGTTGAATATAATTTGGCACTTTGTTTCTGAATCCGGGCTCTTTTTCCCCCTCCTTATACAGTTCTGAGTAGTATTTTTCAAAGATTGCCTTAATCTCCTTTAAATCTGTAACTGTCTTCCCTTCATCTTTCATCTCCGAAATTAGTCTCTTCTTTTTCATTCGCCTTATTTTCGACACTAGCAATTTGCCCGGCTTATTTCCAAATTCAAATTGCTTTTGTCTGACAAATTTTAATTTCTTTTCTATTTCTTCTACTGTCAACACTGCAATCTGCACTTGTAGTCTTTTAATCTCTTTTAAAAGTTCTTTATTTCCCAGGTTTAAGTTTAATTCTTTTTCCTTATTTCGAAGTTGATGATTTAGTTCTTCAATCTTCTTACTCTCAATTTTCCTCTTTTCCACCCCTTTTTGTATAAAAAAGCCCCACATCACCGCTTTGCTGGCGTCCCATACCATTCTTAGATCTGTTTCTTTATTTTGATTTTCTTGAAAGAATAGTCTTAAAGTCTGTTTTGCTTGTTTTATTATTGTTTCTTTTCTTAGTAAGCTGTCATTGAGTTGCCAAAATATGTCCTTCTTTTTCCGTTTTATTTTCATTGTAATCATATTATGATCTGATACTTTTTTTAGATTGGATCTGTTTCAACAACGTCCATGTAAAGATTAGCTGTGACATAAAACATGTCTATTCTAGAGGAAGATTGGTGGTATTCTGAATAGTATGTAAAGTCTTTGCCTGATTCGTTCTTAGTTCTCCATGGGTCTATCAGGGCAAGTGATTCTATCATTGAGAAAAAGGATTGGGGTAGCTTCCCTTGCATTTGTTTTCTTTTTCACTGAGCTTCTGTCCTTTTTAGGGTCCACTACCCCGTTCCAATCTCCTATCATCAAGATTCTTTCATATTTCAAGTCTCTGATAACTTTGCCAATATGTTTATAAATTACGTTCCACAAAATGATTTTTGAATTTGCCATTTTTGTTTCTTAATTAACTTATGTTTATATCCAAATTATTTTACTACTGCTCTTCTTCTAATTCAAATCTGATCAAGAGTTCTGCTGGGGCTTCTTCCAATTGTACCATTCCTGCCGCTTCTCCTGATAGTTCCCCTTCTTCTGTATATTCATCTCGCTGTTGCACTTCTTGATTCTTCTTGTGATCTCTTTCAATCTTCTGTTGTTGTAAAGTTTCCTGAGATTCTTGTTTCCTACCATTACTTCTCTTACCAGGGTCCTCTTCTTCTCTCCTATCCCCAGTTCCTTGTAACATTTCTATAAATTTTGCTGCTTTTTCTGCAGTATTTACTCTAAATGTTTTCCCTTTCCATGTAGTCACTATGCCTTCCAGTGTTTCCCATCTGTATCTGATCCCTCTTATTTGTAGTTGTCTGCTAAGGGCAAGATAATTCCTTCTTCTTCTCAGCACCTCTGTTGGGATGTCTTTAAATAGGTTTATCTGGTGTCCACTTATCCTCATCTCTTTTCCATAACTCTCCTGAATTATTCTATCCCTAATTCTTTCTTTTACCAGATACACCACTATATCCCTTGGAAGATCTCTCCTCTTCGCTACCAGTGAGTTAATTCGAAAGATCTTATCTGTCTCTGCTTCCATTATTTGAGTCAGGACTTCAATTATTTCAGCCAAAAATGGTATAATTAATTTGTAAAGATTTTCATTAGGACTTTCTGGTAATCCTCTTATTTTTAAGCATTTCCGTCTTAATTTAACTTCTTTAAGTAGGTTGTTATCTCTTTCCATTTTCTGTAATTTCTCGATTTCCTTCGTTTTGTTTTCTAAGGTTCCTGTTCTAATCTGTAGTGCATCTACTTTGACCTTCATCTCCTTCATATCTTCTGTAAGTGTTTTAATAGAAGTCTTAAGTCCTTCTATTTCTCTTTTAAAGTCTCCCCTTATTTCTTGTCTGGATTCCTTCAATTCCTGTCTGAAAATTTTCTCCATTTTTTCTATTGCTTCCAGTATCTTCATGTTGGGGTCTGTTGGTGTGACAGATGTGTCTAGGGATGGTCTCCTAGTTGAAATTTGCTGTTGTGTCTGTGCCTGAGCTTGGGCTGTCTTTCTTGAAATCATCTCTTCTTTTATTAGGCCATAGATTATCAATTATCAATTGTCCAAAAAAAAATGTGAACTCTAACTACCCTGGACCAAAAATAGTAATTCTTCTCCACACTTTCAGTAAATGAAATATTCAATTTCTCCCTGCACCCTCAAAATGTGCTACAAACAATTTCTATTAGAGCCTTTAAGGCCCCCCTAAGAGTTACATCCCAACTTTCTAACAATTATCAAATTAAAATTAACTTAGTACCGTGCTAAATTATCTGTATTTAAATTCTTCTTCAGTCAGGGAAATAAATTGATTATTATACCACAATTAGTTAATATTTCTCAAATACTATATCTTGATTAATTTGTTAATATATCTCAATTAATTAAATTATCAATTTGTTGGTAATGCAGGTAGGTAGTTAAGTTAAAGCTTATAATATGTAATTCAAGGATCAGCTTATAATATGTAATTCAAAAATCAAATTTTACTATTTTCACAGATCACCCAACCATCACTCACAACATATATTTAGTCATTTGTTACCACTTGCAGTTTGGTCAGTTATTCAATGTCTCTTCCCTGCTCTTCTTTAATTTGTGTTCTTTCTCCTCCCAGTTGTCTTTCCTCTCTCAGATAATGGTGTCCTGTCCTCCCGTCCTCCTTCCGTCAAAGACTTTCTCTGTTGAGGGTTTCTCCCTATATTTTCAGATCTTTTATCAGTTGACCCGTCCCCAGTCCTCCTTCCGACGTAGTCTTTCTCTATCCTTTATCCCCCTCCTTCTGCCTTCTTTATTTTGTTTTAAAAGCTCCAAACAGTGAGAGTCTTCTCCACTGTTAATTAATCTTCCTGTCCTCAGCTTTCAATTTCTCTTCCCTTCTCTTATCTTCCTTTTTAAGCTTGATATTTTATCTTTTAAGGCGATACCAATATATTGTCTTTTAAGAGGGGAGAGCGTGCTCTTATCCAAATTTGACTTTGTGGCACTTTACAGTGATTCATTACAAATCGCCATCTTGTGCCTTTCCACTTTCACTTTTTACAGTCTTCCACAAAGTCCACAAGATCACTAATCATCCAACCTTAGACCAGTCAAACCAGTGATTTTCTTACTGATCCAAACAGTTGAATTTGTCCTCCATGTTTCTGAAATAATATTAAATCTGTTTCCTTTCTTAAGCTTCAGTATTTTACTTCAAAAGGACTTTCACTCTCCCCCCGCTTCCTGCTTAAATGCTCCACTCAGGCTTTCACTTCTCTGCTCTCCAATTTCCATACAGGTTTGCTGTTCGCAACCTGCTATAAATTAATTAAGACAAATTTATGTTTTCCTAGAAGATCTTATCACTAACAAACTTACTTGAGAGCCGAATCTTCATTACAAGATTAAAAGGTACCAGCGAAGCTAGGCTTGTTTCCAAGCCCCAGAGCATGGTGGCGGCCAGCTCACGGTCCTTCTGCTCCTTCCAACTCTCAACTTCAAAGTTCTTCCTCTTTTCTTCCTCTCCAAAGTCACAGATAAGATCTGCTGTGAGCCCGTCCAATCCTCGTTCTAACACAAGAATTTCCACTCCTCTACAGCTGTTAATTAAGGAGTATACAACCCACGTTCCGCTCAGCAAAGTCCCTGCTCAAGGAGTTTGCTGCTTTCGCTCCGCCATTGGTACCACCCCCCACCGCCGACCCCTGTTTTAGAGCATTTCGGTTTTTGGATAAGGAATACTGAGCTTGTAGTTTATAAAGAATTAGATTCCAAGGTGTCATTTGCATTTAGTACTCTAGTAGCAAACAGGCACCCAGGAAATCACCATTCAGTTATCTACTTAATGCTCAATGCTTTGGATAGTATGATTGTTTTTTGTTGTTCTTTTACTTGTAAAGCACATGTACATCAATTGCATTGTATAACAGCAACAAAAAGTGCAAAGCTATTGAAGCTTGTAGTCTTAGTGGCCAGATATGAGTTAGAAGGGAAATTTTTAGGGTTGGGGTTAGTCCAGTGTGAAGCATAACACCATCTATGATATATTAATGTAGCAAACCTAGTGTCTTGCACCATCTTTTTCAAAACTTTTCCCCTGTAATATATATGAAGCCCCTGTGCAAACACAGGTATGTGACTATAGTCTAGTTATCTCACACTGTTGGTTCAGAGTAAGGGCCTTTGCAGACTATCAGAAATAGTACAAATTGAGTCCACTTTAAGGGTTAGGGTTAGTGCTAGGGAATCATGGGATTTTTTTTTCCTGAGACATTGAGCCTTCTCTGTCAGAGAGCTCTGGTGCCACAATAAAATACAGTTCTCATGATTCCCTAACCCTAACCCTTAAAGTGGACTCAATTTGCACTATTTCTAGCAGTCTGCAAAGGTCCTAAGTTGTAACATGCAGTTTTAAAAAGTCACAAAGTTCTGTTTTGACATTTGGGTTATGAATGGATTGCTGCAGAGAAGTTCACAGCCTTTATTTTTTTCACTGATCACCGTAAAATAAAGCTGATCCTAAAATTACGACAGGGGAAGTAAGGCCAACTCTGAGAATGTTTGGGACTATTTTTGTAGGCCAGGAGCCATTAGATTTTGACGTTATGTTTGCTTTACCTCACCTGTTCAGGTTTACCTCATTTTTCTTCTGGAATTTTCCGCTGCTGGGGAAGAGACACCTTCATTGCACTGAGAGGACTGATGCTAGTTACAGGACGTTACTTGGAAGCAAGGTGAGATAAGGACATATATCAGTAGAAGCTCACTAACATGATTATTTGTATAAGGTTACCCTGGCATGAATAAATATAGACATTTTGAATAGCTGAGGAATAATTGATGTTCTTGGTATAGTTCTGGCCCCTTGCAACTATTTATAGGCTTATATGTTCCTTATATATTTTTTCCAAGCAGTAGGAAAAGGAACAGGAATATATATACATAATTTCAAGACTGATTAATTTATGTAAGGCAGATCTTTGTTCATTTTGTGATGTATACATATAAAAATGGAAGACTAGTGTGATATCTAGATATCATGATTGAAGATCTATTAATTAATAGAAGCTACTCTCTTTAAAAGAGTAATACACGCTCAGAGTAAAGGAAGATTTTTTGCATTTAGTTTTCTAGACATTTATAACACATTTTTGTAATTTAGAACCTAAAATGTGTGTACAAAATAAAAGTATCTGGTCTGATCTTTGAGAAAAAGAACATGTACATAATTAAGTCTTCCTATCCAAAATGCTTGGGACCAGAAATGTTTTGGATTTTGGATTTTTTGAGATTTTGGAATATTTGCATATACATAAAGAGATATATTGGGAATGAGACCTAAGTCTAAACATGAAATTCATTTATGTTTACTATACACCTAATGCGCATAACCTGATGGTAATTTAATACACAACATTTTTGACAATTTTATGCATGAAACAAAGTTTGTGTACACTGAAGCATCACAATGCAAAATGTCACCATATCAGCTACCCATGTGGACAATTTTGGATTTTGGAATATTTCAGATTTCAAAATTCCAGATAAGAGAGACTCAACCTGTAATACTTTTGTTAGGACCAACAAAAGTGGCTCATGAATTAACAAACCTGAACACTTTTTAATAAATTTTATTCAGTTAAAACAAATGCAGAATATATCATTCAGAAGAGAGAAAAAGATAGCAAATCATAGTCTTGGTAATAGTACTATACATAAATCATAAATTAATTATTTTAACATTTTGACTGCTTCTGTATATCATTTATCATTGACTGCTTCTGTGTATCTACCATCATTGTAGGTGAGACATTTATATTAAACTTTATCATTAAATGTCTATTAACATAAGTCATATTTTTTATTCTTTTTATTCTGCCGAGTCCTAGAATTACATCCTGGTTCCATCTATTATATATTTCTCTCCATTTCCATATTGTTGGGTTGATTTCCCTGCAGTACCGTATTTTTCGCCCTATAGGGCGCACTTTTTCTTCCCCAAAACGTGCGTGGGGAAGTGAGTGCGCCCTATAGGGCGAAGGGGCCGAGGCCGTGGGGAGAAGGAGCCCTCCTTCCCCCCGCGACCTCAGTCTTTGAATGGACTGGTGCTGGGATCGAAGCGATCCCGGCACCAGCCCATTGAAAGACTGAGGCCACGGGGAGAAGGAGCCCTCCTTCTCCCCGCGGCCTCAGTCTTGGAATCGGCTGGTGCTGGGATCGAAGCGATCCCGGCCCCAGCCGATTGAAGACCGAGGCCGGCGGGGGAAGGAGCCTTCCTTCCCCCCCCGGCCTCGGTCTGGAATCGGCTGGGGCCGGGATCGTTTCGATCCCGGCACAAGCCCATTCCAAGACTGAGGCCGGGGGGGAGAAGGAGGGCTCCTTCTCCCCCCGGCCTCAGTCTTTCAATGGGCTTGTGCCGGGATCGAAACGATCCCGGCACAAGCCCATTCCAAGACTGAGGCCGGGGGGAGAAGGAGGGCTCCTTCTCCCCCCGGCCTCACTCTTTCAATGGGCTTGTGCCGGGATCGAAACGATCCCGGCACAAGCCCATTCCAAGACTGAGGCCGGGGGGGAGAAGGAGGGCTCCTTCTCCCCCCGGCCTCACTCTTTCAATGGGCTTGTGCCGGGATCGAAACGATCCCGGCACAAGCCCATTCCAAGACTGAGGCCGGGGGGAGAAGGAGGGCTCCTTCTCCCCCCGGCCTCACTCTTTCAATGGGCTTGTGCCGGGATCGAAACGATCCCGGCACAAGCCCATTCCAAGACTGAGGCCGGGGGGAGAAGGAGGGCTCCTTCTCCCTCCGGCCTCACTCTTTCAATGGGCTTGTGCCGGGATCCAAACGATCCCGGCACAAGCCCATTCCAAGACTGAGGTCTCCCCCCGGCCTCAGTCTTGGAATGGGCTTGTGCCGGGATCGTTTCGATCCCGGCACAAGCCCATTGAAAGAGTGAGGCCGGGGGGAGAAGGAGCCCTCCTTCTCCCCCCGGCCTCAGTCTTGGAATGGGCTTGTGCCGGGATCGTTTCGATCCCGGCACAAGCCCATTGAAAGAGTGAGGCCGGGGGGAGAAGGAGCCCTCCTTCTCCCCCCGGCCTCAGTCTTGGAATGGGCTTGTGCCGGGATCGTTTCGATCCCGGCACAAGCCCATTGAAAGAGTGAGGCCGGGGGGAGAAGGAGCCCTCCTTTTCCCCCCGGCCTCAGTCTTGGAATGGGCTTGTGCCGGGATCGTTTCGATCCCGGCACAAGCCCATTGAAAGAGTGAGGCCGGGGGGAGAAGGAGCCCTCCTTCTCCCCCCGGCCTCAGTCTTGGAATGGGCTTGTGCCGGGATCGTTTCGATCCCGGCACAAGCCCATTGAAAGAGTGAGGCCGGGGGGAGAAGGAGCCCTCCTTCTCCCCCCGGCCTCAGTATTGGAATGGGCTTGTGCCGGGATCGTTTCGATCCCGGCACAAGCCCATTGAAAGAGTGAGGCCGGGGGGAGAAGGAGCCCTCCTTCTCCCCCCGGCCTCAGTCTTGGAATGGGCTTGTGCCGGGATCGTTTCGATCCCGGCACAAGCCCATTGAAAGAGTGAGGCCGGGGGGAGAAGGAGCCCTCCTTCTCCCCCCGGCCTCAGTCTTGGAATGGGCTGGTGCCGGGATCGATCCCGGCCCCAGCCCATTCAAAGACTGAGGTCGCGGGGGGGGGGGGAAGAAGCCCTCCTTCCCCCCCCCCCCCCCCCCCCCCCCCCGCGACCTCAGTTCAATGGGCTGGTGCTGGGATCGGTCTCCAATCCCAGCACCAGCCCGGCCTCCGGCTAAAGGGAGGAATCCTTTTTTCTTGGATTTTCCCCCTTAAAAATTGGGTGCGCCCAATATGCCGGAGCGCCCTATAGGGCGAAAAATACGGTATACATGGATAGTTGCTAGTTCATTTAATTTGGCTTCCCAATCCTAAAGAGTTGGTATTTCCCCAGATTTCCAATGTCTTGCATACACCATTCGTGCAGCCATTATCATATAAAGTATAACAATTTTTTCTTCCTGATTTAACTTAATTTCTATCACATCTATTATATTCAATAGAAACAACTCTGGTTTTAAGCGTATACTTTTCTGTACTATTTTGCACATAGTTCTGTGAATTTCTCCCCAGAATTTTTTAACCTTTCTGCACTGCCACCACATATGATACCCCACCACTATTCCCTTCTCCTTTTGTGTCTTGTCTTTTTAGATTGTAAGCCTGAGAGCAGGGAAATGTCTAATTAACCATTTGTAAGCCGCTCTGATAGCCTTTTGGCTGAAGAGTGGGGTATAAATACATAATAATAATAATAATAATAATAATAATAATAGTGCCCTCTTTTTCCTTACATTTCCAGCATTTGTTAATATTACTTTTATTCATTTTAGCTAATCTAGTAGGGGTCATGTACCATCTGTGGAAGATTTTATGAAAATTTTCTTTTAAAGTATTACATTTGGTAAATTTGATATTATTTTTCCAGGCATTCTTCCAGTTTTGCAAAGGTATAGAATTTCCGATATTCTGCATCCATATTCTGCATCCATTTTATCATGCTGTTTTTTAGTATTTCATCTCCTAATTCTATTTCTAGTAATAATTTGTAAGTTTTCCTTATCCAATGGTGGTGGTCTTCCTTTAGGATTTTATCAAAAGTTTTCAGTTCCTTTTCTATTCCATACATTTCCATATTCTTTTTGAAGTCTGCTTTTATCTGCAGGTATTTTAGCCAGTTGATTTCCAAACCTTGTTGGTGTAGTTCCTCTCTTGTTTTTATTCTAAACCCTGCATTGGATTTTATCAACAAATTCTCATAAATAATCCAGGTTTCTTTCATGTATACTTCTTTTCTATGATATGCTTCCTGTGAGGACATCCAGATTGGTATTTTAGTATAGAAATGCTTTTTATAGTTCTTCCATATCTGGTATAATGCTTTCCTTATGCAATGGGTGTTAAAGTCTTTATCTGAGGTGCCCCTCTCATAGCATAAGTAAGTATGCCAACCTGCTTTCATTTGCATTCCTTCTATTACCAAAAGTTTTGAATCTTTAAGTAATATCCATTCCTTTACCCATAAAAGGGCACAGGCATTATAATATAATTCCATATTGGGGAGACCCAGACCACCTTTCTCTTTCCAGTCTTGCAACACTGAGACTTTGATTCTGGGTTTCCTCCCTTGCCAAATAAACTTGCTGATATCTTGCTTCCATGTTTTGAAAGGTTGTTTCTTTGTCAAGATAGGTATTGTTTGAAAAAGATACAGCATTTTTGGAAGTACACTAATCTGCACTGTTGCTGTCCTGCCCATCAGAGAAAGTTGCTGTTTATCCCACGTCTCAAGATCTCTTGATATTGTTCCACGTAGTTACATAGTTATTTTTATATAAATCTGAATTCTTTTTAGTGATTGTTATTCCTAAATATTTTACTTTGTTAATTATTTGATATTCTGTTCTCTTTTTCAAAATTTTCTTCCTCTTCTTTGGACAGGTTTTTAGTTAATATACCACTCTTAAATTTATTTATTTTAATGCCTGCTAATGTACTAAATTCTTCTAATATTTCTTCCAATAGAGTTATACTTTTTATTGGGTTTTCCAAGAATATTACAATATCATCCGCAAATGCTCGGAGTGTATAGCTATATTTGTTTATTTTTGGAAACTGAATCTTATCATTCCTTATTCTTGTATTTAGAACTTCCATTGTCATGATAAATAGTAAGGGAGAGAGTGGACATCCTTGTCGCGTACCTTTCGTTACTCTACAGCTTTCTGTTCTTTCACTATTGACTATAATTGTGTTTTTTGAGAAGTATAAATTTGTCGGATCCAATTTATAAATTTCCCTTTTATTCCGGTCTCTTCCAATACTATGTCTAGAAATTCCCACTCAACATTATCGAAAGCCTTCTCTAAATCAAGGAAGACCATCCCTAGTTTACTTGTCTTCTGTAGCTCATATATTCCAAAATATTTTGATGTTATCTTTTATGTATCTCTTCGGAAGAAAACCTGCTTGGTCCTCATGAATCCAAGTTGATAATGTTTTTTTTTTAATCTGCCAACCAACACTGATGCATAAATTTTATAGTCCACATTCAACAATGCGATTGGGCGGTAGTTACTGATATTCTCAGGATCTTTATTTTCTTTATGTATTAAGGTGGTAAGTGATTGCCCCCAAGATTCTGGATATTTGCCTAGATCTATTTCCTGAATTGTTTTATGCAATGTCTCCACTAATTCATTCTTAAATGTTTTATAATATTTAGCTGTCAGACCATCAGGGCCCGTTGCTTTATTATCTTTTAAATTTATTTATTATTTATTTATTTTATTTATTTATATCCCGCCCCTCTGCAGAGCAATCGGGGCGGCTTACAACATTATAAGCCTTAGGTTGCCTACCCCTGGTCTAAGTCTTCATTATATTTCTCTTGTAAACTTCATAGTTTTAAAGTCTCCTTTGAGTCTCAATTCCACTGAAGCCTTACCATTGTCTTCTTTTTGTTGTATTCTTTCTAAAAGAGTTGATTTTTCTCTAAGTTCCCTGTTCTTCTTCAATTTCTATGACTTTAGATTGCAGTCCCTTTATCTGTGTTGTCATTTTCTGTAAACTTGCTTTAAATTCATGTAATTCTTTTTGTAGTTCTGCTTTCATCTTTCTAATCTTTAATTTCAGCTCTTATTTCTGCCCGAATTTCTGCTCTAATATCGGCTCTTAATTCCCTGATCTCTTTTAAAAGATCTTCTTTCATGTCAGCATTTGCTGTTCTCTCAACTAATGTTTCATTGTATATTTCGTTTGAGTCCTGAACGTCTATTCCAGTTGCCATTGTGTATATAGCACTTACAGTCTCTATGTTAACAAAACTTATAAATTTTTATAGTTTCTGCACTTATTTTTAGATTCACTGGAAGAAATCCCTTATATCACAAAATTTATCAATGCATTTTACCACCACCAGCTCAACACAATATATATTAATTTTCCAGAATACTTTTGCATAAAGATTCAATGGTAGTCAACCTACAGTAACTAATGCCACATTTCAAGATATCCTCACTTACAAAATATACATACACTGCTGCTCAAGTTGATTCTTATTAACTGCTTATGGCTTCACTACTCCTCTATGCCTATTCATATATTTTCTTAATCTGCCTTTTCTCTCAACTTCTCTCAAGACTTTTCTAGGGAGAAAATCTGGATATACCTTATGATTTCTGTTTGTTCTCTGGTACTCTTTTGTGCAGCTAAATTTCTTAGATCCCTTCTACCCACCTCCTCCTCTTGTCTCCCCAATCCTGCTTCTGCTGGTGCTACTGCTGCTGCTGTTGTTTGCCGCTGCGCTCTCTCCTCACCAGGAGAGTGAGGGATAGGTGGGTGGTTCTTATAGTCAGCGCCTCCGCTGCGCCTGCGTAGCCCCTGGGTCTCACTGCTGCTGGTGTTACTGCTGCTATTTGCCGCTGCGCTCTCTCTCTCCCCCCCACCCAAACCTGAACACTTTTGTGACACTTTTGCTGTTCTAAATAAAAGTATTACCCGACAGTATAGAAAAGCTGTGAAAACAAACCTGGAAACATGACATGTTTATTCCCTTCCTTCCCAACCCACCCTCTTCCTTCCTTTATAGAGACATCATTTTAGCATTTGGAAGCACTTTAAGGCATGGCCTCATTCCCAACTTGCTTGGCCAAGGGACTCATGCCAGATTCAACTGCCGGGATGCTGTGTGGTGGTGGCTACAGTGCATACAAGACTACTGCAACTTTGTTTCAAATGGCACTGACATTCTCAAGTGTCCTGTATCTAGAATGTACCCTACAGACGACTCCCCTCCTCTGCCACCAGGCCAAAAGGTAATTATAACTTGCCTTCTTTTGCAGCTCTGGAGAAAAAATTTCCTGTAATGTACCTATTTTGGCTCATTACATGCTGTCGTCTAGATAAATTGATCTCTTGAGAGCTGATAGGTGATTGTTGTTTTTTCTTCAGAAAAAATTAAACTAAGCAACATGGTGCCTCCCTTCTCTGTAGCTTTATGATAAAAAAAAAAGTGTAGGCCCATCAAATCAATGGTACTGACAGTGGCCAAAATTCAGGTAGGGACATCTTCATGCATATGTGTCCCTTACAAATGCAGGTGTGCTCTTTCAGGTGCTGCAAAAGTTGGTATCCTCTTCCTCTCCCTACGGTGCCCCAAACTCTCCCCCCAATGTGCTGTAAAATATTGAAGTCACCTCACACAGCCATTTTGTGGTTCAAGGTGAGCAGTCAGGATCAGAGAAATGTCTGACAATTTCACACACAGATACACACAGTGAGAGATAATAAAAACAGAAGCGCTGAGACACACCACCCCCACCCGCAGAAGACCCTGTGGAATTCAGCACTGATATCATCATTGTGCACTGGGCTCTTGAAAGGAGGGTAGCCAGACCTTCTCCTTTCCTGCCTGCTTACCTTGAAGCATGGAGTGGCCAAATCAGGCAGCTTCACAGTTTTTCAGTAAGTCAACAAAGATGGTATATGGCTCAGCATATTGTAGGACTATATGCAGATATTTAGGCTACTCTAAAGGGATCTTTAGGCTAGAGTTTGGTGCTATTTGGGGCCCAAAGTTTAAGAAGGTGTTTCATTCAATTGCATTTGATAATCCCAAAAAGATTTTGGCCTGGCCATTGGTTGGAATGAGACTCCTTGGGTTTTTCTATACTTGAGTTCCTAGCTGAAATTGCAAAATCAAAAAGCACCACATTTATCTGTAAACATTAACATGCAGGACTCACACTGCTAAACAACACCCACTCCTCAATTTTCTGTTCATAATTTTGTTCCTTACCTGGCAGACATACTTACTATTCTTGGTGGAAGTTAATTTCTTCTTCGTGGTCTCTGCGAATGCACACAACTGGGTTTTACTCTGCGCCTGCGCAGCTAGCTCGGAACCTTCTAGAATCACTGGGCAGAAGTTGGATTGCAACTTTTTGCAACTTTTTGGCGGTAGCCCCGCCCACCTCCATATAGGCCCCGCGTTCCCGCTCTTTCCTCAGTTCCTTTCGTCCGCCGCTTTTGCAGCTAGTGAGGAACTTTCGCTTCGGCAGTTATCCTACTCTAAATAGTCTTCTTACGGTTTTGACCTCGGCTTGATTATTTGACTACTCTTTGGATTGCAACTAAAATATCTCCTGTTGATCTACACCGGTTTGACCCGTTTGCTCGACCATGGCTTCGTTTAAACAATGTGTGACCTGTAAGGCCAAATTCCCGACCACCGATCATCACGAGGAGTGCGTTTTCTGCTTGGGGGAAGCGCATAACCCACACTCCTGCAGGTTATGTAAGCAAATGACTCCTCAGGCCCTCAAAAACCGCATTCTCAAGTTGAAGGCAGCCCTCTGGGAGCAATCTCTCAAGGCCCAACCTGGCCCGTCTGAGGCTGAAAGCCGCCCAGTAGAAAAGCGCCAGGAGAGAGGGAGATCGCGGGAAAGGTCCAAGGACAAGCCCCGTAAAAAGAGGGATCATGTCAAGGACCGCCCTGAAAAGTCGGGAAAAAAGACGGCCAAGACCAAACATCTGGAACCCACCCCTTACAGGGTGTCTCCGGAGAGAGCACGGTCGGTATCTTCCTCTCGTTCTCCCTTGCAACTGAGGACAGGGGACCGATTCACTCCCTCTTCAGTATCCGCTCCTCCGGCCGCCGCCGATCCCCAAATGGACACGGGGAAGCAGGCTTCCAAACCGAGCACACCTGTCGTGTGCCTCGGTACGGAGTCCGAGGGCGAGGCCGGCGAGCCTCCCGCCCTGACACCTCACTCGCCGATGCCTACCCAACCAAGGGCTACGGTATCGACAGTGCAGCACTATCGGACGCCCGGCTCCGAGGAGCGTCGGGGCCATTCCGGTTCGGACGTCGAGGAGAGACCTTCCATCCCGCCCTCCGAGCCTACAAGAGAGCGCACCACAGAGACCTGGTCTTCCAAATTTCCCGAACTAGTCTTCGACCGGGAATCGGGATCGTATTTTCTGAAGGTCCAACCTGAACACCTGAGCCAGCTACAACCGCAGCCCAGGCTGGCGTCCGAACATCGCAGCCGTACCTCTCTATCGCACTCTCCTCCTCGGTACCGTCCTTCCAAAAGGAAGTACAGTCCATCCCCACCACCATCCCGTGAGGATTCGAGGCCACGGAGCCGTGCGGCTAAAGCCACGCGTCACGAATCGTCCCCGTCTCCAGTTCGATCCCCTCAAACTGGTCGGACTCGGAGACGCTCCTCTCCATCTCCACGGCCTACGGGTTCGAGCCGTAGACGCGATTCTCCATCTCCGGTACCGTCCAGCAATTCCTCTCGTCGGTCTCGTTCGGCCTCCATCCCGATCGAGTCGGACCCAGAGGAAGGAACTTCTCGGGAGAGGCCGATGGTTGTTGTCTCCGCGCCATCGCCCACGGATGATGTGAGATCCTTTTCCGACCAGGTCCTACGGATGGCCAAAGCATTGGATCTACACATCTCTGATGCCCCGGAGGAGTTCTCTGACCAGCTGGAGAGAAGAGCTCACAGCCGGGTTCCCACGCGACCCGCGATTCCTTACATGCCCTCCCTCTCCAAGGTAGTCCAACGGGCTTGGGACAATCCTGCATCTCTATCCCCGACATCGAGGAGAATAGAAAATCTTTACAGGATTGCCGAACCGTGGCCGCTCTGGATGGCAGACCACCCCAAATTGAACTCGGCCATTGTGGAGGGGGCACAGATCCCCTACGTCCAGAAAGCTGCTCCCACCCCTGTGGACAAAGAAGGTAAAAAGCTGGATAGCATCGGCAAAAGGGTCTACTCTGCCTCTGTTCTTGAGCTTAAAGTAGCCAACTACATCGGCTGCATGGGCGCCTATTCCCAGCATATTATGGAGAAAATGGAGCCTCTCCTAGACAAGCTCCCTGAAGAATGTAAACCTTATGCTCTAGCCCTCAAACAAGAGGCTCACGCCGTGGGCACACAGCAGATTGTTGCTGCCCGCAATGTTTCTGACTGTGCAGCGAGGTCCCTAACATCCGCGATTGCACTCCGCAGACATGCTTGGCTCCGGGCGGCTGACCTGACTCCACAGGCCAAGGCCATGATAGAAGACATGTCCTTTGACAATTCGGGCCTATTCCATAAGGACACTGACGAGCAGTTAAATCTCAAGTACCGTATGAAAACAGCGGCCCGCAAGCATGGGATGACTTCCTCGCACTCGTCCGCACCCAAGCGCAAGTTTGGATCTCATCAGACGTCCAGGGGGTTCCAGCCGTCCTATAAACATCAATCAGCCCCTCAGGGCCAAGGTCAGTTTAGGCCGCGTCAGCCCTCCCGGTCCTCCTCATCCTCTTCTGGTCGCCGGCAACAATACCGCCCGGGCTTCCAAAAGAAACCCCTGGACGGGAATAAGAGGAAGTTCTGATGGTCCCCTGCGCACTCCGTCTCTATAACACCATTTGGTGACAGACTTTGGCCCTTTATTAACACCTGGGCCTCCATCACTTCTGATTCCTGGGTGCTCGACATTATTTACAGGGGCTATGCCCTCGAATTCGAAGAGCTCCCTGCCACCGGAGCCGTTGTCCATACCGACCCCTCTGTCACCTTACTTGACGAAGTGCGCTCCTTACTAGACAAAGGGGCTATCGAACCCGTGGAGCAATCACGGGCCCGATACTGCTTCTTCTCCAGATACTTCATAGTACCTAAGAGAGACTCTGGCCTCAGACCAATCCTTGACTTGAGGGGGCTCAACTCCTTCATTCGATACCGACGGTTTCGAATGACTACCCTTTCTTCTATTCTTCCCCTGCTACAGAAGGACCTCTGGTTCGCGAGCATCGACTTGAAGGATGCCTACTTCCACATCAGTATAAGAGAGGACCATCGCAGGTTCTTGGCTTTCGCCGTCGGAACCAGCATCTTCCAGTACCGAGTGCTTCCTTTCGGTCTGTCATCCGCGCCGAGGGTGTTCACCAAATGTATGGCCCCGGTCGCGGCCTACCTTCACAAGCAGAACATAACAGTCTTCCCCTACCTCGACGACTGGCTTTTCGCTGCTCCATCCCGAGAAAAACTGCAACAAGACCTACAGTTTGCTCTCTCCCTCCTGGACGACTTGGGGTTGAAAGTGAACCAAGAAAAATCTATCCTAGAACCTTCAAAACGCATAAGGTTCATTGGGACGATTCTGGACTCCGAAGAGGAGAAAGCCTTTCTCCCAGAAGACAGGTTCCAGGCGCTAACTTCTTCTATCGAGGTATGTCTACGGCACAGACGAGTCAGAGCGCACTCCGTTCAAGTGGCAATGGGACACCTGGCGTCGACAACTTTCGTGACGCCGTGGGCGAGGTTGAGACTAAGACCACTTCAGTCCTGGTTCCTCTCCTGCTTCGATGCTGCATCCGACTCTTCCTCAAAATGGCTCACCATCCCGACACGAATCGCAGCGTCTCTGCGTTGGTGGCTGCTCCATCAGAACGTCTGCAACGGCATGCCCTTCCTCCCTCCCAGTCCAGAAATCAATCTGACGACGGATGCGTCGATGGAAGGATGGGGGGCTCACTCCCAGGGACTGACAGTGAGGGGCCTGTGGTCTCGCTCAGAAAGGTCTCTTCACATAAATGTCCTAGAGATGTTGGCCGTAGAAAAGGCGCTGAAGGCGTTCCAGACGCAGCTGTCGGGCAAGGTAGTACTTCTCATGACAGACAACACCACTGTCATGTACTACCTGAACAAACAAGGCGGCACCAAGTCGAGATCGCTGCTAGACATCACTACGCGCATCTGGGACTGGTGCATCAACCAGAAGATACTTCTCCAGTCCATTCACCTGCCCGGCCAAGACAACGAACTGGCCGACAGTCTCAGCAGGAAGGCCAACCCCTGCCACGAGTGGCGCCTCCATCCAGAGGTGGTGAAGTCCCTGTTTTCCACATGGGGACAGAGGGACATCGACCTGTTCGCCTCGAAGGAGAACACACACTGCGCCGAATTCTGTTCGAGGATTCCGGCGAAAACCTCTCGAGGCGATGCGTTCCAGTTCGACTGGTGCGGGAGGAAATGCTATGCCTTCCCTCCGTTCCCTCTGATAACCAAAGTGCTGGCCAAAATAAGAACCGACGGGACGGACGCCATCCTGATCACTCCGTGGTGGCCGAGACAGTCCTGGTTCGCCCCGCTGTTGCAGCTCTCCAGAGAAACCTTCTGTCGCCTGGAACACCGCCCGGATCTCCTGACCATCCACAGGGGCAAGGTGCGACATCCGGACATAGAGAACTTACCTATGGTAGCGTGGAGGGTTCTTCCCTAACTTCGTTGCCTACTTCTCTCCAGACCATCATTAGAGCGGCTCAAAAGCCGTCCACCATCAAGTCCTATGCATACAAGTGGACTAAATTTCTGGACTTCCTGGCATCTAAAGGTTTGTCTCCATCCAGCATTTCAGTACCGGTGGTACTGGAATTTCTACTGTTCCTAAGTGACTCAGGCTTGTGCCTCAATTCTATTAAGTGCTATCTTTCGGCTATATGCTCTCACTACCAACTGGAGGGCAAGCCGTCTTTCTTTACGGATCCTCTAGTGAAGAGGTTCCTTAAGGGGCTCAATAACCTTCATCCACCATCCACGGTACTGACACCGGCCTGGAGCTTGGATCTAGTCCTGTCTTATTTGTCTACGAAACCATTTGAACCAATGGCTACTACTGATCTGAGACTTTTGTCCTGGAAGACAGCGTTCCTTGTGGCTATCACCTCCGCCCGTCGGGCCAGTGAACTTTGTGCTTTGCGTATGGACCAACCGTACTTACGGTTCCATAGGGACAAAGTGGTTCTCCGTACCGATATCACCTTTTTGCCTAAGGTGGTATCGGCTTTCCACATTAACCAGGACATTGTGCTGCCCACCCTAGCTCCCAACCCGACCACGGATGTGGAACAGAGACTGCACACATTGGACGTTAGAAGGGCTTTAGCCTTCTATCTGGAGCGCACCTCGGTGTCGAGGCGCTCTGAAAGACTTTTTGTGTGCTATTCTGACCACAAGAAGGGACTGCCAGTCACTCCACAAAGACTTTCGAAATGGGTGACTTCTACTATCCATTTATGCTATGAACTAGCAGGCAAAGCTCCACCTGAGCGGGTGAGGGCTCATTCCACCAGGGCGGTAGCTTCGTCCTCTGCCTTTCTCTTTGGTGTGCCTTTAGAACAAATTTGCAAGGCAGCGGTCTGGTCCCAACCTATGACTTTTATTAAGCACTATAGATTGGACAATCGGGCCAGACATGATGCCTCATTTGGAAAGGCAGTACTGTTGTCAGCACTTCATTGACTTGCAATGCTTTTAATTTATTTGACACCTTCATTGATGAATGTAAACTTGTCATACTCAGGTTTGACGATAACCTTTATTGCACTATGTCTTACAGTTTGTATTTGAAATAACAATACAACCTCAAGCTATTTAAGTGAATGTATGCACTTGGTTGTGTTATCATGTTTTATTTAATATTTCACTGTTGGAAGTACGTTTGATACAGTTCAAATGACAAATTCCATGCATACTTGAACCACTGTTGGGTTACTATATCCTGGAATACTTGACTCAAATGCATGTTTGCATAAACTGAAGTTTGGTTTGGTTGGTATAATAAATACTTGTTGTACTCTTAAGCTTGGTGTCAGGACACTCCCTCCTCCACTGACTTTAGCTGGTTAGTCTGAGTAACCCAGTTGTGTGCATTCGCAGAGACCACGAAGAAGAAGGACAGGTTGCTTACCTGTAACAGTATTTCTTCGAGTGGTCATCTGCGAATTCACACAAATCCCGCCCAACCTCCCCTCTGTCGTGTCCTGCTCTGATTGAAATTCTTGTTGTCGCTACATTACGCGGCGTACTTGGAACTGAGGAAAGAGCGGGAACGCGGGGCCTATATGGAGGTGGGCGGGGCTACCGCCAAAAAGTTGCAAAAAGTTGCAATCCAACTTCTGCCCAGTGATTCTAGAAGGTTCCGAGCTAGCTGCGCAGGCGCAGAGTAAAACCCAGTTGTGTGAATTCGCAGATGACCACTCGAAGAAATACTGTTACAGGTAAGCAACCTGTCCATTTGTTTGACAACAATAAATGTGGTTTTATTCATAGAAAATGTAGAAAGTGTGGGCTCACAAACTTACCCAAGCAGTTTAATTTTGGTCTGCAGGTAATATAGTAACAAGGAGCCACCATCTTCTTCCCAGACTTTAGGAAGCTCCAGAAAGAAGGCTGAATAGAATCCAGGAAGGACAGGCCTTCTTCCAGGCAGAACTTGGAGCTGTACTCTTCAGTCTAGTCCGTAAGGGAGACATAAAAGGAGGTGTATACCTTTCTTGGTTTTACTGTTCAATACTCTTTTTCTGTTTATGTTGACAATATTTCTAGTTGACCTGTCCAGGAAGCCTGCAGTCTTGGTTTTATTTTTGATTCCTCTCTGTCATGTATTCCCCAGATTCAGGCCACAGCCAAGGCATGTAGATTCTTTTTGTGTAATATAGCTAAAATCTGATCATTTCTCTCGGCCTCTACTGCCAAGATTTTGATCCATGCCCTAGTGGTCTCACGACTACCGGTAGATTTTTGTAACCTTCTCCTGGCAGGGCTCCCTCTTTCTCACCTCCTTCCTTTAATTTCGGTCCAGCATTCTGCTGCACACATTATCACATTTGCTCACCGTTTCAACCATATATCTCCGTTATTGTCATCCCTTCACTGGCTCCCCCTCCCTTTCCGTATTCAGCATAAACTTCTGTTGTTGACTTTTAAAGCCCTGCATGGGTTGGCCCCTCCTTATTTATCAAAGCTTCTTTCCCCTTACCATCCCACTCATGCCCTTTGTTCTGGTAGTCAAGGTCTGATGTCTCAGCCTAGATTTTTACTGCTCCTTCCTGGATTCATCCCTTTTCACTTGCAGTCCCTCATTCCTGGAACCTCATTCCCCCTCGAGCATGGGGCATCATTTCTTTAACCAGCTTCAAAGCTGAGTTAAAGGCTATACTGTTCAGGGAAGCATTCACAGGCATTGTATGATGATTATTTGATGTTTTTAATTTGTTTCCTTCTTTGTATTAATATGTATTATTTTGTAGAATGTACGCCATTGGCAGGCTTTCGTTATCTATTTTTATCTATTTTATTGACTGTATGTACAGCGCTGTGTAAATCTTCAGCGGTATATAAATAAAGCGTAATAATAATACCTGTCTTTAAGAGAACCAGTGTGGTGTAGCATTGGATTGCAACTAAGGAGACTAGGGTTTGAATCGCTTTTCAGCCGTGGAAACCCATTGGCTGACCTTGGGCAACTTGCATTATTTCAGACTCAGAGGAAGAGAAAGGCAAACTCCCTCTGAACAAATCTTACAGGAAAAACAAACAAACCATGATAGGTTCGCCTCGGAATGACTTCAAGACACACAACAACAACAAATACCTCTTCTGAACTAACATACATTTCTATCTTTCTATGCTAATGCCTAATGGCTTCATTTTCTACCCTTTGCTTTTTCCTCTCCTGTCTTTGAACCAACTAAAACTCAGGACCAGCCACTATATGAATTGATACAGGAAGTTATGCAGAGACATATGCAAGGCATAGATTTCCGAGAAAGGAATGCTGGTCCGCAGATAGATCGAAATATGAGAGATGAAGGTAAGTGATCATTGAAGAATCTTTGTTAAGGCTCTAATATATTAGGGCTTCACTTGTGTTTATTTTCCTAGCAATTACATAAAATAATCCTTCTGTTAAACCACTTTAAAGATTACTTTGAAGTCTGTTTTTATGCCAACACATTGCATTTAAAACTTTATGTACCACTATTTACTTAAAGTTCTCATTTATGCCATGAAGCCTTTTGTATATTGTTAACTGTGCTGAACTAGAAATCCTAATTTGTTCTGATAGAGTATTATACTGGGCATGCCAAGATATTTTCCCCCTGCAGCACATTGCAAATTTATCTGATTTTCTGCTTGGTAGGTTTTAATGTGACTGCAGGTGTGGATATGGAAACTGGCTTTGTCTATGGAGGGAATCGTTTTAATTGTGGTACATGGATGGATAAGATGGGAGAGAGCGACAGAGCTCGCAACAGAGGTATTCCAGCAACTCCAAGGTACAATATGAAGGTTTTATAGCATTGGTGGACTAATGCTTGTAGACTACTGCTTAATTTTGTTATGAAAAATCAGATTTTCACTTTTAAAGGAAAAATAACATTTTCATGGTTAGGAAGTGTGGTTTTCATATTTATATTTGGATTACAACTCCCACCACCCTCACTGGGGTGATGGAATGATCAGAATTGTAATTCAGCAATATCTGGAACACTGCACATTCCTTTCCTCTGTTCTACACCTTACATCATGGGGGAAATTAGTAACAGGAATTCATAGAATCATAGAGTTGGAAGAGACCACAAGGGCCATCCAGTCCAACCCCCTGCCATGCAGGAACTCAAAATCAAACCATCCCCGACAGATGGCCATCCAGCCTCTGTTTAAAGAAGGAGACTCCACCACACTTTGAAGGAATGTGTTCCACTGTCGAACAGCTTTCACTGTCAGGAAGTTCCTCCTAATGTTGAGGTGAAATCTCTTTTCCTGTAGCTTACATCCGTTGTTCCGAGTCCTATTCTCTGGAGCAGCAGAATGAATATATTTGAAAACCTGTAGCATACCTATTTTGAGAGGGAGGGATGCCTTAAGTACAGTTTTACTAGTTATATAAATAGAAGTTGTTGTTTTGCTTGCAGTTCTCTGGATCCTAAGACAATGTGCATTATAATAATTATTTAAACCCTACTTCCTGTCTTATAGCATTCAGTAGTTACTATTTTGCAAAAAAAACATCGAAACAATCTTCTATCCACAAGCATATGAGTATATAGCTAATAACGAAAAACAAAACAAAACAACATATCATACATTTTAAAAAATAATAAGATCATACTTCCATGTTTGGTGTAACTTGCCTTTTAGCCTGATTCTAATAACTTCTAAAGTGTTGCTTGATTCTATCAATGCCAAACGGTTTTATACATTAACTATAATATAGTAGCTTTGTAAATATCTCTATTTTATTCTATTCAGTTACTATAATATTATCATACCTATATCAAACTACATACCTATATACCAAAAGAAAACAAAAAGATTTTCTCTACAGTGTGAATGATCAACCTATCATAATTGTCAACAAATCTTCATATTAGTCTGGTATCTTAATTCCTATTTGCTTAAAATACTTAATCATTAATAATAATAATATAATAATAATAATAATTTTTATTTATATCCCGCCCCTCTGCCAAGCAATCGGGGCGGCGTACAACATATCAAAACATAAGGACAAATAAAATCACTTCAAATCCCCTATCTTCTTCCCACACCCACCCAACCCCTAAAAACAAAACAAACTAACTGGATTAAATAACAATAAGCAATTAAACAATTAAACAGTTAAACAATTAATCAGTTAAACAATACACAATTAAACAATAGTATTAAAAACCCGCTGGCGTTCTCCTTGGCCCCGCATCATCCCCAGCTGCTCCCGGCCCCCAGGTGATGGTAAGGGGCAAGAGAGTCCTTCAGGGGCCTGAGCCTCAAAGAGAACTGCCGGTGCAGGGGAAGGATGGTCCTGGACACATGCCGCCGACAGTCTGAAGGGAGGGGAGGCAGTTTTTAGAGCCTCTGGCAGCTGCTTCTTCTTCTTCTGCCCTGGTGGAAGGGAGGCAGTTTTTAAAGCCTCTGGCAGCTGCTTCTTCTTCTGCCCTGGTGGAAGGGAGGCAGTTTTTAGAGCCTCTGGCAGCTGCTTCTTCTTCTGCCCTGGTGGAAGGGAGGCAGTTTTTAAAGCCTCTGGCAGCTGCTTCTTCTTCTGCCCTGGTGGAAGGGAGGCAGTTTTTAAAGCCTCTGGCAGCTGCGTCTTCTTCTGCCCTGGTGGAAGGGAGGCAGTTTTTAAAGCCTCTGGCAGCTGCTTCTTCTTCTACCCTGGTGGAAGGGAGGCAGTTTTTAAAGCCTCTGGCAGCTGCTTCTTCTTCTGCCCTGGTGGAAGGGAGGTAGTTTTTAGAGCCTCTGGCAGCTGCTTCTTCTTCTGCCCTGGTGGAAGGGAGGCAGTTTTTAAAGCCTCTGGCAGCTGCTTCTTCTTCTGCCCTGGTGGAAGGGAGGCAGTTTTTAGAGCCTCTGGCAGCTGCTTCTTCTTCTGCCCTGGTGGAAGGGAGGCAGTTTTTAAAGCCTCTGGCAGCTGCTTCTTCTTCTGCCCTGGTGGAAGGGAGGCAGTTTTTAAAGCCTCTGGCAGCTGCTTCTTCTTCTACCCTGGTGGAAGGGAGGCAGTTTTTAAAGCCTCTGGCAGCTGCTTCTTCTTCTGCCCTGGTGGAAGGGAGGTAGTTTTTAGAGCCTCTGGCAGCTGCTTCTTCTTCTGCCCTGGTGGAAGGGAGGCAGTTTTTAAAGCCTCTGGCAGCTGCTTCTTCTTCTGCCCTGGTGGAAGGGAGGCAGTTTTTAGAGCCTCTGGCAGCTGCTTCTTCTTCTGCCCTGGTGGAAGGGAGGCAGTTTTTAAAGCCTCTGGCAGCTGCTTCTTCTTCTGCCCTGGTGGAAGGGAGGCAGTTTTTAGAGCCTCTGGCAGCTGCTTCTTCTTCTGCCCTGGTGGAAGGGAGGCAGTTTTTAGAGCCTCTGGCAGCTGCTTCTTCTTCTGCCCTGGTGGAAGGGAGGCAGTTTTTAAAGCCTCTGGCAGCTGCTTCTTCTTCTGCCCTGGTGGAAGGGAGGCAGTTTTTAAAGCCTCTGGCAGCTGCTTCTTCTTACTTCCCAGTCTTTCTAAAACTTATCGTGACTTGACCCATGGATAAGACCAGTTAATCTATCCATTTCCATATATTCCAGCATTTTTAGATTCCAATCGTGCAGTTGTGGAATATCTTTTGTTTTCCATTTTGAAGCATAAGATGACCTGGCAGCTAAGAGAGAGTAAAACATTACTTTTCCATATTTTCTTTCAAGATCATTCTCTGTTATCCCCAACAAGAAAAATTGAGGGTCAAAAGTTAAATCAATTCCAAGGATACCATTCAAAGCAAGATGTATTTTAGACCAAAATTCCCTCGCTTTTTTGCACTGCCACCAAAGGTGGATAAAAGAACCCACCTTCTTCTCACATTTCCAACATAAATTGGAATAAGATCTGTTCATTTTTGCCAGTTGGACAGGGGTCAAATGCCATCGAAATAACATCTTATAAAAATTTTCTTTTATGTTATAATTAAGGGTATATTTAATTCTTTTAGTCCAGCATTTTTCCCATTGACTTAATTCGATAGTATGTCCAAGATCTTGAGCCCTCTTAATCATTGAGGGTTTAATTACATCCGATTCAAATTCTATTGATTGCAACATTCTATATAGTTTTGCTATTTTATGTTTATCCTGTGATACTATAATGTCCTCGAATTCTTTGTCCATGACTCCAATGGATCTCATTTCTTGTCCATTAAAAAAGTTCTTTAATTTGCCTATATGAAAAACAACTGCAGTTATATCCCTCCAAGTTCAATTGTTCTTGTGTTTTAATTTCCATATTTTCTCCATCATCTTTAATCAAATCATTGTATGTTAGCCATTTTTCTTTGCCAAGTTTATTTTCTTTAGATAGCACCTCACCAATCGCTGTCCATTTGGGGATAGTTTCTGGCCACTTTTGTTTTACTTTATGCCATACTCTCAGTAAGGACCGTCTAATATAGTGATCGTTGAAAAATTGATGACACTTAATTTTATCATATAACAAATAACTATGCTAATGATGAACTTAAGAGGAAAGAAATGAAGTTAAAGAAAGATCAAATTTTCAAGAGAGTAAAATGGTGAAATATTTAGGGATTAATTTTACGACTAAAAACAGCGACTTGTTTAAAAACAATTATATTAAAAAATGGGCAGAAGTAAAAAAAGGATTTGGAAAATTGGGACAAATTAAACATTTCTTGGATGGGTCGAATATCTACTATAAAAAATGAGTGTTCTTCCTAAAATGATTTTTTTTTTTATTTCAGAACATACCAATTATTTTCAATGATAAACCATTCAAGGAATGTGATCAAGATATAACAAAATTTATCTGGGCAGGGAAGAAAGCTAGAGTTAAAATGAAAATATTACAGGATTCAGTTGATAAAGGGGGTTTGGGGTTACCAAATTTGAAAAACTATTATTATGCCTGTACTCTATTTTGGTTAATTGATTGGATTGAGTTGAAAAGAGAAAGAGATTTAAAGTTAGAAGGATTCGATAATATCCATAGTTGTATTTTGAAACTTAGTTCACTTTGTCCTGGGCCTAGTATTTAGCACAACAGACCTCAAGATAGTACCCACTTGTAACCATATATGAAACATGTGAGCTGATATCCATATAATTTGCTCAGTTTTCCATTTTAAAATATGGGAGACAATATTCATTCATGTGTTTCCACACAGATGTTGTGGGGAGGACCATATGCTATCCCAAATCCTGTTCACATTTCCCACAGCACATGGATAATTAATAGGCTTGCGAGTAACCCAGTTAAATCATGGCATGACCTAGAGCTCATCTATCCCAACCAGAATACTCCAGGTTTCTTCCAGAGTATTCTGGCCCCAGAACTGGCCCGGACTCTGGAGTGATACCAAGTGGCTGTCTACACACATGTCCCCACTGTGCTACCTGGCACTGCTGCTGGTGGTGCAGGTTGCTCAGAAACAAGGTGCCAGTGTCAATCACATGGCTAGGTGCCTCATTGTGGCCTCAGAGGGAGTGACTCACAGCAGTGGTGGCAGTGGGTAGCACAGTGGGATGTGGATGTAAACAGCCACCTGGTGTCACTGCAAGTGCTCCATGTTTTCCTGCAAAGTCCAGAACTAAAGGTCAGTTTTTAAAACCCGATTTAGTCAGGGATAGGGACTGACCTTCCGTTGTGAAGACAGTCTGTACTCGAACGGGGCTTTGGCCCAACATCATGTAGACTTGGTGGGGTGAGAGCAGAGGGAAACCAGTGTAATTGGCCTGTGTAGACATGTCCCTAAGAGTCCGTTTTATATGGTTGGGAAGAGCTTTATAGAGTTTCCTCTAATTTTAGCTTGTTGTATGTGAACCTGATACAGTGGTTTATTACAAATTATTTAGTTGAACAATAGTTTTAACAACACATAGCTTGATGTTGGCCTGTTTTTGAAACTGACTTGAATTCATTTCAGTCCTTAGCTCTAGATGAAGTATAAGAGAACCTGAAAAAACAAATAATGTCAAAATCCTGCTCCAGGGCTCATGAGAGAGGGGAGAGTTTCTGAACCTGAGGCTTGCTTAGGCTCCTTCAAACTTATGCACACATTAATTCATGGCTTAAGGATGAGCCTCTTCCTTGGTTGAGCCCCTTTCAATATGAGAGCCAAATTCAATTTTGGTGGCTGAATTTCACTAGTGGACAGTGTCAAAAATGCCAGCTCTTAAAACTTAAAGCTCTTACTACTAATAACTGAGAGATGCATTTGAAACTTCTAGGATGGAGGAAAGAAAATTGCATAGAGCATGAGAAACCACCACCAAATGATGGTATGATAGAGAAAGGGATGTGTCCATTGGGGGAACCAGGGAAGGACCAAATTCATCCTCAGGGCTAAAGGTTCCCTTGCTTGTTGTTTGTTGTGTGCCTTCAAGTTGTTTCCAACTTATGGTGACCCTAAGGTGAATCTATCATAGGGTTTTCTGGGGTTGAGATTGAGTGCCTCTCAATCATCCAGTGGGTTTCCATGGCTAAGCAGGGAATTAAACCCCAGTCTTCAGAGTCATAGTCCAATCCTCAAACCATTACACCACACTGGCTCCCTACCCATAGTTTAATACAGTCTGTGAATGCAACTTATATATATGAACCAGCTCTTTCTTCACCTGACACTAAAAAATGTTTGTGTCATTAAATGTTATTAATTCATGACTGTTAGATTAAGCCTACACATTAAAAGAACAAAGAAGGCTTTCTTATACTCTGACAGAGGTTCTCCAGGGTCTTATGCTGTCAGGAGCTGTCAAGAACTCTGTATTTGAACAAAAATGTTCTTTCTCAGTTAATGCAGCAGTGCAACCAGCAAAGTGTAGTGGCTCGAGGACTTTGGAGACCAGGATTCCTACTCAACCATAGAAACACTCTGCATGATCTTGGGCAGGTCACACTCTCTCAGCCTCAGAGTAGGGCAAAGCCAACCCCCCCCCTCTGAACAAATCTTGCCTGAATAAATCCATGATAAGGTCGCCTTAGAGTCACCATACGTTGGAAATGACTTAAAGGCACACAACAACAAGCAGCCCTGATAAAGAATCCACTTAAGAGTGGTTCTTGGAGTGATCTGAGCTGCATAGCCTTGCCTGGCCTTTTGAATGTATTGATAGATAGAAAGCATCCTTTATGATTATGTTCATAATCTTACATGTTTTATTAATAAAAATATTTTTAAAAAGAAAGAAAGCATCTTTAGTTGGTGTGAATATAATTTTATTTTTAATTGCAATTTGGCTGTAAATCTCTGCCTATCTTCCTTTAGGGATGGTTCTGCAGTAGAAATTGTTGGATTATGCAAATCAACAGTTCGCTGGTTGTTGGAGTTGTCCAAGAAGAAAATATTTCCTTATTCTGGAGTTACTGTGAAAAGACATGGTAAGTCAGTTGGATACTGTATAATTGGAACAGAACCATGTACTGCTACAGCTTGTTTATTCATTTGCTACTACTAGTAGTAGTAATAGTAGTGACACTTCTATAGTGTTTTGAAGTGTTAAATGCTATTCAGGTGCATTATTTCGTAGACATTGTTACAGGAATGCTATAGAGTAATTACTATCATTGCTACTATACAGCACATAATGATAATTTTCTGAACATATTGGCCAGGATCTTGGGGTAATGCCAGCAAAAGCCTTTTCTCAAGCAGCATGTAGTGGTGTTGTGGATAGCAGTGAAAGCTTTCTGCTTGAGAAGAAGCTGCTCTGCTAGTTCCTGAGCTGTTTGAGAGCCAGCTAGGCAGCTTCTTTTGACGGAAAATCTGTCCAAACTATTGCAAAAATGCAACATCTGTCACAACAGAAAACACATTTATTATCATTTGGGGCTTCCTGGAAAGCATTTTCAGTCCACAGAGGCTGCATCCACACTGCAGAAATAATCCAATTTGACATCACTTTAACTGCCACGACTCAGTGCTATGGAATTCTGGGATTTGTAGTTTGTTGAGGCACCAGGGCTCTCTGACAGAGAAGGCTAAATATCTTCACAAAACTACAGTTCTCAGAATTCCATAGCATTGAACCATGGCATTTAAAGTGGTGTCAAACTCGATTATTTCTGCAGTGTGGATGCAGCCACAGATATCAGCGGCGAGCAAGGAGGGGTGGGATGATGAAGGCAGCTGGTTAGGGAACTTGCCTAATAAACATTCAGATTTCATAATGCTACAGACATTTGGCCAGTCATAGATTTCTTATGTATCTTTGGCTCACTATTGGCTCTGGAGACCTGGGTGGGCACAGCTTCTTTTCTTTCTTTTTTTTAAGGTAAAGTATTCCAAAAATCTTACTCCTCTACCATAAAGGCCCTCTTCTCTCCTTCTCATCCTATGAAGAAGAAAAAAAGAATGCCCTTTCATCAAAACTAGACAACCATATGTCCTTTGCAAAGGTTTTTTCCCTCCTTCCCTTGGCAACAATGCATACTGGGATTTTTAAAAATCCCAGTCTCTAAATAGGAATAAAATGTTTCTGTTTGTATAGGGAATTGCCTCTGGATGTTCCATGAAAAGGGGAATGTCATATTGCTCCCTTTTGAAAAACCAGAGATCTTTAGCAGCAGATAGAGCTATAGACAGGAACATTTCCACCATCTGTTTTCCAATGGAAATGACTTTTGCTGCTGTCCCCGCTATCTTTGCAGCACCCATATCCACATTTCCTACAGAGCTGCACTGCTGTCTATGCCACAATAGTGGCATAGTTTCTCCAGCCACAAAATTGTGGCCTCTGTAGATCAATATTTTATGACAGTGGGTTTTAAAATTAAGGAGACTTTGTTGCACTGAACTGTCTGAAAAGATTTCTGAACATCTATCAGTGAACCTGTCAGCAGTGTCCCAGGCTTCTGTAGTGTATTTTAAGGTCCTGTTTTCCTTAATACAGCACCTAGGTCTATTAAGCCTTCATTGTTGTTTTTCGATTAGTACGACTACACCCTAGACCCCATTCAGCATTGCTTTCTAAGAATCTGCATTGGAAAAAGTGGTAGTATTGAAAGAACTCCACAAAATGTGTAATTTTTAATAAAACAGAAATAAAACAGTTTTGCATGGTAACGTCTGCACACTGAAATTAGTATGACATTTCAGCTATGAAGTCCCACAAGGTGTTTCCTTATCTCCCATTCTCTACCATTGCTATTCAGGTGGGGGAAAGGGTGATCCATTGAACCAAATGTGTCCCCAATGTCATTTTTGGTGCATTCATACCTCCTCAATTTTTCCAAAACAAAAGGCTTCTTGGTCATTTCCTTCAAATAAACAAACAAACCTCTCCTGGGTCTAAATGGCTCTGATGTCTGAAAACATGGCAATATTGTCCCTTAGGGTGCATTTGAGGACAAAAGTATCTTTAATTTTTTTTTCCAGGGAGGGGATTTTTTTTTTCAGCTGAGGTTGTGGCTCTTCAAAGTCATATGGGTGGGGGGGTGTCAATGCAGCCCTGGACCCTGACATTTGTCCATCTTCAGTTTAGTTGCAGCCAACTGGGTGAAGTTAGCCTGAGAACTAGAGTAAAGTGTCATAAGTCTACTGATAACAGTCAGCTCTGTTTGTCCATGTAATTGGAAATAACTGAGGCTAACTAAACCACTGTCTGGTCACAGTAAAGGGCAGGACAAGAGCCATTAAATTGAAGCTGAATCCTGAGAAGACAGAAACATTTCTGGGTTGTCCTTCCCCTGAAAGACAAGTATGAAGCCATTAATATTGAACATAAAATAATTAATTAGTATGTAAAACTGAAATATAAGGAGAGTAAGAAAGAAAGGGAGACATTAGGAAAACACTACAATGTCACTGTGCTGTACTGGCATATGTACTTTTTATCTGTTCTGTGGATGCTAGCAGATTGTGAAAAGCCACATTTCTTTTGTATCATACTATTTTCCAGGGAAAGAAGAGACTGTTACTTATGATGAGTGGAACAGAAAAATCCAGGCTCATTTTGAAAAGCTGTTCTTTGTCTCTGAGAATGCATCAGATCCCAATGAGAAGCATCCCACTCTGGTTCATAAGCGGGGCATATATAAGGACAGCTATGGAGCATCAAGCCCTTGGTGTGACTATCAGCTAAGGCCAAATTTCCCTATAGCAATGGTTGTGGTATGTGTTGTGTAAACTTAATTTACTTTCTCATTCTCTCTCGCTTATTATTAAATAACACTGCATTATATGCCTCTGTTTTTCTTCGTGAACCCATTTCAAACTGTCTCAATGATACCATTAAAGATGACTGAAAGATGATATGTGTGTGGTGGAGGAGGAATTAAACCTTGTTTTGGAAATAATCCCCCCCAAATTCATATCACAGTCTTAGGGCCTAAGCAGACGGCGCAAAGCGCCGTCTTCAGGGCAAGGAAGGGGAGGGTCAGCCACACGCTGGGCGCCCCAACCCCTTCCCGAAGACGTCATCAGAGCGCCGGACCCACTGCACGTCCGGCGCTCCGAGGATGCCTATCCACCGCAGCGTCCACACATGCTGCAACGGAAAAGGCGCCGAAGGTGCGCCGGCAGCCTTTTGCAGCACACCTTCGGCGATTTGTGGAAGGAGCGCTATTTTAGCACTCCTTCCTGGGGCGGCGAAGCTGCGCTGCGGGGCCGAAGAATGCGGATGCCTTGGCCCCTATCCGCAGCTTCCTGGGGCGGCCCCGTGCTGCCCGTCTGCTTCCCCCCTTAGATGTGGTTTAGATCTATTAAGTATCTTTGTCATTTGCATTTATTTTTCCTGAAGTACAAATATAATGACTACTTTTTTCCTGTATTGATTATAAGGCTGTTATTATAAATTCTTAAGAGTATGATACATAGTTCTGTGCACAATGAAGTATAGTAGGGCACTGTACTACATCACATAAACCATTATGAGGGATGGTGGGAGTTGTAATCCATCTGCATCTGGAGGACCAGAGAACCTTGCCTTAGCCCCAGTAAAATCCAGGATTACTTGGAACATAGAGATGACAAAGTCCATGGATGCAATGATCCAGCAGTACTGGTGGTTGCAACAGCTGTCTGTGAAAAACCACTTATCTCTCATGCTTTCACTAAGCTCTGTTTCCCACCAAATCACAGAATGGTTGCTGGTTGTTGTGGAGCACCTGGACTATGAAGTCTCTGACTTCAGGTACTACCTGGCATTTCCTTTGCTTGATTATCTGCCCTGATAGAGGAAAAGAAGGAAGGCCTAAACCAATTAAGCAAAAGGCTTATATGGATTGCATTCTTTAATAAATAAGTCATTTAAACATGAATTTTAAAGTAGTGTCAAGTTATGGGCACACTAGGAGTATTAAAATACAGAAAAAATGTTGTATGTATATTTTTAATTTACTTCTCCAGAATTCTAGTATTGTTCTCTAACTCTTTCTGTTTGGTTTGGTTAAGGCACCTGAAATGTTCTCTATTGAGCGTGCTTGGAAAGGACTTGAAATGTTGGAGCACAAGCTACTTGGTCCACTTGGCATGAAAACTTTAGACCCGGAGTAAGTATGATGGAGAGCTAGTTAAATAACAAAGACCATCCATAACAGTGATAAAGTTTATTTCTACTGAACCTGCACTTCTCCAGGTTTTCCTTGTTAAGAGAAACCTGGAGTACAGTTCCATCAGATACATGACTCCCTAAAAGAAAAATGTGTTCAAAACTTCCAAGAAGGACAGGTTGTGTGTAGCATCTCCTTCTCAAAAATTTTGTCTTAATCCTGCTCATTTTGCTTTTATAGAACCACATTTTTAATATATTTGAGGGGGGGAAATAAATCACAGCATCCAACTGAAATGATGCCACGTTTCATCAATTAAAGGATTTTGTGTGGTGTGAAAATAGATTTGTCTGTCATCTTGTTCAAAGATCAAGCTATTGGATTCTGCATTTTGAGTGCTACAGAGTTAATTTTGCAGAGAGAAAAACTGGGTCGCAGCTGAATCTTAGAGCAGGCCTGCACAACATGCAGCCACCCAAAGAATTTTGAGTGGCCTGCAAAACTGTAGGATGACTTCAAGGCTCCCCCACTGCTCAGCCCTCTCCTGAGGAGAGAGCCATATGGAGGAGGAGGCGCACAAGCAAACACTTGGCCTGCAAGGTTCCTCCATTGCTTAGCTTTCTCCTGAGGAGAAGCCTGGGTGAAGGAGGAGGAGGATGGGCGAACGCTTACCCCTCAAAGCTGCTCCACTACCTGCCTTTCTGCTGAAGAGAAGGCCAGATGGTGGAGGAGGAGGGACAGGCAAATGCTTGCCCTGCAAGGCCCCTCTGCTGGATGGGGGGGGTAGGTGAACACCCAGGGTCCTCTCTTGCTCAGCTTTCTCCCAAGGAGAAGGCCGGGTGGACTGGGACAGGTGAACACTTGCCCTGCAAGGCTCCTCTGCTGCTTGGCTTTCTCCCAAAGATAAGGCTGGGTGGAGCAGGAGGAAGAAGAGAGGCAAACACTCACTGCTAAGGCTCCTCCATCACTCAGGCCTTCTCCAGAGGAGTGTTCTGGGTGGAGGAGAAGGATAGGCAGGGCTCCTCTACCACTCAGCTTTCTCCTGAGGAGAGGTCCGGGCAAAGGAGTAGTAGTATCTATTAAAATTAATAGATACTAATTAATTGATGTTAATTAATTAACATTAATTAATATTTAATTAAAACCTATCTGTGGCCCAAAGAAATTTAGCCTATTTTAATTTTGGCCCCTGCCTACTGCCAAGTTGTGCAGGTCTGCCTTAGAGCAACTTTCCACAGTACTGCTGTCTTTCCTGTTGTTACGTCGCCATGTTTGAGGAGCCTACCAAATGGAGCAAGCATTTTATGCTTTATTGGGGGTGAAATCCATGGATAGGCAATAATTTTTAAGCTTCCTAAAGTTAGTGAAATGATGGTTGTCTTGCTCATAGAGCAGTGTAGTCATGATTTATGTCTTTGGCAATGTGTGGTATATGAAGCAGGTGTTGGCAGTATAATAAAAATAAATATGCTAACAAAATGATTTAAGCCACAACAACCAACCAATTTACAGAAAAGCTGCAACACGCAGCAGCAACTCCACACATGTACTGCAAGATCTACAGTTAAAACCAACTTTAATCAGTTAGCCTCTGAAAACCTTTGAAGTGGAGGGAACAAATTAACTTGTCATTTTAAAGCCACTGGGAAACAGTGGAGCAAACCTTCTGGAGTAGGGAACTCTACAACTTTGGTGCCACTGGCACCATGTACAGTAATCCACCCTTTCCCACATTTTCACATTACACAGCTTTAATTACTTGGTGGTCAGCCACGATCTGAAAATATTGCATAGCCCGCCCTTATCCACAATTTTGCTGTCCGTGGTTTTGTTACCCACAATCAGTCATGGTCAGAAACATCATAGGTATAGGGTTCAGTACTATCCACAGTTTCAGGCATCCACTTGGGGGTCTTGGAACGTATCCCCCACAGATAAGGGGAGACTACTGTATGTGACTTTCAGTAGTTAGAAATAACAGACATTTATTCATTTATTTGGGGACAATTGTAAATACATTTCTGTTGAACTACAATCATTTCTTCACCTGACATATTTCCATATATTATATACCTGTTTTCCACAAAGATTTATTGTCTTTTGTTTCTCTTTTTTTGCTACAGTGATATGGTTTACTGTGGTGTATATGACAATGCCTTGGACAATGATAACTACAATGTGGCTAGAGGATTTAATTACCATCAAGGACCTGTAAGATTTGGGCTTCAGCATTTTTTATCAGTAGATTTTGTTCTTCCTTACAAAAAATATTCATTCATGATTCTGTTTTTGTTGCTTTATTTTTAAAGGAGTGGCTTTGGCCTATTGGATATTTCCTTCGTGCCAAATTATACTTCTCCAAATTAATTGGTCCAGAATTCTATGCAAAGACTGTGTTTTTGGTTAAAAATGTTCTTTCTCGCCATTACGTACATCTTGAAAGGTACTCATTCTCTTATACAACTTTAAATGTTACTGTTGGATAGTGTCCATTCTGATGCTTAGTCCAAAATTAAATAGATCTCACAATTTGGATATTTATATGCACAGCAGAAATTGGAAGAAGTAGATAAGGAAGTTGCCTGCTGATGTTCACATTATGGTAATGTAATGTGTAACCAGTCCTTTTCGTAATCTGCTTAGCCCAGAACCTATGAAATGGAACTAAGAATATTGTTTTTAAGTTACAGACAAGCCTGTGAGATTTGAAGCATTGTGAGCAATAGGAAATGTGATTTTTACAGAGTTTGGAAAGATTTGAGAGAGAGCCAGATATTTTGCTGAATGGGGGATTCTGAGAGCTATAGTCCAAAAATGTTACATTCCCAAACTCAGATACTTCAGTCCTAAATGATTCTTCCATTTGAGGTAACTATCAGTCCAATGTACCAGTAGCAGTCTATATGTCTATGGACTATGCACAGCAGTTACATAAAGACCTCCTGTGGCCAGGAATGGGAATGGAGAAATATATGGCAGAAAATACATTGATCAAGAAGTATGGATACCAATCATTGTTGCCTACAAGGGGCAAAGTTTGTGTTTTCTGTTTCCCACCCCTGTAGTTAGATTGTCCACATAAGAAAGTTTCCCAGAAAAAAGTCAGTTCTTTGATGAAGCCAGAGCAGTGGGGTCTTTGTGCTTCTGTTCTGTCTTTTGTAAGGTGATTGATCACATGCATGAATAAATTGCAATGTTAAATCTTCTTTTTGGAAACTACAAAAAAACAACAACAATAGTGTGTCCAACCTCACAATTAATAAATGGACACTGTGAGAGGCTACAGTTTTCCATCCCCATTCTTTGGTATAATAGCATGTCAGTGAAGGACATGCATATACTGTTCTCAGGCCTGAGAGCTATATATTTTGAGTCAGTGGGCTGGTGCTACAACCCTACTCCTATCCAGATCCTGGGAACCCGCTTTGCCTGGCCACTGTAGTAGTAATGGAGAAGCAGATTTTACTACTGTACAGGACAGGAAATATAAAGGCAGCCCAGGAAAAAGGAGACTAGACAACAAAATGATATATACAAAAACCTCTTTCCCCATCATCATCGGTAATAGTGGTAGCTTTGATTTTGCCTTCAGTTTATTAACATAGGTTTAATAAAACCTGCACACAAGTCCTAGCTTTTTCACAAAGTTGCAAAAATAATACTTTTGCATTGTGTGAAGAAACTAGGACTGAAATTAGTTGTTTTAAAGCAGCTTTAATCCTGGAGATATAAATTCTTTTCTTGACCATCTTGAGCTCTCCTTCCTTTCTTTCTCTTGTACTGGTGACTTAGCACTTTTTTCTTTCTTGATAATTGTTTTGTTTTGTTCTGTTTTAAAAATACTAAATTAGAAATAAAAGTAAACTAGACTGCCCAGTTCATTTCTCATTCCTAGCATGCTGTTAAACGTACATATTCCTTACTTATGTGAGATGTCTTCTTTTAAGTTGATAAATGAAAATAGGTATTGCTGCTGAGTTGGTAATAATATAGTAATATATTGACTGTGTTTTCCTTACAGATCCCCTTGGAAGGGTCTTCCAGAACTGACTAATGAAAATGGTCAATATTGCCCTTTCAGCTGTGAAACGCAGGCTTGGTCAATTGCTGTGATTCTTGAGGTTCTTTATGACTTGTAAAAACGATTATTTGTCTTTAAAACACATACACACACATAGTTAGCTCTTGTCCTGAATGCAAATAACCGTGCTTCTCCTGTAGTTAATGTCCTGCTTTTCAAAATGGTTTGTGCCCGCACTTCCCAAACACTTGTAGAAGCATTGGCAGGGGGAAGCGGAAGGAGTTCATCCTTCAACAATTGCACCATACATTTTTTATTATTATTATTATTCATGAAGAAACCAAGGCCAAATCCTACTAGAGAGAACCCATAGAGTCAATGAGATTTTTATTTAAGTGTTGACCGCACCCTTCAACAATTGTTTCTGGTCTTTCTAATTGGAGCTAACAGTGAGATTCTGGCCTGACAGAGTGCCATCATTGAGAATATATGCAGATATTTTAAGAGTAACAGTTATACGAAATCTTATAATGACAAATTTTAAATGTACAGATTTTATGGAACTCCTAGTTTAATTTTCTTTTCCCAAGATTTTGCCATGAAACCTTCATTATGAAAACAAGTAGAAGGAACTGAAGGCCAAACTAGCCATGTTTAAATCTAGGCCTGCCACAGCAATGTAGAAATTGAAGGGTAAGGGGATCATGTTTGGCAAAAGGAGCATACAGGTGTGGAGTGTGGAAACCTCATACAAAACTGCTATTTACATGTCTGCAGACCCTCCAATCTGCAAGTTCCAATATCTGAGCCTAGCTAAAAGATCAGTGTCATCAGAGGACAACCAATTTGAAGAACAAAATTGGAGAAGCAAGACTTTGGCTAAGAGTGGGGTAGTAGGGCATTGTACACCTAGCTCACACACCCTGTTTGCTCTTAAAATTGGACTGCCAAGGCTGCCCAAGGCTCCTTATCTTATCAGATTATCAAATTGAACTTCTGCATCAAAAGAAATCTCTCCTCACCTCTTTTTTGCAAAAACACTTGGGTTGCTATGGGGATGAGAAGAAAGAAAATGCTTTTTAGCAAGAAGTTCTAAGTACTCTAGATTGCCATTGTGTTCTGTGATTAGTGTAGGGCTGGGGATTGTATGGCATACTGGATGTTACTGAACTGTGATTCCCAACAGCCTTGCCAGCATAACCAGTGGTGAGGAATGGTGCAAGTTGCAGTTCAACCACATGGAAAGGGCCTCATACGGCAACCTTGGTTTAATGATATTGTATCTGGAACTCACTACTCTGTGCCATTATTTCAGTGACAACTGCCAGATTAGACAATTATGTCTTCTACAGATGGAAAGAGTAAGAGATGGCTTAAATTGCAGTTTGGTGACAATGCAGACTTGCTGCCTGTTTTTAATTTGTCTATGTAATAGCAATGATTTTTATAGTGTCCCTTCATAATTAAATCACTGTTGTTGAACATTTATCTCCAAAAAAAGAATTAAATAGTTGGTGGTTTATATGACAACATGCTGATGATAGAGGCATGCAGACAAACAGTTTAGAGATAATACTACTGCAGCTACATTGTGGTATACATTGCCTTTTAAAAGCTGGTCTTCAATTTGTTCACATTGGTGCTTTGATATCGTGAATAATTTATAAGATCTTAATGGTCGACACTTGCACTACTATTTCTTTTAATAAGCCTAATTGTGTGAGCAAGTTCCATCTAAATCATTTGAATGCTTTTTCATTAATAAAGAATAAAATTCTACTGTAAAAACTTGGTTTTGACATTCCTAACCATTTCCAGTCGTAGTAATGAGGGGCTAATTATGATTCTAAGTATCCAATTTTGTTGTGGGCTTTCTTTAAAACCTCATTTACAAATAGATAACTAACATTCATTTGTTGCTTTTTAAAGTCTTACACACACAAAAGTTGTTAAAATTCCCCACTAAATTTTCTTTGCCAGTAAATATGTCCTCATTATAATGCATTTCTTGGAATTTATAAGGCATTTTATTTTTTAAAAAATTGAACCTGCAGTCCTACCTCACTTAATGTGGGCCATCAAACTCAATGGGTTATACTTTTGGGTGGGTGTTTGTAGGTTTGCTCCGTTACATATTTAGAAAAGAACAATTGAATCTTAATGAGCTTTCATAGTAAATTTTCCTCGATTCCAAAACAACTGAAATCCTTACTCAACTTAGTTGCTGCAGTAAGAAATTTAAACGAAAACAGGTGTAAGGAAAGTGCAGCTTGTGGGATGCATGTGGCCTCAAGCACCATTTGTGCACCCCCAAAGTCCTCCTGGTGACCCCTGAAACCTTCCAACCCACACAAAAAAGTAATCATTTTCCAGTTATTTGGGGACCTTTTTTCCCCCTGAAAAATAGCCAAAATGACCCAACACCGGTCACAATTGTGGCAATTATATCTCCCATCCCAGAGCCCCCCAAATCACCCAAAAGTTTTTTAAAAACCTAGCCAAAGAATCAGCCATAAATGTGGCCAGAAGTGATACATCACTTTTGGTGTACCTGGAATGCAACAGTATTGTCTGCAGAGTGAGAATTGGTCCCACCTCACACACAGTTCCCCAAATTAAAGTACAGATATATTTGATCTCACCTTTTTGCCTTTGGTTTTACCTGCTGTTGGAATGCAGCCCCACAAGAACCCCTCTTTTAAAATGAATTCACCCTCAGTCATAAAGGCTGGTTTTGTAGTTGTTGTGTGCCTTCAAGTCATTTCTGACTTATGGTGAACCTTTCGTGGGGTTTTCTTGGCAAGATTTGTTCAGAGGGGATTTGTCATTACCTTCTTTTGAGGCTGAGAGCATGTGACTTGCCCAGTGTCACCAGTGGGTTTCATGTCCAAGTTGGGAATTGAACCCTGGTCTCCAGAGTCGTAGTTCAACACTCAACCACTATGCCACACTGGGTCTCATTAACCATGAGCCAAACAAAACATGAATGCCCACGAAAAGACTTTTAACAGCAGAAGAGTGACCCATAGATTAATTCATTCTTTCTCTCTCCATTTCTAAACAGTTGCTTTTCAGCCAAACTTCAATGCCAAAAATCACCTCAAGTGGAGTAACATTATCTGAAAAGTATAGCTGTTAAAAGTTGAGCAAGAGGTGGGGGGGGCCATTCAGCAATGCTTGTGTGATCCTTTTGTTGTTAAACTTGGATCACTCGCCACATCTTTCTTTGTTGGTTGGGACAGTTCTGACCTTATACTCCAGATCTGAAGCAAGGCAGGTTTATATCAGCACAGAATCTGAAGACAAAGTTTAGATACTTTTAAAAACTTCAGTCATTGTATAGGTGCACCAAATAGATTTCCACATATTTTGGCATTTTAGCAAGGCGGGTGGAACTGAATAGAGAAGTGTATATGTAATCGTTGGTTCTTTCATTCTTTCGAAGTTTTGTAAGTTGCACTGTCCTGTCTGAAAGCAGTATATTTCTCATGCTAGCAGCTTTTGTACAATAGTGCTAAAACAATTTAAGTGTATCTAACTTCTATGTCTGTATGGAAATAACCTATGAAAAGGTTTTTTAGTTACATAACTATAACAAAAACATACAGACGTTTAAAATGTTAATTAATATGCCTTATTTGAAAAGCTAAGCACGATGCTCTTAACAATGATGTCCTTCTATTTCATTGTCCTTTATGGTTATAGTAAAAATGACACTTTCAAATAAAAATGTCCATTTTGGCAATGAACAAAGGCATTAATAATTTACTGTAGAAATGGTAGCTAGAAACTGTGAGGATTTTTTAGACTTGACAATTGGGAAATATGAATATTATATACTACTCTTTATAACTTATTCTCATTGATATAGTAAAGCCAACCATACAGTTGACAAAACTGTTTGTAGGGAGATTGAACAAACTAAATTGGCCCTCTTAGGGCATAACTGATACCAGTCAGTGTTTCTTTCAGTACTGGAGCAAAGCCATTTTAGCTGTCACATCTATACACATTTCCCTGTTGTTTCTCTGTTAAAAGAGCTTTGTAACTTTTATTTCATTAGTATCCAGCTAGAAAACAAAAATCCAAAGGCGGATTATGGGAATGCTGCATGTTGCATAATGAGGAATGCAACTATTGTACACACAAGTCCTATGTTTCTGTACGGTACAATTATTTTTGTTATATGGATAATATTTTTTCTGTAGTTATCTGTGAGTGACATTCAATAAAATCTAACAAAAGATACAATTGTCTTTATTTATCCATCTCCTCCTCAGCAGTCTAGTGGAGAACTGAGGCTGAGAACCCCAAGGACTGGCTTATATTGCCAAGGAACCAACCAGAGTGAAACTCCTCTAGTCCCACCACCCAGCAGCCTTGCTGCCCTTTCCAAAGCTCATGAGAACTGTACAGAAGGGAAAGGGACATGCTACAGGGCCCATCATCACTCATTTCTGAGGTCAGAGTGAGGTGTCCAATGATGAGCATAAGACAGCATATGCACCGGGCAGGTCAGTGGGACATCCATGCAGACATCTACCAAGGGCTCTGGATCTTCTTGGCAGATCTAGAGCAACAATTAGGCATTTTAAGGTTGTAATACCCCAGTTCTGGTGCATAACATGCCAGACATCATCCACACTGTTCACACCAGAACCAAGGTATGGGGCATGCTTTATCTGAATAGGAAGACACGGGGGGGGGGGGGGGGGAGAGATATAGGCCTTTTGGCCAAACTAGACAAGGCCTGGGGGGGGCTGCATTAGTCCTCCAGGAGACCTTGCAGGCCTGCATCTGCTCCTGCAGAAAGAAAGAAAAAAATCCTCTATTGCCCCCAGGCACATTCTATGGAACACAGGGCATGTGGACATTTGAGGCAATAGATAGATAGATAGATAGATAGATAGATAGATCCCAGGGGATCCAAATGTGTGGAAATAACCACTGCACCCCCTAGAGATCTCTTTGGGGCATTTTGGAGCAAAAAAAGGGGGGGGAGTGCAAAAGTTGTGTTGTTTTTTACCTCGGGGGACTATAAGCATGGCTGGGAGAGCAGCATTTAGCCCAGCCAGGGGCTGCATTTTGCCTATCCCTGTGCTAGGCAATCCCTTTTCTAACAGAGCTTCTGGTTGCTTAAGAATCCTGATGGTTCATAGCAAGTTGAACCCATGTGTTAGATAGAAGATGCAAACTTTAAGAGCCATGGTGTAGTCATCAGCAGGGTGACCAGGCATCATAACTGCAAAGGAAGACATGGCACTACAACATGTAGGACATTCAAGAAAGACATAGGACATTCCAAAATAAAAACTAAAAACACTAATAGAAATATAATTTTATTTCATATAGTGTTTTTACATCTATGTAGTTATGAACTCTCTAGGGGAATTTTAATTAGCTCAATTAATTAATGGTCTGGGCTACAAACAGCTCTTTGGAATCGTTTCCCACCTGTATACCAAGATATAGAGACAAAGATTACAGAGGCAGAATTATCTATATGAATTGTATTTTATTAGGGGAAAACACAGCAATGCAAGCACACACACACACAAGAACTAAGGAATAAAGAGGTGAGATTTGGGGTGGGAAAGGCTTCACTAAAGGGATAATTACCATCAGCATGGTGGCTCCTTGAAGATGCAATCTCATGACTGGGATGTAAGACTATGCTGCTTTTTGGAGCGCTCAGAGGCGGCATGAGTTGGAACTAGAAGGAATCCAGAGAGACATGGGGTCCCTCTGCACTCCATACGAGCATGTTGAACAAATGAATTTGGGAACCTTTTATAAGGTTAAACCTAGCTTCGGGCAAAGACCATGTCTCTACATCAAAGGGGCAAATCTGCATAGGAAAGATTACTGAGATAGAGGTCTGTGAAGGGAGGGGGGGGGTTGTAAATTGGCATTCTCCAGCAGGGATGCAAAACATCCTGGCTGTAAATCACCCAGCCTTCCTGGAATGTGAATTCCCCTTAATTGCAACTCCCAAACTGCCTACGTGGTCTCTAGGCTTAAAGCTCATGGCGGCTCATGTCTACATGACCAGGTATCAGGGAGCTCACAGCTGCTACACAGATAGGGTACATTCAGGGTCATAGAGGGGTAGCACACGCCACAAAATTGGAAGACTTCCAGTAGTCATAACCTCTATAGTACATATACTGTATTTTATTATGTACTCAACCATATTTAAGGACATTTTGATATTCCTCCTGCCAGGAGATTGAAATGTAGGACATGTCTGGGAAAAGGACGATATCTGGTCATAAGAGTGTTGGATGGGACTACTTAGTAGTGGTAGTGGTAGTAGTAGTATTTAAATAACAGCTTCTTTCCAGTTTAGGTCCCGAGGTGACTTGCAACAGTTAAAACAAATTGAAAACAATACAGATTCCTAGATTTGGGAGATCTAGGCTGAAATCCCACTTAGCCATGAAATACATTTGTGACTTTGAGTCAGTCACACACTCTCAGGGTGTATCCACACTGCAAAAATAAAGACCCTGAACACCTCTTTAACTGCCACGACTAGTCTACAGAAGATCTGGGATCATTGGTTGGTGAGGCACCAGATACTGTGGTAGACCAAGCTGAATACCTCACCAAACTACAAATATCAGGATCTCATGGGATGGAAAGGATGCTTATCTGCTTTAATTCTGCAGTATGGCAGCAGACTGTACTTCAGGGTTATTGTGAAAATGAAGCGAGGAAGGACAGAGCTGTATACATTGCTGTGAGCTCACTGGAGGAAAGATGAGGTATAAGAAATTTTACAGCTCCTCTGTTCCTTGGTATCTCTGCCTGATGGAAGGCCAACTGGGATTTATAAGGAGCTGTTTTTTCTAGGCAAGCATACAGACCCAAGAGTCAGCTAGTATTAGGTTGCCATTGGCATGAAATTACCTTTCTGCAAGGGGAGTCCTGAGCAGGAGTTAGCATGATCACTGAGTGGTCCCCCTTAGAAATTTAAGCCAAAATAACTTTTAAAGGCTTTTCTATAAAGCTGAACAGAGTAATATTTCTTGAAAGTAAATTGAAACACTAATGAGTTTAATGGGAGTGCTCTTTAGCAAGCGTGCTATAGATCAGAAATTTCAAACAGTTTACATAAGGGATGATAAAAAAAAAAGTGTTTTGTTATTTCAGGCCCTAGCAGATGTTTCATGCCAAAAAGAATGCAGAAGTCCTTTCTAAATCCAGAATTACTTTGGGGCCTTGAAGGTTTTACATTCTTATTGCAACCCAGTTTGAAGTTTTAAAAAATTATTAAGAGTTTCATTTGAAACACAATGTGCAGATTATAAAGCCTGCCATTTTAAGCAAATTAGTACAGAAGTAAATCCCAAAATCATTAGGATCCACATCTATTCAATATTACCTTGTTAAGCAATTTTCACACACTACCCTTAAAACTCATTGACGGTGATAATTTTATAGATCAAAAAAGCATTCATGTTGCATGCATTATGATAATTCTTACTGCATAGGTCAATGCACACAAGACGTTAGAATCTAAAGTTTCTCATGGCCATTCCCTGCATATTTTTAATATTTTCTCTAATAGCTTTTATAAGGTCTTATTTTATAACAAAAGGAGTATTGGCATCACACAGATTAGAACACTCTTTCAAAACTAGTTGGTTCTAAATGTGCATTTGGTTTTGAAGCATTTAATTCCAGTTTGTGTATTTTTGCGCCTTCAATTTATCAGTCAATTTATGGCTGTCCTTTCAGAAAAAAAGGAAAGAAGAGGGGAGAGAAAATGAAAGAAATGTGGCAGCACCTTTAAGAATAACTGGTTTTTATTTTTGCATGAATTATCATGGACAATAACCCACTTCTTCAGATGGAGTACCAAGTGGCATTAAGTCCTCTAGTATAAAGCATATTTAAACAGTTGTGGGAATGGGATAGAATGTAATAGGATCCAGAAAAAATGCAATTCATGACCCTTACTCTAAGTTTTCAAAGGGTTGGGTAAGGCGATACAGGTCTTTCAGATATTTATAGCAGTCAGTGTCGATGTGTGATCCTGTTGCAAGTGAGCAGTTGTTTAGACTTTGGAGGCTGGGAGGCTGTAGACCTCCCAGAGCTTGTGAGAAGACTGTGTTATTCTCCAGATTTGGTTATAGCTCACTAGGGATGCTGTTGAATGGTCTCAGTGTGCACTGTAGGTGACCACTAAGAGTCCTCTGTCATTTTGTATTTTTAGTCTGCCTTATATCAAATGGTTCCTAGGTATTAACCTTTCCTTGTCAGTTTGTTTCAACAGCAACTTAGCTGAGTACTGTAGTTTAGGAAACACCTGTTGTACAGTCAGACCTATGTATCCGTGAAGGAGCCGTTCCAGACACACACACACCGCAGATACCAAAATCCGTGTGCGCTCAAGTCCCATTTTAGTTAATGGCGGCACCACTAAAAACAACAACAGGGGCTTGCCATCCATGGATGGTTAAATCTGTGGATGGCAAATCCGATGATATGGAGGGCGGACTGTACATCCAGGAGTTTTGAGTCTCTCTTTTGTGGGTCTGAGCAGATGCAGTTGTATCAATACCCACAGACCAAAAACACAAAAGTAGAGGTATGAACAAAGACAAAAAGCAGCTTCATGGTACACTACAGTGGGCCCCTAGTATCCACTGGGGTTTGGTTCCAAGACCCACCCACCCCAGATACCAAAATCCATGGATGCTCAAGTACCATTAAATATATTTTAATGGTGTCCCTTATATAAAATGGCAAAATCAAGGTTTGCTTTATATATATATATATATATATATATATATATCGCGAGAGAGAGAGAGAGAGAGTCGTCCCTCCATTTTCACAGGGGGTCCATTCTGGACCCTCCCCCTCCCCCCCCCCCCGCAAAAATGAAAATTTGCAAATATTCAGGTCCCATTGGCTTGAATGGCAGCGCACTTCCACACATGCCATTTTAACCCTCCTTGCTTGCCAGTTCGCAAAGGACCAAGACCGTGGACTCATGAACCATTATATATGGATAAAGAATCCATGGATAAAGAATCCATGGATACAGAGGACTGACTATACATATATTAATACAAGAATCCTTGCTACTACACATAAAACAAAAGGAATCTTCTCAGAGAGAGTGTTGAACTCTTGGAAACTGTCTTTTGGTAAGCAGATTTATTGTTTTCACATAACACAAAGTGACTACTGTAAAGATCTGTGAAAGACCAGCATCACCTTATGCAGCTGTTTGAAAATTGAGGCAAGGGTCATAATTTGCACTTTTCTCAATCCTATTACATTCTGTCCCACTCTCACAACTGTATAAATATGCTTTATACCTGAGGCCTTAATGCCACTCAATTCTGCATCCGAAGAAGTGGGTTTATATCCAGGAAAGTTCATGCAAAAATAAAGGCCAGTTACTTTGAAAAGCACTGACCCATTTTCAAAGCTACTTCTTTGAAAACTCTTAGAAAAAGGTGGTAGTGGTTTTCAAGGAGAAAGTATTGCCACACCAGAGAAAAAATTGCTTTTGTACCATATGTGACATCAGACATTGGCCAGCAGAGGGATTATAAACAAATGCCTTCTGTTCTTAGGTGGGTGGATTTGTTAGGAAGGAGAGAATTTTCTCTTTAAAAAGGAAAATTCTCAGGCACACAAAAGCAAGTAGCAGTTTCAAGACAACTGTGTATTTCCATGTATATATAGGGGCACTGGAAACTTTCACATTACGTGGTCATGGCACTATGAATCCACTTTAACTGCCATGGCTGCATCCTGTGGATTCCTTGGGTTTGTAGTTAGGCGATGAACTGGAGCGTTCTCTTTTTAAAAATTGTAAATGCCCCTCTCTAAACTGCAGATCCCAGGATTATAGAATGTTACCATGATAGTAAATGTAGGATCATAGCTGTATAATTGTCTAGCAGGAAGGAGCATTTTTGTAATGGAAAAGTTAGGGAGGCCACGTGTTGTCCACTTCATGTACAGTTTAAAGAGAGAACCCTAAGAAGGCAGTGCAGGCATCTTGTTTTGTCCACCAATAAATACAGTTGGCCCTTCATATTCACGGATTCTTTATCCATGGATTCAGCCATTCATGGCTTGAAAATATTAAAAAGTATATATGAATTTCAAAAAGCAAACCTTGATTTTGCCATTTTATACACTATATACCATTTTACTATGTCATTGTACTTAATGGGACTTGAGCAACCACTGATTTTGGTACCACTGATTCCTGGAACCAAACCTCCAAGGGCCTGTACTGTCAGCCCTCTGCATCCACAAATTCTGCATCCACAGAGTCAGTCCATCCACAGCTTGAAAATATTTAAAAAAATCAAATCCAGAAAGCAAAGTTTCATTTTGCCATTTTATATCAGGACCACAATTTTAGTACACCATTGTATATCCTGGGACTTGAGCATCTATATGTTTTGTTATCCATGAGGGGTCCTAGAAAAAAACCCCAGCAGATATCAAGAGCCCGCTGTAGTACCTAGACCAGAGATGGATAAAATGCACAGTTTAGGCCAGGGGTAGGCAACCTTTTTGAGCCGTGGGCCGGGTTGCTGTCCCTCAGACAATTGGGGGGCCGAAGCACCAAAAATAAATAAATGAATGAATAAAAATAAAAAAAAAAAATTTTTTTTTTAAAAATTAATTTTTTAAAAAAATATGCATGCACACTCTCTCAGCCCCAGAAAAAGCCATGGCAAAAACCCTGAGATTTTGCCAAGAAAACCCCAAGAACAAGTAATAACAACAATAATCAATATCATCATGGCAGCAGCAGGGGGGGTGGCAGTGGCGGCTGCAGGACTGGCCTGGGGCCGGTCCAAAGGCCTCGTGGGGCCACATCCGGCCCCCGGGCCTTAGGTTGCCTACCCCTGGTTTAGGCCATTATTGAGTTCCTAGGCTTCTATTGTGACACCTTCATCTCCCACATATAACTTACTTTAAAAGGCTCCTAATATATTATGAGGAGCATAAGGGGCCAATTTTGTCAGGTGTTCACTTACCCTAGATGTTTTAGGCTCCTGATTTGAGCTTATTTCAAAATTAGAGGTGATTTAGAGTTGTCAGATGCTGGTGTTCTGCTGTAGATTCAAATATTCAGTATTCCATGCTTAAGTGGCTGTTGTTGTCTTCAAGTGACTTATGGCGCCCATAAGGTGAACCTACCATAGAGTTTTCTTGGCAAGATATGTTCAGAGGGGATTTGCCTTTGCCGTCCTCTTTGGCTTAGAGAGTGTGACTTGCTCAAGGACAGCCAATGGGTTTCTGTGGTTGATCAGGGATTCAAACCCTAGTTTCCCAGAGTCCTAGTGCAGCATGCATACCACTACACCACACTGCCTCTCTCAGGTGACTCTAGAGGTAGATTATATTCCCTTCCCCTGGGAAGGACTAATCTATTTATAATTAAATGCAATACCATTAATTCTCATTTTGAGCAACCATCGTTGTTAGATGCAGTTGGGTGCACTTCCATCATATATATCTGACAGGTAAATCATAACCTCGAGGTTATAGTATTGTTACATATTAATTGAGCAGCAGGGCTCTGCAGATGCTAACACACACCTTCCATCTCAGTTCATTCCGAAAACATCTACCCCCAAAGTCCTGCTCTCATGACACCACCAGCTGTAATTTTGAGGTTCGAATTGCGGTAAGAGAGCACTCTTTAACTTCCTATTAATTGATGTTTTTGTCGTGCTATTTCATTATGTTTGTATAATATATAACATCTGACCTGAGCTTCTAAGTGCAAGTGGAATGCAACGAATAAATCATAATTGCCTTTGGTAAGTTAAGCTCTTAATGCTCCCATTGATATCCGCTTTTCTGGTGGCATGGAAACAATGTGTGAAGCTTGTGGTGAGTCAAAACTTGTAGACCAACTGCGTACTGTTTTATGAGAAGTAGCTCACCTCCTAGATGTGGCTGCACCAACTGTAACACCAAGTCTTTAGGGATGCAAAGAAATAATACACTACAGCAGACCTTTGAAATATTTGTCCAATAGCACAATGGTATAAACAATGCCTTCTGGAGCAACTTAAATCTGTGCACATTAGAAATCCATATTCTGTTTATTTTCCCATTTCCCACTACCACTATCGCCACTTCTCATTGCATATAGATTTTATTCAGTGTATCATCTGTTATGTTTTAGTGGCAGGAAAACATTTACCAGCTGCTAAAATATAGCACAGATATCATTGAAAAACGTGTTTCCTATGTGGTGTTCATCGCTTCCTGTCAGATTGCCAGAAAAATGAGTCTTTCATTCTGGTGGGTTCTCCTCTCCGTCTGTGTGTGTGCATGTAGATAAAAACTGGAAGGAAACTGAATAATGTAACAGTGATGCCAGCAGCGTATGCCACTAATCTCATCACCACTTATGCACTATGGAAGAAGATCCTGAATTTGCTATGTGGACTCTACTTTCCTATAGACTCTGGACATATTCACTCTTCCTACATATTGTGCTTGAGGGGCAATAACTGGCATGCAAGTCAAGGGTGTCCCTTGCCCTTCCCACCCTACTTCCTAGCCCAGCCAACAGACATGTACAAATATCCTGAAGCAGTAGCATCCCTAGGGTTGGCGTCATCCGATGCGGTAACTCATGGTGTCATCCCCCTATTGACCTACCCCCATACTATATCATACATTAGTAAGGGGTGAGTTTGTTTTTGGGTTTTTGTAATAATGTTACTCTTAAATTGTAATTCATGCATATCACAGAATGTAATGGCGATAGTTGTGACATAAACTATCAACATTAAAATTATAGGTTTAAATTACAATATCATATGTACAGCCTAAATGTATTTACATGGACATAGGGCCTTTGCAGACTGCTAGAAATAGTGCAAATTGAGTCCACTTTAACTGCCCTGGCTCAGTGCTAGGGAATCATGGGAATTGTATTTTTTTCTGAGACATTGAGCCTTCTCTGTCAGAGAGCTCTGGTGCCACAATAAACTACAGTTCCCATGATTCCCTAGCACTGAATCAGGGCAGTGCCTCAATTTAATGTGCACTATTTCTGGCAGTCTGCAAAGGCCCATAGTTTCATTTGGTTACAGTGAAAATAGGCCGAGATGTGATGTTTTTAACGAAAATGTTAAAATAATATTTTTTTTAAATTAAATTTAAAATTAAAAAAAAATTAAAACCTGAGGCATCTCCTTTCTCTTCCCTCTGAGCTTTGCCCCACTCACACCATCTCTTCTGCTGAGTTCCAGCATTTTAAAGATTTGCTGGCAAACACCACAGCCTGTTTCTGCCCGAAGGTTGATGTTTGGGGAGCAATTGTGTCACCTTCCCTTAAGGTGTCACCTGGTACAGTCTGCACCCTCTACACTCCCATAGTGACACTCCTGTCCTGAAGCCCTTGACACTGGAAAAGAGACCATTGTGAGGATGGGTACATGAAACATATTCAGTGGTTGAAAATAATGCCAAGAAAAGAAAGAGGGGAGAAGCTCAGGACGTTATCACACGGGGTCTAAAGCAGTCCCATCCCCGCACCATCCCCGTCCCATTCCGGATCCTTTGCCCCTGTGATTACACGACGTCACACAAAACCCCGCCCATCCCTGCACCATCCCCGGCGCATTGCAGCATCATCCCCGTTCTTTGCAATTCCTCTTTCAAAGAGGAATTACAGCTGCCGCGACCAGAATCAATCCAGAACCATACCGGAATGATGCTGCTTTCTCGTCTGAAGCTACGGGGTCCATTCCGGTATGGTTCTGGATTGGTTCCATGCCGCTTTCTTGCCGCTTTGAGACCCCGCGTGTGATAACGTCCCCAGTCAAGTCTCTCCTCCTACATCAGCCCAAGAATTTATACCTCCTGAGGCAAATGACAAGATGGCAGCCCCACCTTCCATTTCATCTACAGAAGCTAACCAAGTTGACAGATTAATCTAATTTTTATGCTGTTGATGGGCTACAACTGAGAACAGCAGGGCAGCTTGTGGGTTGCAGGGGAGATCCTCATTCTTTCTCTCTCTCTCTCTCTCTCTCTCACACACACACACACACACACAAACACACGGGAGGAAGGGAGATAATCTCCCTTGCAGCCCACATTTCTAAAATTTAACCATGGCTCCCTCTTCCCAGCACCTCGCCCCTGAGGTGGCTCCTTCAATCTGCCTCATGGTAGGGCTGGCCCTATCCCACATATACTGATGTGCCCATGGTTGGAGATGGATAGTTGCCATACTTTTTACAAAAAGCATCTTGACAGCCCAGAATGATATGCACAGTTGGCCTTCCATATCCACAGATTCTTTATCCACAGATTCAAGCATCCACGGCTTGAAAATATTTTTTAAAAATATAAATTCCAGAAGGCAAATGTTATATAAGGGACACCATTTTACTATGCTATTGTATTTAATGGGATTGGAGCATTCACAGATTTTGGAATCCACAGAGGAGCCTGGAACCAAATCCCCATGGATACCAAGGGCCCTCTGTATTTTCTGTTGAATATAATACTGTAATGCATCCAAAGCATGAGAGCTCAAGCAGTACTTAACTTCCTAGTTAAATATAGTGTAATATAATAGCCAAGCAAACTGCAAAGACAGACTCAGCAAGAAGTTGAAGAACCCACTGTGGCTGCTCTATGCATCATAAGACTATTTTTGGCTTTCCACAAATAAGCACACAGAATATATATTCTTGCTCTTCTCTTTCTAGCCATGCAGTTTTTGATTTTTTTTTCCTCTGGGAGATAAAATAGCAGCCATTTGCTATGCAAGGGTATTGTACAAGAACAGGAACAAGGCAAGAAGAGTCCTACTGGATCAGACCAAAGGCCTATCTAATCTACCATTTGGTGCTGATCATGATCTATCAGATGCATATGGGAACCCTACATTCTGGGCATAGGAAAATAGTTTTGGTTTAATGACTGTGCTGAAAAGTGGTGTGTGTGTGTGTGGTGTGTGTGTATGCATGCATGAGTGCACAAATGTCATGAGAACTGATGCAATGTGGGTCAGAAAGGGAGAAACAATTGCTGTATAAAGAGATTACTAAGCTATTCAGCTAAAGCTGCTGGCGCACCAGCATCAAACACATAAAATAAAGGCTTGGCTATGGAAGTGTGAAATGCAACACTCAAATGTCTGAATAATTAGGATATAAAAGCCCCAAGGCAAAGGAATGGTGGGGAGGGGAGTCTGAACAGCCGTTAGATGCCTATTAAGTATCATCACTAGCGGTACTGATTTGTATACTGAAATAACAAAATGTTCTTTCTGAGAACTCTTTTCAAAGATGGTGGCTAGCTCTAGGCTGGGACTAAGATATAATGGTGTTTCTAGTTTTCCACATATTTTAGATTCCAAAAGATACTATCAAAAATGTGTGTCGCATACCTAAACGTGCATGCTGAGTAATGCCAAATACAGCAGTAGGCATCTGTACTGGAATCAATTACATTTCTAAAGTTGGTTTGTTTGTTTTAGGGCAAACATAGGACCTTATCACACGTGGGCCACAAAGCGATAAGAAAGCGAAATAAGAATAAATCCAGGAATAAACCAAAAGAAATCCAGGAATAAACCACAATACGTAAATGGCTATCAGACGCAACTAGCATCATCGCGCAATTAACGAAAGTGCGATGAAGCGCTCCCGGGAACCGTATTTGCTGTTCGCACACATGTGAGAAAATCCCGGACATGACCAAGCAATGATCCTCTGCGCATGCCCAATACAGCCGCGACTGTCACTTGCCGCGGCTGTCACCCAAACCCCTTCCCAAGCCGGCTCGGAGGTCCGTGCTCCGAGCAGAACGTCCTCGGAGAGCTGGCTCTCTGAGGACGTCCTCCTTGGAGCGCGGACGCCTGCGCTCCGAGGAGGTCCCCTCAGAGACCAGCCCTTTTAGCCCTGGCTTCGCTTTTCTATGGGCTGGTCCTCCTCCGCTCGGAAGACCAGCCCATAAAGCAGCAAGGCTGGGGCTAAAAGGACGTCCTTTTAGCCCTGGCTTTGCTTTTCTATGGGCTGGTCCTCCGAGCGGAGGACTCCTCCGCTCGGAAGACCAGCCCATAAAGCAGCGAGGCCGGGGCTAAAAGGACGCTGCCGCCGGCGCCCTTTTAGCCTCAGCTTTGCTTTTCTATGAGCTGGTCCTCCGAGCGGAGGACTCCTCAGCTCGGAAGACCAGCCCATAAAGCAGCGAGGCCGGGGCTAAAAGGACGTCCTTTTAGCCCCGGCTTCGCTTTTCTATGGGCTGGTCCTCCGAGCGGCTAGGAGGACCAACCCATAGAAAAGCGAAGCCGGGGCTAAAAGGGCGCCACCGGCAGTGTCCTTTTAGCCCCGGCCTCGCTGCTTTATGGGCTGGAGTCCTCCGCTCGGAGGACCAGCCCATAGAAAAGCGAAGCCAGAGCTAAAAGGACTGGTCTCTGAGGGGACCTCCTCGGAGCGCGGACCCTGCGCAGGGCCTGTGCTCCAAGGAGGACCTCCTCAGGCGGGGGCGGGGAAATGCTCCCCAATACGTATTGGGGAAATGCTCCACAATACGTATTGCCTGTTCATATTCATATCGGACTTACGGCAAAAGCGAAATGATTCCCGTCACACACTTGTACTTCCTGAAGAAACCGAAATTCAAAAGATCTCGATTCTTTCCGGATTCTGTTGGGGTTCTGTGCGGTTCTGTGCGACATCGTGTGAACACACAAAAAAATAATACGTATTAGGTCGGGATTTCGTTTGGATTCTGTCTGCTTTGGACCCCGTGTGATAAGGTCCATAGGCTTGGATAAGACATCCTCACACTTGGAGTAGAGCCACTAAAAGCAATATGAGTTAGTCATTACTAATTTTGGGGTCCCAGATGAACACTGGGGAGGTACCCAGTTTTGGTGGCCTCCAATGAGCAGAGACCAGGATCCTCCTTTGCATGACACAAGGTACCACAATGTCACCGATGAGGCTGGAATCAAGGGCAACAGTAGGCCCACTGCCCCTCCAAGTGTTCACTCTTCAGCTATACCAGCACAACCCACTTCCTTAGTGGGTTGCCTTAGTGCAGCGTGAGCATTGCTGGTTGCTTCAGGGCTGGCTAGCATTTTTATCCCCCTTTTACCAAGTTGTTTTGTTTTGTTTAGTTTTGCCTACCCCACACAGAATCTAAGGAATTTGGGACAATTGGCCAAGGGTGGTGGCAATAAATAGGTTTGTATCAGGTGGGTAACAGGGGAAGAATGTAAAACGTCCAGCATACTTGGCACCCCATTTGGATGTAGGATAGAATGTTGGAACCACTTCGCTAGAGTTGTATGTCTTTCAGCTGAAGAAGGACTCTGCGCTTGAGGTGGATCTGGGGTTTTGCTCCCACTTATATTATATTCCTGCTATAATTATATGGCTTAGGTGGGAGCACCTTCCAGCTGATGACCAGCCAGGGAACAACCCATCCCATTGGACTGCCACCCAGGATCAGGTGTTTCGCCCAAAGGAAAGGTGGGCAGGTAGTCAAGGGATGACAACAGGGCCCAGCTGAGCCTGCATCAGGTTGTTCCCCCTCTTGTGGTTTTCCAGGATTTTAAATATGGCTAATTAAGTCAATACAGTGACCCTAGTTATCCCAACTCCTTGTTATTCCATGGCAGGTCACCCAAATTCCCATTTGTTTAAATGGGTCTGCTATCATAATATTTAGATTCAGTATACAAAATGATTTTGTTGAGAGGTAACATGGAAATCATGAAATTCTCTACTGACTACAGTAGGATTAAATCCATTAGATTAGCTACATGTTGCCTCTCTATTGAACAACTGATTAAATGAGTCTACTCTAGTTGGGATGAACCAACAGTATGCCACACATACACATACACAGCAAGATCAAAGACATGCTCATGGCACATTTATACAGATTTTACCACCTAATCAACAAAATTTTGATTAATCAATTAAGGCCTCAATTATATGCATATTTACTTAGAGTTAAACTCCCTGAACACAGTGGAATTAACAATCTTAAGCATGTATACTCAAAAATAAGTCCCATTTGAAGTAAGACATGAGACTGTGGCCTTAATCAATTAATCATGAAAGAACATTCATAAATTAATAACATCTTCATGAATTTGCATAGGACAAAGCATAACTTAGAGGCTTATTGCATAGCTAAAATAAAGTGTTTTACCTGATTCGAATTTAATTTTAAATTGGGCTGCATCCGGACCCTATCACAAAGATTTTGCCACTGAAATCACCATCCAAATGCAGCCTGGGTCCATCCCCACTCCCAGGTTCCTCTTTTCAAAACTGGGAGTTTTCCGGCTTGAAAAATGGCTGCTGGAGTGCTCCTGAAAGCGGGGAGAACCCAGGCTGCATTCGGGCAGCAATTTCATTGGCAAAAACTTGGTGAAAGGGTCTGGATGCAGCCGATTTAAAATTAAACTCGATTCAGGTAAAACACTTTATTAGGCATGCAATAAAGTCCTTAGAGAGGAAAATATACTTTCTTTGCTTTTTGGAGATATATGCATCTAATAAGAAGCCATCATTTTAAAAGATACATTGCTCAGTAGAGGGTGGAGTATAAAAGAATATTATTATTATTGTTATTGTTTTGTTATTGTTGTTGTTGTTACATCTACTCCTTTAGAATTCTTTGAGAGTTTTTAATGTAAGAGCTGTTCAACAATGGTATAGAGTGCCTCTGGGGGTGGTGAACTGTCCATAATTGGAGGTCTTCAAACAGAGTTGGATGGGCATATTTCAGGAGTGTTTTAGTTGTGTATGCCTCCACAGAAGTGGGTTGATCTAGATTACCCTGGTGGGCCTTTCCAACTCTAAGATTCTATAGGCTACATCCACACTGCAAAAATAATTGGGTTTGACACCACTTTAACTGCCATGGCTCAATGCTATGGAATTCTGGGAACTGTAGTTTGTTGTGGCACCAGAGCTTTCTGATAGAGAAGGCTAAATGTCTCACAAAGCTACAATTCCCGGAATTCCATAGCATTGAGCCATGGCAGTTAAAGTGGTGTCAAACTCACTAATTTCTGCAATGTGGTTGCAGCTTATGGTGTATTCAAGCTGATAAAAATTCTGGATGTGTGTTCATTCCATATTAGTGTATTCAGCTTTAGTCTAGCTCACTTGGAATATGCCTTTTTGACCATTCTCTAGGTCAGTGCTTTTCAGATGGTGGGATGGGACCTCTGGAGGGTGCAAGAGTTGCTCAAGGATGAGTGAGAGACTTGGAGGCCCTGATCTCTCAGAGCTACTCTTCCTCTTCTCAGACTTCTGTTATAAACTATTCTAATTTGAATTGTGTTATTTCCTTACAAAATGTTAAAATATGAATATACATGAATATGCAAATGATAATATGCATCCTAAATAAACAAAATATTGTTATTAATATACTATGTTGAGTGGGGGGCACGGGTTGGGCATGTAGATGTAAAGGGGGGATCCCAAGTGTAAAAAGTGTGAATACCACTGCTCTAAGCTATTCCCAAATTACTTCCTAAAGGCATGGAAATGCTGTTGAAAGTCTGATGGTTAGGAAGATGCAATATGTGAAAATGTAATGCAAGACGCAGAAAATGCATGACTTCTCTACAGGAAGATCTGTACCCTGATAAGCAGTTTACAGGCCACATCTGCAACTCTTTGAATATAATTATTTTTAAAAAGTCTTTAAAAATTAACAGTGAATCTCATTCAAAGCTTCCCTTGTTTATTATTTCAAATAAAATAAATACAGTTCAATTCACAGGGGATCCGTTCCGCCCCCACCCCCCACCCCACAAAAATGGTGACTCACAAATATTTGAGTCCCATTGAAAATAATGGTGTGTGCACAGGTGTGCACCACCATTTTGTCCCTCCCCACTTGTTTCTCCCGCAAAGAGTGAGACTGCAGACATCAAGTCCACGATTGGGGAGGGACGACTGTATAATGACTGTTTATGGGCTAGGAAACCCCTACTTTAATCTTGCACCACCATGAACTTGCCGAGTAGCTTTATGCAAGCCACCATCTCTCAGCCTCATCCTTCCCCTATCTGTAGTATAGAAATTATACCAGCCTATCTTTTCATTTACAGTACAGTCCTACATGTGTATTTAGAAGTAAGCCACATTGAGGTAAGTGGGACTTACTTCCTGGTAGGTGGGTATAAGGTATATGCAATACAATTCTAGGAATAGTAGTTTGTTGAGGCATCAGAGCTCACTGACAGAATGTCCCACAAAACTACACTTTTCAGAATCCCATAGCATTCAGCCATGGCAGTTAAAGTGGTATCACACTGAATTATTTCTGCAGTGCACATGCAACCTAAACTCTATGTAACAAGAAGCAGACACTGTTTACTTCAGCTTCCAAAAAGCTTTTGATAAAGGCCCTCAATGAACAGTAATACTAGGAACAAGAGAGAGGCCCTCTTATGAATTAGCAACTGATGAAAGAAAGGCAAAAGAAAGAGTCAGAATAAATGGCTTGTTTTCACAAAAAAGGGATGTAACCAGTGGGGATCTGTACTGGGTCTGGGACTTTTAAACATTTCAGATATGACTTGGCATTTGTTGATGACACCCAACTATTTAAGAAGCTTTAATTTTTAAAAACAAAGGTAAGAGTTCCAAAGGGAGGAACTTGCAAAATGGGCATTGAAATGGCAAGTGTGTTTCAGTGCAAGCAGATGTAAATTAATACACACTGGGGCAAAAAAATGCCAACTGAACTGTTGTGTCAGAACTGGCAGCAACTGCCCAAGAAACAGATCTTTCTGTAGTGGATTGTGGCGGATAGCTTGTTGAAAATGTCAAAACAGTACTGGGTAAAATGTAAATCCCACAATGGGCATCATTAGAAAAGGGGATGAATTTTTTTTAAAAATACTAATACCACACAGCCTTTATACATTATTATTATTTGAGCACATTTGAAATACTTTTCATTGTTCTGATTACTCCACCTTAAAAAGATACATAGCATTCTCTCCCTCCAACAACTTGTACCCACTTCCTAAGATTTGACACTTGATATGTCTGCTTCCCTCTGCCTAATGAAAGAGCTGGCTCTCGTCGTTATCTGACCATTGCCCCTGCATATTGTAAAGTAGGTTGTACTCTAAGGAATAAGAATCAATCTGTTGTTGTTTTTTTTATAAATAGTAAAAATGTAAGATGGAGTGGGGGGGGGATTTGTAGCCTGCTTTCAGTCACTAGAATAGAGCTAACTATAAAGATAAATTAAAACAAAACAATAGCAATTTGCAGCAATTTTTTATGAATTACTGATGAATCCAGTCACGGCTTTGTAGGTTAACAGCCTGATGTTGTGTGAATTGCAGACTATAAATCATAATGCCATTCAAATCAATCTGGTTTGTTTCTCAGTGGACTAAAGTTTTGTATGACTGATGCTGTTAAACCTTGTCTCTTAGCCAAAGCAATTGTTTAGTAAAATGCTGAAAACCACAGCAATACTAGCAAATTGAAAGCCTGTGGATTCATTCTGAAAGCTTTTATGACCCGTCAATGCTTCATTCTCTTCAGTATTGATTCTCCCCTTCCCAGCAGCTTTTTAACTGCATTGTAAAGAGAAAAAAAACTGTGATTATCTTCTCTGCCTATTCCTTAAAATTTTATACCTCTGTCTCATTAAAGTGGTAAACCTGTGCCTAGGTATGACTATGTAGCACTGCAGATGTGAGTTCACATTTGACCTTCCAGTATTATATATATTTTTAATGCCTTCTTACACACGTCTCAGTTTCTGGCAGAACATATGAGCCATGCTGGCTCAGATCAAAGGGCTACAAAGTCCAATTTTCTCTTTCCACAGTGGCCAAGCAAATGCCCCTGGAAAGCCCACCAGCAGGCCATGAACACAACAGTGCCACTCCACTCATGTTCTCTGTCATCTGGTACCAAGAGGCCTACTGCCGCTGATATCAGAGAGGATATATAGCCCTCATGTGGTCACTGAGCAACTTCTCTTCCATTAATTTGTCTAATCATGTTTTAAACTGGTCCATGTTGGTAGGAGCCAATGTTGTACAGTGGTTTGAGTGTTGGACTGGAGCTCTGGAGGACCAGGTTGGAATGCCTGCTCAACCATGGAAACTCTCTGGGTGATCTTGGGCACATCACAGACTCTCAGGGGGGAAGCAGACGGCTTAAAGAGCCATTTGGGGGCAGGGAAGGGGAGGGGCAGCCGTACGGTGGGCGCCCCAACCCCTTCCCCAGGTCATCCTCAGAGCAGCCGGCCCTCCGCACGGCCGGCACTCTGAGTAGGACCTCCCGCTGCAGCGTTCACACACACTGCAGCGGAAGAGTCGCCGAAGGTGCACCAGCAGCCTTTTGAGGCGCACCTTCGGCAACTTGTGGAAGGAGCGCCAATTTAGTGCTCCTTCCAGGGGTGGCGAAGCTGCGCCGCGGGGCCGAGGTGTGCGGATACCTCGGCCCCGCAGCACAGCTTCCCGGGGCAGCCCACGGCCGCCCGTCTGCTTCCCCCCTCAGTCTCAAAACAATGCCAAACACCTCTGCATAAGGACATTAGCACAAAAGCCCCATTCTTGCCACAATTGCGTCAGTTAAAGAAAACAGGAACATGTCAGTTTGGGAGCAACCATTATCACACATCTCCACAATAGCAGGACTGGGGCTGTTTCTGCCATTGACGGTCCCTTGAGCTCTCTTCTTGATCCCCCCTTAATTCTACCTCCATGTCCTTTCTCTCACTTGCATGCCTTCCAGGTTTTTTAAAATTTATTTTTATTTTTAATGCAATTCAAGAGAGGCTAGTGCAATTTAGGTTTTTTTTAAAGACAAAAAATGTGTGTGTGGGGGGGGGGAATAAAGGAAATCAGCCTGCTTGGGAATAATGAGGGGGAAGGGGACATGGAACAAGAAGAAGACACTGATACCATGTGACTGCCAATATCACAACTGCTATAGCAGTGATGTTTTGCACCTGAAGACTAATGAGACTGCAATGTGATTGGGAACTTATTTATGGTTTTTCTCCATCAATGAAAAAGGATGCTCTAACAATGCCAGATAGCAAAGCAGCTACAAGCTAGAGATGACACTGTGTGATCAAATATAATAGCATATTTTTCCAAATATGCTATTATGTAGCTTTAATGGCTGTTTCAAAGCCTTGTCTGATTATGTCCTTAATCTTACCAAGAAAACCTTAGGATAGGATCCCCACAAGCCAGACTAGATGTGAAGACCCCCACAACAACATTTAGGCAGCCAGTAGTACATCTTGTGCCAACCTAGCATCTTCTGCCAACCTAGCAGCTCGAAAGCATGCAAATGCAAGTAGATAAATAGGTACCACTTTGGTGGGAAGGTAAACAGCGTTCTGTGCAATCATGCTGGCCACGATCACAGAGTAGTCTCTGACAATGCTGGCTCTTCGGCTTAGTAACGGAGATGAGCACGGCCCCCTATGGTTGGCCACGACTTGACAACCTTGTCAACGGGGAATACTTTTACCCTTACCTTTAGTACATCTTGTAGTAGCAAAATCTACACTTTAACTCAAGGGTAGGCAACCTTTTTGAGCCGGGGGCCAAGTTGCTGTCCCTCAGACAATTGGGGGGCCGAAGCACAATAAATAAATAAATATCAAAAAATTAAAAAATTAAAAAAATATGCATGCACACTCTCTCAGCCCCAGAAAAGACATGGCAAAACCCCGTGGGGATTTTGCCAAGAAAACCCCAAGAACAAGTAATAACAACAATAATCAATATCATCATGGCGGGTGGCAGCGGCGGCGGCAGGACCGGCCTGGGGCCAGTCCAAAGGCCTTAGGGGGGCGCATCTGGCCCCCGGGCCTAAGGTTGCCTACCCCTGCTTTAACTATTCCAAGGCAGTGAAGCCTCATTTAAATCCTTGCTCCAGCACTGGATAGGGGTGAGACATGGGGAGAATAATTTGTCTCTTATCACTGACCAGAGGTAAAGACAACAAGCAAGTTGGTGGGAGAACAGGGACCTCCTGCAGACCATATCCAGCATATAGACTTGAGTTTTCTTGTCCTTGGTAAAGGGTGTCCAGAAATTTGACCACTTTGTTGTGACCTGAACATGTCCATCCAGTCCAACCCCCTGCCATGCAGGAAGACACAATCAAAACACTTCTGACAGATGGACATCCAATTTCTGTTTAACAACCTCCAAAGAAGGAGACTCCACCATACTCAGAGGTAGCATATTCCACCACTGAACAGCTCTTACTGCCAGGACGTTCTTCCTAAAGTTTAGGTGGAATCTCTTTCCTGTAATTTGAATCCATTGCTCCATCACCATTTTGATCGCCCTCCTCTAGACATGTTCCAGCATGTTCCAGTTCTCATTTCCTCCCTGACCCATTCTCCATTCCAAGATTGTCCTGCACATTTTTTCCAGAGAGGCAATTAACATGTCTCTGGTATTAAATACCATTCAAATCCTATTATTGTGACCAACAGCATTTTTTTTCTTGGTATGCTGGTTTTCTGTGCATTGAAAAACAACTTGAGTCTTGTGAGCTGGTGTCTCAAGTGGTCATGTTAACAGGTGTACTTTGTAGACATAGATAGAAATTTACAAATGCTCTGAGATACAAGAGTATTAGAGATCTCTCAACCTTGACTGTAATGTATCTTAGCAGATTTGTTCCAGTAACTCCCCCAGTTCTGCTCACTCAGGGAAGGTTTATTGAACACATATGAATTAAAAATGTATACAGTGTTCACTGTCAGAAAACAACAAATATGGATGCTGTATCATATTACTTGCACAAAAAAGGAAAGACTTGGAATGATTACTGAAAGTTAAGGAAGAAAATACAAAAGCAAGGTTATAGTTGAATATTTACCTTTAAAGTGAGTAATAAAGACATCAAAATAGTTAAAGATTTTCTATAACTTGGCTCAGTCATTAACAAAAATGGAGACAGTAGTCAAGAAATCAGAAGACTAGGACTTGGAAGGGCAGCTATGAAGAAATTAGATAAGATAATCAAGCATAAAGATATATAATTGAATATCAAAGTCAGAATCAACCATACCATTGTATTTCTGATTACTATGTATGATTGTGAACACCAGACAGGAAACCTGACAGGAGAAAATAAATAAAATAATTTGAAATATGGTGCTGGAGAAGAGTTCTATAAATACCATGGACTGCTAAAAAGACAAAATAATGGGCCTCAGCGCGAATCAAGCCTGAACTCTCGTTAGAAGCCAAAGTGACTAAACTGAAGTTGTTGTATTTTGGACAAATCATTAAATAATTCATTGGAAAAGACAACCATGCTTGGTAAAGTGGAAGACAGTACAAAAGGGTTTTTTTAAAAAATGCACTACAGGAATATTGATTCAATTCATGAAGTCACAACCCTGGATTTGCAAGACCTGAGCAGGGCAGGTGATAACCAGGGACCACTTATTCATAAGTCAAAATCAACTTGATGGCAAATAGCAAAAACAGTTGCAACAACAACACACACACACATTTTAGCAGGAAATGAATTAGCTTGTGTGCCATGTACAGTCCTATACAAACCAGATTTACAGGACACAATGAAATCACAAAAATTAAAATCTTAGAAACCGTACCACAGTACGAGGAAATTGATTTTGGACGTACACTTGCAGCTTAAATTAAAAGCTTAGAGATCAGAGAACAAGGTCTACGTGGTAGAAACAAACTGGAGCGTGCCTGCATTGCATTTTGAGGAGGGCTCAAGACCAGACCTTTGTGGGAGGCTGCCTCTCGGATGACAAATCCCCAGATCTTCTGAGAGTTATAGTCAATCAAAACTTTGGTCCAGGATCACCAAATCAGGAGTACCAGGCTCTTACACGGCTTTCCTCATTGCATACCCTCCAACTGTTCTGATTTGGCAGAACAGTGTCAAGCAATCCTCTGTTATCCCACTTTTTCAGCTGTTTTTAAAATGTCCCATTTTCTCTCTCCTCCCCCCATCTCCCCACTTTGTTCTCAGATTACTTCTACTGCTGCAAACTGAATTCAAAGTGCATAAATAGTTTGCACTCAACACAGCAGGGAGGAGAAGAGAGGAGTGGCCAGAGTCTTACCCTTTCCAGTAGGCTCAGGCAAAAGCAAGCTACTGCAGCCTCCCCTAGCTTGTGTATTCTTCCACATTAGCAACATCTTGACCACACTCTGATGGGGCTTGGTCTCATGTTTTCTTGTTTTCATGTGTGAAACTTTGGAGGGTATGTCACTTGAAACAAAGCTAGTCATAACAATGTTTAAAAATAACAGTATTTACAATTAAGATTTAGGAGAAGATCTGAAAAAGGCTAAAAATGGGGCAGGCTTTGTTTGAAATTAAAGGAATATTTATGAATTTATTTCTGCCAGAATAAATAACAGTATCTTATTTAGATACTGTCTACCTAAATGTACATGTAAATTTAAACATGTCAAGACTGATTATCTTCATACTATAACTACAGCTACGTTGCCAAAAAATCTAGCCTCTTCCCAGTCATTACTCTTTGATTATGCATAAACACAACATGCCATGCTAAAAGATTAGGTTTCCAAATATAGCAATATTGTGTAATATAAGAGCAATGTATGAACCATCAAAAAAATTATATGCTATTACTGATACACAATAGCTTTTCCTTCAACACAAAGATGTAGGTGCTGTTTAAAATAGGGATGGGAATCAAGCATCCAGTCCAGATGTTGTTTAACTGCAGATCCCAGAATCCCTCACCACTGACTATGCTAACTAGGGCTAATGGGAGTTGCAGTCCAACAGCCTCTAGAAGGTAACATGATTCTCACCCCCTGGTATTAAAAATCTGCGGTATTCCATTTATTTGTAAAGCTTTATAGTTTAATTTTTTTTAAAAAAAAATCAAAACTACACTGAAGCCCATTAGAATTAGGGAGCAGTTTCTGAATTCAATATATTCTCAGAATGAATAGTTTTCCATGGAAATACAAAGAAATCATATCTGTGGCACCAAAAGAAGAGCTTGATGACAAAATGTTTCATTAGTGGCAAAGAAATTTTATAAAGTATTGGTGGGGAAAGTTCATGGTAGAGGATTCATGCCTTCTCATGATGTGGCCAAAGTACGACTGTCTGAATTTCGTCACCTTGGCTTCTAGGAAGAGTTCAGGCTAGATCTGTTCAAGGACCCATTTGTTTATCTTTTTTTGGCTGTCCATGGTATCCTCAGCACTCTTCTCCAGCACCACATCTTGAATGAAATGATTTTCTTTTTATCTGTTTCTTCATTTTATCACATCTGTACATGGTGATTGGGCAATTCTAATTTTAATATTCAGTTGTATATGGATCTTTAGGAACTTGTCTAGCTCCTTCATCACTGCTTTTCCCATTTCTAGCCTTATCCTTATTTCGTGACTGCAGTCTCTGTTCTGATCAGTGTTTGATCCCAGGAATGGAAAATAATTTACCATTTCAATTTCCTTGTTGCCTACGTAGAATTTGTATAGATTCTCTGTGTTTGACACTGGAAGAAAAACAAAGAAGGAGTCATCCTAGTATCTGCTTCCCTATTTATTTGCAAAGCTTTATAGTTTAATTTTAAAAAAAACCAAAAAAACAACAAATTACACTGAAGCCCATTAGAATTAGGGAGCAGTCTGCTACCTATCTGACAGATATTGCTATAGTATAGATATTGCTATATAGACTGTGCAAGGGATTCACTTATATGATATTTCTATGGATATATATGCAGTTTCTCTTCTGGAATTGTAATGGCTTTTAGTCAAATACAATAAATGATTGAATGAAATAGAATGGAACTTCCCTAGGGATTGAGTTCAAAAGTGTGGGAACAGCCACAGAGAAGGCCTGTCAAGGCAGTGGGATAGAGAGAAGTGCCTCCCCTGCAGATGTTAGAGCTCCAGCAGGCTCATAGGGGAATATAAAGTCCTTCAAATCCCCTGGCCCTGAGCCATATAGGACTATGAATATAGTTACAATGTTCACTGTAGTTTATGCATGGGGAAGGAGATGAATTATCTGAGCAATAATATATTGTCATGAGCTACCAACAGTATTATTTGGTGGCTAGGTCTTGAATAGGCAATTAAGACCTGTTAGTTTAGCAAAACACCCACTTTACGCAGAGGCTAAAAATTGTGGTAAGTGGTTTGTTCTTATGGATCAACACCACTGCCTAAATCAGGGGTAGGCAACCTTTCCCCTTTAAGGGCCGAGGGACTTCAGCTCCCAGAATCCCAGGACCTATTGGCCAACATGGGACTACTGGCCAACATGGCTGAGGCTTCTGGGAGCTGAAGTCCCTCGGCCCGTAAAGGGGAAAGGTTGCCTACTCCTGGCCTAAATGTTGGACTCTCTTTGGCTGAGGGGGCTGATATGATGAGCATCTACACTTCAAAATTTCCCACTACTCCACTGCTGGGTTGACACATGCACACTCCGTTTTGCCCCCATACCAGTTCCAAGGATTTCCTAGTAAAGTTTCTTTCCCAGTTGTGTATGCTGGTGGGTCAAGGGTTTGGGGTCCTCTGAATGCAAAACCTTTTGTGATCTGCTCCTGGCACTTCTCATTTTGCCTCCTTATTGCTATCAGAGTGCTGAAATTGGCAGAAGCTACCACCACTGTAACACCCTGAATGTGACCAATCTTGTCCGATTTTGGAAACTAAGCAAGGTCAGTCCTAGATAGTAGTTGGAAGACAGGCCACCAGGCAGGGGCATCACTAAGGACCATATCGCATGAGGGAAATCCCGTGCAGAAATGGGATTTAAAAGGTGGAGAAAACCCGCAAAAGCAGGTAGATTTTTACACACATCACTGTTAAAGTGTGGTTAACCAAATGGAAAGTAGTCAAAAGCCGCTCCTTTTTACTTTCGGGATTTTTGAAAAGCACACTTTAACAGCAACGTTGTCTGAAAATCTACCTGCTTTTGCGGGGGGGTTTCTATTTAAAACCCTGCTTCTGCATGGGATTTCCCCCATGTGATAAAGTCCTAAGAGACTGTGGGGAGTGTGGGCCACATAGGTGATACTACTGCTCCTCAAACATTTGCTTTTTGGCAGAAACAGGCACCCTTTAAAAATGTTGGAGCTAAGTGGAAGAGATGGTGTGAGTGGGTGAGGCTCAGTGGGAGGAGAAGGGATTCTCAGAGTGTTTTGTTAAAATAACATTACAATTTTAATTTTAAAAATGTATTATTTTTAAAAAATTGTTTTAAAATATCACATCTTACCTAATTTTCACCTCAACCACATGAAACTACATAAATGTAAATGATGTGCATATGATATTGTAATTTAAAGTATAATTTTAATTTTGCCAGTTGTTTACGTCACAACCATTGCCATTACATTTGGTGATATATAGGAATTATGATTTATGAGTAACATTAATACAAAAATAAATTACTTAAGGATGCTTTATGGTGTGGAATGAGAGGAGGTCAATGGGAAGGGGTGACACCATGAGATACTGCACCGGGTGACACCAACCCATGGGACATCACTGCTACTAGGGGATACCAAGGGTCTCCAAGTAGAACTAGGAAAGAATCCTGCATGAAACCATGGACAAATGCTACCAGTCAGAATTAAAATGGCCATAGGTCTGACTGGTGATGTAGGGGAGCTAGATGGACTAGAGGTCTGACCAATGGTGCAGTGGAGCTAAGGCTCACAGGGTCAAAGCCTTGGGATCTTTTTGATTAGCAGGGACAATGACATCATTGTCATTGCTACTCCTTTAAAGTCTCCTGTTCCTCTGAATTTAACTGCAATTCCCACAATAATGGGATGGCATTTTCCCATCAGCAATACCTGTATGTTGTTATAAACTGTCCCTATTGTAATGTGGGATGCAGTGGCTCAGCAGTTAAGACACTGACTCTGATGATTGCACGGTCGACAGGTCGAGCCCAAGCGCTGCGTGATGGAGCGAGTTCCCATCACTAGTCCCAGCTTCTGCCAACCTAGCAGTCCAAAAGCATGCAAAAGTGCAAGTGGAGAAATAGTGCAAGTAGAGAAATAGTGCAAGCAAAACAAAAAGTGCAAGTAAATAAACTTTGGTGGGAAGGTAACAGCATTCTGTGCAGTCATGCTGGTCACATGATCAGAGTTGTCTTTGACAACACTGGCTCTTTGGCTTAGGAACAGAGATGAGCTCTGCCTCCTACAGTCGGACACGACTTGACAACCTTGTCAAAGGGGAAGACCTTTACCTTTACCTTTATTGTAATCCAAAGTATTGTGGGGGTGGGGGCTTGTTCTTCATTTGGCAAGACCTATTAAATTTACAAAATATTTGTTCCTGTTAGAGTATAAAAACTTCTAGAAATTGGTTTGGATCAACACAGTTTTATGTAATTCTTTTTATCAGCCCTTTCTTTTTTCATCTAACAAAAGTAACTAAACAAAAAACCCCAAGTAATGCAATGTAGTTAATTTTCAAACATTGTAACAACTAGCAACAAATTGATTTTGAAGCACTCTGGACAAGTAACAAGGAATAGATTCGTTTTAAAAATGAACGTCTCAAGCTCTAAAGAATGAGGATATTAACATGCTATACCAGATTTCAGCAAACCAACTGAAAGTTTTACTTTTATCCATCCTATATACTTAACTATACATATGTTAAGCCCAATTTAAGGGCCTAAATACCTTAAAGGCACTAGATCCTGTCTGATCATGGAAGCTAAGCAGGTTCAACCATGGTTAGCACTTGGATGAGAGACCACCAACAAATGCCAGGCATTGTACACTTTATTTTAGAAGGAAGAACTGGCAAAACCATCCCTTGAGTGTTCCTTGCCTTTAAAAAGCTATTGAATTCATGGGGTCACCATAAGTTGACAAGCAACTTGAAGGCATACACAAACACACACACAATTGTGCACACTAACTGGGGAACATTACTTCCTGTCAGCAGCATTTCTGTTGGCTTTGTTTCTAATTGTAAGATGTATTAAATGGATGCTTTAATTATTAAATGACACCTTTTTCTGCCATATAATTCCTTACTAATTTTAACATTAATACAGATTATGGTAGGTAATGTGGCTGCTCTGTGCCTCATAAATTTGTAATTACTCTATTAATATTTTATATTTATTTCCTCTTCTGTGCCAAATTAGCCCAGAGGTGCTTTAAATTATGTGTCTGGGAATTAAGTAATTGATGAATAAAATGAGCAAACCTCTTGGGGAAAATACAACTTTCACATTGTGGCAGCAACATACCACACATTTTTTGAAGTCAGCTCCAGACAGCTAAATCTATTGTGAGAAATAATGAAAGCATCAAAATGAAAGGCAAGTGTGTTGAAAGTATCTCCTGCTCTTCAGCCATTTTAAAGAGAAGGACCACAACTCAGTAGTATGGCTTTATGAGCATAATTTCCAGGTTTAGTCATAGACATCTCTATATTAAAGGCTTTCTTTCATGTAGGCAAAGTTAGAATAGATCTCTGCCTAAATCCTACTGCCCAAATTGGTAAAACAGGCTACCTGGACCAGTTTTGTGTCTTAGTATAAGTGTAAGTATAAAGCACCTTCCTATATTCATATGTGGCAAAGTACAGGCTGAATCAGCTCACTCTCCCAGACAAATGATCTGCAGATTGTGACTATCTGTCAGAGTTGACCCTTTCTCTTACTATTGCGACACAATTTTGGCTCCAATAACTACAATAATGTATGCATTAAAATAACACACACTTGTGATAAAATATAAATGCGTATGTTGAAATTAGTACTTTGAGATAAGATATGTTTTAAAATATTTGAATATCTATTTGGTTTATGATGAGGACTTTTTTTATTTTAAAAAAAGCAAACTAAGGAAGGAGATGAAAGAGAATTCCCCAGATAGCTGTAGTTCAAGAATGTAAGTTTTCCAAACAATGAATCGGGGTCAACAGGAGATAGAGGGTTGATCTAGAGGAGCAACCTGTGGGGAGATTTAGGATTTGTAGCTAGAAAAAAGCCAGGACGCTGTAGTGGTTTGCTCATTGGACTATGACTGGGAAACAGTGTTCAAATTGCCGCTCGGGCATGGAAACCCACTGGGTCACCTTGAGCAAGTCATAATCTCTTGGCATCATAGAAAGGCATTGGTAACAAACCCTTTTAAAAAATCTTCCCAAGAAAACAACTTGATAGAGTCACCTTAGGATCACCATATGTTACACAACTACTGCTACTACTACTACTACTATTACTACAGCTAGATATAATGGGGAAATTTGCTTTCTTGGGTCAAGGAGAAGTTTTAATTCTGGTTGCAGTCCATGGGTCTAAGTCTAGTGAGGAGGAAGTGTCCTTGGAATAAGTGTGAATATGATTCAGCTAATTTTTAAAAAAGAACTGTTCAGCTGCTTCATCAATGCTAGAGAAGTTGATTTAAAAAATAATAAAGTGTGGGAGAAAGTGAAGGCTTTTCATGTTTACCTCTTAAAAGTCTGGGTTTGACTTTGAATCCTGACATATTCAACCCATGTTTGTCATGCCCAATTGTGTTTGCCACCTTTATTTCCTGAGTGGCTCCTCATCTTCAACAATTGCATGCATACCTGCCAATTCTCCCAATACAGCAGGCGTGTTGTTGATTAATTTCTTGACATCCCACTTTTTAAGCTGCTTTGAAAGTCTCCCAGTTTCTGTCTCCCCCTCCCACTTTCTCACATTGTCCTCAGCTTACTTCAGTTGCTACAAACTGAACTGAAAGTGCAAAAGTAGCTTGCACTCAGTGAACTCAGTGGAGTGGAGTGGAGAGCAGGGGGCAGAATCTTGCCCTTCCCAACAGCCTCAGGCAAAAACAAACTGCTGAAGCCTCTCTTGGCATCATTAATAACTTTTGCCATCTTGAACACACTATGATGTTGCTTGGCCACGCATATCCCAGTTTTCATTTGTAAAATTTTGGAAAGTATGTGCATGACCTGTGGGTCCAACATGGCTATCAGCTGCACTTATTGAATTTGGCCTCTACATAAGGTTAAGAATTTTGCTCACCTTATTTTTCAAATGGATTTAACAAAATGTGCATACATCATAAACAGTATTGGGGGGTGTGTGATTTATATGTACTATATATGAATGGGGGAGAAAGAGAAAATAACTGTCTCATCCACTCCAAAGTGCCAATGAGATAACTAGGTTCCATTGTGAGGTCCTTTACTGCATATCTGCCAACTAAACCAGCCATGTCATGGGAAACTTCACAATAAAAATAATATTAGTTATCGCTATTCCCCAGTTCTGTCTTTTCTCACATACAGCAAAACCACACATTTTATCATTATGGGTAGAAGAATCATTTCCCCTTGCTTGCTAAATATCATCAGCTTGTGAGCTGGCTTGGCACTCAACACATTTATCCTTCCCAATACAATTGTGTTACAGGAACTGCAGCTTGTTTCTGCAAGGCAGGGAAATAAGTGGGAAGAGCTCTGAGTAGTCCATGGACAAAACAAAAACCACAAAGCTGAAGAAAGATTTACTCAGCAAACATAATAAAATGTGAAGTATGTGTGACAATGTACACACCACTCTTACCATCCAATCACTTCTTGTTTGGAAAAGGAGGTTTAATGGAGTTTACAAAAAGGGTGCTGGGGGGAGAGCATATTAATCTCCCAAAATGGGTCAAAAAGCTATGAGCCTTTTGGAGACAAAAACATGGAACTCTTCCCACTAAATTTGAAGGAGCAAGAGTGGGGATACTTGAAGTTTGGAGTCTGGATATGACCTGTGGGCTGCAATTTGCCCATCCCTGGATTACAATCCTAATCTTCATCTATGTTTTATAGAGCACAGCAGTCCTAACTGTAAGTCTGGCAGAGCTTGCTACAAGAATTTTCTCCAATGAAGCTGTCAGTGAATAATGAACATAAACTGAGTAGAACTTGTTCAAAAACAGAATTTCTCTGATGGTAGTGTGACAGAACAGCTCTGCATGGAGTGAAATTAGATGATCTTAAATTCTTGCAAACAATAGACATTTGAAAAATCTGTCTCAGGCATTTAAAATATTTTCCTAGAAAAAAGAACTTTTCATTTTAAAGATCTCTTCCACATAATAGGAGAAATTCAGAAACTCATTTCCTTGAAATGAAAAGTTCTCTTTTTTAGGAAAATATTTTAAATGCCTGATTTATCATTTATCTCTGATCAATGACTAGAGGTAAAGGCAACAAGCAAGTTGGTGGGAGGATGGGGACCTCCTGCAGACTATATCCAGCACAAAGACTGGTGTTTTCTTGCCCTTGGTGAGGATGTCCAGAGATTTGACCACTTTGTTGTGATCTGAACATGCAGTCAGTTTGAGGGTACTTGACATCACGCATGACTACACCTTTTCATAGGATCATAGAGTTGAAAAAGACCTCAAGGGCCATCCAGTCCAACCCCTTGCCAGTCAGCCATCTAGTTTCTGTTTAAAAACCTCCAAAGAAGGACACTCCATCAAACTTCAAGGCAGCATACTCCATCACTGAACAGCTCTTAGGGCCAGGAAGTTCTTCCTAAAGTTTAAGTGGAATCTCTTCTCTTGTACTTTGAATCCATTGCTCTATGCCGTAGTTTCTGGAGCAGCAGAAAACAAGCTTGCTACATCTTCAATATGATACCCTTTCAAATATTTAAACGTGGCTATCATATCACCTCTTAACCTTCTTTTCTCCAGGCTAAATATACCCACTTCCCTAAGCCACCCTTCATGGTTTCTAGACCTTTCATCATTTTGATCACCATCCTCTAGGACATGCCCCAACATCTTTCCTAATTATGGTGCCCAGAACTGGACATAGCATTCCAGGTGAAGTCTGCCCAAAGCAGAATAAGTTGCGGCTATTGCTTCCCTTGATCTAGACATTATATTCCTATTGATGAAACTGCCACATCTCACTGTTCACTTATGTTCAGCTTGTGGTCTACTAAGGGTTGATGCAGACGGCCAAGAAGGGGAGGCTCTGGGCCACCCTGGGAGTGGCAGATCAGGGCCACAGAAACCACACGCTATGGCCCCGATCCTCCTTTTTGCCACCCCCAAAAGAGCAGCAAAATGGCGCTCCTTTTGGGGGCGGCAAAAGGCCACCCTTAGAGCTGCCGCTGCGGCTCTTTTGTGCCTTTTTGGCACAGCTGTGCCAAGAGGGCGCCCTGATGCTGTGCGCCATGTGGATGGACGCATAGCATCGGGGCAGAGTTGAGACACCCGGCGTGCGGTTGTCCCCAGGCTGGCCTAAACTGCCAGTCTGCATTGTCCCTAAGACTCCTAGATCCCTTTTACCTATACTGTTGTCAAGCCAGGTTTCACCCTATATCTGTAAATTTCATTGGTTTTGCCAAAGTGCATTATCTTACATTCCTCCCTGTTGAAATTCATTTTTTAGTTTTGGCTCAGCTTTCTAATCTGTTAAAATCATTTTGAATTCTGATCCTGTCCTCTGGAGTATTAGCTACCCCCTCCCCTCAATTTGGCTTATCTGCAGATTTATAGGCATGCCCTCTATTCCATCTTCCAAGTTCCTTATAAAAATGTTGAATAGCATTGGTCCCAGGACAGATCCCTGTAGCAACCTGCTAGTCACTTCTCTCCAGGATGAAGAGGAGCCATTGGTAAGCACCATTTGGTCAATCAACCACTTACAAATCCACCTAACAGTAGCATTGTCTAGTCTACATTTTACTAGCTTGTTTGCAAGAATATCATGGAGGACCATGTCAAAGGCCTTACTGAAATTAAGATATGCTTCATCCAAAGTATTCCCTTCATCTAACAAGCATGCAACTCTATCAAGATTAGTCTTGTATGAGTCTTGTTTTTGAGAAGCCCATGTGGATTTTTAGTGATCTCAACTTTCCTTTCTAAGTGCTTATAGACAGTCTAATTATCTGCTCTAGAATCTTTCCTGGTATTGATGTCAGGCTGACCGGGCAATCATTGTTTGGGTCCTCTTTTTTCCCCTTTTTGAAGATGGAAACAATATTTGCCCTCATTCAATCTGCTGGGACTTCTTCTGTTCTCTAGTTATTCTCAATGATTATTGATAGTGGTTCCAAGATTATCTCTACCATTTTTGAATTTTGCCCACATAAAATGCTCCCCATAAGGGAAGGGTTAGCATATTGCAGATAAAGTGTGAACATGGTCGTCTCCATGCTTTGCTAGCCTTTTACTTGCAGGAGGTGGTAGTAAACTTAAAATGTTATCTCTCATCTACTCCTTAATTTGGCACAGTTTGTCCCACAATTTCATTCTTCCCATTCTTCCCATTCTTCCCATTCTGCTGGATATGAGGAATAGATCAACGGAGGGAGCTGATCTACCCCTCCCCAAATGGAATGATATTTGAGGAAGGGTAGATCAGCTCCCTCCTTTGGGTCAATTCCTCATATCCTGCAGAATGGGAAGGAGGAAGAATGAAATTGTGGGACAAACAATCCTTTCCTACACAGGCCAAGGAACTGATTGACTTTCCATTACATATATACAGTCAGCCCTCTGTATCCACGGATTCAAGCATCCACGGTTGGAAAATATTTTTTAAATGTAAAAATTCCAAAAAGCAAACCTTGGTTTAACCCTTTTATATAAGAGACACCATTTTACGATGCCATTGTATTTAATAGGACTTGAGTATCCATGGATTTTGGTATTGTTGGAAGTTTTTTGCATTCTCTATGAGGATTTCCTGCATACAAACTCCTCTCTCTCTCATTCAAACTAACAATGGACTTTATCACATGGGGGAAATCCTGTGCAGAAACAGGGTTTTAAATTGGGGGAAAAACCCTGCAAAAGCGGGCAGATTTTCAGATGACATCGATGTTAAACTGTTGTTAACCCGAACGGAAAGTAGTCAAAAGCTGCTCCTTTTAACTTTAGAAAAATCCCGAAAGTAAAAAGGAGCAGCTTTTGACTACTTTCTGTTCAGGTTAACAACAGTTTAACACTGATGTCATCTGAAAATCTACCCACTTTTGGACAAAAAGCAGTTGTCATTATTAGGAAGAATTGCAACAGTACAAATGAATGTATTACCTAAAATGTTGTTTTTATTCCAAACACTTCCCATTGGTTTAACCAAACAAAACTTTGATATTTGGAACAGAGATATTAATAAATTTCTTTGGAAAGGAGGGAAACCTAGGATACAATCAAAAATATTGAAAGATAGAAAAGAAAGAGGAGGATTGGGCCTCCCAGATTTAGAATTATATTATAAGGCGTGTGCATTGTCATGGATAAAAGACTGGATTCTTCTCAACAAACCAAAATTATTAGAACTAGAAGGGATCAATATGAGGATGGGTTGGCATTTACAATTATGTTATGAAGATTTATCTAAAGAAAAAGCCTTTAATACACATTATATCAGGAAAAATCTGCTAAAAGTATGGAAAGAATATAAAAAATATCTATATCAAAAGCTACCAAAATGGACTTCCCCTCAAGAAGCATATCATAATAAAGAAATAACAAAGCAAGATAAATGGATTACTTATGAAAAAATATTAATAAAATCTGAACAAGGATATAGATTAAAAACTAGAGAAGAATTATATCAGGATAAGATCATTATTAACTGGCTTCAATATCTGCAATTAAAAGAAGACTTTAAAAGAGATATTAAAAAATATGGAATCGAAGAAGAAACAAGAATATTTGATAAAATCTTGAAAGAAGGGGAGAAACAATGGATAAAAAAGACATATAAATGCTTACTAGATATCAAAACAGAAGGAGAGGTAATAAAACAAAATATGATTAGTTGGATGCAAGAAATTGGGCATACAATCCCACTACAGAGCTGGGAGAACACATGGAAAGATTGCAATAAGTTTACTAAATGTAACACCTTAAAAGAAAATTACCATAAAATATTTCATCGGTGGTATATCACTCCTGTAAAATTAGCTAAAATAAAAGGCAATAATGAGAATAAATGTTGGAAATGTAAGAAAGAAATAGGTACCATGTATCATATGTGGTGGAAGTGTGATAAAAGCAACATATTTTGGGTGGTAATTAGAAAGAAAATGATAGAAATACTACAGAAATATATACCATATAAACCAGAATTATTCTTGTTAAATATTCTTGATATGATAAATAGCAAATTGAATAATGATGAAAAAAGCGTAATACTCTATATGATTACAGCTGCACGCCTTATATTAGCAAAATATTGGAAAACGGAAAATCTACCTAATATAGATGAATGGCAAAATAAAATATATGAATTTATGATAATGGATAAATTATCAATGTATGCGGCAGACAAGACAATACAACAATATGAAAAAAAATGGGAAATAGTACAGAAAAAACTATTTTTATAAAAAGTTAATTTTTTACAAACCCACAACAATGAAATGTGTAATGAGGATAAAGTAAATTTGTTAAAGTTGCATGAAATGTGAAATGTGGATTTTGTGAACCAATTGATTGTGCATTGTGTGAAGAAGGACTTCCTGCTGTTTTGTCCCCAGATCTCCTGACAATCAGATTTAGATTTATTGAGTGACTGTGAAATGTGTATATTTGTTGAAATTGATAAGAGATATAAGCAACCCCCCATAAAAATGTTAAATATTTAATGTGAAATATAGTATAACAAGTACAATATGTAATGTATGGTAATATGGAAAACCAAATAAAAATAAATTATAAAAAAAAAATGAAAATCTACCCACTTTTGCAGGGTTTTTTTCAATTTAAAATCCTGTTTCTGCACAGGATTTCCCCCATGTGATAAAGTCCTATGTGATTTGGGTCACTCCCCCTTTGGGACTTTGTCTCTCAAGATCTTCAACTGAACTGCATGTTGGTCCTCCATCTTCTTCCTCTTTCAACTTCCTTTGGAAAATGGTGAGGTAAATATTTCTTCTCAACTTGAACTATTCACTAGCTAGATTAGGATATAGCCTTTTATGTAAATGTAGATTAAAGTCATTAGTATTTTTTTGTTTTGAACTACAAGCTACTTGTGTTGTTTTTGGAGTCAGTCTCGGTTCTAAGGGAAGCATACTCAGACAAAGACATATTTCTGTTAGTCTGCTAATTTAAAGCTAGACCCTAGCAGGCTTGCAGGCTTGGCTTTGACATTTTCGATATTTCAATATTTTTTGTTTCCTTACTAAAGGTTGAAGCCTTAGGAAACTTAAATTGCCCTACAAGTGTCCACAGGGAGGTCCTAGAACCAAACCCTAGCAGATACCAAGGACCCACTGTACTCTTTCCTGGCTAGACTATGGCCGCGGTTTGGTGTTTTTTTACAATGGGGAAATGGCGTGTGCAATTGGGTATTTCCTCTTCCAGTGCTTTGGTTCACCTTTTCTCCTCCCGTAGCATTTTCCAAAAAAAAAAAAGAAATTAAAGATATACAAAACCAGATAGCAGACAGCCTTTTCTCATTCAGGACTATCCTGGTCATTTTGGTGCTTGAGGAAATTAAGGCACTGAACCTTTCAGTTCTGTGTTCAGAAAGGCCATTGAATCTTTTTTAAGCATTGGCAGCAATGGAGCAGCATCCTCCACTAAACCTGAAGGCAGCAGACTAGCAGGCTCAGGGCAGGCTCCCTGACACACATCTCTTTCCTTCAATACCTTTTCCACTTCCTCCCAGCATTTATAATTGAGACAACCTCCTCACTTTGTCTAATGATAAAGCTGGCCCTGTTTTCATCTAATTTGGCTCTCAGCCTGGTAAAAGCTAGAGTCAAATCATCTTTAGCTATTGTTGTTTGTGGTCTAACTTGTGAAGATGTTTACCCTGATAGTTCCACACATGCTGCTCCATCCTGAGCCCTAGGAAGGAAGAATGAAATATAAATGTGATAAATAAATCATGCTAAGTAAGTAAGCACTCTTGAGAGCATGTTTTTTCCTTTGTTTTGTAAATTAAAGGGATGTGTACCGTTCTTTTCCTCCATGTGAGCATTAACAAATCACCTTTACACCTTCTTTTGATAAGCTGTTTATTGAGTTCTACTACTGTCTCATAATATAGTGGGTTTTTACATTTAATCAATATTTTCCATCTCTCTTCTTTGAAACCTTTAACAAGTTTTCCAATATCTTTGGAGGAATGTCTTCACAAGGGACGCCAATGAAAGGAATAACCGCTCGACATCTTATCTACTGTTTTCTGTTAAAGATTTTCCAGAGAGGTAGCCATACATTGTAATAAATGTATGCTCACATCCATGCCAAATAGCACTTCATGCCCCCAATGGAGTGACATTTAGTCATTCAATGCCACAATAAATCTGTTAGTCTACAAAATAATAATAATAATAATAATAATAATAATAGTCCTTGTTTATGCTAATAGTTTTCAACCTTCTTTAAGAACTGCATCTACACTGCAGAATTTTGATATTGCTGTAACTGTCATGGCTTCATGCTTTGGACTTTTGGGATATGTAGAAACATTTTGTGAGATATTTAGCCTTTTGTGTCATAGAGCTCTGATGCCACAACAAACCACAAATCCCAGTTAAACAGTTAAAGCAGTGTCAAACTGCATTAATTCTGCAGCGTAGTAGCAGCTGAGGCCATAGGCCTGGCATTGCATAATGCTACACTGATCTATCTGTTTCACCATGTAAGACTATAACTGTGAAACTGTGCCTGCCCACCCCCATGTTGCTGGACTCAAAAGTGCCATCAACCACAGCTAGTCAAAGGAGTTATGGCCAGCATCTGGGGGCAACAAGTTACTTACTCCATAACTGTAAAATACAGCTTTGGATTCTACTAATACAACTCTTTCTTGAATAAGTATTCTGCCCAGACCAAATGAGGCCAACCTACTGACCAGAGCAAGAGTACCAAAGCAAAAGTAGGAAAGAAACAAAGTCAGGATGTTAATTAGAGCCTTTTCATGCCAAAGAATAAGAGCGCTATGATTTCACTTTAACTGCCTTGGCAACATCCTAGGCAATCCTGGGATTTGCAGTTTGGGGCATAGTACTCAGAATTTTTAGTCTGAGAGGTCTAGTGCCTCAAACTACAAGCCCCAGGATTCAATAGGAATGCAATAGCTGTTAAAGTGGAATCATACTGCTATAACTGTGTAGTGCGATAAGGCCTTATGTGAAGAGGTTAACAAGTAACGTTTATCTAATGTCAGTCCTCCTTTTACAAAAATGAGCTAATAAAGGTTTAGCATGATATATCCCAGGAATACATGTGATTATGTGTTGTCAAGCAAGCCAGGATTTGTTCACCAGCTTTAAATCCTGATTTTGCTATGTTAAGGAAGCAAGTTCCAAATTCTGGCTTGTTTTTCCAGTCTTGCTGAAGGAGGAGTACAAACTTTGTGTAGTTTTATGCCCCATTTTTCAGAACCTGTCTTATAAGACCAGACCTTTTGGCATGCTGTGAAGTAGCATAAAGATGGAGGTTTACTCTTTGCTACATATACTAAAATATGGGGAAAGGATTTGTAGCCCTGCCATGTGGTAAAACAGATTATTTTGCCTTTGAAATTAGATTATTTCCAAGAATTGTGATTACCACAATCCATTTAACATTGGAGCAGCATCAGAAAGGAGAACCAGGTGCTATGCAGTCCTTGAAGGTGGGCCAAGACAAACCTGCACAGAAAACTGGCAGGAGTTTACTAAGAGTCAAAGCAATGCACAAAACAAACATATTAAAATGTCATTCATTCCATTATAATTCATTTCAAACACATCAAACCTTTAAAAGAGTATAAAACTCAGCTTGTTCAGTTAGCAATATCCAGTACCACTAATATCAACTTCATAGTTGCAGGAATGATCATGTGCCAGGATTTTTTTAAGCACTTGTATTGTGTGAGTTGTGAGATATGCTCTAAGCCCAGGGAGAATTCCAGTGTATTTAAGGTTAAGATTGCTATTAGACCTGAGAAGTATAATGTATGTTTCTTGTGTTTCCTGATCCCAGTGAGCATTAAGCGTTCCTTCCACTCACTTCAAATGAGGCCAACTTACTGATAACCCAAGCATGCTCTTTCTGCTTTGATTTAACATAACTCAATGAAAAAGTGCATAGGGCTTTCCTAGCCTCACCCGCACAAATGCACACTCTTGGGTGTGGGAGATACTCTCCATTTTTCCACTCTGAAATCGTAGGACCAAACATTACAAGACACATATATGTGTACATTTTAAATTGACAAGTGCTTTGATTTTGGAAAGACAACTTTAGATTGGAAGACGTGGGTTCCAAGTAGGGAAATGGAAGAGAGACTGAATATTTTCAACTGAATATTTTCCCAATCCAATCAGCATTGTTGGTGTCATCCGCCACAACTCTGATCGCTCTCAGCTGTTTTCTCTCTGTGGCGAATCAGGTTAAACGGTTTTAGAGACATATGTTGCATAACTTTATCACACAGGTATATAAAAGTGGAATTCTAACAGGATCAAAGCATCTTTGGCCAGTGCTTATCACATGACAGTTGCATCTACACTGCAGAAAGAATGTAGTTTGACACCATTGGCATGGCTCAATGCTATGGAATTATGGGAATTGTAGTTTTATGGGACATTTAGCCTTCTCTGTCACAGAGCTCTGGTGCCACAACAAACTGAAATACCCAGAATTCCACAGCAATGAACCATGGCAGTTAAAGTGTGGATGCAGCCAACATTGTGTCCATGCCGCCAAAATGGTGGCCGCAGTGCGTATGGCCACATGGTGGCCAAAACGCACGGTGGCAGTGGCGCACGGCGGCAGGAGTCTGCCTGGGCCGGTAAGTATGGTGACCTGGGCCGGAACTGGCCCACGGGCCGTAGGTTGCCGGCCCCTGATCTATGGGATGAGATGCATACTTCTGCACAAACATCTCATGCTTGCATACTCAACTATTTATATCCTCCTCCTCCCCCTAACATTACTCTTTCCCATTTGTGGCATTTTAAGAGCATATGGTGATCATTGTAACTGAATTCTACAGCCCACAGTACCTAAAATAACAGTCTTGTGGTGTTAAGAGCAGTGCACCATTTATTTTAGGTGGGAAGCTCTTCCAGGCACTAGCTTTCTGCAGGATCTTACAGGCTGAAGGCTTTAAAAATGGACAGTTAACCAAAGTGGCTCCAACTAAAAATGAGGCAGAAGGGCAAGATGATTTTGAAGCAAAACATTATTTCTTTATTAAAAGACAGAAAAAGATAGCAGCAGGAACCAACAGAACAGCCTATACTCCATACAAGCTGTTTCTCAAAAGAAAGGGGTGAGGGACAGTATGGAAGTTAACACTCTCTGACATGGAGAGGATGACTGGAGATTGGAGAGGCAGGAGGCAGGTCAAAAGAGAGGGCAGGTCAAAAAGAGAGATTATCTCTGTGTCTCTGTATTTTAAAGGGTTTCCTAACTTGAGGGATGGTCTCCTTAGAGTGAAGAGAATGCCTCTAGGTAGAGCAAACATGTGCTTGCAGGTTCTGATAATGGTTCTAAATTGTCTGAGCAACTAAAATAATGGAGTTGGACATGCACAGCCAATCAATATAGAGATTTACCTCTTAATGGAGCTATACCAGTCCAAGCCAGTTTGGCATGTGTCCATTCCATGGAAGTAGACAGGGCAGTTAAGCACTGATAGCTCTCCGTCAATGCAACCATTTCCTTGACAGCAGACAGGAGGGAAGGGGTAATTTCCAGTTTTGCAGTTTCAAAATGAGATCTGGATTTTCCAAGATGGACAAAGCGTCCAGACCAGCATCAACAGTCTTAGTTTGTCCATTATGAATTCTTTAGGCTTTGGCAACAGGCAGGTTTCCTGCCTTATACATCAAATTCTAATATTCATATTTATTGAGCACAATTGGTAACAGTGACACATTAAAGGCTAGCAAATTTATTGTGGCATGAACTTTCATAAGCAATAGCCTACTTCATCTGTGAAGCTATATCATGATATATCCTAAGGCCAAATTAGTCTATGTTAAATATGTTGCTACTACTTAAAGCAGGGGTTGGCAACCTACAGCCCGCGGGCTGCACCCGCCGACCCCCGCCGACCGGCCCCCACTGGCGACGATGATTACCCCCGCCGCCGCTGTGCACGCTGCCACCGCCCCACCATCCCGCGTGTTGCAGACGCCATTTTGTTTGCCAAAATGGCGGCTGCACCGCACATGGCTACAGCATAGCGCTGCCATTTCCCCCCCCAGCCCGTCGGAAGACCTGGGGACCAGTGACTGGCTTCTGCTAAGTAAACCTTGCCAACCCCTGACTTAAAGGGTCAACCATATATTTAGCTTCTTACTTTCACTTCTTAATGCAGAGTACAATTATGGAATCCACTTATGGATGCCCCTCCCCCAAAAAAGGAAATGCATCATCATCATCAACAAAAAAGATTAAAGGGCATAAGATAAAAGAAGATAACAGGGTGTCTGCATAACTTTGGTATAGATGCACATTTGGAAATAATAACTATATGAAAATAGAAATGCATCTCAGCATAGTGGTAGATACTGTGACCAGGTGATCTGTGCAGATTCTCTATGTTTCAGTCAGATATTGATTGGACAGCTCTTCAAATAGAGGAATGTGTTATGTACAGTTAAAATACAGTGTACACATAAAAAGCTTGTAGATGAAAACAGACCACTTTTGCCCTGATCAGTTGTACAATGGCTTTGCTTCCTTTAAGAATTACTTTCTTTCATACGTGTAGGAGTGACACGTTGGATTTTTATCATGTAAAATTCCACCATTCTCAAACATTATGGGCTAGATCAAGGATGGGGATCTGTTAGACCTGCACATGTTGCTGGACTACAATTTCACTAACCAGCATCACCAACTGTGAGGAATGCTGGGAGGTGCAGTCTGATTACATTGGGAGGACCCCTGATCAAGATGTTTCATTTCGAAATATGTCTGTCAAATCAGATACCGGCATATAGAAGGTGAAGTCCTAAAAACATTGAGTAATGAGTAACATTGTATTGCTGAGTAATCTTGTTTGGGTTCTCATTGTTCTTTTGGAGAAAGTAATGGATATCCATAAGATCTGAGATAAGGACTTGAGACCACAGTCCTACCATTGTGTTCTTTTTTGTGTGAAAACAGTATTATTTCAAGGAACATTTGGAATCCCATGAGATGCTACTGATTCTTTGTTACAAAGTTGGATTCTTGTTGATATTGTTATGCTTTCTTTCTAGTCAGTTGCTCTACGGAGGTTGGGTGAAAAAGTTGGATCCAACCTATTTAACAAAAATAATATGTTGAATTTATTCAACATGTTCCCTTTTCTTTAAGGCAGCAGTAAGAATAATGCTGCCTGCAGGCCAAATGTGGTCTGTATAGGTATCCTTGCCACCCACCTAATGTCCCAAGCCCTTGTCCTCAAAAAAAGCTTTCCCCCCCCCTTTTTGTCACACAACACTACTTTAGGGGCTTCTCCACTTTCAGACAGCAAAAACATCCCTCAAATGCCCCTGAAAATGGTGGAATGTTACTTCCAGTAAATCAAAATTGCAGCTGCAGAGACTTGGAGAATCCAAAAATGACTTCCTGAGTTGCAGTGTGCCCACCTTTGTTTTAAAGCTTTAGGATGGAACATTGTAATCTTCAGTTTGTCATAACCCAAACCAAAATGATTGTGGTATCTATCACATGGGAGGAAATTAGGAGTTTAAACAGGAATTAACCCATGAAAATTATGCAATTGACATCAAAATGTGATTACAATGAGATTAATACAAGAGCCATTATCCCGTGAATAACCAGGGACTAACCAGGCAATAAACAGCAAAAAGTCATTCATGGGAAAATTCTGTGAATGATTTGCTGCTGTTTCTTGCCTGGTTATTCATGGGATAATGGCACTTTATTCATGTTTCATCTTGACGTTTTGCAGGATTATCATGGGTTATTCATGTGAAAACCATTAGCGCAACTGCAGGATTATTACGGTTTAATCACCATTTATACTTCCAATTGTCCCCCGTGTGATAAACTCGTATGTCTTATTACATGAACCTGTATAAGTCAGATTGAGTGTAAGTAAAATGGGAACAGGGGTGTGTGTACAGATTGGTTTTCTTCTGAACATAAGCAGAAGCCATGATGACAAATCTAATAATAGAGCAAAGGGACAACCTCTCTCTTTTTTTAAAAAAAATGTTTATATCTTGATATATTTTAGTAGAATTGCATTTTCCTTTCTTTAATGAACAGGAACTTGAACCTTGAAAATCCAGTGTGTCTTAAAATTTCTACCAGCTCCCAAATATTTTTGAGGATAGGCAACCCAATTCAGCAGCTAGCTAAAATGAGTTCAGATCAGCACTGATCTATGTAGACAAGCTCAGACTCCAGTTGAAATTTTCTTGAGACTTTCTAACAGATAAAACAGAGACAGATGGTTTGGTCTGTCGGCTGGCTGGTAACATTCATTGTCATGCCGTGCCTTGAGGCAGACTGATAAAATTTGAAGCAAAGGAGAAGCCATTGCAGATACAGGACACTGTTTCAGTTCCCTAGAAGAAGGATTTTGTTATATTTCCAGCACTGTCTGCAAAACTTCTAAAAGGGGGGGCCAAATACATAATACATGTGCCTATGTTAAATGGATTGAAGGATAGAGATAGCAATAGAAGCTGAATTGCTTCCAAGTCAAGATGTGTTCTTATCTCAAAAGCTGATCTAGAAGGAGCCAGCTGGTGTTTCCTCAAGAAATTCTGCATGCCTCCATTAAAGGGTTTGAAAACTGAAAACACTAAACCAGATTTTAAAAATAACAAAATTGGGAAAGGTTACTTCCTGGACTACAGCTCCTAGTATTTCCTAACCCATTATTGTCACTGGCATATTCACGGTCACCCTTCCCCAGATTCAGTGCCTGTCATTTGCAGGTATGGGCACCTTATGGTGCTCCAGTGGTTTTTGAGCTGCATCTGCTCTCATTGCTTATGCTGGCCTGTACTGATGGAAGTTCTAGGCCAACAACACATCCCCATTCCAGACTTAAAGCATCAAGTAGTAGGTACTGTGAACTATATCTACCAAAGATCCACTGCCAATTACAATAGACAATACTGGACAAATAATCAAAATTGGTATGAGTTAGCTAGCATCCAAGTATCATTCTTAATACCTGCCCCACAACTGAGATGCTTTAAATCTCCTATATGCAATTGACCAAACACTGAGGATGTTTTTAGATGGAGGAGTCCCAACATACAATGCCATTTGACATAAAGTGTAGCTGTTCTGTCTTTTCTACCATGACTGTTTGTTGCTGTTTTTTTAAAGATATTTTGAAAATGATAATATAGACAGCTCTCTGAGAGGTATAGGGTGGATGGGAAAAACAAAGGATTTGAGGAAGAAGAAGAAGGATGAATCAGAAATGGGGGAGTTAATTTTGGGGGATACACATAAAATTATAGGATCAGTGTATAGCACTATTGAAAATAGAATGGAGGAAGAAATTGTTACGGATCCAATGATCAAATGGGCAAAGAGAATAGGGCACCCACTACATTTGAAGCAATGGGAAAGAACCTGGACAAAAGGACTCAGCTATACCACTTCAAAAAATTTAAGAGAGAATTATTATAAGGTGTTCTTCCAGTGGTATTTATCTCCAAACAAATTAGTGAGAATTTATAGGTTGAAGGATAACAAATGTTGGAAGTGCAGAGAGGAACAGGGAGCCTTCTACCATTGTTGGTGGACCTGTTCCAAAGCTAAGAAATCTTGGAAAGGAGTCAAAGAGATAATTAGTATTATACTGGAGAATAAAATACAGCTAAAACTGGAGTTGTTTTTGTTAGGGATGATGGAAGACAGTTTGGAAAAAGAATTTGGGAAAATATTATTTTTCATGATAACCACAGCAATAATAACTTATGCCCAAAAATGGAAATTGGAAGACATCCCCACAAATGAGGAATGGCTATTAAAATTATTTGAAACAATAGAAATGGATAGGTTAGCATCTTTAAAGAAATATAAGTCATTGAAGCAATTTAATACAATATGGGGAAAGGTCATAAAATTTCTGGAAAATAAATGGGGAAAGATAGCGATACTTAATTTTAGTTTAAAAAAATCTTTTATTTTAGTGTGTTATACTATTAGTCATTGTTAGAAAAGGAAGGAGAGGAATTAGATTAAGGATAAAGATAACAAAAGAAATTAAGAGATTAGAACAATGAGATTATGTGTTATATATAGAGATTAAATATAATATAGAAGTATATAAAGAGACATGGAAGGAGGAAGATGTAGGTAAAGGGGGATAGTCTTCCTAGTAATACAAAAGATGCTGTCCAAGGGAGGTGGAGGGTATTAGAAAGATATGGGAAGGTAACCAAGAAGAGAAGAAATAGAATACCCCAGCAGATAGAAAGGAGTATGATAGAAATGTGATTTAGATGGTGTGAAGGTAAATTTGGAAAGGAGAGAAAGACAGAAGGTAGATAAGAGGAGGGAGGATAGATTATTTAGAGCAGGGGTAGGCAACCTAAGGCCCAGGGGCCAGATGCGGCCCCCCGAGGCCTTTGGACTGCCCCCAGGCCGGTCCTGCCGCCGCCGCCACCGCCCCCCAACGCCGCCTGCCATGATGATATTGATTATTGTTATTACTTGTTCTTGGGGTTTTCTTGGCAAAATCTCCACAGGGGTTTTGATATGGTTTTTCTGGGGCTGAGAGAGTGTGCATGCATATTTTTTAAAAAAAATAATTTTTTATAATTATTTATTTATTTATTTATTTATAGTGCTTTGGCCCTCCCAATTGTCTGAGGGACAGTAACCTGGCCCCCAGCTCAAAAAGGTTGCCTACCCCTGATTTAGAGGGACTATGGTATGTTGATTAAAGGTAAGAGAAAGTGTAGAAGTTGAGTGTAAGGGTATAGAAGGATAAGTGGAAGATGGAGAAAGGGATTGAAGGATGGATGGGGAAGGAGAATGAGAATGAGAAGGATGTGGAGAGAGGAAGTATGAAGGAGAAGAAAGGGAAAGGAATGAAAGTGAGAGGTAAGGAGAAAGTTATAGAGGCAATGGATGGGAAGGGGAGTGGGAGAGGGAAGGTATTGGATGGGAGAATGAATGGGATGGTATTGGGTGGGAGATGTGAGTTGATACAGATGGTATGATAAGTTTGAGTTTATTACTTTTTTGTTGTTATTTGTATGTTGCATAAAGTATGAATGATATGTTTGGTTTTATATGCTTAATAAACTTTTTTCAACAATAAAAAAATATATAAAAACTGATGGAAAAACATAGGAGGTCTATAAATGGGTACTTGTAAAATTCTATGAATGAAGGAGGTCAGCTGCACAATGTAACTCTCACTTGGATGCACTGACTCTCAGAGGGGCAGAATCAACTTTCAGTTACTAGAAGTAAGCTAGGGGTGTATAGGTGCACTTTTGCATATGTGCAAATTACCTGGGTTGGCATGCAAGGTATTTGAGATTATCTTTTGAGCTGAACTTCATTATTGTTAACTATTCTCATCATCTCAAATGCAAAGGATCCTGATGCAGTCAGGCTTAGAATAAGGTAAAGGTATTCCCCTTTGATAGGGTTGTCAAGTCGTGTCTGACCCTAGGGGGCAGTGCTCATCTCCATTACTAAGCCAAAGAGCCAGCATTGTCAGAGACTACTTTGTGATCATGTGGCCAGCATGACTGCAAAGAATGCTGTTTACCTTCCCACCAAAGAGGTACCTATTTATCTACTTGCATTTGCATGCTTTCAAACTGCTAGGTTGGCAGAAGATGAGACTAGTGGTGGGAGCTCACTCCATCACATGGCACTTAGGCCTCAAACTGCCAACCTGCCAATTTTGCAATCAACAAAGTCAGCATCTTTACCACATCAGCCACCACGTCCCTTATGCTTAGAACAGACCAATGGAAATCAATTAGACTTTGTCACAACTAAGGGCTGATGCAGACCAGCCAAAAGGGCTGGCCTGGGGATGGAGTTGGGGCGGGGCGACTGCACGCCAGCCGCCCAAACCTGCCCCACCACCGCCATCACACTGCACGCTCAACCAAATGGCGTGCGCCGTCAGGGCACCCGGTTGGTGCAGCATGCAGACATGCTGAGCCAAAGGGTCACAAAAGAGCCATGGCAGCGGCACTAAGGGCAGATTTTTGCTGCCCCAAAAAGGAGCAGCATTTGCCAGCTCTTTTTGGAGCAGCAAAAAGCCAGATCAGAGCCGCAGCATGTGGTTGCTGTGGCCCCAATCCAGTGCACCCAGGGGTAGCACAGAGCCGCCCCTTAGGGGCCGGCTGCATCGGTCCTAACTTATGTCCCATTTCCATGTGATATCCTTTAAGCACAATTAATTCTGGATTGAAGCCAGCATGGTGTAGTGGTTTGAGTGTTGGACTAGGACTCTGGAGACCAGGGTTTGAATCCTAGCTTGGCCATGTAAACTCACTGGGTGACCTTGGGCAAGTCACACTCTTTCAGCCTCAGAAGATAGCAATGGCAAACACCCTTTGAAGAAATTTGCCAGGAAAACCCCCGATTGGTTCACCTTAGCATAGCCATAAGTTGGAAATGACTTGAAGGTATACAACAACAACAACAACATCAGCAATTCTGGATCACACCCATCGTCTTTGCATTAGCAAGTTCCTTGTGTCAGGATACGCCTGCTCCTTCTGCCCCTTTCCTTCTACTCCTTCAGTCACCCTTTTTCTAGGAAGGTTATGGATGCCACTTTGGATCCAATCCTGGAAGAATTAATTAATTAATTAATTAGAGTTGACATAAAAATGTTTTAAAGAAACATACATTTTTGTTTCCTTCATCCGCTTCCTTCCTCTTAGCAGTTGCTTATTCAGTAGTATCTGTGGATGTCACTCTTAAGAAGGGATAGAGCAGTTCTAGTTGACTGAATTTTTCATCTCTTGTGGGGGAGTGTTTATTGTGGCTTTTTAAGCATCTGGTTTTGGGAAAGATTTTTATGTATGTGGGATTTTAAGTTACCTGATTTCAAGGTTCAGTGTAATGTAAAACAAAAAATAATTTTACAGAAATAAACATTTCAAAATAACCTTTAGCTTCCTTGTTGCTTTGTATAGTATCCCAGTCCCTAAATATTTTTGCAGAACTTTTGCAGAGAAACAGCAGAAGAAGAAAATAGGTTAAGAGAGGAAGCAGACAATAAACTATTCTGGAGTTGATGATATCAGAAAGAAATGCCCTCTTGGACGGTAGTACTTTTGCTATTGCTGGTACATTTTTACTAGGTGCCAGACATTGTTCAGAAAATTGCAATGACTTTGCTCCTGAAGAATTCTAGCAGTGATTGGAATCTGATGGTATTCAGATCGCGTTCCTAATCAATGCAAAGCACTGTAAATTCAGCAGAATTCTTGGACTCAGTGGCTTCACAGTGTACTCAAATTCTAGCAATTTGCTTAAGAGAGCTTTTTGCTACAATTGCATTATTTGTTCACTCTGGAAATTGGTTTTTGTCTGAATGACTGTCTCTTAATGAAAATTATGTACAGGATGCCAGCCCAAGCTTTTTCATTAAACACACACACACACACACACACACACACACATTTACTTCAGTGGAAGTCCATCATAAGCTTGGCATTCTGATCCCATGCATGTTTACTCAGAATTAAATCCTGCTATGTTCAACAGTGCTTTCCTCCAGGCAGAGTTTGTAAATAGCAAGTGACAAGTAGTCAATGAATTCCTCTGGAGTTACTTTAAAAGGACATTTTAAAGGTAGCTAGACAGAAAATCTTGATGACACCAGTAAAGTCCCTTTGATCTTGTTTATTACATCACTTTAAAAATGTGAGTGATGTTATACCCTCTACAATTTTAGAGGAATTTTGGCACAAGTTTTATGCAAGCCACTTATCAATAAGTTTTTCCCTCCCATATATATATATATATATATATACACATACACATACACACACACACACACCAAATGTAGTGAGAAACAACAAATTAGTTTTTAACATTGTAAGGAGTAATTACAAGGAGGTACTTTTTTCATCTTCATAACAGGAATGGATTACTTCCCAGACACTCCTCTGAAGTGAATGTGTATAGGAGGACAAAATGATGTAATGGACTTTTGGTGCAAAAATTTGTTTAATTTACTATATATTAAGCTCATTTGGTTAGGTATGCACTGTATACAAGGTAAGGAACTGTTGGGAATGGGTGACAGAATGGAAAGCTGAGATTAGTGGGATGTCTTGTGAGGGGGATTTGAATAAGGGTGGTGGATAGAGTAGTTACGGTAGTTAGAGAGATATTTTGAGGAGTGGGTGAATGGAGGATTAGGGTCTAGAGCAGGGGTTGGGAACCTACGGCCCACGGGCCGCATCTGGCCCTCAGACCCCCGCTTACCGGCCACCGCTGGCCACCGCCGCTGTGCATTTTGGCTGCCGCGTGGCCACGTGCATCGCGGCTGCCATTTTGTTTGCCAAAATGGCAGCCACGACTCGTTTGTGCATGTGCAGTACTCCTGCACATGCACAAACGCGTCACGGCCAACATTTTGGCAAACAAAATGGCGGCCACAACATGCGTGGAGGAAGCGACGGTGGTATGCGTGCAGCAGCAGTGGGGGGAGTGCACGTGCGCATGAGCACACGCGCTGCCATTCCCCCCCCTGCCGGAAGGGACCGGCCCCAGGTAAGCGAAGGTGGCCAACCCCTGGTCTAGAGAGTCAATCAGTTATGTTTAAGAATTAATTAGTGATTTTTAAGAGTGAATTAACTAGAGTGGAGCTTACAGGACAGCGTAACCTGTGTTTTAAATATATTAAATATTTAATCTAATTTGATATGTTGCAACTTTACAATTTTAAAAAGACATAATTTGAATGCAGCCCAACTGCAGCCTGGCTCACTTAACTCACTTCCCTGCCATTTTTCTAAAGTCAGAAGTTTCTGACTTTAGAAAAATGGCCACTGGAGCAAGTTAAGGGAGCCGAGTTGGAGCCTGGCTGTACTTGGATGGCAGTTTTTTGGGAGAAAGCCATGTGATAGGACCTGGCTCCAGCTCTAATTAGACTTGAATTCAGGAGAGGTAAACTGGGATTTTAAGACGTGTGGTCATCTCTTTAGTTTAGTCCAAAACCTCTGCAGGCAGTTGAAGTCCCTTCATAGTCACCAACATCTGTCCCTGAAAATCTTAGACAGGCCCTTCAGAGTGAAGATTCATGCCCAGCATGCTATCATCCCAATTCACATACTGAGAGATTCTTTGTGGCACTTTATTGAATCTTGTAAGATTGAGTACACACAGCTTGGTAACAAATTATGTGCCCTCCCATTGCTGGTGAGAACAACATTCTTATATAGTTTTATAATTATATCTATGATATCAGAGCAAGCTGTGATTGGAAGACTGTATTCTACAAACAACATATCCTAAACTCATACTGCATGGTTAATATAACTCTTGAAGTGAAGCTCAAGCTTTAGTTACTTACAGTTGGCCCTCTGTATCCATGGATTTTTTTATCTATGGATTTAACCATCAACAGTTTGAAAATATTCAAAACATATAAATTCCAAAAAGCAAACTTTGATTTTTCCATTTTATATAAGGGACACCATTTTACTATGCCACTGGATTTAATGGGACTTGAGTATCCATGGATTTTTGTATCCACGGAGGATCCTGGAACCAAAACACAGCTGATACCAAGGGCCCACCTTACTACTTCTGTTAATAAAGTATTTTTTTAATAATCAATTTTTGGCCTCCTGGAATGCTACATAAGAGAAAGTTTTGATTCAGACAAAGTGTCTATAGTGGCAGCAGTGAAGAAAATATAGTGGCTGAAAATTGTATAATATCTTAAAGATGTACCTTGAGGGCACTTAGAGTACCTTGAGGGCACTTAGTAGATCCCCATAGTTTGTGGCTACAGCAATAGGACAAGTGGAGATCCTTACACTGATGGCAGAGGTGGGGACAAGAGAAAATCCTCACTCTTGGTGGTGATCTGAGATTTGTGGAAGTCTTCTCATTTGGTGGCAGCAGAGGTTTAGGCAGAGCTTTATACCTTGTGGAAAAGTGGTGGGTTAAGTAGTAAACTCCCACAGGCAGTTTGATCTTTTGCACTTTCATTAAAAATTTAACTCAGCTGAAATTAGTAGGGTGTTCTCTGAAAGAAGAGTGCATAGGAATGCAGCCCTTTAGCCTGTTCCTATGCACATCTACTCAGAAATACATTCCAATACATACAGTACAAACATTTATCTCCAAAAGTAAATATGCCCAGTTTTGCTTTCTATTGACTCAGATTTTCCCCCCATAAATATTCATTTTATTTATATTTCACCCTGTGCAAAATTGATATAGGTGGTATTGCACAAGATCGCCAAGTTTCCTCTAATTCTTCTCATTCATATCTCTTCTTCCTCCTCAATCATAGCTTTCTTCTGTACTTTCAGGGCCATATATAGGCCTATTCCTAATTATTGGCCACAAACATGCACACAAGGTTTCTTCCATAGTGCCAAAAATACTACCTGCTCTGTAATCTTTCAGCCATCTTGTTCATGGACTGCCTTCTACCTCTCAGACCTCCTCCTTTCTGGGTATTCTTCCCTGCCTTCACTCTCACCCACAAACCTGCTCTTGTCCTTGGAGCATATGTGAGATCAGTTTCAACCAAACTGACTATTTTTCTTTCCTCCACAGACAGGACCCTCACCAGTGGTGGCTGCGCCAGGTGGCACAATGGGATGCATTTGAAACACCCACATGCAATGAAGGGCTCTGGATCTTCTGGGAAGATCCAGAGCAAAAGGTGAGTTATTTTAATTCATTAAAAGAGGGATAAAGCCTGGATTTGGTTCTTAACAGTCTGGACATCATTTGCACTGTTTGCACACGAACTGTGGTTTGGTCTATGCGTCACCCCAACTCTCCGCCAAGAGGACAGAGAGAGGGTGTTTATTTGGTCCATGCAGACAAGGCCATACACTACCATATAATATAGATTATAATAAATTAACAAATTGAGAACTAATGATTATGGTAATGGAAAACACTACTACATGTAAATAGATGGGGTGCTAAACATTACTAGACTATGGAACTTATACTCTTCTAATGTTACACTGCAAATTAACAACAGGGCTCAAAATAGAAGCTAACAGACATTTCCCATGGAGTTCTTTACAGTCCAGCTGAGACTAGTGAGAAGAAGCACAAAAGGTTAGTGTTTTAGTTTTTCACTGTACTTGAAAATGGAAATAATTTACATGATTCATTTTTAAATTTTAAATGGTAGAGAAAGTATATATACTTGCAAGTGTTTTGCCCTTTCTAGTTTTTGCCATGTATGTATTATGCTGTACACTAATCTAGGCATGTTTAGTAGAAGAAAAAGATGATGGTGATGATGGTAATAATAATAATAATAATAATAATAATAATAATAATAATAATAATAGGATGAGGGAAGGTCCAATGACAAAATTTAATCAAAAGTGTGGTGAAAAAAATGAGTTACAAGATTAAAATGCATGTATGCTTGAGGGATTGTTTTTGTTATTTGTCATCAAGTCAACTCCAACATATGGTGACCCTATGAATGAAATATTGCCAAAAGGCCTAGTCATCAACTGCCTTCCTCATGTCTTGCCAACTCAGGGCTTCCTTAATTGAATCCATTACTTGTAGTGTGGTCTCCTTGGACCTTATCACACGGGGGAAATCTCATGCAGAAACAGGATTTAAAAGGTGGGGAAAACTCACAAGAGCAGGTTGATTTTCACACACATCGCTGTTAAAGTGTGGTTAACCCGAACGGAAAGTAGTCAAAAGCCGCTCCTTTTTAATTTCAGGATTTTTCAAAATAAAAAGAAGCAGCTTTTGACTACTTTCCATTCAGGTTAACCACACTTTAACAGCGACATCATCTGAAAATCTACCCGCTTTTAGTGGTGTGTGTGTGTGTGTGTGTGTGTTTCTATTTAAAAGCCCGTTTCTGCACAGGATTTCTCCCATGTGATAAAATCCCTTCTTTTTGCACTTTACAAAGCAGCAGCATCTTTTCCAGAGCCATGTCAATTCATGATATGTCCAAAGTATGATAGTCTCAGTTTAGTCATCTTGGCTTCTAATGAGAGTTCAGGCTTTATTTGCTCTAAGAACCCATTCTATGGGTTTTTATGCACTAATGATGCTCTCTGAGAAATAATTATTTCATGTATGATTTCTCATATAGCGTTAACATACATTCTAGCAGGGGATAACAGTATTTGCCACCAATCTGCCTTTTGAGGGGATAAGTTGGAAAGCATATTCATTTCTCAGCGTCCCACGACTTCACTTTCACCCAAATGTGCTTGCTTCATAATGGGAAAGCTACAATGTCCTTATTAATACAACCCAGCAATCAGTAAGCTGTCCATGTTGATTCAGAACATGTGTCTGACTTCTAGATAAATGCGTATTGGATTCAGAATTTGTAGCCTTTCAAAAACAATATATTCCCACTACTCATTATGACATGGGCAAATCGCTGTATTACCTGCTACGTAATTGTAACTGTATTACCTGCTACGTAATTGTAGCACCTTGTATTACTTCTTTGTAACATTTTCTAATGTTACTTTATCAATATTTTAAAGTGCTTTGTTGTTGTTGTTAACTGCTCTCGAGTCAGTTCCTACTCATGGCAACCCTGTGGGTGAGACATCTCCAAGAATCCCTATCCTTCACTGCCTTGCCCAGATCCTGCAAGCCCTTCCCCATAACCCTCTGACTGAGTCTATCCATCTGGTTTGTGGTCTTCCTCTCTTTCTTCTACCCTCTTCCTTTCCTAGCATTATTGTTTCTTCTAGTGATCCATGCCTTCTCATTATGTGGCCAAAGTACGATAGTCTCAACTTGATCATTTTAGCTTCCAAGGAGAGCTCTGGTCTGATATATGGACAATTTGTTTCCAATTTGACCAATTGTTTCCTTTGACCTGGCAATATTTTTAAAAGTTACGTTTTCTGTTGAACTTCAGTGACAGATTTATAAATGAGGTGTGAAACTGCACTGGTGGCTTGTTAATTCATTTATGGGTAGCATAAAGCCTATCACAAACTGCCTGCTTGATTGTATTTACTGGTGATGTAAGAGGCTTGTACTGTGACATATATGAGGATAAAAGTGTAATTCTATTCACTCATCAGTAAACCGCTTATTGTTTCTCTGTCGTACATTGTGACTAATCATCCTAATGTCTATTATTAATGGAGAATTGCTGGAGTGAATGCAAAGCCCACATCTGCTTTCAGAAGAATGGAGCTATTTAGGATTTGCATCCGAGTTACTTTGAAAGAGTGGCTGACAGATGTCCAGCAGATTCACTCAATCCATACAAAAGGAAGACAAAGCAGGAACTCACATGGAGCCACCATGGAAGCTATTTAATGATGGCGTATAAGGATTTAACTTAATGTATGTAATTCAGCATAGAAATATCTATGCCGAAGGACTCCCCATCTCTTTTAAGTCCCTAAAACTAAAGGAGACCGCATCTAAATACTCTGGTGAAATGCATTTATTTAACATGGGTATCAAAGCACAGGTGCTCAAAGTGGCACAGATTTCAAGGGGTGTGAGAGCCAGCATGGCATAGTGGTTTGAGTGTTGGTCTGTCACTCTGGAGACCAGGATTTGATTCCCAGCTCAGCCATGAAACCCACTGGGTGACCTTGGGCAAGTCACACTCTCTCAGCCTCAGTGGAAGGCAACGGCAAACCTCCTCTGAATAAATCTTGCCATGAAAACCCCATGATAGTTTCGCCTTAGGGTTGCCATAAATCAGAAGTGACTCGAAGGCATGCACAACCACTGCCAATATAAAGAAGGAAATTTTATGTTTACAGAAAGAACCAGTTCCTGCCACTTGAGCTAAATGAGATAGGAGAAAGCTAGGCTGGTTCACATCAGTTACCCTGTTCCTTAGAAGGAAAGCAATTTATTCTGAACACTTACTCAAGTTTAATCTGAGCAAAACAAAGCATAGCAGGGGAAGATCTACATGGCTGTCTGCATTGCTGTCTTCTCCCCTGAATCACTAGCATGATATTAAGCAATAATTGTGGAGATTGCTGTACCATTAGATCGAATGAGCCGTTTGCCTTATCAGTTAGCAAATGTGGATGGTGTTGGTCAGCAGCAATAGTGAGAGATGAACACACACACACACACACAAAATGTTCCTCACTATTGGAGATCAGAGCTCTGTATGCCACCTGGCTGCCTCAGGTTCAATGGGAGATAGCGTCCCTTCATCACTAGTGTTTTAAGTGAGGTTCATCTGTCACTCTTTTCAGCTAGGAGAGGGCACTTTCAATGCCTTAAGCAGCAAAAAACACCATGGACCTGGCCCTCTGACATATTGTTGCACCATGAGATGGAGTAGAAAGAAGTCAAATAAATAGCACAGCTATACAAATTGGCAGATGGGTCACCTATGTACAAAAGTGAAGGTGGCTGTCATAGCTGCCAAATTAGAATAGTCCACTGTTACAGTGGCCTGCCCTAGCTCTCTCTAAATAAAATCACTAGCCTATACCGCTGGGTCTAGCCACTATGTAAACTTCCCACAATGTAATAGAGCAAGATTACACAGGAAGGAAAATGTGGGAAATTTAAAAAGCAGCTGCTGCTGTAGTGGTTTCAGCATTGGACTAGGTAGACCAGGGTTTGAATCCCTCCTCAGCCATGGAAACCCACTGGGTGACCTTGGGCTGCTGCTGCTGCTGCTATTATTATTATTATTATTATTATTATTATTATTATTATTATTGATTTCTTACCTTCCTCTCCTCATAGATCGAGGAGGGGAACAGTAACAGACAACATACAACATCAGTTAAAAGCACAAAACATCAGTTTAAAAGAGCAAATAAGACAAACATGTTAAAATGTTGTTGTTGTTAGTGTCTTCAAGTGTTGTGTGCCTTCTAGTCATTTCTGACTTATGGCAAAAGGCTTGCCATAATCTTATCATAGTTTTTTGGGGGGGAATGTTTCTTCAGAGGGGGTTTGCTATTGTCATAAGTCCTCTGAAGCTGACAGCATGTGACTTGCCCCAGGTCATCCACTGGGTTTACATGGCTGAGCTGGGATTTGAACCCTGGTCTCCGGAGTCATAGTCCAGTGCTCAAACCACTACTACATCACGCTGGCTCCCCACATATTAAAATAATCAATACATGTGACTTGTGAGTTTTAAACTGTAAATTTTAAATATGTATTGACATATTAAAACAATCTATACATATTTGAAATTTATAATTTAAAATTCACAAGTCATAATCTCTCAGCCTCAGAGGAAGGCAATGGCAAACCTCCTCTCAAACCTTGCCAAGAAAACCCTAGAATAGGGTTATCATAAATAAGAGTCAACTTGAAGGCACACAACAAGCAAGTGGTTTGGTCTTGCTGGGATTGGCGCTTCTCACAGAATCATAGGGTTGGAAGATACCACAAGGGGCCATCCAGTCCAACCCGCTGCCATGCAGGAAGACACAATCAAAGCTTCTGCTGCTCCACTTTCCATTAGGACCCTCAGATGAAAGGAGAGCATCAATAAACATTATGCCCAGGGCCTCCTTGGACTTGGAACTGGACTTGGCATTTAGGGCCTTTGCAGACTGCCAGAAATAGTGCAAATTGAGTCCACTTTAACTGTCCTGGCTCAGTGCTAGGGAATCATGGGAATTGTATTTTTTTCTGAGACATTGAGACTTCTCTGTCAGAGAGCTCTGGTGCCACAATAAACTACAGTTCCCATGACTCCCTAGCACTGAGTCAGAGCAGTTAAACTGGACTCAATTTGCACTATTTCTGGCAGTCTGCAATAGTCTGTTTGCCAAAACCAACAGCCCTTGCTGAGGTTACCTTATGGGAACTAACAAAGCTTAATCTTAGACACAAATAGTGGGCCCTCCACATTTGCTGGGATTAGGGGCACAGGACCCCTGTGAAAGTGGGAAAACTGCAAATAAAAAAACAACTTTTTTAAAAAACTGGGAGAACACCTCTCTAGGAATCTCTAGGTCCTCCAGTGCAACTATATAGTCAACATCTGCCATTAAATTGACCATAGAATTGTGCTGGAGGACCTACAAATGGCTAGAGAAGTGTTCTCTCTAGGAATCTCTAGGTCCTCCAGGATGACTTTTAGCAGAAGTTGACCACAGTCATCCTGGAGGACCTAGAGATTCCTAGAGAGAACATATTAATCAACTCCACAAATAACCAAATCCGCAAAAGTCAAATTGCAAATGTGGAGAGCTGACTGTATTCCTCAACTAGGGTCCAAAGCACACTGCAGAAATAATCCAGTTTGAGACTGCTTTAACTGGCCTGGCTCAATGCTAGGAAATTCTGGGAACTGTAGTTTTTGTGAGATGTTTTAGCTTTCTCTGTCAGAGGGCTCAGATGCCACAATACACTACAATTCCCAGGATTCTCTACCACTGAGCCAGGGCAGTTAAGTGGTCCCAAACTGGATTATTTCTGCAGTGTGTTTGGGACCTCAATTACCTTGTTATGGACCAGATGAATAAACCTTTCAAGATTTGAGTGAGGCTGGTGCTTTTCTGGTTTAGTAGGTTTGTTCCTCCTAATCACACTTTCTATTTGCCACCTAGTCTAGTTTGGATTGTAGAGATAAAACCAACATGTAGACAATCCTGTTTTACTGTGTTTTCTTGGTCAACATATTAGCAGCCCACACCTGACATGGTTCCAGTACAGAGATGCATAAGCTGCCATTTTGTTTGTTAGTCCCAGCTAGAGCAGACTAAAGCTGCATCTACACCACAGAATTAATGCAGTTTGACACTGCTTTAACTGCCATGGCTTCATCCAATGGAATCTTGGGATTTGTACTTTTGGGAGATATCAGAGAGCTATCAGAGAGCTCTGGGGCCACAACAAACTACAAATCCCAGGATTCCATAGGAATGAAATCCATAAAGAATCTGTGGCTAAGGAGGACCAATTGTATATGAGTGTTTTATTTGATCATATCCTACATTTTTCTTGCAATGCCCTCCATTTTGCAGCACCTTGTCCTCCTTTGCAGTTAGGCAGGGTGACCAGCGGTCCTCCTTTTCCAGGACACGTCCTACATTTCAACCTTCTGTCCAGGAGGAATTTCAAAATGTCCTGAATTTTCAGCATTCTGACAAAAAAAACGTGAATTTATATTTCTAGGAGTGTTTTTAGCTTTGATTTTGGTCACACCCTCCATTTTTCTTGCAATGCCTTCCATTTCATGGTGCCTTGTTCTTCTTTGTGGTTAAGACATCTGGTCACCCTGGGCAAATCACACTCTCTCAGCCTCAGGGGAAGGCCAGAGCAAACCTTCCTATCTGAAGAAACCTGCCAAGGAAGAAAAGGGGTCAGCAGGAGCCAGTGTGTCATAGTGTTTTGAGCTTTGAAATGTGACTCTGTAGACTACCGTTCAATTCCCTGCTTGGCCATGGGAACCCCATTGGGTGATATTGGTCAAGTGACACTCTCTCAGCCTCAGTGGGAGGCCAGGGCAAACTTTCCTGTCTGAAGAAACTTGCCAAGAAATAAACTCTGGAGACCAGGGTCCGATTCCTTGCTTGGCCATGGAAACCCCAGTGGGTGACTTTGGTCAAGTGACACTCTCTCAACCTCAGGGGGAGGCCAGACCTCTTCGGACCTTTTTTGAAGAAATATGCCAAGAAAACCCCACGACAGGTTCGCCACAGGAAGGCACACAACACACACAACACAAGTCTGCAAAGGCCTTGAAGGGAAGGAAGGAAACAGGAGCACCAACTGCCATTCCAACCCAAAGCAGAGCGCCCTGTTTCTCCTCCTTCTCTTCCCTCAGCTTTTGGGAAGAAGCCTGGGCTGGGCGCCATTTCACCGCCCCCAACAGCCAGAAACCTCCCCTTTGAAGACGGCGAGGAAGGGGGGAAGAAGGTGGGGAGGAAGACTAGGCCGAGGAGGGCCTCTGAGGGGAAGAAATCCCCCTTCCTTGATCCCCTCAGGTCGCCTCCTCTCAAGAGGCGGGCGCCATCCTCCCTCCTGGTGCCAGGGAAGGCGGAGCGGAGGCAGGCAGGCAGCGAAGGAAGGAAGGAGGCGACCAGAGAGAGAGAGACCCACTTGGGCACCTTCTTGCCACTGCCAGGAGCCCCTCCTGAGGAGGCAGCAGCCAGGTGGCCATTCCCTCCCTCCTCCTCCTCCGCCTCTGCAGCCGTTGCGGGGATGTGCCAGGGCCAGGGCCATTGCCATGGCGAGGCGGCTTTTCGCAGCAGCAGCAGGAGGGGCCTGGCTCAGGAAGCCCTACTACTACGGCCAGGTAGGGAGGTTGCTGGGGGGCAAAGGGGCACTGCCTTGGCAAGGGAGAAGGAGGCTGGCAAGGGGGACACAGACGGAGTGGCTGGGGGGCATTTGGGGTTGCCACTGCGGCTAGCAAGACCAGAGACTCCCCAGTCCCCCACCTCTCTTTACAGGCGCCCTCCATTCCCAGGACATGTCCTCCACTATTTCAGCCTTCATTGCAAAAGGTCCTCGTCATTGCATGGATGGATCTTTCTATAGGAGTGGGGTTTTGAGCCTTTAGGCTCAAAAACCCACTCCTATAGAAAGATCCATCCATGCAATGATGAGGACTGTATATGAGTGGGATATATATATATATATATATATAGGCTCAAAACCCCACTTCTATAGAAAGATCCATCCATGCAATGATGAGGACTGTATATGAGTGGGGTATATATATATATATATATATAGGCTCAAACCCCCACTCCTATAGAAAGATCCATCCATGCAATGATGTATGAGTGGGGTTTTGAGCCTATATATATATATATATAGGATCCATCTTTCTATATCCATTATATCTATCTATCTATCTATCTATATACACATATAATAAATTGGGTCGTGTCCTGCATTTTTTCCCATGCAATGTCCTCCATTTTTGATCACAGTTAAGGAGCATGGGTTTAACACTTCTATATGAATTTTTTGTAGCTTTTGTTTGGCACCGTCCTACATTTTTTCAGGCAACATCCTCCATTTTTGAGCTCAGTTAAGGAGCATTTCTATATGAATGTTTTTAGCTTTTGTTTAGCAGTGTCCTACATTTTCCCCATGCAATGTCCTCCTTTTTGAGCACAGTTAAGGAGCATGGGTTTACATTTGTATAGGAGTGCTTTAGCTTTTGTTTGGCCACGTCCTTCATTTTTCTTGAATGTCTAAGGAGTATGGGTTTAACATTTCTAAGGGTCTCTTTAGGTTTTGTTTGGCAGTGCCCTACATTTTTCATGCAACGTCTTCCATTTTGGGTATGGTTTACATTTCTACATGAGTGTTTTTAGTTTTTGTTCAGCCATGTCCTCCATTTTTCTTGCAATGTCCAAGAAGCATGAGTTTACATTTCTATGAGTGTTCTTAGTTTTTGTTTGTCCATGTCCAACATTTCTCTTGCAGTGTCCTCCATTTTGAGCAGGACTAAGCATGGATTTAGCATTTCTGCATGAGTGTCTTCAGCTTTTGTTTGGTCATGTCCTCCATTTTTCTTGCATTGTCCTCCATTTTGTGGTGCCTCGTCCTCCTTTTGAGTTCACGACATCTGGTTACCCTGCTACAGAAAGACCCCTTAAAAGGGAGAGGAAGCGAGGTTGGCAGGAGCATCGCTTAGAAAGCAGACTTCCCATGTTAGAAAGGGTGCCTTTTTTAATGGAAACATTATTGTGCCTCCTGTCAGAGCTTGGGATGGAGATAATGAGAATAGGTTCCTTCAGTCTTTTATTTTCTTTCCATTTGAGATGGGGTGCTGAGGATACCAAAAAGACAAACAAGTGGGTCTTTGAATAGATCAAGCCTGAAATCTCCCTGGATGTCAGGATGGCTAAATTCAGGCTATCATCCTTTGGCCACATCATGAGAAGATACAGCTCACTGGAAAAAAAATATATAATGCTAGGAAAGATGGAGAGAAGCAGAAAAAGAGGAAGACTGCAGGCTGGATGGGTGGACTCTATTAAGGAGGTCATAGGGATGAATTTACAGGACCTAAGCAGAGCAGTGGAGGACAGGAGTCTTGGAGGTGTCTCATCCACAGGGCAGCCATGAGCTGAGATCAACAACAACAAGAGCAACAAACTCCTGTCTTATTCTTTTTTCCTTCTCCCCCTTTCTATCCGTTCTGGCATACTTTAATCGGTCTCCCTCCTTAAAAGTGTTTCTGCTCGACTTCTCCAGCATGCATTTGAGCATGTTTTGAGATCCTCCAGGGCTGAGTTGCTTGCCCCTTTGCAGTTCAGCAGATTGGAGATAAATTGTCCTGACAGGCTGGAGCCTTAGGTCAGTGGCAGGAGGAGACTAAAGAAAAAGGTTAAAAGGTGGAACAGGTGTAAGCAAAGGGTTAATCTTCCAGAGAAGTTGGTGCAAAAATATCAAATGCGCCGGTTGCATTCTTGCTTCTCTGTATCTGTGTGTGTGTGAGAGAGAGAGAATAATTTTTCCCTGAAGGAATACCTATTTTGTGTGTGTGTGTGTGTGTTCAGACTTTGTATCAGGTTGCCATTTCACAGCACTTGCCCTGCTGAACTTCTCCACCATCAATCACTCTACACCCCAGTGCTTCTTGCAGGAATTAAAGCAAGAAGCAAGCATGTGCCAACAATGTTTTGTCAGAATTACTGAGTGTCAGTCAGCATTGGAAAGAATCTCAGTGGTGATATATAACACCGTCCATGCTGATCTGTGGAGCAAGGATGGTAATCCTGTGGCCCTCCAGATGTTGTTGGATTGCAGTTCCCAGCATTCTTCATTATAGGCTATGTTGGCTAAAGATGGTGGGATTTGCAATCAAACAACAGCCATATAATTTCCACTCCTTTAGAAACCATACCCCCAATGGCTTGGCTAGGGCTTTCTCAGAAACCTCAAAGAAAAGGAATCCACAGGTTGTTCCTGTAGTCGGAAACACTTTCCTAACAGTAGCCCAGGGACCAGATTAGTGTTCTTGTTATCCAGTTATTGCTAACCTGTTCTTTTAACTTTAAAATGTTCGAAACATTTCCAATGGCAGTGCTCTCCATGCTGCCTTAGTGCTATAAAGCTCATTCACCAAGAAATGCTGTTGGTAAGTGCAGTAAGGAGAAGCAAGGCTCTCTGTCCTCTTAAGTGTCTTTGTAACTTTATGAATATTCCATTTTATTTATTCATAGTTTTACAGAGGCTGTACTTTTTTTGTACACACCAAACTAGGTTATATAGAGCAATGCTTCTCAAGCTATCCAGAGTGGGGACCAGCAGTTGTTCCCCAATGTGCCAGTGACCACCATATTTCTGTCCATTGGCTAAAATTGTTTCTTTCCTGGAAACTTACCAAGGAGCTGCAGCCAGTGGCTCAGAGACTGACACAGGTACAGGGATCATTGCTTTGAGTAGCACTGATATAGAGGGACTATTGGGGAAGACCACAGCTGTCCCTCTGCTGCTAGACCAGTGGTGTCACCAGAGTTGGTGTCACCAGGTGTCGTAACTCATGGTGTCACTCCTCCTGTCACACACCATACAGAATCCTTAGTAATGCTTTTTGTACTAATGTTACTCATAAATCATAATTCTCGCATATCACTGAATGTAATGGAAATAGCTGTGACATCAGCTACTAGCAAAATTAAAATCATTCCTTTAAATTACAATAGCATATGCACAGCCTAGATATATTTACATGTACACACTTTCATGTGGTTAAAGTGAAAATTTGGTAAGATGTGATGTTTTTGAAGAAAATTTTAAAATAAAAAAAAAATTCTGAGCCCTCTGCTTTCTCCTCTCAATGAGCCTTGCCCCACTTACACCATCTCCAGCATTTTAAAGGGATGCCAATGAATGCCACAGCCTGTTTCTGCCAAAGGCAGATGTTTGGGGAGCAGTAGTGTCACCTGGTGCATCCCGCATTTCCTGTCCTACTCCCCAGTGATGCCCCTGAGCAAGACTAAGGGCCTCTACAGACGGCCCATTTCAGGCGGCTCTGGGCCACCCCTGCTAGTGGTGGATCGGGGCCACCGCAGCCCCACGTTGCAGCCCCGATCCTCCCTTTTGCCGCCCTAAGAGCTGGCACCCCAGCTCTTCCATGCCCTTTCAGGGTGTCCTGACAAACAGGCGCGCGGCGTCGGGATGGAGTTGGGGCATGCGGCTGCCCCACTCCAGCTTCACCCCCAGGTCGGTCCTTTAGGCTGGTGTGCAACGCCCCTACATCTGAGATGGTTTCAGATTATATTTTATTACAGTAGCAGTTAGGAGGCACTTTGCAGTGATTCCATCTTTCCTGCTTAATCGATTTTCCAAGACAAAAAAAAAAAAAAAAGGCAGAAGAAGCAGGGGGGGGATGGGAGGAGGGGGCTACAAGTGGAGGATGATTTGGCTTTATCATTGTGTCTCAGCTGAGCTTGCCAAAAAGAGAAAAATGGGTGTAAAATATGTACATATAAGGTCCATTTTCTTGCAACTATTTCAGGGTTAATCAAGATTAATTGAGTAGTCTGACTATTACTAGGCTAATGTCAACTTACCCTGTTCCTTCACTCTCCCATTTTTAGTCTTTTACACACTTGTCTTGTCTGTGTGTGCAGGTCAGTAAGTGTAGGTGAACTATACTTTGCCTGGTAAATTGTAGCATGAGCATTTTTCAAAAAGGGTGGGGTAGGGGCAATGAAGAAATGTTAAACTACTGGCTCTAAGCCTTCTTGGCTCACAGACCCCTTTGAGAATCTGGTGAAAGCTCTGGACCCCCTCCAGAAAAAAAAAGGCACTTAAATGCCATTTTCAAAGTAACAGTAAATGTCATTTCCAAAGCAACAGAAGGAAACGAATGGAGAAATCACTTTTTTTTTGCACCTGGTTAATGGGTATAAAGATTTTTTTAAAAAATTGTAATTGAGGGATGACAATAAAATCCACATCTGCATCTTACTTTGATCTGTTACATATGATCGTGAATAGCACTTGCACAAAAACATGTAAAAAGCTCTTTAAAAGCTATATCAAGTTGCAATGAGTGAGGATATAAAGGGAATGAAATGTATAAGGTATGTGTATTTGCAAGTGTGCTCACTTTAAAAAAAATTGAGATGAGATAATGGGCTCCTCCAAAAAGGTCAAATGAATTAGGAGATGATGGTATTATCTGTTGCTGTAGTTCTTGGGAGCAGGGAGGGAGGATTATGTCCAAATGATTTATCTGTTGACTTAGAATATTTTCTGGCAGTTCCTGGCACCAGCTGCAATATTTTATTCCCACCCTCAGGTGAGTTTCTTTTTATTTCCAAGACATATTGGAACAATATGTTACCTCTCTTCTCCCCCTTTCTTTTAAATGTTTAAAGAGGGGTATCAGTGGGGCACTTTTGCTTAATACTGTATAACCCAAAAAAGAAAATTTTAAAAAATTTATACAGAAATTTGCCTTCAAACCATAAGACCACCTCAGCAAACTATGCCCCAGTTTCAATAAAAACTTTGGAAGAACTCTATTGCAGATCCAAAAAAATGCTCCAAACACCCTCCCAAAAGGATGGAATAACAAGATATGGAGGTGAAAACAACCAGCCAAATCTGATTAAATTCACCTACCCTCCAATATTTTACAGATGAAAACTGGGATACATGTGGCTAAGCAATGTGGTCAAGGCAGTAAAACTTATTCATAAGGAATAACAGACAAGCTAGGAGAGGCTGCAGCACTTTGCTTTTGCCTGAGCCCACTGGAAAGGATAAGAGTCTTTGTATTGCATGGGACTGTGCTTTAAGATTGTAAGCCGCCTTGATAGCCTTGGCTAAAGGCGGGATATAAATACTATTATTATTATTATTATTATTATTATTACTACTACTATAAGATTCTACCCCCCTCTTCACTGAGTTAGGGGCTCTGCAGATGGTGCAAAGTGCCGTCTTGGAGCCAGGGAAGGGGAGGAGCAGCCAGACGCCAGGCACCCCAACCCCTTCCTGAGGATGTCATCAGAGCGTGCGCCATCGTACACGGAGAGCGCTCTGATGACGTCCTCCCGGCGCAGCATCCGGACACGCTGTGCTGGAAGAGACACCAAAAAGCCACATGGCGGCTCTTCAGGCGACCTTTTCGCCACCTGGGAAAGGAGTGCTATTTTGGCGCTCCTTTCCCAGGCGCCAAAAGGGAGGATTAGGGCAGCCCCAGCCCCAAAACTCTGCTTCCCAGGGCGGCCCAGGGCCGCCCATTTGCATCCCTCCTTAGTTCGGTACAACCTAGTTTTGTGCTTTGAACTCACTTTGCAGCAAAGTAGACTGAGGACAAAGGGGAGGAGAGAGAAAATGGGACAATGTATTAACCAGGATTATCCCTGTCAAGTCAGGACAGTTGGAGGGTGTGGTGCCTCAGACTGATATGGAAGAGTCCAAAATCTATAGCATTGAAGAGGCAAAATCTGTACTCTCTCTTTCCTTTCACATCCTAGATTACAGGACCTAGAATTAGGGAAAAGGTCTGGAAATGGCAGGTTCTGGAGTTGTCCCTTATTTTTTAGAGTCAGGAAGCTAGATCCTGATCACACAATCTGAAGGACACTAGAAATATGTATTTCAAAAGGTTCATGACATGGTGTGTTCAGTGGAGGCTGTCTTGTCATTCAATGATTTTATGATTAAATGTTTTGTATTGAATTGAAAAGCATTAGTGCTGTTATTGAGTATTACTATATGGCAGGAGGATGGATTGGATGGCCTTTTTGGTCTCTTCCAACTTCATGATTCTATTATTCTATTTTTGATTCATAACATTTTGCAGTACTTTATGACACATATCTGGTAAAAACTACATTTTCCCAGCATCAACATTTTGATGATTGAATTACAGGAAATACTTCCTTTAGGAAACGTATTTGGACTCCTTGCACTAACTGAGGGCCTTTGCAGACTGCCAGAAATAGTGCAAATTGAGTGCACTTTAAATTGAGGCACTGCCCTGGCTCAGTGCTAGGGAATCATGGGAATTGTATTTTTTTCTGAGACATTGAGCCTTCTCTGTCAGAGAGCTCTGGTGCCACAATAAACTACAGTTCCCATGATTCCCTAGCACTGAGCCAGGGCAGTGCCTCAATTTAAAGTGCACTCAATTTGCACTATTTCTGGCAGTCTGCAAAGGCCCTGAGTAACAACTGTGTTATTCAGGCAAAGGCATTTGGATTCTTTGCAACCTTTAATGTCTGCATTTGTGGATACATAAGTGATCTGGAGGTCTTTGGTTCTAACCTAAAGAGATCTTGGATGATCACAAATCACAGTTTCTGTTGTTCATCCAATCATTATTTTAATGTTTCCATTAACTGTAAACTAATTGCTGTATGATAGGTTTAAGATTTCCACAGATGTTGAAGTCTAATTGGCTCAATTGACTTGAAATTATTGAAACTTTCCCCCAGAGTGAGTTAGTGTGTGTGTGTGTGTATTTAAAATCACTTATCCTAACTATATACCCATAGTAATTCATGTCATTTCTTGGTGGATGAATAGCAATGTAATACATTATTGTGAAATATTCTTCCCTCTTCCCATGCTTGACAAATGTATTAACATAGAAAAGGCAAAGAAAGAACAACACAGCCAGAACCACCAGAATCTTGTATGTATCTGTTTGAAAATCACTATTTGTCTAATGGTACTGAGGGGACAAACAATGAGCAAGTAATCAGGAGGATGAGTGGCAAAGTCTCCCTGTTTTAGTTAATTTTTTTGGAAAATGTATACCTTATCTATTGATTTTATATATATAGATATATATAAGAAAATATCAAGGCAGTTTATGAAGAAATCAAGGTACCGGTAATTATAAAGCCAATATCAATAATCACATCAACCAGTAGTCAAACTAATTGTGAGTAGAATGGGTTAAAAAGAGTTGTACATGCACTCTGTTAAATGGGAGGATGTGGATCACATGCAAGGTCAAACAAATGTTGTTCTCTGTATCAGGACAAGATGTTTCAATATTTTTAAGCCTGTCCTAAAAATAAACAGCATTAATGGAAAAAGATCTATAGACTGCTCTGGGGCAAGAACTCTATCTTGTTTCTGTATCAGATGCTTCTCATCTGTGTGAGTTCATGTACATTTGCATCTGGTGTAGGCAGAAGGGAATGTAGATACTTAATCATAAAATGACGGAGCATATACATTTTGTTATCATCAGCACAGTATGATTAACAAATGTCATCTATAAAAAATGACTAAGTGTGTTTTTTTGGGTGAAACATGACACAGTAGCAAATTATAATCCCCTCTTATGCCGTTGTCTTATATTGTGCATCATGGCTTGCTTTTTTACTAAGCATGCATTTTAAGCCTGCCTTCTCTCTAAAAATCTCACGTAATTGAATATCTCCATTGTTCCTCATCACCTAGCTTGTTCTGACATTTTTGTATCTTTGGAACCTTTGTTTCTCCTCCACAAACATTACTAAAAGCTCACTAATTCAATGAAGCATTACAGTAGTCACGCATTTTTCAGTTCAGAATTGCATATGCTTCCATTTTTAAACACTTAAGAAAAGACATTTTAGTTTTTTATCTAATAGTTGTATTTGGTGCAACACTGCCTAGCTATTTTCTCTACCACAGCAGACACATTTTCTGAAGTCTGTATTTTAAACCTACTAGTTAAAGTAAGTTTAAAATACAGACCGTAGAAAATTTGTCTGTTCTGTTAGAGAAACAGCTGTCCAATGTTGCACCAAATGCAACTTTCAATAAGAAAACTAAAAGCCTGCATGGTGTAGTGGTTTGAGTGTTGGACCACGACTCTGAAGACCAGGGTTTGAATCCTTGCTTGGCCATGGAAACCCACAGGGTAACCATGGACAAGTCACACTCTCTCAGCCCCAGAGGAAGGCAAACTTTTCTGAACAAATTTTGCTAAGAAAACCCCATGATACATTCACCTTAGGGTTGCCATAAGTTGGAAAGGACTTGAAGGCACACAATAAAAGCCACACAACAAAAACATGGCAAAAAGCACTCCCCAAGAATTTTGCTTCCAAAAAACCAAGATGCTATAGCGTAAGATAACAACATGGATAGCAAGTTCACTAAATGATAAATTGTCTCTTTTCACCAAAAAAAGTAAGGCATGTGCATTAAGATAGATAACTGATTCTTTGTAGGAGAGCTGATGCAGAAATAATATTGACTCTCTGTTAACCATGGTTAAAGACCTTGAGAGCCAGTCATGGGGATGGGCTGCTTCCCTCTTGGGAATTTCAGTTTCTCTGCCCGCACTACACTGTTATAGCACGATTATTCCACTTTTAACTGCTGTGGCTGCCTCCTGTGGCATTCTGGGCTCTGTAGTTTAGTGAGACCTAAGAGCACTCTGGATGAGAATTCAAAATGACTCTTCTTAAACTGCAAATCCCAGGATTCCACAGGAGGCAGCTGTAGAAGTAAAAGTGGAATAATAGCGCTATAACAGTGTACAGTGATCCTTCCACATTCGTTTTGGTTGGGGTGAAGGACCCTCATGAATGTGGGGAAAAACACAAATGAGAAAACACTATTTTACCTGAGAGAACACCTCTCTAGGAATCCCCAGGTCCTCCAGTGCAACTCTATGGTCAACATCTGCCAGAAGTTGATCATAGAATCATGCTGGAAGACCTACAAATGCCTAGAGAAGTGTTTTCTCTATGAACTTGTAAGTTCTCCAGCACAACTCTATAGTCAGCTTCTAGCAGAGTTGCGCTGGAGGACTTTGAGATTCCTAGAGAGGACACATTAATCAAAACTGCAAATAATCAAAGCTGCAAAAGTCAAAGTTGCAAATGGGGAGGGCCAACTGTAATGAGATATTTTAGTATTAAATTACCTTGACACTGAGCTAAAGACTAATGCTGGTTAAAGTTTCCATTTAATCAGGATTTTAACTTTAAAAATATTGAAGCCACATTGTTGTTGTGTGCCTTAAGTCATTTCTGACTTAGGGCGATCTTAAGGAGAATCCATAGGGTTTTCTTAACAGTTCCACAAATATTGCTTATTTGACAAATTACCATAATATTAATTGCTGGAAATATTATCGAACAAGTATTTTAGCTATTACTTATGCTGTCTATGCAGTAAATAAAATTGCAGTGATAATTTTTTTTTAAAAAAAAATTGCAAGCCATGTTTTACTTGAAAACAAGTTATGCAATTTGCTGCTTGCGTGAGGGAAGAACTATTCCCCTCACCCCAGCGGGCAACTGAGTGGCAAACGCATAAGCAGGTCCCCACCTACCACCATCTGTTTCCTTTTATTACATCTAGCAACCACCATAGAATATTCTTGGGCATTTCTCTAGTTGTTGACTGTCTTTTCTATCAGAATAAATGTCAAGACTAGTTGCATTCAAGATGCCTGCTTTGTTTCCCTGTTAGATTGGATGGAGTTGCGGGGAAACGGGACAGAATTTCTAAATAAACTTTTTGTGACACCTGGCAGCAGAATAAAGAAAATGCAGTAAGGAAAATAGAAGGAGAGTGATTTGGGCAACCCAAACAAAGGGTTTGCAACAGTCCATGTATTAAATTGCAAGGCTCCTTTACCACTTCTTTGTAGTCCAAGAATATTAAAACACAGAAGCTCAAGCAACTGCAACAATTCACCTCATTCTCCATCTAAGTCTAGTACTTTGGATCCTTTCCAAGTTTTAACTTTGCCAGAAATGGTGCTGCTTCAGATGCGTCCTGCATGGTGAATAACTAATTGCCATGCATTTCACACCATTTAGCATAATTGACTCTGTAAATGCCTTGTTGGGTGTTGTCATCTGCTTTTTCTGTTTGTGTTTTCTGGTTCACTTCCAAGCAATTTAGTGGAAGTGAGAAGGGGTTAAAGAAAAGCATATGCTGGCTCTAAAGCAATTTTATTCTAATATCACAAGCATCTCAAAAGTATTTGTCCTCTTACAGTTGTTGCTGTGTCATATCTGCTTAAAGCTTTCTAGGGAGCTGATGCAGAGCTAGCATGTGTATTGGTGTAAACTGCACCCTCTCAGTTAACAGAGCAGTTTTTTGTAATGTCTACAGTTGAACTGGGTTTTAATATTTTTTTTATTTTATTGTTTAAAGAGCTTTATTGATTAAAATAGCCACACACAACTAATAACAATATACAATAAACATAGAACACAGTATAACACACAAGATATATCATAGGACACATATAACACACAAGATACATCTCTGTCATATCTATCAACATAAATAACATACACATACAATACATGACTTACAATACACTACTACGATGACATATTATATAACAATACACACACTACAAATAATGAACAAAACTTCCTGGAGTAGGAGATGGTCCTAAAAAAATTCCTTTTCAGTACACTTTTCATTATGAAAACCTGAAGCTAAGCTTCCTATGAGAATTAACCTCATTCTCTAATTTACCCTATTGAATTTAAGGGTTTTAATATTGAATATTTAAACTAGCCTGTAAGTGTGGCACTGTTAAAGGTGAAATCCCAAATGCTTTTAAGGACAGACTATAGGAAGTACTTTGGCCAGCTGTTTTCTGTGATACTTCCTGATTAGTTATTATTTTGGAGTAAAAGTTCAGAGTCCAGAATGCAGAAGGCCATGATCAGATGGTTGCCTTGGGAGCAGCAGTATTAACAAAATGCCACCTCTCTTGAAACAGCCACGCTAGTTTCTAGTTTTCTTGAAAAAAACTGAAAGTGCTTTCTTTAAGACACTGTATGGTCTGAACTCTAGTCAGCTGCAGGACTTTTGCCTTCTTCCCTATGTTCTTCCTACGCATGTTGAATTCTAGTGTGTTTCGATTATTTGAAGAAATCTTGTGATAGATGTTTCTTCTGTTCTACATCCAGGGCCACTTTCATTAAGTTTTACATACAGAGTAAATGTATACCTATGCCCAGAGTTGTCTTGGGTAGTTTTTTAGGCTTTCTGATGTTGACCGTAAACATTGGGACTGGGCCACTGTTTTTTAAAGTGCCTGCCTAATGAAAACTTGGGGTTAAATATTTTCTCCAGTACGATATCTTTGTAGTTAAGACAGATACAAAGAGTATGTTTAGCTTCTTTTCAGTGGCTCTGGTGTCTGTTTTAATTTAACTTGTCCAAGTATGTTGATCAATCTCATCCCAACATGCTGTTCCCAAGAGTGGATAGCCAAATGTCTCAGAGTTTATAATCAGAGCATCATCTTTCTCTGTCCCCAGGATATCTAAAGCTATACTGCCTTTATTCTCTCTCCCCCAGCTAATTATCTTAGCCAACAGCCATGGTATGTGACCCACCATAACCATATAAATTAAGGACAAAATTCAACTCCAGTGCAAGTATGAGAACAGCAACGTGAGCCAAAATTAGACAGGAACTGAATCTACACTGCAGAATTAATGCAGTTTAACACTGCTTTATAACTGCCATGGCTTAATGCTATGAAATCATGTGATTTGTAATTTTGTGAGGTATTTAGCCTTCAGTGGGCACTTCTATGCTGGAGAAGTAATGCAGGTTGACACCACTTTACGCACTGTAACGCCATCCGGTAGAATCCAGGGATTTGTAGTTTTACAAGATCTTTAGCCTTCTCTGCCAAAAAGTGCTGGTGCCTTGCAAAACTACAAACCCCAGGGTTCTGTAGGATGGAGACATTACAGTTAAAGTGGTGTCAGACTGCATTAACTCTAGAGTGTGGCAGCAGCCTTTACTTCAGTGCAGATATGGGCAGCTGCAGTCGGACCCTCTTCAAGTTGGCCACGCTTGTTTTTGTATCTGTTTATCTTTTAATTATCTCAAGTGAAAAAGATAAATATTATTAAATTCATTACAAATTAATTAGCCTTCACTACTGACTTCCTTAAGTGAATCATAAAATAAATCACATTTTAAAAAAATATTGGTTATCTGTCTAGCACCAAGCTCCTTTTTCCAGCTTTGTTGCCTTGTGGGTCAATGTAATTTCCCCTCTTCCTCTGGCACAACCAACTGGGGTTGAACTTGAATATGAGTTTAGATCAGGGGTAGGCAACCTAAGGCCTGGGGGCCGGATGTGGCCCCCCGAGGCCTTTGGACCGGTCCTGCCACCACCACTGCCACCGCCGTCCCCCACCACCCGCCATGATGATATTGATTATTGTTGTTATTACTTGTTCTTGGGGTTTTCTTGGCAAAATTTCCACAGGGGTTTTGCCATGGCTTTTCTGGGGCTGAGAGAGTGTGCATGCATACTTTTTAAAAAAATGTAAATTTAAAAAAAAATATTTATTTATTTATTTATTTTTGGTGCTTCGGCCCCCCCCAATTGTCTGAGGGACAGCAACCCAGCCCCCAGCTCAAAAAGCTTGCCTACCCCTGGTTTAGATCTTCTGCACAGCCATGAAACTTACGTCGCTGGCAAGTCACATGCTTTTATCCTTCCTATTTTATATGGCAGACCATACAATAAAATGTGAACATTTATTTATTTATGCCATTATTTTCTGTAGAGAGATGAAATTTGATCATTAAATTCTCTACCCTATATTGATCATGTTGGGAAGGGGGAATGCTACAGTCTTAAAACATTAGTACAAAATGTCTAATTCATTAGTAGGCTCAAAAAACAACAACTCACAATTTGTTTACATTGGCTATATATATATATATATATATATATATATATATATATATATATATATATTTAAAATTAGCCAACTCCATTAATTGTTGCATTAATTAATACTTTCTAGAGAAACCTCAGGACTGACAGAAGTTTTTACATTTGTTTGACACTATTGACCCATTTTGTTGTTAGCTTCTTTGACAGTATTATTGTGACATAGACGTCCTGTTCCTTTTTCAACTTCCCCAATACTGTAGCAATCTAGTTAGCAAGGCAGTTTATGAAAAGAAGGAAGTTTCTCTTACAGGCTGGATAGCAAAGTATAGGCACATGATATTGCTTTTTCTTTCCTCCTCTCCTCAACCCTTGTTTTTCCTGGGCCTCTCACCTTTTGAGTTTCCATTTCTCCTTAATAATTCTTCTTCTGAATTTGACATTTGCCCACTACATTATTGTTTTAGTCTCAGTCTAAGTCCTTAGCATTTTCTCCATCTTATCCCAGTGCTCAGTTTTCACGATCCTCAGTCTCCTGTTCTGCACCCCCAGCAGAAATTCACAAACTAGCAAATGAACCATGTAAAATTAGTTCCCTTTTTCCTTTCTCCTCCATCAAAGTCCCCTTTTCCTTTTTCCTTTACTAACTAGTAGGTTTCATAATTTATGACTCACTAAATATTAGGCCTGTTTTTCCCCAGGAATTTCATTCCTTACATGAAAGGCTAACATTGTTGGGCAGCTGTTAGCTGCAAAATAAACAAATTAACATAACTGTGTTAAAATTAACATATTATTTCAGAGCTATGAAAATGCTGTAGTAGGAATGCTGCCACAAGGCAATGAAATGTTGCTTTATTAGCACCTTATAAACCTTGTTCCCCATTAAATGGCTGTGTCATACAACTAAATATAACTTGATTTGCATTTTATTTCTCTGGTTAACATATTTACATTCTGTGGCGATTAGAGTTCTTCCTAGGTTCTTGTCTTTCAGCTTCATCAAATATCTTGCTTCAGAGCTATTGGCTTTTTTCATAGTGAAATGTATCTGAAAACCCATTCCTACACATTGAAGTCACAATTTTGCCATCTCTACCAGCAATGGCTCAAGTGATTAAGACGCTGACTCTGTTGATTGCAAGATCAGCAGGTTGGCAGTTCGAGGCCTGGATGCTGCATGATGGGGTGAGCTCCTAGTCACTAGTCCCAGCTTCTGCCAACCTAGCAGTTTAAAAGCATGCAAATGCAAGTAGATAAATAGGTACCACTTTGGTGGGAAGGTAAACAGCATTCTGTGCAATTATGCTGGCCCCATGATCACAGAGTAGTCTCTGACAACGCTGGCTCTTCGGCTTAGTAACGGAGATGAGCACAGCCCCCTATGGTCAGACATGACTTGACAACCTTGTCAACGGGGAATACCTTTACTTTTACCAGTTTAGTTGGTGAGGACCAGCATAGTGTAGTGATTTGCGTGCTGGGCTATGACTCTGGAGACGAGGGTTCAAATCCCATCTCAGCCACACAAACTGACCTTGAGGAAGTCACACTCTCTCAGCCTCAGAGGATGGCAGTGGCAAACCACCTCTGATGAAACTTGCCAAGAAAACCCTATGATAGGGCATTTTAGGACTGCTATAAGTTGCAAAGGACTTGAAGGCACACAAAAATAACAAGCTACCTTACTTAGGATTTCCATAAGATGGAAGGGACTTGAAGGCACACAACTATAATAAACTACCTTAATTAGAAGGTGGTTAATTGCTCGTCTGCACCAGGGGGAAATCTGAACCCACCCCAAAGCCAGTGCTGGCAGTCCTCATGATGTACAGCCACTTTTTTTTTTTTTTTTTTTTAGCCCTTAACCTGACTTTGCTCTGAACTAGGCAAAGTCAGGGAACATTTCAAAGTTTCCAGGAAATCCAGGAGTGACCTCAGGTTATTTTAGTCTATGGACTGCTGGATCAGGTCCAGTTTGGCTCAATCTGTTATCCACGTGTTAAGAGCAGCACAGGGGAAAGGGATGGCTTGTTTTCAGAGCCGCCACCACCACTTCCATGTGGGCAGGAGCTCCATGTAATGCCTGCCCAATGCACCACCACCTCTGCTGTGGTCAGAACAGGGTGCCCATGGGATCAACGAGGAGGAGGGTAGAGCTTCCCCTTCTTTGTGGATTACATGGGAGGACACCTATTCTAACCTCTGCAGAAGTGAGAGCATGCTGGGCAAGCTGTCATGGGGAGCTGATTGGTTGGCAAGGTTGGAGTGGCAACACCAAAGAGGACGGGGCAGTGGGACTGATGCAATCGTTGGCTCAGCTGGCCCATGTACACAATGACACAGCATCACGCTGGTTTGAGCCTGGTGCATGTATTTGCCATCATCTTCAGTCCAGGATCAGTCTGGGGCATAATGCTCCAGACTGGCCCCAGATTAAATGATCAGTATAGAGGCACCCTATAAGATTCTCAGGATAACTGAAGAACAGAACTGCTGCCTGAGGAATGAACTGCATGTACCTACAGGAACTTCTTGAACCCCATCCCCAGTATGACTTGCAAGTACTCCCTTGAAGTTTTGAATGACTGGTCAATAAGGGGTGGACAAATGTTGGCTTGATGAAAGATCTTTAAAGTCTGACAGGTGCTTGAGGGATTTGTGCTTTTGACCAGACATGGCACTGGTTAGCTTTTGCCAAGCTCAACTTATTATTGTTACGGACATAATCCCGTGCTACTTGTTAGTTCAATCAGCATAAACATTTAACATTGATTATGAGTCTGTCTTCTGGCTCACAAGACTAGGAAGGAACTTATCTGGCATTCCTTAAAGAAATATGTGTGTGGGGGGGGGAGCTTGTTGTCCGCACCCCATTTGAGTCCTGTGGAATGGTTTCAGATAGGATTGCTGTGTTAACTGGTCAAAGCAATAACACGATATATCTTATAGAGCTGTCCAGATTTTGTCCTAACTGCAACTGATCTGCTAAATGCTTTTCTAATATGTGCAAGGAACCAGCATTCTTTTTGTAAATCAAAAGTGTCCCCGGCCCTGTGTTGTTCCTGCGCCAAACATTCAACACTTATAACTCTCGTGTAAGCAGTTTAGAAGGAAAGGTAATGGAACAGGCGAGACCTTCTGAGGTATGGAAAGCACTACTACACCGGGATTCTGTCATCCTAATGTAATGTGATGAAAACGGTGAAAGACCCAGAGTTCCCAGGCAGCAAAGCCACTGTTTTCTTTTTGGTAGTTTCTGGTACCTTTTTCTCTGTAATGAAAGCAGAGCTGGGAACAGTGTGACTTGTGAATAAATGTATTATCCTTTCATTGAGGCCCACAGGGGAAGTGCTTTCTTAGGAATCATTGCTCACTGTATTCCAATTGTCTGTTCACTGAATGCTCTCCTGGAATTCCATTTATTGAACTACTCTGTCCTTTAGATATTTTCTTGCCCAGATTTCAAATGCCAACTCATTTTATTCCTAGTATTAAAAAAAGTTGATTGTGAAAGACATATTAAAAACTTATGAACTGCTGTTAATGTCTATTCTCTTCCATTTATTCCATAATTCTGCCTTCTAGGCTTCATCTGCACTGCAGAAATAATCCAGTTTGACACCACTTTGATTACCATGGCTCCGTGCTATGGAATTCTGAGAATTGTAGTTTTATGAGACATTTAGCCTTCTCTGTCAGAGAGCACTGGTGCCACAACAAACTACAATTCCCAGAATTCCATAACATATAGCCATGGCAGTTAAAGTGGTGTCAAACTGGATTATTTCTGCAATGTGGATGCAGCCTCTACTCTGACTTTGAAACTACCATGTCTTGGTATCAAAGTTTTAAAAAACTCTGAGATCTATGATCAAATCTCTCATTGTATGATTCCGTAAAAAAATATCCACTAAGGGATCAAATCCAGACTGCAGTAGAATGAATGTTAAGCCTCTCTTCCCCCTTGCACTGATTCCCAGTGGAATTTGATCCAACCACATATGGAACTGGTGTTTTTCTTACTGAGAAAAACATGTATTTAAGACCTAGTCCCTATTGTTGCAATCTGAACCACAGCAGCCCACAAATGGCATTTTAAAAGTAAAGGCAGCTAGTTCTGTCATGACTCTGTATTATTATCTTTTCTAGTCTGACATTCAGTTTCATTATGGAAAGTAAAACTTTGACTGCAAAAGAATGAAATACAGTTATAATAATAAAATAATAATAAAATTTATTTATATACCGCCCAATGGTTGCCCAATCTGGGCGGCCCTACATTTTCGTGGGGGATCTGTTCCGAACCCACCCACCCTGCAAAAATTGAGATTAGCAAATATTCAAGCCCCATAGGCACGCCTCATTGATTTAAACGGAGGTCGCCCCTCCATGCATATGTAAAACCGCGGACTTGAAGTCCGCGATAACGGACGGGTGACTGTAATGTAATGTCTTCTGAGTTGGAAGGGTTTTTTGTTGTTTTTATGTCCTTCAAACTTGTAAGAGTTGAGAACTTCCAACTTAGATCCACTTAGATTTTAATTCTTGGCCTTTAAAATTTTTCTCCTTCCTCCACCAAAAACAACCAATCAGATGGATGGGTTTTAGTTGGTGCGAAAGCAGCCACAAAATTAGGAAGACAGCAGCAGCCTCTAAAGACCAAATTAGAAAATCCCAATTGTATGTTTAAAAATGGCGGCTGAGAAGGACAATACTGTACATACTCCAAGCTTTATTTCTCATGAGAGTGCTTCCAGACAGACAGTTCCTAGTGCTGCTATTAGTTAAAAGACATTATGCAATAATTCTGTCTTTCCATTGTCAATGCATATTCTGCAGAAATGAAACAACAGAGAGAACAGCAGAAAATCAGGGGAGAGTTGTAAATGAATTATACTTTCTTGATCCCTTAATATTCCTTAATGAATGATGCCAGTTTTACAATAAAAGCCTCCTTTGAAAGTATCACCTGTAGCTGTGTGTTTGGTTGCTGTGCTGCAACAGATGTCCTGGGAAATAAACAAGCAGGGGAAAACTGCAGTCCACCTACATAACATTTCCATCTGCCCCTCACTTATCAGCATCAGGTTGTACTTGGGTTCAGATATAGTCTCCTTTCTTTTCATGTTTTCAGCTGTAATAAGAGTGGGGCAGCCAGGTGACTGTAATGATTGCTTGTGAGAAGAAAATGCCAACGGGGCTGTTGTGAGAGAATTAAACCTGTCCCACTGAAGAATAAACTCCTACCTTTCCTCTTGTTTTACTGCTTCTAGCATGACGTAGCCAAAGGAGTAGCCCTAGGGCAGCGATCACCCTAGCAGACTCCTTGTATGAGCCTGCAGTGGGATGACTTGTATAAACAGTAAATGCCAATGTCACAGAGTGGCTCTGTGACATTGGCATACCTACACTTAACTGTCACAGATGGTGATCCTGGACTACAAGACAGTGGGAAGTGCCTAGCACTACCTGTCCTAACCACACCCAGCCCCACTTCAAAAGCACCAGAGCTACAGAGAGAGAAGCCCTATCTAGCCTGACTCTTGGCAAAATGTTAAAAATGGTACGTGGTGCCACTGGAAAACTGTTACTTGCTGCTTTGCTCAAGTGAGCATAACCTCTCTCTTCCACCCTGCACCTTTAATATATTGGCCATGTAGTTTTTATATTCTGGTGTTGGGATGGATTGACTCACAGTATGTTCTTGTTTTGCATTAGTGCAGAAGGAGATGTAGACATTCCACTTTCAAAATCTGCAAGCTTCCCCCTCTTTCTTTCCAAAATGAGGAAGGGAACTCAAGCCTCTTTGATGTTGTTAATATAGTAGAAGTAGGATAAACAAGATGTCATAATATAGGACTGAAACCCCCCTCTTGTCTGCCTCTACTTAAGGTTCGTCTCTCTTATATGCGGATGAAGTATCTCTTCTTCTCTTGGCTAGGAGTATTCATTGGCAGCTGGATTATTTATGTTCAGTACTCCTCTTACACAGAACTTTGCAGAGGACAGGACTGCAAGAAAATAATAGTAAGTATAGTGGGCTTTGATAAACTATATTTTGTTAGCATTCTTTGTATTCTTTCTTTAATATTTTTGTATATAAACCTGGTGGTACATACTGTAATGATGCATAATGACTGTGAATCTACATTGTATTCATAACAATATAAATGTAATTATGCATGACCTAAGGAATTGCCCCCCCCCCCCCCAATCCACCTTAAACTTGAGGGAACTACTCCAAGTGGTGGAGGTCTGAACTGTGAACAAATGGGGCTCTTCAGGATGATGCAGTTAGGCTCCTTCATGCCCCCTGAAGCATGGTTCTGCATATTGTATTGTGGACTCCCTTGAATTTAAGGTGCATTCTGGAGAGGGGGTATTTACAATTGTGAAAATAGGGCCACCATTATGAATAGCAGATCTGAATACAGAGCAGTTACAGATTAGATTAGAAATATGTAACTGCAAGGCAGGATGCTGGACAATGTTCCTAAACATCACTTTTGCAAATGATCTGACATTTTTTCAGAGTAAGCCTCACTAAGTTCTATGGCATTTACTCCCAAATTAATATGTATATAACTGCAGCCTTAAGTGTAATATCTGATAATTCTTTCAAGTAAGACTATCTCCCAAGTAAAGGCTGAGGTCAATTTTATTCTATAACAGTACTGTTAGACGACTATGCAGTGAATGATTGTGAAGTGCAGACTATGGCTATATCCTGCTGCAAGTTGCAATAGAATAACCCACTGAATCGGTGGGAATGTAGTTCACATGTAGTTCATAAGTTCATATTTGTTCTATTTGGGACTAACAGTTGGATTTAGATCCGTATCTCCTCAAATATTGTGAATGGATATGCACCTCCAAGCTTTGATTAGGGACCTTCCCCCTCCCCCCCCCGCCACATTTTTCTTTTGCAGTTATGTAAATAGTGTGATTTCAGAAATAGCCTTTCTCATGAGCTACTTTGCACAGCAAGAAAAACACAGGAAAACAAAAAAGAATCTTGAGCAGTACCGTATTTTTCGCCCTATAGGGCGCTCCGGCATATTAGGCGCACCCAATTTTAAAGGGGGAAAATCCAAGAAAAAAGGATTCCTCCCTTTAGCCGGAGGCCGGTTGTTCAATGGGCTGGTGCTGGGATCGGAGACCGATCCCAGCACCAGCCCATTGAACTGAGGTCGCGGGGGGAAGGAGGGCTTCTTCCCCCCGCGACCTCAGTCTTTGAATGGGCTGGTGCCGGGATCGAAGCGATCCCGGCACCAGCCCATTGAAAGACTGAGGTTGCGGGGAGAAGGAGGGCTCCTTCCCCCCCCCCCCCCCCCGCCTCAGTCTTGGAATGGGCTGGTGCCGGGATCGAAGCGATCCCGGCACCAGCCCATTGAAAGACTGAGGCCGGGGGGAGAAGGAGCCTTCCTTCCCCCCCCCCCCCCCGCCTCAGTCTTGGAATCGGCTGGTGCCGGGATCGAAGCGATCCCGGCGCCAGCCCATTGAAAGACTGAGGCCGGGGGGAGAAGGAGCCCTCCTTCTCCCCCCGGCCTCAGTCTTGGAATCGGCTGGTGCCGGGATCGAAGCGATCCCGGCACCAGCCCATTGAAAGACTGAGGCCAGGGGGAGAAGGAGCCCTCCTTCCCCCCCGGCCTCGGTCTTGGAATTGGCTGGTGCCGGGATCGAAGCGATCCCGGCACCAGCCGATTGAAGACTGAGGCCGGGGGGAGAAGGAGCCTGCCTTCCCCCCCCCCGGCCTTGGTCTTGGAATCAGCCGATTCCAAGACCGAGGCCAGGGGGAGAAGGCGGGCTCCTTCTCCCCCCAGCCTCAGTCTTCAATCGGCTGGTGCCGGGATCGCTTCGATCCCGGCACCAGCCGATTCCAAGACCGAGGCCGGGGGGAGAAGGAAGGCTCCTTCTCCCCCCGGCCTCAGTCTTTCAATGGGCTTGTGCCGGGATCGCTTCGATCCCGGCACCAGCCGATTCCAAGACTGAGGCCGGGGGGAGAAGGAGGGCTCCTTCTCCCCCCGGCCTCAGTCTTTCAATGGGCTTGTGCCGGGATCGAAACGATCCCGGCACCAGCCCATTCCAAGACTGAGGCCGGGGGAGAAGGAGGGCTCCTTCTCCCCCCGGCCTCAGTCTTTCAATGGGCTTGTGCCGGGATCGAAACGATCCCGGCACCAGCCCATTCCAAGACCGAGGCCGGGGGGGGAAGGAAGGCTCCTTCTCCCCCCGGCCTCAGTCTTCAATCGGCTGGTGCCGGGATCGCTTCGATCCCGGCACCAGCCGATTCCAAGACCGAGGCCGGGGGGAGAAGGAAGGCTCCTTCTCCCCCCGGCCTCAGTCTTTCAATGGGCTTGTGCCGGGATCGAAATGATCCCGGCACCAGCCGATTCCAAGACTGAGGCCGCGGGGAGAAGGAGCCCTCCTTCTCCCCGTGGCCTCAGTCTTTCAATGGGCTGGCGCCGGGATCGCTTTGATCCCAGCACCAGTCCATTCGCCCTATAGGGCGCACTCACTTCCCCACGCACATTTAGGGGAAGAAAAAGTGCGCCCTATAGGGCGAAAAATACGGTAATTATTTGTTCAAATTATTACTCACTGTAGCTCATTGAACAAAAGAAAACAGCTTAGACTCTGATTGAAATTGGTGTTCAAGTACAGAAGAAAGGAACTAGTGGGTGAGCAAAGGAGGATATGGAGATAAATAGAACTAAGTTCCTGAACTGTGAGACAAAATGAACCCTCAGAGAGAGCGACTAGTTTTGGGAATTGCCTGAGATGTTATAGTATACTAGTTGATGTGTGGTAAATAAGTAAAAAAAATCACTAATGGATATTGAAGAGTGAAATAATACTGAGTGCTGTAGTAATGGTAATAGGATCTGACTGCGACCTTGTCTGCATTGGCCAAATAATCCAGCCTCCTCCCCATCCTCTTAGTGGGGAGACAAGACAACACATGGCCCAAACCCAAGTTCTGATGTTAACAGATTGGACAATTCAGCACCAGTACACCTCTTAACACACATTTTAAAAACATCCTGTTTGCTCTGGATCTTCCCAAAAGACCCAGAGCCCTCCATTCTGACATAGGGAGATGGTTTGAAATGTGTACTACTGTGCTGCCTGGTGCATCCACCACCGTGAGGGATCGCCTGCTCTGGGGTCAGAACGAGGTGCCCAGCCATTCATTGCTGGGCACCTCATTCTGACCTCAGAACAAAGTGATGTGCTGTGAACAAAGTGATGGACAAGACAGTGGAACACACATGCAAACAGCTGGCTAGCATTGGAACAGAGGGCCTGCTGTAATGGAGGGAGGTCAGGCTGCCCCTGGAGTATCCTGTTCAGTGCAGACAGGACCTGGTTAGTAGGCTGGATGGTGGGACTGAAGAGTAGTATCTATATGTCTCATAGAACGAAAAATTGTTTGTTCAGATACTGATGCTGTCTAGATCAATACATATAGGGTATATGTAGTCTAATCATCTTGGCATAAAATCAGCATTTTCAGAACTTCATTTGTATATAAGCTTAGAACACAGATCAATGTGTGTCATGGAAAACAGGGTGGCTCTCAGGTGATGATCTTCTCTTCTGTTCTTTCCTAGTGTGATAAGTATAAGACTGGAGTTATTGATGGATCCGCATGTAGCAGCCTGTGTACAAGACAAACACTGTATTTTGGAAAATGCTTGTCAACCAAACCCAACAATCAGGTATGGCTCCTCTATATTTTTGTCAGCTTTAGAAAACCATGAAGTGATTAAAAATTCGGCTTTTAAAATATTTATGTAAAATTTTATTTTGTAAGATTTCTAAAGAAAATCTTCCCTACTCTTTATCTGTTAAAATTCCTCTTGGTTTCTGAATTTTTGGAGACTGACAATGTAATGCCTTCTTCATTGAGTGGATCTTAAGTGATCACTTTATGTCTACCTAATAATAAGGTACACAGGCTGGTTTCTGAAAATAAGGACTCCCTAATTCAACACATGTATATTAAGACATAAATTAGCTTGCAGATTTCATGTTAGATGCTTTTTAAAAAGCTGACTATGGTAGACTGTAGAAATAATGCAGTTTGACACCACATTAAATATTGCCCCATCCTATGGAATCCTGGGATTTATAGTTCTTGAGCCATCTAGCCTTCTCTATTAAAGAGTGCTGGAGCCACAGAAAACTACACATCCCAGGACTGTAGGATGGAGCCATGGCTGTTAAAGTGCTGTCAAACTGCATTATTTCTACAGTGTAGATTCACCCAACTCTTTAGTGACTTCCAGAAACAGTGGAATGTTCAAGGTGTCAGTTTGATTTGGAAGATAATACTGGGATTGGAACTGACCCACTTGAGCCTTTTATACCAGTGATACTCACAGTGGTGGTCTGTGAGCCATGGGCTGCAGGTCCAGAGCAAGTTTCCAGGAGAAAAAAAAAATAGAACATTGCTTGGGGGAAAGACCTGCTGATCCCTGACATCAGATGAATTAAGAAGCAGTGCTTATACTATACCAGCAGAAGCAGTGGCATCATGGGGGTGGGTGGGGGGGCAGACCGCACCAGGTGACACACAGAAGAGGGGTGATAACCGGTTTGGTCCTCCTGGCTTGCCTCAGTGGCAGAGGCCTACTCATGAGGAGACCTCTACCGCATCACCAAAGGAAAGAGCTAAGTAATCCTCTCTCCTGGTTTTACCACTGTGGTGGAGGCAAAGGAGGGAATATGAAAAAGTAGAAAAAAAACTGAGAGAAGGGGGGGAGGTGGCCTTTCCACTTTATCCCCTTTGCCACCCATGCTTCCTTGCCATATATACATAAAATGTTTGAGTTTGAGGATGACAAACCTAGTCCCTTTTACACTTATGTTCACAGCAAACTTGTGAAATGTTTTAGAAACATGGGGAAGGATAAGGTGTCTCTTTTTCCTTGCACCTCTCCTGAAATTTTCCTTTCCTTCCTCAGCCCAAAGGAGCCCCAGACAGATGAAATGGTTTCTTAAAATTAGCTGCATTATCTTGCAGGGATTAGGGTACTGGCAACATTTTTGTTGTAGGCAAGTTACCTTTTGCAAAACATATGAGTATGATTATACTTTCTAATGTCATATCTACAGTCTTATTTTTGAAAAACACTAAGATCCTAATATGGCTAGTGTGGTTTTAATGGAATGAGTTCCATTATTTAGTCACAACTAACTTTTAAAGATGGATTAGCTTCTTAAGGTAGAATAGTCTACTCAAAAATATATTTTAGAAGGATAAGATTTCAAATTAAGATAAGACTTGACATTCAGATTTGCTTCTATTTCAAAAAGTGTTTAAGCTTGATGTCTCTTGTAGTCATACTGAACTGATATAGAAAGGTATTTAAAGAAATAGATGTTTTAGTCTATCAGTGTACAAAAGAGTCTTATAGCATCTCTGAGACTGAGCGAAAAAAGTTGGTATCATAGTTTTCATACACTCAATCTGTTCCATCAGATACATCTCAATGATAAAGCAGACTGAGTCTACAAAAGCTAATGCTACAAGCTTCTTTCTCGCAGGAGCTTTACTGCATGAATCCCATTCTTGCATCATGTCAAGGAAAAAATGGAAACATACTATGTTGAGATCCCCAGTATTGCTTGTCTTTGTAATCACACAACTGGGGCTTTTACTGTCATCTCCCTTTCTTCATGAGTTCCTTTAATCCTCCCTCTCTGCATCATGCCTCATTTTAGTATTTATTTTTGTAAATAACTCACACAATTCTGGAGCTCTGTTGCAGCAGTCAGTTAAAATGTTTTAAAAAGAAAAGAAATGCTGAGGAATGATAATTGGGCTGCTTGAGAATAGCAAGAGAGAGGAGGGGACACTTAAACCACATGACTGGCAATCTTGCAACTGCCCCAGCACCAACATTTCGCATCTAAGCACTTGTTCTATTCACAGTGGGTTTCCCTCATCAATGAAAAGGGATCTCTAATCGTGCTTGGGGGATGCAGCAGCTATGGGTCAGAGGTATCATCATACAATAAGTATCACCAAAGCCACTTTTTTCCAGGTATAATTGTGTGTAGTAATCTCCATCTCAAAAGTGCTACCAAATCCTTTCATATACTGACCCTGAAAAGATACAGGTTCAAGACTCTTCAGTATACCGATACTAAAGGGATATATAATAATAATAATAATAATAATAATAATAATAATAATAATTTTTATTTATAGCCCGCCTCTCTGCCCAAACAATCGAGGCAGGTTACAGCAGTTAAAAAGAAACAATGTAAAAACAGCCCCAACCCTAAGTCCCACCTCCCAACCCCTTAAAACAGAATTAAACAGAAAAAAAATTAAAACCGTGAACTACTGCATAAAAACAATAAACGCCAGCCCAAACATTGCAGGGAGGCCGATTAAATAACAGATAAAAACGTCTCCCAGGGCAGGTATGTCCGGGGGAATATTATTCTGGGAAGGCCTGCCGGAAGAGGTCCGTCTTCACTGCCTTCTTAAAGGCAGTGAGCGTAGAAGTAAGACGGATCTCGTCTGGCAGGCCATTCCATAAAGTCAGTGCTTATGTGCAATAACATACACATCTTAAACTTTGCTTTGTTCTGAAACTCTTTGCTTTACTCTCTGCACAAAGTACTTCTGTGCAGAAACACCCCAAATATTGTCTGTATCACATCAGTTGACGTGACAAAAGTAGTGGGATGTTATTACTGTAGCAGGCCTAGTCTTAGCAGTGACAGCCTATTTTGCATATAAAAAAACTGAGGGAAATGCCTTTTATGAGATGGCCACCTATGCTTATTTTGTAAATACTTTTATTAATTAAAAAAAAAGAACTGCTACCCATTTAATCAAATCACCTTCTTAATAAAAATCAGTTAAGCCAAAGATTTAATCATCTAAACACTAAGCACTTGACTGAGATAGATTGTTGGCGTCAAACAGGATTTTCTTCTATAGGCTGGAATCTTCTATCAGAATCTGTGTTAGATAACTTTACATATACAAGGTAATTCAATAAGAATGGTGCAAAAATTAAGCTGTTCTTACTTGGTTTTGCACAATTCTTTTTAAATCACCCTTTACTTAGCTAAATAGAAGATTCATTTTATAAAGATGCATAACTGGACACCAGCAAGAGTGTTCAGTGAACAACAAGACCGAGGCTTGTGGCTCCCCTATGTAGTAGTAACTTAACAACAGTCCCTCACTGTATACGGATGTCAAAGAACTGCCCAATTCTAATTCTTGCAGAGGAAGTCTACTTGTATTCCCAGCAAGATTCTGGCCATAGTAATCAACTCTTTTATTTTCTACAGATGTATCTAGGAGCGTGGGGTAATCTACAAGGTGTTATAAAATGCCAGATGGAAGAAATTGCTCACATTGATCTTAGAACTGAGCTAGAACCAAGGAAGGAAACTATTCTGTTTGATAAACCAACTAGAGGAACTACTGTTCAGAAATTCAAGGAGATGGTCTATAGCCTTTTTAAAGTGAGTATCTTCTTTCTCATCTCACATCTTCAGTGTTGGCTGATTAGGTCAAAGAACTGGTTATATCCATGAAGCTACAATATATCCTGTAGGCATTGTTGTGCAGTACTGGACTGAGTAATTATTTTGCTTGCAACAAAATCAGATTTTGGAGGATTTTTTAAAAAATATTATGCTAGATAGATTTTTACTGGGACTAAATCTTCTTTCCCCTGCCTTGGCCCTTACACCACCATCACCCCCCAAAACTGGACTGTTTGCACTACAAGTAGCAACAGGGAAAAGAGCTCCCATTGCCATTTGCAATGGGGAGGAGTGTTTTTTGGTCAGGACTACTGGGATGAAGGACAGTCTTAAAGCCCCTCTTCCTCACACACTGTGCTCATGATTTACTGAAGGTAAAAAAGCAAGCCAAAGATTCCATACTGTGGAATGTTTGGGCCTTAATGTTTCAAACACCTTGGCTGAGATCATGCATCACAAGGCATTCATCTATCATGTAGCTATATCTCCTTAGTTATGTCTCCTGCTGGTACTGTCCCAAAAATCATCTTATAGAACACTTAACATGACGATTTCTGTGTTCAGCTATTTTCCATTAGCTAGACCAGGGGTCGGCAACCTTCACATACCTGGGGCCGGTTGCTGGTCCCCGGGTCTTCCGCCAGGCCGGGTTGGGGGGGAAATGGCGGCACGCGCACTCACGCGCACGCACGCAGCCCCCACCGCCCCCGCTATCGTGCACGTCGCGGCCGCCATTTTGTTTGCCAAAATGGCGGCCACAACTCGTTTGTGCATACGAAGGAGTACTGTGCATGCGCAAATGAGTTGCGGCTGCCATTTTGGCAAACAAAATGGTGGCAGCAGGAGCGCACAGTGGCGGCTGGGGGTGGCGGGGGTTGGGGGGGCTGGTCGGCAGGAGTCAGTGGGCCGGGTGCGGCCCATGGGCCGAAGGTTGCTGACCCCTGAGCTAGACTCACTGCAACAGACATCGACAGAGACCACTGGGGGGTCCTCAAGGTGTGCCTGCAGATGACATCCTTTCAGCATGTCCAGCTAAAAGAAAATTATTGGTCATATCCCCACTCTTTGACCCCATGGAAATAGCCAAGAGGGGCACTGTTTACCAGGTAGGTTTTAGAAGGAATTTTGGACAGAATTCCAACCTCCACAATGATCAAAAAAAGAGTGCTGATGGTGTATGTCCAATTACACCATTACAATACACAAATATGATGCCAGCCCATGTCTTTTCATGCTACATAATCCCTTTTTCCAGAGCCTGGAGAGTTTAAAATTTGTTTTGTATCAGTAGTTGCATAACTAGTGCTTATAGAGCAAGTCTAAATTTTCTTATTTTCAGTCACCAAGTGTGATTACATGTTTGTCTGACATATACTAATTTGAGTTAGGGCCTTTACAGACTGCCAGAAATAATGCAGCTTGAGTCCACTTTAACTGCCCTGGCTCAGTGCTAGGGAATCATGGGAATTGCAGTTTTTTCTGAGACATTGAGCCTTCTCTGTCAGAGCGCTCTAGTGCCACAGTAAACTACAGTTCCCATGATTCCCTATCACTGAGCCAGGGCTGTTAAAGTGGACTCAAACTGCATTATTTCTGGCAGTCTGTAAAGGCCCTTGGAAAACATGTGTCAAGTACCTTTATAGCTATCTTTCAAACTACAGGGGTATCACGATTTTGTTAAGTTCCTAAACTGTGTTGGTAATAGTCATATAGCTCAGTCACAAATACAATCAGCCCTGCATATCCATGGATTCTGCATCCATGGATTCAACCATCCACAGCTGGAAAATAGTCATTCACATTCACACACACACACACACATCCAAACAATAAACCTTTATTTTGCCATTTTATATAAGGGACACCATTTTATTACTCCATTGTATATTATGGGACTTGAACATCCATGGATTTTGATATCCATGGGGGCGGAGTCCTGGAACCAAACCCCAATGGATACCAAGAGCCTCTTTTAACAGTTAATTCTTGGAATTGTATATCAACTGTTATGTTACAGAACTTTACATATACCTAGCATATGCTAAGAAGCCCCTTTACTGAATTGTTAAGATGCTTTATGGGACACTAGCAAGAGTGCCCAGTGTGCATTGGGACTGATGCACATCAGTCCCATTGTGCATCATGCACCAATACATACTGGGCACTTGGCTAGCTTTGCTACATAATAATGTAAAAACAGCCCTCTAGTGGATATCAGTGTTAGGCAACTGCACAGTTCTAATTCCCAGATACATAAATCCATTTATGAAGACATTGGTCCCCCACAAGATTTTAGCCAATATTTTTTAAAGAACTTAATGTATATGATATTTGATTGTCTGTTCACATCTTCTTTCTAGGAAAAACTAGGTGAGCAAGGAAATCTTCCCGAGCTGGTTAATCTCATCTTGTCTGTTGCTGATGGGAACAAAGATGGTCGAGTTTCTTTGCCGGAAGCGAAGTCAGCATGGGCACTTCTTCAGCTAAATGAATTTCTGCTCATGGTGATTCTCCAGGATAAGGAGCATACACCCAAACTGTTGGGATTTTGTGGGGATCTGTACTTGATGGAGAAAGTAGAATATACCTCTCTCTTTGGAATAAGCCTACCATGGGTCATAGAACTTTTTATTCCCTCTGGTTTCAGAAGAAGCATAGATCAGTGGTTTACACCATCATGGCCTAGGAAGGCAAAAATAGCCATAGGGCTTCTAGAATTTGTGGAAGACATTTTCCATGGACCATATGGGAATTTTCTTATGTGTGATACGAGTGCCAAAAACTTGGGTTACAATGATAAATATGACTTAAAAATGGTGGATATGAGAAAAATAGTGCCAGAAAATAATTTAAAAGAACTAATTAAAGATCGTCACTGTGAGTCTGATCTGGATTGTGTGTATGGATCAGACTGTAGAACTGTATGTGACCAAAGTAAAATGAAATGTACTACAGACATTATTCAGCCAAACCTAGCCAAGGTGTGCCAGTTGCTTAAAGACTACTTGCTTCGCGGGGCTCCTCTGGAAATACATGAAGAGTTAGAAAAGCAGCTGTACTCATGCATTGCCTTGAAAGTTTCAGCAAATCAGATGGAAATGGAGCATTCCTTAATACTCAACAACCTGAAAACTCTACTGTGGAAGAAAATATCTCATACAAATGATTCTTAGTTTCTTGGACTCACAAAACACCGTTGCTGCTGTAGGAGTTGACCACTTTGTGTGAAAAGTAGCTTCAAGATTTTTTATTTAGCATCCATCTTTCATCAGTCCTCCTTCAAACACTGCCACCAGTGATTTTTTTTTCCAGTTGGAAAATGATGTTCTCTAAATTTCTGCCTGGCAGAGACTACTGAAGCCTTATGGCTATATAACACTTCCATTTGGGAAAGTATAGATTGTGTTCTCCTCTTGCCCGTACACAAGTTAGGATAGCTTGAAAGGGGCATTTAGTATCTGTGGGAATGCAGTAAATATGAACATAATTTTCTGAGCCAAACTTGCATGTTCACAGAAAGCACTTGGTACGCTCCCAGGACATCAGTCCCACTTTGGAATGCAAGTGACAGTTCACATCGTAGTACTTCGTTATTTCAACAACAACAAAAACTGCACATGGAAAATATAGTATTTCAAATAAAGAGTTATAGGCTAGCTTGTTCCCTGTTGTGTTAACAGGGTGTCTGCTTGAAGTGGAAGAGTACTAAAATTCACATCCCACCTGCATTCAGAAGTAGTGGCCTGAAGAGTCCTGCAGTCTTTAAAACACTGCTGTGCAAAGTTTCTCTTGTCTTCTTCCCCACACTTTCTTCCTTGTATCACCACTCTTCATCAACTAAAAAAACAGATTGTGGCGTTTTAAAAAATTTATGTCAGGTTTGTTTTTTAAATTGAAAGGAATTTACAAAAATAAAATTCTGAAAGCCCATCAGTACTAGAAACTAGCGTGGTAAAATCCAAGCTAATGTTTGTAAATTAAATCAATATGGGGGGGGAGGGGGTGTTGTTTACTAACCTTGGCATGGCAAAATTTGCACATTTATTTTTAAGAAAGAAAATTGGTGTGACAATTCAGTATGTTTTAAACTGGAAGTTTTTGGAACTACAACTTTTTGTTACATTTTTACATTTGTATACACATTTACCTCATGCATACACTGAATGTTACTTAGTTTGCTGAAAATTCCTAGTTAAAAGTAGATATTGTACCATGCTAGCAGTGAAGGAGCTCAGTGAAGCATGTTGCACTAACATACTCACTGTAGCAGCAATATTTAATGGAGCAACTGCATTCATCTTGGTCTTAGTATAACCAAATTTAAGACAAAAAGTCAGAGTTGGATGGGACGCTTAAGCTGAGGTTTGTACATGGGCTGAGATTTATAACTTTAATGCGACTGTTAATTCAGTTGCAGTTGTAGCTTGATTGCAGACTATTTAAAACCATAGGGTGCAATCTGGCCAAAATTAAGTACATCCAGCAGCCCAGTTCTATGCATGTTTATTCTGTTGGACTACGACTCTGAAGACCAGGGTTAGATTCCCAGCTCAGCCATAAAAACCACTAGGTGACCTTGGGCAAGTCACATGCTCTCAGCCTCAAGGGAAGACAATGGCAAGCCACCTCTGAACAAATCTTGCCAAGAAAACCCCATGATAGGCTTGCCATTAGACATAAACGACTTGAAGGCACACAATAAGAACAAAATTCCAGTATCTCCCAGGTTGGTGTAGAAATTCACTCTCAGTTCTGAATGGGGATTATTGACATCAAAGGAAAAATATGCTCAGTATTAGCTGGATCTTGCCCAGCCATATCTATAAGCAATTAAGCCAGCGCTGTTGAATTCAAGCTCATTCATTCAGAAGTCAAAGTAGCTCACTGTTTTGGCTTTCTAGATCATATCAATTGATCATGCATCAACTTGAAAATCTAGGTATTATTTTCAAAGCTTAGCAGTAACCTGTTAAGAACAATGTTGGTTGCCATGTTGTGTTGCAGTTAGATTTGTAACCTAGTTACAGATCTATTCACTGCTCCACATACTACATATTCATGATCATGGAGCTATTGCTATTAATTTAAATCTCTAAATCCCCATTTTCAATTCCAGGGAGCCACACTGAACAACAAAGGTCTGTTCTGTTCTAGTGATCAAGGTGCAGCAGAAAGACATTTCCAGCCTCTTCCCACCAAGAAGTGTTGTCTGTGACAATGAGCAGGACCCTGTTGCAATTCCATGTTGCGCTGTCTATCTTTGCAGGAAGCAGGCTAGAAACACCTTGTGCCCTGATCATCAGCAGAACAGATGATACCTAATTCTGCATTCATGATGCGGGATTTCTGCTATTACCTATAAGGTGTTACTTTGGGAGGTAACAATTGCTGTTATGTGCCTTCAAGTAATGTTTTGATTTGTGGTGGCACCAAATCGCAGGATTTTCTTGACAGAATTTGTTGAGAGGGGTTTTTGCCCTTGCCTTCATCTGAGGCTGAGAGTGTGTGACTTGCCCAAGGTCACCCATTGGCTTACCATGCCCAGGCAGGTATCCGAACCCTGGCCTCCCAAGAGTCCAACACTCAAATCACTACACCATGCTGGCTTTCAGAGATAAAAATGGTCCCCTTAAAATTCGTATTAGGTAGAGGTGTTCCTTTTTTTTCTGTGTAACAAGTAATACACATCCATTACTTGTTATTTGTTGGGGGAAGAGTTCTCCCAACTCAGTTTGTACTGTTATTTTCTTCCCATTTAATAGGGATATTTTTTAAAGGGTGAAAACTAACAAAAAGCAATGAGTGATGTAATGACTTTTTGAAAAATGCAATGGGCAGAGCCTTTTATAAAGTAACTTTCCAAGCAGTACTTATTTTTAAATTTACTTTGGGGGAAATTTAATCTATTTACTTTTAGGACTATGTGGCGAGCTGGCTTTCGAAGCAAGATTTGCCTTACACTAGTAGTTGTCACTTTACTCACAAAGGAGGAAAGTGAAACAAGATAGTGGTAAGGTATGTGTCTAAGAGCACTTTAAAGGACACAAATTTTTGGCAATTTCTATTTTATGTATTTCCCAAGCATAGCAGTAGTCTCCAGTTCTGAAAACTTTGCAACTTTGATCACAAATGGATTGTCTTTACTGCATAGTTCAATGCAGACAACTCTGTCTGTCCCAGTGACCATTTGTCTTTGTGTGGGAGTGCTTATGTGGAAGGTTGGTGGACGGTTATGGTAACTCACTTTCTCTATCCTTCACCTGTATTTCACAAGAAAAAAAGATGAGGAATAAGTCTTTTCTGTTAGTCTTGATCTGGGTTTTTTTTAAATTGTGCTTCTTTGTATAAAAAAAAAGCCTTTTTTTCAAATACAGTGGGCCCTTGATGAACATGCACTTACAAAGCAAAATTATCTTAGTTCCCTGTACCATGTATGAAGCATTAATAATTTGCTCTAGGATTTTTGCGCATATTTGCCTTGTGTAAATATTTTTACTAACAATATTCTTGCACAATGTCTGCTTTGTTTTTCAATTGACAGATGCTCTTTTATGAGACAGTATTTAATATTTTCAGCCACTAAACAATCCTTACTAGGCATACCTATGCCAGGTAAACCTGAATGTCAACATCATTACGGTCATTGCTCCGTTGAGGAAAAATATTGAGCCAAATATTTCTAGACATTTGAAATAATTTTGGAATAACTTGTTCAATGCAGTTTGTACTGTTATTTCATTTTGATTGCTGTTACACCATCTTCAGGAGTTTTCATTTTGAATATGAATTGTTTACAATAAATTGGAACTATTTCCCCTTTCTGGTAATTGTGTTTGTTAGATGAAAACTGCCAGCAAAATAGAAAAGCGAAAGCTCTTTCAAATCTCGTGAATGCAAACAAATTTGAACTGTAACTGCAAGCTATTAGAAACAAATAACTGGTTTGGAGCCATAAATATAGGCAGCACTCATTCTTTTGCTGCTGCTAATACATATGTGCACCCTTTGGTTCTTCCAAATTCACTAAACACGGGTAAGATATTCTTTTGACATTTCCATACTCTTTCAACAAAGATGAATAAAACACAGGCTCATGTTACCTGTTGTTTCACTGCCAAAATCTGATGCTTTTATCTCAACTGGGATAAAATGAATTAAAATTAAAATGAATTAAAACCATATTCTTCCTAGGTTCATTTCTTTCAAGGGTGTGAATTCAGTGGGTTCTTTTAATTGTTAGTATATCTTGCCACCTAGTGAAACCCCGTGGAATTAAGCAGAAAATTAAGGAAACCATGCAGAATATACAAGGACAGCCTTTATGTATCATTTAGGCTGCATCCACACTGCAAATGATCCAGTTTGACACTTTTAACTGCCATGGTTCAATGCTATGGGATTCTGGAATTGCAGTTTGTTGTTGCACTAGACGAGCTCTCTAACAGAGACGACTAAATGTCTCACAAAACTACAATTCCTAGAATTTCACAGCATGGAGCCATGGCAGTTAGTGGTAAACTGGATCATTTCTGAAGTGCAGGTACAGCCTTAAGAGTAGTAAGGAACTAGGGGAAGTGACAAAAGCTAGCCAGCTCCAGAAACACTGGCTGAATGCACTGGATTATGCTCAGCTATTCATCAACTATACTACTGGTCTGGCTGCCAAAAATGAGCATTAAGTATACATAACAGGCAAATGCATACCTATCTCCATTTTAGCTAGCCATCATCACTGCATATAAATTTGTCCTTATTTGCCAGGACAATGAAAAAATGAACATTTTAAAAAATTGTACAGCCTTACAAAACATTTTAGAACTGTATCAATCCCTATTTTTCCTTTAAAAAAACAAACAAACCCAAAAACTGGTACATTAGCCTGACACATTTGTATAGATATAAGCTTTATAGCAAGGGTAGGCAAACTGCTATATTAACAGTTTGGTCCCACCACTCCCAGACATTTACCAGACCAAACAGGATTTTTAACTGGCTGCCTAGTATCATTCTTTTGGGTTTGGTAAAATCTACCTTTCAAGATAGCTGGGGAAAAACTCATACTCTGTATCATAAACATAAAACCTGTATTAGCTGGAATCTAAGCGTCTATGATAAATTTGTGTAATTGTTGGGCTTCTTCATTGCATAGGACCTTAATTCCATTCTATACTCTAACCAACAGATGTAATGCCCAAACAGTTCCATCATACACTCTGCTGATAAGGCTATAAGAACAAAAAATGACCACATATTTCTGTAACTTAAAAGTGGATAACGAAGACATGGACAAATTTTAAAACTCTCTGCACCTTGGCTCAGTCAAAGATTATTATTTTTTTAGGTCTTAAGAGTTGGAAGGGCAGCTATGAAGGAACTAGGTGAGAATATCAAGAATTAAGATATTAAATACCAAAATCAGAATCATCCTAACTGCAGTAGTTCTAATTTCTATGTGGTTGTGAAGGTGACAGCAAGAAAGTCAACTCATTTGAAATTGCTGGAGGAGTTTCAGAGATATCATGGAGTGCTAAGATAATCAAGGCTGAACTATTAGAAACCAAGATGACTAAACTAATATACCTCAGACACATGGATGTTGAGACTAAAGATCACATTACAGAGAGGTTTGTGCAATTAAGGCAGCCTGAGCTTGCAAGACCTGAGGAGGGCTGATGATGAGCAGAATGCTTTGAGGTCTCTTATTCAGTCACCATAAATTAAAGCCAAATTGATGGCTAATAACAAAACAAACACTGCATTAACATACATGTAGCTTATGTTTCCCCACACCAGTATGGTGCATTTAAGATTAAGATACATGTCATGTGTACATATTTTCACCATATACCCCATTGGTAAAGATACTGCACACTTATCTATTCCTATATATCAAAGCATCAAACTTTATAGAAGTGGTTCCAATTATCCAAGTTTTTAAGCAGATTAGCCACCAGTTAAGAATGCTGTAGTAATAGACTTAAATGCATCAGTAGGGAACTGGACAAGCTGATCTTTCAGGGCCCTTCAAATGCTACAATTTTCCACTTTTGCTCATTACAGATACCAAAGCTTTTCACTATCAGAAAGTCAGCTACACTTTTGGAGGGGATGAAAGTAGTACAGCCATTACTGTAAGCGTACACTGAGGGTGAGAAAATCAGCACTCCATGTACTTACCACCAAAAGTAGCACTCCAGCAAGGGAGAATAATTTTACAGACAGTATGTTCCTATATCTGGCAGAAGATCCCCACTTGTCAAATACAGATCAAGAAATTTCTTGTGGTATCTCACAACCCCTATATGCGCATTCACAAGGATAATAGCATGACAGACCATTTGTCCTGCCAACTCTGCCCTAGGGAATTACTTTTGTTCACATGTACTGTATCTCCCAATAGGCGGAAGCCCTTACACACAGAAGCTTGGTACAGCTTCCACCCCACTGACAGATCTTTTCATACATTGTAGTTTTAGATGAATGTCAGCAGGGGCAGTTGGTACAAGAAAACTAAACTCCATCTTCACATCTGCAATTTTTTATACAAGATTAAAAGGGGAGGGGGGAGCCCAGAGTTGTTCAATTATCCAGAGCAGCTATAATTCAGTCAGTAAGTCAAGGCTTACAACATTGGTTCAATAAGTTTATTTTGTTGTCCAAAATCTTCATAGAAAATTATGGAAGGCATCTTAATTATCAGCCACACGTTCCTGGGCCCGAAGGAAGCTAGCCTTCTTTTGAGCCACACGATCTTTCTTCTGAGCAAGGGACAACTTCGGACGGTTCCACCTGCAGAAAGAAATCTGTGTTATTCTTGCTAATGTACAGAACCTCAGTGATAGTTAATCTTTATTCCCTTTCCACTAAAACCAATGCTCAAAACAGCCAATCAAAAAATCCCCATGAATAGGTAGTTTAAAAATACAAGCACTGACACTAATCACCTTAACATTTCAAACTGTTAGATAGCAAAGTACTGTTCTTTTATTTACCACTCTACTACTATAGTGTATTCACTGCTCTATAAATCAAATTACATATAAAATACTATTTCATTCCATGTGGCATCTTTCAGAGGAATTCGCTCTTTACATATAAGTATTAATCATTCTGTATGTGCTATATGCTAAAATGTCAATACTAAATGCAGCATCAATATCCTTTCTACTCCAAAGAAGCCAGGACTTACATTGCTTACAAACTACTATGTAAAAGCAAGAGAAGACTATCATGTCTCTTCTGCCCCAGGCCCAAATTCCTAGGGCAGAGGAGGGCAAGTTCAGCAGTTTTAGGCCTTTCCTTTTAGTTTTTCTTTCCTGGCATCTGCCACAGGCCGCACACACAACCAGAAAAAAACTAGAAGTAGCAGGAAGTCTACTTTCAGTTCTGTAGAAGTCTTTATTTCTCAATAAAATAAAGCACATGTGGGGTAATGCCTTGTTTTAAAAGTAAATTTGTATTTTTTCTGAAAGATGCCAGGAGCACAAGTTTCCTTTCTGCACTGAAATTCAACATAGGGCGGGGGGGGGGGGGGGGGGCAGGCTGCAATCAACTCCATGTTGTCTGCCCCTATTTAGGGTTATTGAATCAAAAGGAAGAAGGAGTAGATATGCCAGCTATATTTAAAGTCTTCACAGTGTGGTAAAGAAAGGGAAATTATACATGATTCCACAAAAATAGTAGCAACCCCCTCCCCTAACCATCCCAAATAACCCTCCAAGGTGGGATACTCCATCATCCAAATGTCAACAGCTAGGTTAACAAACTGAGGTCAAACTGGCCAGTATGTTCAGGAGCTCTTTCACATTCCCTTTGTCAAATCCTACACTCCTAACTACACAAGCAAGTTGATCACTGGGACCAGTAAATACATTCGCCCCTCTGTTTTCACTAGGGATCCGTTCCGGACCACCGCCACCCTGCGAAAACAGAAACCCGCAAATATTCAAGCCCCATAGGCTTGAATGGGGGCACGCACCCATGGGGTGCGCACCCCACTTTGTCCCCCTCCGTTTGCCTCCCGCAAATGGGCAAGGGATGTGGATTTCAAGTCTGTGAAACGGAGGGGCAACTGCAATTTTGAGAGTGCCTCCCAAATGTTCAAGATGAAGATGCAAGTCAGATGTCAGGCATGCATTCTGCATTCTGAAAGCAAAAAGTACTGAAGAACAGGCATTAAACACATTTCTTCACTTAACAGTATCAATAGAAGCCTCATGGCTAGTATTGATCTTTTTGGGCACATGGGAAAGGAAAAGAGTTTCTTATTCATATTCAGGCTGCCAGTATTGTCATTTGTTGGGTTCCTTTTCTGCTTTTATCTTTCAACTAGGAGGGGAATCTTAAGTGCTGCAGGATGCATCTTCCAAAGGATTCAACTCCCATGAATAATCAAGGCCAGCAATAAACCATCACAATCAAGCAGTACAGGACTGGGCCTCACAGTGCTTGCTCCAGTTTTAAACATAAAAGGCTACTTTTGAACTTTATGCCACATTGTGCTTGGAAGTCCTAGTTTCTAACACAAGACAATGCAGGTTATTTAATTTTCAACATAAATGTATTCTGAAAAGCTATTTTGGCTTTAAGGGCACAGAAAGTTTGGATAAATAAATTCTGTTTAAAGAATTTTAACCTGCCAAGCACAGACTTCACAAGATGCTTTACATGTTTACAAATATGTACATATAACACACATCACCCAATAGTTTTAAGCACCAATTACAGATTCAAATGTTTTGATTTTTAAAATAGCCAGCAGAGATGAAGCCATATATTTCTACATGAGGAAGGCATTCCAAAGGAGACCACAACTGAGAACAACTCTAGTACCCACCAGCTGAGTGGGTCTTACTGGAAAACTGGACAGTAAGGCATCCAACACCAATTTTAATGCTCAGGCAGACTCATAATAGCTAGACAGACAACAATGTCTCAAATCATTTCAGCCATTTTAAAGGGTAAAAACATTACCCTGAAACTCTGGGCCTAGGAACTAACAGACAGCTAATGCACACAATACAGAATAGATGTAATGTGATACAAGTTCCCACAATCATTCTACTACTGCATTCTGTTAACAATTGTAGCTTCTGAACCAGCTACAAGAAAAAAAAACACAGAGTACTTTACAAAAATCTAACCTAGGTGTAATGATGATTCTGGCCAGATCCTCTTTCTAAACACAGCTGTAGCTACCAAAACAGCTTAAGCTGGTAAAAAGCATTCCTGCCAGCCAACAGCATCTGTGCCTCCATGGACAACAATGAGTCCAAGAGCACTTCTAGAGTCCCATACCTTCAGGGGAAGGATAATCCCATTGACAGTAGGGTCTAACAGATTTCCTATTCCACAGTACTTTTTCTCTAGACTAAGCTTCAGTTTGTTAGCCCTCAACCACACCAATGCTGTCCCCAGGGAACTATGCAGTACAGCACATGAAGGAACGAAAGCTTTTTCACCTCTTCTTTTTGACTTCCCTCTTCGGTTTCTTTTCATGGACTGGATTCTCACGTATGAGAGCATGGGCTTTTTTATACACTTCTTCCATCTGAAATAAGAATATTTAAAGTAATTTCATATTTAATACATAATAAGTACATTTGCCCTGAAGGGAAAAAACCTTAAGATAATCTGACAAAATCAGAAAAAATGCCCCCTCATCAATGCATATGAGATCTGCTTTAAAAATGCACAGAAATATAGTCCAAAACCAATTCAATGCAATGTAAAAAGCAAGATGCACTTCGAGAATTTTTAAACAAATCTAGAGACCTAGAAGTAGAGAAACTTAAAGCAAATTCACACTTTATGCAACTCTTTAATAGGATACTGGAAATCACCCATTGAAGTAATCATGCCACTTAACCCTGCTAAATCAGTCAAGCTAATAATCTCTTGGTTACAAATTTGTCCATGCACTTTTTCCTACCATACAGTATGACCCCATGTATCTGTGGGGGATGTTCCCAGAATTAATGTGGTCAGCAAAAATTACAGATAATGGTGAACCCTATATTTTTGGTCGAAGTTCACCATAAAGTTGCACTGGAGGACCTCCAAATGCAGAGACCTTTTTCCCAAAAGCAGGTAAGTGAAACCACATTACCAGTCCTGCCAATTAGTGGCGGGGTGTCAGCCCTGTATTTTCACATGGCTATCACCTCTACATAAATGTGGGCTGGAGACCAAAAAACTATCAAGAGAAGTTTTCATAGGCATTCCAGATTCCAAAGTCAATTTTCTTGACTGAATCAATTTTCTCTGGAAGAGGCAAGAATCAATCTCAGCTACTTTAAGAATGGTTGCTAACTAAACTGCTAGGTTGGTTTAAGCAGTCTCACAGCTCATTTAGTGTTTTGTACCTGTGTCCTGAACACTGCTTGTGCTGAACAAAGGGCTACTTGCGAGGCTGGATTTAGGAGTCATTGCCTCCCTGCTATAAGGAAGATACAAGGAATCCCAGTTTACTGGTTCCACCTGTACTATCCTTTTTGCAATCATTCCCCCAATCCCAAGGCTACTATTATGATTATCCCTGAATTTTAAAATAGGGAAAAGCTCTTTCCACAGAAAAGAGGGATTTAGGGGATATTTATGCAATACTTGCCCACTGGAACAAGAAAAGAACTTTCAAGAAGTCAGGAAATTGATCAGATACTGAAGTGGATTTGCAAATGGGAAGATGTGTACTGCAAGTCCTTATAGGCCATATGCTTACCGAACAACTTACATTTATGGATCTGCAAGACTCACGCGGCTTAAAAAATATAAGCATGCTCCAGAGGTTACTTATTATTTTTCCTATAAAACTATGTTGCCAGCAGTAACTTTTAAGCAGGACATACTTCTGGTCCTGAAAGAATGAACAACCAACATACCATATCAGGTGTCACATTATTCTTTATGTACTGGGAGAACTGTTTCTTATAAGCATCTTCATCCTCCTCCATCAAATAACGCATGTAATCTGCAACGTTTTGACCCATGATGTGTTTGCGGTGGACTTCTGCATTAAATTCTTTGCTCTCTGAGTCATAACCAGGGAAGCGCTTGGTACTGTAAAACAGAAGTTGAACATCAAGAGACTATTTTGAATAAATTCTGGTACAATCTGGGAGGCATAGCTGGATTTAAGAAATTCAGCCGCCATCAGTCCCGTCTTGAAACACTGAGATGCATCATACACATCCCAAGGACCAACTACAGAATGTTCATTCAGTGGGATATCATCACATAGCAGCCAAATTGAAGACATATGGAAAATATGGGATTATTTGGGAATTCTACCACTAGTATTTGTAAGACAGCAGAAAAACCAATCCACTTTACTATTCAAAATATGTGAAGAACACTAGGTTACCTACCCCCACCTTTGTCAGTCCAGAGAAATGTTACCTGTGTGGAATTGAGAGACCACCATCCACAGCTCCTTTCAGAGCACCAAAGACCTTGTTCCCAGTTGTGGTTCGAGCGAGACCAGCATCCAAATAGCACGTAAAGGCACCAGGTTGCCCATCCACACTTTCCACATTGTACTCATCACCAGTCACTTCAACTTGGCCTTCGTAGATCTTATCAAGGCCAAATTTGTTGAGAAGCTGCAAATAAACAATACACATTCAGTTTTTGGTTCAGAAATGAAGTATTGCAGGGAGAACCAGGTCTGAATGAAATGTCCACAGGTCATTAGAACTGGAGACGGGCAGCTTGCAGCCTCCCCATGAAGGGCAGTTGCAGATATTTCTAAAGAAAACCAACCAATCTCTTATAAAGTCAAGTCTGGGCAGGGAAAGAGCTTAAGCTTACAGGCATAAGTTATCCTGTAGAAGCCAGTCACATCACATGAGATTTTCCCAGTCTTGTTCCAAGGCCTTTCTTCCAAGGGAAATGCCCATCACTGTATTTATTAATCTGTTTTTGACTGATGGCAGAATGAAAGCATGTAATGGGGCAGGCTAGTCTTTAGCAGAAATTAGTTTGAGACTGGGAGCAGCCATTCCCATGTTCCCACCAATGATGGCACTGAGAAGGCCTGCTCCCATATCCTATGAAGGTGGGGGGACTGAGAGATACCCTTCTAGTACACTCAATGGAAGGCATACTATCTTTCAGACATACAGTCTCCCAACCTGTGTTAAATAGGGAGGCAGAAATTATTCTGACCTTGTGTAAATACATACCCTGCGGGCCAGTAGCAGGCCCGTGCAATAGGCAGCAGCGTAGTTGGTCAAGCCTACTTTCACACCATATTTTGGCAACTCATGAGAATATGCAGCACAGACAATCATGTCGCCTTCAATTCTGGCATATGCAATCTGACAACGAAAACGGTGTTAAGAGACTTCAGAGAAATTTGTTTCCACATTCATTCAATACTGAAGAGTCCCATCAAAAAAAGCAGTACTACACCTGGACTCCTCCCAGGGCCAGCCACCACAGACCCTGATTTCCAAACTAGGGAGCTTCCCTGGCTCACTCAAGTGCCTATAAATATTCCATTTGTATGCACAAGGCACAGATGTGTTCTGTAAGAGAGCAGCTCAGCAACAATTGCATCTTTACAGAAAAAAAGCATTCTAAGAATGCTCTAATGGGAGATTTCTCTCCCTTCACCTGCTCAGTACCCACTCTGCTCCATAGCTCTTCATACTCTATGAATGCAGCAAATCAAATGAATGCACCCATCATTGGTGGGTGCACACAAAGGCACTCTCTCAACTTTGAAGGACTACTGGCCTGTTAAATGCTAAACAAAATAATAAATGAAAAAGAACCAGAGCAATTAAGAAACACCAAATAAAGATTTATGAAGGATTAATTTCAACTCCATATTCACCGTTTTTCACATGCTTATTGCTTTTTTGTTCTCTACTTAAAAGAATGGAAGCTGATTTGACATATATATTTTTCCACTGAAAAACCACAATTTGGCTCAAGTAAATCAAGAGAAGGCTAATCGATGCTAGATATTGGAAAGTAAAGGAGGAAGTACACATTGAAGCATGGATATTGAAACTAATGGATGTGATGGAAATAGATATAATATCAAATAGACTAAAAGAAAATAGTAAGGATATAGAAGATGTTGAAAAGAATATAGATCTCAAAAAGGGAAGCTGGGAGGATCTATATAAATATATAAAGGAAAAATCGCCAAATATTCGAATTATAAGTTAAACGAAGGGAAAGAAAGAGTACAGATTTAAAGAAGTTAGAAAGTAAAAGCTGACTTATAGGAAAAATGAGTAAAAATAAACCAGAAATTGAGCTCCAAGAGATGGAGTCAAAAAATATAGAATACTATCATAAAGAAGATAAGCAATTAATTCTAATGTGGAAATGAATCAGTGGAGGATGGACAAAAGGAAGTAATTTGGATGTTATGTTTATGTTTGTTAGTATGTAAGTACTTGGAATGGAAGAGGGAAGAATTGTTATGTTATGTTACATTATGAAAGGAATGTAAGACGAATCAGGAAGAATTGATTGGTTGTATTGTGGTAACTTATTTTAATCAATAAAATTTTATTTAAAAAAAGAGAAGGCAAGTCAGCTTTATTTAACATTATAATTTCAGCGTTTCTTATCAAGTGGCAATGAACTAGGAAATCTCAATACACAGCAAGATATGGTGCACCTAGTCCACTTTCATATGTTTACATCTATCTGAACATTATCTGAACCTGATGGAGTTCAAAAATATTTAAGCCTATCTTGGTTATAGAAAGAATCTCTTGCTTATTCTAAAGCTTCCCCCCAGAAAACAATATTTGAGATACTTTGTCATATCCTTCATTTAATGCAGTTTATATATTAAGTCTGCTTAATAACAGAGTAACAGTATTGCCACAAAAATACAGACTATTCTACTATTCAAAAGTTGCTGGCCAAACAGTAAATTGTTGGGAGAAAATACTAGTGACCCTTTGCAATATAAAGGATGGGAAAGTGAATTTACCTGGCAAATGATATCTCTGTTGGTAACACGTACAATCATCCTATATTTAGGGGTGTTGTATTTGTTTTTATCTTGAATCACCAAACGTTTACGAGCATAGTAATCGGTCTTTCCCTCTAGGAAAAAAAAAAGGCGACAGATCCTGCACTTAGAAACTGCAGATACAAGTCTTCATCTGTTTAATTCATTCAAAACGTGTAAAGAAACTAAGCATACCTCTCCTTCTTCGGAATTTGACCTGATACCTCTTAAAGTAGGCCTTATTCTTGACAACTTTTACGAACCCCTTAAACAAAAGGAATACAAAAGCATTAATCCACTAATAACACATTTTGCAGACGTTTTTCTGTAGTTATATCATTCTACCATAATTCAGCAACAAATAGATATGCCTGGCAACTACAACTAGTTCCTGTGAATTGTCTGTGATGGTAAGTATAATCAGTTCTGTTTTAAGTTCAGAAAGAAGCCATCCACACTGCAGAAATAATGCAATTTGACAGCACTTTTAACTGCCATGGCTCAAAGCTATTGAATTTGGGGATTTATAGTACATTGGGGCACCAGAGCTCTCTTCTAGAGAAGGTTAAACAGCTGAAAAAGCTACAAATCCTAGGATTCCATCACACTGAGCCATGGTAGTCAAAGTGGTGCAAAACTGCTTTATTTCTGCAGTATGGATGCAGCCAAGGTGTACCATTCATGAAGAGAGAACAGAATTTTGAACAGGATTTCTCCCACCTCTGGTTTCCAAAAGCCATGACATCCTCCCACTTAGAAGAAAATAAGTTTTAAGGTTGTCACATCACAACTGACTCTTCAGTTACCCACCCACCATACGAGGGACCCTACTCCTTGAAATATGGCAACAATACTGTAGACCAGTGGTCCTCCCGTTGATTCGGACTCCAACTCTCATAATTCCTGACGACTGGCCAAGTTGGTTGGAGCTTCAGGGAGCTGAGGTCCAAAACAGAGGGAGGACCAAAGGTTGGGAGCTGCTCCTGTAGACGTTACTGTCCATGTTGTTGCCATTTTGTTCTGGACAAATCCACAGCCCATTTATACGAAGAATAAACAATAAGTTTGAAAAGCATCAGAAACTGTCATGTTGCACCAGGGCTGAACAATGTTTGGCCCTCTGAATACTAGGACTGCAACTCCCATTAGCTCTAGTCAGGACGCCTTACAGTGAAAGATGGTCAGTGCAGTTCAAGTACCTCTGGACAATCACATATTCTTCACCTGTGTTGTTGTTGTTGTTGTGTGCCTTTGAGTCATTTCCAACTTATGGCAACCCTATCATGGGGCTTTCTTGGCAAGATTTTTTCAGAGGAGGTTTGCCATTGCCTTCCCCTGAGGCTAAGAGCATGTGACTTTCCCAAGGTCACCCAGTGGGTTTCAAGGCTGAGCTGGGAATCAAACCCTGGTCTCCAAAGTCATAATCCAACACTCAAACCACTATGCCATGCTGTTACACAGAGACAGATCCACTTTTGAAACTGACAAGAGAGGCAGAATAAATCCTTACATCCTAACACTCATCTACACATGACAAAAGTATCTGAAAACCCAGGCCAGTTCCCCAACTGATTGACATGCTACGTTTTCAGGAGTATGCTTGATCTCCCACAGATTCATGTCAAAGTGTATGAAGCAGCCCCTAAAATGGCTGAAAGGGACCCACGCTGCAAAAGGATCATAGCACAAACATGCCAAGTCAACAGACTTTGAGAAAAGCCCACCGAGGAAACAGAAAAGCCCCGAGAGACGCTGTTTAAACTGCCATGGCTCCATGGAATCTTGAGATTTGTAGTTTGGCAAGATATTCAGCCTTCTCTGTCAGAGAACTCTGCTGTTATGAGAAACTACAAATCCCAGTATCCCATAGCATGGAGATATGGCAATCTAAAGCAATGTCAAACTGCATTAATTCTGCAGAGTAGATGCAGGCAGAGGCTCTGCTTCAGATAATGTCCCAGGCTACATCCGCACTGAAGAAATAATCCACTCTGACATCACTTTAACTGGCTTGTCTCAGTGCTAGGGAATCCTGGGAAGTGTAGTTTATTGTGGCACCAGAGCTCTCTGATAGCTAAATGCCCCCCAAAAAACTACAGTTCCCAGAATTACCTAGCATTGAGCCAGGGTAGTTAATGTGGTGTCAAATTGGATTATTTCTGGAGTGTGGATGCAGCCCCTGTCAGGACTTCTCTACTCTCAGTGCTTTCAGACGAGATGAGGCTGACCCGCATTTCGTCTAAAACCGTGCAGCCGCCCCCTCCCTCCTTCCCCGTGAGCCAAGGGAGGCGGTTCAAACGTTCAGAGTCCACGCTGCCATTTTACCCGTGTCAAAATAAGAGAGACTGAGGAAAGAAAAGTGGGAACAGAAATGGGGGGGAACCAAAGTGGAGGGGACCCCGGGGAGCCGAGGGGGTAACTTGGGGGCACAAGGCGGAAGAGCCCCCTGAGGCCGAAGCCGCTGCCCTTTCCCCCTCGCAAGGCTCCAGAGGCAGCCGGGCAGCCATTAGGCCACGCTGGAAGCGGCTTCCGCGGCCGGGCCCGCTCCCCAATCCGAAGCCATCCGGCCGCCTAGGGACGCGCAAGGAGGCCTCCCGGCTCCGGGGAAAGCCAGCCGGCCCCGCTCTGCCCCCCGCGACCCATTTGGGACCGGTACTGACCATAGTTCTTGGTTCTGTCCCCTTTCGCTTGAGGCCAAGGGCCGCTCAGCGAAACGTCCACAAGCCGTAGCGCTGGGGGAAAAGGCGGAGCCCAGCGCGCAGGCGCAACACGTAACCCGGCTAACGAGGCGGAGGCGGCAAGAAGGTCCCCGAGAAGAGAGAATGCTGCCCTCTAGAGGCTGGGAGGAGAACCCTCTCCTACGCTGCATCCCTGGAAGTCTCTTCCTCCCAGGAGAGATCTTGTAGCAGCACCTTTGAGACTCACTGAAAGAAAGAAGTTGGCAGCATGAGCTTTCCTAGGGTTTGTTAAAGTCTACTTCCCCAGATGCATTTAGTGGAGTGGAAAGCCAGGGACAGTAACAGTTGTTATTTGTCCCTGGCTGCCCACTCCACCAAATGCATCTGAAGAAGTAGACTGAAGCCCAGGAAAGCTCATGCTGCCAACTTTTTTCTTTCAGATATAAGTTTATCACGGGGGGGGGGGGGGGGTTGGGACTTTAAACAGTGATTAACCCCAGAAAATCACACAATTTACATTAAAATGTGATTAAAATGAGATTAACACGAGAGTCATTATACTGTGAATAACCAGGGAATAACCAGGCAATAAACAGCAATAAGCCATTCATGGGAAAATCCTGTGAATTATTTGCTGTTGTTTCTTGCCTGGTTATTCACAGGATAGTGGAACTTTAATTACATTTCACCTCAACATTGATGTGTGAAAACCATTAGTGCAATTATGGGATTACCATGGGTTAATCACTGTTTATACTTCCTATTATCCCCTGTGTGATGAACTAGTTCAGGGGTAGGCAACCTTTTGGAGACCTGGGCCGGTCCCCCGAAGTCCAGGTCTCCGCTGGGCCAAGGGGGGGGGATGGCGGCACGTACGCTCATGCGTGTGCGCGCACCCTCTGCCGGTAAGTCTGGCGACCTGGGCCAGAACCAGCCCGGGGGCCGTAGGTTGCCGGTCCCTGAACTAGTCTCAAAGGTGCTACAAGATCTCTTTACATACTGATTCTACAAACTAACATACTCATATCTTTGAATCATACCAGGAGAGTTCATGTTTGTTGCAGCCGTGAGATTGTTGCTGCCCAGCAGAAGATCCGCAGGCCATTTTTTAGCAGCAACCAGGTGATTTAGGTTGCATCTACACTGTGGAAATATTACAGTTTGACACCACTTTTAACTGCCATGGCTCCATTTTACAGAATCCTGTAAAATGGAGCCATGGCAGTTTTTGTGAGGCACCAGCACTCTTTGGAAGAGAAGGCCAAGGACTTTGTATAACTATAACTCCCAGGATTCCCTCTTATGGAGCTACAGCACTTAAGGGTTTTTGTTTTTGGTGTTTGTCTGTTTGTTTTTACCAAAGTACATTATTTCTACAGTGTAGATGCACCCTTAATTCACACTCATCAACATCATTGTACATTAACCACTGCCACCCTTCTTAATCTGGAAAATGTATCTAGCATAGTTGTGTTGGCCGTACAGCAAAGTACAGTAACATCCCAAATCAGTGACACCTTTTTGGGACCAACCGAAATGCAGAAAACACACTCTGTGCATTTTGGTTGGCCCCATAAAGGCATCCCTGTTTTGTGGATTTGGGGTGTTATTGTACAGCAGGCCCTTAGTATCCACTAGGGTTTGGTTCCAGGATCCCCCTGTGGATACCAAAATCCATAAATGCTCAAGTCCCATTAAATACAGTGGCATAGTAAAATGGTGTCCCTTATATAAAATGCCAAAATCGAGGTTTGCTTTTTGGAATTTACATGTTTTGGGGATATTTTCAAGCTGTGGATGCTTGAATACGTGGCTAAAGAAACCGGGGATATGGAGGGCCAACGTCTTAGTCTGGGTTAGAAATGCAGGGGCACAGATTAAGAAAAATCCTTATGGTCTTGCCTGGTGATATGAAGGCAAGAAAGGGAGGTATATACTTCAGTCCTGCTCTCATGAATCACTATCCACCTGGATGGATGGAAGGACAGATAAGATGTTATCTTGTTGTTATTGTTGTGTCCCTCCATGTTGTTTCTAATTTATGGCGACCCTAAGGCAAACCTATCATGTGTTTTTTTTCTTAGCATGTTTCTTCAGAGGGGGGTTTGCCTTTGCCATTGCTATCCTCTGAGGCTGAGAGACTATGACTTGCCCAAGGTCACCCAGTCGGTTTCCATGGCTGAGCAGGGATTTGAACCCAGGTTTCTAGAGTCATAGGACGTTATCACATGGGGCAAATCTGCTGGTTAATCCACATAAATCCCAAACAAAAACTGGATTTGTGCCTCGCGTTTTCACACGATGTCGCACAGAAACTGGACAGAAAGCGGACAGAAACTGGTGTTATCCAAGATCTTTTGAAATTCGGTAGTTTTGAGGAAATGCAAATGCAAAATTAAGGCAATTTCGCATTTACCGTAATGTGAAAAGCAAATGTGCATTTGGAAGCATTTCCCCGCATTTTCCCATGGTTCTGCGGGGTTTCCCATGGGTCATCGAGGCAGCGTCTCCTTATTACGTTTACTTCCGGTTTTGCTTGGGCAACAAACCTGCCGGCCAGACATGAGCCTCTCTGCTTCGTCTTTCTAAATATATCTATCTTTTACTAGAGATATCGGACCATGGTTGATGTGGGGTTTGTGAAGGAACACAATTGGGGCCAAAACACGCGGACAAAGCAATGATGAAATGGGGAAAAGGAAGTGACGAAAACAACATCCGCCAGCCACGGCAAGGGCTTTTCTCACTTGTGTGTGAACGTTAAATGCGCTTACTGTAATTTCGCATTTAAGGTAATTATGTGTGAAAGCCATTTGCGGAATCAAGGTTTATTTTTGGTTTATTTTCGGGATTTCTCATTTCCACTTTATTATCGCTTTGTGGCCCACGTGTGATAACGTCCATAGTCCAAGACATAAACCACTATACTATGCTGGCTCCCAGGTGGTATCTAGTGCACAACAATCCAGAATAGACTATTCCAGCTACAACAATAAAAACCAAACTGTTTGGGAGACACTGGAATTGAAACCCAGGTACCCCCTTGCTAAGACCAAATCCACAACAGTTCACCAAACCATGGCAAGTGTCCACATATAGCAGCACATCCTGTAGTTCCCAACAAACTCATTTTACAGCTTGGTGCAGAGCTGTATGACTGTGAGGGGCCCCACCTACCAGAATAACTTGACTAACTGAATTCTTGTGTCCCCAAAGGAAAATTTCTACTGAAAAATGTTGAGCCGTTGATTTTTAAAAAATATTATTTTGAGGCTGTGCCTTGCTTTTTTGTGTTACTGTTCCCTTTTGTATTTGCTGCTTCCCTTTCCCTTCTTCTGCAGTACAGTACTAGGTAACCCCATAGTAAACAATAGGTCCAAAACACACTGCAGAAATAATTCCCTGACTCAGTGCTAGGGAATCCTGGAAATTGTAGTTTACTGCAACACCAGAGTTCTCTGACAGAGAAGGCTAAATGTCTCAGAAAACTACAGTTCCCAGAATTCTCTTGCACTGAGCCAGGGCAGTTAAAGTGGTCTCGAACTGGGTTATTTCTGCATTGTGTTTTGGACCAATAGTGATGCTATAGGACGCTATCACATGGGGGAAATCTATAGGTTATCCCACACAAATCCCCAAAAAAGCGCACTTACGCCTAACGATTTCACACAACGTCACATAGAAACTGACATTAAAATGGTCACAAAGTGGTGTTATCCGAGATCTTTTTATTTTCAGGAGTTTAGAGGAAATGCATTTGCGCTTTTAAAGTAATTGCGCATTTACCGTAGTGTGAAATTCAAATTTGCACAAACAAATCTCCTTTAAAGCTTTTTCCCGGTTTTCCCATGGTTCTGTGGGGCTGCTTTTACTTCCTGGTTTGCTTGGGTGACAACATGCCAGGCAGACATGAGCTTCTCCGCTTTTCTCTTTCTAAAATTTCCTGTCTGGTAGTTGAGCAAACAAGCGCATTTCCCTCAAGCTAAAGAGTGACTGCAGAGTCGAAAAGACGAGGGGGAGGCTGAGGAAGGGGAAAGGTTTCCCATGCCAACAACCCACCATGGATAGGATTGGGTGGGGGTTGTTTTAATTTGTAAGCTGCTCTTTGTCCCTATTTTGGGGTGGAAGTGGGACAGAATCCCTGCTCAGCCATGAAACCCACTGGGTGACCTCGGGCGGGTCACACTCTCTCAGCCTCAGGGGATGGCAATGGCAAACCCCTTCTGAAGCAACTTGCCAAGAAAACCCCAGGATAGGTTCACCGCTTTAGGGTTGCCCTAAGTCAGAAGCGACTTGAAGGCACACTACAAAGTGGGTGAAAGGGGGACCCCTCCAGTGAGTCAGACCCCAATTTGGGGTGCCTTGCTTCTCAGCCCATCCCAGAGCAAGAGGACCTAGGCTAGCAAGTGGCTGCTCTCCAAGGCAAAAAGGACAACCCCACAGACATACATCCTCACAGCTGAAGAGGCAGCAGGCTTATTCCCTCGACAAAAGGTTTGCCCACAGGAGGAGGGAAGGAGGAGGGATGCTGCCCTCTTCTCCGTCCGCATCAGGGGGACCAGAGGTCCTAACCCCAAAGGAAGACTGTCCAGGAGGACAGGACTCAAGAAAAGCTTTTTAAAAACACACACACGCATAGAAATAGAAAATCATGCTTCTTACTCCTGCTCCAAATGGAGGACAGTTTGACATTTCCTCCTGGTGAGGAGAGAAGGTTGAATGAAATGCAGGACCCACCCTGGAAAAGGAGGAGTCTGGTCACCCGAAAGCAAAACAAAACACGCCCATTTCTAGCACATTTACGGGTTTTTTCACTTAAGTAAGAAAGTTAAAAACTTTTCACTTAATTCTGTGTTTATTATAATTACATGAGAAATGCTTTTGCGCAATTTAGCGCTATTTTTGCCTTATTTTCGGGATGCTTTATTTCCACTTTATTATCTCTTTAACCACGAAACTGGCCCCCGTGTGATAATGTCCATTTTTAAATACAAGACCTCTTGTTCAGGTATGCTAAAAACCAGATCTTGGATAAATTAGTTCTTAGAATATAATTTCCAGAATCCCCCAGTCAGCATGATCACTACATAATCCAAAAAATATTTTTTGACTGCCATCGTGTATTGAGGCAGGCAAAGGATAGCACAGCCTTTACTGCTGAACATTCCAGTAGAGAGTTATTGTGAAAACTGCCCAACTGTTCCAACCTGTTTTTTCTTGCAAAATCACAGTTTAGTGTCCCCGACAAGGTACTGCTGGTGTAATACATGATATAGTGGCCATATCACATGTACTGTGCATGCATAAACATGTCTGTTGTTCTCCCTTGCAAAATTATTCATCCTACAGACTATTATGTATTGTAAAATACTGTTTCATTCTCTGCGCATGGCCATCTTCGAGCCCAAATCCATCCTCACAGGAGCTTGTTATCTATGGTCCAAACCACATTGCAGAAATAATCCGGTTTGAGTCTGCTTGAACTGCTCTGGCTCAGCGCTAGGGAATCCTGGGAATTATAGTTTATTGTGGCACCAGGGCTCTTGGACAGAGAAGGCTAAATGTCTCACAAACTACAGTTCCCAGAATTCCCTAGCATTGAGCCAGGGCAGTTAAAGTGGTCTCAAACTGGATTATTTCTGCAGTGTTGGACCTATGAGTTCTCCAAACTATCTTCCTAAACCAACAGAGACTTATAGCAGCATTATGGGGGCTTTCCTGGTAACACACTTCAGCAGTGGGTATGGAAGCAAATATCAGATAGCCTTCTTATTGGCCTCTATTATTTCTTTCCTTGTGGCATATTGTTGTCTTTCATGCTTGGACTGCTGGGAAATTCTACATGCTGATGGCAACCAGACTCAGATACATGGGAAATGTAAAGGCATTGCCATATACTAACTGGTCCTTTTCATGCATGCCTAATATAAGGTAACACTATGGACCTTATCACACAGGGCCAAATCCTGACAGAATCCAAAAGAAATCCCGACCTAATACGTATTATTTTTCCGTGTTTACACACGACGTCGCACAGAACCCCAACACAATGCAGCATGATCCGAGTTCTTTTGAATTTCGGTTTCTTCAGGAAGTACAATTGCGCGATGGGATTAATTTCGCTTTTGCCGTAAGTATGGTCACCCAATACATATCGCCAAATATGTATTGGAGAGCATTTCCCTGTAGCGCCGCCTCTCCAAGGGGACCTCCTCGGAGTCCCGCGCCAAGGCAGGGCCGGCGCTTCAAGGAGGACCCCTTGGAGTGCCGATCCGACGCAGGGCCGGCGCTTCAAGGAGGACCCCTTGGAGAGCCGGCCCTGTGTCGGATCGGCGCTCCAAGGAGATCCTCCTTGGAGCGCCGGCCCTGCGTTGGTTCAACGCTCCGAGGGGTCCCCCTTGGAGTGCCGGCCCTGTGTCAGAGCTGTCACTCGCCGCGGCTGTCACCCTTTCCCATGTCGTCCTCGGTGCAGCCGGCCCTCCGCATGGCCGGCGCTCCAAGGAGGACCTCCTTGGTGAACACTGCGGCGGGAGGTCCTCCTCGGAGCGCCAGCCGTGCGGAGGGCCGGCTGCACCGAGGACGACCTGGGAAAGGGTGACAGCCGCGGCGAGTGAGTGACAGCCGCGGCGAGCATAGAGCGCATGTGCAAGAACACCATTGCTTGTACATGTACGGGATCTTCTCACTTGTGTGTGGACGGCAGATACGGTTTCCGGGAGCGCTTTCTAAAAAGCGTGATAAAAGCGCAATGAAAGTAATTGTGTGTGATAGCCATTTGCGTATTGTGGGGTTTCTATTGGTTTAGTTCAGGATTTATTCCTTTATCGCATTCTTATCGCTTTGTGGCCCGCGTGTGATAAGGTCCTATAACTTGCTGTGGAAGAGGTAGTAACACTACATGCCATGGGGGAAGAATACTTAACCCTTCAAAATGTTGTTGGACTGCATAGCTAGCACAGGTAATGATATGGGATCATATGAATTGCAGTCCACTCTCTAGATGCCTTATTTTCTATATGTAGTAGTGCTTGTGACTTCATCAGAGAAGGAGATCCTCACTACTGTTAGACCTCAAACAAGGTCTACATGGTCTACAATCCCCATGGTCTACAATCCTAACATTTATTGAACGTATGAGTTAATATTCACAGCTTGGAATTTAACAAGAACTTCTATCTTCTGCCTATGGGTACTAGATCTTCTTTTCTGAGTATAGGTTATCAGTTTTCTAAGTTTTTTCTTTTGGGTCATTACAAAATTCCAAAAAAGAATGAAGAAGCACAACATTTTGCAAAAACAATTCCCATCTGTAATATAATCAATTGCATTCTGCTTAAATCAATCTATTCATGGTGTGTACAACATGATTAAAATATAACAGATCTACATGTTATCCTTAGGTGATTGTGAAAAGCTGATAAACACACACTCATATCTTCTGGAACTCTGGCCAATCAATAGCTTTCTTTAAGATACTAGCAATATATTTTTCTTTTTCAGTCTGGGACTCTGGGCAGCCATAAGGAAAACTGTCTGCTTAATTTGCATTGCAATGTCAGAAGCAAGAACTGTATTTTGGTTTTGGTTTCTAGTTAAAACAGGATGGAAAAATATCTAGGGGCAAATGAGGACTGGACTCCTGCATCTTTAACTGCAGCAGAGAAGAAAGGATTTCAGCAGATGCCACTTGCATGATGAGGAACATCTGCTAACACTTTCCCCCCATCTACCCAACTATTAAAGACACAGAGCCCAGTCCCCTTTGGCAAATGGTTGTCCTACAGGAAGGAGATACAGGCTGATGCATAATCTCTTAGGAATCACATGTCATACTGCCACGCTTTATCTAATTTATAAGCAAGAAAACCACATGAGAAAGCAATAAAATATCTTCTTTGTTGTTGTTGTGTACCTTCAAGTTATTTTAGAACAGCAACTCTAAGGCTATCACAGTATTTTTTTTGGCACCATTTCTTCAGAGGTTTGCCATTGCCTTCTTCTAAGGCCAAGAAAGTGTGACTTGCCCAAGAGGACTCTGTGGCAGAGCTATAATTTGAACACTGGTCTCCCAGAATCCTAATCCAACACTCCAACAACTATAGCATGCTAACTCAAATATTCTTCTGTTGTTGTGTGCCTTCAAATCACTTCTAGCTTATGGCAACCCTAAGGTGAATTTATCATGGGGTTTTCTGGGGCTGAGAGTGTGTCATTCACCCAAGGTCACCCAGTGGAGCAACTCTGATCTACAGCATCGTAGTCCATCACTCTCTCTAAAATTCTCCTATTTATTTAAAGCAAAATTTAAGAGGGATTTCTGTCACATAACCAGTACTTATTTTAAAGCCCTTTATATTAAAAATAGTTTCAAACAGCATACAGACACATAGCCTAATCTAATATATACACATGCAGAATATGCATGGAATTACAGACCACACAACTAATCCCACACATCTACTCAAGAGTTAAGTTCAACTGCATTCTCACTTGAATCTGTATATTGTAGCCCTAGTATATACCCTTCAATAAGTTCTCAGTCCGTGGTGTCCATAGGGTAGGTCCTACTACTAGTGGGGTGAAACAACCACCTTTGGTAGCAAATACTGGAGATGCTGGAGGACAGAAGTATTGGTCACTTAAAACTACTACAAATATAACAACGAATACAGTCCCATCATCAGTAAAATTCAGCTGCAAGTCTGGCCAGCTTCCGTGCAGAGATCATGAGGAGAAACCACCAAGTCCTTTTTCTCAGGTACCAACATTTTGTTAAGAGAAGTGCAGTTACATATAGTGCAGTTGGAAGGATTATTTTGGGAGAATTAATCAAATTAAATAGCTCCACCTCTTTGGGGGTCATTATAAATGTAAGCCAGGCCCCTTTCACTCTTTTTAAAAGTATGTCTAATTCCCTAGTTTAGGGAGAGGTTTGTCTCTAGAATGGATATTGCCTCTAGGCGCCGAAGTTTCAAGGAGGTAAATACGCAGATATTCTTAATAATAGCTTTCTCTGCTGAAGCCTTTAATATGAGATGGATAGCGTCTCCCTTCATGTTATATTGCTTTTAGATAGAAATGGCTGTACGAATTCTAAAGCTGTTTAAAACCGTAACACCAAAGATCCTTTAGAGTGGTTTAAAGAAAAACAAACTCAAAACATCTTGATTTAAAGAAAAACAATTTCCCACTCAAAAGCCTAACTTTAAACTTAATTGCCTAGTGAAAAAATGAGTCTAAAGGGAAAACTGCCTATATTGATTTGTATAATGTGGTATTGTTATTGTTGAGTGTCACTTTGTATAACCGAAATACATAGTAGAGGAGTTTAGAATAAATCTCTTCTGTTGTTGTTCTTGGCTGGTAATTAAGTTGTCCCTACTTATTATTATTGTGTATTTCTCTTGTAGTGGGGTGAAAAGACCATTATAGAGCTTTCTAAATATAATAAGGAATGGTAGTGTTTTAGCAGATATGAGAGAACTTAGTTTATATTGCCATGGTAGACTGATATAATGACTCCAACCTGTTACATAGTAACTTAAATGGAAATATTTAAACTTCTTTGAAATGACACCAGTGCAAAACAGGTAATTCCACCAATAGATGTATTGGACTGAAAACAAAACAAAGCAAAATCTTGAGAATAATTACCATTTGGGCATGCCAAAGATAATATAAGAATTTGCAATTTAATTACAAAATGCTAGCATTTAAAGCAAAACCTTTTGTTGTTTTGTGTTTGTGATCATATTTGTTCCTTCTTTTTTTATGGTGGCCTAAAATGAACCTATCACAGGGTTTTCTTGGCAATATTTGTTCAGAGGGGATCTGCCATTGCTTTTTTCTGAAACTGAGAGAATGTGACTTGCCCATAGTCACCCAGTATGTTTCCATTGCCAAGCAGGGATTCAGACCCTGGACTCCAGAATCATAGGTTTAAAACTGCGGAAATAATTGTTTGAGACTGCTTTGACTGCCCTGGCTCAATGCTAGGGAATCCTGGGAACTGTAGTTTTGTGAGACATTTTACCTCCTCTGTCAGGGAGCTCTGGTGCCATAATAAACTACAATTCCCAGAGTCCCTAGCACTGAATCAGGGCAGTTAAAGCAGCCTCAAACTGGACAATTTTTGCAGTGTGTTTTGGACCACAGTCCAACATTCAAGCTGCTACACCATGCTATATACCAAAGCCAAAACAGTTTTGTAACAATATATTTGCTTTTAACAATATCTTCTGATTTCTGTAGACCAGGGGATGCAAAACATTGGCCATTGAGATATTTTGGATAAAACTCATAGAGCCTGTTTCTCTTGGCTGTGCTGGGTGGGTCTGATTAGAATTGTAGGCCAAAGCAATGCCATCTCACATCTGTGCTGTGGATCAAGATGCTGTTAAAGACACATGAGGACACCAGCCCATTTGTCCTCCACACTTGGCATCCCTCTATATAAAGTGTGTGTCTCTTCTGATTATAATTGGCTCTTATCGAGTAGCCACCTAAAGCTTTGTTTGACTGATTGGCTAATAAAACTGCTTAACATTTGCAATTCTAACAGACAGGAATCAAATATAATAGTCTCTAGACAAAATACTCTGCTTGTAGTTTAAGCAGCAGGAAGACTAGTAGTACCCTGAAGACTTATAAATTTATTATGGCATAGGTTTTTATGAGCTAGAGCCCAATTACTTTGATGCATCAGATCCAAGTGGACTGCAGCTCATGAAAGCTTACATGTCAGTAAATGTATTGCTTTTGATAAAATGTTACTTCTCACTGACCACCAGTGAACCTAAGACTGGGCTTGTCTAGTCTTTCTGTGTCAGAAATAGTGCAAATTGAGTCCACTTTAACTGCCCTGACTCAGTGCTAGGGAATCATGGGAACTGTAGTTTATTGTGGCACCAGAGCACTCTGACAGAGAAGGCTCAATGGGCCTCGGCAGATGACCAATAGGGTCGTCTCTGAGGCAAGGAAGAGGAGGGGCAGCCACACGAGCGGCGCCCCTTCCTCCTCCCGAGGTTGCCCTCGGAGCTGCCGGCCCTCCGCACGGCCGGCGCGCCAAGGGCAACCTCCCGCCACAGCGTCCACACACACTGCGGCGGAAAAGCCAGGGAAAGTGTGCCCGACGCGTTTAGGGCGCACTTTCCCTGTCTTCTGAAAGGAGTGCCAAATTTCAGGGACGCCGCCGGTGCGCCGCTGTGCGATTGCCTCGCTCCAGCGGTGCACCGTCCCAGGGCGTCCCTTTGCAAGATTTGATCAGGGCTGTTTTTCCATTGCTTTCCCCTGATGTTGAGTTCGCAATATCATTTATTAGAATGGGATATTCCAGTTACTAGAAACTTGACCTAGGCTGTTTCTTCTCTAAGTGTCAGCCTATGAACTAAGAGAACAAAATATGAATTGCATCTTGAAAGAAATAAACCTAGGCTATTGCTATGAACACATATTCAAAAGCAGTTGGATGAGAGTCAGGCTGCTGTAAAAGCCTTTTGTTACAGAGACAGTAAAAACTGATTGTAGCTTTTACATACATATAACAGCTTGTGTGCCACACAAATACCAGATGCTAAAGTAAACACATTTCCAACAAGGTAGAGGTTTTGCTTTAATAAAATTAAAGGTATGAGCCAGATGTCACTACAAAGGTAGGTTGTTGCTTCAGTGGTGTCACAATGAATCAAAATCTGATACCATTCGAACACTATGGTACAGGATGGTGCTATTCAAAGTGGTGGCCTGTGGAAAGAAAGAAATTGTAGTCATTGAACACAAAAGTCCTCCACATCAGATAACATAAGAACTACTGCTATAGGGTCCATCAAGAGTATGTGGTTTACCTTCATGGTGTCAGTTTTTCCTTAAAATGGATTCATCCAGATTTTTTTCTACTCATTAGGTAGGTGTGTGTGTGTTTTTGAGAGGAGGATGTGCCTGTCTACACATTTAGTGATGCTCGAGTCAAGAAATAATTTACCTGGATGGCTATTTGAAGAAGGAAGCTGACAAGTAGTGAGGCTGAGTTCTGTACCCAGAAAAAGGCCTGTAAGCAAGTTTTGCTGCAGAAACTATTTTCTCTGTACACACGTTTGGATTCTGGACTGAGATACTGGAAGGTCAAACAACAAACCTGCAGGATCTAGATTTGGCCTGGTTTCAGCAGTTTTGACCCCTATTCTAAAGGTTGTTTGAGATGCCTGGAATATGCTGAAACATCTCTAGATCTAGAGATCCTTTCTAGAGGCTTTCTAGGGGGCTTTCTATCCTTTGTTAGGTAAAGTTCTTATCCCAGCACATGATTAATTAAAAGTTCTATTAACTTAAGAAGTTAAAGGGATTACACTTTCATACACCTTCTTCATAAAATTTCCTTTTTTTCCTGCTTTGCCTCAAATTTAAGGCAACCCCCCCCCATCCCCATTTTCAGATACAGAAGCACATTACAGCCCAATCTTGGGCATGCTGACTCAGAAGCAGTTTCCTCTTACGGTAGTTGTCATGCTTATCCTCCACCTCCATAAAAGCTGATATGGAGACATATTCTACAGGTATTTTCTGAGAAGACTGTACTGCTCTGCACAGCTACCTGAGAACAAGTACCATCAAGCACAGTGGGATTTTGTTAACAACTTTGATTTATGGTTATCCTATGAATGAAAGACTTCTAAGTCACCCTATCATAAACAGCCCTGCTCAGGTCTTGCAGTCTCAGGGCAGTGGTTTTCTTGATTGAGTCTAACCATCTGGAATGCAGTCTACCTCTTTTCCTATTGCCTTCTTCCTTTTCAAGCATTATTGTCTTTTCTAGTGAGTCATGTTTTCTCATTATATGTTCCAGGTATGACAATCTCAGTTTCTAAGAAGAGTGCAGGCTTGATTTGCTCAAGGAGCCATTGATTTGTCTTTTTAGTGGTCTCTGTAAACCTCTTCTTCAGCACATTTCAAATGGGTTTTCTTCCTATCAGCTTTCCTCACTGTCTAGCGTTCACAACTCGACACAGAAATGGGAAATGCAGTGGCAAGTACAATCCTAACTTAAATTATATATCATTACACTTCAGGATCTTGTTTGGTGCCTTCATAGCTGCCCTTCCAAGTCCTAGTTTTCTTCTTATTTCTTGACTTATGTCTCCATTCTACTTAATGACTGGGCCAAAGTATGGAAAATCTTATTTCAATGTCTTCATTGTATTTAAACTAAATTTAAAGTTATCTAAATGATCTGTGGTCATTATTTTTATTTTCTTAATGTTTAACTGTAAAACTGCTTTTGCACTTGCTTCCTTGACTTTCTTTAGTAATCATTCCAAATATTTACAATTTTTTGCTAGTAGTATGGTATCACGGGCTTGTCTTAAATTACTGAGGTTCCTTCCTCCAATTTTCAGGCCTACCTCTTAGTCTAATCCTGCTCTAGGTATGATATGTTCCATATACAAGTTAAACAGATATGGTGCTAAAATGTAGCCTTGCCTGGCCCACTTGCAAATCTGAAACCATTTCATTTGTCTGTATTCTGTCCAATACATGGCAGTTAAAGTGGTGTCAGACTGCATGATTTCTACAGTGTAGATGCACACTTTAAAAAGAAGGGCTGCTGGTGTGAAATGACAGCTTGAAAAGTGATATAGGCAAACCGAAAACTAGTAGGACAAGTGACAACTCCAGCAGAGCCCTTGTTTTCTCCTTGATGAAGAAACAATAGCTTTCCCCCCCCCCTCCATTGTCTCACATACAGCAACACTAACAGGGCAGGAGAAAGAAAAAGAAAGTTGCAAATAATAATAATTACAATAATTAGACACAAACTAGCTTGGTGGAGTGTGAGGCTTCCTTGGAAGGCATCTACATCGTAGAAATAATGCAGTTTGACTCCGCTTTAATGCCCATGGTGCCAACCTACAGAATCCTGGGAGGTCTAGTTTTATGAGGCACAAGCACGCTTTGGCAGAGAAGGCAAAGACCTTGCGAAACTACAAATCCCAGATTGCATAGGCTGAAGCTTTTCACAGCACTTTAAAATGATGGTTTGAGTGTTGGACTCTGGAGGCCAGAGTTTGAATCCCAGCTCATCCATGAAACCCACTGAATGACTTTGGGCAAGTCACACTTTCTCAGCCTCAGAGAGGCTTTCATTTAGTCTCAACGGTGCCACAAGATCTCTCTACAACACATACTGATTCTTTAGAAAAATGACCATTTTGTCTTATCAGTATGTAGAGAGATCTTGTAGTACCTTTAAGGCAAACTGAAAGAAAGCAGTGGGCAGCATGAGCTTTCCTTGACTTCAGTCTGCTCCCTCAGATGCAGCTGATGGAGTGGAAAGCCAGGGACAAATATAAATGGTTATTGTTCTTTAGTGGAGTGGAAAGCCAGGTCTTTCCACCTTTCCACCTGAGGAAAGTAGACTTTCTGAGGGAGTAGACTGAACCTTAGCAAAGTCCATGTTGCCAGCTTCTTTCTTTCAGTGAGTCTCAAAAGGTGCTGCTACAAGATCTCTCTACATATCACTGTAGTTAAAACAGTATAAAATTTGTTGTTGTTAACTGCCCTTGAGTTGATCTTGACTCATGGCGACCCTATGGATGCGACATCTCCAAGACCCTCTCTCCTCCACTGTTCTGCTTAAACCCCATACCTGTGACCTCCTTAATAGAGTCCATTCAACTGGCATGCCACCTTCCTCCTCTCTTCCTACTTCCCTCCACCTGTCCTAACATTATTGTCTTTTCTTCTCATGATGTGTCCAAAGTACGACAGTCTACTCTAAAGGCCTTTGCAGACTGCTAGAAATAGTGCAAATTGACTCCACTTTAAGGGTTAGGGTTAGGGAATCATGGGAACTGTATTTTATTGTGGCACCAGAGCTCTCTGACAGAGAAGGCTCAATGTCTCAGAAAAAAAAATTCCCATGATTCCCTAGCACTAACCCTACCCCTTAAAGTGGACTCAATTTGCACTATTTCTGGCAGTCTGCAAAGGCCCTAAGTCTTATCATCTTGTCTTCTAGGGATATTTTTGGCTTGATCTGCTCTAGGATCCATTTGTTTGTCCTTTTGGGATCCTTACTCAGCACTCTTCTCCAGCCCCACATTATCTCAAATGCATTAATTTTCTTCCTACCACCTTTTTACCTGTCTAGCTCTCACATCCATACATGGCAATAGGGAATACAATGGCTTGTATTCTTCTAACTTTTGTGCTCAGTTGTATCTCTTTGCATTTTAGGGTCTTTCCTAGTTCTTTCCTAGCCACCACTAAGCCATTCTAAGGGGGGGTTGCAGACTGCCAGAAATAGAGCAAATTGAGTCCACTTTTAGGGTTAAGGTTAGTGCTAGGGAATCATGGGAATTGTATTTTTTTCTGAGACATTGAGCCTTCCCTGTCAGAGAGCTCTTGTGCCACAATAAACTACAGTTCCCATGATTCCCTAACCTTAACCCTAACCCTTAAAGTGGACTCAATTTGCACTATTTCTGGCAGTCTGCAACCCCCCTTAGTCTTCCTTCTGACTTTTAGGAGGGAAAGATTTTTCTTGCCAGGGCCTCCATTTTGCAGTGCCTGGTCCTCCTCTCACCTGTGCGGAGAGGGGAGGACATCGGGTCACCTTGGGCACCACAACAACCACAACCACAACAACAAAAAGGGATGGGTGAGATGCAAGTCGAGCTTCCTCTGCAGCCCTGGGAGGAAAGGGAAGGGGGGGGGGGGAGGAAGGTGTCTGTGTGTTTGTGCGCCTGCGCGAAGGTTGGGGCCCTAGTTCTGGAGCTAGACTCCTGGAGGGAAGAAGGGAAGGAAGGAAGGAAAGAGGGAAGGGGGGAAAGAAGGAGGGAGTCCGGGCTGGGAGCTCCCTGGACGGCAGGAGGAGCCCCACCAGCCTCAGCAGGAGCAGCTCTTCCAGAGGTTTGGCCTGGTCTGCAAGAGCAACTGATGTTCCCCCTTCCCCACCGCAGCCAAAGCTTCCAAGGTAAGCAAAAGAAGGAAGAGGAAGAGGAAGAGGAAGAGGAAGAGGAAGGCCCTGTGCATGAGAGAGTTGGCCTCCCTTTGGCCCCCCTTTTTGGGGATAGGAGCAGGAAGGGGGGGCCAGCCCCAAAGGAGGACCTTGGAAGCAAGATGTAGGACTCTCTCTCTGTCTTTGTGCATTGACCTCCCTGTCCTCCTTTGGCCAGCTCCCCAGAGGAGGAGAAGTGGAGGACGTTGCCAGAAACAGGGAGGGATACTGCTTGCTCCCAACACCCCTAGAGAAATAAATGTCAGTTCCTTGCTGCTTGGTCCTGCTCAAGATGGAGGACCTTCCAGGAGAAAGGAGGAAAAAAAAAAGGGGGGGGGGAGGATGCTCCAAAATAGAAGCCCCAGGCACTCCTAGAAAGAAATGCCAAGCCATGCTTCTTAGTCTTGCCCCAAATGGAAGACATGGGGGAATTTCTCCTGGGTGGAAGGTGGGAATGGAGGGCAGGTCCTGGAAAAGGAGGACTTCTGGGTACCCAGGATGGAAAGAAGGAGGCAATGGCATCATCCAGTCTTCCAAGCTAGCAGCTGAGGTGGGGCAAGGGGGATCTCTCACACAACACACACAGAGCAGGGATGCCTTAGATCCTGGGGTGAAAAGAGGAGGGATGTCTCCCCCTCTTCCTCCTCTCTGATTTTGCAGCCTCTAAAGGCCTCTTGTGGCTTGGGAAAAAGGGTTTTTTTTCTTCTTGCATCCAGACTCTCCTCCTCCTTCTCTTCCTCTCTTCCTTCTCCTCCTCCTCTTTCTCTCTACCTCCTCCTCTTTCTCCTCCTCCTCCTCCTTTTCTTCTTTTCCTCCTCCTCCTCCTCTTTCTTCTCTTTCTCCTTCAACTGTCTTGGCTTTAAAAGGATGGTCCTCTAGGATGGCCTGGGAGGGTCCCTGTGCCTCTCAGGCATGGGCTTCCCAGGCAAGGGAGAGATTTCCTCGGGGTAGCCCTTGCCTTCCTGCCTCCTCCTCCTCCTGATGCACCGGATTTCCTCTGTGGCGGTGTGGGAACCGTGTGGGGAAAGCCCTCTCGGTAGGTGCATTTTTGTTATTGCTGTTGTGGGATTTGTCCCCTTCCAGGGGTTCGTCTCTCTGGGTTTCCATAGTGAGCGCTGCAGCAAAAGAAGCCCTGGGACTCCTGAAAAAGAAGGGCCCTGATGGACCTTCCTGCCAAGTTTTTAACTTTTCTTTTCTTCTGTTTCAGTTCGGTTCCTGGAACTGAGCTCGGCCCATGGTTTTGAGAAGATGAATAGCTTGGGAGATGTATGGCACGAGTGTCTCGGAGTGTGTGCAGAGTGCTTAGTCCTCTGGTTGATGAATTGCTGCAGCCAGGCTACGCTTTCCGCACTATATTCTCGTAGTGCTGCTATCCCACTATTATTGGCCTGTCTCCCTCCTGTTGCGTTCTGAGGCTTGTAGATTTAATTCTAGAATTAGAGTTGTAGAATTGTAAATGGCCATCCCTCAACTGCAAATCCCAGAATGCAACAGGAGGCAGCCAGAGCACTAATAGTGGAATAGCAGCACTATAAGAGATAGTAGTGCAGAAAAGTGGTCAGAAGGCATTCCTTGAAACAGTGGACTTCTAAGCTCACTGGGGGGGGGGGGGTTTGCAGACTGCCAGGAGTAGTGCAAATTGAGTCCACTTTTAGGGTTAGGGTTAGTGCTAGGGAATCATGGGAATTGTGTTGTTGTTTTTCTGAGACATTGAGCCTTCTCTGTCAGAGAGCTCTGGTGCCACAATAAAATACAGTTCCCATGATTCCCTAACCCTAACCCTAACCCTAAAAGTGGACTCAATTTGCACTATTTCTGGCATCTGCAACCCCCCTGGGTGACCTTGGGTGAGTCACATACTCTCAGCCTCAGGGGAAGGCAATGACAAACCTCCTCTGAACAAATCTTGCCAAGAAAAACCCCACCTTAGGGTAGCCATAAGTAAGAAATGACTTGTAGACACACAACAACAACAGGCTCACATTGTAGCTTAGGTATTGAACCCAGAAGTATGCGTATGCACAAGTAAAGCTTGAGACAGATGGAGCAGTGGCTCCATCTCTTGAAGTAAGTGGTCCTCTTTTATTCTCACTGGGTTTGTAGAGGTGATTGTTTCCTCAATGGATCCACACTCTACTGTGCCATGCTCAACTAGATTTGGGGAGGAACTGTTGTGTTTCCTTCTAAAATATCTGCTGTGTTGTTGTTTTGTGCATTCAGGTTGTTGTTGTTCACTTTGTTGCTGTTTGCCTTCAAGTTGTTTCCAACTTATGGTGATCCTAAGGGCCAACCTGTCATGGAGTTTTCTTGGCAAGATTTGTTCAGATAAGATTTGCCATTGTCTTCCTTTGAGGAAGAGAGAGTGTGACTTGCTCAAGGTCACTCAGTGGGTTTCATGGCCAAGCTGGGAATTGAACCCTGGTCTCCAGAGTCATAGTCCAACATTCAAACCATTATGGCATGCTGGCAAACTACGCCACAGATATTTTTTCATATAGTGGCAGTGCAGCAAAGGAAGGTGTTTTGCATTTTCTTCTGCAAAACAGATGGTTGGGAATAAGAGAAGAAAGAAAGAAAAAACAATAGAGAAGCAAAGAGGCTCAGACAAGGAGTTTTAAAAGCCTGAGCCACTGTTTTGGTTCCTTTGACCTTGCTTGGTTTATCCACCTTGTGGTGAGGCTATTTTCCCTGTTCAAAGACTTGACATTGACCTGGGCTGCATCCACACTGCATATATCATCCAATTTTACGCCACTTTAACTACCCTGGCTCAATGCTATGGGATTCTGGGAATTGTAGTTTTGTGAGACATTTGGCCTTTTCTGTTAGAGAGCCCTGGTGTCCCATCAAACTACCCAGAATTCCATTGATCGATGGCAGTTCAAACTGTGTCAAACTGGATTATTTCTCCAGTGCAGATGCAGTGCTGGTTTTCCACAGCTACCATGTCAAAACCACCAGAGAAGTTATATTTTCCTATAAGTAATAGCAGGATCTTAATTTTTTTTAATTAAAATTAAATTAAATCCCTGTAAAAAGATTCCACGTTGATGAACCTGTTGATGTGCATGAATGATAGCATCATCATGAGGAAATAATTACTTAGAATACCTAATTTATTTGAATCCTGCAGCTTTTAAAGAACAGCAGTTGTGTTAACTTGAATGTATTAATTCAATGGACTTGGGTGAGCCTACTTGTGCAGTACATCTATCTGTTAAATTGAAACTGCATTGGTTAACTAGAATAATATGCATTGATGCCTTTGTTTAACCATCATCTGGATGGATAAAGTAACCTCTCATGAGTGACTTAATCTGGGGCATTTTTGACTCCAATAAGAAGTCTGCTATTTGGTGATATATAAAAATGTCCTGTGATCATACAAGTGTTTGTGGGTGGAGAATACACCGCATCAGCAAATGCAACAGAAAATGAAACATCTGTTTTCAATAGCTGTTTGTAGATAAGGGAAATCTGAAATGCTTTGGACCAGAGGTTTTGGATTTCACATTTCTTTTTTAAAATTTATTTTGGAATACCTGTATTTGCATATATGTACATAATGAGACCTGGAACAACTACTAAGAAAGATCAAGGAAGAAACTGCAAAGGCAGGCCTATTGAACATAAAGAAAACAAAAATTATGACTACAGAGAATCTACACAAATTTGAATTAGAAATGAAGAAATAGAAATAGTAAAAGAATTCTCATACCTGGTATCAAACATGGATAGAAATGGAGATTGCAGCCAAGAAATCAGAAGATTAAGAATGGGAAGGGCAGCTATGAAAGAACAAGAGAGGATCCTAAAATGCAAGGATATACAATTGAGCACAAAAGTTAGACTAGTACAAGCTATTGTATTCCCTATACCATGTATGGATGTGAGAGCTGGACAGTTAAGAAGGAGGATAGGAGGGAAATCATCTTATTTAAGATGTGGTGCTGGAGAAGAGTGCTGAGGATCCCATGGACAGCCAAAATTACAAACAAGTGGGTCCTAGAGCAGATCAAACCAGAAATCTCCCTGGAAGCCAAGATGACAAAACTCAGGTTGTTGTACTTTGGACACATCATGAGAAGGCATGAATCATTGGAAAAAACAACAATGCTGGGGAAGGTGGAGGGAAGTAGGAGGAGAGGAAGGCCGCAGTTGAGATGGATGGGCTCTATTAAAGAGATTCCAAGTATGGGTTTGCAGGAGTTGGGCAGAGCAGTGGAGGACAGGGTCTTGGATGTCTCATCACCAGGGTCCCCATGGGTTGAAATCAATTTGAGGGCAGTTAACAACAAAAAATGGCACCCAATCTAAACACAAAATTCATTTATGTTTCATTGACATTTTAATAATTTTGTGCATGAAACAAAGTTTGTGTGCATGAACCACCAGAAAACAAAGCTGTCACTAGCTCAGTCACCCTGAAAAATATTTTGGTTTTTAGAATATTTCAGATTTTGGAATTCCAGATAAGTGAAATTCAATCTGTAATTTGTTTGCAGGAACATAACCAACTTAACTGTAGTAGATTGGTTGGAACAAATTTTGTCCCATTTTTTGTCAGAAATTTGGAGATATTGTCTTAAATCCTATGGTTAGTCCCAACCTGAGTAGAACCATGGAAAAATTTGAACTTACTTATATGTTGACTAAAGGGCCTACCCTAGTTGGGACTAACCAACAGGATTCTGGCCATTATTTACAAGTCTTCAAATGATATTATACATTTTAGAGTGGTTCTACTTAGTTTTGTCTTGGTCTAGTTCCATGTGAATCCTATGAGGAAAACATGTCCCTGGAAAATTAAAATGTCCCATCTGCCTGGATGAAGATTAAAATACTGTTATCATTCATAAATTGTTACGTCATTTTAATTCTGGCTTTTTAAAGGAAGGATTTCTCTGTGCAGGTGCAGGAAGCATTGATTTATCTATTTTAACTTTTCTGGGTCTTTAGCAGTTTTCACCTTATTCTTGTCTGTTGTACATAGGCTTCTGTACTGTTGTTTCTTCTGTTGGGTATGAAATTTAGGCATGTGATATGATTTCTCATACAGACTGTTTTCTTTTTCTAAAGTAAAATGTGTGTTGAGCTTGCGTAAGAGTACTGTCATCTTACTGAGGAATAGAGAAAATGCTGACTTCCTATAAAAGAGTTTTGTCTTAAAAACAAACAAACAGAAAATGCTTCTGTCAGCTGTTTTTATACTCAACACTCATAAGTTATCCAAGGACAGCTTTCCAGGAAGATTAGTTTGCTTGTGGAAGGAGTCCATGTTTCCTGAAAATTCATCCCAAAACAGCTTGTGCCAACTTCTTATGAGAATAAATTAGGCTAAAGTAGGTCTGTCTGTCAGTCAATTCAATCTGAGGGCTATTTCATTTTTACTAACTCAAGAAGCCACTTTGTAGTCTTAATCACAGAACAGCATTTTGATACAATTTTAACTTGATGATTTTTTTTTTGAAAAGCTGTTCTCATTTCTCTCTCTATCTCTCTCTGATCACTTCCAAGTATGTTCTACCATCAGCCCTCCATATCCACAGATTCTTTATCCACAGGTTCAAGCATCCATTGCTTGAAAATATTTAAAAAAAAATCCAAAAAGCAAACATTGATTTTACCATTTTATATAAAGGGCACCATTTTACTTATCCCATTGTATTTAATGGGACTTGAGCATCCATGGATTTTGGTATCCATGGGGGTTCCTGGTACCAAACCCCAGTGGATACCAAGGGCCCACTGTATTTGAGACATTCTCTCTTCCTTCTTTATTCTCATTATATTGCAGTCTTTCTTCTTTTAATTCCTATTGCTGTATCCCAGACTTTGCCCCCTTCTCCAGTCTTTATTTATGGACTGCTTGTCTTCTTTTAAAATCTCTTTCTCCCATTTCTTCACTAAGTACACAGAGTTTTCCCTCTCCCTGTGTTTTGTACCCCCAAAGGATTCTCAGATGTTAGTGTGCTGTGCAACATATGTGAAAACCAGTGCCAACTCCACAACATATTTCCAAATCTGTGGGGAGGAGGGACAATACAAATGTAGTGGTGGTAGTATTTGCTCACCTTGTTCCCACTCCTAATACAGTAGATATATTGGGGGTGAGTTGTAAGTGTGGGAAAGAGCTGCAAACAAGAGGAATGTGGCATTCCCCCATGAACAAGCAAGTGGAATGAGAGGAGGCTGCAATCTTACTTTGTGCAGGTCTGTTGTGAAAAGATGATAGTGTGGCAAAGCTGACCTTGAGAGGAAAAACAATTCTTGCTGTAGCAAGGTTTGTTCACTGTGCTAAGAGTGTAATCTAAGATCTGTAATTCACTCCACAGAGGCCAGAAGATACAGTAAAGGACAAATCGTACATTACATTGCCATGAGGTTTATAACTGATTTGACCCCCCCTTTTTTTTTTTTACTAAATATACAGTCGGCCCTCCGTTTTCGTGGGAGATCTGCTCGAGACACCCCCCCCAAATGGAGATTCGCAAATATTTGAGCCCCATAGGCACGCCCCATTGATTTAAATGGAGGTTGCTCCCCCGTGAATATGCAAAACCACGGACTTCAAGTCCCCAAGAATGGAGGGGTGACTGAAGTTGGTTGGGGGGGGTGATAATTTGACTGAAGAGGTTTTACCCCTTAGCTTTGCTTGTTACATGCTTGCAAGTCAACTCCAATTCATGGTGACCCTATCCTAGAATTTTCTTGGCATGATTTATTCAGGCGAGGTTTACCAGTGCCTTCATCTAAGGCTGAGAGAGTGTGACTTGCCCAGTGGATTTCCATGGCTAAGTGAGGATTCCAACCCTGGTCTCTCAGAATCCTAGTCCAACATTCAAACTATTGTACCGTGCTGGTTCCTTAGGCTTACACCATTTTCTTATTCTTATCTGCTGTACCCAAGTTATTGTCAAATGGATGCATAAGTGTAAGTACACCCCCCCTTGCTCTTTGTGTAATAGATAATAGCTGTGGGAGAGGGGGATTGAGGCAATGATACGTGAATGAAAGGTTACACACATTTCCATGTTGTTTTGGTTTTCAAAGAAGCAGTTCCTTCTACTGCATACAGGTGTCCTCAGCTAGATGCATACAAACCCAGGCACCAGGGAAGTTGGTCATGGATTTCCCATCATAAAATTTATTCTGTAGGTTTTTGTGGGTTTTTCAGACTGTGAGGCTGTGTTCTAGAAGACAGTATTCCTGACATTTCACCTGTATCTGTGGCTGGCATCTTCAGAGAATGAGAATTGCCATGTTCACCATTATCTGAAGATGCCAGCCACAAGATGCAAGCGAAACGTAAGGATTACATTCTTCTAGAACATGGCCTCACAGCCCAAAAAACCCATAAAAACCTATGGATGCTGGCCGTGAAAGCCTTCGACTTGACAGTGTATTCTGTCTTAAGATAGCTCAGTATTTGTTTCCTTGCTGCTGCAAACTAATGTAGTTGTTAAATTTAGGTAAAGATATACTTGTATTTTGCCACTGTTTTCTGATTTCTCATGAATAATGGCTGGGCTTTTGATCCATGCTAGAGAAGCTGCTTGAAGTGTCATATTCCCCTAGACCCCATTTCCATGCCTTCTACATGCATTTTACATTTTACTCAATGTTTATCTTTAGAAACTTCATGCTTCTCCCCCCCCCCCCCCCATAGTAATTGACAGGAACAATATGGAGAGCATGGATTGCATTACACACACAAACCAAAAAATTACTGGAGAGAAAATGAAGCACATAGAGGCAGAATCTACACGCCAGTATGGCCTGGGCCTCTTCTGAACCTGCCTCAGTTTATTTTTGATCCAGGTCAACCATTGCTGTATCACACTAGTGTTTTTAGTCTGATTTGAACTGTACTCGTGAGTCCCATGTAGGTGTAAACTCAGAGCAAGGGGGCACGTCAGCAATGAGCATATAGAAGATCTGCTGTTTTGGCCATGTGATTTAGGATGAGCTGCAACCTCTGGGATTAAAAAAAAAATCTCTTGCACATAAGCATGTACTGCTTTCCAGGAAAGGCAGCATGGCATAGTGGTTTAAGCATTGGACTATGACTCCAGAGACTAGCGTTCGATTCCCAGCTCAGTCATGAAACACACTGGGTGACCTTGGGCAAATCACATACTCTCAGACTCAGAGGATGGCAATGGCAAACTCTCTCTAAAGAAACTTGCCAAGAAAACCCCATGATAGGTGCACTGTAGGGTTGCCATAAGTCAGAAATGACATGAAGGCTCACAACAACAACAGCAGCAATGCTCACAATTACAGATTTGAATATCTTGTCAAACTGTTCATTTGTAATATGTTTTTATTTTAACTACAGCCTTATCAGTGTGCACCCATCTGCATTATCTCTGCTTTAAACAGTACAGTTTTCTATGTGTCTACTTGGAAGTAAGCCCTAATGGTTTTACTGATACTTTCTCAAAAGTAAAAGCATTATCTCAAGCTTTCCTTTCACTTTTGGTGAAGAAAGAGGGGAGGGGGACTGTGGATTTTCTTTCAGTGACCAAATATTACAAGGGAGCCTACTGAGATTTCCTCACCTGTGTTTATCCCTTGCATACTAGATGTTGGAAGCAGCTGGGGCAAAGACATCCAGATCCTCACAACTTGTTGCAGTGGACGGCTTGGGGTCTGACTTGCTGGAAACCACAATGACAGAAGATCTTCCCCAAGTCATCCAGCCCCCAGTCCTCCTGGATCGCCCCAAAGGAGCAGCACATTAGTCCTCACTGGGGTACAGGTACTAATGTGCTGCTCCTTTGGGGTGATCCAGGACGACTGGAGCTGGCTGACTTGGGGGAGATCCTTTGTTGTTTTGGCTTCCAGCGAGTCAGACCCCAAGCAAATCTGAGGCAAATACTATACAGCGATATGTGCAAATGCTTTAAGGCTGGGGGGGGGGGTCGTTCCTCAGAGAAAATCTGAAAAACCAATCTCTGCCCCGTCCCCCCATATGGAATTAAAGCTGAGACTAAACTGTAATGTGGACCACATATAAAAACGATCACCCCCCTCCCAACCCCTCCCCCAGAGGAAACTAGATTTAAAAAGTGGTCCTTTTTATCCCAGCTATGGGGGGGTTGCAGACTGCCAGAAATAGTGTGAATTCAGTCCACTTTTAGGGTTAGGGTTAGAGTTAGGGAACCATGGGAACTGTATTTTATTGTGGCATCAGAGTTGTCTGACAGAGAAGGCTCAATGTCTCAGAAAAATAACAGTTCCCATGATTCCCTAGCACTAACCCTAACCCTAAAAGTGGACTGAATTCACACTATTTCTGGCAGTCTGCAACCCCCCTATAACTTGTAAGAAGAACAAGGGCTGAAAACAGGCTGAAATGCATTTTAGCCTTGTGTAGAATTGACTAAAAGAGTACTGGAGTTCTTGTAAATGGTGTTTTGTTTGTTTGCTTGTTTGTTTCAACATAGGAGAATCAACTTCAGACCAGATTACTGGTGTAGATTCCCACTTGCTTTTAGACTGTTGTAGCTGCTGCAGTGCTGTTACTGGATATCAGCAATACAGTACTTGGTGGAAAAACCAAGAAAGCATAATATTTCTAAAGATTAAGTGTTATGACTATTATGCTGACCCATTCCTAAAAATGTGGTTACATTAGTGTTAGTAGACTGTGGGAAAGGAAATAAAGAAGTGGGGGAAAATAATAGGTTTGGAATTTTCCCCAACTATTGGATTTTTTTCTCTAAAATTGGAGGAACGGGTGGTACTACTAGCAGTGTATTAATCTGAAGCTGAGATAGCTTGAAAGCAGATTTCAATTTAAACCAGTGGAATTGTTTCCAAATAAATATGGTTAGGATTGTACATCTCTCTTACATGAGTCTTCTAAAATAGAAGTGTGTGGCCTTCCTGAAGTTGTTGAATTCCCATCTGCCCTAGCAAGCATAGCCTGCGGAGAGTGATAGGAGTTGCAATCCAGCAACATCTGGAGGCCACATTTCTCATCCTGTTCTGAAGGCTGCTTCCTTCAATAGAATTTTTAAAACAGAGGCATATAAAATATTTCACATATCTCCATAAATAGTAATGTGCATGCGGTAAATGGATGGGGAGACTGTTTGTATCATACAGAGAATGAAACAGGGAACTCAGAGTAACTTTTGCACCATGCTGCATGTGTCTTTCCTGAAACTGAGAAGAAGAGGTAAAAAGGTTGCTCTTTCAGACAGGCAATAACTTCATTTTTCTTCTCCCTACAGATGAGATGGCCAGTTTCTTGGTCATTTGAGTTGCCCCAACTTCAGTTCAACAGAGCAACATAGATGTAGAGACACATGTCTGGAGCATTGCGTTCCAGAAGTGTGATGCAGAATTTCAGCCCATATATCTATGTAGAATTAGATAGAATTGAAAAGAAAATTGAAAAGAAAATATTTTGCAGTGAAAAAGCCAAGCCCATTTCTGCAAAGGAGCTTTCCCTTTCCCTTGGGTCCCACTTTGGGAGAAAGGCGGGATAAAAATAAAATAAAATAAATTTCTTTGCTTTCTACTCCAACATCTTTTTTTAAGTCAAGAGCTTTGCAGTTGAAAACAGATCAGTAGTACTGTTGGCATCCTCTTTTTTGCTCTCTTGCAGCCCATCACACATTGATATAGGTTACCTGCTTTCAAAACAGTAATGCAAGGTCAGTCTATTACCAACTCAAACCTGTCCAGGACAAGTGAAAGAGACCTACATAAGACCTGCCTTAAGTCTCCAAAGAGGATGTTTCTCATGAGAGTTCTGGGGTCTCATAAGATCTTTAACCTTACAGGAAAATCTTGTGATGCCATGCCAGTAATCCTTGTGAGATAATAAATATCACCAGTGGGAGGGTGCAACACCTTGGCTTGGAGAGCCGAGAATAGGAAGAGCAAGCATCAGTCACACTCACAACAGACATACCGCTCTCCCCAGCATTTGATACAGTTGAAAGTATGACTGTTGCCCACTTTTCTCATGCACATCACAAATAGGGGATTTGGAGCCACTCAGATCAAAAAGATATGGAACAAGAATTTTGACCTCTAAATATGGGACTTTGTACAAAAGAGGACAGCTGACAACCCTAATACACACACACACATCACATCACATCACATCCAGTTTTCTCAGAAATGTGTATGGGGTTAATTCATGCAAGGTTTTGATCTTGGGTCAAGGTGATTTTAATACTAAAATCCCTCTTGGCCCTTTAAGTTCGGGAAGGAATCTCATGGCTCATGGACCACATGCACTCCCACTCATTTTTGTAGGCCCTGGACAGCTGCTGTCATACCTCCCCCCCCCCCCCATCCCTGAAAATGGGTGAAGGTAGTGGAGGAAGAATTGCTCCTAGAAGTTGAAGGAGTATCAATTTTCCTTTAGAAACGAGGTACAGCATCACATCTGCTTCTGGTCCTACCTAACCAAAAGCAGACTTTTGTGGTGTCTTTTTTGGTTACCCTGATCATTCAGGGGAAGGCTTGTAAAAGTGAGTGGATCTGTAAATAATGGCAAACAATAAATATGCCATATAAATTGAATTATCAGTTAAAAAGTTACCGTACCATTGACAAAATATCCATGCCCTAGCTGTTAAAGTTTTTTTTTACATGGTACATGTAACTGGCATTTTTACTAAAGGTTAGGCTTAATACTGAAGGTGAGCAAAGCCCAGCCACACACAAATGCAAGCTGTTTATGCAGCCCTTGGCTTTATAGACTCCTTGGCCTTCCCTTTTCTTGGTCAAGCCTCCAGCAATTCACCATTTAAATAGGTTGCAGGGCCTTCTTGCACTATTTAACTGTTTAAACATTTTGGTCCTATTACCTTCAAAGGCATGATTAGAGGGAATGCAGAGAGGGCATGCTCAGTAGTTTGTCCCATGCTCTTGAATGCTGTTCTCTTTGTTATCCTTCTCTAGGCAAGTTAAGACTACACTTATCCCTCCCAATTTGTGGGGATCCATTCCGGACCCCCACCTGTGAATCAGAAAAAAACACAAATATTCAAGTCCCCATTGGTTATAATGGCTCCGCGCGTGCCATTTTGTCCCTCCTGCCTTGCTGTCTGCAAATGATCAAAACCGTGGACAGCAAGTCTGCGAACAGGGAGGGACACGTGTATATTGTTTTCTTATGATGTTTTAATTAAGATGTTTTAATGGATATATTGGTTTAATACTTTTTAAGGGGTGGATGGGTTTTGGGGTTTTTTGGATTGTATTGTAATATATTGTATGGAATTTTAATTGCTGTAAGCCGCCCCGATTGCTTGACAGAGGGGTGGGATACAAATAAATTTTATTATTTATTATTAATTTTATTATTGTTGCTGTTGTTGCAGGCATTTTGGAACCAGCTGTTTATAGGAAAAAGGCTTTTGATACTGGGGAGGGTTTTATTTTTGCCTTTTATAATGGACATGTTTCCTGTTGTTCTTAATTTAACTGACTGACCCCTGCACTTCTGGTTTGGTTTGGATATTTTTGGCAGTCTGTACAGCCCACCAGTCTGATGTGCCAGGGATATAAAATTGCCCCTTGGACTCAGTGCAGTTGCTCACTTTTGCTTTGTAGCCCCATCTAGTTTAAATGGCTTTTAAATTACTGAATATAACAGTAATAAAGAGAAACAACACTTGTGTTGACTACTACTACAACTACTACTACTACTACTAAAATTTATATTTATTTGACTTTTTAATTTGACCTATATATTTATTTAAAATTTATTTGTCTGGTTGAATAGGGGAAGGAATAACTGGTATCTTCGTGTTGTTTAACAAGTCATCCAGGATATTTAGGGTATCTAGCACTCCTGTAATTTTCTACTAAGACTCTCTGACCTCCTTTGTTGTATTATATTGTATTATGTTTTTGTTTCCATCTTATGGTGACTCTATCACAGGGTTTTCTGGGGCTGAGAGTATGTGACTTCCCCAAGGTTATCCAGTGGCTTTCCATGGCTGAGTAGGGAATCGAACCCTGGTCTCCAGGGTCATAGTCCAATGCTCACACCACTACAATATGCTGCCTCTTTCTGAACACCTTTAGCTTGTTTCTTTAAATTACATCTGTAATAATTGTTTTCTTTCCTAAATAGAAAACTGGTTGCTACTGCATATTAGAATTGCTTGCACATCTTGTAATACAGTAAAATGACCCGTTTCCTATTTTTCAAGCCTTCCATCAGTATTTTTTCAAGCCTTCCAGTGATAATTGGAAATATTATAATACTGTGAAGTCTAAAACCTTCATTTGGGTCTTTACTATTCCATTTTCTCTGAAATTTCTTCCCACTTGCAAAAAAAGTGTCATGTTTATAATTGTCTTGTAAACACCTCATTTAATGATATATGGCATTGGTGTCTCAGAATGACAACACAGTTTGATGGAACATTATATTTAAAGGTAGTGAAAGCACCTGGCTTCACCCAAGTTGGTTTGGCCTTAATTTGACACAGTGAAGGAAGGCTTCAAGAAAAGTTACACTCGCTGTCACTTGGAAATCTGTATCTGCATTTCCTAATTGAAGCCATAGGCACTGAATAAAACCATGTGGACTAGGATCCATGATGCACCAGTAGAGTCCCTTGAAGGAGGGAACTATAGTTCTATAACCTTGAGAGGATCTGTCATATAGTAGGGGTAGAGGGCAGCTCTATAATTTTATCACTTGAACTACTCCTTTCTATTTTCAAAGTGTAATGATTGTAGTTAGACATCCAATGACTGAAGATGGCACTATAGGCTTCAAACACATGGATATATCTAAATTAACTAATATTTATGTCTTTTTAAAACCCCAACAACCTCCAGGTGCTCATTCTTAGAGTCCCCTTAACATACATGCCAGGTTTCAGGCACTTCCTTTTCATAGTTTTAGTACAACCCCCCTATTATAGGGTTTTCCTGGCAAGATTTATTCAGAGGAGGCTTGCCATAGCCTTCCTCTGATTTCAGCCCTGGTCTTGTCCTACACCGAAACCACTATACCAACCTATCTCAGCAAAGTCTTATATCAAAAATTACACACCTTTTACTATTAAAAATAAACTGGTTAAGAAATTAACTGCAGTGATGTAACTGTTATTGCATTTTGTGGCACATAAGGACATGAAGTCAGTGTAGGTTAGTGATACTTGTAGCTGAATGTATGTTTTGTCCAGTGTTTTTTTCAGATTGATATATTTCGTTATGATTTGATTAATGTGTTTGTGCCTAGAACTCAAAGGATTTGCCACTGCCCCACTTCAGAAATATTACTGGCTTCTTGTTATAGGAAAGCAATAGGGCAGGATTGGTATAAAGTGAAGCTGTAGGTTTAGATCAGATTCTGTGAAGTATTACCTGAAGGCCATGAAACCTGGAAGGAAGGGGAGATCATTTTTAAGGCTAGCATTAGTTTAGGTGGCTGCTCCATTAACTTATATCTAGAGCTGATGGCATTTCAGACTGCATCAAGGAGTGAAGAGTGGACTTTACTGTCAAAGTGCTTCTTTCATCTCTGTTTGTGGCAGTCTTATTCTTATTCATAGCCTAATAGCAAATATGTAAAGGTTTTCTAGGTGCTCTGAGAAGAATCTGCAGAAAAACTCTTCTTTGAACTCTTGGAAAGATTTTTTACCATTATCTGACTTTACTGCTTTACCTGCTGGGAAATCTATATGGTGCTTTCCCCCGTAAGACTTGTTCGTTCTCCTTTATATCTGTTCAGTTCAGCTGTCTCAGCTTGGATCAAATGCATTCACTCTAAGTTTTGGTATAAAAGCAGTGAATTCTAATGTGTGGATTCCATTAACCTCATTAAGTCATGAGAAGATCTATCATATGTCAGATTTAATAGTAAGCAAAAATACAGGAATTTGGAGCCCTGTTGTTTCCTGTTACAGCTCAGGGAAATCAAGAAATATATATAATACCCAGAAAGGTGCATGCATAAATTAGAATATATTTGTGTTCACCAGAATCAGCATGGTATAGTGGCGTGAGCATTAGAGTACAACTCTGGAGACCAGGGTTCAAATCCCTGCTCAGTCATGGAAATCCACTAAGGCCGTTGCCACGCTGCAGAATTAATGCAGTTTGACACCACTTTAACTATCATGGTTCCATCCTCTGGAATCCTGGGAGTGGTAGTTTGTTGTTGGACCAGAGCTATCTGACAGAGAAGGCTAAATAATTCACAAAACTACAAATCTCAGAATTCCATAACATTGAGCACACTGTTAAAGTGATGTTAAACTGTATTCATTCTGCAGTGTAGATGCTGACTAGGTGACCTCAGGCAAGTCATACTATCTCAGCCTCAGAGAAAAGACAAAAGCAATCTCCTTCTTTTGAAGAAAACCCTGTGATAAATTTGCCGTTGTTGTTGTTGTGGTGGTGGTGCCTTCAAGTTTTTCCCAACTTCTGGCAATCCTAAGGTGAACCTGTCATGGGGCTTGCTTGGCATGTTCAGAGGAGGTTTGCCATTGCCTTCCCCTGAGGCTGAGAGCGTGTGACTTGCCCAAGGTCATCCAGTAGGTTTTATGGCCCAGTGGGAATCAAAGCCTGGTCTCCAGTCGTACTCCAATGCTCAAACCATTATGCCACGAAAGCAAAGTGAATGCTAAATATTTATTTTTTGTTTAAAGGTATGAACCAGTTAACTTACCTTCATTACATTAAATAAAACCTCTTGTCCAAGGCTGTCTTTTTCTTTAAAAAAACTCATGTTCAGGGTATGTTCTAGCAATGCCCCTTCTTATAAGTTTTTCAGAGGGTGAAGTTATTTTCAAGAGTTCTGAATATTGCTCTTTAATTGGCATATTTTGAGCTGAGCACAAAAGCTGCCAAACTATTGCTCAGAAATGATGAGGTATCCCTTTTCAAACCATTGCCTTCCCTTGAGGCTGAGAGCATGGCCATGCTGGGAATCGAACCCTGGTTTCTAGAGTCGTAGACCAACAATCAAACCACTATGCCATGCTGGGCTCCATAAGTCAGAAATTATGTGAAGGCACACAACAACAACAACAATGTGTTCTCTAGTTCAGAACTTTTGAAGGAGAACTATAAAAAAATTCTTCTGTTTTTCAGTGATCCCCAAAATATTCTGAAGAGATTTGTGTTTTAGTGTGTCAATAAATTACCAGAACAACTGGTAAGATCTGTGCTAGCATTACTTTCAGGGGAAAAAGCAACCTAGATCAGAGATGTTTGATGAAAGCCTTGTTTGAAGGCCTGCCCACATTGTAGGTGCCATGCATCGATTGTTCGAAAGAGGTTTCCATTGGGCAGAGGGCTACTGAAAAGTCCTTTTTCTTGTGCTGTAGAAAGCTCTGTCTTTTGTTGATGAGTACTTGGCAAAAGAACAGACAGGGTTCTATGGGTGACCAGGGGCTTTCAGCTGGTTCAGTAGTTTTACAATAATAAAATGCATTTAACCATCTCATAACTGCTGGGGATTCGTGTTTATGGGGTTGCTAGTGATCAAATGTGACTCTAAAAACCTACATTTTCAGCCTGGTTTGTCTCAACTAAAAGATTTTCTGAGATGCTGCATATCGAGGCATTGGGAAATGCTGTCTGCAGGTTTCTATCATTGGTGGGATGCCTTGAGACAAGCAGTTGCAACAGGAACCCAAGGGATTACTCCAGGTACCTATTCTCAATGCACCCCATAACCAAGAGTGTGCTGCAGATATCATTTCCCAGCACCCCAGTCTGCAGCACCTCAGAAGCCCTTCGGCTAGGACACTGCCATGCTGAAAAGGTTGGTTTGGGGACTGTGCCATTGTCATAAAGAGCTCCATCATCATAGATATGTCTGGATCTTGAGCATGTCTCTTAAGCTGTGTATTATGTAACATGTTACATACTGCGGGAAGTTACCTAAATTACTAAAAGGTATCCCCTCCTGCATAAAGTAAATACAGTTGGCCTTTCATATTCATGAATTTTTTTATCCACAGATTCAACCATCAACAGCTTGAAAATATTAAAAAAAACAAATACATTCTGAAAAGCAAACTTTGATTTTGCTATTTTATATAAGGGACATCATTTTACTCTGCTATTGTATTTAATGGGACTTGAGCACCCATGGATTTTGATATCCACAGGAGCAGCAGATACCAAGAGCCTACTGTACTAGCGCAGTTGTAAGCTAGCATGCTTTAGTAATCAGGTTTATACCATTGTGTGGGAAATGACATGAAAAAGTATCAAAAGGAAGCTCTGTTTTTAAATAGCCTGTTTTGTTTTGCTGATTTAAATTGTTTTAAATTGTCTTGATTTAAAGAAGTGTTTCATGCAGGGGGCAAAAACAGCATTGCTACTTACAAAGGAGGATACTAATTTAGTTTCAATATTTCCTGGTGGTTGGAATGCTTGCGACAATGCTTTCCATATCAGAGTCCCATCTTGCACAGATGACAGGCTTGTACTTGCCTTTCTTTGTCTGTAAGCATTCCATTTTACTTTGTGGAATTTTGAGTTAAAAATGGGGCTGCTGAGTTTGTTGACGTCTGGCTGTGCCATGATCGCCATCTCAAGCAGGACGTGAGGGGGCGGCTGTGTTTTACAATAAAAGGGGTGTGTAGGGAGCTAAAACAATTTATTTCCTGTGCTTTCTCATGCAAGTATTCTTCTTTCAGTTGGCTCTGGTGCCAGGAGTACATCTCTGTGGCTGTAGAGAAAAGTGCTTGAATCAACAGGGCTAGAGATGCTTCATCTCCCCTTGCCTTGCCTATGTTTAGTGACTGTTTGTGCTACTTTATAAAGGAAAAAGGGATGTGGTGGCTTAGTGGTTAAGATGCCAATTCTGATGATCAGAAGATCAGATGGTTGGCAGTTCGAGGCCCGGGTGCTGCATGATGGAGTGAGCTGCTGTCACTAGTCCCAGCTTCGGCCAACCTAGCAGTTCAAAAGCATGCAAATGCAAGTAGATAGATAGGTACCACTTTGGCAGGAAGGTAACAGCATTCAGCGCAATCATGTTGGCCACATGACCACCAGATGACCACCTCGGATGATGCTGGCTCTTTGGCTTAGGAATGGAGATGAGCACCACACCCTAAGGTCGGTTATGACTAGACATTCATGTCAAGGGACTACCTTTATCTTTATAAAAGAAACAGTGCTCTGCCTGATGGGCTGTCGGAGGACACTTTTGAAGGTCTCTCCAGCCCAAGCCTAGTGTAACGCTAAACGTAGAGCAGGGTTCCTGAAGCTGAGGCCCGATTCACACTACACAATTATAGCACTGTTATTCTACTTTAACCATCATGGTTCCACCCCATGGAATCCTGGGATTTGCAGTGGAGTGTGGGGTGCTTAGAATTCTCAGCCAAAGTACTAAACTACAAACTCCAAGATATCATAGGATGGAAACATACCAATTAATATGGAATAATAGCACTATCATTGTGTAGTGTGAATGGTGCCCTGGACAGCAGGCAGGTAGGTCACCCGATGAGATGAATGGCATTTCTCTTTAAGTTATAGTAATTACTTCTAAGTTTGCATGTGTCAGTTACCATGAGCCATACTACGACCCTCTCCCTTGGCACTGCATTTACTCTCTCTCTTCCCCCCCCTTTTTTTCTTTTTCTCTTGCTATTATTTTTTTCATATTCCTTTGATTTGGGTTTGGGGACTTTAACAGTAGACTTGCATACTTCTCCTGTTTTCATGTTTAGTCAGATTAGAGAAGCTTTTAAACAGACTTCTGGCATTGCTGAGTTTCACTTTGGTAGAAGTAAGGCTTCTGAGAGCAAAAGTTTTCTTTTGGGAGTAGAAGCCAATTTCTGTCTTACACTTGGTTGCCTCTGTTGTGTCCAGGAAAACAAATATGTTGGCTCGTGAAAGATCACCAGCAGGAAGAAATAGCTTGCATATAAAATACCTGTGGCAAATATGATGGTTGCCAAATCTGATTGTTTTCTGAAGTAGAATCTATAGAGGTGAAAAGCACAGAGCACAGATGTAGGTATCTACTTGAGCACGCTCTAGCTCTCTCTAGGCAGCATTGAGGGCCCAATCCTCCCTGCTGTGGTGGCCAAAGAAGGTGAATAAGGGAGGAGGTAGCAGCTGCTTGTTGTTGTTGTGTGCCTTCTAGTCATTTCCAATTTATGGCAACCCTAAGACAAATGTATCATGGGGGTTTCTTGGCAAGATTTGTTCAGAGGAGGTTTGCCTTTGGCTTCCCTTGAGGCTGAGAGCATGTGGTTTGCCCAAGGTCACCCAGTGGGTTTCATGGCTGAACTGGGAATTGAACCATGGTCTCCAACATTGTAGTTCAATACTCAAACCGCTACACCATGCTGGAAAAGGGAAAACAAGGATAGATTTCTGTTTACTCATGTAGTCCTTAAAATACAAAGGGCAGTATTAAGCTCCTTTTTGGAGTCGCTATCTAAGTTGGAAATGAAGGCATTCAACACCTCATAGATGCAATTTAATGTTATGTGTAATTAAGTCCTGAAGTGAGCAAAGAATTACAGGAACAAAGCCAGAGGAGCAGAACTCCTAAAGTGAAACAAAATTCCTGCATCCATTTTTGCCTGCAGCCTAATCAAGGTTTTCCTTAGCCTTTAGTCCTTTCTGGTTCTTACCCTGCAAATAGTGTGTTTTTGAGTGTGCTGTCCTCTTTGACGCATGTTGAGATCTGTGTTGGAACACTATTAAAAACTTACCATAAGATCTCTTTTCTTGATTGTACTCTTGTAAATAGGCACTCACTCACATTTGGCAGAAAAAGTGAGCATGGGGGAAATCTGTTGTAAATGTAAAAGCTAAAAGCACATTTTTAGCACAATATACATGTATGTTAGAGTCGTTTCACTGGATCCTACGGTTGGGCCATGGCTTTGAGCTCACTCATTGCATGTTGGTCAATTAGCTTCCCACTCACCATATGAGAGGTCAGAGAGAAAGGGATGTGTGTGTGCTTATGGAAAGATTGGCTAAATGTGGGCCTGGACTTATGCAACCTCTGAGAAAGCACAATCACTTGTGCAACTGTCTTTATGCTAGGATTGTGCCTAAACAGAATTCAGTACATTGTAGGACTGCTCTGCTTTTTGTTTGCTATCTAGCTATCGTGCTATGAATGGTTAATAGGTACAGGTATGTGTGAACTGGCTAGCAAAATGTGGCTGTGAAGCTGGTAATGCTTGCAGACAGGAGTATCACTATGGGGGTGCAGGGGATTTGTGTCACACCAGGTGACTCCCTAAGGGGAAGTGACATACTGCTTTCCCAAATATCTGCCTTTTGGCAGAAATGGGCCGAGGTATTCACCTACATCCCTTTAAAATGCTGGCGTGAGTGCGGTAAGGCTCAGTTGAAAGAGAAAGGAGAGGACCCAGGTTTTATAAAAATTAAATTTAAAATTTTAATTTTAATTAAAAAAATAAAATTATTCTTTAAAATTTTCTTTAAAAACATAACCATATGAAACAATGTACATAATATATTTAGGCTGTGCATATAATATTGTAATTTAAAGGTATAATTTTAATTTTACTAGTTATTTTTGTCACAACGATTGCCATTACATTCAGTGATATTTATGAGTCACATTATTACAAAAAAAACATTACTAAAGATTCTGTATGGTGATGTATGAGGGGAGGTCAGTTGGGTGTGTGTGTGCCACCATTAGTTACTGCACCAGGTGTTGCTGACCATAGTGATGCCATGTCTTGCAGGCATCATTTGCACGTTTGACATAGCAGCTAATTTAAAATGGGTTTTCCAGAATCTGTAAACTTATTTTCTTCCCCTTAATGATGTAGTTGTTATAGCTTGTCCAATGTGTATTGGAGAATCAGGAGATCTAAGAGAATAGCTTTGTGTGCATATAAAACTGCAGTTAGTTTGATCAAGTGGAGAATGCAAACTGGTCGTATACTTTTATTTGCAATGGTAGTAGAGAAAGAAAGTGGAGGGGGGAAACACAGATTGAGGAGAATCCACTGAAGCTGAAAATAAAACCTTACTGGTATAATAGAGATATCAACATGAATACTTGTGATAGTGAACGACCCTTGCATGTTCTTTTTTGTTCTATCTCAGGTGGCGACAGACAAGGTTACAGGGAAGCTGAGTTCTACTCTCTCATGGGTGAAGAACACTGTCAGTCAAATGGCCAGCCAGGTGGCAAGTCCATCTGCCTCATTACACACTACATCCTCCTCTACCACACTTTCCACTCCAGCATTGTCTCCGTCGTCTCCGGCAGAATTGAGTCCCGATGAGTTAGAGCTACTGGCCAAGTTGGAAGAGCAGAATAGGTAGGTGGCAAATGATCTTTGGCATTTAAGAGTGAATGGGCAAGGAAAGAAATGGTTCATGGAACCACAACGTACTTTAGTGTGGCCTGAAGTGAAGTTTCTATCAAAATTTAGAAAGAATTGTTGGCATTTGTCAGTGTTCTGGAAGTATAAAGCCAGCTCCAGTGGTGTGTGTGTTTTACAGCTGATTTGTCTGACCATTGGTCATGGCACATATGATTACACGTGTTAGGTGATGATAAGCTCAGCTTGGAAGTTGGCCAATTGCCTGGGGTGTAACAATTCTGTAAGACCCATCTGTTGCCAGGTGCGTGGGCTGTGACAGCCTGTGGCACATAGGATTGTGAAGGCAGGTGGCTCACATTAAACAACAACAGGACAGCATTCTTGTACTTTCTTGAAAAAGCAGAACTAGCTGTATTCAAGGCTGTGGAACATATCATTTCTTTTAAATCACTATGGGGCTTTGCAGACCAGCCTAAAGGGCCAGCCTGGGGATGGAGTTGGAGCGGGGCAGCCACACGCCGGCCACCCTAACTCCACCTCGATGCTGTCCTGACGCTGCGCGCTTGTTCGCATGGCGCATGGTGTCAGGACACCCTCTTGGTGCAGCGTGCGCACATGCTGTGCCAAAAGGGTGCAAAAAAGCCACCGCCATGGCTGAAAGGGCAGCCTTTTGTCACCCCCGAAAGGAGTGGCATTTTGTCGCCCTTTTGGGGTAGCAAAAAGGAGGATCGGGGCTGCGGCATGCGGTTGCTGTGGCCCCAATCCGCAGCTCCCAGGGGTGGTTCTGTGCCGCCCCTTTAGGCCGGTCAGCATCGCCCTATGTTTCCATCGTATTTGAAAACATTTTGAGACATTTTCTTGAGTCCAAGGTACATTCCTGTCATTCTGGTTGAGTGTCATACTCCTCTGGAATCAAGCAGGCTGCAGTTATCTCTCATAACAAAAACTTGTGACACTGTCCACTCAGGAGAACGTAATAACCGTACTTGAAGGAATATATATAGTGCAGTTTTTGTGCTTACTGCTTTCTCAGTTCACTTGGAGCCAAACAAATCCTTTTACTAACCTAAAAATAGGATTATTTTATTGTATGTTTATTTCAATACAATTGATTTGACCAATGCCTTTGGCTTGGCATGACTAATGCTTTCTTTCACAATTTTGTATTACATTGCATTTTGTACTGGCATTTACAGGAAAGACCAATAATAGTGGCCTTCTTTGTTTCTTTTGTTAACATCTGTTCATTTGGCACATCATAAAACTTAGCTTGTTTCTAATTGTCCGGATTGTTTAACTTTCAGCTCAGAGTTAATTTAGATTAAATGAAGCAAGAACACCATAGCACTTCTGACTATTATTAGGGCAGTCATGTGGATTATAACTCATTTAGGTGATCTCTTTCTGTACTCTGCCTTAAGCGTTGAGCAAAGATGGTGTGTTTTTAGTACCTCCTACATAGTACAGTATGTTCACTTTTCTGTGCTAAGGAATAGGTGTCTCAGACTATTTTCAAAGCCTAAACTAAACAAATAAGCTTCCATCTGTTTTTTTTTTTAAGTGGTACTATGTAAGGGGCTTTTGTGATGAACAGTTCAAATTCCATTGTCTCAGTTATACTGAACAGGGCTAATAACTCAACTGACAAATAACTTGTTTTATCCTATTCATTGTATGCTAGTGAGTTTCAATAGCTGCTGTATTTCTAAGCTGTTTTCACAGGTCATGTTGTTTCTAAACCTGTTTCTGTAGAATTATGTGCTCTGTGAATAAGATCTGCTAAACTCAAAGAACTTTTCTACATAATGAGAGTTCCCCCCCCCCCTTACTTACTTTAGAACTTACTTTTTGGATGGAACTATAAATGTTTCTTTCAGGTGGCTTTTCTGCTGCTGGCTTATCCTCTCCTTTCCCTCTTCCCAGCCCCCAATGTATCTGGAACATTCTTCCCCCCCCCCCCCCGAAAAATGCAGCCATTTGATTGTGGTTTTTAATTTTATAAATGTATCCTGTTGTCATTGGCCACTTTGGATGCTTAATTCAGAAAGGTACAGGCTGAGTTTCCGTTATCCGGAATTCCAAAATCCAATATTATCCACAAGGGTGGCTTAGATACTGTCACCTTTGCTTTCTAATGGTTCAGTGTACCCAAACTTTATTTAATGCACAAGATTATTAAAAATATTGTGTATAAAATTACCTCCAGGAGTATGAGATGTATAAGAAACATAAATCAATTTCTTGTTTAGAATTGGGTCGCATCGCCAAGATATCTCATTATGTATATGCAAATATTCCAAAATCTGAAAAACTCTGAAATGCAAAACAGTTCTTGTCTCAAACTCTTTGGATAAGGGAGAGTCAACCTGTACTGTAAACCTTAATTTTATTTTATTTTTCTTATTTAGTTATTCATAGGCTGTGTTCCTTCTCCATGCTAAAATGTCTTTTTTTTTTTAATCCAAACATGTTCCAGGAGTTAGTTCATTTCTATTGGTCTTCCCCCATCATTAAATTTCTTAAAAACACAGGTTTGGGCTTCACCCTTGTCCTCTGTTAGTATTTGGGTAACAACACTCTTTGGAAAACGGAAGTAACGTCTCAGATGTGATACTAATTTTTTTAGTATCTTAAAGTGTGCTTGTAAAACTGATATTCCTTTAGACCAAAGCAATGTTGAAACAGCTGGATGAACTAACTCAGGGGTAGGCAACCTTTCCCCTTTAAGAGCCGAGGGACTTCAGCTCCCAGAAGCCTCAGCCATGTTGGCCAATAGTCCCATGTTGGTCAATAGCTCCTGGGATTCTGGGAGATGAAGTCCCTCGGCCCTTAAAGGGGAAAGGTTGCCTACCCCTGACTAGCTGTTATGTCTGCTTAAAACCGTAGTCTCTTGGAAACCTGAGCAATTACTTGGTTCCATTTACTAAGTATGTGAGCTGAACTGCTCTTTGGAGCACTAAAAGATTCAAATTACACCTCTTGGTGGTGGAGAGGACTTTGACCCAAGCAAGTGTGCAAGTCTTGACAGAAACAGAAACGTTCAAAAGGGAAGTAATGAAACTTTCTCTGGCAAAAAACAAAAACAAAATCTTTACTTTTTGTAAACTGTGCTACTGGGTCAAATGATGGGATATGTTCCCCTCCAAGATAAGTTAGAATGGTTCAGTCCTAACGAATAAGGAATCCATTTGTGGAAGGTAAATCATTGATGGGAATGAAGTTTTCTCCTTAACCGCTTATGGTTATTAAAAACGTCAGGGTCTGAATTAAAGAACAATGGATTTACCAAGGTAAGATTCACACCATAGAATAATAAGAAATATTTTACAGTGTAAATGTTCTGTATAGCCCAATTGTACAAGAGTGTAGCTTTCAGTATTAAGTATTTGCTTTTAAGAGTGCCTATTGCACTTTCTAATCTTTTCTGGAGTTTGGACTTGTTTACCGTGAAGCTTGTAATGAAAAAGTTTCCTTGGTCTCTGCACGTATGTGGAGAAGTGCAGTTTTGCTTTATGAACTACAGAGAATATGATTCTTGAATCAATTTCTGATCTTTGTATTCATTATTAATACATCTGAAAGGAAGATTAATACAGGAAATTAAAGAAGCCACTTGCATATGGAATGAGAGAATATACAGGGGATTACGTTTTGAGGTTCTGTAGCTCTGAATATTTATTTGGATTCCACACTTCCTTTCTATTGTAAATCTTTTTCCCCCTGTGTCCTTACTACTTAAATGCAGTGGTGTCACTAAGGCTGGCGTCATCCTGTGCAGTAACTCATGGTGTCACTCCCCATTGACTTCCTCTCATACAACACCATACAGAATCCTTAGTAATGTTTTTTGTACTAATATGACTCATAAATCATAATTCCCCCTTTGACCTCCTTATAGCTTTTATCTGTAATTTTTCTCTCAATAGTTTTGGAATATCTTTCACACTTCTGTGGATTGACACTATTTATTAAAGAAATAATTGGAAATGGTGAGTGCAGGTATAACTGTTATTGAAACTAGGATCACCTTAGGCCCACCATAAATTGAAGACAACTTCAAGGCATAGATCAACAAAAACTGCAACAGAATGGTATTTGTTGCTCATATAGTCAAATACTTATTATAAATATATTTTTTAAATCTGGTAAGGAAATGATAGATTCCTTAGAGGAATAAGTGTTCATAGTTTTGTCTATGGTTGCATCCCTTATTAGTCCTTGATTGTAGCTAAGCTTCTCACTATTTGGATGCTACTTGCCTAGATATCTAAAGAATTGCATATTCCATCAATAAATAGATACAGTATTCCTAATTGTCTGGCAATGTGAATACAAGTATTGGGAGACGATTCAGTGGTAGGAGCAGTAGAAAATAACTTTTCCTGTTCTGGCAAATATCTCCTTTTCCATTTTTGGAGTCAACCTGGCTTGGAGTGAAGGGAAGAAAGACACGTAATAAACACAGATATTCATATAACAGATAAATACAATTGTGTACATTTCAATCATACACATTTAACAAGTAAGTCATATCCCTATGTCTATATTGTCATTACATACTAATCCTTTTCAACCTCCCTAATGTTTACTACTTAAGAAGATTTTACTTGAATGTATCTTTTAAGTTATTGTAAGCTGCTTTGAGTCCCATGCCAAGAGAAAGGTGGGGTATAAATTAAATAATTAATTAATAAAAATTATCCTAATAAGTCTTTCTATAGCATTTTATTTGTGAGAGGAAGATACACATCCAACCTATTTCTACTGGTATAGTCAGCTCTGTGTTTAATTGTCTCTATAATAACCCCTTTTTAAAAAGATATTGACTCATGAGGTCTATTAAACATTCTCCTGTTTTTTTTAAAAAAAATAAATTAAATAACAAGTAAGATTCTTAGTGTAATCTGTACTATGCATAGTAATAAAGTTGGCCATGCAAGCAGGCATTTAAAATTTGACTTATGGTAGTGTTTTAAGTTTTATAATGAAAAGACTGGCTGATAAAAAGCTGAAACTGGTTTGTGCCTACTGCAGATTGTTGGAGACTGACAGCAAATCACTGCGATCGGTAAATGGGTCAAGAAGAAACAGTGGCTCCTCACTTGTATCTAGTTCATCAGCTTCTAGCAATCTCAGCCATCTAGAAGAAGATACCTGGATCCTTTGGGGGAGAATTGTAAATGAGTGGGAAGATGTGCGGAGAAAGAAAGAGAAGCAAGTTAAGGTTCGTTGATTTGTAACAATCAAACGTTTCACTGATTTTCAGTGTTGGCATTAAAAATAGCACTCCTTCTGAATGCAGCAATACACAAATTATGCTTATTGTGATCTATTGTACTGTAAAATAGAATATCATTGAAGCTAAACTTCAAAAAGACAACTGGAGAGGAAACAATGTATTCTTGTTGGACTCCAAAAATGTTTGCAGGTCTACACACTGCAAGTAAATGTCATCTTGGCAAAATATTTATTTATTATTACATAGTTTTTAGCAATTAAAGCAAGCTAAGCTATATTTTGAGATACATTTGAGATTTGAATTCATAGTAGATGCTTAAGGGTGTAAAATTGTGTTAAATCTTTGCACTGGACAAATCAGTGAATTTCCTTTATACAGTAGCCCTTCCATTTTCGTGGACTTGACGTCTGCATCCAATGCCCATTCATGGGTGGCAAACGGAGGGGGACAAAATAGGGGGGGTGCACCCATGGGTGCGCACCGCCATTCAAGCCAATGGCGATTTCCCCCTGCGAAAATGGAGGGGCGACCCTAGTTTATCTTTGTCCCGCACATTTTATTTATATGTGTAAAAGAGATGAGAAGTTTACAGAGTAAGATGATGGGTTGTTTTTTTGTTAAATTTGAGGTAATTATGTGCTTTATTAGTAATAAATAATGCTCATCTTAATGTTTTTTTTTTTGTTTTTTTTTTGTTTTTTGTAAAATGCTCTAGGAACTGGTTCGCAAAGGGATACCTCATCACTTCCGAGCAATAGTTTGGCAGCTTTTGTGCTCAGCTCAAAATATGCCGATTAAGGAGCAATATTCAGAACTCTTGAAAATGACTTCACCCTCTGAAAAACTTATAAGAAGGGACATTGCTAGAACATACCCTGAACATGAGTTTTTTAAAGAAAAAGACAGCCTTGGACAAGAGGTTTTATTTAATGTAATGAAGGTAAGTTAACTGGTTCATACCTTTAAACAGAAAACAAGTATTTAGCATTCACTCTGCTTTCGTGGCATAGTGGTTTGAGCATTGGAGTACGACTGGAGACCAGGGTTTGATTCCCACTAGGCCATAAAACCTACTGGATGAGCTTGGGCAAGTCACATGCTCTCAGCCTCAGGGGATAGCAATGGCAAACCTCCTTTGAACAAATCTTACCAAGAAAACATAAGTTGGAAACAACTTGAAGGCACAACACACACACACATACAGTTTTGCTTTTATCCTTGACACCCAATGTAGCCTCTCTGTTTGGTGAGATAGACTTCTGGATGCTGTTTAGTATAAGGAAAAAGAGATATTTCTCCACCCCCCACCCACCAGTGTTATGCGCTTCCACTTTTGGCAGTGGAGTGCTAAACTAGATGGTCCCAATGTGTGGCTTAGTTTTGTCTGGTCTTGTTTTTTTGTTTCATTATTTCATAGCATCCCTAACATGGATCATAACATGAAGTAGCTTCTGTTGCCTTTTGAGCAATATGAGTGAAAGTTGATCAGAGTAGCTATGAAAGGGAAGCTAGAGGATTTGAATTCATTTGGTTTGTGATAGTACAGGTTGAGTCTCCCTTATCCAAAATGCTTGGGACCAGAAATGTTTGGATTTCAGGTTTTTGTATTTGCATATATGTACATAATGAGATATCTTAGAATTGGGATCCAGATCCAAACACAAAGTTCATTTATGTTTCATATGCATCTTATACGTATAGCCTGAAAGTAATTTTATACACAATATTATTTAATAATTTTGTGCATGAAACAAATTTTGTGTACACTGACTAAGCAGAAAACAAAAGTGTCACTGTCTCAGCCACCCATGAAAAACATTTTTTTTTAATATTTCAGAATTCCAGACAAGGAAGACTGAACCTGTACTATAGTAAACTGAGGACACTTGCTAGAGATCAGAAGTAGGGAACACATGCCCCTCCAGATATTTTTCAACTGCAGCACTCATCTGATCTAAGTAACATAACCCATGGTATGGGGTGATGGGAGCTGCAGTCCAGCAATATCAGGAAGGTTATATATTCCCCCTATTCCTGCTTCTAGATCAGTGAATGGACAAATAATTCCCAGTGCTTGCTTCAGCTGTTGTTTCTGTTGCTTTTTAAACTATGGGAATGCTATTTTCAGATACTGCAGTGTACAAAGGCATGAGCTCACAGATGTTCGCTACACAGGTTTCTGCAATCTATATTGTGAATGTTTGCATTGCCAGCCCAAGACATTTTGCTGCCTGAGGCAGAGCAGTAATTGGCAACCCAGTCTTGCCTGTCAAGATAGATATTATCAGAGCCAATCAAATTATTTTGATATCTGAGGCAGAAAATCCCCAAAGTGTCATCGCACTCTCTGGAATTTTAAATAGAATAAAAATAAGTTAACAAGTTGTTTCCTTTTTATGACACCCCCCCCCCCCCCGCTCCACTGGTTGCTTGAGGTAGCTGTTGGCTAATGTTGCCAGTTTTTAAAATAGCAATAAAGGGGAAATTCATGACAAGAAGGGTTGACAGTCGAAAGCAGCTAATAGCAAGTTTAATGTTCTAGCTACATACCAAATGAAAGCATTCATTTCAGTTTAACTTAGCCATGAATTTCTCTGCAAAATTAACATATTATCCATGTTCATAAATTACATGAATCGCAACACGTTTCTGCCTATATGAAGGGCCCACACGCCAAAATACAGAGGTTTTTTTTTTGGTATCTTGTTTAGTCTATATAAAAAGAAAAGCTTTACAACCCTCTAATAGGGCCCATCCCTTAGAATAAGGGGTATGTGCCAGTCCTATAAGGGACAGGCGTTTTAGTCCTCAGATAAAAGACATGCCTTTATAATAAGGAACACCAGGCAACCCTACTGCTGGCAGAGAGGGTTATATTCATCTTCCACACTGATACTGAGGCTACAAATCTCCACAGACAATCCCAGATTTTGTTTCTTAGTGAGACTGTGAGTAGTGCTCAGCAAAATAACTCTACTCATGCTCAGAGTTGCTCTTTTCCTTCTTCATTTTCTGGACAGCCCAGCATTCTCTAGCAGCCATTAGGAAGAAGAAATGATAATTTTAGGTTGCATCCACACTGCAAAAATAATCTGTTTTGACACCACTTTAACAGCCATGGCTCCATGCTGTGGAGTTCTGGGAGCTGTAGTTTCCTGGGGCTCTGGTGCCACAACAAACTACAGTTTCCAGAATTCCATAGCATGGAGCCATGGCAGTTAAAGTGGTGTCAAGATGGATTATTTCTGCAGTCTGGGTGCAGTCATAGTTTCCTTTCCTCTTCTTAAAAAGTGGTACTGTTGGGAGCAGAGAGGATTCTTGTCTTACTGTTATTTTTACATGCAAGTGGACAATCTGGGTCATTCAGGGGATAAAACGTTGTCCTCCTTGAAGGAAGAGAACTTTGCACATTCTCAGAGATAGTCATCTCGAAGCACCAATTTTTATTTTAACCTTGATGGTTAATTGACACAAGCAAAGACTAGGAGCTAGCAACGAAAGCAAAATTCCAATGCTGCTCAGTGCAGTCTTTCTGTATTCATATGTACATATGTACATGCACCTACAAACACATTCACCTTTTAAAAGGTATATTTTCAGCTACATACGAAAGGTTTATACTCAGTTATTGCCTTCGGAAAGGAATTTTAAATAAAACCAACTGAAGAGAAATAAACTTTTGCCTACTCCTCATGGAAATTCCTTCAAATTTCATTTTTAGGAGCTGCCTCTGCATGATAGTGCATATTTCAGCTTCATGCTGTGGAACATAATTCAACATAATTTAATTTAAGAGGTGGCAAAGAGAAGAAGCCAGATAGCGTAACCTTGACACAATAGAAAGGGATTTGGACATATTTTTTTCAGTGATCGGAGAACAGGAAGAGGAAGGGTGACAGAGCAATTATGAGTCATGGTCACTTCTAAGGAATTTTCCATTCTCTTCTTCAAACAGAGTTTAGACAGAGAGGAGCTTGGGACAAGAGTACATACAGCACCTTATCAGCACCCAGTGGCATTATTATAGTTACAGTCCAAGTGGAGGGAGATGTTGCAGCCATTGTTAATGTATTAAACTCCTTTCCCCTAAAGAAACTCACAACAACAGCATTTTAGATCTTACAAGTTGCTTGTTTTTCAGCAAAGCTAATACAATCATTCCTTTTTGCTGCGTTAGCTCACTCTTTGCTTCCGGTAAGCGATGCCTTTTTCTCCTACCAGACCAATGGCAGCCGCTGGGCATAAATGGATGAGGGAAACTCTGAGCCACTGGCTATACTTCAGAATATCACAGAAGCCTGTCAGAATTACCATAGAGGCTACACATTGAGAAAAGGAAGAGGAAGGCCTTTGGTCTCCTCCTCATTGAAGATGTAACAAGTAGAGTAACCCATACCAGTTGAAACCTGGCTGGACAGGGTAGCACGTAGGCAGACACCTGCCTTTCTCTTATATCAAATCTAAGGAAAAAGAGCAAGCTGCCAGTAGCCCTAAGTAAATCAAGAAGCACCTGACTTTGGAGATTATCGTATGGGGGGAAATCGGGGAAGAAAAAGGCATACTCCTGGAATAATTGCATGATCGCAATGCAGATTTTCAGATGACATCGCACTTAGCCGGAATTTATCCTGGGAAGAACCAGGAATGCCTCAGCAACATACCATTCCTGGAACTTCCCCATGAATGGTTTGTTGATGGAGATTTCCTGGATCTTTGTGGGAGAAGTTCGGGAGAAGTACAATGTGTCTCAAAATCTTCAGCATGATAGTGCAACTTTGTTGAGAGGAAGCCTTTTACTCCCAGCTTTTTTTCCACGTCTGAAAATCATCTTTGTTTTGGGCAGCAGGTAGATAGTAACAGTAGTTGGTAGTTGGGTGGATAGACAAGGGCAGCAATGGTCTGTGGGCTTCTCCCAGTCCTCCTTCCAATTGCTTCCTGAGGCAAGGCAGCTTGTATTATGGGTAGGCCAGTCCAGCATTTTCAGAAACTGAACCCATTTTGTTACAGAGATCCATGATATTCTGGAATATTATATGGCTTGACTAAAAGACTTCCACAAGTGAAATATTGGAATCTACCCTATAAAATGCCAAGGGCCAGTGTGGTGTAGTGGTTTGAGCATTGGACTATGACTCTGGAGACCAGGATTCAAATCCCCACTCAGACATGGATGGAACTCCACTGGGTGACCTTGGACAGGTTACACACTCTCAGCCTCAGAGGGAAGAAATCTTGCCAAGAAAACCCCATGATAGGTTGCCTTAGGGTTGAATCATAAGAAATGACTCTTAGGAATTGGAAATGGTCTGATTGTTTCTGTTTGAACTTCTGATGCTGAGAAAGGAATTAGACTATTGTTTCAAGTTGGGTTCATCTCCTTATGCATTTAAGCCATCTGAGAGAAGGAGGACATGCACACTGCCAGTTGACTTTATCCCATAAAAATACACTTAAACATTCCCTGCTGATCTCTCTTTCTTTTCAAAGAGAAGCATGGCAGCGAATGCATGGCTAATTCTTCCAGTATTGAGTGCATCCAAAAAGGATATTGAAAAACTGGAACGTGTCCAAAGGAGGGTGACAAAAAATGTGAAGGGTCTAGAAACCATGACCTATGAGGAGAGAAGAGACGGTTAAGTGGTGATATGATAGCCCTGTTTAAGTATTTGAAGGGGTGTCATATTGAGGATGGAGCTAGCTTGTTTTCTGCTGCTCCAGAGAATAGGACCCGGAACAATGAATGCAAGCTAGAGGGGAAAAGATTCCACCTCAGTATTAAGAGAAACTTCCTGACAGTGAGAGCTATTTGACAGTGGAACATACTCCCCCAGAGAGTGATGGAGTCTCCTTCTTTAGAGGTCTTTAAACAGAGGCTGAATTGCCATCTGTCGGGGATGGTTTGATTTTGAGTTCCTGCATGGCATGGTTGGACTGGATGGCCCTTGTGGTCTCTTCTAACTCTATGATTCTATGATCTAAGAAGTATATACATAATTTAATTACATTAACTTGTATGAATAATACACTGAACAAACAAGAACCTGTTTTATTTGACTTGTACGGTATTAATAATGCACTGAACATATAAAATGTATTTAAAACTATATCTAGATTCTAGTTCTTAACTTTTAGCCTTAGATATTCTGTACTTCAGCTCCCAGAAGCTCCAGCCAAGATGGCATATGATCAGGGATTCTGGGAGCTGAAGTTCAAACATCTATCACTTTGGGGCCCATTTTAAATCAAATTGAACAGACAAATAAATACATCTAAAGGACAAAGATTGAAAATAAACAAACTAGGGCAATATTTCCTAAGTGGTTATTTTAAAGATAGTTGCCCCTGGAATGTAACATAGGATTTGTTTTGAAAATTATGTAGAAAACACATACACACCTTAACAAAATGCATCTGTTTCTATATACCTTCAACAGTTTGTGTTCCTGTGAAAAAAATGTGTAATTTCATTAATAATTTCCAAATAAAAGAAAAATATGCTTAAATGACATGTAAGAAGCTGTCTTACATAAAATCAAACTATTGATTCATCCAATTCAGTAGGATCTGCACTCAATGGCAGCAACTCAGGTGTCATCCATAGTTCTAGTTGAAAATGCCATAATTGAGATTGGAACCATCTGTGTGTAAAAAACACATCCTCAGGGAGCAGACTTCTAGAACTGCTGTGTATCTTAATCCCTAAGCATCCTCTTTGGAAGCTGATGTGTTATTGATTCTACTGTTGGTGTCTTACCAGTTTTTAAAAATGTTTCTAGGCATACTCTTTAGTGGACCGTGAGGTTGGTTACTGCCAAGGAAGTGCTTTTATTGTTGGATTGCTTCTTATGCAGGTAAGTGAACAGTATTGTACTTTGAAACTGTTCTTGAAATTCTGCTTCATTAAAAGCATAATAGAAGAATAATAACAACTATAACAACAGTAAGGTAAAGGTAAAGGTATTCCCTGTTGACAAGGTTGTCACGTTGTGTCCAACTGTAGAGGACGGTGCTCATCTCCATTACCATGCCAAAGAGCCAGCGTTGTCAGAGACTACTCTTTGATCATGTGGCCAGCATGATTGCGCAGAATGCTATTTACCTTCCCACCAAAGTGGTACCTATTTATTTACTTGCATTTGCATGCTTTTGAACTGCTAGTCTGGCAGAAGCTGGGACTAGTGACAGGAGCTCACCCCATCATGCTGCCCCTGGGCCTCCAACTGCCAACCTGCCGAAATTGCAGTCAACAGAGTCAGCGTCTTAACCACTTATAACAATAGTAGTAGTAATATAAAACTGACACAAAAATCTAAGTTGAAAATGTCTCATACAGTATCTGAATTGGTCTTTACTACAGACCTGAAGTGAAATTTTCACATTGTAAACAGGTAGTTTATAAGAGTAGGGATCACATTGGTCCTTGAGGAGATCTTGGAGGGCTGCACCCACCTCTGAAAAACAAAAAAAAAAAAACCAAAAGGTGTTTTTGCCCCCAAACTTCCTCTAATAGTTATGGGGGGGGGCATTTTCATCACCTTGTTGGGCCTTCTTGGGTCATTTTAGACTCGAGGGACATTTTCTTAAAAACAAAAAGGATAGGGAAGTCCCTGTTTCAAAGAAGGGTACATTGTTCCAGGAAGACTAAAAAGGGCATAAATGCCCCCCCCCGATGGCATTTGGGGGCAAACAATGTTTTCTTAAAAATATTTTCGAAATGTTTTTTGATCCCTGGTGGATCCAGGGGGGTTCCTGATATGATGGAAATGCCTTCCTTATCCCTCAGAAGGCATTTTGGAGCATTTTTTTCTCCCCAGAGGAACCCTGAGAGCCACAATAAAACAGCCCTCAGAGCTACACATGGCCCATGAGCCACACTTTTTCCACCCCTGGGTGGTAAATTATTATATGGTTGCTGAAAGAGGGGGGAAATCTCTCATCTATTTTCTTTCTAGTGACAACTGCACTTATTTTATAGAAGTGTTCCAGAAAGTAGTATGTAATAGATCCTAGTTCTTCTGTAGGACAAAATCACAAGGGAAACTTAATGTAGTTAATAATAATAATACAGTCTATTATTGTTATTGTTATTGACTATCTTAACTAACATAATACAGAATGCTCTTGTAGTGCCTGATGGTAGCCAAAGCTTGCTGGTGTTAGGAGGCCATGTTGCAAAGGTTTGATTTGAACTCCATAAATTCCTATATTGTCTGATAGATGGATAGTAATTCTTATCAGTTGTTTGAAAAGGAAAGGGAGCTTTGTAATCAGTAGTACCTTTTCCTCAGTGACATAATACAAGGGGGTATCATAAAGTTTTAATTATCACTTTTAACAGAAAGTTTGTTTTGATTTGTAAACTTATCTCTACATAGTCACCATCCAGATTTACACATTTTCCCCAGCATTTCTTGACTCTCCAAATACCTATATTGTAGAAGTCTGCAGATTGCGCCTTATGAGAGGATATCGTAAAGTAATAATTATCACCTGGAGGTTATTATGGTATATTGATGAAATTTTATCTGTGTCATCATTGGTCCCTAAGTGCATGAAGTTGAGAATATAAGCTCATTGTGTCCTTTATTTTTGTGACAGGTTGTGCCAGAAGTGACTAAAGTGTAAAATCCTCGTAAGGCACAATCTACAGACTTCTACAATAACGGCATTCGGAGGGTCAAGAAACGCTGGGAAAAATGTGTAAATCTGGATGGTGACTACGTAGAGATAGGTTAATAGCTACAAATAAAAACAGACTTTCTGTTAATTTTTTAAAATGTGATAATTAAAACTTTATGATAGTCCCTCGTAAAATAGCCACGAGGCCAGCAAGCTGTGGGGGGTTTCAAACCAGCAGTTGTTTTTTATTTAAACATTCAGTTAATACTTAGTGTCATTGCTTAAAATGGGTTTGTTAAAGCCTTAGTAGCTTCTCCCCACACCCTCATGTATATACTTGCATTACTCCTCCTATAGCTATGTAGTCTTGGAAACATTCACAGTGTATTTAACAGCATATGAGTGCTAAACTTTGCATGTGATCTTCTTCAAAACAGATGCCTGAGGAGGAAGCATTTTGTGTGTTCGTCAAGCTAATGCAAGATTATCGCCTTCGAGAACTCTTCAAACCAAGTATGGCTGAGCTGGGCCTTTGCATGTATCAGTTTGAGTGCATGATACAGGTATAACTGAGTTCTGCATATCTCTTGTATGATATATGTTAGTAAGTCATCATTTTTCTCTCCAAGTTGCAGATATTTCAGATGTGTAAAGCAGTGGATTAGGAAGACTAGGGACCTTTGCAGACTGCCAGAAATAGTGCAACTTGAAGCCACTTTAACTGTCCTGGCTCAGGACTAAGGAATCATGGGAACTGTAGTTTATTGTGGCACCAGAGCTCTCTGACAGAGAAGGCTCAATGTCCCAGAAAAAAATACAATTCCCATGATTCCCTAGCACTGAGCCAGGACAGTTAAAGTGGCCTCAAGCTGCACTATCATAATTAGACACATTTGTCAAAGAAAGATGCTTCTGAAGCCTAGGAAGAGGGGACTAATGTTTCATCTCCAGTTGTTTCCCAGCTCAGATTGTGAGCTGCCTTTGGTCCAACATGGAGATAAAGGCTGGATATAAATTAAATAAATAAATGAATGAATAATAACAATTTAGACAGCTTTGTCCCTTATATTCATTCTTCCTGTTCTCTTTATCTTAACATTTTCAATAAGATAACACCAGTTCTTTACAACTAGTTGTAAGAAATTGTTTTAAGACAGGCAGGCACAGGTATCTTTGTGTAGCAACAAGCAATTCTTCACATTTTATGCCACATTGCATGAGAACAGCTTGATCCATATGCAACCTTTGTGCTATCTTGGTCATTTTTTTTTCTTTGTTTAGTGTAAAGATAGATGTCACTGTTTAATGTATAGTCCTTTAAGAACATTTCATAAGATACTGTTCTAAGAGATTTAACTACAGCAGCCATGTCACCAGGTGATTTTTGTTAATCTTTCAGGAGCAGCTGCCAGAGCTTTATGTGCATTTCCAGGCCCAGAGTTTTCATACTTCTATGTATGCATCTTCCTGGTTCTTAACCATCTTTCTGACATCTTTCCCATTATCTACTGCAACAAGAATATTTGATATATTTATGTCTGAGGTAAGGTATTGTCTAGTTCCATTTCCTTCATATGTTCAAAAATCATATTGATCAAAAGAGCCACTCCTAACATAGATTATAGTTTTCCTGGGATTAAACTGGATATTTTTATGCTTCAGATAAAGCTTGTGTGGATACCCATTTATATTAAAATGGTTTGTATTATACTTAAACAGTAGTTTCCCATTAAAACTGCAGTGAAGAATGACTTCAGATTGTAAAACCCAGATATAAGTTGTATCAATACCTAGAATTATCTGCTTAACATAAAATATATGCCTCCTTTGTAGGGTTTAGAGATTGTTTTTCGGGTTGGTTTAGCACTGCTACAGATGAATCAAGCAGAATTAATGCAGCTTGACATGGAAGGAATGTTACAGGTAGGTGAAATGTTACATTAATATGCCCAAACATTAGAAAGTTTAATTATAATGTCAGTTTTAATCATTCGTGATTATGTGCTCTGATTTTATTTTTAGCACTTTCAGAAGGTTGTACCACATCAGTTTGATGGCGGGCCAGACAAGTTAATCCAAGCAGCTTACCAGGTCAAATACAATGCTAAAAAGATGAAGAAGCAAGTATTATGTTTTCTTCTTTTAAAGAAATAAAATGTGTATTAATTAACTCCAAAGCTAAATGATCTCAGAGCAATATACAATAAAAAGGAAGATAAACACCATGTTTAAATGTAGCACCATAAAAAAAATCAGTTCAAGTTGTATGAGGTTAGAAACTAGAGTAACACATTAAGACAAAACTACTTGAAACACATCAAGCCTGTTGCATTCTTATTGGGCCAATCACATTCATATTTAAGGACCACTGTGCCTCTCAGGAGGGAATCTTCCTCCCTCTTATAGACAAGGGGAGTTGCTCTCATTCTTCCTTTGAAGCAGTTCCTTCAAAGAGGTGTTTTCTTCCATCTTGCTCATCTGGGGATTGGCCCAGCACCTATGTCAAGCCAGAAGAAAATACCCCACAGATACTACCACTTCAGAGGTTTCTAGCATCAGATATTGCCAGTATCCCCAGCAATTAAAGTTCTTTTTGTTCAGTCGTGGACAGTGAAATGCAGATCCTGGCTCCTTCTTCCAGCTCTTTTTCTATTGGACTGTGGCAGGATTGCAAGAGCTGAGGCAGGTAGACAAAATGGTTAAACTCAGCTCCCTTGATGAGCCAAAAATCTGCTTATAAATAATGGCTTCAGCAATGGAAATCAGCTAATCTTGATCACATTATACACATAATATACAACCTACATGTAAAAAAACCCCACATTCTCTCCCCGCCCCGCCCTCTGAAGAAGCATTTGAAATGGCCAAAACAATATTTAGTTAAAATAATGCTAAAGCCCAATAAAATTTGATGTATGTTTGCTACTGAATTCAATAATGTGTGTATTACTGAAGCACAGGTTCAGTATGATAATTTACCCATACGTTCCTGTGATACCTTAGTGATCAGGATATATAGGTATGTCAATAGGAAAACAAGTGGCATGACAGTTGCACAAATATCCACATTGCCAGTTGTATGCTAGTCAGGTGATGATTCTGGATGTGGCTTTCCAAAAATTACAACAAATAAGGAGTTACTTGATCCTACCACACTGTGGTGTGTGTGTTTCTGTGTGTGTATGAGAGAGATTCTCTGTTGGTGTCTTTGTGTGTTGGGTAAAATGTCAAATGTGAAGAAGCAGCTTTAGACAATAAGGAATAGTAGACAATCCGGCTGTAACCATTTCAGGGTAAAGGGAAAGGAAAAGCTATTTATTTCAGCAAGCACAGGAAACTACAGTCCCATTTTATGTATTAGCTGTAGGAATGAATGTCAGCAGTTAATATGAAGCCTGAAAGCAGTTTGTAATGCTTTTTACTCTTCAGGTTAGAAAAAGAATATACTACTATAAAAACAAGGGAAATGGAAGAACAAGTTGAAATAAAGGTAAGTAGAGGGCTGTTTTGGTGTATGGCATGATAGCTGAGATTTTCACTTAATTCAAATGACTAATTTCAAGAGAGGTTTTAAGTTAATGAATTATGCTAATTGAAAAAGTAATAGTTATGAAAGCTGCTGTTGTGGCATAGTGGTTAGAACATTGGACTTCAGGTGGGAGGGTCTGGATTCAAATTTCAGCTCTGCTAGAAAGCTCACTGAGTAGCATTATACAGTCATTATCTTCTAGTCCAGGGGTAGGCAACCTTTCCCCTTTAAGGGCTGAGGGACTTCAGCTCCCAGAAGACTCAGCCATGTTGGCCAATAGTCCCATGTTGGCCAACAGCTCCTGGGATTCTGGGAGCTGAAGTCCCTCGGCCCTTAAAGGGGAAAGGTTGCCTACCCCTGTTCTAGTCTAACCATCATCACAAAAACAGTGGGGATAGGGAGGGAGAAGAACATTGTCTCTTTTTGGAATGTGTAAATAATAAGTGATATATTTAGTGACAGCACACATAAGTCTATAGAATCATATACCCAAAGAGTGACTATTGTGTATGAGCTGATCATTGGGGCCTAACTGAAATTAAATTACTAAAACTCTCGCTTCACCTATTTGAAAAAAAGGATATTTGGAAGAATCTAAGATGTTGTCATATATGTATGATTGCCAGGTGGCTTTGAATCCAAGGAATTCAGCTGTCTTTTGAGTCTACTTTCCAATTTTTCTATGCTTCCCTGTTTGGGGGCATAAGCATTTAATTTTCCATTTAATTTCTCATATTAGGTGCTTTTTACAGTTTTACTTGCTTTTCAGAGACTACGAACAGAAAACAGGCTCTTAAAACAACGAATTGAAACACTAGAAAAAGTAAGTGTTCTAGATCTGAGTCCTCAATTCAGTCTCTCTTCATTGTTTGTATACTTTACATTTAATGGTGCAATTCTGAATAATGACATTAATATGAATAATATGGCAATTGTATTGTTAATTTATATTTGAAGTGTCATGATGGTACTTCATGATTATACAATTAAGGATTTTAAATTATGTGTAATTGTCATTCATCTGCAAATTCAGCTTAAGGAATGAGTGCAACAAAGAATTCTGTGTCCTTGTTAAGGGCTAACAGTTTTATTGGTGCATAAGCTCTTGAGTTAATGAAGATACAGAGAGTGAAAATGATCGATGTACATAATGAACTTTGGATGAAAGGTCAGTGTCCTGAGGCAATCTTCTTATTGAAAGAAAGCTTGGATGAAAGCCAGTTTGTTCCCATTTTGCATTATCCAGAGACTAATTAGCAAAGTATCATAGTTTTATGAGTTGCATTTTCAAATTGTTTTGATTATCAACATAGGCATATAACACTCTGAAGAAATTCTTAGTTGTCTGGCTTCCTTTGGGTCTACCAAGTTCCAGATATCCAGATTTTCTTAAGAACTATCTGCTATTTGTCCCAATTTCCCTAATCCCCAGGCACACCTGAAGATTAATCCTGGGTGTTCTCTGAACAAAATCCAACAAAAGCCATATCTTCTATTCTGTTCTTTACTGCTAATTAGCTATTGGACAGAGGGACATTGGATGCAAAGCAACCACAACGGAACAACCTACAAAGAGATGAAATGCTGTCAAGTTAGGCTCTTGCATGATGAAAGCAAAAACACCTAAAATAGCAAAGTTAGATATTGTCTTAGACTAACTGCCACTGCAATAATTATATGAATAGTATTTAAAGTGTTAAGTACCAGGTGTGTGTGTTAAATCAAAACCAAGTGTTGGTTGTACATGCCTTTGTTGGATGTATTAATTTTGCATGCATGCTGATACAGCATTTGAACCAAAATTGAATTCCTTGTACTTGTGTTTACTGTTGGTATTTTTTGCTTTTGTATTTTGAGAAATCTCAATTCCTTCAACAAATTGGAAATACTTTCCAATATATTTGTGGACTCTTCACTGATGGAGATGTTGCTTGAGTCTCCTTGAGTCTAGGAATACTCTGACTTTCTCCCAAGGGAAGTTTGTCCGTTTGCTTATGAACCATCCTATGATGAGAAGAGCAAGCTGGAGGAGGTTCATGCTAGTTTTCTAGCAGATATTTAAAATTCCTTTCAGCCTTGCTGCTTTTTGCTCCAACCCTCACCATTACTGTAACTTTTTTTAACTAGATTATTTACTCTGTTCTTTCCATGAGGAGAAAAACATCTGGAGAAATTGGAGATTCTCTTCTGAGCTTCTGTTCTTTGCCTCACTGGAAAGGACAGAATTATTTTACTAGCCAGAGAGGGTTGTGTAATATTTTCTTCACACAGATTAAGCCACATGCTAGTATGTTTTTCTCTATTGCTCTGATTTCCAAAATAGACATAGAATCACATAGTTGGAAGGGGCCTCATGGGCCATCGAATGCAACCTCCTGAGCAGTGCAGGATCTCCAGCTAAAGTATCCTCAGCAGGTCGCTGTCCAGCCTCTTGTTGAAGATGTCCAGAGAAGGAGACCCTACCACCTTTCTAGGCAATTGATTCCATTACAGAACGACTCTTACTGTCAAGAAGTTCCTTCTAATGTTCAATCAAAATCTACTCTTCTGTAACTTCTGACCATTAGATCTGGTCCTACTCTCTGGGGCAGCAGAGAAATTTTCTAGTTTATCTAGGTTCTTTTCTCTTTCTATCTTCCAGTGTATCAGCCACTCCTCCCAGTTTTGAATCACCTGCAAACATGATAAAGATTTTTTTTCCTATCCCATCATCTAAGTCATTTATAAAAATGTTGAAGAGTAATGGCCCTAGGGAAGGCCAGTGTAGTGTAATTGTTTAAGTGTTGGACTAGGACACTGGGAGGCCAGAGTTTGAATCCCCCTCGGCCATGGAAACCTACTGGGTCACCTTGGACAAGTCACACTGTCTCAGCCTCAGAAGATGGCAATGGCAACCCTCCTCTGAAGAAAGGAAACCTATGATAGGTTCACTCTAGGGTTGCCATAAGTTGGAAATGATTTGAAGGCACACAACAACAACAACGGCTCTAGGACAGAATTTTGCGGCATCCACTCGAGACCTTCCAGTTTGAGGTGTAACCAATGACAGTGATTCTCATCTAGTCCACTTGAACCTGTTAAAATTAACTTTCCTGAAATCCAGGGTCTGTGTTTGACTGTACTCTTCTTTATCCTGACCTACAATTGTTAATTCTAGCATTACATGGTCATTTCCTCCGAAATACTTACTACTTTAAATAATTTTCAGTATCTTTTTAAATGACTTGGATAATAGAATAGAGGACATATTGAATTTGCAGATGACATCAAATTAGGAGGACTAACTAATACCCCAGAGTAGAGGATCAGAACTCAATATGACCTTGATAGATAAGAAAGCTGGGCCAAAACTAACAAAATGAATTTCAACAGGGAGAAATTTAAGGTATTGCACTTAGGCAAAATAAATAAATAAATAAATAAATAAATGAAATGCACAGATATAGGATGGGTTGACAGCAGTAAATGCTAAAGGGATCTAGGAGTCTTAGTAGACCAGAAGTTCAACATGGGTCAACAGTGTGGTGCAGCAGGTAAAAATGTAGACCGAATCAATAGCAGTATAGTGTCTAGATCAAAACACAGGAAAGGAGATTCCACCTAAACATTATGGAGAACTTCCTGACAGAAAGAGTTGCTTGACAGTGAAATACACTGCCTTGGTGTGTTAATAAACTTTGGAGGTTATTAAACAGAGGATGGATGCCCATCAGTTGGGAGTGCTTTGATTGTGTCTTCCTGCATGGCAGGGGATTGGACAGGATGGCCCTTGTGGCCTCTTCCAGTATTATCATTCTATGCTTTGATTCTTGTGAGCAACTCCTCCATGTTGGTTAGGATCAGGATTACCAATCCCCTTGTTCCTTCCTCTTCCTTTTGAAATAGAAAATTATCTGCAAGGCACCTCAGGAATTGGTTGGACAACCTATGCTTAGCAGAGTTAGTCTCCCAGAGGATATCAAGGTAGCTGAAGTCCCTCATAACTACTAAATCTTGCATCTTTGAGATTTCTGAGATTTATTTTTGAAAACCATCGCCTACCACTTCTTCTTTGTTTGGTAGCCTGTAGTAAACTCCTAGCACAATGTTGCACTTATTTATTTATCCATTTATATTTACTCAAATGCTCTGAACTGGTCCACTCTGTTCCATTGCCATGGATTTCTGTACAAAAGAATTTGTCTTTAACATGAAATGGTACTTTCTCTCCTTTTTGGCCACATCTGTTCTTTTTTTATTAGGTTGTACCCTTCAAGTGTAATATTCAAATCCTGGGACTAACACCAGGTCTCTGTTATGCCTAAAAAGTCATATTTACCTTCCTGCATGAGAGCTTGGCAACTTTGGGTCACTGGGTGACTTTGGGCAAGTCACATGCTCTCAGCCTCAAGGGAAGGCAATCACAAACTTCCTCTGAACAAATCTTGCCAAGAAAACCCCATGATATGGTCATCTTAAGTGGTCATAAGTTGGAAATGACTTGAAAGCACACAACAACAGGAACTAGGACTTCAGGCTCATCTTGAAGCGCCATTGAAACAATCAGACTTGAAAGTTTCTCAGTGCCTTTTCAAATGGATCAGAAGAACTGACTCGGTCTTGAAATGTTAGTAGATTCTAAAGTCATCAGGATGTTCTAGATCGGCTGTTCACTATGAAAGATTCTTAATTTTATTATTTTTCCACTGCTTAAGTTTTTGATTTGGAAGAACTTTTCCCTGTTAAAACATGATGAGTTTTCCAAATATCTCCTGCATAGATCATTATTTTCCTATATCTTCTAAGAACTATTTCCTCTTCTGATAAAAAAGAGCTAGCCTTTCCCCAGCATGACAATCTCTGTCCATATTGAAGTGCAATCACTATAATCCCTTCACATTGGCCATGCTGGCTGGGACTGAAGAGAGGTGCTAATACTAAATAGACATAGGGATGCTGGATTGCAAAAAGCTGCAAGAACTGTGAAAAACCATAAAGAGTCAAGGGAATAGTCCTGTGTTTCCCCTGTTTCCTTTGGTATCTGAAGTCTCTATAGCTGCGTACCTTTCAAATGTGTAGCTTTCAGTACCATAGCATGCTCCTATAAGTCTTTAGAAAAAGATTTGGGATTTAGGAAAGTAAAAGATGGGCTAGATTGGTGTCATGCTTTCCTTGATTCTCAAGCTGCGAAACTTGTAATTTCCTTTGGTAGTTTTTCCTGGATGCCAGTAAATTTCTAAACCTAACAGCTTTCTCTGGATATATTTGTCTTGTTACTTTTCTTCCTTTCTATATGCTAATAGAATGACATTCTTCTTGATCTGATTAAAGGATGTCCTGTCAAATCACATCTAATTATATTCATAATCATTTGGATGTTGGATAGAAATGGGTAGGGCTCATATTTCTGGCTATTTATTTTCTTTTTAAATTAATTTTTATGCTAATATAACAAAAAAAGAGAAAGAAGGGAAAAAACCCCAAAATTCTCAATATAAAATAGTTTTAAGCAGTTTGTCCATGGTATGTGTAAATTAATGTAAGCAAATTAATGTCCAGGAAAAACTAACATAAATTATGATAATAGGACAGACATTCAAATTAGGGCAGTGAGATCTTCAGACCACTGAACTTGTGAGAGTTTTCTCTCTATCCTCATAGTATAAGGCTCTTGGCAACTATGGCTGCATCCGCACTGCAGAAATAATCCAGTTTGACACCAGTTTAACTGCGATGGCTCAATGTTATGGAAATCTGGGAAGTGTAGTTTGTTGTGGCACCAGAGCTCTCTGACAGAGAAGACTAAATGTCTCACAAAACTACAGTTTCCAGGTTCAGCTTAATCATTTGAGAAATATCCTTAAGGACAAGTACATCAAGACATGTGATAACAGATGGGCTCCAACAAAATTGTTAGCTAGCAATTAACTGGATGGTTTAAGATTACAAATGGGCAATTTGCCAGATTTCATAAACACTATAATCAGAAAATCTCCCCAAGCGTGAACTAATTTTGTCAGTTCTGATATGAAAAAATCATTTTTTTCCTGACAAATAATGCCATATCACTTGTCTTAATGATGGTCATTTCTTCATGTACCAAACTATTAATTGTGGCACACTGCCTAATAGCACATGCTAAAGGTATCTGGTTCTTATTTCTAGCTCTTCCTCCTTTGGCTTTTTTTCTACAAGATTTCCTATAATTGCTTAGGCAGAAGTTTAAGTTGTTGACCAAAAAAAATCTCTTCCCCCCCCCTCCATGTTTATTCGAGGTTCGGGGGGTGTGTGGGAGGAAGGAAATCCTGCTTGAGAACTCTTCCCTGCAGTCATAAAATGAAGCAGAAAAGGATGAGGGGTCATTTCACTTTACAGCAGGAGTGAACAGCTTGTGGCCCTCCTGATGATATTGAACTTTTGTTAGCCCCGCTGATGAGAGTTATGGGAACTGTAGTCCAACAAAGTGTGGAAAGTTCATCCCTATTTTAAGGGACAATTCTAAATTCAAATTAAATGTTAAGTATAGTTGATACTTAATCTAGACAAACTGAGAACTTTCATCTGCTCTAAGGAGCTGTCACTTTACTCTGTTGATAAAAATTCATTTTGGCTTAACTGTGTCCTTGATCCTTGAAGTAGTATTTTTCTTGTACATCTGTTGATCAGTTTTGCCTTGGATGTAGAGATTTAGAAGTCCAGTCAGGGAAACAGGATGCCCAATATGTTTGCAACTTTAAGGTGGCCCTTTTCAGTTTGAAAGCTGCCTGAATGAGCTCTGAACTAATAATAAACTGCTGCAAAATCTGAGCAGGGAGATCTTGTATTATAAAATGGCTAATAGAATTGTTGCTGGAGTTGGCCGAGGTTGTGCCTTTCAGCTGCTCTTCATACCTCTCACTTGGCTTCACTGGACTCCTTATTTCTTAAATGCTACTGTTGTCCAAATGGCTCTGCCTGCTTTGGTTAGCTTTGCTTTTTAAGTGTGCTCAGATGATACCTCCTTTCAGTTCATAACATGTCAATCAAACAGGTTTTGTGTGCAACTACATAATTCTCTATGTAATAAACTGCCTACTAAAGTTTAACATAACTTTTCCTTCATTAAGCCAGTTGAATGTGGAATGTTCTTATTTCTAAACCAAGCCTTCCTTTATGGTGATGAAACACATGGTTGTTACACTTGCCTGTTTGAATGATAATGTACATTAAATTTATTGTGTGTGGATAGTAGGTAGAATTTGGGCATAATTTTCCACTCTTGGTTTTGTCACTTTGTTTTCTTTTTTCTCTTACTGCTATCTTATTTTTTCCCCTTTCTGTAGGAAAGTGCTTCCTTGGCAGATAGATTGATACAGGTATAGTTCTTTAGTCTTTCACCTTAAAATCTTTCCTGCTCTCAGAAAAAAAACCCCAACAGCTTTCTGTTTGTAATGCATGCTTAACTACATGCATTTTCAAAATGAAATCAGTTGCCCTAGTTAACTGAATGATTTGTTAATTGCAATTCTGTGTTAGAATAATATTTAGAGACGCATCTGCACGTTAATCCTAATTATACTTGAAATTCTTAGTAATTGCTGCATTCTAATTCTGTTTTGTCACTAATTCAGTAGACCACCTGTAATGGATGTGCATGCACAATGGAGTAATAAATGCATGAACAAAGTTCTACCGAATGCAAATACACAATTGACCTTCCTTAGGGAATACTAAATATTTTAATGTGATGCAGTACTGCAGTGCTTTACTTCACTAAATGCATACACTGGCTGTAACAATTCTGTGATGATTTGCAAGAATTTAACCATATGGCAGAATAAATATATAAAATTCTCGGTCTTCCCTGGATTGGTCCTCCATTTGATTTAAAAAGAAAATTATGTCCTAAGGGACAAGTGACAAGGGCCCAGGAAGCTGAGGAAAACTACCTCATAAAACGGGAGCTGGCCACTATCAAACAGCAGAGTGATGAGGCTGTTACTAAACTGGAGCAAGCTGAGAATACCATCAGGGAGCTCCAGGAGCAGCAACAATGGGTAAGGCATCTGGTAGCACCTTAATCTCTCATCTTTCTCATTCATTTGTTGTTCTTTCTGCTGGTTGTGGCATGATCTGTGTTCTCTTATTCTGAATATGTTGCTTTTTGTGATATTTGCATTAATAAAGAGTAGATCAGGATGAATGGGCTTAATCCTTATACCTGAATCCTTGCAGTTAACATAGTTTACTCAGAAGCAAATCCTGTTGATTTCAGCACATGTGCTTCCAACTAAATGTGCATGGGAATCACATTTGATGTATGTGTGTAAACTAATGTCTTGTGTAAATTACAATATGGTCAGATTTCTTCTCTTCTCCTTCATGTCTCTCCCCACCCACCCCTCTCTCTCTCTTAGAAACTTGCAAAACATGGCAAACTGAAAAACACATTAATATGTTGTACTGATTAATGTCCAAGGAGCTGTTTCATACTATGCAACTATCATGTGGTATTTCACTTCACCTGCCATGGTAACATCCTGTGGAATCCTGGGACAGGTAGTTTGTTGTGGCACTAGATCTCCCTATGCTGGAGAATTATAAATGCCCCTTCCTAGACTGCAGTTCCTATGATTCCATAGGATGTTGCCATGGCAGTTAAAGTGGAATCATAGCACTATAATTGTCTAGTGTCAAGGGGACTGAGATAACTCTGAATATTTTTTGCAGAAACTTTAAAAAACTGATCAGATTTTTTTCAAATGTAATTGGCCCAGTTTCTCTTACATAATTATTGTGCATGTTTCACCAGAACAAGAGTAGAGATTTTCTGTCTATTGGAGGAAACTGTATGCTTTAAAGTAATAATGAAGATAATTGGGGTTTTTTATTGAATAAATAGCTAATATAAAATTTGTCAGACGCACTGGAGTTCTGTGCTTCCTGAAACATATTTTTTTTATACTCCCCCCAAAATATATCAAACACGTTGGTATTCAACACAGGATTTTCTTCTTTCTTACTTTCTTTCCCTCTTTCTTTCTTTCCCTATTCCACCTTTCTCCCAGTATGGGGCTTCTTCTTGTAACAGGCAAAAAATTTGTATATTTACCTGTATATAGAAGTGCTTTTTTTCACTATTTTTATTTCTTCATTGTCTAGGTTGAACTTGTGAAGGTTCTCGGTAGTCATTATTTTTGTTTTCTTTATGTTCAACATTAAGCCTGCCTTTGCACTTTCTTCTTTAATCTTCCTTAGTAGGTGTTGCAGGTCTATGAGGTTTTCTGCTAGTATTATGGTGTCATCTGCAAATCTTGATATTCCTTCCTCCTATTTTCACTCCTTCTTCTTCTGTGTCCAAGCCTGCTTTTCTTGTAATATGTTCTGTATATAAGTTGAACAGATAGGGTGAACAGGTACAGCCTTATCTGACCCCTTTGCCAACTGGGAACCATTCTGTTTCTCTCTGTTCTATTCTGACAGTAGCCTCTTGTCCTGAGTACAGATTCCTCATCAGGACTATCAGATGTGTTGGCACTTCCATGTCTTTAAGGGCATTCCATAGCCCAACATTGATAGAAATGGGGACTGCAGTCAGGAAATCAGAAAGATTAAGAATTGGGAGGATGGCTGTGAAAGAACTAGAAAAGATTCTAAAATGTAAAGATATACAACTCGGAACAAACATTAGAATCATACAAGCCATTGCATTCCCTATTACCATGTATGGATGTGAGAGCTGGGCAGTTAAGAAAGATGATAGGAAGAAAATCAATGCATTTGAGATGTGGTGCTAGAGAAGAGTGCTGAGGATCCCATGGACAGCCAAAAGGACAAACAAGTGGGTCCTAGAGCAGATCAAGCTGGAAACCTCCCTGGAAGCCAAGATGACCAAACTGAGTCTGTCGTACTTTGGACACATTATGAGAAGAGAGGACTTATTGGAAAAGACAATAATGCTGGGAAAGGTGGAGGGAGGAAGAGAGGAAGGTCACATGCCATATGGGTGGACCCTATTAAGGAGGTCACAGGTATTAAGAGTTGCAGGAATTAAGCAGAGCAGTGGAGGGCAGAGGGCCTTGGAGATGTCTCATCCATAGGGTCGCCATGAGTTGAGATAGACTCAAGAGCAGTTAACAACAATATAGAAGTGATATAGGCAATCACACTTGCTTGTAGGACAAATCCACTTTTTAACATATTCAGCAGTTATCCAAATTAGTGTTGCCAGCTTGCAATCTAGAAAGTGAAGTTAAATCTTTTAAGTTGCTAAATGTATCAGGAGACTTAGCAGTTGTAGATGATGCCTGTTTTCACTCTGTGTTTGCAAAAGCTGCCTCCTGTTGCCATCAACAGAATTCCAAAGTATGCTACGCACTAAGTGGAGGAATGTGAGAACTTACTGAAGGAACACCCTGAGAGAATCCACAACTCCTGATCCTCCTGATACATTATAGGTCAGATTTAGTAGTATAATGTGTCTCTTGAATTACAGTCTAGAAAGCTTTTTTGCAACTGTTCCCAGACATTGGGTGAGTGGGTGGGAATTGCACTGAGCAAATAGATTTCACAGCTCATTTTCCCTGTGTATAAAACAATACTGGAACTCTGCTAGATCTATTCCCCTCACCCCCCTCACTCAACTTTATTTCATCTAATGGCCTGTATCTTCAGTGGACATGGGGATTGTGAAGAAAGAATCGCTACCATGCTTTGGGTGCTATTAAGACTTCAGGAGGATGCCTGAAATGAAATGGTAAAGAAATGGGATAGGTCAATATTAAAATGGATATCAGGGAATAAAAAACCCAGACTATCTAAGGCATTATTATATGAGCATCAAAGTAAAGGAGGATGGGGAGTTCCATCACTCGAACTATATTTTGAGGCGGTTCAATTGCTAAGAATGATCGAGGTAGAATATAATTATAATACAAAATGGGTTAAATTAGAAAGACAGAGCAATCAAATGGAGTTTGTATCTATCTTTCAGGGGGAAAAAGAAAAAAATGAGAAAAGAATAGGTCCAATGAGGGTGAATTATAAAATATGGGAGAAGTGGAGTAAAAACCTGGGTATAAGAAATAGGAAATGGCTACCAATTGAATATTTAAATAAAAGTAACAATGAAGAACTTGGAAAGATAATTAAAAAAATTAAGAATAAGGGGTTTAAAATAATTGGAGATTTGTATGATTTAACAGGGGCACGAATACAGGAAGAAAAATTAATAATAATAATAATAATAAGTTTTATTTATAGCCCGCCCCTCTGCTAGGCAATCGGGGCGGGTTACAGCATTTTAAAACAGCACAGTTAAAAACATTCTCTCCAAACATAATCCCTCCACCCACCCCTTAAAACAAGATTAAACCAAAAAATAATTAAAACAACACAAGAATAAATTAAAAACTCAATCCGGAGTCAGTGGTCAATGAGCAAGTTGTCCCTCTCCATGGACAGATATTATTCTGGGAAGGCCTGCCGGAAGAGATCCGTCTTTACTGCCTTCTTAAAGGCAGCAAGGGTGGTTATCAGACGGATCTCATCCGGCAGGCCATTCCACAGTCTGGGAGCGGTAGCGGAGAAGGCCCTCTGGGAGGTCCGGGACAGCCTAGTTTTTATTGGCTGTAACAGATTCCTCCCAGAGGACCGCAGGGCGCGGGGGGGATCATACGGGGAGAGGCGGTCTCTAAGATAAGATGGACCCAAGCCATGTAGGGCTTTAAAGGTCAAAACCAACACCTTGTACTGTGCCCGGAAACTAATCGGCAGCCAGTGGAGGGATTTAAGCACCGGTGTTATGTGCTCCCTCCTTGATGTTCCCGTGATTACCCTGGCTGCCATATTCTGTACTAATTGAAGTTTCCGGGTTAGGCACAAGGGTAGCCCCATGTAGAGTGCATTGCAGAAATCCAGACGTGAGGTTACCAGGGCGTGTACCACAGTTTCCAGATCCCTCATATCCAGATAAGGGCGCAGTTGGCGTATCAGCCGAAGCTGATAACAGGCACTCCTGACCACCGCATTCACCTGACTAGTCATGTGAAGCGATGAGTCAAGGAGCACCCCCAAACTGCGAACACAGTCCTTTACGGGGAGTGTGACCCCGCCCAGGACTGGAGACTGTATTCCCAGACCTGGTTTCGGGCCTGTGATTGCGAGTACCTCCGTTTTGTCTGGATTCAACTAATTTGTCTGGATTCAACTAAATTAACTAATTTAATAGGTAAGCAATATTGGATTCAAATAAAAGGGATAATAAAATTGCTAGATGAAACACAATTAATTATTGATGAGCAAAATGAATTATTAGAAGAAATTATTAAAAAAAATTAGAAGGGGTAAAGGAATAATAGGAAACATTTATAAGAGTATGTTAATAACCCAATTTAGAATGATAGAGGGATTGACAATGAATTGGGAAAAAGATTTATTGATTGATATAGATAAAATTAAAATTTGGCTACAAGAAATTATAACAATCAAAAATACAAATGTAAAAGAACAACAAATGAAAATAATCGGAAAATGGTATAGGACACCTCACCAATTAGCATTTATAAATGATAAATTTCAATCTAAATGTTGGCATGGATGTGGAGTTAAAGGAATATATATTCATATGTGGTGGGAATGTCCATATGTACAAAAATTTTGGATAGAGGTTAAGCAACAGATAAATACAATTATAGGGATAGAAGTACAATTAAGTAAAGAAAATTGCTTGACTCTCAATTTAGGGGAATTAGGATTGAATAATAATCAAAAATATGTAATAAAACAATTTCTTAAAGCTGCTCATGCAGTGATTGCTTATGGATGGAAGGAAAAATCAAATTGGAATAAGGATTACTTATTTAAATACATAAAAGAATATATATTATTCGACTTCCTTAGGGAAAGAAGATTAAAATATATTGGAGAATATATTAAAGAACCATGGGAAGTCAAATGGGGATCAGTAATTAAGAATGTGAAAGGTAAAATGGGGTATGAGGAAGTTAATAAGATAATCAATAATATTTTCCATATCTCCGAAATTGATTGTTAATTAGATTTGATTGTAAATTTCTCTATGCTGTTTTCTTATGGGGGGGGGTGAGGGGAAAAATTACTATATGAAACATGATGGTATAATGTGTATTATATATGGTGTAATAAAAAATTTTAAAATTAAAAAAAAAAACTTCAGGAGGATGCCATCTATAGAAGGGAAGCATGTCTTTCCTATACCACAGTTAAGTTGTTGACATTCCAGCCATACTAATCATATTACAACAGATGTGTGTTATTGCCAAAGTATGGGAAATAGTCCAGAGGAATGTGGTGGTGAACACAGATGGAAGAAGGTCTGCGGACTAGAAGTGGTCATTTGTAGATACTAAAGTGATGGTGATTTCAGTGATTAAGTAGTGTCTTTTGTACATGTACTTTTTTTTTTTGGCATCTCGTAGTCTCGTAACAGAGTTTGACTCGTGTGGTACTTTAAGAACTGGAACAAACCAAAGCATGGATTCTTGAAGGATTTGGATATTTTTAAACAACATTGTTCCTATGCTATCCTAGCTTCAGGAAAATCAGCTTCAGTGATTCATTCGGGTGTTTTACAGGTTACTTGCTTTGTTATTAAAACTAAAATCTAATGAGAAAAATCAGCAGCAATTGACTAGCAAAGAAAAATTCAGGTTGTAAAACTTGAACCAGTAACTTAGGGCTTGTGTTCACTGGCCAGAATACTCCAGGTTGTCCCTGGAGTATTCTGGTCCCAAATAGCCCCATTATCTGTGCTCCCTTCATAGCGGGGATGGGTGGACATCTTCGCAAGTGATCCCCATTCATCACCCAGCACTGTCACTAAGGTTACAGTGAGGTGCCCAGCCATGTTATGGATGCTGGATGCCTTGTTCCGTCATCACAGCGACTTGTGTCTGGAGCAACAGTACTGGACAATTTGCAAGGACTGTGTGGGAAAGCAACCGCTTATTGTTGCTACTGAGAAAGCTGAAACCCAGAGCAAAAGATAGTTTTTAAATTCAAAAGTAGGAAAGGCTGAATTGGGTGTGGATGTCATGAAGACAGTCCGTGCCTGATTCAGGGGTTTTGTCCTGTATCGTAGGGAAAGCTCTTATTCTCTGGGGGAATAATAATAATAATAATTTACTTATTTATTTATTTATTTATATCCCGTCTCTCTGTAAAATACAACTGAGGTAGCTTACAAGATAAAACAAACAACCCCATCCCCGAATAGCCCACACCCAATTTGGAGTAAATAGCCCATGTAGATAAACCCTTAGAGATTAGTATTGTTTTAAAGGGTGTATTAACTCTTCCTATGCACACTTGTAGCCGTCAGTAATGATTATGGAGGCAGCACTGTCCCATTCATATCTTTGATCTCAAAAGATCTTCCAGCATGTATAATCACCTCCACACTCAGAGCTTAGATGTTTGTATTTCATGCCACTAAAGCCTTGTGTTAATGTTAAATTCTTAATATATTTTGCTCTAAATAGTACCATAATACCTGTTTCAAGATGTTCATTTAGATGTCATGCATATGTCCTTACAATAAACAACAGGATGACGATGGTTATTTGAAGTTTAATGTGAAGAGTGATGATTGGAAGTTGAATGATTTGACTGTACACATTATTAGGTATTGCCTCGATTGGCCTAGGGAAGGAGTATGGCCTTTCAGTATTGTAGGGCACCACCTAGTGGAAATACTTATCAATATGGAATTTTAATTTTTATCACCAGTTAAAACAGCAATCCTTAGCACACATACTAGGAGTAAGTCTAATGGAAGTTGATGTCATTGATATCTGAATGAAATTAAGATCACACAATTTAGAAGTGACACAAAATACAGAGATACCTGCCTACCCAATGCTGAGTTGGTATTCCTGTAATTGTTACTTTGGTCAAACCTTACTCTCCCTTTGCTTTAATTCAGCTGCCTATCTTCTAAAGAACTCTTGTTTGTCCCTTTCTGATTTCATTATTGTTGACTATTTATAGTTATGTTGTTTATTGCAAGGATCATAAGAAAATGAGTAATTAATTATGATCCATAAATGTTTCCTCCTTGCTGGTATTCTGAAATTCAGTTTTATATGAAAGACTTTTTACTTTGTCCCCATAACTTAATATACAAATGATAGCACTGGAAGTAATCCAAACCCACAGAAGCTTCTACTTTGTTCTTAACCTTAATTCACATGGATAAATACTTGCACCGAGTGATTTCTGGAGTGTTTTCTGGTCCCTATGGGAGTTCCAGTTTACTTCAGTGGGTGCAAATCCACTGTCCCAGGTCCCTAAGAGTGTGCATTGATATAGAATATAGCTTTTATTCCAATGTCCAGACACACAGAGGCAGGATATTTGTTTCTGCAAGAAAAGTAATAAATACTGACTGGAATTCATGGTCACAGTTACAAATACGTAATCTAGCATTATGCATTTGTAACAGATGTGTATTCACAATCCCTACATGTTCACTTGTGTAGGAAATACATAGGGATTGTAAATCCCTCAGTCCTGATTTACCAGGTATCAGCCTCTGTGAGTAATGGGAATCTGTTTGCTTGTTGATTAGGATGCAGCAGACTGATTTTTCCACCCTCCTCCCATGAACGATCTTGGGTGCAACGAGAAATCTCAACACAGATCCTGCTTTAGACTGTCACAGGAGATTCCTCATGGGAGGAATTGGGAATGCCAGTCTCTATGTACTGATCAAATGGGAGAACAGGACCCCTTCTCTCATAGAGGCTTATGCTAGTGAGGGATGGGAGTGGGTTCAGACTTGGAGATCTGGAATCTCAGCTATTTTTGTCCTTTCCTAAAATAAACAATTAAAAAAAACCACTGTTGTTTCTGTTGATTCAAAACCTGTGAATCCAAATGTTAAGAAATGGACATAAAACCCAAAGAAAAACCCACATTAATGGTACTGTGGGGTAGTTTTCTACTCCAGAAACAAAATAGAGCCAAGGAAATGTCTGCTGAATGAAATTTCAACCATTCATTGTGCAAGCTACTATGTAGACAACCAAAGCATGCCATTTTCATGCTGTAGAGCTCCTTGCAAGGATATTTCCCTCATATGCATTGGCAAAAGATTTGAGTTGTTCCTTATCCCAGCCCCCTGCCAAACTATACATGGCAGGTGGCAGAAATTCAGAGACTCTATATTTCTTCCTGTGACAATGTTATAAAATATTTAATTTTTGGTATAGTTTTGTATGAATTCTATACCAAAACATTATTCTGGAGTGCTAAAAAGTTTCCTCTGATTGCATAAAGTTGAATATAAATTGTACAAGAAGAACGCAATTTGTTTTTTATTGACTATACTTCTGGTAATAACATTAGGCAATATAATTTGATTTCTATAGATGTTAACATATATGTAAATGAAAATAGCTAATCTATTTGGGAAGGAAAGAGAATAATCCTGAATAATTGAGAAGGTAGAAATCAGCAGTGCACCTGGGAAAAGCTGATGGAGGTTATAATAGTAGTGAAATCCATACATTCTGTACTTTGTGCTTCACTTTAATTCCAATTACATTTTTGATATTTTAAAAAAACTTCTGCATTATCTGATGGGATATAGAGATTGGATGAGGCACTTGATAGTCAACTATGAATCAGATTTGATGGCTTTAGACCTTAGGGCCTTTGCAGACTGCCAGAAATAGTGCAAATTGAGTCCACTTTAAGGGTTAAGGTTAGTGCTAGGGAATCATGGGAATTGTTTTTTTATCTGAGACATTGAGCCTTCTCTGTCAGAGAACTCTGGTGCCACAATAAAATACAGTTCCCATGATTCCCTAACCCTAACCCTAACGCTTAAAGTGGACTCAATTTGCACTATTTCTAGTAGTCTGCAAAGGCCCTATGTCTTAAGGAGACTGTATAAGAAATGGGGAAAAACTGGGTTGAGTGATAAAATGAAGTGTAATAAAAGGGTTTGCCATTAATTTGCTGAACGTACAGTATTGTTGTTGTGTGCCTTCAAAGTGTTTCCAACCTCTGGGAATCCTAAGGCAACCCTATCTTGGGGCCTTCTTGGCAAGATTTGTTCAGGGGGATTTGTCTTTGCCTTCCTCTGAGGCTAAGAGAATGTAACATCCCAAGGTCACCTTGTGGGTTTCCATGGCTGAATCCTTTCTTCAGAGTCCTAGTCCAACACCCAAAACACTACACCACACTGGCTTTTGAACAGGCAACATGTTGTGAGGAATAGAGAACAGACAAGAAGGAACAGTTAGCTATATAAAATGTTTTACATTCAGAAGCTACCTGCACATACTTAGACTTCTCATGCTTAACAACCACAGTCAGTAAAACTTTTTAAACAGAAATTGATATTATAAAAATCCCATTCAGGGCATCCTACCTTTCTTGTACACCAAGTATACACAAGTATATTAAGCTTAGTCTCCAGTGGTCTATTTTTTTACCTTAACTATCTTCACCTGAAAGTAAGTTTCAGTGGAATTTAACTTCAGTGGAAATTCTAGATCAGTGTGTTGAGGTGACCTAAGAAGTTTGGAAATTACATATATGCACTACAAATATCTTTATCCCGTATTTTAAATATAGTTAGCATAAAATAGAAGCGTTTTCATAAGTGATGCTAAATATGCCCTTTTACATGTACAGTCACCCCTTTGTTTTCGCAGGCTTGGTGTCCGCGTCCCTCGCCTGTTTGTGGGTGGCAAGGAGGGGGACAAAATGGGGTGTGGGCCCATAGCTCGTGCCCACTGGCAGCCATGGGCATGCACCACCATTCAAGCCAATGGGGCTTCAATATTTCTGATATTCCATTTTCATGGGTATGTGTGTCCAGAATGGATCCCCCACAAAAATGGAGGGGAGACTGTACTATGGATTTTAAAAATACAGGTTGAATCTCCCTTATCCAGTATACTAAAATCCAAAACATTCTAAAAACTAAAATTGTCCACATGGGTGGCTGAGATAGTGACACTTTTGCTTTCTGATGGTTCAGTGTACACAAACTTTGTCTCATAAACAACATTAATTAAAATATTTCAGACTAAGTGAGCCCTTGGTATCCACTGGGGTTTGGTTCCAGGACTCCCCATGGATAACAAAATCTGTGAATGCTCAAGTCCCTTTAAATAAAATGGCATAGTAAAACAGTGTCCTTTATATAAAATGGCAGAATCAAGTATTTGCTTTTTGGTGTGTGTATATAATATATATATAATATTTTCAAACTGTAGATGCTTGAATCTGTGGATAAAGAATCTATGGATACAGAGAGCTGACTATATGTATATAAGGTTGCATCGCCAAGATATCTCATTATTTATATGCAAATATTCCAAAATCTGAAAAACTCTGAAATCCAAAACACTTCTAGTCTCAAGCATTTTGGATAAGGGAGACTTAATTAAACATGTACCATCTTAAAAACAGTCTAAATGCTTGTTCCTAGAAATTTATATTCATATTAAATAGCCACATTTTCTATTAGTTCTTCAGTTACTTAGAATGGAATTGCCTCCAAGTATTATACCAGATATGTACCTGTTTATACACCATAAAAGGATGAGTATGGTATATATAAGGGACACAGTGGCTTAGTGGTTAAGATGCCAGTTCTGATGATTGTAAGATCAGAAGGCTGGCAGTTCAAGCCCAGGTGCCCCGTGATGGGGTGAGCTTCCATCACCAGTCCCAGCTTCTGCCAGGCTAGCAGTTCAAAAGCATGCAAATTCAAATAGATAAATAGGTACCACTTTGGTGGGAAGGTAACACGTTTGGTGCAGGCATGCTGCCATGTGACCACCAGAGTTGTCTTCAGACAACACTGGCTCTTCAGTTTAGTAATGGAGATGAGCACTGCCCCCTACGGTCAGTTATGTCTAGACATTCATTTTCAAAGGGGAAACTTTTACCTTTAATGTAGAAAAAACCAAATTAATGTGAAGGGAGGCCTAGATAGTTACTGCAGCTGCTGCTGGACTTGTACAATCTCAACTCAATGGAAATCCATTAGGTGACCTTGGGCAACTCACACAGTCTCAGCCCCATAAAATCATGATAGGTTTGCCTTAGGGTCACCATAAATTGAAAGACGTTTTGAAAGACTGGAAGGCACACAACAACAGACAAATGAAATCATATGCAGGAAAAGTCTTCTTACTGGAGGAATAATATAGCCATTATAGGGAATACATCAGCAATTCAAGTATCCGCCACATGTTTTTCTTGTATCATATAGTAAAAGATGTATTTGTTCTTCTGTCACATTCAGTATTTGTCTGATACTGCATTCTCAATTCAGTGGCTGCCATTTGCAGGGGATGTGGGGGGAGTCCTAAACTTGGGGGTGTTGCTGGTGGATAATATAGATGATTTAGCCCAAATGGTCAGCTTAACATGAGTTTTAAAAGACAAGCCAATTAAGGACATTTTGAAAGACTGGAAATTGTTTATGGAAGTTTTGAGTAATAAGAATATGAACAGTGTGGTAATTTGTGGCTATGGATAGTAGTGATCCTAGTTGGATTATTTAGTCCGATGTGTAATAGTATAACAATATTTTTTCTTTTTCAGATTTTGGGTTTTTATCATTACACTTTGGACTGGGGGATCAAAGTCTTTATGTCTTTTAGAGGGTTATGTTAGTTATTGTTTAGAGTTTTAGTTTAGTATTTTAGTACTCTGTGTTAGAGTATAGTTTAGGGTTAGGTTAGTTTTAGTTGCAATTATATATATACATGTATTATTATATAGGTATATGTATCTTCGATTTTTTTTTTCTTTCTGCCTTTTTCTTTTTTCTTTTTACATTTTTTTATCTTTTTGATTCTTGGATATGTAATACTTTTGCTGTGGATTGTACTACTTTTGTCTAAAAATCTAATAATAAGTATTTTTTTAAAAAAATAAAATACTGGTGAGATGCTGGTTGGCATTACCTAGCCAACACCCATAACCTAATTAAGATAGCTATGGATATCATGTAGCCTTGCAAATGTTGGTGAACTGCACCTCCCAGTATTCCTCAACATAGGCCATGATTGCTGGGAGTTGTAGTCCAAAAATATCTGGGGTGGGATGCATGATTTCTGCTCCTCAATGAAATGCTTGGTAACACATTACTACAAACATAAATCTGTTAACTGTGATGAGTAACCTTGTGCTTGCCATGGGTGATGTTTCCTTGCCATGGGTGGTGTTCCAGTGTTTCTTTCTGCTACAAGAGGGATAGCTGTAAATGTTGTGCCAAATAAAGATGGTCTGGGAGTGCAAAATTGGCCTTTCATTAGTCACCGCAGCAGACTGGCTGACTCAGATGATCCGTACTTGGAAAAACACAATGACTTAACGGCTAGGTGGAGAAGTAAAAATATTTAGGTCTTAAAATATCTGTTATACCTTCAGGTTTGGGTGCAGTTTGTCAACGGGGGCCAATTTTTTGTGGCGCCACAAAACGCTGAATGTCCTGACTAACAGAATGACTAAAAGAAGGCTTGGGAAAACTGGAGGTGTGCTTCCCACAGCTTTCAAAACAATCTAATGTCCTATTTAAACCTCAGTTGTGGGATACTGTAAAAAAATCACTGTCTTAAGCCATTGAGTGCCTGCTCTCTAGTAGGGGCAAGCCCTGTTTTGCTTGTCCTGGTGATGATCTACGTATGCATTGAATGAAGAAGTCTATATTTCTCCAAGCATGAACCCATTTCTTTTCCTGCTTATCTTGTTTAGAGTACTTAGGCAGATATACCTACATTTGAAGATCACAGATGTATTCTTTGTGATCTCTCACCTGCAACTCACCTATCTTGTGCCTGTGTAGAGCCGAGTAGCTTTTGGTGGGACTCCTGCCCCCATTCCTCCAGCACATATGGTCTAGTGCTCCAAATCAACTCTTTTTCATTTTCTTTTCCATGTGCCAACAGAGCAAAAGCATTGAAAAAGCTTCCCAATTGTTATGACCGTTTTTCTGCTTTTTAAATAACCTTTGATTACTGTTGAGTAAAGCTTTTATTTTACCTTAGCCTTTAAAAAAATTTTTAATGATACTCATTAGTTCAGTAGGCGATCACTGATTTCTCTGCCTTTATAGTAATACTGAATTTACTTACTCTATAGCACAAGTGCAGTTCCCGTTACAGTGAAGATTTTGTGCTGCAGTTGGAAAAAGAGCTGGTACAGGCAAGACTGAGTGAAGCTGAATCCCACTGTGCTTTGAAAGAAATGCAAGATAAGGTTCTTGAGATGGAAAAGGCAAGTCAAACAAGAATGTGTTGTACAATACAGCAGAACTTCATAAGTCTCTTGAAATTAGCATAATATTCCATAGCATTTAAACTTAGTGTTAAGTAGGTTGAGTAACAACACCCTATTTCCAACACAAGAATTGTTACTGTAATGATTAAACAGTTTGGAACCAGGGTATTTCAAAGGCTTCCTCCATCCAATCTTGTCTGTTTTCTACTTTCAACATGGGAGGGTCTGGTATGCATACTTCCACTTTCAGAAGTATAATTAATTAGTTAATGTTCCACCATACCCACAATATTGGGATTCAGTAGTACCATTAACGGATACATGAGAAGAGTCCTTTTCTGCTGCAGAACTTCTTTCCCAGAGTGGCTCAGTTGTCCTCTTTTCTTGTACGCTCTAGGCAAGCAACTCAGCCACTTTTTATTTCTTTGAGCTTTTAGTATGAGTCCTAGTACCTACTTTTACAATGAGTTATTTGCTCTTGTTTTGTATTTTAATGTACAGCGTTTTGCAGAAGTATCCATACACTCTTTGACTTTTCCACATTTTATTGTATTACAACTTGGAATTGAATTTAACTGACATTGTTATCATTTGATGTACTCAACGTTGTGAAGGTGCAGAATATTTTTTATTGTGTCACAAATGTTTTGCATGCATATACATCAAAAGGGTCCTATAGCTACAAGAAGCTTAGGGATCGTTCACACTAGGAAATAATCCGGTGTGGAAACTGGGTTATTTCCATGGGGTTCATACTCGGGGCAGTTTGCGGGGGGGGGGGGGGAAGAGGCACCCAAACCCCCACTTGACCCGGTGCATTTTTCACCGGGTCACCTACCACATCTTTTTCATTGGGCCATAATGATCTGGATCTTTGGTAGTGACAACTCACTACTGGAGAGATCTGGATCATGCAGGATCGTTTTGAAAATAAACAATCTGGCACCTCTTCTGTCCTCTCTCCTCTTCCTCTCACCTGCCATCGCGTCTGTCCTCCCTCCTCTTCCTTCCTCTTCCTCTCACCCTCACACCACCTGTTGCATCCATTCTTCCTCCTTTTCCTCCCTCCTTTTTCTCCCCCTCCACAACTGCCATCATGTCTGACCTTCTTCCTTTTCTTCCCTCCTCTTCCTCTCCCCCCATACCTTCCATTGCATCTGTCTTCCCTCCTCTTCCTCTTCTTCCTTTCCCCCCCCCCCCACTTGCCGGCATCTTCCTCTCTCCTCTTGCTCCCCCCCCCCTCCTGCCAGGATTGAATCTCTCTGTGACATTTTGTCCCATTCCCGAGTGTGAATGGGAATTGGGACAAAATGTCATGGAGATATTTGATCATGGCAAATTTATGGAAATAACCTGGTTTCCACACCGGGTTACTTCCTAGTGTGAAATAACTATATAATACTAAGGCTCTTTTCAACTCTATTATGTGCCCTGCAGTGCCAGTGCTATGTTTGTATGTTCAGTTTCTTAAGAGCTTATTTTATTGCAGAAGAATAGCTCATTCCCTGATGAGAATAATATTGCTAGGCTTCAAGAAGAATTGATTGCTGTGAAACTAAGAGAGGCAGAAGCTCTGATGGGTCTAAAAGAACTTAGACAACAAGTTAAAGATTTGGAGGAACACTGGCAGGTAAGGCCAAGTTGATTTGTCAGTAAGATGTTGAGCTTAGTAAGCAAAGGAAAAGACTGTCATCCATGCAAAGGAAAAGAATCACATGAGTGGTGGTTCCAGACACAGAAATCCCATGTGTTCATTTTGATATCTGACCTTCAGCAAACACTTTTTAAAAACTTTTTCTGTAACTGAGGTGGTTATAAACTTCATAGGAGATGTGCAGATTCTTGTGCTCACACACACACACACACGATCTTACAGCCCTCTCATATGCCTGTTTGCTTAGACGTAACATCAGTTGCGTAGTTCAGTGAGAGCAGTTTTAGAATGGATTTTATCCACATCAGCCTACAAAATAATGTCTTAGACTGAATAACTTGATCTGTATGTGAAAAGATCAATGAACAGTAGACGTTTCTGCTGCTGAGCCATGTTCAAAGTATTAGTAGTACTGTTCAATATGTCGATATGCCTTTGGCCCTTATGAGCATATTCACTGCTGAAAGCTCCTTGCTCTAAATGTCATTTTCCCAAGCCTGCGTGCCACTTGTACAGTTGGCTTTCTGTATCCATGGATTCATGCATCCATGACTTGAAAATATTCAAGAAAAGTATAAATTCTAAATAGCAAATCTTGATTTTGCAATTTTATATAGGGACAGCATTTTACTTGCTGGGACTGGAGCATCCATGAATTTTGGTATCCACAGGAGCTCCTCAAACTAAACCCTAGTAGAAAAGAAGGGTCCATTGTATTCAGTATTGCTGAATGATAACCTCTTACATGCTTAATCCCAGCTGAAGAATTTTTTACTTTTGAGACAGGGTTTATGTTAAAACATAACAATGTTTTTAGCGCCATCTAGTTCGTACTACAGGAAGATGGAAAGATCCACCTAAAAAGAATGCTGTAAATGAATTGCAAGATGAACTAATGACTGTTAGACTCCGAGAAGCAGAAACTCAAGCAGAGTTGAAAGAGATAAAACAAAGGATGATGGAAATGGAAACACAGGTAAGAGCACTAGACTCTGAAAGGATATTGAATGTCAGTGTTTAATTGAAAGAATTCCCTGGGAGACAGAAAGTTAGAAATCATTGGTGAAATTGATAGTGTATCTAGAAACATGCAGTATATCTAGAAGTATGTAGGGTAATATTAAAGCTCCCCTTATTTCTGAAGTTTATGGTGTGATCTTGGGTCAGCCGCAATTTCCCAACCCAATTTATTTCACAGAGAGGCTAAAATGGACTAAAGCCCATATAAAAAAAAATTGAGCAGGAGAATGATTGTGGTGATGATATCAGGGATGGAAATCCTTTGATTACTTCACTGTCTTATAAAGTAATAATTAAAGTATTACTTTTACAATAACGTGAATTATTATCAATTAACATCTGTAGAGTTCAGTCATAGAAATATTATGAAAATGTTAACCCTTAAAATATTATGGAAATGATTATACATGAATGTTTATACAAAAATAAAGTGCAGAAATACCACTAGAGAAATTCTGGAATGTTAGTATTGACATTATAAAAGTAAAAGTGATATTAAATTTATAACTTCTAAAAGTTAAGTGTTACAGATTAATTACTACTAAACCTAGCAAAATCAGCCTGAATAATGTATTTGAAAAAGTTGACTGATGAGTGGCTACATGTTTTAAGTTACATATTTTGGAAATATGAGGCAGAGCTTGGAATCTTTGTCAGAAGGGCTAGATTCACAATGATGTAGATATGTTTTTTGTGAAGGAAATACTGTATATTTAAAACATTTATATCCAGACCTACGCATAAAAACCTGAAGTTGTCTAATAATAACATTCAAACAATAAAAATAAAGCTACTGTACTAAACGTAGCAGAATTTTTGAAAAGCACTTATCAAAATAATGGGTCATCCTCCAGCAATAGAAACAATTAAATACAGTATGTTAAAAAAACAACAGATCAATGCAGAAGCTTTTTTTATAATTACTTTAACCAATATATCACTGTATAGGTCAGGGGTAGGCAACCTTTCCCCTTTAAGGGCCGAGGGACTGCAGCTCCCAGAATCCCAGGAGCTATTGACCAACATGGGACTATTGGCCAACATGGCTAAGGCTTCTGGGAGCTGAAGTCCCTCGGCCCTTAAAGGGGAAAGGTTGCCTACCCCTGGTATAGGTTATACAGCAAAAAGTGGCTAATTTCCCTAATCCTTTCAGTCAGCAGGGGGTGTAGTTGTTCTATTTGATCACATAGGTACCACAAATCACATGTTGCTTTTTCAAGCTTGCAACAATTCAATATTGAATACAGATAGTTTTCTTAGCTATAAGCACTATAGACACAAACTGTGCATTAAAAAAGAAAACTCAGACAACCTTGCAAGTGAGCTTAACTTTTCGTTTCTATGTGGTCCATTTTTCATCCTTGATAGCAAATGGATGACAAATGTGATCAAGGCAATCACAAATGTCTTCTTGAAGCTTACTTTAAGTAAATGAACTGAGATAAGTAACCCATGTTCACATTCCAAGCTAGGCTGCAGTTATCGCTTGGAATGATTGGATGGAATACATAGTCAGTACAGTCTGTAGGCAATGAGATATGTCATCAGTTTAGGAAAGCTACTATGGAATTATCCACAACTGTGACACTTCACACATTAAAATGTTAAATTTAAGCCTAAGAATAGAAAATAGTTTTTGAGAAGCTTCTTCCCTTAAAGGAAACAATGTGTATGTGCGCGTGCACGCCTTCATGTCATTTGGGCAAGTCCAACCACATATAACTGCTAGGAGACTATATCTGCAAGTAAGCTGTATACCTAAAATTATCCTTGCAATGGCCTAAAAGATAGCATGGCATAGTGGTTTGAGTGTTGAACAAAGACTCTGGAGACCAGGGTTCAATCCCCTGCTCAGTCATGGTGACTCTAAGGCAACCCTGTCTTGGGGTTTTCTTGGCAAGATTTGTTCAGAGGAGGTTTACCATTGCCTTCGCCTGAGGCTGAGAGCATGTGACTTCCCCAAAGTCACCCAGTGGGTTTTATGGCTGAATGGGAATCGAAACCTGGTCTCCATAGTCCAGCACTGAAACCACTACGCCATGCTACCTTCTAGGCCATTGCAAGGATAATTTTGGATACATAGCTTACTTGCAGATATAGTCTCCTAGCAGTGTATGTGTGATTGGGTCAGTTGACGGACAAAGATAGAGATATTAAGCCACTTATGATTGGCTTATACTGGAGCTGTTAATGAATTCCCACTTTCCTGTGCTTGTTGACACTCAGTAGCAAAGGCAAGATTGGTTAGATGGCTACGACCCTTCATCATCTCTTTTAACAGAGCTGTATCAATCTAACAGAGAGGAGAACCTGGTGAATAGCTTTTTAAAGGTTGTAGCCATGGCTATTCTTGTTTTAATAAGCTGCTTTGGTCCTAAGAGTGACTGTCACTGCTGAATATATTTGGCAGAATGCATCCATGTACAGTGCACAAGAGTGCAGCTTTGGGGTGTTTTTCTAGAAAAGTGCTACAACTGTTTAACACAGGGGTAGGCAACCTAAGGCCCGGGGTCCGGATGCGGCCCCCTGAGGCCTTTGGACCGGCCCCAGGCTGGTCCTGCCGCCGCCGCCGCCGCCGCCGCCACCCGCCATGATGATATTGATTATTGTTATTACTTGTTCTTGGGGTTTTCTTGGCAAAACCTCCACAGGGGTTTTGCCATGGCTTTTCTGGGGCTGAGAGAGTGTGCATGCATATTTTTTAATTTTTAATTTTTTTAATTATTTTTATTTTTATTTTATTTTTTATTTTTTTATTTTTATTTTTTTGGTGCTTCGGCCCCCCAATTGTCTGAGGGACAGCAATCCGGCCCCCAGCTCAAAAAGGTTGCCTACCCCTGGTTTAACATCTCTGTATATGTTATGTTTGGTGGATGCATAGTGAATTGGATTGCTAGCTGTTGGCAGCAACAAGTAAATGTTTAAGTCTTCATATGACTGCTGTGCCAAGGCAATTTTACCATGAAATTTATGCTGATTTATAAGCCTTTGCTACCACAGATGTATTGGACTGCTAATACATTATGCTTTTTCCCCATGCAAACGTTCCTTATCAGAGCCAGATAAATAGTAACCATTTGAGGAGGGCAGAGCAAGAGATCAGCAATCTTCAAGGGAAGGTCCAGTATCTCTCTGCACAAAACAAAGGGCTTCTGTCTCAGCTAACTGAATCCAAGCGGAAGCAAGCAGAGATTGAATGCAAGGTACATAATTTAGATAAATTAAAAATAATAAATATTTCCTATACATATTTTTAATTAACAATCTATAGTAGTTGCATTGGCTTCACCTGACACTTTTATTAGATTTAATGTTGGATTGTCATGGTCATCTTCAGGTATCATTTATATATTAGACTACGAGTTCCCAAATTTTGGTCTTCCAGTTGGACTTCTACTTCCAGAAGCCCTAGCCAGCTTGGCCAACTTCAGGAATTTGGAGAACTGAAGTCCAAAACATCTGGAGGACCAAAGTTGGGAACCACTATATTTGACAAATATGCATTTGTCTGATGCATTTGATTTGATTAAAAAAAATACTTTATTGTCTTTTTTTAAATTTTGTTTATATTCACTTAGCATTTTGGGAAACATACCTAGAAAGCAGTACTCCCAGGAGAATCTGGATGCAATCATTATTGAGCATATATGAAAGTTGAATAAATTGTTCAGTGTGTGTTCTACACTAAGTGATTCTTTTTATTTATGTAAATAAGTTATGTTTTATTTATAGCAGTTTTATTTATAAATAAAAATATTTATTTATATTTTATATAAATAAAAAATATTTATAGAAATATACATATTCTGTCCAGTAGCAGTGTTTTGATCATCTGAAGATCAAGAACTGTCAGTCATATCATGGAATATTTGGAAACTAGACTTTATGCCATGTACACTTTGGTAACACTGTTATCAAGATAACTGATGGAATGAAAGAGCATCCCTAGCTAAAGAATATTACTGGATATTAAAAAGTAAGTGTAGGGGAATCTGATTATCAAAATGAACCAGAAGGAACAGAGGTGTTGGATGCAAGATCTAAAGAGGGCCATTTGGACTACTCAGTGGTTCTCTACTCCTGCCACATATAAGAGAATTGCTTATTATCATGTTTTAATCATGCAACCATTTGCAAGAGGGTGTTGTGGGATTTTTGCTTTGATTCTGTGTATATAACTGGGGCTGATGTGTTGGTTTATCATGAAGACAGAGCAAATGTGAAGTGGATGCCCGAATCTTTGAGGGATGTGCCTGTATAATTACTCAAGACAGAGAATCTGCTTGCACCCTTTGTTTTCATGCATTTTTATTTTAATTTGCCCCTTTATTGTGCTGTTGTGATATAGGAGCAAGGTGAGAAACACCTGGTTCAGTTAATGGACTTGTACATTGCAGAGAGCTGGTGAGGACTTCAAATATTTCTTGTCTTCAGGAAATGATTTGTTAAAGTGCTGCAGTGTCAGATATCATCATGGAGGTTGCTTTCAAGTTGCATGTGTGTGTGTGTGCATGTGTTCGCACACACCTTCATGTTGCCTGTAGACTTATGGCGATCCCATTAATAATAATAATAATAATAATAATAATAATAATAACAATAACAATAATAACAACAACAACAATAATAATTTATTTATTTATTTCCCGCCCCTCTGCAGAGCAATCCCGCCCCTCTGCAGAGCAATGAAATGAATTATTCTCTTCCTACTTTTTGCAGTGAAAGAAAGGACCCAATGGCACAAGTGGGAAGAAAGTTCCCAATGTTAACAGGAAGTACAGGATAGATCTCAGTTCTGATTGGGTCATCTTGGATTTAAAAATAAATTTTGTAGAATCAAAAATGTTTTTATGTTGACTTCTTTCCAGTAATGGCTGCACTTCATTACTAGAATCTTAAACTTTAAAAACTCAATCAAACATTAATTTTATTGAGTTCACTTTGGGTATCGTCTGTAAATATTGAAAGGATACAGGGCAGAAGGCCACCTAACTGTCTGGCTTCAAATCACTTTTCATGAAACAAGTCATCTTATTACTTCTAACTCCTAAGGAATCAGGAGTTTTCTTTTCTGAACTTTTCCTGTTTCCTTCTCCCCAGAATAAGGAAGAAGTGATGGCTGTAAGACTCCGAGAAGCAGACAGCATAGCAGCTGTAGCAGAACTCCAGCAGCATATTGCAGAACTAGAAATTCAGGTAAGGATGAGAAAAACTTTAAAGCCTTAAAAAAACTAGTTCAGGTTTAGCACACAGTGTATAGCTGGTAAATGTTCATTCCTAAAGTATTCATAGAATACATAGTGGGATAGTTAGTTAGTGTGTGTGTTGTGTTCCTTCGAGTTGTTTCTGACTTATGGTGACCCTAACGTGAGCCTATTGTGTAGTTTTCTTGGCAAGTTTCTTCAGAGGAGGTTTGCCATTGCCATCCTCTGAAGCTGAGAGTATAACTCGTTCAAGTGGGTTTTATAGCTGAGCTGGGAATCGAACCCTGGTCTCCAGAGTCGTAGTTCAACAACACTCAGACCACTATGCTACGCTGTGTCCCTGGATGGATATTAGGGCTCTTAGTCGAATTACCAGCTCAGTACAAAATGTAGTTTCAGACTACCAGATAGATGGTTGTCCATCCTTCCAGTACAGATGTAATGCCACCTATCCATTAGCTGTAGTCAGAGGAATAGGAGCAGGACACAGTGTTCCTCCTTCCTTGTGTAACTATAATTTTACTGATTGTCATTCACTCTCAGCCCAGACTTGAATTATGGCATTTTCCCAGACTTGAATTATGGCATTTTAAAGTGTTCAAACACCAATAACTTAGAAAAATGCTAGTATTTTCCCCACCTTTAAAATATTGAACCATCCTACACTTGTGCTGTTCAGGTTGAGAAGGCACATTCCCATTTGCAGAAGGACGTGGACATCCAGAAGAAGCATAACAATGTGGATATTTGTCTTGAGCTGCAATACATGTGGACTTTCCTTGCTGGACTGGGAAATGTAGCTGTCTAGTTTAGATGTTTATAAATATGACCATCCATACTAAAGGGGCTGGGCTTATTAGAAAATGTACTAGCTATCTTAAGAAGACATTGCTAAACAGTGTCTTAACACAGTACTTTATTTAGCATTTATGTAGCATTGACTTAAACCACACACGTTTTTTTCTTTGAGAAGAAAAGAACCCACAGTGCTTTCCTTTTATGTCTACTTTTCTGTGATCATTCTAAAACAAAAACTGTATGCCCACTTCTGTCCTACCAATTTCATAGCTGATGTTACTAAGCAGAGCAACCAAAGACTCTTCAGTATTGCTTCAGTATTTACAAAATTACCATATTTTCCAGCGTATAAGACGACTTGAACCCAGAAAAATCTGGGTTAAAGTTTGGGGTCGTCTTATACGCCGGGTATAAGGAGGAGGAGGAGGTGGGGGACAACCAGGGTCCGACACCCAGCCATGGAGACCCACTGGGTGACCTTGGGCAAGTCCCACTCTCTCAGCTTAAGAGGATGGCCAGGAAATGGGCGCTTCGGCTCTGGGTTCGAGTCCTGGCTGCTACTGTGGCTCCCGTCGGCTGCCCCTCACGAGCAGCTGGTGCTGGTGCGGAGCTGCTGGGAGCCCCTCCTGGTCCTCAGCTTGGCCCAGGAGACCGTCGAGGCCGCTGAGCCCAGCATGCTCCACCGGCTCCTCACAAACAAGATACTCCGCTGCCCACAGGGGCACCCCAGAGGAGGACCAGGAGGAGGAAGAGGAGGAGGAAGGAGAGGTGCAGCTGCCCCGAAAGGCCGTGCTCCTCCGGCCAGGGCCACCAAGCAGAGCTGCCCAATGGCACCAGCTGCCCGAGGTTCCCCTTGGCGCAGAGAACTGAGTCATTCAGGGCTTCCTGGCCAAGTACTGAAGCCTCGGGAGCACGCCTAATTCAAGGGGACAGTGCTCTTCAACCTGGATAAGAAGGGCTAGAGGAAAGGGAACACACACACACACACACACACACACACCTTCCACCTCGACCAGGGGTCCTCCTTTTTCCAGGGGGTAGCCTCCATTTCAGCCTTTTGTCCAGGAGAAATCCCCCAAAGCCCTCCCTTCCTCCTGAAAAGCTGGAGGAAAAAGGATTGATTTTGATGGGAGTGTTTTGAGCTTTTCTTTGGCATGTCCTCCATTTCAGCCTTTTGTCCAGGAGAAATCCCCCAAAGGTCCCCTCTTCCTCCTGAAAAGCTATAGGAAAAAGGATTGATTTTGATGGGAGTGTTTTGAGCTTTTCTTTGGCACGTCCTCCATTTCAGCCTTTTGTCCAGGGGAAATCCCCCAAAGCCCCCCTTCCTCCTGAAAAGCTGGAGGAAAAAGGATTGATTTTGATGGGAGTGTTTTGAGCTTTTCTTTGGCATGTCCTCCATTTCAGCCTTTTGTCCAGGAGAAATCCCCCAAAGGTCCCCTCTTCCTCCTGAAAAGCTATAGGAAAAAGGATTGATCTTGATGGGAGTGTTTTGTGCTTTTCTTTGGCATGTCCTCCATTTCAGCCTTTTGTCCAGGAGGAATCCCCATGATGAAGAAGCATAGGTTTATAATCATATCAGTATTTTTAGCTTTTGTTTTATGCCCAGGAAGAATTCCCAAATGTCCTCCATGATGAGCATGATGAAGAAACATGCATGTACATTGATATGAGCATCTTTAGCTTTTATTTTCTACTCAGGAGGAATCCCCAAATGTCCTCCATGTTGAGTATGAAGCATGAATTGATACTGATATGAGTGTTTTGAGCTTTTGTTTGGGTATGTCCTAGATTTTTCTGGAAGGTCCTTCATTTTGTGGTGCCTTGTCCTCTTTGGCGGTGAGGATATCTGGTCACCCTGGGTTAGCAGGGTCCCTTGGAGCCTTCTTAGGTGAGTCCACACTACAGAAATAATCCAGGTCAGCCCCACTTTAACTGCCATGGCTCACCACTTTGGGATTTCAGGACCTTATAGTTTGTTGTGACACCACTGCTCTCTTTAAATGGCTCAGGAAAGTACATATCCCATCATTTCAGAGCATTGAGCCATGGCAGTTAAAGTGGGATCCACCTGGATTATTCCTGCAGGTTTTTTGAATTGTAGTTATTTGAAATATAGCCTCCAGCAGTGCATATTTTAAATGGGGTGTCTGGAAGGTCAGGTCCAAAACACTTGGATAACCAAATTTTGAGAGCCACAGGCAGAGGCAGTGAATTTCATTCATAATAATGGGGTTTCAGTCTCTGAAATTAATGGCAAAAATTCAGTTTATTTAAATGGAGGTTAACCACATGTTTTGAGATGCATTTTAAGGACGTATGTATTAATCCACTTGCACTGTTTTATGTTTACATGTTTGATGACAAACAGCCTTTTGTTTATAAGTGACAGTTTTCCTGCTAAGTACCTGCATGCCATAAGTATTTGAATTAAAATTTCCATATTGAAATAAAATCTGATGGGTTTTTTTTTTAATTTTTATTTGGTGTGTGTTGGAAGAGGGGTCATCTTATACGGCGAGTATATCCCAAACTCTATATTTTGACTGGAAAAGTTGGGGGTCGTCTTATGCGCCCAATCGTCTTATACGCCGGAAAATGTGGCATCTCAGATTGTATTTTTTCATCCAAACAAGTCAGCCAGTAAAGATTCAGTGGCATAATATTTCAGCAGATTCTCTTCTTCCTAAAGTCAGCTATATATATATCTAAGAATCCATGAGTTCTAATCCTGGGTCACAATGGGGCTATGACTATTACTCTAAACCATTCAGCTTTCTGTGAAATGCCTGGGTGTAAGTGTAAGACAGTTGGTATTAAACATGTAAAGTAGGCTTGGTTACTACACCCACATTATTACTGAAATTACTTTATATACAAGTCCCTAGATCAAATCACAGTTTTGGAACACCATCAGAGGATTGAACAGTGGTTTGTGTTGTTTTTTTGTTTGGTTTTTTTTCTAAATAAGCTGTGGTTTTTCATACCCGTGACTTCTGTGGGTTAATTCATATATAGTAATCTGCTTCCATTCCTATCAGGCTTTCTTTTATACATTTTCAGCCCATTTGAGAGAATGTGCACTGATATCATGATCTCAGTCTAACTTTTTTTTGCACAAGAATGTAATATAATATAATATATAAAGTTTATAAATGTGTGCGCGTGTTCATATATGGTTTCCTAGTACAGTTGACTCTCTTTATCCATAGATTCAATTATCGACAGCTTGAAAATATTCCAAAATAATAGACATTCCAAAAGAAAATCTTGATTTTGCCATTTCATAGAAGGGACACCATTTCACTATGCAATTGTATTGAATGGGACTTGAGCATCCACATATTTTGATATCTACTGGCAGGGTGTCCGGGAACCAAACCCCAGCAGATACCAAGGGCCCACTGTAATGTTGGTTGACTGCCACTTGCTTTTTTTATTAAAGTTATAGGCATTAAAGTAGGAAGAGTTAAGCTTACCTTGCTGCTTTGTGTATTTTAAGTTTAGTGTGTGTTGTAGAAGAATTGTTAGTGGTCTCTGGTATTTATTTCATTAACAAAATAATCTTTTCCAGGAATAATAAAGGTGTCCCACCAACAGTAAACTCTTATGTTCTAAGAAAATACGTCTCTCTTTAAACCTCATATCACCTTTCTTTAATATTTGTAAGATTCTGCACAAACATCTTTTATCCTGAAGTTTAATATTTGTAAGATTCTGCACAAACATCTTTTATCCTGAAGTTTAATATTTGTAAGATTCTGCACAAACATCTTTTATCCTGAATATTTGTAAGATTCTGCACAAACATCTTTTATCCTGCAAGAGAGAATTTCCATTTTTGCAATTACAGGAAACTTTTTTTTTTTACTCTTTAGCAGTGTGATGTGTTTTTTGAAAGCTTAGTATGAATCATCCCGGTCACCAAAAGGCCACACAATCCCCACAATTGCCCTGATGAATAAACCTTATTTAGTATTCAGTGCAAATTGTTATTGCATTTAGCACTAGCTCTCAAAAAATGCCTACTCCTGAGGCAGGTTATTCCATCATAGTTATTCCAAAACGTGCCAGAAAATACCACTAATTTGCTGTTGAATTATCTGAAGGATAACTTTGGAGGATAGATATTAAAATAAAAGGTAACAAGATATATTCCTGGCTTTGACATACAGTTCTCCCTCCCTGTTTGCAGACTTGAGGTCCGCGATCTCACTCTTCGTGGGGAGGGACAATTGCCATACCTAAAATGGCTGCATGTGTGCCACAGGCACGTGCACCATTAGTTTCAATGGGGCTCAAATATTAGTTTCAATGGGCTCAAATATAACAGGTTAAGGACACTTGTCCAAAACTGACAGTTTTCATACACATTGAGTTCCCAGATAACAATTATATTATTGTCTTTTTCGTCCATCTAGGGAAAAAATCCAGGTTTAGGGAAGACCATTTTAAAAGAGCAAAATGAGCACTCTTGAAGAAGCCAATAACAGTGCGTCCCTAGGGGTCAGTAGTGACAACCCCTGGCTGTTCTTTGTGATGCTTTGGTCTGTTCCAAAAACCAAAAGAGTAAAAAGGAATGCTCAAGAATGTTCAAGTAAAATCACTTGAATGTACAAGTAATAGATTCATTTCACAGCAAATCATTTCACAAATCAAATTATTTCAACGATTACCATCAGTGACAAATTAGCCTCACAATTTATAATTAAATAATTTCCTCTGTAAAAGAGTGAAACTGTCACTGTATACAAACTATGTACCATATTCTAAGGCAGGGGTAGGCAACCTAAGGCCCGGGGGCCGGATGCGGCCCCCAAGGCCTTTGGACTGGCCCCAGGGATTTTGCCATGGCTTTTCTGGGGCTGAGAGAGTGTGCATGCATATTTTTTAATTTTTTTTAAAGTATTTATTTATTTATTTATTTATTTTTGGTGCTTCGGCCCCCCAATTGTCTGAGGGACAGCAACCCGGCCCCTGGCTCAAAAAGGTTGCCTACCCCTGTTCTAAGAACTCAATATATTTTTCTTCTGGTATGTTTATTTTTTTTAAAGTTATTCATCTGTATCTACAAACTCTCCACATTACATTTTTTAAACTGTATACAAACACAGTAACTATTCTGGTAAAGCTTATTTGAGCAAGTAAACTTTTGATAGGTACTTAAATGCCAGAAAATTCAGGGCCTGCCTAAGTCATATTGGTAGGAAGTTCAGACAGGAGACCCTGTGATGCTAAAGGTCCTGTTCCAGGGCTCCAGTATCTTAAGTTTCCACCAGGAGGGTGCAATGTCCAAGCAGGGCAGGCATTCTGGTCCCAGACCTACTCTTTGTTGTGTTTTATTGATTTAGATTTTGGTATGAGAGCCAGTGTGGTATAGTGGTTTGAGTGTTGGACTGTGACGCTGGAGACCAGGGTGCAATTCCCTGCTTGGCCATGAAACTGGGTGGGTGATCTTGGGTGAGTCACAGTCTCAGCTACAGGGGAAGGCAATGGCAAACCTCCTCTGAACAAATCTTGCAAAAAGAAAAGAAAAGAAACACTCCATGATAGGTTCACCTTAGAGCAGGGGTTGGCAACCTACGGCCCGGGGGCCGGATCCGCCCCCCCGAGGCCTTTGGACTGGCCCCAGGCCGGTCCTGCCGCCGCCGCATGTTGTGCGCTGCCATTTTGTTTTCCAAGATGGCGGCCGCAACTAGTTTGTGCATGCGCAGTATTCGGCGCATGCACAAACAAGTCGTGGCCACCATTTTGGAAAACAAAATGGTGGCCGCAACTAGCTCGTGCATGCACAGTATGCCGGAAGTACTGCGCATGCACGAGTGAGCGTGTGAGCGCATGCGCAGTACTTCCGGCGTATTGCGCATGCATGCGTGCATGAGTGAGCGTGGCGCCATTGCCCCCCCCCCCCCCCCCCCCCCCCGTGGCCTGCGGAAGACCTGGGGACTAGCGGACCGGCCCCATTTAAGAAGTTGCCGACCCCTGCCTTAGAGTCACCATAACTCAGAAATGACTTGAAGGCACACATCAACAACAAATCACCAGATACTTCTTTTTTATTGTAATATCTTTTCCAGAGGGGAATATAAGAGCATATACAAACACAATAACAGAGGGGAATATAATAACATAGAGTCCAGGAGCCGTTCCAGATTACACAATTATAGTGCTATGATCCCACTTTACCTTCCATAATTTGGTTCTATGGAATCCTGGGATTGGTAGCTTAGGAAGGGGCATTTAGATTTCTCAGCCAGATTGTTCCCCTGGTGCCTCACCAAGCTACAAGCCCCAGGATGCATAGGAGGTAGCCATGTTAAATAAAGCAGAATCATAGTATTGCAACTGTATAGTGTGAAAGAGCCTCAGATGGAGGCAGCTGTTCACCGAATTCTGCTTCATAACATTTTAAGGCCTTATTTGTTTTACAGACCTTTCGCATTTGAGTCCTGGTGTTGACATTTCCATCTGTTAGGGCTTCTGCCTATGTAGTCAGGCATGCTGTCAGGAGCAGCTTAGATGAGCAGCAGTATTCAAAACTCTCACCACCAGAGCTTCTTCCCTGAGGTACAGCTTATTGTAGTGTTCAGGTGTGTGGCTCTCTTCACTAAGGGCTTCTCATGATGTCCCAGTTTCAGTAATGCATATCCTAAACAAAGATCAGCAACTATGACAGGGCTATGTATCAGTTTTGCCCCTGCTCCTTTAAGGGTGACTTACATACATACCTACTGCTGCAGAAATTTAGCAATGCAGTGGTAAACAGAATAATGTTTTTCCCCTTTCATTACTTGGAAATAACTTTCATACTTAAAATGAAAAAAGCATGTAGGGAAATTTTACACAAAAAAATGCATTTCCAGGAAGTTCCAGAAGTGTTTTTTCTCTCTCTAAAACAAGGTGTGTATTTCCCGCACAGACTTGGGTGGGATGGTTAAAGAAGTATCATGCTGAACTCACCATTATTTGGGAGTGCAAAAAAGGCCTCAGGACCACATGCTGCCTGCAGGCATCATGTTCCCTGTTCATGTCTTAAAGGGAGCATTACTAAGTGTGCCATTGTTTTTTTTTCCATTGGAATTGAACACTGCTTGGTCCAGTTGTTGGAGTCTATGATCAGTATCATTGGTAGCAAATTCCATCTGATGAAATAATCATGGAATTCAAGCAGCTCACTGCAGAGCAATGAGGTCCATGTAGGAGTTCCTTATTTACAGGTCATTACTAATTTACTTCACATTCTCATTGGTATTTTTGAAAACAAAAATAATTCTACTAATTTCTGATTTATCTGTTTAGATATCTTCATATGTTATCCCCCAAGGTATGTTTGCTGCTGCTAGGAAGTTGAATTGCATGAAAATTCAGCCACATGGCTAGCTGTTCACATAGGGAAGGGATGGGCCAATCTTGTTAATTTAAGCTAGGGAGGAAAAAATATTTGCAATATTTTTTTTAAAAAAAACCCTGATGATAAAAATCCTGGACAAGAATTTTCAGAGGTTGTTGTTATCTGTGCAGAAAATACTGTTTTCTTTGCAAAGACAGCACATGGAGATTTTGCATAGAAAAAGTCCTTGACTATATCATTTTCTGCACAGAAAATAATATTTTTGCACGAAAATATTTGTACTGAATTTTCCACATATGCTTTCCTTGATCTGGAGGGTACTAGGTGAGGAGGGAAAACCAAATCATGTTTTTCATGGTGGTTTGCATCATGTTTTGGACAAGATATTGACTGCTAGTTTTTGAAGACTTTCTCTCAGTAGGAAGAAGAATGCTAAATTTCAGAATGCAAGTGAAGAATTACATCCCCAGTTTAAGGCCTTCAGCCACATTTAGGGGAACAGGTTTAGCTGAAATCATGTTGATAGCCCTTTAGACATATAAAGAGTGAAGTGACTGCTAGGTGACAAAGCAACTTGGCTTCAGGAGGTAACCACACCACTGTGATAAAAAAAAGTGAACTGGTTGTTAGTCAACTCTGACATTAAATATTTAATCCCTAAAGTAGCCAGAGAAATCTCTGAATCCAGTCTGCTGAAACAGTATGAAACATAAAGATGACAGAGCTGATCAAATGTTTTCTTTCCTTTTCTGAGCAGAAAGAAGAAGGGAAATTTCAAGGGCAGCTTAATTATTCTGACTCTAGTCAGTATATTAGAGAATTGAAAGATCAGATAGCAGAACTTAATCATGAGGTAAGTAAAAACCTGTTTTGATAAATATATATTTGTTTCCTGTATCTTGATTTTCCTTTCTTATTCCGGGTAATCATTGTGTCAGCATGTTTAACGTTCTCCATCTAATAATTTAATCACTCTTTCTGACTAAACAGCCGGAATCCTGGCAGTGCTCTGTAGTGTATGAGATCAGTTTTCAAGATCAGTAGAAAACTACACTAGGCAGTTTTCAAATGCATTAAACAGAGAACTGTTAGAGGTATAACAGTATCAATGATAGCATATTAAAAGTTGACTTTCTAGATGAGCAAAGTTCATATAAGTACTTCATTTTTATACATCTTTGTGCTTAATTTTTTTAGTTGATTTTTTTCATTAGTCTTACATTGTGGTCTTGGTTTTTTTTTTAAATAAATAACTAAAATTTAGCTATTATGAAGAATGTTTTATAATAATGCTAAAGACCACACTTGCACTCCAATCTTACATAAAGGCTATCAAGAGATAAAAATGGAGTGTAGTTCAAAACACCCAGGAATGTGAAATGACTGAATGAACAGTTTTTCTTGTGCAGAGGTTATAATTGTTTTAGAATGGAGTAATATCTATCACAGGGGGTTTTGCTCAAAACAAACACAGTAGAATGCATTTCTGTTGAAGCTTTATTGCTAGCTTTGTTGATCTTCTGGAGAAAATACAAGAATCTAGTAATGAATCCGGGGTATTTGGAACTTCTCTAAAGCTCATCTCTTAAGATTCTAAAAGTGGAGAATCTTTCTTTGCCTTGATCAACAGTTCTGCCTAATCATTCCAACACTTGTAACAATTAATCTCACTTGAGATGAATCAATATCCACTCATTTTTCATTAAACATTTATGATCCAGCCTAGCATTTGTGCACGCAAACAGCTTACATGAATGGTTTACATATCACTTGTTGAATTGGGAACTTTGGCACAGAGTGTAGATTCAGATAGGGATCTGAAGGGAGTTTGCATCAGTCTGACTTTGTAGTCTGCACTCTATGTTGCTCTGAGTGGAAGAGGTGTTATGGGGTACCTTTGCACATATGTTATTTTGTAGCTGCTTGCAGGTAAATAGCCTACTTTATGTGGCCAGGATCCTAGCATGGCAAACTGCTCACATGATGGTTAGTTATGTGGTTGGACTCTTTGTGTGCTTTCTATGCTCACACTTGGCTCTCTCCTAGCCAAGCAGAGCTGTTTCCTAGTGCTCTTCATTTTTTCTAAAACTGGCATGGAGGTGCTGAAAGGAACTTGGCAAAATCAACCACCCACTGTGCCCAGTCTTCCAGCTTTTCAAAAATAGTGCATTCCTCCCCTGATACTATCCTCTCCTGACACCAAACTTGGGCTGAAATTGGACAAAATGTGTAAACTCTAGATCTCGACAGAGATCCCATTCCCCAGTTGCATGAAAATAGGAGCAATTGTAGACTGCAGAAAAATCCAGCCGATGCTTGCTCAGTTGTGTCTTGTTGCACCTGGCTCTTCTGTGCCAGAGCTACCCTTGTGCAATGCCCTAGAAGAGCATAATCCATTCTGCAGTGGTCTTTGCATCAGTGCAAGAGCCAGCATGGTGTAATGGTTTGGGTGTTTGAATGTGACTTTGTAGACCAGAGTTCAGATCCCCTCTTGGCCATGGAAACCCATTGAGTGAACTTGGGAAATCATATTCTCTCTCAGCCTCAGATGAAAGCAAAGGCAAATCTCTAAACAAATCTTGACAAGAAAACCCTGTGATAGGTTCGCTACAAGTCAGAAATTACTTGAAAGCACAGAACAACATGCTCATGGAGACAGCCGCATGTATGCCAGCAGTGGGAGGACACAGCCAGCTTTGAGTCCCCTATTCCTTGAATACCTGGCTTCAGACAAGGAGTCCTTAGACCCAAAACAATATGAAAGTGCTTAAACAATTGCATCTGACATGGCCGGAATGCTTTGTCTTCAAGACTCACCATTTGACACTCATAGAGTAAACAGCTTGGAGCTGCCCACCTTCTTTTTCCATTATCACTGCCATTGGCTGTTTCTTACTCATCTTCATCACTCCTGCCAGGAGTTTTTTTCTTCTTCTCGCTACTCTTTCCATCAGCATAACTATATTGATGAAAGACTAGGTTCATAGCCTTTGTGACCAGAGTAGCCATTTGAAGCCTAATGTCAGTTTGGGACTAAGTAGAGACTACTGGCAAGTAGGTATAAAAACCACAGCCTGCATGCTCATACTTCATCAAACCTTTTATTTCTTCTTTTTTCTCCAGGAGACTTAAATAGCAAGTTCTAAAACAGAAGAGTAGTGTGAGGGGATAGTAAAAATAGTGGATTCCTTGGTCATTTAAGAATATTCTACTAGTTTCACTTTATTTTAAATTAGAAATATGTAGCACCCCTATGTATCTTTACATAGAATTGAGTTCCCCTGTTCAGCTGGACTTGTCCAAAGACAGGATCATAAGATTGCAGCCTTAATCAAAATATGATCCAAATCACCACAAAAACATGGTGATTTGGTTTCTCTTCTCCCTCCCCTACTGCCCTACAAAAAAATTAAAATAATTGGTTTTTGGCTGAAAACCTGAAGTGGCCTAATGCATTAAGGGCAGTGCTGTGCCCTATGGATGTGGGAATGGCCCTCGCCCTCTGTACAGTTGACCACCCCATGAACTGCACACACTGTTGTTAACAAGAAACGAAACAAAATACTAAGATACTGACTGCAATATATTTAGTTGTCAATATCATTTTCAGTAGTAATATCTTAAGTAGTAATAGCAGGGGTAGGCAACCTTTTTGAGCCGGGGGCCGAGTTGCTGTCCCTCAGACAATTGGGGGGCCGAAGCACCAAAAATAAATAAATAAATAAACAAGTAATAACAACAGTAATCAATATCATCATGGCGGGGGGGGGGGCGGCAGTGGCAGGACCAGCCTGGGGCCGGTCCAAAGGCCTCAGGGGGGCCGCATCCGGCCCCCGGGCCTTAGGTTGCCTACCCCTGAGTAATAGTATTGTACCAAGTAGAAATGAAGGAGGACTTTATTTATTAATAATGAATGGGTGGCCTTTTATTTGTTAATAAATACATTATTTTTTTCAAATTACTCTATAGAACTGCCCCTACCCTAAACCCGAGAGGCTTGGTTGCCCCAACTCTGGTTTCCTTCTCCTTGCAGTTAAGGACCTTATTTAGATAGGTTTTTGGCCTTTGTTGATGTAAAAGGTGTTTTTTTTAAATGGAGGATGCCTCATTTATTGTGTTTTTAATACTTTTAAACTGTTTAAAACACAGTGCTGTTTTTAATATGATGGCTTGATTCCTTTTAATAGTTTTTAATATGATAATTTTAGCTGTTTTAATCTATGTTGTAAGCTGCTCTGGGTCCCACATCAGGGAAAAAGGTATGTTATAAATGAAATACAATTTTCAAAAATCTGCCCAGATTCCTGTCAGAGCCCTAGTGTAAAAAACTGTTAACAATAGCACTTACATCCCTATACCACTTTATAGTGCTAAGCACTCTCTGAACAGTTTACAATGTGTAAGCCAGTTTCCCCCAATAAGCTGGGTACTCTTTTACCAACCTATGAAAGGATGGAAGGCTGAGTCAACCTGGTGCCCTGCAGGATCGAACTCACAACGTTTTGGTTGCAGTACTGGCATTTAACTACTGCGCCACCAGGGCTCCTTGCACAAGTATTTGTACTCTCTCTGAGACATTGTGTAGGTATGGTCCCTTGTGCTGTCTTTCCATAGGCACCCACATAGCCATTTCTCACTTTTGATTGAAGTGTGGGCAGCCATTTGACCATTGTGCAATGAGTGAGCTTGAGAACTTGTCTCCTGTTGCGCAGTTAGTTGCACTACTGTGGGAAATGCTATCGCTACACTGGGATTGGTGTGTGTGTGTGTGTGTGTGTGTATGCATGCACACCCCATACATTTGTTGTACCCCATCAAACAAGCAGAATTTCTTACAAGTTTGTTTTGGATCCTGATAGGTTGCAATAACTAATACACCCACACCCACACACCCATATATATATGGTATACACACCATATATATATATATATATATATATATATATATATATAGAAGCAATTAATTTATTGGAACAATTAATAATAAACCAAACTGAATAATTCAATTAATAAATAAAAAATTGTCTTCCATCCTCCTCAATAACTTAAAATTAAAAGTGAGCCTGCAGCCAAGGTGGCAGTTTTGGACACCCCATCAACAGCATTTGAAAGTGAATTATATATTGTCCTCGGGACATTTTTTTAAAATCCCTTTTATCATTTAAAATGCTTGAATGGGAGGCACTTTAATTCCAGACAAGGATAAATCAGAGAGGCTATGACGTTCAGTATTGTCCCTGTACATGTGTGTTGTGTGCTTTCATTCATGCTTGTATGTATCTAAAGGATTTTGGCCTAATTAATCAAATTGTCCTTACAGTTTATTATCTTCCAAGCTATCTATCAAATGAAAATTTACAGTAGTTACAAGATTAAAACAATGAGACAGTGGGTAAAATCTTCTGTTAAACATCTCTTTAAAAACCTAGATGAAATAAAATTGTATTTAATTTTCCATTTCAACGGTGGCAAAGTATACACTGCCTGAAAGTCCCTGGTCATGAAATATGTCACAAGCCTGGTCATGGATAGATATTTACCATCTAATGGTAAAGATACTTGAAGACTCAAGACAGTAGGTATCTGTGGAGAAACCTGAAGAGACCTTGAAGGTCTGTAGGCTCAAGCATGGCTTGAGTTGTCCTTTTGCCTGCCTTTCCAACACTAGATTCAAAAGCTGCAAACATTTTCAAGGCTGCAAGGGTGTGATTTCCTACATGGTATAGCACAGGCTGGAGTGCTCCCATGTCTGCTGGGACAAGGTCCATTTTCTAAAATGGTTAGCTTTTGATGAGCATCTGCTCTTTAGCTAAATGCAAAATTCTTCTTGGACATTATACGTCAAATGAAATTACACGCACAACTGCCTTGAAATGTGTGTTGCTCATGAGAAGGTGCAAGAATACAACCAAAAAAGAACACCTGCTGTGGGTCCTTATCATTTGACATAACGTTTTCCTGTATTTGCTTTAGTGATGGTTTTGATCCATTATAGGAAGATACATTGGAACCACCATCAGTTCAGACTGGGTCTTGAAAAGGTCAACTGAGTAAATATCTAGATGGCCAGTCCAGACTATAGGAGGTTGTTGACCATGGTGACATGTATTCTCTGGCTTGTATTCTTTCCCAGCTCATGAATGATTTATAATCTACTTTAGCAGCTTTACTCTGTGCCTTTTTGTGCTGTTGCTTTGTATGCTATGTATTCCCAAGCATCTGTCTTGGTTTCCTGTTGGATGTTGCAAGGAACAAATGTGTTATGTAGATTACAGGAGTGGTACATGAGATTAGAATTGATAAACCTGCCCACAGACTACACTAACAGACCACAAATATCTTGGGAAGCAGAAGCAAGGAGTAGTGGTTTCCACCAGTAGAGCTTCAGGAAAACTTTGGATTTGCCTATCTATGGAAGTTCATGTTGTGCATTTTATTGTGTGTAAGTGGTTGATGGGAACATTGATAGGAACAGGGACTGCAGCCAGGAAATCAGTAGATTAAGAATGAGGAGGGCTGCTATGTCATGCTGTGGGTACTGTGCATTTAGGAAAAGATCCTAAAATGCAAAGATATATGACTGAGCACAAAAGTTAGAATCATACAAGCCATTGCATTCCCTTTTACCATGTATGGATGTGAGAGCTGGACAGTTAAAAAAGATTGGAAGAAAATCAATTCATTTGAGATGTGGTGCTGGAGAAGAGCTCTAGGATCCAGTGGACAGCCAAAAAGACAAACAAATGGGTCATAAAGGAGATCAGGCCTGAACTCTCCTGGAAGCCAAGATAACAAAACTGAGGCTGTCATACTTCAGACACACCATGACAAGGCACAACTCATTGGGAAAACAATAATGCTAGGGAAGGTGAAGAGAAGTAGAAAGGAAGGAAGGCCATATGCTGGATGGATGGACGCTGTTAGGGAGGTCATGGATATGAGTTTACAGATCTTGAAGCTCTAAGCAGAGCAGTGGAGCAGTGGAGACAGAGCAGTGGAGACAGGGGGTCTTTCAGATGTCTCATCCACAGGGTAGCCATGGGTTGAAAACAACTCGAGGGTGGTTAACAACAACAACAAGAACAAGTGGTTCTTCATTATACAGATGCTGTTCCTTTTGACCTAGTAGGAGTTCTGTACAAGAAGGGCAAGCAGCTTTTTTGCTGTAAATCCAGTAAATATCTTATTTACAATGCTCTTCTCCTAGCAGGATGACAAAGTATTTTTTTTACTGTAGTGCAGGAGTAAACAAATGCCACAGAACCAGTTTGCTCAAGGTCTCACAGGCTATGCTTTGTTTTGGCTTTCAGAGTTTCTTCAGTTAAAGTACACAGAAGTGTGTGCATGTGTTTGCCTTCCAGATGTTGGAAGCAAAGCAAAGACAGCCCTGGTTAGTACTTGGATGGGAGACCACCAATGAATACCAGGGGCTGTAGGCCATGTTTCAAAGGAGGGAACCGGTGAAACCACCTCAGAGTATTCTTTACAAAAGCAAACCCTATGAAATCCATGGGGTTGCCACAAGTCAACAGGCGAAGGCATGTACACACACATATGTTCCTTCAAGCTGCCTGTTGACCCCATGAATTTCAGAGGGTTTTCTAAGGCAAGAAATACTTGGAAGTGATTTTGCCAGTTTCTTGCTCTGAAATATAGCTTACAGTATGTAGTATTCATTGGCAGTCTCCCATCCAAATTCTAATCAGAGTTGATCCTGTTTAGCTTCCAAGATCAGATGGCATCTGGTGCATTTGAGGTATTTAGGGCTTCCCATATAGAATTATCTACCTATATGTATAAACAGCTGAAATTGGTTGAAATTAGTTCTTCATCAAATATTAATACATTCATTAAAATTACCGCACCCAGTATTCACAAATACAGTCCCCCACTAATCCTTGATTAAACATTTTAAAGTGTATATATAAATGAACCTTAAATGTACTTAAATTGACTTTGCTTATTATATTGTCTATGACACTGATTATTGATAATGAATTAAAAGGAATTGAATGTACTGTATTATTGACTATCCTGTCAACTATGATGCATTTAAATCCTTTCCCTTTCAACAATATCCTATTTAACATGGGCTGATCTTCACAGTATTATGTAAATACAGTTTCACATGATAATCCCCAAAGGAACCTTTTAACTTTTAATATTCACTTATATTTTGCTTATTCTGCTCCTGGAAGCTGCCAGAAAAGAGAAGCTAGGAAACTTGAACAAAATACATAAATAAATAAAATGACCAGGCACAGGATCTAATTTTTAAAAGAAAAGAATGCTTCTTAATTAAGCTATATGGAAATTATATTCATTGGATATCTAGAATATACTTTGTGAAAGATCATGACACGGGAGGTTATCATGGTTGATGGCATCAAGAGCCCATACAATAAATACTTGTAGAGATCATTTAAAGGTATTTTTATAAAGCAACTGCACTGCCTTTTTTCTGCATTAAAGGCTCACTCTTATCTTTGTGCACCTCTGTTATCAGATCTGATATTTCTGTCCTAACAACCTAGTGCAACCAGTAAACAGATTCTGGTATATATGCTATCTCCAGATCATTCTGCTATGGAACTAATATAAGATGGGCATAATGAAGATTGACAAAAGGTGAAGATCAAATGCCTTGATTTTAAACGATTCTACCCATAGAAATAAAATTGTAAACACTAAGTAATTACAACCATATAAATAATTCATGCTGTGTAGGCAAAGGGCTGCTCTGGGATAACCCTAAACAGTGGGCTTATGTGAAATGTACTCTTCAAATGTACACCAACTTCAAATGTGGTGGTTTTCTTCCTACAACCCACCACCAGCTCCCCAACTACCCAAAAATCCTGAGAAAAAGGGAAATGGCCAAAAATCTGCCAAAATGTCAGCTGGTAGTGATGTTATATCAATTCTGGGGTGGACATGGGGTGGGGGCAGTGGCCCTCCCTCCTACACCCTCTCATAGTTGCCCATCCCTATGTTAGAGACTGCAGATCTAACTCTAGTCATTAGTATACAGGTTGAGTCTTCCTTACCCAAAGCAATTGGGACCAAAAAGTTCTTCGCATTTTGGATTTTTTTTTTATTTTGGAATATTTGCTTATCCATAATGAGATTTATTGGAGATGGGACCCAAGTCTAAACACAAAATTCAAATTCATGTATGTTTCATATACACCTTATACCAGGGACCAGCAACCTTTTGGAGACCTGGGCCGGTCTCCCGTAGCCCAGGTCTCGGCTGGGCCAAGGAGGGGGCGCGCGCGGCCCCCCCACATGCCGCCGCTGTGCATGGCATGGCGGCGGCGGCGGAAGGTGCACACGGACTTACCGGCCCAGGCGGACCCCTGCCGCCGCCGCTGCCGCTCGCTTTCGTCAGCGGGCGACAGCGAGTGACGCGGCCAGCATTTTGGAGGCCAAAATGCCGGCCGCGTCGCTCGCTGTCACCCGCTGACGAAAGTGAGCGGCAGCGGCAGCGGAGCCAGAGGCGGCGGAGGAGCCGGAGCCGGAGGAGGGAGGCGGTGGCAGTGGCGGAGGCGGCGGAGGGAGGTGGAGGCAGTGGAGGAAGGCGGAGGCGGAGGCGGAAGTGGAGGCGGGGGGCGGAGGGAGGCGGAGGTGGTGGCGCCTCCGGCTCCTCCTCCGTCGCCGCCACCGCCTCCACCACGGCCTGTTTTGGTCGGCGCGCAACCGAGTGTGCCGTGGTCGGCATTTTGTTTATCAAAATGGCGGCCACGACGCGTTTGCGCATGCGCAAACCCTGCGCATGCGCAAACGCGTCATGGCCGCCATTTTGGAGACCCAAATGCCGGCCGCGGCATGCTCGGTCGCGCACCGACCAAAACAGGCCGCGGAGGCACCGCGGCGGTGGCGGCAGGGGTCCGCCTGGGCCGGTAAGTCCGGCGTCCTGGGCCGGAACCGGCCCGCGGGCCGTAGGTTGCCGACCCCTGCCTTATATACATAGCCTGCAGGTAATTTTATACAATATTTTTAATAATTTTGTGCATGAAACAAAGTTTGTGTATATTGAACCATCAGAAAGCAAAGGTGTCAAATATTTTAGCCCCCCATGAAAAACAGTTTGGATTTTTGGAGCACTTGGAATTTTGGATAAGAGATATTCAACCTGTATCACAATTAGATTGTGGGTGGGTTAGGGATTGGGGGGGACAGAATTATTTTAACTGTTGCCTTGTTTTAATTTGTACGCCGCCTCGATTCCTTTGCCGAGGGGCGGGTTAAAAATAAAATTTATTATTATTATTAATGCCCTCTACATAGGACAGCCTTCAGAAAGTGCTGTTTGTGTGTGTGAAAAAACTGCTGTCCAGCATTGTCCTCAAACTGCTTCTGGTCCAGAACTGAAACTGTCAGGCCGTGAATCAGGTCCATGTAATAGAGCCCCACTTATTAACTCCCTAATTGAAACAATTGTGTTGGCTCCTGACTTGTTTTGACATTCAAGTAAGTGTGATAACAGTGACTTTTAAAGCTCTTAATGGTTAGAGGCTAGTATATCCAAAGATTTCCCATTCCTAATTGCTGCTTGTTGAGATCTTCATCAGAGGCCCTCTTGTGTGTTCCAGCATTTCAGAAGTACATTCAAAACATTTGGGACTTTATAGTTCAATGCTAGAAGTTTTAATTGTGCCCAAGAAGAAACTGAGAGCAGTACAGGTGTTAATGTTATGCCCACTCCTGTGGCTTAGAAATCATAATAAATAAAGATGAATGAATTGATGAATGAAGTCTGAGCCAACTGAAGTTTCTATGAACTCCTGTATAGTATCCCTATGTCAAGGGTAGTCCAACCTGAAGATGACTGTGGTATGTATAACTGTGGCCAGATCATCATGTTTCAAAAAATCCTTCTCATAGTAATCACTTGAAATCCTGCTGTAAGGAGGAAACATACCCAAGAAACATACCCAAAATGTGCATCTGATACTTCAGAAAGAATGTAGACCCATCCAGATAGGGAGAATCACCATCCCTTAATACTCTTGAGTGACACATACTGAGTATCTTGGCCAAGAGAAACAGAGATACACATCATTAGCCTACCAGTGCCACAGCTCTCCAAATTTCTTACATGTCCTTTCCCAGCAGTTTCATGTAGACTTTAACTTATAGGAGGCAAAATGAAACATTGTACCATCACAATTTCCATGTGGTGGAGCAGGTGTTCATCAGTACCACCTTATGAGATCTTTCAGGCTGATAAATAAGGGTGAAAATGAAATGACACGGGAGGTTATCATGGTTGATGGCATCAAGAGCCCATAATGATTGTCTGTATTGGTATTTTATAATCTTTGCAGATATTATAACATTTGTCATATTCATCATTCTGCATGCCTTTGGGATCATCAGCTCCCAGAACTTGGTCAGAATTTCATGAGTCAAGGTTTTTCAATACACTGAAGTGCATCCATTGTGATAATCTAAGATAAGCATTTAAAAGCTTTGCCTCAGCTTGGAAGATTAAGAATTAGATTTTCCCTTCTAAATAAATAAAAGTAATGCCCAGTTTACCCTGCTCAGAGAAAACTTGATTTACAAATTTGTGCAGTATTGTAACGTAGATGAAGCATAATAGAATGTAAAGCCTTTCTACTTCATAACGGTCTGACATTGAAAGGAAGTATGGTAGCTCTCAGATTTAAAGTGAGCTTTTCAACTTGTGGTTAAAGCTTACAGAGCAATAAATCATGTGCTTTTCTTGTATGGTATCTTTCCAGCACAGTAAGACAAGACCACCAGATTTGACCTCCCACAAGTCATCAAGGTTATTGGGCAGCTAAAAGTTGCTGTTTTTGTTAGTACGTGTCAGATACTGAACATCTATGCTGGTGGAGTTTGATTTGAATGGTTGTGGTCAGTCTGAGGAAACTGTGATGTGATAAGATAGCGCTTGTGAGGTCATGTGGTTAGAAAACATCCAATCTAACATAGCTTTCTGGACCCTCTGTTTAAATAAGTATAGCACCACAGCTGTGGATATGCTTTGTATTAAATAGCCTTTAAAACTGAAGAGTTAGAAGTACATTCTGTAATAAGTTTGTCTCGTCCTATCTATTTACTTTCTGTTTTACTCCAGTGGTGCAGGCTAGTATGTATGAAAAGTATAGTGTATCAGTAAAACATGAAGCTCTAGAAGATCATATTCATGAATTTAGAGTTATGTGGTCCATGCTCATTATCCTCCCCAATGAAATTTTTTTGCCCTGCTCTAGTAGAAGGTGTTTCCCCCCCCCTTTTGTTTAAGGCAGGGGTAGGCAACCTTTCCCCTTTAAGGGCCGAGGGACTTCAGCTCCCAGAAGCCTCAGCCATGTTGGCCAATAGTCCCATGTTGGCCAATAGCTCCTGGGATTCTGGGAGCTGAAGTCCCTCGGCCCTTAAAGGGGAAAGGTTGCCTACCCCTGGTTTAAGGTATAAAGCTTAAAACTACAGATGCCTTAATTCTGAATATCTAAAAAATATTACATTCCAGGAGGGTTTTTTTTTTTTATCATCATCATCATCATCATCATCATCATCTCTCTCTCTCTCTCTCTCTCTCTCTCTCTCTCATCTTCCTTCCTTCCATATTTTGCCTTTCTTGAGAAGATCCATCTGATTGGAGATATCTTCATTAAAATAACTTCTTTCTCCTTTAAAACCAACATTTACAGCCAATTTTGGGGCCAAATTCTGCAAAAAGCCTTTTAAACGTATAATGTACATACATGCTTAAAGACACCGATCAAATTTGCAGTTTAGCAAGCTTCTTCCAAATGCAAACTGGAAGCTTGTTTTTCTGATTCCTTGCTATCATTCAATCACGCACTTTCTATTAAGATTTTAGAACTTTTGATTATATGGTAATAGTGCAGCTATCAAAGAGTCATGACCTTGCCTGATCAAGTTATTGGTTTCCTGTTCTGACTTTCTGTAAACTTCTGGTGTCACTAGTTTTAATCTTTGTCATGTTTGCAAGACAGAAACTTGGTCTTAGCATCTTGTTTCCTTTTGTCTGTGTAGTTCTTGATAAATGATAAAGCTGCCACCCCCTCCTGTCCCAGCATGGCTTTCTTTTTTAAAAAAAAAATTTCCATATAGGTTGTTGTTTTTTCCAGATTTTGGAATATTGCATGTACATGATGAGATATCTTGGAGATGGGACCCCATGTCTAAATATGAAATTAATGTATGTTTCATGTATAGCTTATACACATACCCTGAAGGTATTTTTATACAATATTTTAAAGTAATTTTTTGATATTTATGGATATAGATCCCACAGTTTACATGAATTTTTTACATGAAACAAAGTTGAAACAAGGCTTCTGCCTTGCAAACAAACAGGCTGGAGCACTGCAGCAGCCACCTCAAAGCATCATGTCAAAGCTAAAAGAAATTGGATTTTGGATAAGGGATACACAACCTTTACTTTAAAACTGTGGCAGAAGTGTGCTCCTGATTCACAAAATGGCAGCCAAAAGCACTGAGATTCAAAGAAATCCAGCTGGATCTTCTACCAATTAAATGTTAACTTGAAAGAAGCCAGTGGGAAGCAGATTGGATCAGGGCAGCATTAATCAGTGGAATGATGTAAAAGGGGTACTGGCTGTATGGATTCTCTGTTATGTGTCTGATGGAAACACTCATATCTTATGGAACTAATAGGATCTGGGAGAAATAGAAATTTCCTTGGCAAAACAAGACAGGCCAGACAGTTAAATTCTCTGCTAAAAGTACTTATAGGTCACTAAGCGTTGTTAGGACCACCACAACACAGTTCTACAAGGTTTGTTTTTTTGGTTTTTTGAAGGAAGTAATAACAGAGAACTTTGAAATATCTGCTATTTGGTGCAGTAGAAGTAACCTCTTTCTTAAGATCTTGCTCTCCATTTGTATGTATGGGTTTAGCATTCATGAAGCTAATTGTCTTCAGCAGCTTTATTAAACTGAAACACAATTCTGACTAGACCACTGATCCCCCCCTTTACATTGTAGAATTTTCCCCAAAATAATCTATTTTGCCTAACATTAATTAAAGCTAATATTTGCATTTTAATGTCCTTGCTGCATTTTAAATATGGCTTATTTAGGACTGTTTAAAAACCTCTAAATGTTTTCTGCTATCTTTCTTTTTTGCTTATGCTTGGGGGTGACAGTCCACAAGGTAAGAGCATGTTATAAAAAAACTCCATGGTATGAGTTTCACTCTCTTTCTAAAAGCATGGCTGTTTTGTGTTTCATAGATGTAATCCACAGTCAAGTAATCATGAGTATATAAGTATAGGCATGTTGTGTCACTTTTTAATTCTGCTATTTTCAAAAGATGATGAGACCAGTGATGGTGGAGACAGCCATAAATTCTGCTAACTTTGTGAAAGCCATGGAAAGTGGTCAGGACACTAGAAAGCATTTTGCTCTGGCATCTATCCTTTTGATACTTAATACTTAGTAGAGTTTAATAACCTAGACTGCTTTGGAGGGTGGTGAGTTCTCCTTCTTTGTAGATGTTTAAGCAGAGGTTAGCTGGCCATCTTTTGGGAGTGCTTTAGTTGTGTATTCCTGCCTGGCAACATGGCCCTTGGAGCTCTTCTAACTGATCCTTTCAGTTCTTTGGCCCCCCACACAAGCTGGTTCAGACCTCTATTCTGACCCCATATTTTTCCATTACAGCTTTGGCCTAACTACATATCTATTTAAATAGGGGAGGAAAAATTCTAATTTACTCTTTAAATGTAAAAAGAGATCCTCCCCCCCAAAAAAAATAATTGCCTTCTGAACGTTCCCTCCTAGTCAGGTCTCAGTGCATAATTCTGTTCCCTCAAAACAAAGGAAATAGCATGATTTATTTCAATTTTGCCTTTGAAGAAATGTACTTTTTCCCAATTGAAGCAAAACCCTCAAATATGGCCTGGGAAATGGCACTCCTATCCTGCAAGATGCTTAAACAACATGAAAGAGTGTGCTGAAACAGGACTGGAGCTTGCGGGTAAAAATCAGCGATTTCTGGTAGTTCCCCATCTCTTCTTTTTGAGCATGTGATACTCCAAGAATTCTGCCATGAGGGTTAAAATCAATAGCAGGGGTGCTTTTCCCCCCCTACCTTTAGCTACCTGGAGGGTGACAGTTCCCTTGCCTGTCCCCATTTTGGATTGGGATGTTCTCCTTTTGTCTGTTGTCTATTAGCACTTAAGGCTAACCTGAAGAACAGAGGGATCTTTGACCCTCCAGAAGTTTTGGTCTAAAACTCCGCAGCGAGTTTTCAAGAGAGGAAAAAACGGGGTTTAATTTTTTTAAAGGAAATTATTGTGAAAATTTTTACATTCCATTAAAAGCATTACAAATTTCAACCACTGACTAGTGAGTTATGGATAGACCAGTACATTAACTTATTTCAAGCAGCATTTTCAGATTCAGATTTACAGCTCAAAAAGAAGTGGGCGGACTGTTGTAGCTGATAGACGCAAATATAATGCTGGTCCCTGTCAGTCTCCAACATGAGATAGCTTGAGATTTACTGCAGTAACAGGCTAACAGCTACAGTTGGGTTGAGGAAGAATCTTGTTAAATAAAACTGGGAACATTTTTAAACTCCATTAATCAGCTTTAAATATTCTACAACATTCAGATAGTATGTGGGTCAGTCAAGGATGTTTGGTTGTAGATGTCTCCATTGTAAAGCTTGATAAAGTTCAAATTAAGCCCTTGGAATTGGTTTCCAAAATAGCTGGTTAATACCTAAATTGAGAAAATATCAAAATGGAAGCTTGTGGCAACTGTTTCTAACATATTTGAACTGGGAGAATGGGACAGGAGTGCTACAGTTCTGCTTGCACATATTTATATAATAACTTTTGAGATGATTCGTGGTTTTGTGCATTGCAAAGTGTACTACGTAGGGAAGATTCTAAAAATTGAATTCATAGCTAAATACATGGGTTCAGCCTGAATGCTGACAAATTCTATGCAAAGGAAAGATCCATGGTAATTTAGGTTGTATGAGGTCTTAACACAGCAGTGGGGAAATGCAGCCTGCAAGTCACATGTTTGTTAGCGTGGTGACGCAGCGCATGGGAACCACGTAACGTGAAGCACCAAGATCCAGACTGTCTTCAATGAAGCAAGCAATGTTGTCAGTTACAGGAAAACTCCTTTCCCCTCCAGACAGAGCAGAGAGAGACTCAGCAGATGTCTCACTAGGACGCTTTTAATCTTCAGAAGTTCTATGTACAAAGGCTATGTACAATAATACACCAACACACTCTCCAACAATCTCCACCTTCCACTATCAACCCACATCAACCCACATGTGTGTCCAGAGGCTTGTCCCTTATATAGCCAGTGCTCCACATGGCTTTCTAGCCCTGCCTCTTCCTTTTGGACACCTGTCAATCATAAGTATGACACAGCATGTTTGCAGCCCTTTTGCAGCACTTACTGTGCTTTACTACAGCACCAGGTGACTCCCTGTCATTATGTCACCTCCTGTTTCATCAGCCTTGATGCTGCATGACTCAGCAGTGGCCATATGCCCAGTCATCGTGGCTGCTGCCATTCACCACATTGTGCATTTTCCCTGGAATGCTGCCCCTAGGTGCCCTAGGATCCATATATATATATATATATATATATATATATATATATGGTACATTGGAAAGGGAAGTGGACCAGTCTCAATAATATAAAGTAATACAATATCACAAGATTATATCCATAGTCCACGGATTACTATGTCTGGTATAAAATGGAACATAAGAACCAAAATTGAGATCTATAACAGTGCAAAAATCTAGAGAATTTTTTAAATAATTCAGGTGGTCAGTGTGCATACCTCTTAATTTAAAATTGAAGCTGTATGAAAAATAGAGGTAGAATGTCCAAGGGCTATCTTTTGTAAGAAGTTAGGAAAATAATGAAAGAATATATATAATTTGGGATAATTAGTCAATAAAGATCAAGACAGAAGTAGAGTTGTTTAAATACTCTTGTAAAATAATCTCAAGGATGTATTATATTTTCTTTTAGAATGTTACAAGATACAAAGAGAATAAATATTATAGATTTTATTGTTATAAAGACAATGGGAATATTTTGTACTATTGCAAAGAAAATTCCTGTTTAATAAAAAATATTTAATTTTTTTAAAAATGAAAATTTGCCCCCCCCCCCCCCCAGATGTTCCCTGGGGTTGCAGAGAGCAATTTTACTACAAATTTGGGGAGCTAGGCCATTTTCAGCCCCAGAAAGTCTTTTTTTAAAAATACAAGTGATCTGGAAATTGGCTTCCTGTCACTTCTTGTTGAAATAGAGAGGGGGAAACACAACAAAATTGATGACCATGTCCCCAGGGCGCGTTAGGGGATTTAGGAGCAAAAATATATTTTGTTTCTGGAGAGTGGAGTGGCAGACAGAGGTCTGGAGTCCTCCCAGATCCAGTGAGGAGCTCATGCAGCACCTAATCCACAATAGTTGCTCATCCCAGTGGTAATGTCTTGAGCATGTTTTCAGCAGCCTTTCAGTAAAATGTTAACACTTGAACTTGTTACTTAAGGCACTGTGCATGTGGTCCTGAGCATGTGATCTTTGACTTGGGGTCTAAGTAGCTGTGTCCACAGTTGTTTATGCATAAAAGAATACTGCAATGAAATGCTTCTCAGAGGCAAGCTAGCCATATGGTCTTAGAAGTCTCTAGAATGCAGCTTTCTGTCTCAGCCACCAAGCATTTTGTATAATGTCCTCTACCACTATCATGTAATAAGTTTCCTTTTTATATCTATTCACTAATCAACAATTCTGCTGTAAGTTCTAAACCTGGTAACATCTTTCTTTCATCTTGCACCTCTGAAGGTACTTAAATATTTGTGTTTGTTCTGAATAATGTCAACAGAAAGTAGTGCCCAGTTCGAAGTACAATTGTCACTCCATTTTCATGGGGGATCCATTCCAGACCACCACCACCCCGCGAAAATGGAAATTCACATATATTCAAAGCCCATTGATTATAATGGGTACGTGCTCCCACATGCACGCTATTTTAATCCCTCCCTGCCTTGCCGTCATGAAAAGCAAGACTCAAGTCTGCAAATTAGAAGGGACGAGTGTAAATGTAAAAAATGTTTATATCATATGATATATCCAGTTAATTCTTGTGTTTAGAGGAGTTGTAAAGGAGGCATTTGAGCAGAAAATGGTTTTTGTCTAGTAGAATCCATTTTTCTAAATACCACTTTCTCCAGTCTTGCAACTTGAGCAACTCAGATACAGGTTGAGTCTCCCTTATCTGGAATTCCAAAATCCGAAATACTCCAAAAATTAAAACTTTGTCCATGGGTGGCTGAAATAGTGACATCTTTGCTTCCTGATGGTTCAGTATACACAGTTTTTTTGCATGCATAAAATTATAAAAAATATTGTATAGAATTATATTCAGGCTATGTGTATAACGTATATAAGAAACATAAATGAATATTGTGTTTAGACCTGGGTCCCATCTCCAAGCTATTTCATTATGTACATATAAGCAAATACAAGTATTCCAAAATCCAACAACAATCTGAAATCCAAAACACTTTCCAAGCATTTTAGAAAAGGGAGATTCAACCAGTAACTGATTTTCATACATAGCTCTCCAAGCAGCAGTTGTGCTTTAACCAAATTTCTGATTTAGATCAGATCTTTTGAATGGTTCCTAGGGCATTCTGAAAAATCAGATTACAGTACATTTTACCGAAGGAAAGCAATGTGAACCCTATTCCCAAAATCTTGATTACAGACATCCAAAATACATCTGAAGTACTTTGTTCATATTCCATTACTACTCAAATGTAATCAAGGCTTAGTTTGATGTCTATAGCATTGTACATCTGTTTCAAAATCCTCCAAACCAGATTCATGAAGTGGATGCTAAATGCATTCGATCAGTCAATGATTGGTTGACTATGGAAGTGTTCTAATTTCTAGAGTCTAACTCCTGTATGTGTCTTGCCGTTTTCCATTTAACAGATCAGATGCCTAAAAGGCAAGACAGCCTTCTCAAGCCCACACACCTTTGATGGGATTCATATCGTCAACCACTTGTTAGGAGATGATGAGTCATTGCATTCATCGGATGAAGATTTGATATCAAACCACATTCAAGAGCCTAGAGTTCCCCTTCACTTGCACAAGAGGACTGATCAAATGGACTTGAGTCCAGCTGCGGTAGACAGCAGTGACAGTGATACTGAAAACACTGAAGCATCAGACACAATCACTAAGAAGAAAAGTAACCAAAAAAGAGTGGAGTCTTATTCTACTACTGTGTGAATGCTGTGGATGATGTTGGCCTTCATTCCGTAACAGCTTATTCCATGTTCAAGTAAATTAGCGTTCAGCTCTTGGACTGCCAGTCTCTTGCATCTTACCTGACGCATGATGTGTATGCATCTTACTATCTGCCTCTGCATTTGCCAAATCTTTCTCCCAGTGTCTTGATTGTCATAGAGTAGACTGGGAAGAGATTGGATGGATGACAACTTTAACAGTATTAATTACTACTTCCTGTATGCTTCTCATGCTAGAAAAAGCACAGTCACAATTTCTTCCTACTCAAGGACTGTAATGCAGTTTGTAAAGATGGGGAAATCTTACTTTTCAGAAGAAGCTGTTCTTGTGCAATATTTTTATGCTCTGTGAAGACATGTGTCCTTTTAACATAAACAGTTTGTGATCAACATGGGAGTATGCAAGTTGGGTGTATCAGATATAGCATATATCTGAATATCTAGAGTGTCTTATTTTTAATTAAATTAATTTCTATAACTGGAAACCACCAAAAGTTTCCAATCTAAAGCCTTTACTTGTGCTATTTTATACAATAATTGTCACACTTGGTTATAAAGGATAAAAAACCCCTTTGTTAACTTTTATGTGCATCAGCTTTTGATGTGTTGCTCATGAACCTGATCAAAGTATATTAACTACAAATAATATCTATTTTGTATATATTTATATATCTCTGCCCCTGCATAAAAATGTATATTGCCTTTTATATGGGAAGTATGAATGTAGCAATATGACTGGTCTTTGTATTTTAAAAGTAAAATGAAATTCTGTGTAAGCAAGTAAATTTTTGAAATGTTTTTGAGGAAAATGGTGAAACACTAATTCTTGGTTAAATACTTTTGGTTTACCAAATGACCCACATATTCACATCCTCCTGAAATGTGTTCCAAATGACACTATTGACTGATATTTTAACTTTGTGTATATGTAACTGTATAATAAATATTTTTCATGATTTAACAAATGTTAAAACAGTTAAAGTATTCAGCTATATCTTGAACAATTATTCATTACTGTAACTTCTCTAAGAAATTCTATTGAAGGATGATATAGAAATTTTAATAATTAATAAGACTGGTAAGTTATCCACCAAATGGTTATGTACTGAAATACAGCAATCCAGTTGGTCCTCCACATTTGCAGCTTTGACTTTTGCAGTTTTGATGATTTGCAGTTTGATTAATATGTTCTCTCTAGGAATCTCTTAAGTCCTCCAATGCAATTGTGCTAGAAGTTGACCATAGAGTTGTGCTGGAGAACCTAGAAATTCCTAGAGAAAACACTTCTCTTGGCATTTGTAGGTCCTCCAGCATGATTCTATGATCAATTTTGACAAATGTTGACCATAGAGTTACACTGGAGGACCTGGAGATTCCTAGAGAGGTCTTCTCTTAAGTAAAAAGAATATTTTTTGTTTATTTGCAGATTTTCCACATTCACAGGGGTCCTTCACCCCTAACCCTAGCATATGTGGAGGGACCACTGTAGGGCTAGATGGGACACTGCCAGACTCCACTATACTTCCCCTGTCTCAGCTTTTCTGAACATTTATTTTCTTTGTCCTTGCTTGTGGTCTCACACTGTACTATGAGCCCCTCCTCTACTCCTCTGTAATCAGCTACCACATTTCCCTCTTCTTTTGGTAGTCTTCTTTGTACTCTGGTATCTTGTAGTCAGTCCTGGTTAGCAAGAAAGGAAGTACAGCCACCCCTCTGTTCTCGCGGACTTGAAGTCCCCGGTTTCGCATATTCACAGAGGGGGTGACCTCCATTAAAATTAATAGGGCATGCCCCATTCAAGCTTATGGGGCTTGAATATTGGTGAATCTCCATTGTTGTGGGGGAGTCCGGAACAGATCTCCCTGTAAAAAATGGAGGGCCGACTATATTCAAACCACCAAGGCAGCTGCAGGGACAGTTGAAAGGAATTGAAACAAGTTTACGTCAGAGATTAGAATTGTTCAGCTCTTCAGATGTGGTTGGACTACAACTCTTAAGAGCCATAGCAAACATAGGTAAGGCATGCTGGGACGTTCAACATATATTGGGCTGCATGATTTTCACTCCAATTTAAAGAGAAAACTGGATTAGAGGAAGACCGTAAATGTAAGACAGGAATTACATTACTGGAACGAAGCAGAAAATATGACAATATCACCAGCTTATAAAACACAGTAAAGAGGCTTGAACTAAGAAAACCAACTTGGATTAATCAACATGGAAAATAACAGATTGAAACAAAGCTTGGGTAATATCTACAGAATTGTATACATTAATTGATTGGAAACAAGATTTGGCAAGTATATGCACATAAGGAGGGGGAAAACATAAAAGTTCTGAATTAGAAAAGATTTTAACAGAATAGAAAAGAAGCCTGGGGTTGAAGCTGGGGCTAGGAGCCACAGTTTTGGCTGAGCAATTTTAACTCAAAGAGCCCTTGTTCAATCCGAGAAAAAAGAAAGGTGGCCCCAAGTGGAAGGAAAAGGAATAAAGAAAGAAAGGATAAATGTGGAAGACTGTGAACACAGAATATAGCAGTTTCCCATAAATAACTCCTACAAAAATTTTAGGAAAGGGGAGGAGGAGGAGGACTGGCCTAAATCCAATTACTGTTTTACATACATGTGGATTTACACTGCCACAGTTGATTCAAAGGATCTACTCCAGTTGTGACTAGCAATTTACCTAACTGGAAAGAGATCAAAACTACTTGAATGGACTAAGTGGTCAAATGCACCAATGATTAAAGATATGAAAGAAATAATAAAGCATCAGATTTAGTTCTGAGTAGAGCATTAGGAACCTGAGTTCTGGCTTTTTATGATTTGGAAAGAATCAAGTGGAGAAGTAAAAAGATGAGACTGGAAGGGAATACGTTCAAGAACTCTAGAAAGAAAGGGAAGGAAATGACAAAGGATCAAAAGGTGCTCTCTTTCAAAGACAGTGAAGATACAGAATGAGAAGACAGAACAACTGTGGATATGGAATAAGGAAGAAAGTATTGATGGGGCAATTTCACAATAAAAGGGCCAGCTTAACAAGAGAGATAGTACCATGGTGCCAATTGGGTATGGTAACCAAAGGAAGCATCTGATAAGTAGTGGAAGAAATGGAGGACAAGAAAGAGAAGACACAGATACTAATGTCATAATATGTTGCAAAAGATTACTGTTTGGTTGTTTTATGCATTTGTAGGTAATAATGAATGTCTTCAGCACAAAGACCTTATATGTAAGTGAGGGCCTCGGCAGACGGCTTATTGAGCCGTCTTGGAGGCCCGGAAGAGGAGGAGCCACCGCACGAGTGGCGCCCCTTCCTCTTCCTGAGGTCGCCCTCGGAGTCGTCGGCCCTCCTCACGGCCGGCGCTCCGGGGATGACCTCACGCCGCAGCGACCGCATGCGCTGCGGCGAAAGAGTCAGGGAAAGTGCGCCCGCCGCTTTTAGGGCGCACTTTCCCTGACATCTAAAAGGAGCGCCAATTTGGAGCTCCTTTTAGGGACGCCGCAGGAGCGCCGTGGTGCAGAGGCTCCGCTCCACCGGCACTCCGTCCGGCGGCGTCCCGGAAGCAGTCGTCTGCTTCCCCCCTTAGTATCAGTAACTAAGGAAGTAGAGTAGTATACTGGAAAAGAGCAAAGTATCTCTCGCAGTGATTGATTCATGTATGGCAATATGTGCTAATGAGAAAAATAATTCATTTTGCTCCAAAATAGTAATAGTTCTAAGTTTAGGGTCACTTGATACTCACTTATTGTGATGTAAGGTACCTTTAAGGCACAGCCCTTAGTGATATCAGCTGCAGTATGTTTATAATATATAAAGGATTGGAAAGCATTGGTTAAGGCCGCTCCTTACTTGACTTGCCTACGGCTGGCTGTGTTCTTGGTTAAATAAACTTATCACTCCTCACATGAGATGGGACTCTGTTTAGATTCTTGTCAGATTGGATTCTAACAGCAGACATTACATGGTGTCAGAAGTAAATCTTTCCTGTACTGTACCTTGGAATTTGTATATTCTAGAGGAAGAGTGCATCAAGAGATGGATTCACTTCGACCTCCTCCTCCTCTAATTATGGAAGGTAACATGGCTCAAAATTGGAGAAAATGGGAGCAGGCTTTCCTGTTATATATCACTGCAGCAGGACTTGACAATGTAGCAAAGAAGCGGCAGATAGCTATCCTGCTACATTGTGTGGGAGAAGAAGGAGTTTCTGTGTACAACACCTTTGTTTTTGGTGACGAGAATCCAAAAGACATCTTGGAGGTTCTAGAACAGTTTAGAACTTATTTTCTACCTAGAAAGAATGTTGTTTTTGAAAGATTCTGTTTCTGGAACCATATACAGAGTCCTGGAGTGAGAAATGAACAATTTATTGCTGAGCTTAAATTGAAAGCAGCCAGTTGTGAATTTGGGACTGTAATTAATGACATGATAAGGGATAAAATTGTTTTCAGCATAAAGGAAGAAAGACTGAAAGAAAAGCTCTTGAAAGAAACAGACCTTACACTTGAGAAGGCTGTTGAAATATGCCGGGTTGATGAGATAACAAGAGCTCAGCTGACAACAATGATAACAGCTTTTGAAGGAGTGTGTGAACTACAGGAGGCTCATGGAGATATCAGAGGAACGGCAAGTAAAGATAATGATGGAATTGCAACTCAAGCCTTGGGAGTAAAAGATTTAAGAAACAGAGACAAATGGAACAGTCAAAATAAGTGTGGTTATTGTGGCATAATTCATGAACCTCGGAGATGCTTAGCATTTGGAAAGACTTGTAATAAGTGTGGCAAGAAAAACCATTATGCCAAGTTGTGTAGGACAAAAATGGCTAATCCTGAGAATAGACAAACAAGACAACATATTCATGAGCTGTTTGTAAGTAACCTATTGATAGCAAAATTAGATAAAGGAGTGAACGATACAGGGTGGTATGTTGATATTTCTATAAGAAACTATATAGTAAATTTTAAGCTAGATACCGGGGCTGAAGCAAATGTGTTGCCATTTAAAATATTTTCTAAAATACCTGGGACAAAGCCATTGATTAAGAGCAATGCAGTTCTTGTAGCATATGGTGGGACAAGAATACAACCAATGGGAATAGCTGAGTTTGAATGCAATACAGCAAGAGGGGTGCATAAATTATCATTTTATGTAACAGATTGCTCAACAATTCCATTACTAGGTAGATCAGCTTGTGAGAATTTAGAGCTAGTTCGTCGCATAGACCTCATACATACAGCTGGGTCATTAACACAAGAAAAATTATTCAGTTTATATCCTGAGACTTTCCAAGGTCTGGGTGAATTTCAGGGATGTCATCATATACATATTGATCCGACAGTCGCTCCTGTAGTCCAAGGATGCAGGGGAGTACCTTTTGCAATATATGATAAATTAAAGGATACACTCTGTCAGATGGAAAATACAGGGGTTATAACAAAAGTTGTAGGACCTACAGATTGGGTGAGTAGCCTTGTCATCACTGAAAAAAAGAATGGCACTTTGCGCATATGTCTTGATCCACGAGATTTGAACAAAGCAATTAAAAGACAACATTATACCATCCCAACAGTTGAGGAAGTTCTTAGTCAACTAGCTGGAAAGAAATTGTTTACAATCATAGATGAGAAAGATGGCTATTGGCAGGTAAAATTGGATAAAGCATCATCCAGATTATGTACATTTAATACGCCATGGGGAAGGTATTGTTTCAATCGCTTACCATTCGGGCTTAAATCTGCGAGTGAGGTTTTTCAACAAAAGAATCAAGAAATATTTGGACATATAAAAGGTGTACATATGATAGCAGATGATATGATTATAGCTGCAGAAACAGTGGAACAGCATGATGAAATTTTACATCAGGTTATGAAAACAGCATGTACTAACAACATTAAATTTAACAAAGAAAAGATCCAGTTTAAGGTAGACTCTGTAAAGTACATGGGTCATATAGTCACTGCTGAAGGAGTTAGACCAGATTCTGAGAAAGTGAGGGCTATTCAAGAAATGAAACCGCCCAGTGATAGACAGGGGGTACTTAGATTCTTAGGGTCAGTACAATATTTGGCAAAGTATATTCCACAAGAGGCAGAGCTAACGGCTCCATTGAGAAAATTATTGAAAAAGAATATAATTTTCCAATGGATGCCAGAACATCAAAAAGCTTTTGATGCTATCAAACAAAAGTTATGTAGTACACCTGTGCTTCAATATTTTGATGTGACAAAGCCAGTTGTTATTCAGGCAGATGCATCAAAGGATGGCTTAGGAGCATGTCTGCTTCAGGACAATAAACCAGTGTCTTATGCCTCAAGGTCACTTAATTCAGCAGAAAAAAATTATGCACAAATAGAGAAAGAATTGCTTGCGGTTGTATATGCGGTACGAAAGTTTCATCAATATGTATTTGGCAAAACTGTGTTAGTTCAATCTGATCATAAGCCTTTAGAATCCATTTGTAAAAAACCAATAGGCAGTGCTCCTGCTCGGCTGCAACGAATGCTTTTGCAACTTCAAAGGTATCAACTTAATGTTGTATACACACCAGGCAAATTTATGTATCTTGCTGATGCCTTGTCAAGAGCCACTGTAGATTCTCCGCTCAGTGAGGAGAACTACATGGGAGATGAGAAAGTAATACATGAGATTAATACCTTAGCGATGCATCCAGACAAGGTTTGTATAATACAAGAGGCAACAAAATGTGATCCCCAACTTAAGATGGTCCAAACATACCTAGACCAAGGATGGCCACAGTATGTAAGAGATGTAAGTCCGATGGCAAAATCTTTCTGGCCAGTTAAAGATCATGTGTGGTGTCAGGATGGAGTTCTTTTTATGGGAGAAAGAATGATTATTCCAACAAGTCAAAGACAAAATGTACTTACACAACTTCATGAGTCCCATCAAGGGATTCAAAGGACAAAAGAAAGAGCAAGGAAGTTAATGTACTGGCCTGGCATGTCAAGAGACATTGAGTTGGTTGTGGGAAGTTGTGGTGTTTGTGCATGTTTTGCTCCAAATAACCAAAAGGAACCACTTAAACCACATGATGTTCCTGAAATACCATGGGAAAAGGTGGGAATAGATATCTTTGAACAGGATAGTTGTCCGTTTCTCTTGATAATTGATTATTTTTCAAAATATCCAGAAATAATAAGTTTACCTGATAAAACTGCAAAAACAGTAATTTTCAGGCTTAAGTCTGTGTTTGCTCGTCATGGAATACCAAGAGTAGTGGTGAGTGACAACATGCCATTTGCTAGTCAAGAATTTAAAACATTTGCTAAAGAATGGGGATTTGAACAATGTTTTAGCAGTCCAGGATATGCACAATCAAATGGAATGGCAGAACGAGCAATTCAGTCTATCAAGCAGCTTATGAACAAAGTAAGGAAGGCTGGTGGCGATTTGTATCTAGCATTGTTGGAATATCGCAACACACCAGTGACAGGGTTGTCATATTCACCTGCACAAATGTTGATGGGCAGGATGTTGAGAAGTAAACTTCCTATAACAACTGATTTATTATGTCCTAGGATTCCTATTAATGTGCACCAAGATCTACAAAGAGCTCAGAAAAAACAAAAACATTTTTATGATCGAACAGCTAGATCGCTTCTACCACTACAAGAGGGAGATGCAGTGTGGATGCAATCTAATGACCACAAGGAGAGATGGCTTCCTGCCATAGTCATAGAAAAATGTAAACAACCACGGTCATATCAAATAAAGACTTTTAATGGTAGGATATATCGGCGTAATAGACGCCAGTTAAGAAAACGGATGCCAGAAATTATTAGTGGTAGAAGTGTAAGGGAAGGTGGATTAACTTATGGATATGGTGGGGCTCCTGAGAGTAATGATGAGTTGCAAACATCACCAACAAGAAATCGGCAACCAATATATATAACATCATATGGTAGACAAGTGTTTAGGCCGGAGAGATATACTCCTTGAAAATGAACCTTTGGCTCAAAGATGATAATTAGATTTTTTTATGATATGTGCAAGTTAGGCAAGGGGAAATATTGTGTGTTAAATGGGTAATGATTCTCTTTGTATTCGTTGTATTTTCTATTTATGTTTTTAATATTTTGTATAAAATGTAATATTTACCAAAGTGTATAATTGTTATTTCTCATTTTTGTATGAAAAGGAGATGTGATGTAAGGTACCTTTAAGGCACAGCCCTTAGTGATATCAGCTGCAGTATGTTTATAATATATAAAGGATTGGAAAGCATTGGTTAAGGCCGCTCCTTACTTGACTTGCCTACGGCTGGCTGTGTTCTTGGTTAAATAAACTTATCACTCCTCACATGAGATGGGACTCTGTTTAGATTCTTGTCAGATTGGATTCTAACAGCAGACATTACATTTATTGCATATGTAGATGAAGACATCTAGCAAGAAAAAAAAAATTAAAAAATCAAAGTTGGTTATTTTTGGACAGTGATGCTTGATCTTTGAATCTTCACGAATGCATAATGTAATTCTCAGTAATGTTTAGGGGAGTCTGTTGTGTTATATTTATATTGTCCTGTTTCTTGTATCATTACTGTAAAATTTAAAATGCAAAAATAGTTATTAAAAAAATCTTTCCCTTTTCTCTTATCAATCCGAAGAATTGAGCAGGAGAAAATGGAATGGAAATGAGCAAGTAATGCAACAAGTAATGATAACAACTTACCTGTAAAAGATTGTAAGAAGTAATGGGAATGCATTAGTCATAACATTAACTACCTAAGATTTGCGTCTAAATTGCAGCCTAACATTGCACAACTGACTTCAAAGTAAGTAAGCCCCACTGAATTCAGTGGAATATGTGGAGATATGCAGAAGATTGGAGCACATGCCAATTAATCCTTTTGAACTGTATCTTTGGATTGCCTCGGTTCAAATGGCCAAAGCCCTTGATTTACTGAACAATGAAACTGCCGTCGGTTGAAAATTTATAGGAGAAGAAATAGGTTTGTTTGGAAGGCATGTTCACATAAATAGACGGCCTCCTGGAAATTCTTAAACAGTCTTTCAGAGCTGCCCAAACTTCCAGTTTTTGCTTGACTATTTTTATCAGCTGTACAGGAATCATTAAATTGCATTTCTCAGAAAGAACAGTGTATTGCCAGGCTGTGGGGTGCATGTTGTACTGTTCAAATATAAAGTGCAGTTTCTCCAAAGGAGGGAAAATAGGTTTTTAAAGTTCTATTTCTCACTTTCTTTGTAGATTGCATCTGCTTTACCTTCCCCAGTGGGAATCCAGATATAAGCAGCTGACAGCCCCTGCACCTGGTGTTGGGCAGCTGAGGTTGTCTAGAAAGTATCTGCCTGCCTGCCTGTCGTTGGCAGCACCAGCTGCAGGTCTTTGCAAAAGCAAAGCTCTTCATTCGGTGGCATGAGAAATTCAGTTGGAAGGTTAGCCATAAAACACACTGAACAGTGCAGCGTAATGATCTTGCAGTAACTGCCATATTGTGCAGGTGCTAGTGAATGAGACCCGGTGGGTGAGGGGCCATATGTTGAAGTTTGTTTTTAACTGAGTGAGGGTCAAATGATATGTGAGGCCGATCCACTTCTGTTTTAAGCTATAACCTGGATAAGGAGTTCCCACACTATGGTGATACTTAATTCTTTCCCCAGAAGGCATTTGCCTGGCAAATATTTGGTAGCATTGAAGAAAAGACATATTTTTTTTCTCTCTCTCATAGGTTAAAAAAAAAAAAGCAAGGGGAAGTGCTTGATGGCTCAAAGAAAATTAAAGCTCATGCCTCACATTAATCTCTTCCACCCCAAATGGTGTTTTTGATCAAAGTAAACATTCAGTTTGAATATTTATGTCACTCTGCATTATGTGTTGTTTGAAATCCAGCTATAGCAAGTAACAAGAATTAGTGACTGAATCCATCATTTGAGATGACAACTGCACATTTAAAACAAAAAACAAAATCAGAACTAAAACCACACTTGCCAGCCAGATATCCTTCTCCATTATACAGTGCAAGGAGTATGTAGTCCTCTGGATGTTCTTGGGCTACAGGTCCCAGCGTTCCTCACTATTAGCTATGCTGACTAATGCAGACAGAAATAGTGTTGCTTGCCAATAACTTGATTTATGGCAATCACATGAATGAGAGACCTCCAAGAGTCCTGGTCATCAACGGCCAGCTCAGGTCTTGCAAACTCAAGGCAGTGGCTTCTTTGATTGAATCAATCTACCTGCAATGCTGTCTCCCTTTTTTCTTACTGCTTAAAGTTCAACAGTATGCATTCCATGGTCAGGAAGTGAATCTAGAGGAGGTAAAGCAGCACCTATACCAAGTGTCAGGAAAAGGACGAAGGTCTGATGCTCTGGGAAACAAATGGCTCAACAAATGGCTCTACATGTTTCAGAGGACTCTTTTCAGGAATGACAAAAGATACAATAAAACACGACTGCAGCAATCAAAGGCCACATATGAGTCTGTAGATACTATAAGTGACATTATATTATCTATGCCTTTCCCCCACATCATTGCCAGTGGCTTCTAGTGATTTCAGTCAGGAAAAGGCACAACACATTGATGTCAAAATGGTGGATAAATGATTCTATAACTCTTGGAACTGAAGAGAAAAGTGGACATAGGACAGCTGAAGCAACCTTTTAAAATTTCCTTCTTTCTGGTAATCCCCAGGGTGTGAGCCCATGGCTGGTTGTGGATGAGGGAGGCAGTATGTGGAGTACTTGTACAGTTTCAGTTTTGTCAGTGATATTTTGAAAAACATATGTATGTGCCTTCAAGTCTCCTATCAACTTATGGCCACCCCATGAATTTCATAAGGTTTTCTTAGGCAAGGAATACTCAGAGGTGTTTTTGTCAATCTCTTTCTCTGAAATATAGCCTTCAGCCCCCTGGTATTTGTTGGCTGTCTTCCATCCAAGTATTAACTGGAGCTGACCCTGCTTAGCTTTCAAGATCAGATGGTGTCTTATGCTTAATATACTGTATTAGAAACCACTGAAAGGGAATGATAGCTGAATACTATGTATGCATGTGTGCATGACTTCAAGTTGCATGTCCACATACGGCAAACCCATGAATTTCATAAGATTATCCTAGGCAAGGAATATTCAGGAAAGGTTTGCTATTGTCTTTCTCTGAAATGTAGCCTATAACAGTGTTGGTGGTTCATGGACTGAAGCCAGTCTCCAAGCCATTTTACCCTACTTTTGGCAGTTGTAAAAAAAATCCTTTTCTCTTTACCTTGGATTACTTATATAAAAACTACAGTGTCTGTGAGTGTGTGTGTTTGTGTGTGGGTTGTAATGGAAGGGTTTCTGCCTTGATGTAGTTCCAAATCATGGAAAACAAAACAGTTACCCAATTTATGCAAAATGTTACTTCTGTGCCTTGGAGTGATACAAAAACAGCATCCGGACAGATAATGATTATGAAACTTGCTAATCAAAGGATCATTTGAGTTCTCTATCCTAGAACCAGGAAACCCTCTTTAAAAAAACCTCAGTAGCAGTAAGGCAATTCAGACAGTGTTCTGCGAAGTGCTGAATATCTATAAATCACCTTACACAAGTGAAAAATCTCTTTCCAGCATGTTTTTGTTGTCTGCAGAACTGCAATAAAGATAAGCCAGTTGTGAAGAAATAAGGTGGTTTACTGTCAACATTTGACACATTACTCCTGTTTGCTTTATCTAGTTAATTTGTCGAGTCAAAGAAATACTGACTTAGTGGAAATGTTAGAATGCGACATTATGTCAACACCAGAAAGTGGCTTATCCTTGCAATCCTATGTCTATATACCTGGGCCCATAAAAATAAGGGGCTTACTTCTGCATAGACATGTATAGGATTGCACCATAAATTACAGAATTATTTTCTCTTATTAGCTTTATTGCTTGTGTCCATGTAAGTGCAACATACTATTCAAGGAGTAGATAGGCCTATAAAATTACTTTTAGCTAAAGTAGTTAAATGAAACCTCCATATGTAGAAACAGTCTACCAATAACCAACTGTTAAAGGCAAACAGGAAGGGTGGTCATCACATAACATGCTTTTGGTGAACTTCTAATCCTAGAAATAAACACCAGAATCATATAACAATTTTGACTTAATGTAACTTTATGTATACTTAGCGAAGTAGCAGAAATGCTAGGAAACCCTGTTAGTGAATTGTGAAGATGCACATTGGGACAATGTGCATCAGGCACTTTGCCATCTCTGCTATGTAATAACGTAACAGCAGCCCTCTACTGAATACAGGCAATATAAAAATGCCCAGTACTAATTGCAGCCGTCATAAGTCCACTTACAGACATGCAACACCAATACAGGATTCCGATCATAATTTCTTAATAGTATTTAGATTATTATGCCTAAGAACAATGTTGTTTGAGTTGCTCATAATCAATGGAACATTAAAACACATTAATCACAGAGAATGAAGAGAATACAAACTCCAACAAACAAAAAGAACCAACACCAAAACCCAGTTGCATAGAACAGAGATGTGAAGGCCCATTAAAGGGGTAAAAAAAATATAGGGGACGTTGGTAGGCTTTTTAATTATGACATTTTGAAGCCACTGGTTTTTAAACGTGTCACATATCTTGGAGACATAGTATGTATCAACTATAACAATGAGGGACTATCTTCATCAGAATGCTATAGTTTTGCATTCTAAAGGCTGCTGATATAGATGATGCAACCTATTTTAAGGTGCCAGAGTAGAAGCAGTGCTTTGCTAGATAAGAGGGCATAGAGAACCTTTGATTATTTTCCATACAATATGAGCTCTAGGGACTTTATTCATCTTGCCTATTGTACTCAATACTGTTTTTGGTCAGCTACAATGCTTAGAGTCCTTTCGCTATATTCATAGCTAAATGTAAGAACGTTTGCTATTGCTCTGATTGTTAAGTCAGTCCCCTCTGGATCTAGTTCTAGAATTCTCTGTATCCACAAACACTCTTATCTCCTAGCATTGTCATAACAAACTCAAGTGTCTGTTCCAGTTTTAGAACTTTACATTAAAGCCTTGTTCTACAGCTTTGACAACCTTCACACTCATCACAAGGACTGGTTTGCAGTTTTGGGTGTAGTTGACAAGATTTTCCTTTGATGCCATCATTTTGGGTCTGAAAGGTTTGCATTTTTTATTATTTTTTCCTAAAATGCTATCCCTTTTACTGTCTGGAATATATCCCATGAATTCAATAACTGTTCTTTCAGGAGATGCAAAATGTATGGTCAGAAGTGTATGGCCTACATTATCACCAGTGTGAAGCTCCTACAGATACATCCAGGAGGTGGCAAACTTGGGCCTGCCTACTACATGGTTTGGTCCAGTGATATGGCAAGATCAGTGGCTATGGAGATTGTATGCCATTGCTATTCAAACTATATGAGGTCTGTATAGGAACTCACCTTCTGTGAGATATCCAGAAGGCTGGGTAGTACCAGGACTGTCTCAGAAGAAACAGGTGTCAAGTACTTTAGGAGTAAAGGAAGCTTTAGGGATGCTATGCATAGCTTTCCCAAATATTTACTGTGTAATGAAACATGGAAAAAGGTAGTGGTGGTTTTTGGCAGAGGGAAGGACTACAACTTCCAGAATCCCTCGGCCAGCATGGCCAATGGCTGAGGGATTCTGGGATCTGCCATCTCAAAAAAGTAACTTCTGAGCTCTGTTTAAGAGATGGTGGACTCTTGGCTACTCCAGATCTGTGCTGAGGATTGATTTTAGTCCATTGCTTTGAACTGATGACTTTATTGCCTTCTAGTGGACACAGCAAGAACTACACAGATATTTTGTGCAATTTCTGTCAGCTACTTTTGACTGTACAAACCACTATTTTTGTTAAAAAGCAAGCATAGAATGACCAGGGATAAACTCTCACAATTTATGCAGTTTCATCAGAACTGGCCTTCCCTGGCTCTGCTGGATTCAAAAGGACTGTCTTTTTTATTTTCGTTTGTTTGTGGCTGGTTCTAAGCCCATCTTTAAGAAATATTTAGCCATGTAAGAATACAAGAAAACCCTGGACCAGGTCAAAGTCCTATCAAGCCCAACATTTCTGTTCCCACCGTAGCCAGCCAGATAGCTCTGGGAATCCCACAACACCCACCTGTTCATGTTCCCTCATCTTTCTAGCGTACCCTCTCTAATGCTGAGGGTACTATTTAGCAATCCATGAATATATCTAAACCCCTTTTGAAGCCACACACATTGGCAGCCATCACTGCATCTCGTGGTAGAGAATTGTACAGATTAAACATGTACTAGCTGAAGAAGGGCTTCCTTTTCTCTGTCTTAAATCTCTCACTGTTCAGTTTCAGTACAGAATACCCTGGCTTCTAAGAAGAGAGGAAGAAAAACGTCTTCCTATTCCGTTCTCTCCACACCTTGCATGGTTTTATACACCTCTGACATCTCCATCTTTATCAACTTTTCCCCCTCTAAGCAGATATTTATTTATTTCTCTCGCATAAAGACTGATCACATAAAACTTCTTGGCCAATGTACAAAATCTTTAAATATGTATAATACAGGAATTGCACCCATTGAGGAGTTGCTCCAGCACTTGCTCAATTCTGCATCTTTTATTCAGCTCTACACCCATCTTTCTTCAGGTGCAGTGACTAACATGGTATAAAATATAATAGGATGCCTGAAGTAGATATAGAAAGCTAGCTTATACCAGCTCAGACCACAATGTAGCCCAGTATGGCATTTGGAAAAGTTGTGTATGTGGGGGGAATTACAACTCCTAGAATTGCCCAGGCAGCATCGACTCTGGTGAGGGATGACAGATGCTGGAGTTCAGCAACATCTCGAGGTCCACATGTTCCCCCTCCCTTTCTTACCATTCCATGCATTATTACATGCTATAGCATAAAAGATGACATGTATCTCTTACTAATATTTTAAACCGTTCCATGCATTATTACATGCTATAGCATAAAAGATGACATGTATCTCTTATTAATATTTTAAACCGTTCCATGCATTATTACATGCTATAGCATAAAAGATGACATGTATCTCTTACTAATATTTTAAACCGTTCCATGCATTATTACATGCTATAGCATAAAAGATGACATGTATCTCTTACTAATATTTTAAACCGTTCCATGCATTATTACATGCTATAGCATAAAAGATGACATGTATCTCTTATTAATATTTTAAACCGTTCCATGCATTATTACATGCTATAGCATAAAAGTTGACATGTATCTCTTACTAATATTTTAAACCGTTCCATGCATTATTACATGCAATAGCATAAAAGTTGACATGTATCTCTTATTAATATTTTAAACATTCCTCATCCCCTAGTTTCATTTTCCACAATCTCCAACACATTTTTTTTTAAAAGCAAACAGCGGATTAGATAACAGTCCAAATATTATACATTTTGCTGCTCTTTCATCCTCTTTGTTGTTCTTCCAGTGGGCAAAGCACCTTTAATGACAAGCATACACTTAGCTGGCCTAAATAACCTAAAGGCACCAAATCCTGTCTGATCTTGATGCAGTCAGTCCTGGTTAGTACTTGGATGGGAGACCACCAATGAATGCCAGGTGCTGTAGATGTCAGAGGAAGGAACTGGGAGAACCACCTTTGAGTAGTCCTTGCCTAAGAAAACCCTATGAAATTCATTAAGTTGCTGTAAGGTGACTTGAAGACGCACCCATACATATATGTAGCGTGTTTTCCTGGTATGGGGGCAAAGGCTAGGAAAGAGGCCAGTGATGGATAAGGCTTCACCTGTTGGCTTTCTGCCTATAGTAAATCATGTCTGTAAACCACAGCCTTTGCATATGGAAAGTCCCGAGTTCAACATCTTCACTCAGAAGAATCTGGTAGCAGGGTATGCCCATAAAGTCTGCTGAGACTCACCATTACAACAGACCAGGGCTGGGGATCGTGTGGCCCTCCAGATGTTATTAGACTGCAGGGCCCAGCAGTCCTAACCAGCAGAGCCAGTAGTGAGGAATGTTGGGGGGTGCCTTCCAAGAACATCTGGAGGGACACAGGATTCCCACCCCTGGACTAAATGTACAAATCATCCAATTTGGCCCATGCTTTGCCAGCTCTACCATTAGGTAGAGTGGAGCAGCTGTTTGTGATAGTGGATTAGGAGTGCTGTGGAAGGGCAGCACATTTCTAGCAATGTTATTGTTGTTGTTGTTTTATAATTTAAAAAAACAACACTCAGTTGCCAAAATATTTAGTCCTCCTGTTATCCCCTCTGTGTGGGAGAATAGGAGATAGTAAGCCCATTTCTTGTTCTGATCAAACAGCAAAATCTAAATGTCTGGCCCTAGGCAGAAGGCTTCCTCCTATTTCCATACCTGCACCGGTGTGGCATAGTGGTTTGAGTGTTCGGACTACAACTCTGTAGACCTGGGTTCAATTCCCTACTCATGAAATTCACTTGAAGGCACACAACAGCAGCAACAAAGTTGCAGCCACAAGTCACACTCTCTCAGCCTCAGGGGAAAGCAATGGCAAACCTCCTCTGAACAAAACTTGCCAAGAAAACCCCATGATAGGTTCGCTTTGCGATCACCATATGTTGGCAATGACTTGAAGGCACACAGCCACAAGAACAAGAACAAAAACTACCAGAGCCATGAAATTACTCAGCCTAGAAGTTTCTGGGAATGGGAGCCTGGTGAGTTTCATCAAAACTCAATCTCAGAGGTTCACTGTCAACAAAGCAGTGGGGGAACCCCCCATTTTGTAGTAGGCCCTGGGATAAGGGGAGTGCATGTGTGAACTTTTCTTACCAGCGACCAGCAAGGCTTTAATTCCAGTGTTTCTTTTGCTCTGAGTCCCAGAGGGGACTGGGGAGAAGTGCAATTAATCTGGGGGAAAGTGCAATTAATAATAATATTAGTAATAATAGTAATCATCCCCAACTCAGCTTGTGCATGTTGGAGGCCAATGAAATGAGGCTGCTAATGGAAGTGTGGTGTGTGTGGTGTGTGTATGTGCGCCTTTTCTGTCAGCTCTGTGGTTTTTGTGACTTCTAATTTTACAGATGGTGTGATTTCATGCATGGAGTTAACCAAAGCTCTGCTAAAACAGGGGTAGTCATAATGATACAGTCCCCGAGATGCACCCCACACACATTCACACTTCTGTCTCCAGAGCCTTGCTGATTTTGGCTGGGCTGCAAAAACCACAGGCACCTTTGGAGATTTAGCAAATTGTTCCCCCTCTAAGCCCCGGAAAAGACCGGGGACGGGGGGGGGGGAAACAGTGGTTTTTTGGGGCAGTGGTTTCTCCCCCCCCCCCTTGCTCACCCTGATCCATCTCATCTCCCTTTGCCTGTAGCAGATGCGAATTCTGCTCTGGATCTGGCTCTCTGGAAGAAGGGAAGAGGAGGGAGAGCCAATGAGCCGTCCTCCCACCTTTTCCAAATTTAAGCCTTACCTAACCTCCCAAGGGAAATGAGCAAGTCTAGTGTGTGTGAGTGTGTTAAGCTATTTTCAGCCACACCACTGGGAGTGTTTATCCCTGCAAGAGTTTCCACAACAAGGTCTTAGGCAAAGGCTGGGAGAGGCCACAATTCCCCAGGAGCAAATTCAAGGAGAGCATCTTTGCAAAAGGAAGAAAGGGAAAGGGAAAAAGGGAAAGGGAAAGGGACCTAAGGGGTGGATCTGTGATTCTCCCCCCCCCCCCCCATGCCATCTATTCCTCTGTCTTTACCAGAAGATGGAAAATTTAACTTTCTTTGAACTTTCTTGTTGTGTGCCTTCAAGTCATGTCCAGTTTATGGTGACCCTCTCATAGGGTTTTCTTAGCAAGATTTGTTCAGAGGAGGTTTGTCATTGCTGTCCCCTGAGGCTGAGAGAGTGTGACTTGCTCAAGGTCACCCAGTGGGTTTCAAATCCTAGGATTCCTCAGCCAGAACAGACACCCCCCTTCCTTCCTTCCTTCCTTTCTTTTTTCCCTTCCCACTCCACCTGCTTTCTTGTTTGCCTCCACACCGTCTCCTGCCCTTCAGGCACCAAGAGTTTGGGGGAGGATTCTAGGATCGACTCCCTGCAATCTATCTGTCTGTCTATCTATCTATCTATCTATCTGTCAGTCAATATTTTAAAAATTCCAAAAGCCTTCCTCTATGATTGGCTTTCTATGCTGAGAGATGCTGCACCCTTTGAAGGCTTGCCTGCCCTGCAAAGCTAGACCTCTAACAAGCCAAAAGAGTATGATAACATCCAAAATCCACAAAACAGTGATACCTTCAACCAAAAGGCACAAAATATATGATGCAAGCTTTCCAAGCTCTACTGGCTTCTTTTATCAGGCAAAGGAGTTAAAAATTATAAAATGATGAGGTAGTCACAGGCCTACATTTTCTCAAGACAGAAGAAGTTATCCTTGTTTGAAAAAGGCACAAGATTTTTTAAAAAGATAGATTTGTGTCCCTTTGGGGGCAGGAGCAATGAGAAACAGTATCACATGCTAGACCTTTAGTAGCACTAGTAGCACTAGCTGAGTATGTGTGTGTGTTGTATGCCCTCAAGTCATTTCTTATGGTGACCCTGCATCCACATTATTCTACAAATAATGCAGTTTGACACCACTTTAACCACTGTAGCTCCATCTTATGGAATCCTGGGATTTGCAGTTTTATAAGGTTTTTAACCTTCGCTGCCAAAATGTGCCGATGCCTCACAAAACTACAAATCCCAGGATTCTGTAGGAAGTTAAAATGGTGTCAAACTGCACTATTTCTACAGTGTAGAAGTACTCCCAAAGGCTAACCTATCATAGGATATTATTGGCACAATTTGTTCAGAGGCGGTTTGCCTTTGTCCACCTCTGAGGCTGAGAGGGTGTGACTTGCCCAAGGTCACCCAGTGGGTTTTCACGGCTGAGCGAGGATTTGAACCCTGGTCTCCAGAGTCATAGTCCAATGCTCAAATCACTACACAATGCTGGCTCTATGCACAGTGGTTGCATATTGTGTATTGCATTTATACATTACACAACAGCATCCAGTCATTGGCTTGTGTTGTGCATTGGCACTCATTGAAACTGCCAAGAATAGTTTTGGAGCAATGCTTGGTGGAAAAATACCACAAAGGGTCCTTAAAGACCAGTTTATTATGGCATTTGTGGACTGTACCCACTTCATCAGATGAATTAAGTATTGCCCAGACATTTTCATTGTCATACACATGTGTGCACACATACACACACACCACACACAAACAAGGGTAGGGGGGTGGCAAGAGGGGGGAATTACAGCCAAGTGGGATCAGAGGGCAATTAAATGGAGAGAGCATTGGCAGTGACACACCCTGGCTGCATCCCACATCCCCTCAGTGTAGCGTAAATATTTTCATGTGAAAATACACTAAACCAGTGCTATGCAACCCCATACAGAATGGCAACATTGCACAACACATATCAATGACAGGATACTGTTGTGTAATGTGCATTGAGCATCTGCAATACACAATGTGCATCCATAGTGCATAACATTGCTGCATGTGTAACTTGGCATCCTCCTCTGGCAGCCAATGCATCTGTTGCGCCACGGTAAATGATCACCCCACACATGAAACATGCAAGAGTCACTAATAGGATGCCAACCTATGAATACTGACCATTTGTAAAACCATGTTGCTGAACATTCATAAGAGCATTGATGGACCACCTACGGCAATCCCAATTAAACCCTTAATCCCCATCTGAGCCTCTAGAGGCAGCCCGAAACATCCATCTCTCTCTCTCTGCTCTCTCTGGAGTGCCTTTGATTCACAACAGCCACAGCAGTGACAGTGACAGTGACAGTGTTAGGGAGCTGAGGCATTCCCCAGCTGGTTGATGACTATGGCCATTTCTGATTTGTGACCGTTTTTTGGCATATGCCAGGGATGGACCACTGCAATATTGTAGCAGTGCTTGTGATGCAGAATTGTAAGGCTTGCAGTCCAAAAACTTATAGAGGAGCACATCTGACTTGCTTTGGGGGTACAGCAAGGGTGGAGAGCCAGTGCAGTGTAGTGGTTTGAGCATTGGTCTATGACACTGGAGAGCAGGGTTCGAATCCCCACTCAGCCATGGAAATCCACCGGGTGGCCATGGGCAAGTCACACTCTCTCAGCCTCACCGGATGGCAATGGCGAGCCTCCTCTGAAGAAACATGCCAAGAAAACCCTATGATAAGGTTGGAATAAGTTGGAAATAACTTAAAAACACACAACAACAACAGAACAAGGGTAGACATATGTGAAGGGGGTGGGGTAGCCATTCCTTATGTCCCTGTGGGCCACAGCAGGACACATGGATCACTCTAGGCTGTGAATACAATGGGCTCTTGGTAGCCACCAGGGTTAGGTTCCAGGACCTCCCATGGATACAAAAATCAACGGATGCTCAAGTTTCATTCCATACAATGGTGTAGTAAAATGGTGTCCCTTATATAAAATGACAAAATCAAGGGTTTGCTGTTTGGATTAAAAAAAAAAAAGCCTTGGATAGTGGAATCTATGAAACCACAATCGATGGATCCAGAGTGCTGACTGTATTTCCATCAGCTTTCATCCAGGCAAGCATTTTACCCATATTGCCATTCAACAGCCAGAAGAATAAGACAAATAAGTTACTCAGCCACAATTTTCCCTAGATGTCTTGTACTGTACCTTTATTGAAGCTCTGGGAGATTAAATAAAAACGATGGAGTGAGCTTGTTTTTTGCTGCTCCCGAAAGGAGGGCATGAACTAGTGCATTCAAATGACAAGAAAAGAGGTTCCACCTAAACAACAGGAAGAAACTCTATCTTCACTGTAAGAGCTCTTTGACAATGGAATAGACTGCCTTGGATTGTGGCGGAGTCTCCTTTTTTTGGAGGTCTTTGACCAGTGGTTGGAGGACTACCTCTCTCATGATGGGTGGATTGCCACATGGCAGAGAGTTGAACTAGATGGCCTTTGTGGCCCCTCCAACTCTAAAATTCTATTAAATAATAGTATCCCTCCCAGCACAATCAGAAGCGATATAATGGTTCTTTCAGTTCTGAGTTTCATCTGGAAAATGCCCAGTTTTTCACATGGTGGGGGAAATACTGGGGATCTAAACTACTACATTTTTGAACTAAAAACAACTGAGGGAAAATTAAAGGGGGTGACGGAGGGGTGTTGAAGGTTCAAAATGGGGTTCCAGAGGCTGCATACAATTCACAGACTACAGTTTTCCCATCTAGAAGTTGGTCTGTTTGCCAATATGCAGAATGCAAAGGGGGAATTCTGACCAAAGATGGCTTCTATCCAACTGTAAGAACAAACCACTGGTGAAATGTAAGATTATGAGAAAAGCTGTTTAATCTTCCTTTCTGTTCATACAATGGCTATGGATTAGCCAGCAGGCAGGACATAGGTGAAGCAGCTTCCTATCTTGTTCTCATCAACATCTGATACACAGTGGCATAACATCTCAGATAATGGAAGGAATATAAACATATATCCATCAAGACTACTAACCACTGATAACCTCATCCTCCATGATGTTGCAAGTGACATGGTTAAGTCCTCTGATGGGCCCTTATCACATGGGGTCTGAAGCAGAGCTAATCCAAAGGGCATCCACAGCTAATACATATTATTCCCCCGTGTTTACACACGACGCTGCCCCAGAACACGGAGCTAATCCGTATTGTTCCCCTGTGTTTACACACGACGCTGCCCCAGAACACGGAGCTAATCCGTATTGTTCCCCGTGTTTACACACGACGCTGCCCCAGAACTCGGCAGAATACGGAGCTAATCCGTAAGGAGTAGGGAGATTTTGACATTCGGTTTGTAGAGGATGTACCTAGGGAGCCTTCGCATTCATTGCGAATTGGTGGGCAGGGCGAAAATCCCAGCGAGGGGAAGGGATTGCCTTGGCAAAAGGCAAACCGGATTGGAAAGAAGAGGAGGAGAGGAAGAGGGAAGAGGGAGGCGATCTCTCTCTCTCCATGGGCTGCCTTCCCTTCTCCAGTCCTCCAGCCCTCCTCCTCCTCCCCGGTTCCCATGGCTGCCTTTCCTCCCGGCTTTTTGTGACGGGAGAGAAGGGAGCCTTGGTATTAATTGCGAAATGGCCAAAAGGGCGATATTTCCTTCGTTTCGCTATGGAACCGAATTTATTCCTACTTCTGTTTTTCTTCGCTTTTTCTTTGCTTCGTGGCCAGCGTTTGATAAGGTCCATGGTCTTGCCAGAGCTTGGAAAAGCTATTTTGGGTGGCTACAATTCAAAAGAGTAGCTAAACCAGCAGGCTGAGAGTTTCTGGGAGTTATACTTGCAAGGTGTGGTCACCATGTTTGCATCCTTGTTGTGCAGTTTCTTGTATCCTTGTAAGCAGCTGTTTGTATCCTTGTTGTAAGCAACTGTTTAAGGGTTGCAGGTGCAAATGGAGTTTCCATGTAATGCTTATAAGGGAGAGGTGTTCAGAATTGGCTGTCACTTACTGATAGGTTTCAATGTTGTTTTCTGTAGGGACAGAAACCATTTTTTGAAATTGTGGAGATGGTTGCTTGTTGGAGTAGCAAGTGACCTGTTTCCAACCACTGGACAGACTCAGTGCATACCCTTGGAATGAGACTAGGGTTGCTGCCGATGTTGTCATCTTTCCTCTCTATATGTTATACACAAAAGATGATGATGAGGCGGACATTTATGGGGGATTCAAGACAGAGTCACTAAGTGTGCAAGAGACTGGTGACATTCCTGGCAGTGGTGTCATGGAGGCTACCCAATCAATGGCAGTGACACTATGGCAGACTTTGCCGCCACAGGAAAATACCCATCATTAAAATACCCATCATGGTCGGGCTTGCCAGTTTGTGAGCAACTCTTGGTTGTATGGCTGCATATAAACAATGGTGGTATGCCTATAGCAACACTGTTTAGATGATTATGGTGAATGATGAAGTTGCCCACCTGTTTCATGCCGCACCATACTGCTTGGAAAGTTAGTCCATCACCAATCTGGATTGTGGAGCAAGCAAGAAATGGGCAAGTCTTAAGAGTGAGTGGGCAACTTTGGCTTGTCCAGGGAACAACTGCTGCGCCCTTGAGCCTTCTAAGGTTTGCAGAGACCACTAAAAATGCCAAATAAATTGAGAAGGAAGCAAAATTGTCAGTAATCAGAAGCCTACTTTTGGTTTTGAGAAACTGTGTGTATTTTTTAAAAGTAAAACAGGGCAGCAGAAGAGGTCTTGCTGCTGCTGTTCTGTGCCTTAAAGTCAACTCTGGTCCATGGTGAACTTATCCTAGGGTTTTCTTGGATGTATTCATTCAAAGGAAGCTTAGCATTGCCTTCCTCTTAAGCTAAGGACGTTATCACACGTGGCCACAAAGTGATAATAAACTGGAAATGACAAATTCCGAAAATAAACCGAAAATAAACCTTGATTCCGCAAATGTTTTTCACACGTAATTACCTTAATTGCGCAATTAAGGGAAGCTCCCGCTGAAACCGCATTTAACGCTCACACACAAGTGAAAAAATCCCGTACATGTACTAGAAATGATCTTCTAGCACATGCGCACTATGCTCGCCGCGGCTGTCACTTGCCGCGGCTGTCACCCCTTCCCCAGGTCCTCCTTGGAGCGCCAGCCATGCGGAGGGTCGGCGCTCCGAGGAGATCCTCCTAGGAGTGCTGGCCGGCCGTGTGTAGGGTCAGCGCTCCGAGGAGGACCTGGGGAAGGGGTTGGGGTGCCGATCGTGCAGCTGCCCCTCCCCTTCCCTGCCCCCAAGACAGCTCAGCCGTCTGCTGAGGGGGAAGGAGACACTTATGCTGCCTCCAGGACCCCGCGGAACCATGGGAAAATGCGGGGAAATGCTTCCAAATGCTCATTTGCTTTTCACATTACGGCGAATTTACCTTAATTGCGAATTTACCTTAATTGCGCATTTGCATTTCCTCCAAACAACCAAATTTCAAAAGATCTCGGTTAACACCAGTTTCTGTCCACTTTCTGTCCAGTTTCTGTGCGACGTTGTGTGAAAACACTGGACACTAATCCAGTTTCTGTTTGGGTTTTGTGTGGATTAACCAGCAGATTTGCCCCGTGTGATAACGTCCAAGAAAGGCTGATTTGTGCAGTCAGTTGGTGGGTTACTAAGGCTGAATGGGGATTTGATTTCTGCTTTCCCAGAGTTCAACACTCCATCCGCTACTGTTTCCCATGTGAGCAACTTGAAACCTATTTAAAAGATGAATAGCCATTTCAGGAAAGACAGTTGACCTTTCCACTTTGTTGTTCTCCACTTTGTCCATTCTGGCTTGGAGGCATATTGAGGGTGCCAAGTCAAAATCAATCATCTCCAACTTGCAGAACTTGTTTTGGACTGGACATTGGGAGTTGCAATCCATCCAAGAGGCACCAGATGCAGAGAGACTGGTTTAAAGAAAGAAATAGGTGTCTTGGATTTCATCCCAGGAGAAAAGTGGGGTATACATTCAATAAATAAATGGGAGAGAAATGGAGAGCCAGAGTGATGTAGTGGTCTAAGTCGTGAACTAGGACTTCTGGAGACCAGGATCCCTGATCAGCCATGGAAACCCCTGGATGGTCTTGAGCAAGTCACCCTCTCTCAGCCATAAAGGAGGAAATGCTGAAAAAAAAATCCTAGGATATGGTCTCCATAAGTCAGAGTTTACTTGAAGACAAACCAGAAGAAAGAGATGATGAAAGGAATCCAGTGATTCTCAAGAGCAGGGGTAGGCAACCTTTTTGAGCCGGGGGCCGGGTTGCTGTCCCTCAGACAATTGGTGGGCCGAAGCACCAAAAATAAATAAATAAATAAATAAATAAATATAAAAATATATTTTTAAAAAAAAATATTTAAAAATATGCATGCACACTCTCTCTCAGCCCCAGAAAAGCCATGGCAAAACCCCTGTGGAGATTTTGCCAAGAAAACCACAAGAACTAGTAATAACAACAATAATCAATATCATCATGGCGGGCGGCGGCGGCGGCAGGACCGGTCTGGAGCCGGTCCAAAGGCCTCGGGGGGCCGCATCCGGCTCCCAGGCCTTAGGTTGCCTACCCCTGCTGAGGAGTATCTGGAATATTAAATATATGGGTGTTATATGCTCTTGATATTTTCCAGCACTGATTGAAGCTGCAGCTCATTCTCTTGGTAGAAGCTCAACCTGATGTAAGAATGGGACAATAGAGTCTCGATCCAATTGCTGATCTCAATGAGAGATAAACCTACATCATCAAGGAGAACTTGGTAAACCAAGGTTTCTCTAAGTACCATTAATGTAATGGATGTACTGTGACCTAAATACAGTCGGCCCTCCATATCCACAGATTCTTTATCCACAGATTCCAGCAATCATTGCTTGAAAATATATTTTAAAAAATATAAAGAAACCTTGATTTTGCCATTTTATATAAAGGACACCATTTTACTATCCATGATATTTAATGGGACTTGAACATCAGTCGATTTTGGTATCCTTGGGGGTCCTGGAACCAAACCCTAGTGGATACCAAGGGTCCACTGTACCTTAAAGGCACCAAATTCTGCCTGATCCTGGAAGCTAAGCAGGCTCAGCCCTGGTTAGCACTTGGATGGGAGGCCACCAATGCATACCTGGTGCTGTGAGCTACATCTTAGAGGAAGAAACTAGCAAAGCCATCTCTGCATATTCCTTGCCTAAGAAAACTCTATGAAATTCATGGGTTCTCATAAGTCGACAGGTGACTTGAACAGTGGTCAGGCTGATTGAGGGATTCGGGGATGTGTAGTCATAAAAATTAACTTTAGCAGGCTGTAAATGTGAAGAACAGCAGAGCACTACCACCACCTTGCTTTAAACCTTGACTTGACATGCTTCTGGAATGGGGGTAAAGGATATAGTATGGACATAAGAGGAGTGAGGAGAAAGGAGGAGAAAACAGATGGATTTGGAGGGGCAGTTGGACAGAGAAATAAAAAGGTAACATTTTTGGCAGTGTTGTTGCAGCAGGAACAGCTTCTTTAACGCTCAGGAAGTGGATTTTGTGGTTTCAGGGGCTGAGCTCAGAAGAAGGGTGTTTAGAAAGCAAGAAAAAGTCCGGCTCAGAGACACTGATGCTTCAGAGACAAGAAGAGAAGGAGGAGAAAAGGGACTGAACACAGAGGAAGAAAGAGGAAGAGAAGCCGCTTCCCTCCTTCCCCATGGTAAGTAAGCCAAGCACCTTTTCCTTCTCTCCCTCCTGAGGTGTATGTGTGTTTCACTGTAATGGTTTTTAAATGTTATTATCTGTGAGCCACCTTGGGTCCTTTCTGGGAGAAAGGCGGCATAATTCATCTTCTCATCCTGTCCAATTCCAGAGAGAAGGCGAGCCAAGGAACAGCCACAGCTTGGGAAGTCACTTTTTTGGACTACACCTCCCAAAATCCCCCAAGCAGCCATGCTGGCTGAGGAATTCTGGGAGGTGTAGTCCAAAACAAATAGCTTCCCTCAGACTCTGGGAATCATACACCCAGATTTCCCTATGTGTGAATGAACATGATTTCCGACCCTCCTGGTAGAGGATGGACGGCGAGACCAAAGCACCTAGTTTTGATTCCCTTGGTTTTTCCTAACCTGGGCCCATCTGTGTGGATCATCTTGTGAGCATGATCTCTATGTTGATGATCCTGGGAGCATGATCTCTGTGTTGATGATCTTGTGAGCATCTTTGACCATGTGCTGAGTGCTTGAATGTCCCCCTTCCACCTCTCAATCCTTTATTGGAGAACCACAGATCTAGGGATGAAGTCCTTTTGTCCTTATCACATTATTATGTTATTATATATTATTATATATTGTTATTATATCATGTATTATATATATATAGTTGTTGTTGTTGTGTGCCTTCAAGGCATTTCCAACTGATGGCAACCCTAAGCCAACCCTATCACGGGGTTTTCTTGGCAAGATTTGTTCAGAGATTGGTTTTATTTTTGGTTTTTTGCCTTTGCCTCCCTCTTAGGCTGAGAGCGTGTGACTCACCCAGGGTCACCCATTGGGTTTCCATGGCCAAACCGAGATTCAAACCCTGGTCTTCCCTCTTATACAAATGAAATAAATAAAAATGCTCAAATGGTCCAATGCTCAAACCACTGCACCATGTTGGTGCCATATTCCGCTTGCCTATGAAATTTGGAAGTTTGCAGTTTTCTGGTTGAGAATTCTAAGTATCCCTCCTTAAACTGCAAATCCCAGGATTCCCGTAGGATGTTGCCATGGCAGTTAAAGTGGACTATGGCACTATAAAAAGGTAGTGTGGCCCTGGAGAGGTATTTTCCCTTTGAGCAAGTTTCCATCCCAACACCTTTTGCTTAAGAAATTGGGTTTCTTAAGAAATGGAGGGGTGGGGAGAGAAATGGCTGGGTGCTTCCTCCCCACTTTCTTGGCTTCCTTCTTTTTTCAAAGCCTCTTTGCAAAACACATGTGGAGATGAAGAAGAGGCTACTGACCCATAGCAAGTTATTAGTACTTTTATTATTTCCCTTTTATTATTCCCCTCTGGGTCCCACCAAGCATGAGTCAAACATATAAAAATAATAGTGGTAATTTGACTCATTCTTGAGAAAAGGGAAAGCCTACCCTGGAGGAAAATAAATCTGGGGCTTTGCTTTGCCCACCTTGGCCTTGCAAGGATCCAAATAAATAAAGAAAGGGGGTGCCCTGCTGCCCCGAACCCCATTTTCCAGACACTCCCATTATTTTTTTCTGGGCACCCTTGAAGCACAATGTGTGACCCATCTAGCCACCCACCCTCAGCAAAAGCACTCCCCGCAATAATATTATTTATTTGATGATGATGATGATGATGATGATGATGATGGTGGTCTCAGGTGTCTCTTGCTGGCCTGATGCCTTCCAAAGCCCCATTTGAGTCCAACAGGAGATCCTCCCAAGCCACAGTGACTTCCCCACAGAGAGGATGGATCACAGCTCCCATCATCCCCAGCCATGGGACTTGCTCTCCAACTTGGATGGGTCCAGCTTGTTGGGAAAGACTGTCAGGCGTTTGTGTGTGTGTTTGTGTGTGTGTGAGAGAGACAGTAAGTAAAGCAGACCCAGGGTTAGCTGTGTTGGCCATACAGCAAAATATAATAACCTCTGAAACCCACCAAACAGTGACACCTTTATGGGGCCAACCAAAATGCACAAAATACATATCTTTTGTGTGTATGTGTATGTGCAAAACAGTAAGTAAAGAATACCCAGGTGGAGCTGTGTTGGACATATAGCAAAGTACAATAACCTCCAAAATCCACCAGTGATGCTTTTTTTATTGGGCCAACCAAAATGCACAAAATACCTGGGGTGTGTGGGTGTGTGCGGGTTTGTGTAACAATAAATAAAGCATAGCCAGGGGAAGCTGTGTTGGCCATACAGCAAAGTACAATAACCTCCAAAATGCACCAAAGAGTGACCCCTTTATGGGGCCAACCAAAATGCACAAAATACATGTTGTATGCAAGTAAAGCATTTGGGAGGAGGGAATATTTTTCATTGCCACTTCTGCAAAGGGGAGGCTGTTGTCTCTCTTTGTTTGCCTGGGTGACTCTTTCTTCCTTCTGCCCCTTTCAGGCAGGAGTGTGTGTTTGTGTGTGTGTGTGAAGGTGTGTAATACACACACAAGAGAGATCACACCAGCTGGATGGGGGAACCGTTTTCCCACTGCCCTCTGTCTCCCTGCCACCTCTTATCTCCCAACTCCAGCTTTGGCCCTGAAACCTATGAGTGAGTGTGTTTGGAACTGCAGGCCAGGATGTCCAAAGGTTGCATCCACACTGCAGAAACAATCCAATCTGACACCACTTTAACTGCCAGGGCTCAATGCTTTGACATTTTGGGAACTCTAGCTTTGGGAGACCTTTAGCCTTCTCTGTCAGAGAGCTTTGGTGCCCCAACAAACTACATTTCCTAAGATTCCATAGCATTGAGCCCTGGCAGTTAAAGGGATGTCAAACTGGATTATTTCTGCAGTGCAGACACAGCCAGAGGGAGGGAACTGTTGGGAGGTTGTCCTTGCTTCGCTGTAAGTATCATCTCGCAAAGAAGAGTGTTCAGGCCCATGTTCTCTCTTGTAGGGCTAGGGGTGACCAGTGTTCAGACGTTACACTGGACACCCGTGTTCTCCCTTTTGGGGTATGTATGAAGGCCAGCGTGGTGCAATGCTGCTGAGTGTTGGACTATGACTCTGGAGACCAGGGTTCGATTCCCAGCTTGGCCATGAAACCCATTGGGTGACCTTGGGCAAGTCACACTCTCTCAGCCTCAGGGGACGGCAATGGCAAACCTCCTCTCTGAACAAATCTGGCCAAGAAAACCCCATGTCTATAGCATCGCCTTAAGGTCGCTATGAGTCGGAAACAATTTGAAGGCACACAACACACTCCTGACGGTCCTCTTCCCATTTGGTTTTGGCAGATCCTGTTTGTTTTACAGGTGTGTGAATGAATGAATGAATGAATCCAAAATAAATGGATCCAAAAGCCTTTGAATTGGTCCTGTTCTGACCATCAAGGTTGCTCTGGAAGGAACCTAGGTCCAAAACGCACTGCAGAAATAATTCAGTTTGAGACTGCTTTAACTGCCCTGGCTTAGTGCTAGGAAATTCTGGGAAGAGTAGTTTTGGGAGACATTTAGCGCTCTATCAGGTGCCACAGCAAACTACAATTCCCAGGATTCCCAGGATTCTCAAACTGGATTATTTTTGTACTGAGTTTTGGACCCTACTCTCTCTCTCTTTTCTCTCTCTCTCTCTCTATCTCTTTTCTTTTCATTTCATTTTCTTTTTTCTTTTTTGAGACAGCTCTCCAAAGAGGACTTATTTCAGTGTCTCGAACTCGGGGCATTTCACGTCCTAACTCAGCCACTCCTTTCCCAGCATGTAGTGGTGATGGTTTGTGCCTCCAAGTCCTCTCCTACTTATGGCGACCCTAAATCCATGGGCTTTTTTTGGCAAGCTTCTTCAGAAGGGGTTTGCCCTTGCCATCCTCTGAGGCTGAGAGTGTGTGACTTGCCCAAGGTCACCCAATGGGTTTCCATGGCCCAGCCGGGATTCGAATTCTGGTCTCCAGAGTTGTAGTCCAACACCCAAACCACTACACCAGGCAAATTATTTATCTACTGTTCTCCTAAAATACAGCCCTTTATTATAATAGTAGTCTTTTAAATCCCTGACCTCCAAAATCAATGAAGTAGGAAAGGCCAGGCCTGCTTTGAAATCCACCTTGCCAAGGATGTGTGTGTCCACACTGCACCTCTGTAGCAGTTTGGTACTCCTTTAATTGCCAGGGCTCCATCCTGTCAAATCCTGGGATCTCTAGTTTGGTGAGCTGTTTATTATTATGAGTTGCCCTCCATCTGTGGATGAGACACCTGGTGCATATACTTGGAAGACAGTGATGCTTATTTGGATTTCCCTGAAGCCTTTTTGGCATGGATTTTGAATTACGCATCCTTTGATTTTGCCATATCTTTCCTGCCACTCCATTCTTTCTCCTGCATCCGCACTGCAGAAATAAATCCACTTTGACACCACTTTAACTGCCATGGCTCCATGCTGGGGACTGTAGTTAGTTGTGGTACCAGAGCTTTCTCTGAGAGAGAAGGCTCACAAAACTACAGATCCCACAATTCCATAGCACTGAACCATGGCAGTTAAAGTAGTGTCAAACTGGATTATTTCTGGGGTGTGGATGCAGCCCAGGACACCCATGTCGTTCTCTGAGGCAAAGTGACCCATTCCTGTCCATTTTAGCTCGCTCACTCCTAGTATTGCTATGTTTATATTTATAAACGATATTTAGATGTTTTGTTGCTATGTTTTGGCAGCATTAGAACTCTCTGGCGGAGAAGTCTAACTAGCTCGGGAAACTATAAATCCCTTTTCCTTTTAAAAAATAAAATAATGTAGAGCCAGCGTGGTGAAGTGGTCTGAGTGTTGGACTATGACTTTGGAGACCAGGTTTCGATTCCCAGCTCGGCCATGAAACCCCCCCTTGTGCAAGTCACACTCTCTCAGCCTCAGGGGATGCCTCCATGGCAAATACAAAAAACAAACCCTCTGAACCAATCTGGCCAAGAAAACCCGTGATATGTTCCCCTTCGGGTGGCCATAAGTCAGACACAACTGGAAGGCGCTCTACAGCATCCCTTAAAATGATTTCATGATTTTATAGTGCTGTATTTCAATGGTGGATTTACTTGAGAAATAAAATTTATTATTATTATTATTATTATTATTATTATTATTTTCATTTTCATTTGTTGTTGTGTGCCTTCAAGTTGTTTCCGACTTACAGCCGCCCTGTCATGGGGATTTTCTTGGCACGTTCCTTCAGAGGGGGTTTGCCCTTGCCATCCTCTGAGGCTGAGAGAGTGTGACTCGCCCAAGGTCATCCAATGGGTTTCCAGGGCTGAGCAGGGATTCGAAAGCTGTTCTCCAGAGTCAGAGTCCAGCGCTCAAACCACTACACCACACTGGCTCCTGTATTATTATTATTATTATTATTATTATTATTATTATTAATCAATCATTGGCTGTGAAAGTGTTATACTGGCGCAGTGTGGAGGAAATTTGTCCTTTCCTCCCTTCCCTCGGCGGGAGTTGGTGCTCTTTGGAAGGGAGACCGACCTTCGGGATCGATAGAGAGGCGATAAGGCCAGCAGCCATCGATCGATCGATCGATCCAGGGATCTGTTGCTTTCCTTCCAGCCTCCCAGGCTCAAGGCTGCCTGCCTGCAGCAGGTGGAGGGCAGGAGGCTTTCTCCCAGCCGCCCCTGCAGGGAGGGCACCCTGGGCATCGCAACTCCCATCATCCCAGGCAGGGCTCCTCCAGGTCCGGGACTCGGCTGCCCTTGGAAACGAGAGAGCCCAACATCTTTGGGAGGAATGTCTCGAACTCAGGGCATTTCACCTCCTAACTCAGCCACTCCTTTCCCAGCATGTGTGCCTCCAAGTCCTCTCCTACTTATGGCGACCCTAAACCCATGGTTTTTGGGGTTTTTTTTGGTAAGCTTCTTCAGACGGGGTTTGCCCTTGCCATCCTCTGAGGCTGAGAGAGTGTGACTTGCCCAAGGTCACCCAATGGGTTTCCATGGCCGAGCCATTTGGAAAGGGCCCAGGGTTAGCTACCCCCAACCCACCTCCTGTCCCTTGGATCCAAAACACACTGCAGAAAACATCCCCTTCTGAGACCGCTTTAACTGCCCTGGCTCGATGCTAGGGAATTCTGGGAAGTGTCGTGTTTGTGAGACACTGAGCCTTCTCTGTCAGAGAGTTCTGGGGGCCACAGTATATTATTATTATTATTATTATTATTATTATTATTATTATTATTATTATAGTTGAAGCGGTGCCAAACTGGATTATTTCTGCAATGTGTTTGGGACCTCAGTAGGAGTTTCCGATGTGTTTTACTCATTGTTGTGTGCCTTCACATTGTTTCTGATTTATGGCGACCCAATCACCCGATTTGTTCGGGGTGGGTGGGGTTTTGGTCATTGCCTTCCTCTGAGGCTGAGAGAGTGTGGCCTGCCCAAGGTCACCCCGTGGGTTTTTCAACCGGTCGCCCCCACCATCCTGGAGTGTGTGTGTGAGAGAGAGAGAGAGAGAGAGGGAGCATTTTTACACCGGATCGTCAGTATGAAAGGCTAACCCGCGATAATTCCCACCCCCTCAGAGCATGCGCACGGCAGAAATAATCCGGTTTGATCCCACTTTTCACTGCCACGGCTCCCTTGCTATGGAATTCTGGGAATGGTACTTTCTACCACGGGTTTGTACGGTTTTCTACCTTTCCTAGAATTCCTAGAATAGCATGGAGCCTTGGCAGTTAAAATGGTGTCAAGCCGGATTATTTCTGCAGTCCGGATGCAGGCACCCCTAGGACTCTTTACTGCCTTCCTCTGAATAATAATAATAATAATAACAACAACAACAACTTTATTTTTGTACCCCGCCTTTTGCCTTTGGCCAATCAAGGCGGCTCACAACAATTGCATATAAAACAAATCCAAAGCAATACAGTCATAACATTATAAAACGATTTAGTACTGGATATAGTACTATTGTTCTATAGTATATAGAACAATATAGTACTGGATTGATCCTGCAGAAAAATCTTTCACCGAACTAGAGATCCCAGGCCTTGAACTTACCGAGGAAAAGGCGAAATAGAAGCGTAACTAATTATAATGCTCACAGGCGATGTCCGAGAGATCAGGATGCAGAATGAATCAATGGCTTGAACCGCTGTTTTAGGTCCTCAGAAAAGAAGGAGTTGTTGTTGTTGTTGCGTCCTTGATTTAGGATAAGGAGTTTGTACCGTATACTTAGAGGTGCATTTTCTCTCTTAACCATCCAACATTGGCTGCTTTTTGCACTTTGACTGGGGAAAGGGAGACCGTCGCCATTTTCTCTTTGGCCTCAGGCAGCACAGTTTCTTGGGACGGCCCTGGCTGGACATTTCCTGACCCAAACGGTCCGGTTCGTCATGGCCGGAGGTTTTGGGTGTGGGAAGATGGGAGCTTCTCTCTGCCTCTCTTGAAAACACACACACACACACACACACAATATTTGTTGTTGTGTGCCTTCAAATCGTTTCCGACTTACGACGACTCTAAAGCGACCCTATCACGGGGTTTTCTGGGGCTGAGAGTGTGTGACTCGCCCAAGGTCACCCAGAGGGTTTCCATGGCTGAGAGGGGATTTGGACCCTGGTTTCCAGAGTTGTAGACAAATACTCAAACCACAGTACCAGATAGATAGATAGATAGATGGAGATAGATGAAAGATAGAAGATAGATAGATAATAATAGATAATGATAAATAGATGATAGATGAAAGATAGATGATAGATAGATAATAATAGATAGATAATGATAAATAGATGATAGATAATGATAGATGATAGATAGATAGATAATGATAGATGAAAGATAGATGATAGATCGATAATAATAGATAGATAGATAGAAAGATAGATAATGATAGATGAAAGATAGATAGATAGATGATAGATAATGATAGATGAAAGATAGATAGATAGATGATAGATATATAGATAATGATAGATGAAAGATAGATGATAGATAGATAATAATAGATAGATAATGATAAATAGATGATAGATAATGATAGATGATAGATAGATAGATAATGATAGATGAAAGATAGATGATAGATAGATAATAATAGATAGATGATAGATATATAGATAATGATAGATGAAAGATAGATGATAGATAGATAATAATAGATAGATAATGATAAATAGATGATAGATATATACATAATGATAGATGAAAGATAGATGATAGATAGATAATGATAGATAATAATAGATAGATAGATAGATAGATAATGATAGATGAAAGATAGATGATAGATATATAGATAATGATAGATGAAAGATAGATGATAGATAGATAATAATAGATAATGATAAATAGATGATAGATAATGATAGATGATAGATAGATAGATAGATAATGATAGATGAAAGATAGGTAGATAGATTATAGATAATGATAGATAGATGATAAATGATAGATGAAAGATGATAGATAATGATAAATAGATGATAGATGATAGATAGATAGATAGATAGATGAAAGATAGATTATAGATAGATAGATAATAGATAGATAATGATAGATAGATTCGGAGCACAATTGGGCTGATTATTCTCCCTCCAAACCGAGAAAGAAACCCACAAAGCGACTTGTGTTTGTGACATCCTCGACTCCATTGATCCGAATTCGCCTCCTGATGACCAAAGGCAAGATCCTTACGAAAGATAACGTTACACAATCATTTCTGAAAGGGAGCTCTGTGTGTGTGTGTGTGTGTGTGTGCCTGTGTGCGAGATTTATGCTGATCCCATGATTTTAACTGGGTTTTCTGAGGCTGCGTCCACACTGCAGAAATAATCCAGTTTGACACCACTTTAACTGCCTTGGCTCGGTGTTATGGAATTCTGGGAGTTGCAGTTTTATGAGACATTTAGCCTCCTCTGTCAGAGGGCTCTGGTGCCACAACAAACAACAAATCCCAGGATTCCATAGGATGGAGCCATGACAGTTTTTTTAAGGCAGTGTCAAACCGGGTTGTTTCTGCAGTGCGGATGCAGCCTGGGGCAAGAAGAACTCGAGAGTTGGTTTTGCTAGGAGTAGTTCTCTCCTCTGAGTTGCATGCAGCGCCTAGTCTCTTTGTTGGCGGCCTCCCATCCAAGTACTAACCAGGGCTGAACCTGCTTAGCTTCCAAGATCAAACAGGATAAGCTGGCTTTCGAGTATTTAGGCCATTTCTTTCCCATTAGAAAATATTAGACAATACAAAAGGCGTAAATGATTCGAATTTCTCTTCGGCTGAGAAAGGCGGCTTACAAGAAAGCAACGGAACGGCAGCGCAATAAAGTAGTTAGATTGTGATGTAAAGTAGTGAGATTGTAACTTCCAATATTTGTTGGATAAAAAAAGGTAGGCACCAAGGCAAAGTAGTTTGGCACAAAGCGGTGTTTTCTTTGGCTTTTCAGTCTCCCTCCTGAATAAAGTACATTTACATATTTAATTTCTTCTGTCTCAATTAAATTTATGTGATTTTTATTTATATGCAAACACGTCTTCTCCTGTGTGTTTTACTTATAAGTCTGTATTTTATTTATGCAAGCCGCCTTGAGGCTTTTTGGAGGCAACCTCAAGCCTAAAGCCCCTCAAGGCACTGGATCCTGGCTGACCTTGGAAGCTAAGCAGGGTCAGCCCTGGTTAGTACTTGGATGGGAGACCGCCAGCGAGACCAAGCGCTGTAGGAAGAGAAAACTCCTCCGAATGTTTTCTCTTTGGGGGAAAGGCGGGCTATAAATCGAGTAATGCTCATGCCTCCCTTGAATAGCACCCCCAGAAAGATTTGAGGAAAGAAGGGTACAGGATGAATATTGAGGGACCTACCTCTGCAAGGCGAAGGGAAGGCGATCCAAGGGTGCATCTACACTGCAGAAATAATCCAGTTTGACGCCGCTTGAAGGGCCATGGCTCCATTCTACGGAATCTTGGGCACTATAGTTTGCTTTGGCCCCAGAGCTCTCTGACAGAGAAGGCTAAAGGTCTCACGAAACCTACCAATCCCAGAATTCCATAGGATGGAGCCGTGACTGTTAAAGCGGTGTCAAACTGGATTATTTCTGCAGTGCGGATGCAGCCACAGTCGTCGCCTAGTGTGCCCTTAAAAAAAAAAAAAACAACCTCAGAGGGGATCCCAATATTTATTTATTTTTCCTAATACGTTTTCTGTCACTTTCTTTGGGTTGCCCTCTTTGGTTTGCGTATATATATATATATATATATATATATATAACATATATTTAAATATTATAATATACATATATATATATATATATATATATATATATATTACATATAATATATATAATAGAATACATATATATAGAGAGAGAGTAAATATATATATTCATATATATATATATACATACATATATGTAAATATTATAATATACATATATATATATTACATATAATATATATAATAGAATGCATATATATATAAAGAGTAAATATATATATTCATATATATATATATATATATATATATATATAATTGAATACATACGGTATATATATAGAGAGAGTAAATATATATATTCATATATGTATATATATATATATATATATATACACAGAGATACATATATATATATATATATATATATATATATATAATTACTATTTTATATATATGCCGCCTTTCCCCCTAAATCGGGACTCAAGGCGGCATGCCCCAGACGTCAGCCAGTAGCTTATATATAATATCATATATAATATCATAGTAATAATGTGTATGACTACTATTTGTATATTATAGGGGAGTTGTTGTTGTTGCGTGCCTTCATGTCTTTTCCGACTTAAGGCGCACCAATCGCAAGGTTTTCTTGGCAAGTTTCTTCAGAGTGGGTTTGCCATTGCCACCCTCTGAGGCTGAGAGAGTGTGATTGGACTTAGGGAAAGTATATTGCAGGGAATAATATTGGAATAATGGGGTATGTTATGGAGAGCCAGAGTGGTGTAGTGGTGGTTTGAGCGTCGGACTAGGACCCTGAAGAACTAGGTTCGAATCCCCACTGGGTGACCTTAGGGTGAGTCACACTCTCTCAGCCTTTCGTCAAAGTAATAGCAAACCCTCTCTGAATAAAGCTTGCCCAGGAAACCCCGCCTTAGGGTCGCCATAAGTCGGAAACGACTTGTAGCAAAACAACAACAACAACATAGTACATTATAATATAATAATATAGTAGACATTGTTTTACTAATATCTAATATTACATTACAGAGGGGTAGGGAGAGTATATTATAGGATGTAATAGGGATCTGTTGCAGTGTAACACTATATTCAGGTACACATTATACTATTAATATATAGTAATTTATTAGAGCCGCCTTGAGTCCCTGTATGAGGAAGAAGGCGGGATAATAATAAATAAATAAATAAATAAATAAATAAAATAAAAGAATAAAATTATGATAGCACAAGAAGAGTGGCAGGAAGAGAATAATCTTCTGACACCTTCAGGGAGTGGATGATTTATTTTAGCACAACTGACAGGGATTCGCTTTAAACCTAAAGTAAGGGGGGTTGCAGACTGCCAGAAATAGTGCAAATTGAGTCCACTTTTAGGGTTAGGGTTAGGGTTAGGGAATCATGGGAACTGTAGTCTATTGTGGCACCAGAGCTCTCTGACAGAGAAGGCTCAATGTCTCAGAAAAAAAAAATCCCATGATTCCCTAGCACTAACCCTGACCCTAAAAGTGGACTCAATTTGCACTATTTCTGGCAGTCTGCAAGCCCCCTAAATCACACTCGACGACTCCTTTTTATCCCCTTCAGCCTCCCTTAGTTTTAAAGAAAACAACCATTATGGCAGAAACCTTGTGAGCCGCCTTGGGTCCCTTTTGGGGAGAAAGGCGGCATACAAATGAAATAATAAAGAAAGAAATGCTACAGAAGGTCCAGAGTAACTTGGGAGGAAGGGGAAATCTAAGGCCTCTTTTTTGCTCTACAGTTCCCCATGTCCAAGGGCCAGACTTGGGAGAGTTCCTTGTGTGGACTACAGCTCCCAGAATCCACCGGGCAGCAGGATTCTGGGCGTTGTAGTCCCACACAGGAACTTTCCCAAGTGCTGAATTTCTGAACGGAAAGCAGCCTTGTCGTATCGAAAAGCATCTAGAGTCAACCGCCTGGAGAAAGGCGGAATATAAAGAAAGTGAAATAGTAACAGTAACAACAACCACAACAACTCAAGCTTTCCTTAAATCGGAATAGAACTGTGGTTGAGAAAAGGAAAGCTTGGATTCCAGATGTGGCAACTGTAGTTTACTGTGGTCCCAGAGCTCTCTGTGAGAGAAGGCTCAATGTCTCAGAAAAAAACTACAATTCCCATGATTCCCTAGCACTGAGCCAGGAGAGTTAAAGTGGCCTCAAGCTGCATTATTTCTGGCAGTCTGTAAAGGCCCAAAGTCTCTGAATGAAGTCACCATAGGCTGCATCCGCACTGCAGAAATAATCCACTTTGACACCGCTTTAACTGCCATGGCTCCTTGCTATGGGATTCTGGGAACTTATTATTATTATTATTATTATTAACGATTTTTAAGCCGCTTTGCCGGATGAAGAAGGCAATGAGAGCTTCGAAAGCTTGCAACATGTATTTGGTGCAATTGGGTTGTAGCCCCATAAAGGTGCCTCTGCTTTGTGGATTGTGGGTGTTGCTGTAATCAGGGTGACCAGGCGTCCTCCTTTCCCAGGACACGTCCTCCACTTCAGCCTCCTATCCAGGAGGGAATTCCTAAAGGTCCTCCATTTTGAGCAGGACCCCACGGATTTACATTTTCTTGCTTTTATTTTTGGTCAGTGTCCTTACATTTCTCTTGCGGTAGATGTCCTAACCCTAAAACGGAGGACAAAGACACCGCAAAATGGAGGACAGGGCAAAAAAGAAACAAGTTGGGCCACTGACCAAAAATAAAAGACTCTCAGGGACACTCCCTAGAAATGGGAATCCATACTTCTTCTTCTTCTTCTTCCAAAGTGACTGATGCCCAAACTCTGGTCCTCCAAGAAAGTGTTTTGGACTTCAGCTCCCAGGAGCCTCCAATGGTCTTGCCAACAATGTTCTGGGATTCTGGGAGCTGCAGTCCAAAACCCCTGGAGGAAGAGGGCCAGGGCTTGGGCAGAGGAATTCCCTCCTCCGGGAGGGCGGTGTCCGGGAAATGGAGGGCGGCGTCCGGGAGCGCACCTGCCTGGCAGTGCCACCTGGGTCTGTGGCCCCGCCCCCTCCCGCCTCCCGACCAATGGGGTGCCCGCTCTGCCTCCTTAGCGCCCTCCCAGGCGGACGGAGGTCGGCTTTAAAGAGGCTCCCTGCTGCTCTTGCTGCTCTTCTTCGGAGGAGGAGGAAGGAGCCGTCCGCCGCTATCGCCGTCGCCATGCCCCGCTCCTTCCTGGTGAAGAGCAAGAAGGCCCACAGCTACCACCAGCCCCGAGGAGGGGAGGCCGAGCTCAGCCTGGAGGGCGTCCTGGCCCGCATCCGAGCAGGTAAGGAGAGGGGCCTCCAGAGAATCCCAGGCTTGGAAGAGACCCATGCAGGAACTCACCATCGAAGCACCCCCGACGGATGGCCATCCAGACACTGGTCCAAAACTTCCAAAGGAGGAGACTCTGTCACTCTCCGAGGTCCTCCTTTTCCTAGACCTGTCCTCCATCCCAGGGTGACCAGGCGTCCTCCTTTTCCCAGACCTGTCCTCCATCCTTGCCTTCTCTCCCAGGGTGACCAGGCGTCCTCCTCTTATAATACCTGTCCTCCATTCCTACTTTCTCCCCCAGAGTGACTAGCCGTCCTCCTTTTCCCAGACCTGTCCTCCATCCCTACCTTATCCCTCAGGGTGACCAGGTGTCCTCCGTTTATGATCCCTGTCCTCCCTTTCTACCTTCCCAGGGTGACCAGGCGTCCTCCTTTTCCCAGGCCTGTCCTCCATCCCTACCTTCTCTCCCAGGGTGACCAGGCGTCCTCTTCGTCCAGGACCTGTCCTCCACTCCCCAGGGTGACTCCAGGTCCTCCTTTTCCAATACCCGCCTCCCATCCTTGCCTTCAGTCCTTTTCCAGGCTCTGTCCTCCATCCCTGCCTTCAGTCCTAGGGTCACCCCAGGCCCTCCTTTTCCAGACTCTGTCCTCCATTCCTACCAAAATGTCCTCCCTTTGGAGCAAGCAGGACGACGAAGCATCAATTGACGTTTCTCTGAGTCTTTCCCCTACACTTTTCCCTACATTTTTCTTGCCATGCCTTACTTTGCGTCCTCCTTTCGGTCCGGAAGGGATCCCCTCTCTCCCCAATTTGGAGAGTCTTTCCCAAAAAGATTCCATTGGGAGCATGGCCAAGCAGCATCCACTTCTCTTTCTAGGAGGGCTTTTCGTTTTTATTTGGTCACGTCCTACGCTTTTCTTGCAAAGTCCTACATTTTGCGGTGCCTCTCTGCCAAGGGATCTTCGAGGCTAAATAGGGAAAGAAAGAAGCTGGGAGCAGGAGCTTTGCTAGACCTGAGCCCCCTTCCTAAATGTCTCTTCGCATTGTCCTTTGGCAAGCCTTTTCTGCCAAAGTGTGCACCAAACTATGAATCCCAGGACTCTGTAGGATGGAGCCAAGGCAGTTCCAGTGGTGTCTGAAACTGCACTATTTCTACGGGGTAGATGGCTGCATCCGCACTGCAGAAATAATCCAGGTTGACACCACTTAGAATCATAAAGTCATAGAATCATAGCGTTGGAAGAGACCACAAGGACCATCTAGTCCTATTATTATTATTATTATTATTACCCTGCTTTCTCCCCAAACTGGGACTCAAAGCAGCTTACAGTCTAAAAACACAGTACAATTTAAAACATTATTATTATTATTATTATTATTATTATTTGTACCTTTCTTCCCCAAGAAAATTGAGATTCAGAGCAGCTTACGCTCTAAAAACACAGTATAATTAAAATAATAATAATAATAATAATAATTAATAACAACAACATTTATTCGTACCCGCTTTCCCCCAGAACTGGGACTCAAAGCGGCTTACAGTCTAAAAACACAGTATAATTTAAAACACTATTATTATTATTATTATTATTACCCTTCCTCCCCCCTAAAAAATTGAGACTCAAAGCAGCTTACAGTGTAAAAACACAGCATAATTTAAAACATTATTATTATTATTATTATTATTATATTAATTTGTTCCTGCTTTCCCCCAAAATTGGGACTCAAAGCGGCTTACAGTCTAAAAGCACAGTATTATTATTATTATTATTACCCTGCTTTCTCCCCAAATTGAGACTCAAAGCAGCTTACAGTCTAAAAACACAGCATGATTTAAAACATTATTATTATTATTATTATTTGTACTTTTCTTCCCCAAGAAAATTGAGATTCAGAGCAGCTTACGCTCTAAAAACACAGTATAATTAAAATAATAATAATAATAATAATAATAATAATAATAATAATAAATAACAACAACATTTATTCGTACCCGCTTTCTCCCAGAACTGGGACTCAAAACTGGTTTACAGTCTAAAATCAATATAATTAAAATCATCATCATCATTGTACCCTTCTCCCTTCCCCCCCCCCAAAAAAATTGAGACTCAAAGCGGCTTCCAGTCTAAAATCACAGTCCAGAAATGACGAGGAAAACGGAATTAAGCCCCTCTTTCACTCTATCTCCCCTCTTCCCGCTCCCCCCAAATCCCCCAAAATCCCAGGCCTGGGTGGGAGGGAGCCCGGGGGGGGGGTTCAGGTGGGCTCCAGGCAAGAGCTGACCTCAGGCCAGAGGCCGCATCCGCACTACAGAAATCACCCGGGCTGACACCGCTTTAACTGCCCGGGCTGCATCCATCCTAACGAATTTGTGGGTCGGTCAATGTTTTGGGAAACATTGAGCCTTCTCTATCAGAGAGAGCCCCCTCCCTCCCTCCCCAATTCCCAGGATCCCAGGGCAGTTAAAGCGGTATCACCCTGGGTTGCTCCTGCAGTGCGGATGGGGCCTCTTGGCGTCTCCGGGGGGGGGGAGGGCATTGGGGGTCTGTCCCTCTGACCATCTCTCTCTCTCTCTGTCCGGCAGACTCGGGGGTCTCCTGCGGGGAGATGCCGGACTCTGCGCCCGCCTCCTGCCAGGGGAGCCCCCGAGACCCAGACTCCGGCTCCGAGGAGAAGAAGAAGAGGAACGGGAGGAGGAGGAGGATGCCCGCCGCCTTGGAGGAGAAGGAGCAGGAGCCCTGGAGACCCCCGTCCCCCTCCGCCTCCCCAGGTAAGCAAGCAAGCAAGCAAGCGCCAGGGGAGCCCCCGCAATCTGGGGGGCTCCCTCCCTCTCTTCCAGGGGGGACCCCGCTTTCCCAAGGGCCCTGGAGCAAGGCCAGGCACACTCTGGGAGACCCCCCCCCCCTTGCGGAGGGAGGGAGACAGACAGACAGACAGACAGACTACTTGCCCTTTCTTTTCTTTCTTTCTTTCTTTCTTTCTTTCTTTCTTTCTTTCTTTCTGCCTGTTTTCTTTCTTTCTTTCTGCCTGTTTTCTTTCTTTCTTTCTGCCTGTTTGCTTGCTTGCTGCCTTCTTTCTTTCTTTCTTTTTGTCTGCTTGCCTGTTTGCTTGCTCGCTTACTTGCTGCCTTCTTTCTTTCTGCCTGTTTTTTCTTTTTGTTTTCTTTCTTTCTTTCTTCTTTTTTGCTTTCTTTCTTTCTTTCTGCCTGCTTTCTTTCTTCTTTCTTTTTTCTTTCTTTCTTTCTTTCTGTCTGCCTGTTTGCTTGCTTGCTTGCTTACTTGCTGCCTTCTTTCTTTCTTTTTTTCCTGTCTGCTTTCTTTCTTTTTGCCTTCTTTTCTTTCTTTCTTTCTACCTGCTTTCTTCCTATCTGTCTGCCTGCCTGCCTTCTTTTTCTTTCTTTCTTTCTTTCTTTCTTTCTTTCTTTCCTTCCTTCCTTTCTCTCCCCTCCCTCCTTCCCCCTTTCCCCTTCCCCCTTTTCCCTTCTCCTTTCCTTTCGCAGCTGGTGCCACCACAAACTACAATCCCCAGGTTTCCAAAGCAGTGAAACGATGTCAACCTGGTTTATGCTGCAGTGCGGATGCAGTCGGAGGTCCATTGGCTGCTGCTGCTGCTGTTGTTGTTGTTGTTGTTGTGTGCGCCTCCAAGTCGTTTCCGAGACTGACTGCGCGAATCTGCACCTGGGGCAATAGACCAAGGCTGCATCTGCACGGCAGAACTGATGCAGCTTGGCCCCGCTTTAACTGCCTGGGATCCTGAGATTTTATGGGACCTTTAGCCCCAGAGGTCTCTGACAGAGAGGGCTAAAGGTCTCACAAAACGACGAACCCCAGGATTCCATCGCATGGAGCCATGGCTGTTAAAGCGGCGTAAAACTGGATTAATTCTGCGGTGCAGATGGAGCCCAGGTCTGGGAGAGCTTCTGCTACATTGCCTTTCGCTCAAAGGTGCTACAAGATCCCTTGGCAGCCGGATCGAAGTAAACACGAAAAAGGAGCGGAGTGGGTTTGGAGAAAATAGGAAAACCCCGCCAAAGAGATGCAAAGTGTTTCTTTCTTTGGGGGTGTGTCAAGGTCCCTTGCCTTTCCTTTTTTCACCTTCCCTTCCCTAATATCAAGAAAGAAAGAAAAAATTCTACTATTTTAAAAGCAAGCTTGCTTGCTTGACTTTCCTTTCCCCCTTCCACTTTTTTCCTTTCCTTTCCTTTCCTTTCCTTTCCTTTTTTCACTTTCCCTTCTGTTCCCTAACACCAAGAAAGAAAATGTTCTATTTTCTTGACTTTTCTTTCTTTCTCTCTCTCTCTCTCTCCCTCCCTCCCTCCTTTTTCCTCCTTTTCTTCCTCCCTTCCTTCCCTTTTTATCCTTTCCTTTCCTTTTTTCACTTTCCTTTCCCTTCCCTAATACCAAGAAAGAAAAAGTTGTACTATTTTAAAAGCAAGCTTACTCGACTGCTTGCCTACCTCCTTCCTTCCTTCTTTCCTTCCTTCCTTCTTTTCTTTTCTTTTCCTTTCTTTTCTTTCTTCCCTCCTCCTTCCTTTCCCTTCCTTTCCTTCCCTTTTTTAATGCCAAGAAAGAAAAAGTTCTACTCTTTTAAAAGGGCTGTAGCTAGGGAGGGAGAGGGAATGAAGGCATTGCCTCCTTCCCAAGCGTTCTTCATTTTCCCTTTGAAAATTGAAATTCTTCCAATTTCCCTTAGATTCCCAAATCTCCAGCTTTGCAAAGGGAGAGATGCTGAGAAGCCTTTCCACCTGGAACTTTTCAAGATCGCTTGCCTTTGCATTTCCTTGGTCCTTTTCCCTGACTCTTTCCTTGGGGATCCTGAACTATATTTCTAAAGGTTCCAGTGACTACTAAGGTCCTGCAATGCTAGAAATTTGAGGACAGAAGGCACATTAAAGCAGGGGGCAAAATTCCTGTTTGAGGGGCAGTGCCCTCAATACCCTCCACCTCTCTCTCTCTCTCTCTCTCTTTCTGTGCCTTCAAGTCCCCTGTTGAGGTATGGCGACCCCATAAATTTCATAGGGTTTTTCTTAGGCAAGGAATACTCAGAGGTGGTTTTGCCAGTTCCTTCCTTCCTCCGAAATACAGCCCACAGCACCTGGTATTTGCTCACAGTTTCCCATCCAAGCAGGGGGGGGGGGGGGAATCATACTATCAAAGTTCAAGAAATCTCTGTGGCAGAGAAAAGGAGGAAACCAGCTGGCCAAAACCAAGATATATTTTATTTCCAAGAAGAAGAAAAATACCACCCTCCCTGCCCAAACCATGCTAAAAAAATAATACTTAAAAAGGCTGCCCTGGCTAGTAGTGCATCCTACTCCCTCTCTGCCCTTGTTTTAATTTTATCAAGTCTCCAGTCATAGAATCATAGAATGATAGAGTTGGAAGAGACCCCAAGGGCCATCCAGTCCAACCCCCTGCCATGCAGGAACTCCCAATTAAAGCATCCCCGACAGATGGCCATCCAGCCTCTGCTTAAAGACCTCCAAGGAAGGAGTTTCTCAGAAATGGAAGATGGAAGTGATCTGAGTTCACAGCACAGAGCATTGGTGCCAACTGGCCATAGCTTTCCGCAACTGGCCAGCCTCTCATCCTCTTTTCCTCCTCTTACACTCTCTCTTTCATGGGTTACAATCTGTGTCAGTGGGGTGTAGCTATGGAAGGGAAATTAGAACATTGCCTCTCATGAAGCTTCTCCCCCCCCCCCATGAAACTTTCCTTAGGCCCCCAAATTTCTAGCATTGCAGTAACTTAAAACTTCAGTTGATCCTCCAGAAATACAGCTGAGGCATCCTCCAAATACAAAGGAGCAGGCAAAATGATCCAAGAGGATGTGAATACAGCAAATGTAAGAGTCGTAGGTGGGAATTATGTTTGGTGTTTCACTCTCTGCAATGCTAGAAATTTGGGGACCGAAGGGGATAAAATTATTTTGGGGGACAAAATTCCTCCCCCTTTCCCCACACTGTTATTAGATTAGATCCCGACACCTCCTCTTTGCCAGATTTTCCGCAGCAGTTCAAGGACTTCAAAACTAAACAAAAATATCTGCTCCAAAGGCTTACCTAGCAAAGGTACGGTATTTGGTAGGACTGCCATCACCTGCATGTTTACCTGAGGGTCAGCCTCCTTGAGCAAAATGGTCTCACTTCTGGGTTTGCAGAATAAGAGGCACAATAGATATTGATATTCCCTCTGTGCCATGCATCTTGATGTATTAAGACATTTGCATCAACCAGTTTATTGCTGGTTGTTTGTGGCCAGTGTCAGTAAAATACTTGTCATTTTCTGCACCCAGCTTTATTAGTTCTGTCATTTTCCTTAAAAGTGTGCATAATACACAGCCGAAGCCTTCCCTATATCTGAGGTAGCCCAGGAAAGCTCATTTTAAAATAAGTCTATTATTTATAAAGGCACCACAAACCACCCCTTTGAAAACAATTGCTATGATTGTCACTATCCTTATTGTAGGGACAGCTGTATAACCATGAAAAAGGAATATAGGGCTTGTAAACAACAGAAAGAAAGAAACAGGCAGCCAAAGACCTTGTATCTTTCACATGCTCACATATATGAGCATCACAATTGCTTTTTGCCATTGCTTTTGATCCTGTCAGGAGATTGGCAAGTCAGGGGATCTGCCTCCAAAGACATATGTTTGCAGGGCTTCATCTGCACTGCAGAAATAGTTCAGTTTGAGACCACTTTAACTGCCATGGCTCAGTGCTATGGGATTCTGAGATCTGTAGTTTGTTGTGGCACCAGAGCTCTCCGTCAGAGAGGGCTAAATGTCTCACAAAACTACAGTTTTCAGAATTCAATAGCATTCAGCCATGGCAGTTAAAATGGATTATTTCTGCAGTGCGGATGGATGCAGGAGAGCCGTCCCAAAGCTCCCTATCTATTCCAGTTTTGAAAGCAGCCATTTCTAGAGAAATACACTTGGTCTGTTGCAGCCAAACCAACAAAGAGTCCAGTGGCCTCATAAAGATGAATAAATCTATAATGGTACATGAGCTTTCGTATTCCTGGAGTCCACTTCATCAAATGTATGAAGTGTTAACCTGAAGTTAGCAGGAAGATATGCATTCAGGGAGGGCACCCTTGCAAACAGTGAGGACAGAGGGAATTGGAAAGTACAGACAATGATCATTACTTTCAGAGTGACTTCTTCTGATTCTCCGAACATTGTGGGGTAGTAACACAGACATCATTGCATAGATCAAGACCTGGTTAACAGGTGCAATTTTAAGGTGACAAGACACCCTCCTTTTCCAGGCCATATCCTACATTTCAACCTTCTGTCCAGGAGGAATTCCAAAATGTCCTCCATTTTGAGCATGATGAAGAAGCATGACTTTATATTTAAATTCGTGTTTTTAGCTTTTATTTTGTAAAGTCCTGCATCTTTCTCGAATTTTCTACATTTTATGGTGCCTTGTCCTCTTTTGAGGTTATAACATCTGATCACCCTGTGCAATGTGATTTTTTTTTCAATGTTTTTCTAAAGACAATGAACACCTACCATCTGGGTTTTTAAAAATACAGATCTATAATTTTAAAATAAATGGATATTTCTCCATTTGGAGCTCAGCAACAACAATCCTATTCTTTTCTGACTGAAGGAAAGCAAAATAAACCGAGAAGATTAGTGGAAGAGAGTAAAGACAAGCTAATTAATAGGCACCGAATAATGAGAAATGAAATACTGTGCACTGTGGTCTGTTTGCATATTGTGGATTTATGTTTTGTATGCTTAATACGGTTATTCTGTGTATGCACTTTTCATTATATTAGTCTCGTTCAGTCCCTTTAAAATTGTGCATGACTTTAAAGAAAGGAAATCTGTTGCTGAAAAATCAAGATCCTTGCTTGTAAAAGAACATCTGACCAGAGTGTCTGAGAACATTTTTAGGCTCGAAAAGTATCTAAAGCAGTTGTATAGATAATATCCCGCAAAGTGAATTTTCTTTTTAGTGATGGTTACAATGTTAAGGCTGTATGATGAGTTTTAAAAATACATATTAGGAAGATGGGCTAAGACTGAGGATGGAGAAGTTGCTTGCCAGGACTGAATGAAGCTCTGTCAAGTAACCAGAGCTTGGGGAGGAGGTTACATTTTTGATTTTTGGCTTTGCTGGGGTGGGATATTCTGGGAGTTGTAATGAAAAAGTAACTTGTCAAGGCCTGAGCTTGATAGCAAGGGCTCTCTCTCTCTCTTGTTAATGGAAGTGTGTTGGTTTGGAGGACAATCATTGTCTCCAAAGCAGGATAAATTTGTCTACAAATTTTAGGAGCATATTGGGAGAAAAAGCGGGGTGTAAATGAAATAAAATGAAAATACTGGCCTCATCAGCACTGCAGAAATAATCCAGTTTGACACTGCTTTAACTGCCATGGTTAAATGCTATGGCATTCTGGGATTTGTAGTTTTGTCAAATATTCAAGCCTTCTCTGTCAGAGAGCTCTGGTGCCACAACAAACTTCATTTCCCAGAATTCCATAGCATTGAGCAGTGACAGTTAAAGTGGTGTGAAACTGGATTCTTTTTGCAGTGCAGATGCAGCCCTGGGGAATTTAAAATTATTTAAAATACATCGTTCAGTATAACTTCAGGGTGCCAGTTTGGAGAAAGGCATCCTGTGGGATGTGAGGAGGGACAAGTGGAGACATGGATCTTTGGGACTTCCACATACAATCCTTCCAATATATTTAGTCCAAACTTTGCTTTGCTTGCCTTCCTCCAGTCCCTTGATGGTTACCAGAGCAGGAAAGCAAACGGCCCTCCAAATGTTGCTGGATTTCAACTCCCATCAGCAGTAGTGAGGACAGTTAATCATTGGGGATTGTGGGAGCTGCAATCCATCAATGCCTGAAGGATCACACTTTCCCTAGCCTTTCTCCACAGACTGATCATTGACTTTGGAGCTTAATACTTCTCTGCCCCCCCATGTTTTTATGGGAGCACTATATGGGATTGGTGGATCTGACAAAAAGAAAAATAGTGGGGAGGAGGAAGGATGGAGGAGAATTTATTATGTAGGCTCCTTTGTTGTTTTTGTTTTCAGTTTTGGTCAGGAATGGAAATTGCTGACACATTTGAGCGTTTCCACTAATGAAGCTACACTGTGGTGAAAGCTGAGAATATTAGCATTGACACCTCCTTGTGTGTTTTTTTCTAGAAATTTGGTGTTCACAAGGTTGACCAAGCTGGGCGTTGTAAAGTCAAAACACTTGCCTGGGGCCCTTTCATATTACCCGATTTATAGTATAGTGTTATCTTCCATTTCAACTGCCTTGGTAACATCTTGTGTGATTCTGGGATTTGTAGTTTGGTGAGGCATCAGAAGAGCTCTCTGGCTGAGAATGCTAAAAGTCCTTCCCTAAACTGAAAATCCCAGGATCCCATGGGATGGAACCATGGAAGTCAAAGTGGGATAATAGTGCTACATTTGAAAGGGCCAACATTTCAAAATACCCAAATAGGTACCTGCAGAAGGTTTTATTTGGAGTTGGCCTGAGACATTGTCATTTACTGAAGAGTTTATATCCCAAACTGTGGACTTAACAATGGATCCAAGCCCACTATTAGCATGCAAAATGTAGTGCATGTTAATGCACTATCTATCTATCTATCTATCTATCTAATCTTTATTATGACTATGATGAAGTAGGTTATTTGAATGATACAGTTGCTATGTATTCTGTATGTAAATAATAAATGATATGATAATGTAAATTATCAGTTTTAATACTTCATAAAATGTTTAAAATATGTTTCATGAAGCAGAACAGCTCGACAATATCCTTTTAGAGGTAAACATATAACAATAAATGAAATCACTGACAGTTTTAATGCTAACTTATGGTAGCATTTGCCCTTACTTTTATTGTCCCCTTTTGTGGAAGATAAATTCAACACCCAAAGGCCCCTTGAACTTTGGGAGATTTTGATTCCCTTCCACACAAATCTTTTGCATGTAAAAAAGATCAAAACAGGACCTTGTGGGTGATTTGAGAAGATCTAATCAAATGTGGGCCATCATTTCCTTGCATGATATTCCAAGGAGAAGCCCATATAAGAGTTAAGATGAAAAATCTGAAGCTAAAATAAACATTTATAAAAATGATTGGCAGGTTTCATCCATTCCCTACTCATCCCCTGTACAGTCTGGTACTAATGATATTTTGCTCTCTTCAGTTAGAAAATTACTGCTCAAAGTTTAAAACATTTTATTTCATTCTCTTCTTAAATTACCTGTGTCAAGTTGTTTTACTCCTTCCTTCTCCACTTGCAAAAAACGCTGTACTAGTCTGCTAATATTCAGTGAGAGTTGTTTTAAAATTATTTTATTATGTTAAACTGAGTAAACCCCTTTTATTTTCCTGTATATTAACTATGTGTTTATTTATTTATTTATTGCACATATAACCTGCCGTTCTCTCTTTATTATTTCTGATTGTTACAAGTCCTTCTATCTGATAAATAGAATTTAGAACTTAAATATTAGTCATTTTAAAATAGAGTGTGTTTGGTAACACTTTTCCTGCTTTGTCTTATGGTAGCTATGTCATGCTGGTGATTTTTTTTTAACATGGTTCCTTGCTAAAAGTAACAAATAGAAACCAATAAAAGAGGGAATCAAGAGTAACTTAATTAGCTGTATGTGATAAATGCTTGTTAAAAATGGATTATTGTTTATGATTTGTAAACCTTCAATGATGGTTTAACAGGATTCATATATTTTCCCTTTCAACTCAAAACATCTTGCATACCCTCCAAAATGTCACAGTTGCAGACCAGGGCATGTGTGGCCAAGCAACATCACAGTGTGGTCAAGATGGCAAAAGTTACTAATGAGGAAGAACACACAAGCTAGGAGAGGCAGCAGCAGCAGTTTTTACACTTATCCCCCCACATTTGCGGATTTGACTTTTGTGGATTTGATTATTCATGGATTGTATTAGTATGTTCTCTCTAGGAATATCTAGGTCCTCCAGTGCAACTCTGTGGTCAACTTTAACCAAAAGTCGCACTGAAGGACCTAGAGATTCCTAGAGAAAACTCCACTAGGCATTTGCAGCTCCTCCAGCACAATTCTATGGTCAATGCCTGGCAGATGTTGACCACAGAGTTGTACTGGAGGACCTAGAGATTCCTAGAGAGGTGTTCTCTCTGGTAAAAACATAGTGTTTTTCATGGGGGGTCCTGTGCCCCTAACCCTAGTGAATGTGGAGGGAGCACTGTATTTGCCTGAGCTTACTGGGAAATTCACGACTTTCCTTCATTTCCTAACCCTCCCCCAGCTAAGTTAATTTGAGCTCTATTTGCAGCAACTGTAATAAGCTCAAAGGAAAGGTGGGAGGAGAAGAGAGAAACTGGGACATTTTAAAAATAGCTGAAAAACTAAGTTGACAGAGGAGTAATCAGGACTGTCCCAGCCAAATCAGGATGGTCGGTTTGTATGACTCTTGGGCTCTAGAAATGAAGAACAACAAAACCCTTCAATGTGTATGGCTCTTGGGCTCTAGAAATGAAGAGTGAATCTCTAAATGGCTCACACTTCTTCGTATGAGCTGTTGTATCAGCAGAAGGAGATACTTGGGAGTTTTTTTTTTCAGTTATTGGAACATGTTGGGTATATCTACATGGTAGATTATTATGTAGATTGGGTACATCTACATGGTAGATCACATTATTTCCCACTTTTTAATAATTTCATAATTTCATAAAATTAAAAAAAAATTGAAGTTACAAGGCAAGGGGGTGTAAGAAATATTACTGATCAACACTTTTCCATATCTTTAATTAATAAATACTATGCCCTTTGATGTCAAATCATATCTTGATGATGCTAGGTAAAAGCATGATGCATCCAGTACTTATGAAATAATATATCACTAACAGACACACAGTAAGAGAACTAGTTCAGGGATTTAACAACATTCTAATTGCCATGCCATTTATTGTACTAAACAGAAAGAAGAGCTGTCATAATAATACAAAACAAGAAATCCAAGGGGTTGATGAAAGATGCCAACTGATAAAAGATTCCTTTGATTAAATGAATAAATGGAATATTTCAGACCTTTCATAGATGTAAACTGGGTCATATATGGGCAAGTAACATCAGAAAGTGGTCAAGATAGCCAAATTTTTTTAATGAAGAACACACAAGCTAGGAGAGGCTGCAGCAGTGTGCTTTTCCCTGAGCCAAATGAGAAGGGCAAGATTCTACCCAGTCCTCTCCTCTTCCCTCCACTGAGTTAATGTAATGCCAACTACTTTTGCACTTTGCACTTAGTTTGCAGCAACTGAAGTAATCTGCAGACAAATGGGGAATGTGGGAGGAGCAGAGAGAAACTGGGACATTCTGAGTGCAGCTGAATGAAAACATTCCAGATGTTTATTCAGGCGTGTCCCTGCCAAATTGGGACAATTAGAAGGTATGATTTTTGTGAGACTGAAAACTTACAAGGTGTAAAACTAGAAGAGAAATGCAGCCATATAAACAAGATTAAGATGAGGTTTTGAGCTATGCCATGTTTAAGAGACCCCACAGCATTATCAGAAAGACTGCATTATGTGAAACGTGAAGTACTTTAATGTATTTGTCTATTTAGAACAGGGGTAGGCAACCTAAGGCCCGGGGGCTGGATGCAGCCCCCCGAGGCCTTTGGACTGGCCCCAGGCTGTTCCTGCCGCCGCCCGCCATGATGATATTGATTATTGTTGTTATTACTTGTTCTTGGGGTTTTCTTGGCAAAATCTCTATAGGGGTCTTGCCATGGCTTTTCTGGGGCTGAGAGAGTGTGCATACATATTTTTAAATATTTTTAAATATTTTAAAATTTTAAAATTTTTATTTATTTATTTATTTATTTATTTATTTATTTATGGTGCTTTCCCCCCCCCCCCCCCAATTGTCTGAGGGACAGCAACCGGCCCCTGGCTTAAAAAGGTCGCCAACCCCTGGTTTAGAAGATCCCACATAATCCAAGGTCTTAAACTGTAGCTGGCTTAGGCCTCCTTCACACTACATGGTTATGGCACTATGATTCCACCTTAACTGTCATGGCTGTATGGAATCATGAGATTTGCAGTTTAGGAGAGGTATTTAGGATTCTCAGCCAGAGAGTGTTAGTGTCACTTAAAACTACAAACACCAAGATTCTGTAGAATGTTGCCATGGATGTTAAGGTGGAATCATAGCACTATAACTTGTATAGTTATGGAAAGGACCCATAGAAATCCAAAACTGTATCTATTATGGACCCAGGTAAACCACAAAGTGAGGCCAGCTCCTCATAGTTTAAAAATAATGCAGTTTTAAATCACATATCTAAAAGACAGAAAAATATATTGTTAGACTAGACTCTGGGGACCAGGGTTCAATTCCTCTCTTGGTCATGAAACCTACTGGGTGACTTTGGGCAAGTCACATCCTCACAGCCTCAGGGGAAGGCAATGGCAAACCTCTGAAGAAATGATGCCAAGAAAAACCCGTGATAGGTTTGCCTTAGGGATACCATAAGTCAGAAGTGACTTGAAGGCGCAAAACAACAATAAATGCACCCATCCAGGCAGCCAGTTTTGAGATAAAGCTTGAAAATAACAGAATTTATCTTGTGGTTCACTAGACTTCTCTCAGAAGTAAGGACAATTTAGATGCGGGTGGATACGTTTAATTTGAAATACCTGAGAAGGGAATAGTGCATAGTGAAAAGCAGCCTTCTTTTGCCTACAAAATGAAATAAATATGTAAGGTTGCTGTTTGCAGTGCATGATGCTGAAATCTTCCAAAGCAGAGTAGTCATTCTATAAGGAGTGGGTTGTAGTGAAGCGGCTGTTTACTTGTAGAACAAGGAAAGCTTGTTCATGGTTGTCAGTTGTCTCCAGGGTGCTTTTTTTTTTTTACTACTGCACAATAGTTCTGAGAGAACAAACTGCATTTTACTCAAATAGCAGGCTAGCTTTCCACAACTTGGTGCCTTCAATGTGGGACTGCAATGTCCAGGCACTGGGTTGGGGAAGCCTGCAATAGAAACACAAAGCGGGAGTGAGTCTATGGTTTGAAATTGTGACGTGACATGTAGCTCTCCCAGCCAGCATGGCCACACACCATGAAATTAGATGTCTCCAAAGGTAGTAAGCAACTCTTTCTGTATGTTTTGTCACAATTCAGTCCAGAAGCTGGACAGTATGCATGTTTAAAGTGAATGATGTTAAACAGCCTCCTCTCAATTTTGTGTCTCAACAGCTTCTGAGCGCTCCATCTGTCCATCCTTAGATGAAGTGTCCCCCTTCACAGTGCCCTTGAAACCCTATGCATGGAGTAGTCTGGGAAACTCTGAGCTGAGGCATTTGGTACAGAACTACAGGCCTTGCCCAGCTCTGGAACACAGCTCATCCCTTGGTCTCTTCTGTGAGCGGAGCTCTGAGCCCAGTCTCTTTGGATCTGAGCGGAGCTCAGCACTGGGACTCTATGGTGACTTTGGTTCCTCTGGACTCTTTGAGCGGCCATCCGCACTTCCTGGCATTTATGTGGAGGACCCCACCAGACTCCAACAGGAGAAGAATGCAAGTGGCATCAAATTGGAATCGGAGCTCCTCTGTCGACCTCTGTTGCTCAGCGGTGGTTCCTACAAGTGTGTCAAATGCAGCAAGGTAGAAACTGTGTTCTATATATCCTTCTGTAGTCTTGCATTTCCTGTTGTGGCCCAATGAAACAGTGTCTGTGAGGCAAGGCCAGGTAAAAGGATGGGAAGGTAGAAGGCAAGGCTGGTCAAAAAAAGAGACTGTTAACAAAGATGTCTGACTATGAGCCTTTACAGACTGCCAGAAATAGTGCAACTTGAGGCCACTTTAACTGTCCTGGCTCAGTGCTTGGGAATAATGGGAACTGTATTTTTTTTCTGGGACACTGAACCTTCTCTGTCAGAGAGCTCTGGTGCCACAATAAACTACAGTTCCCATGATTCCTTAGCCCTGAGCCAGGACAGTTAAAGTGGCCTTAAGTTGCACTATTTCTTGCAGTCTGTAAAGACCCTAAAATCCTTTACAGACTTCCAGAAGTAATGCAGCTTGAGGTCACTTTAACTGTCCTGGCTCAATGCTAGGGAATCATGGGAATTGTATTTTTTTTCTGAGATATTGAGCTTTCTCTGTCAGAGAGCTTTGGTGCCACAATAAATTACAGTTCCCATGATTCCTTAGCACTGAACGAGGGCAGTTAAAGTGGCCTCAATCTGCATTATTTCTGGCAGTCTGTAAAGGCCCTAAGTTTGCATCTACACTGTAGAATTAATGCAGTTTGATACCACTTTAGCTGTCATGGCGAATGCTATGGAAATCTGGGATTTGTAGTTTTATGATATATTTAGCTTTCTCTGGCAGAGAACTCTGGTGCGCAACAAACTACACATCCAATGATTCCATAGGATGGAGCCATGACAGTTAAAGCAGTGTCAAACTGCATTAATCCTGCAGTGTGGCAGCAGCCATAGATGATCTGACTGGGGAAAGGAGGTGCTTCAGAGCAAGTTACATGTTTTGCCCTGGCAAATTGGTTGTCTTAAGTATCCCTTTTTTTAAGAGCATAAAAAGGCTTGGGTCAGAACAAAGGCCTATTATCTAGTCCCACATCTGTTTTCCTTAAATGACTCTTGGGGAGCCCATGAGCAGAACACAAGGGCAAAATTGCCCTATACTGTTGGTCCCCAGTGGCTGATATGAAGTGTGGGTGTGGGGTGCACAACCTCCTACAACACTGGTTAACTTGTTGAGAAGGTTCTGTTATGATAATATTTTGCAACCTTTCTAAAGAGACAGACTTAAAATGAGTAACCTAAAAGTATGAACAAGCAGCATACAAAAAAAGCTAATAAATATAACAGCATCAGTTATCAACAGAAGATCCACTTCTAAGCTAGCATTCCAGTTTGTAGTCATTTTCTTCTGCTAGATCAGGACCCTGCCATTAAACAGAATGGAATGAAGCCTCAGGTAGCAGATTTTGGTTATCATAACATGGCAGCAAATTGTTAATTATATACTTTGTTATTATGCAATTTTTACCATCTGGGATTTGAGGGGGGAGGTACCTGTTGAATTTTCTAACTCATATGTACCTTGACTTTGCTGTGTGGGGGCCTCACAATTTGCTGCTCCACCTCCGGCACCCAAATAACTTGGGTCAGCCCTAAGCTGGAACTTAGAGCTAATACACTGGCAAACTCTGTGCTCACTCTTTCCAAGATCCTGGGCTCTGAATCTGCTGTGATCTTCAATTCTGAACTACCATATTGTTTTTCTCTCCTTTTTCAGGTCTTCTCAACCCCACACGGTCTGGAGGTGCATGTTCGTCGTTCACATAGTGGCACCAGGCCCTTTGCCTGTGAAATGTGTGGCAAGACGTTTGGCCATGCTGTTAGCTTGGAGCAGCATAAAGCTGTGCACTCGCAGGTGAGAATGCTAAGGGAATCAGGGAGAGATGGACTGATGGGGCGAGGAATCACTAGGATGAGGAAGGTGTGGGATGCTTCTGCCACACCTGGAGACTAAGCTTGGCCGTGACTGCTCACAGCCAGATGCATCACTGCACAATTGGACAAAGGTTAACCAAAGGATCAATTTAGCAATATTTCCTATGCTACAGTCCTGCCCCATCTTAATAATAATAATAATAATAATAATAATAATTTTTATTTATATACCGCCCTTTGGCGAACCAATCTTTCATGAGAAGGCACCCTCAAACCAGTCTCTATGGCAAAGGCTGGGTGACTTTGTACAGCTGTTTCTGCAGAAGTAGTTACATCATTCCAAGCATGTGGAGAGACTCCATGCAAACTAATTATTTTTAATTAATTAATTAATTAATTACTATTTCACCTTTCTCACAATAGTAGAGAGGCCCTTGATGCCTTTCCCAATATGGCACCCTCCAGATGTAATGGACTAAAACTTTCAACTTGGTTGGTGATAATGTGGCCAGTGTGGTGGTGTAGTTTAAGCATAGGACTACAACCCTTGAGGACAGGGTTTGAATCCCAATTCAACCATAAAAACCTACTGGGTGACTTTGGCCAAGTCACACTCTCTCAGCTTCAGAGGAAGGCAAAGACAAACCACCTCTGAACAACTCTTGCCAAGAAAACCCTGTGGTAGAGTCGCCTTAAATTGGAACAATATGAAGGCAAACAACAACAACAGCAATAACAACAACATGGCTTGTAGTCCAACACATATGTAGGGGTCTCCTGGCAGAGAGATTTGATCAAACAATGCCTGCAGTAAGAAAATTGCCAATAATCTTTGGAAAGCCATCATGTGGACATGGTTTTGAGGGGCCTTCATAAGGACGAAACGCTTAGCTTTCATTGTTAGCTATTAGCAAGCACCCTTGAAAGTAGATTTGTAATCTCCAGAAGGACTCAATGTGAAAATAAGTCACTTCTTGTTAGGAAGCTGAATGATGACATATCCCAACACGTTAAAACAAAACAAAAGTAAAAACCTTCAAATTACATAGGTGGAGTAATTCCTCTTTTTCCTCATGGAAACGGTAGTTATCATGTGATTGATAGGAGTAATTCTGATCAATAAGCCACTAGTGAGAACTTTCCAATTGTGTGAAATTAGCTTGGTAGTTTGGAGGAAATATTCTTAGGATCAGAATGCCAGTCAAAAGAAAAGTTAAACCCCATATGTTTGAATAATCCCTAATTCCATATGACTAAAAATACTGGTTTAAATAAGCATTTACTTTAGCATGAGTCCTTCTGTGGAAAGTTAATTTCAGATGAAGTTGATATGTCCAGAGCCATATCTGGTGAGGAATACTCAAGCGGTAATTAAAAATGGAAAGACATGTACTGATTTAAAGAAGAACACCATTAAAAGATACAAAACAAGATCAGCCATTGAAACAAGATTAACTTAAAAGCATAATTAAAAACAATCAGAATTCTGGATCAAACTTATGGAGGGATATCTAGGAGTTGAATAGGCTGATTTAAATTGTTTTATGTGGCATATGGTAAATTTACATTAGCTAGTATGTCATTTAAAAAGGTCTCAATTTTGCATTCTTCCTGGTACTAAAATGTCTAGGGATGAAAATAATATTTGAAAGATGGTTGAGAAACTATAGAAGAGAAGAATTGAGACTGCCATGGTTGCCTTAGCTGATGACCTTCGTCTGGGCATCGACAGGGGTAGTGTGACCCTGTTGGTGCTACTGGACCTCTCAGCGGCCTTTGATACAATAGATCATAATATCCTCTTGGATCGCCTGAGAAGGTTAGGAATTGGAGGAATTGCACTGCAATGGTTCCATTCCTTCCTCTTGGGCAGATTCCAGAGGGTGATGCTCGGGGACAGTTGCTCTGCAAGGAAAGAGATTAATTGTGGCATCTCACAAAGCGTCATCCTGTCCCCAGTGCTATTTAATATATATATGAAGCCATTGGGAGAGATCATCTGGAGACATGGGGCGCAGTGTTATCAGTATGCTGATGACACCCAGATATATTTCTCCATGTCTCGGTCTTTGACTTTGACTTTGACTGAAGCATTGACTTCAGATGGCATCTCTCCTCTCAATGATTGTCTTAAGGCACTAATGGATTAAATGAGGAAAAACAGATTGAGATTGAATCCAGACAAAATGGAGGTACTTACAGTAGCGTCCCTGAAGCCAGGTATTGGGATACAACCTCCAGTCCTGAATGGGGTCACACTCTCCTCTAAGGACAGTGTTCGCAGTCTGGGGGTGCTCCGTCGCTTCAGATGATAACTCAGGTAAATGCGACGGTCAGGAGTGCCTGTTATCATCTTCGGCTTATACGCCAGCTGCACCCTTTCCTGGAAGTTAGGGACCTTGAAACTGTGGTACATGCTTTGGTAACCTCTCGTCTGGATTTCTCTAATGTGCTCTACATGGGGCTACCCTTGTACATGGTGTGGGAACTTCAACTAGTACAGAATATGGCAGCCAGGTTGGTCTCAGGAACAATGAGAAGAGACCATATAACACCATTTTTAAGATCACTCCACTGGCTGCCCATTAGTTTCCAGGCCCAGTACAAGGTGATGGTTATCACCTTTAAAGCCCTAAATGGCCTGGGTCCAACCTATCTTTGGGACTACCTCCTCCCATATAATCTGTGCACTTAGGTCCTCTGGGAGGAATTTGTTGCAGATAAAAACTAGACTGTCTGTAACCGCCCAGAGGACCTTTTCAGCTACTGCTCCCAGATTATGGAATGGCCTGCTGGATTAGATCCATCATATTACCACCTCAGGACGTTTTCACACGCGGGTCTCTAGCAACTAGCATCATTCCGGAATGAACGAAAGCAGCATCATTCCGGTATGCTTCTGGTTGTGCAAATGTAATTCCCAATGAAACCGGCATGCAAAAGAACGGGGATGATGCCGCAATGGGATGGGGATGGGACGGGGATGGGCGGGGTTCTGTGCAATGTCCTGTGAACACAGAGGCAAAGGATCCGCAATGGGACGGGGATGGGCGGGGTTCTGTGCAACGTCATGTGAACACAGGGGCAAAGGAACCGCAATGGGACGGGGATGGGACGGGGTTCTGTCTGCTTTAGACCCCGTGTGATAACGTCCTCAGACAGCTTTAAAAAGGCTGTTAAGACGGATCTTTTCTGACAGGCTTTCCCGAATAGCTATCCCGGCCATCCAAAGACAGCCATCCTGCCCATCCTGCTCATCCCTGATTCGGCTGTAGCTATTGTTATTTGTTTCTTTGTTTTTTGTGTTATTATTTTAAATGTGTTTTAAATTGTCATTATTTAATTGTGTTTTAAGGGGTGTGGGATTGTGGGATATGAATGAATATTTTAAAGTTGTAAGCCGCCCCGGTTGCGTTACGCAAAGGGGTGGAATAAAATAATAATAATAATAATAATAATAATAATAATAATAATAATAATAATCCAGTACTCATGAGAATTTTCTTATTTCGGGACTTATACTATGCAAAATTAATTTATGATTGCTTTGTGTAGAAAACAACATTTTCCGCATGGGAAGCAGCACATAAAATAATATTTCTACATATTTCTGTGTAGAAAATACTGTTTTCCAATCAAATCAAACAAATGTGAATCTGTACAGAATGAATCCTGAATTGTGCATAGAATTTGAGGATCTTGTGATTTTCACAGGAAGAAAATTGCTAAACTTTCTCATTGCTTCCTTTGAGAAGTAACTTTGTGAAGAATTACACCCTTGAACATATCAGCATATGATATAATCTGCATGAGAGCAGCTCAATGGTACACCTAATAATGTCTCAAAATGGTTTAAACATTCACTTCCAGATAGCCCTTGTAAGTGTGTGCTTATGCATTCACTCCAGTGCATTAATTTAGCAAGAACATAGGGATGGATGAGAGCAGAGAATTGCAACCCTTGTTAAACTGAATGGGGAACCAACTAGTGCAGGAATGTGGCCATTGAACCACTGAAGATCAATGGGTAGGATAGTTTCCTCTTGGATTGTTTTCCTTTAGAATTCATCCAGTTCAGTGTGCTCAGAGTCTGGTCTAAATCATGTTGATCTAAGCTAGAACAGACTTGAATCAATTGTTGAATGGTGAGTTGACATACAGTCAGTCCTCCATATCCACAGATTCAAGCATCCATGGCTTGAAAATATTCCAAAAAGATATAAAATCCAAATAGCAAACCTTTCTTTTGTCATTTTATATAAGGGAACACCATTTTATTATGTCATTGTATTTAATAGGACTTGAGTATCCACAGATTTTGGTATCCATTGGGGGGTGGGGGGGAGTCCTGGAACCAAACCCCAGAGAATACCAAGGTTCCACTGTATAAGTAGATCTCAAGGACTGAATAAGTTTAATGTAATTGAGACTTACAATAGGATTCAGGCTTCTAATTGTTGGTCACATGGTAGAGCCACTGAAGGTAGGGAAAACCTATGCAATCTGAACAATAAAATCAGTACAGGTGCCTTTCCTGCTCTTTTGTTGGAAAGGTAGTGTTATTTTTAAAAAAATAAATAAATGAATGAATAATGAAATATCCCTGTACCCTCTAAAATTTCACAGATGAAAACGAGGATATGTGTGATGATGAAGAAGACACTAACTAGGTGTCTTCAGCTCTTTTCTTGTGCCTGAGCCTTCTGAGATGGGCAAAACTCCCTTTTCTTTTTTCTTTTCTTACATTTTAAATTAACATAACAAAACATATTTCTAAAGAACAAAAGGTACAGCATTATAGAGAGTCTGTAGTTATAAAGTTCATTGTTGTTCAATTCCTTTTTCAGTGGTTTTCTAAAACAGATATTATAAACCTTTCTTATGAGAACACCATTTGTCATATCAAGTGCTTTCTCTTTGCCAGTCTGTCCCAAGAGTTTGTATACTGTTGTGAATGTCATAAATCATCTAAGCAGTTGACTTTCCACTCACCTTTGGCATAATGTGAACTTTCTGGTGAGGACGAGGCACTGAATCTCCAACTTGTGCAGTGCATTAAAGCCTGTCTTCTTTCTGCAGGAACGCAGCTTTGACTGTAAGATCTGTGGTAAAAGCTTCAAGAGATCCTCTACATTATCCACACACCTTCTCATCCACTCAGATACCCGGCCTTATCCATGTCAGTACTGTGGGAAGAGATTCCACCAGAAATCTGACATGAAGAAACACACTTTCATCCATACAGGTGAGTCCTGCATCGTTCATGTCTCCCAAGCATCACAGATAAATTTCCCTTTCCTGTTTTTGGGAATAAAAAGACAGCCCTATAATTTGATTAATGCCTTCCTATGATGGTATGAACTCCAAACAGAACATAACCTATACTCAGTTGGTGAACATGGTAGGGGTGTCCAAAGGGGTGAGGTAAGGAAACATGTTCTGTGACTCCAACCTTCCTCAAATTGATGCCCTCCAGATATTTTGAACTACAGCTCTCCTACTCCTCTAGGTTGAGGATGATGGGATTTTTATTCTTAACACATCTCAAGGGGACCAGACTAGGGAAAGCCATGCTACACCATTACCTCTCATTTTTCAAGACCACGTATGTTTCCACATGGTCTTCTTTCCCCTTAGTGCAGGGTCTTATACATTCAGAAAGGCCCAAACATGAGAAGGTTGTGAAGAAGAAGGATATTGATTCAACTGGCTTTTTGAAAAATGTTACTTGCCAAACAGCATGCTTGTCCTGTTCTTCTGTGGAAAACTTAAGTAGGATTTCTAGAAGTCCCCAGTCTGGGCATGATCAGATCCGCTCCTTGTTTAGGCACCACAGATTTGCATCATCTGGTGCTCTCAGTCTATTTGCTAGGCCCAACTGTGGTTTTATAGGCAACAGCTACTCAGTAACTGGAATCCTTACCATCCAATCAGTATTGCATTAATAGGATTCTCTCCTGTGTTTATTCACAAAGCTGTATATGTTCAAGGTCTATTTTTTTAGCACTAGTTTGCTACAGGGGATTCTGGACTGGTGGTGATAACTTTACCACTGGGGATCCTGGACTGGTGGGGGTAACTTTATCACACTCATCCATCCCATATTATCAGTTTATAACAGGGGCAGAAGCAATGACAACCTCCTCTTGATTAAACATGAGGACAGTTGGAGAACTCGGGTCCCAACTGTCAGCCACATTGTTTGCTCAAAAGCTATCTGTTTGTTAAGCTTTTCCAACGAAATGGCTTTAAGGCTATTTGTGATACCAAAGAAGGAAGCATGATATCAAGCTTAATTGTGATGAAGGCAGAAACTAATAAAATGCAAATGTGCAAAGAGAGGCAGATGTTTCTGAGAAAAACACTGTTGTAGATGTTATTGTCCAGCATCCCTCTGCCTTGACTTTAGTGAGGTCAAATTGTCCCACCCCAAATGAATGGTTGGTTCAAAGAGACAGGCCAGGGGTTGGGAGTGGGTGAGACCTCCAGATGTGGTTGGACTGCAACTCTCATCAGTTCCAGCTAGCATTGCCAGATGTGAGGGATCATAGGAGCTGCAGTCCAGCAACATTTGGAGGATCGTTTGTTCCTCATCCAAGTTATATAGGCCTTTCTGAAAGGCTGCTTATGATGTAGTGTTGCTGAGTACATCTTAAACCAGACAAAAATGCAGTTGTTGACACAGCTAGCTTACAGTGTCCAATGTTGTTGTGAGCTTTCTGTAAAGAAGAATCAAATTATATAAATGCCATAGAGTTCTAGTGGATATTGTCCATCTAGTTGCTAATTGGGACACTTACTTTGATACCAGTTGGACATCCATTCTCTTCCCATCCTCTGCCCACATCTATCCCATTTTGCAAACTTTAATACATTTTAGAAACGAAGCACTTGGTACAAGATCAGTGTGTGAGAGTGGAGTGGAGTGGAGCCTAAAACTAAATGTTTTTAATACAGATACTGTAAGAATATAGTAGCACCATTAATTCCTCTGGGAAGTTGATCATTCCCATTTCAGACAGCACAGAGGGACAGTGAAAGAAAAATATCATTATATTGCCAGGTAAAAATTGTGAGCTTTTCTGACTTAGGTGCCCAAATAACTTGAATGGCTAGCTAGCTGAAAGTACTATATACCATGACTTTGGGACAGGATACTATTTACTGTTTTCCCTCAACCAGCAGAATGCCTTATGCCAGTCCTATAAACCCATAAGGAAGGTCATCACACACATTTCAGGGATGAAAAATATTCAAAATTGAAAGAAAGAAGCAGTTCAGTGGCCCTAGAACTGGGAGTCCTTGAGCCACAGCAACTACTTTTGAAACTCTGTTCTCATTTGAAGAAGAGAGGATCGGTTTAGGACAAGCAAGAATAGAGTCCTTTTGGCCCATGAGCCAGATTAGGCTTCTATGAAGTCTTCCTAGTTGGCCTACCAAGGAAGTTCATCCTTGGAGGTCCTCTTGCTTTTCTGAAGCCCTCTTCCAAGAAAGGTGATTCAATTTCTCAATGAGGGAAGAAAATTGATCACACTGCATGGTGGAAAAGGCACCCTTAGGGTAAATGATGAAATCATCTTTCAAGGTTTTCAGGTATTTTTTAGAACAGGGGTGGAAACTTTTGAAGGCCCAATGCCAGGCCATTTCCTCTGATGGCTGCCTACCCTTCACTTTTTCAGAGGAAAAGTGGAAGATTTGTGGCCAAGCAAAATCAGGGTGTGGTCAAGATGGCAAGAGGTATTAATGAACACAAGCTAGGGGAGCTGCAGCAGTTTGTTCTTGCCTGAACTTACAGGGAAGGACAAGATTCCACCCGTTTCTCTCTGCTCCACTCTGTTGAATTAATTTAATACAAGCTACTTTTAAACTTTGAACTCAGTTTTTAACAGGGGTAGGCAACCTTTTTTAGCTTGGGGCCGGTCCCGCGCAGTCCCTCCCACCGCTGGGCCGAGGGGGGAAATGGTGGCGCGCGCATGCACGCACGCGCATGCACACCGCCCCGCGCACGCACCGCCCCGCATGCGCCGCCGCCGCCGCTGTACAGCCGCCTCTGTGCACACCGCCGCCGCCATTTTGGAAATCAAAATGGTGGTCGCGACGCGTTTGCGCATGCGCAGTACTCCTGTGCATGCGCAAACGAGTCGTGGCCGCCATTTTGATTTCCAAAATGGCAGCCGTGACTCATTTGCGCATGCGCAGCAAACCCGTTGCGACTGCCATTTTGATTTCCCAAATGGTGGTCGTGGAGCGCGCGGCCGCACAGCGGCAAAAACGCACGGCAGCGGCGCGCGGCGGCAGCGGCGGCAACCTTCCACCTGGGCCGGTAAGTCCAGGGACCTGGGCCTTAACCGGCCCCTGGGCCGTAGGTTGCCGGTCCCTGGTTTTTAACAACCAAAGTAAGCTAAGGACAAAGTAGGAGGTGGAGAAATGGGGGCATATTAAAAGCAACTGAACAAGTGGAATGACAGAACATTATTCAAGACTGTTCTATCAGATGGGGACAATTGAAGGATATGTTGCTGACTATTTGAGGACTACATGCCCAAGATCAGACTGTGCTTAGTAAAAATTTAAGAATGGATAAAACTGACAAATAGATATAAATCAGATAAAAATATGGTAAAATGGGTAAATGTATTTTATTATAAACATAAAAATATTTTATTTTATTTGTATTAAGAAGTAAAATCTCATACCACTAAGAATTAATGAATTGTTATTTGATTTAATTGAATACGTTATATAGTATTTTTTGAAGTTCATTTAGGATTAAACATAAATAACAATGGAATAAAAGTAATGCATTAAAATCATTATTAAATGTTTTAAACTTAAAATCAATTTGATAAGCAGCAAGAAAATGAGTACATACTTTTGCAAGGATTTGGTTTAGAAAACCTTGTGCTACTAGGCTTTGTGGAAAACACAGAAGGAAATGTTATCAGTTTAGGGGCCTTATCCCACGGGGTCCCAAGCAGAAGATATCCAAAGGCAATCCAAAGCTAAAACGTTTTTCCTTTCCTTGTGTCCACACAATATCCAAAGGCAATCCAAAGCTAAAACGTTTTCCTTTCCTTGTGTCCACACAATATCCAAAGGCAATCCAAAGCTAAAACGTTTTCCTTTCCTTGTGTCCACACAATATCCAAAGGCAATCCAAAGCTAAAACGTTTTCCTTTCCTTGTGTCCACACAATATCCAAAGGCAATCCAAAGCTAAAACGTTTTCCTTTCCTTGTGTCCACACAATATCCAAAGCTGAAACGTATTTCACCCACTTGATCCGAAGTCAAAGGGGATCTTTTGACATTCGGATTTTTGTGGATGTACCAAGCGAGGCGCGGGAGGGAGCCTCCGCCGCCGCCTCCTCCCCAGCCAGAGCCGCCTCTTCCCCTCTCTTCTTTTCCACATTTTCTTTTCCCATCCCTCTTTCTCCTTCTCTCCTTCCTCTTCTTTCCCTCCTCCTTTCCCCATCCCTCATTCTTCTGCTTTCTCTCTCTCTTTCCTCTTCCTTCCTTCCTTCCTTTCCCCATCCCTCCTTCCTCTCCCCCTCCTTTCCCTCCTTCCTTCCCTCCCTCGGAGCTCACTGGAAGCCGGTTTAAGGCAGGGAACCAAATTCCAGGGCAGAGGATCGAAATCTCTGGCAACAAAGGGAAACTGCCTCCTGCCTCCCTTCGGCGACGAGCCAGTCTTCCCTCCTCAGAGAGGCAGAGGCAGAGGCAGCCAGCCGACGGAGAAGGAGGAGAGAAGGAGAAGGAGAGAAGAGAAGAGAAAAAGGGGAGAAAGAGAGGGAGGAAAAAGGGCCAGGGACTGGCTCTCCTCTTCTCCGGATGCTAGCATGCAGGGAAATGCAGTTTCGGTACTGAACTGCATTTACTCCTACTTCGGTAAGCTTTTGCTTACCTTTCGCTTCGTGGCCAGTGGTTTGATAAGGTCCTAGGAGGGTTCAAATCGACATCCCAGGTGGTTTTAACAGATAACGATAGTTGAAGATGTCACTTTTGTGATGTTGTTTCTCATAACATTTAAGAGATCCACACATTGGATCTTATTTTTTTAACTTTATTTTTCATTAAAAGCACTTGTTTCTTCAATAGATAATTGAAGATCTTTCTTCAATAGATAATTGGTGTTACATTTCTGTACTTCCTATTTCTTTATCCAGCCACAAATCTAATCTTGCATTTATTTGATGATACAAGTTACTTCTTGGAAACAAATTTATAACAAAATTATTATGAAAAATTAAACTTCTGCTAATTGAACCAGATCTGCTTCTTTCTCTAATTCATTTCTAAGGAGTTTGCATAAATCAACATTTCTTAATGCATCTAATCTTAAACTAATGTTTTCATTTCATTTTCATTTATTTTCTTATTATGCTGTTCTGGTCCCATACATTTGGTCTTCTTTCTTTAATCTTTTATTCTTCCTTATGTATTACCAGTTCGTGAGACTTGCTTCTTGAATTTTACCTACTTCTATTTATTTGTCTGTTACACATTGGATCTTATGAGTTACTACACATAGGATGTTCGGAGTTGACAGTGCACCTCCTATTGTATAATTCATAGCTCTTCCACACTGCAGAAACAAAGCAGTTTGAAACAACTTTAACTGTCATGGCTCCATCCTGTGAGATCCTGGGGTTTGTAGTTAGGTGAGGTATTCAGCCTGATCTATCAGGATTCTGTAGGATAGAGTCATGGCTGTTAAAGTGGTGTCGAACTGCTTTATTTCTGCAGTGTGGATACATCTTCAGGCAAGTTTGCTGGTGAAGTTATCTTGTTTAACATTATGTCCCTCCTGTCATTATCCTCAGGTGAAAAACCCCACAAGTGTCAGGTGTGTGGCAAAGCTTTCAGCCAGAGCTCCAACCTTATCACCCACAGTCGGAAACACACTGGCTTCAAGCCCTTTGGCTGTGATTTGTGTGGCAAAGGCTTCCAGAGAAAGGTGGATTTGCGGAGACATCGGGAGACACAACATGGCCTGAAGTGAAAGCTACATGGAATCGGGGAAAACAACAGAAACACTATGTCAACACATTTTCCCTTTTTCCTGGTGGGTTGCCCTTTTTCTTCCCTCAACTCTCTGGTCTGGTCATTTGACCCACTTCCTGCCATACTTTCACTTATCAGGAAGTCAGAGCAAAGTGGTCAGGTTTTTGCAGAACTCAACCAAAACCAGTCTTGGGATGAAAGTGGAATGCCATGGTTGAAGGAAGGCAGGCTGAAACCTCTTCTCTGTTTCTCTTCCTTTAAAGTTAAACACTGAGGGAAAATAATACTGTACAGCTCAACCACCTTTGAATCTGAAAGACTCTGTATGGATAAGCTACCTGGTGCCTACAAACCAGAAAGTCCTCCCTCTCCCCATTCCCCAGTTAGCCTTGTTTTCCTGAAATATTATTATTATTATTATTATTATTATTATTATTATTATTATTATTATTATTTTGGAAACCTGAAATACAGCAGTTTACATGGTCAACATCTTGAGCAGTGTGACAAAGGAGAGACTATTTTTAATTTGCACCATGTAACAGTTGAAACTGGTTTTAAGTGAAATGTGTTCCACTGGGGAACTTTTTTCCAGAATAAACGGAAATATTTAGGTTTGATTTTGTATTTCCCTCTCATCTTTATCATGGAGAGATAGTCAGAAGAATGAATTCTGAAGCACACACATGGCTGAGAAAGTCCCAGGACTGTTTGGTTGCCAATAGTGGCCTTTCATTCTTGGCATTTGATCATAGCTGTGTTACAGTATGTGTGCCCATTTGTGGGAGTGCTCTAGCTGCTCACTGCTGCTACTTCTTCCTCTTCCTCTCCTTCTCATCCATCTCTGGAGAGCAACCATCAGAAGCAATATTCTCAATTTACTCACATGCTATTAATGACTTGATTACTCTTCTTCCTCTTCCTGGTCTTCTACTCTTCCTCATTCTCAGCCAGCTATGGAGAGCAACCATCAGAAGCAATATTCTAAATTTACTCACATGGTATTAATGACTTGCTGACTCTCCTTCTTCTTCCCCTCCTTCTTCTCAGCCAGCTATGGAGACCAACCATCAGAAGCAATATTTTAAATTTACTCACATGGTATCAGTGACTTGCTGACTCTCCTTCATCTTCATCATGTTCTTCCTCCTCTTCTCCTTCTCACCCAGCTATGAAGGGCAACTATCAGAAGCAATAGTCTAAATTTACTGACATGGTATTAATGACTTGCTGACTCCTAACTTACAACCAGATTTTGGGGCCTTTCATATCACAGTGGCATAGAGACATATACTGAACTGTTTCTGCTCTCATTATAGTGCTGCAATAGTAAAAGGAAGGTTAGAAGCTCATGTCTGCCACAGTCATAAGCACATTGACCTAAAAGGTGTGCACCTCAAAACTGTGGATCTTTTGAACTGTCTCTAGGCTGGAAAACATTAAAGCATAGGGCAGTGTTTGCAAATTGTGGCTTTTCAATCATTTTGGACTCCCAGATCCTGGACGTCTTAGGTATTATGGCAATGCTCAGGAATTCTGGGAGTTGAAGTCTAAACATCTCAAGGACCAAAGTTCAAAAATCATTGATATATAAGTGATAATATTTAGTTTGGATTAAGTAGGGTCAGACATCTCTGATGTTTGATGGGCACGTTGACAGAAAGACCCTTAATAGTTTTGTACAGTAATGTACTACTTTTTTAAAATTATTTTTATTTTAAAAAAATACTGTATATTTAAATTACAAATACATACTTCTGCTAGACATTTTTCGAGGATTGCCCCCAGCCACCTGGTCCTAAACTCCACTTTTAGTATTGTGAAACAGAGACTTAATCCTTGAGCATTTATTTTCACTAAGGAAAAGAACTTCTGAGGAAAGAACTGGTTACATCAGATATGCATCATGCATACCAAGGCTAGGAATTATACAGCTCTCGAGATATTGTTAGACTGTAGCTCCCAGCAGTCCTAGCCAGCATAAACAAAAAAGGTGAGGAATACTGGGAGCTGCAGGCCAATAACATCTGGAAGGCTGCATGATTCTCACCTCTTACACAGAGTGAAATGAAACATGTTTAAATTTGCCAAACTACACACTCCTTTGCCCGTATAGTTCTGTTTTTTCTGTAATTTCTTTGCACAGCTATATAAATTGTAGTTCATACATTAGGACTCCAGCATTGCTGGGCAGGGTGGAGGTGGAGCTTTAACAATCTACTGCTTACTGAAGTCTTCATCTGGATCAAGGAGGCCCATGGCTGCAATCTGTATCTCAAGAGGAGACATTGAAATAACATTTTTTTTCATTTGCAGTCATGATCCCAACCTCACCCCACCAATGCAGAGTGGGATTGCAGCAAGGACAAAGGATTAAAGCCCACCCACCCACCCACCACATTGATAATCTGAATCTGTATCAGGATTCCCACTCTGGCAATTTAATAATAATAATAATAATAATAATAATAATAATAATAATAAGTTTTATTTTTAATTTCTGGATAGGTTGGATACATGAAGTGAAGGGCAGACATATGCAAGTAATTTGATATGTTGCATGGCCCTACAGTGGAGACTGGCATTAAACTGTATGTTGGATCCCAACATTTCCCATGTGTTTCCTGCATTGTTTCACAAACAGGTCTTCTGAAAATATAAGTCACTACTGCACACTATGCCATAGTGTTAAATCTACATCAACTCCCTTCAAGCCAAGTATTTTAGGACAAAATACTGCTCTTTCTTTGATACCTTCCAAGAAGAGACTTGAAAAGTTATTGGGGTGGGGTGGGGGTGTCAGTCAACTCCCAGATTTCTGGAAGTTGTAGTCCAAAGCATAACTTTCTCAAGCTCTATTTCCAGAGGTTTCACTCTGTCTGGTGTACTCGTAGTTGTCACATGAGTGCAGAGTTTGAAAAGTTACTTTTAAGAAGAATGGTAGTATCACATGCTGGAGCTAGCCATAACTGAGCATTGGTAGGATGATGCTCCAGATCCTACCACATTCTCTATGCAATTATAGAGTTCTTCTCAAGTTATGTGTTCTTCTTAAAATAAATTTTCAAAGCTCAGCAGGCATGTGTGCTTGGAGGAAGCCAGAGCCTTTACTTTTAAACTGTTGGAAAGGAAACTTACAAGGAGCTGAAGAAGGGGAGCCAAAAATGAAGCAAATAATATCTTATTACTCAAATAATATCTTATTACTCAAAACCGATGTGATGTGCCCTTAAGTCAAAAAAAGAAGAGCTGATGGACAGAGGCAGACTTTCCTTCTCAATTGCCTTCAGCATTCTTTTCTCACCACAACAAGTAGGTGTGAGAGAGCCAATGTGCTACTGAAACACTGGTATGATAATCTGGGTGATTTGCTCCAAAATGGTCTTGTGCCTGGAAGGACCCAGGAATTAGTGTGTTACTGTATGGATTTGCCTTAACTGATCCTTTGCATACCTCATTGGGGGGGAAAAGAATACATTTTTACTTTATAGGTAAGATTGTAAATGCCTTTATTTAGTTTTACAGTGTGTCTTATGTTCACTGATGTATATTTATTGGAATAATGTTTTAAATTAATAAAGTACTTAAGATTGTCAGAAGCAGTGTTTATTTCAGCAGAAAGCATTACTCAGACTTGTACTTTGGTGTTAAAATAGGCTTACTTGGAAACCATGCATCACTGGGCTCTTTCCTTCAGTGCATCTGAAGAAGTAGACCAAGTCTACGAAAGCTTATGCTACATCTTCTTTCACAGTTAGGGAGGTTGCAGACTGCCAGAAATAGTGCAAATTGAGTCCACTTTTAGGGTTAAGTTTAGGGTTAGGGAATCATGGGAACTGTATTTTATTGTGGCACTAGAGCTCTCTGACAGAGAAGGCTCAATGTCTCAGGAAAAAACAACAATTCCCATGATTCCCTAGCACTAACCCTAACCCTAAACGTGGACTCAATTTGCACTATTTCTGGCAGTCTGCAACCCCCCTTAGTCTCAAAAGTGCCACAATATCTTTTTGCATGCTAATATTCCAGAATAACATGGCTATTTCCCACAGTGACACAGAGGTTGCAGCAGATAGTGTTTTCTGTTGAGGGAAAAACAGCTGGAAGCCCACTTTTTTCCAGCACCACTATACACACAGGGCCAGATTGGGACATCTGTAAGATGTATTGGCTACTCTTCTACTACTACTCTTGGCTCACCCACCCCCATGACTTGATTGAAACATTATCCATGCATGCTCTGATCACTCATGTAGCTGATGCCTGGTAAAATAAGTTGTGTGTGTGTGTGTGTTATGATTGTGGCAGTAGTGCCACAATTACAACTGAGGAACAAATGTGAATACAGAGCAGTTATGGATGAGTAAATCGGTGTTGAGAGCCAGGTAAAGTAGTGGTTTGGATATAGTACTATGACTGGAAACCAGGGTTCAAATCCCTGCTTGGCCATGGAAATCGACCGAGAGACCTTGGCCAAGTCATACTTTTTCAGCCTCAACCTCTGAACAAATCTTGCCAAGAAAACCCATTGATAGGTTTGTCTTAGGGTTGCCATAAATTGGAAATGACTTGAAGGCACAAAACAACAGCAACAACTTTTTGTAACTGTTATCACAATTCCTACTTTGCAATCTCAGTTGCTGATGTAGAATAGTAGCCATCAGGTTTAAGATGCACCACATCATTGTGAATTTTTTTTTATAATTTTTTAAAAATATAGCAGGATTTAATCCAGATCCCCTAAACCAGGGGTTCCCCTTTAAGGGCCGAGGGACTTCAGCTCCCAGAATCCCAGGAGCTATTGGTCAACATGGGACTATTGGCCAACATGGCTGAGGCTTCTGGGAGCTGAAGTCCCTCGGCCCTTAAAGGGGAAAGGTTGCTTACCCCTGCCCTAAACTGTGGCTTACTTAACTCCACCCCTGTGCATAGACGTAAATGTGTTAGGGATCATAAGATAAGTGGTCACACATACCCCAGATCCCAGGAAATCTTGATTTCTTGTTTATCTCTTTACCATGCAGGCAAGCATCTAGAATGTTTGGACAGGAACTTGGGAAACTGTTTGTGAGTCTGCCCCACTGAAATGACCTACAGGCAAATTAACCAATGTACCAAAAAGAAGTGTTTCAAAGAAGAGTTTTAAACAATAAAATGAAGGACAAATATCTTAATCATCTTGCCATCTAGGAATCAGAACAAATTATTGAGACTGTTACAGTGTGAAATTTGAAGATTGCAAATATCTTTCTTAATGTCATTACTTAGTTGCATTAAACATTCATTGTGTATATTATGTGACTGATTATTCATGAAGTGAGTTCCATACCTTTTGTCTGCCGGAGTAATTGAAGGAAAAGGTAACAGGAGACAGTGTGGTGCACACCTTTGTTCCTTCTACTGAATTTTTAATAATGCCTCCAGCCAGCCAGTTGGTGAAGCTCTGTGCCCACATAAGAGTGGAAAGGCAGATCTCTCTCAGAAAGACTAACCCTTTCAGGAGCTAATTTGAGCTTGTGTTCATTCACGCCAGTGGTGATTAAATTACCTATCAAGTGTGCGGAGCTATCAAGATTCAGGGCTTTGAAAAACAAGGTGGATTTCACCTGACTGATATAAAATACAAAGGTGTGGAGCGAGGAACAGATGAAATGAGGAAAGAAATAACAAAGAAGTTATCATTTGCATGCTGGTCTTATTCTGGCAGGCTCCTGGCAGAAAAGTCATGATTTTTCTATCTTTCAAGTGTCCAAAATCCCTTCATTCATCATTTAATTTTCTCCTATGGGAAGCTCTTTGGAGACTGGATGGTCCACAATTACTTTGAGCACAGAGTGACAAGGGACATAGTTAAGCCAGGGGTAGAAATTGTTACTGTCCAGCTTTTGTTTGACAACAGCTCCCAGCAGCCTTTGTCAACATAAGCAATGGAAGAAAATTGGGAAGTGGTATACCAACAACATGTGGAAGGGCACATAATTCCTGCCCCTGGATTAAGCCAACCTGCCTCAAGCTCTTGCACTCCCAATGTATTGGATTAAAGCTCTCTATGCTGATTCTATGCTTTCCTAAACATGAGGATAAGATACAGGGACACTGCAATTCTCGCATAGGAAGCTATGGGGAGATTGATCCAAATCTCCTGGCATTTCATCTAGTTTGCCTTCCATTTCTTCTGATGGATTTTTATCACACCTGCTCATTATATACTTATAAAATATATGGAGAGCAAATATAAAGCTGGAGGAAAAGAAGTCTATATCTATAAAAATGTGAGGCACACCTCCTATGGGGACATTTACTGTCCATTGCCTAACAAAGATTAACTTGGTGCTGCTTGTAAATTTCTTTCAAAAAAAAGTAGAAAAGAAGGTCCTCTGGGTGGATAACTGGTCCAGTGTTTTCATCTTTGGAGTCTTCAATTCAGTGAAGCATTTTTCAAAACTACAAGAGTGCAAAGAAAATCAGAAATACTCCAAAATCCATCTGTAACTGAGATAGTGATACTTGTGCTTTTTTATGGTTATATACAAATGGTGTTTCCTGTACAAAATTATTAAAATTGTTATGTATAAAATTACTTTCAGGCTATACGTATAAGGTGTATGCAAAACATGAATGAATATCATGTTTCAACTTGGGTCTAGTCTCCAAGATATCTCATGATGTATATGCAAATATTCCAAAATCCAAAGAATAAAATAAAACCCAGAATCCAAAACATTTCTAGTCCCAAGCATTTCAATTTTTTTGCCCTCACTGCACTCAATATTATTGGCACACCTTACTGCAAAATCTAGTAATCTGTAGTGAGTGACCAACATGATTTTGTTTACCCGGGTTTAAGATGTCATCAACAAAAATCATGTATGTTGTCACATCTAATTGGATCAAATAGCAGTGTGGCAAAGGAGGTCAAGGGCAGTGAGCACAATGAACATGACGGAAATTGCTGCTGTAAAATAATGGTGTAGAGCTTGAATAAGTTTTACAATAGGTTCAAAAATGTACATGCTCCTGAACCCAACTATGAAATTAAGCAAATAGTTCAGGTCTGCTCTACTTCAAAATGAATGAAAATGGGTAATGGTAACAGCAGCAACAGCAGCAGCAATGTATTGTCTTTCTTGAAACTAATAAAAATAAAAATAAATACAGAAAAAGCCATTATTTTCCACATTATATTGATTTTTCAAGAGAGAGAAAAAATATCAAAGCAATAGAAGATTGAGATTTGGAATGAGAGCAAATGCAGCATGATTCATACTGCTGTTGCAAAGGGATATTGTAGCACCTTTGAGATTGAGGGAAAGAAGGCTGCAGCATAAGATTTCATGGACTGAGACTACTTCATCAGATGCAGATTTTGTAGACTTAGTGTACGAAAACTTATGTTACAAACTTCTTTCTCTCATTCTCAAAGGTGCTACAATATCCCTGTGCATACTGATCCAGACTATCACAGTTATGTCTTTAAATTCTTCAGGGGTAGCCATGTTAGCCTGCTTCAGCATAAAAAGGGGAAGAAAAAATGTAATCCTTTAAGACTAACCAACAACCTACTCCTTCAGATACTGCTTTGGATCTTTAACAGGACAATCCAAATTTTTTTTATCAAATCAGAATATTTGAGCTATCCAAAGCCTTGGCAGGATTGTGACAACAGGGCAGAAGGAGGAAGCCGGTTTTCACGATGTGGAGCTTCTCCCCCCCCCCATATCCTTTCCTCACTTTCCTCTGACAATTTTTAACAATTATTTTAATTGAGTTCCCCCCCCCCCACTGAAATTAATAGGAGGAAATTAATCCATACCAACTCTAGAGTTCGCCTAGATTGCTGGACTTTTGGGGGATTTAGTATGGGGTTGTAAATCTGAAGAGATTTTTCAAATCCATAGTCTCTCCCTGATGTTCCTCCAACCCCCACAGCATGCCTGCACCCCCGGCACACTTTAAGTTGCTGTTCTAACATTGGAGAAGTAATTATTTTTTGGACAAGGAAAAGGATCTAATATAGAAAGTGGTTTTTTGGATGCCAGTCCAGGGACCATGGAATTGCATTGTTGGATTTCTTGCAGTTATGATTACTCATATGGGAAATGCTGCTGCTGCTGCTGATGATGATGATGATGAAGAAGAAGACGACGACAACAACAACAACAATTTATTTCTTACCTGCCTTTCCCCAAGGCTTGAGTTGGGTTATAACCTAAATTAAAATGCAATATATAACTAATCACATAAAACCATTTAAACACATAGGTTAAAACATGTAAACATAGGATTAAATAACCATTACACATTAAAATCATCCAGACATAAAAATAAAAATATACCAATTTAAAATGTGTACCATAGTTTAAAGTCATCTGAGTAAGGGAGAAGTCTTTAATACTGTTTTAAATTCAGGCAACGTGTTTAGCTGTCAAATCTCTCCTGGCAGGTCATTCTCCAGTCTAGGGGTGGCCCATGAAAATGTTCTCTGGATGACAGTTGCCAATCTAGTCTTGGCCGATTGAAGTAAATGTCCCCGAGAAGATCTAAAAAAGGCTCGTATAGTTTTGAAATTTTCACAGACTTGCCTCTCTTGCTTTCACCAATATTTAAATACTCATACACTAGATGCCCCTATGTATTCCTATTCCCTCCCTGTAAGTGTTACTTATTGGATTAGGATCTTGGATATTCCCCTCTCTCAGTCTGTGCCCACAGTGAGATGAGAGGGTCCTGCGATGGAGGAATCTCCTAAAGTGGTGGCTGCTGGCTCCCATGTCAGTGGGATAGAAAGTTCTTCCAGATTTTGGATGATTTTAAAGGTGCTGTCCATGGTGCTGATTACAGGACAGGGATACTGTCCAGTTTCCTGGATAACTCCTTCAAAACCTGGGTTAAAACCTGGAGTGGACTTGCCGTCCCACTGTTAAGGGGTCATAAGCCACCACTGACCTCTCTCTGCCCAACTGCATGTGCAAAACCAGACTGGAGCGGGAGTTGAATTTTACTTCAGCATTGACAAAGGAACAGTGCTTTCTACCACCCCTGAGATCAGCAGACTAGTTGAGGGGGTGTAACACAGATTGTGTACCATGCACAGCTCTGTTGTCTATCTGAGGAAAATGGCCAAGAGGTTCAGGACGAATGACTGGGAGGCTACTGCTGCTGTTTCCTTCCTACCCAGCATTTGCCATTTGAGGCTGTTGCCTCCCTCTGCCTCATGGTAGGGCCAGCTTGAGGTCAGGTGTCAGAAAAATAATCTCTCATCTACACTCTTCCCTTGTGTCACAAATAGTTTATGAGACAGGGGGAAAATGGGGTTTGCCCAATTTATGAGTGTATATTGACGTCTTTCCACAAATTAGTTTAATGAAAAAATTGTTTCTAGTTTCAGAGGGAAATGGTGACAGTAACCCACTCCAAATCTAATTTTCTATCATCTGTCTACCTGCCTGTCCATTATCATCTTTCTTGTTCAGATCTTGATTTAGATACAGGCAAATGGGCTGCTGGTGGAACCAGATTTTCTAACCTTACTTCCCCTCTGGCCTCTTAAAAATGTTATACCAAGGAACAGGGGAGCCTGCTGAATGATGTGAAGACTTGTTGTTGTATGCTTTCATTTCCAACTTATGGTGATCCTAAGGCAACCTATCATGAAGTTTTCTTGGCAATATTCTACAGAGGGGTTTTGCCATTGCCATCCTCTGAGATTTAGAGAGTGTGACTTGACCATGATCACCCAGTAGGTTTCCATGGCTGAGCTGCGATTCAAACCCTAGTCTCCTGAGTCCTAGTACAGTGCTCAAACCACTACATCACACTGGCTCTTCTCCCCACAAATTGAGTGGAGGCACCTTCAGATAGCAGGAGGCCAGTCCTGGAGCCATCCCATTACACACTGTTACACACCCTTTGGAAATGGAGGATTTGTGCAGACATACTTCCAGGGGGACCCGATTCTTTTTGTTGCTATTGAACCTTGTAGAAGTAGTTTTGCCTGCTAACCTATAAGCTAAGATATAAGTTAAAGGAGCTGGGGATGTTTAGCCTGGAGAAGATAAGGTTGAGAGGTGATATGATCGCCATGTTTAAATATTTGAAGGGATGTCATATTGAGGAGGGAACAAGCTTGTTTTCTTCTGCTCCAGAGACTAGGACCCAAAACAATGGATGTAAGCTCCAGGAAAAGAGATTCCACCTCAACATTAAGGGGAACTTCCTGACAGTAAGGGCAGTTCGACAGTGGAACACACTCTCTCAGAATTTGGTGGAGTTTCCTTCTTTGGAGGTCTTTAAACAGAGGCTGGATGGCCATCTGTCGGGGATGCTTTGATTGGGAGTTCCTGCATGGCAGGGGGGTTGGACTGGATGGCCCTTGTGGTCTCTTCCAACCCTATGATTCTACGATTCTATGATTTCAATCAATCAATAAATTTGCAATTTTCTCCTCTCAGTCAGACCTCCACTTTTCTTCCATCTGAATGTTTATGAAAATTCTGTAGCAACTCAAAGAATGGTTTGGTCAGATATAGATCTCAGTCAACTAATAGTAGTCAGTTTTAAGACACACTGAAATGAGAGGGACAAATTAGTCACACGCTTAACCTGAGTTCTGTTGAGTTACATGAGCTATAAACATAACTAATATCTATTAGATTTGGTCTTCACTGTAAACAACAGAAAGGCATTAATTAACTAACCAACAAGAAATCAGAAACAGGAAACTTGTGGCCTTTAAGCTGCAACTCCCATTTGCTCTAGCCAACATAGGCAATGGTGAAGGGTAATGGAAGTTACAGTTCAGCAACATCTAGAGATGTTGTCTGATATAGTCTGATATATGGGGTCACATGTTTTGAAGCATGCTAGCCATGCTAAATGATGTTCCTGCGTGGCCCCATCGGCAGATGGAAGGGATCATCCAGCTTGCTTACCGATTCTGTGTGGATTTTAATATAATTAATCATGTTGATTTTATATATTGCCTGATTTAATAATTTTTTAAGGGGGGGTGGGGGGGGGTTTTCTGTATTATGTTTTATGTATATTGTGTTTTAAATGATGTAAGCCTCCCTGATTGGGTATCCATTGGGCGGGGTATAAATAAAATTTTATTATTATATATATATTATTATAAAAAAGCAGTTGAGTTCTTATACTGTAATGTGGCAATTACACATGATAAATCACACTCCAAGAAACAACTGCTCAAAGCAATTGTATCATCACAAAAGTGAGATAATTCTCAATACATATTTAAGTAGCAATCAGGCCCAACAGTAAAACTAGACTGTAGCCAGGGAGAAAAAAGACCATAGAAGAACAGTGTGCAAAATCCAAGTAAGTTGGGCTTTGAAGACCTGATAAAAGGGAAGCTCAGGAGAAAGGCGACGGTTGTGTCCCATCCACTTTGAAGCATTTGTGATGCAACCTATGATTGGGGAAGAAACCCTGAAGGAAATACAGAGCAGATGAGTGTTTGACAGGAATCAAAGGAGAGGTGGCAAACGGACTACAAAGCAATCATGTTATCTTTACTGGCCAGAAAATCAGTCTAGGGATTGCTTAAACCTGTAGGAAATGACATGTTCGTGAGGCTGCTTCCATGGGCACCTGACAGCGAACCAACTAAACTGTTCTGCCCCCACAGATTGGCTCATAGCATGGAGAGATTGCATGGGATGGAAAAATCACACAGGAAATAAGAAGAAAAGAAAAACACCCCCAACTCTTCACACTGAGGAGGGAAAACTCAGGTCAAGGCAAAGCAAATTTTTCCATTCAAGGCATTACAGTCTTAAATGTTTGACTAATAGGGGAAATAGTGGCTAGAAAACAAGCGTATAAGGTAATATTGTTATTGTTAATCAATGAAAATGTCACACTCATTGATTAAAACACTGACTCCCATTATTGATTGAGACATCAGTTCGAGGAAGGCTTCAGTTCAAGGGAGTGTGGTGGCATATATAGGATTTTTCTTGTTGTTTGCTTTCAATCGGACACCAGCTTATCACGGCCCTATCCTAGGGTTTTCTTGGCAAGACTTGTTCAGAGGGAATCTGCCTTAGCCTTCCTCTGAGGCTGAGAGAGTGTGACTTGCCCAAGGTCACCCAGTGAGGTTCTGTGGCTGAGAGAGGATTTGAACCCTGGTCTCCTGGAATCCCATCACACTCACTGCCGCTGCACCATCCTGTTTTAGAATGTTGCTTGGGCATGAAATATTTGATTATTTGAATCCCCCCCCCAAAAGGTGATGTTTCTATAGTAAAGGTGCACCCTGAATAAAATGCATAGATTATACCAGGGGTAGGCAACCTTTCCCCTTTAAGGGCCGAGGGACTTCAGCTCCCAGAAGCCTCAGCCATGTTGGCCAATAGTCTCATGTTGGCCAATAGCTCCTGGGATTCTGGGAGCTGAAGTCCCTCAGCCCTTAAAGGGGAAAGGTTGCCTACCCCTGGATTATACAGTGCAGAGAACTACTACGCATTTAATCCTTCACACACATATACAGGCTCATGTGCTCACACATGTACACACATAGTGAAGAAAACCCTTTTATTCCTTGGAGGCCAGTTCCTTGATTTTGTGCTAGCTTGTACCTAGGCCTTGCATTGGAGCAAATGCATTGGATGATGTTTTAGGCTTTTGCAGAGAGAGAGAGAGAGTTGGTCTTTCTATTAGGTTGCATCCTATAGTCTGAACTGACCACCTCGGGCAGTTGATGTGAGGTGTCATTACAAGAATAGGAAACCATTCTTTATTTAATTTATTATTAATGGCTGGAATTCTGTTTGGGAGTTACAAATGTCCTGGTGTTAAGCATTTGTAAGTAACTGTGTGGTATTCACGATCCCTGCATAGCCTCTAGTTTAGGGGACACATAGAGCCATAGGAATCTGTTTTGCTGCCACTCAGGAAGCAGCATTCCCACATCTCTCTCATTTGAGTGATTTCGGGCTGAAGGGGAATTGTAATAGGGGCCTCACTGCTGCCTGTTGTAATTTATTTATTTATTTATTTATTTATTTCATGGATTTATACCCCGCCTTTCTCCCACAATGGGATTCAAGGAGGGAATTCACTGGATAGCTCTGTAATTACTGTAATTACACATTGGTAACTGCATAATAGAATTCCAGCTGTTGTATTATTTAATGTTACACTTTTTACTGCTAGAGATGATGGCATTCTGAGGATTCTGTTTCTGGTGACAAAGGCTTGAGTTGTGCTGTCTTGAGCCCTCATTTTAAGGAAAAGACAGAATTTGAGTAAAGCTAGCAGCAATAGCAGCAACAATAAAGTGACTTGGTTGGCCTTGTTTACAGTCTACCGTGTTGTTCAGGGCCAATTCTAGTAAATCTATCTCTTGTGGCAGATGCGAGCAGTAGCTAGCAGCTTTTTAGGTGATTCACCCTCAGTTTCCCAAATGTTGGGGTTCAACCACATAGTTTGACCTAAGGCCCTTCAACTAACCTAATGTTTTAGATATCATAGAATCATAGAATCATAGAGTTGGAAGAGACCACAAGGGCTATCTAGTCCAACCCCCTGCCATGCAGGAACTCAGAATCAAAGCATCCCCGACAGATGGCCATCCAGCCTCTGTTTAAAGACCTCCAAAGAAGGAGACTCCACCACTTTTTGAGGGAGTGTGCTCCACTGTTGAACAGCTCTCACTGTCAAGAAGTTCCTCCTAATGTTGAGGTGGAATCTCTTTTCTTGTAGCTTGCATCCGTTGTTCCGGGTCCTATTCTCTGGAGCAGCAGAAAACAAGCTAGCTCCCTCCTCAACATGACATCCCTTCAAATATTTAAACAGGGCTATCATATTACCTCTTAACTGTCTCTTCTCCAGACTAAACATACCCAATTCCCTAAGTCGTTCCTCAAAGGGTATGGTTTCCAGACCCTTCACCATTTTAGTCGCCCTCCTCTGGACACACTCATATGGAGGAAGGATGCCATCCCACTGACTGCCAGTCCAGTCAGCTTTGCTTCAGGAAGGAAAATATATTTTTTGGGTTGGTTCTGTTGACTTTGCAGGATGGTAGCTGAGGGGAGTGAGGGGTGGTGGAGCTCTTCTACCCCAGATAGAAAAATACCTTGGGCTTGCCCTGCCCAAGTTTTAAGGAAAGACTTAAGAGCTAAGATACTTTGGGGGTACATACAAAATTCCAGGGGACAATGTATTTTGAAGCCAGATCCCAACTGTGGGGACTTTTTGTGCCTTGTGACACCCTAATATGTTATTTTCTGAAAAACAATACAGGTGTGGGGTTGAGGAGGGCTTCCTGCTTTCCCTAAATGGCAACCCTTGACTACAGCGTATCTTGTCACTATACCAATCTGGCTGGGGGAATGTTGGCTTTGTGGTTTTCATATCTGATCTTACAACGTTCCTTTTGTTTACCAAACACTGAGCTTCTTTGAAATGTCTGTTTCCCTTTGTTGTGTCACAGCTTAAACTAAGTAGATATGTGATAGATTTTTTAAAAAACGATAATGAAAATATGCAGGCAATACAGAGTAAGATACACTGTGAAGATTATTTTTCAAAACATATTTCAGTGGAGCACACAAGTCATTGGAACCAATGGCAGCAGGTGGAGCTTGGGAAAATTACTTTCTTGGACTAGAACTACAAGAATTTGCCACTCAGCGTGGCTATTTATAGTCCAACACAGTTATTTCCCAGAGATTTGTCATTGGTCTAATTCTACCCTACAATGTTGAAATATTATTTCGCATAAAACAAACAAAAAGTTGTGTCTATTTAGTAACATAGGAAAGTGCCTTATATTGCGTTAAGCTGTGAGTTGATCCAGTTTAAGAATTGAGGGTGGGGGGAATTGCCTTTTTGATATCTTTTGCACTGCAACCTCTACTGACCCTGGGCCAGCATAGGCAATGGTGAGGGATAATGGGAGCTGCAAGCATCAAAAGGACTACATGTTCCACATCCTTATTCTATGCTGTCTGGCAGTGGCTCTTCAGGGTCTTAGGGCTAGAAGATATTTTCCATCACTTGCTACCTGGACCCTTTCATTGGAATTGACATGTACTAATCCTAAAATGTTCTGCACATGAAAAATGTGCTCCTTTGTATATCTGGCCATTTTTAAAAAAAGATATAGCATGACAGAATGAATCAGATTTACTGGTTGTCCGAGCAAAAAGTTACTTTTTTTGGACCACAGAATCCTACAGCCACCCTGGCTATTAAAAGAGTTATAGTCTTAAAAAAGTAAGGATGGCATCCTGTTCAGTAATTATGACATCACAATTTGCTTTTACAGTTGTTGCACCATCACAATGACCCCAAGACCCCCACAAACCTTCCTTTTAAGTGACACACCTCTTCCAACTTGGCCATTTCTGAGCTGCTGGAGAGCAGGGGGATGAATGATGACCTGCCCAGTCTTCTTCCTGTAGCAGGGCCTCTACAACTGCCTGTCTCTGTGCACCCAACTACAGGCAGAAGGCTGGATGCATTATAACACACCACACCACACCTCATCCTCTCCAGAAACTTGGAAATGGGCATGTGGGTGGCTGGGGTGGCTGGGTGATTTAAAAAGTAGGGTTTAGGGGTTGCACTGAGAGACATAGCTACAAGATGTAGCTATGGGCTTTATCACATGAGGCTAGCAAATCACAATGACAGCAGGATAATAGCATCTTTGGCCACTACTTATCACATGACATCATGTTTCTCCTGTTGCTGCTTTGCATTTCAATAGCTGATGGAGTGCACTTTTTCATTGATGGGAAAAATGTATCAATGAAAAATGCTACTTTTCCCCTACTGGTTCCTTCCTCTTCAGCTTCGATATTCTGGCAGTTATGTGGCATGAGTGGGCATGATGCCCCTCTCTTCCTCCTCTTTCCTCCTCTCCCTCTTGCTATTCATAAGCAGACTAGACAGTAGCATCACTGGGGAGTGCGGGCCACACCAGGTGGCACCCCAGAAGAGGAGAGTGACACCCAGTTGGCCCCCTGCCCCCCCGGGATCTCCGGTCCTTGGGGGGGGGGCTCTGCTCTGGGCAGGTGGTGGGCAGATGTTTCCAAGGCCTGAGTGGTTGCTCCCATATGACCCATGCCTGGAAGTCCTACCAGAGGTCCCATCCACCAGAAATCCCACCCCCTACACCGGGCGACACCCACTGCAGGATCCCCACTGGGCTGAGGTTGCTTTTGCGCCCTTTTCTATTTCTTTTAATTTTAAAAAATAATTTTATTGTTTTGCCATAATTATACAATCGTGGCAAAAATAAAAAATAAAAAATTGAAAGACACACATGCTCTATGTAGGGCATATATGGGGATGAGCGTGGGTTAGTGAGGTGGTGTGGAAGAGCAAGCACGGGACCATGGATTGCCAAAGCAGTTTAACAGCACAATTGCAGAGAAATGTGATAGTGATTGTTTTCAAATTGGTATGTTCCCATTTGCTTCAACAATGCAATTGCTGTGATAGTGTGAGAAAGTACTATGTCTCTTGAGGCAGAATCTCAGCCTAATTTTTTTCCAAGCTCTGGATGGTTTGCTTTCCTTATAACCTGATCACGCATGCCTGTCCATCCTTTGAGGGATTCAGTGTGGGAAAGTGGCAATCCAAGATGAGAATGCCATCACAACTACAGCATGATGGATGGAGATACCTCCATACACATGTACACACATATATGCACACATATGTACCGGTACTATATATCAGTAAAACACCAATGTTTATAGCTACTTCATTTCAAGGAAACAAAACCCTAACACTTGCACACTTGAAGATTTCTCTATGTACATACACATCTATGTATTTATATAATCTTTCACTTTTGTACCCCTTGAGACTCCCTTTCTTTAACCTCTTGGAAGACTGGCTGCAGGTAACAGTGCAGAATATTTCTTGGCTGTATTAATATATTTTCACAAGTCCTCCCCCCTACATTTTGGGAACTCAATGAATTTTAAAGCAATGCCACGGTTCAGATTAGAAGATTTTTCATTGTTAAAACTCTGGTCATCATCTCAGGATCTGAACATAAAGCAAACAGCTCTGCAAAGCAAACATACCCCACCCAGCACTTTATTTTCTCAAATCACTCCCTTAGCTAATGTTTCAAAGATATACCACGCGACACATCTGGTGTAAACCAAACATTTTCAGTCAGTTGGATCGCAAGGTTAATATTTGCCCATGGAATTGTAGCTGAACTTTATGAAGTTCTTGAGCTATGAGGAAAGTCAACGGGTCATTATCAGTTTGCTGGCAGTTTCCAATCCAAGTTGGATCTGGGCCCAGGTGTCTACAAAGCAAACATATCTGTGGACTTCCTGGGGTAAAAGTTGGGCTCTTTTAATACTAGTAGTTCTCTGCAGGTCTGTTTTTTTTCTCAGACATTTTAAATACAGACCCTGTTTGGTTGCCACAAAGTTTTAAAAAAGAAATTTTGAAATTGTGGCTGTAATAACTCATGCCTTCTTGGTGTACAAACCAAGTAACACACCTAACAAGAGGATTTAATGGTCCTGGTAGTATAAGTGGAATTATAAAAGGGCCAGATATGTGCAGCTGCATTGTGGCACACACACACAGCCCGAAAGAAAGCTGAGTGTTGTCCATTGCAGGCAGAATGATTGCTCCACTCTCTGCAACTCAACCACTTCAATTGTTTGCCAGTAACTGACAATCCTGCCACTCATTTCTCCTCTGATTGGGAGTCACAGTTGGTCTTGGATTTCTTCTTTCCCTCCCAGATAGGAGTGGACTCAGATGTAAAGATGATACACAAAGCCATTGTAGAGAAAGGATTTATGGCTATCTTGTTAGCTGGATCATTTCTTCATGCTTCAAACTCATTACATTAATGTTGTGCTCTGAAAAGCAGCATGCTGCATAACAATACTACAAAGCTTACCTCCATAATCCGTGGCAAAGGTCCTATGAAGAATTATCATCCATTCGTATGGCCCAGCCCCACAATCCTGATAAGTCTGTGCTTAAGCCTGCTGAGCCCCATTGAAATCAATGGGAACAAAATGGCTTGACACCATGTACTTTTGGTTTAGCTAGTTCAAAGATGGATTAGATCAATAGCTTATTTGAGGAAAGCTTTAGGCAGTGACTTCAGAGCCCCAGGAATCAGATCAGTTTTCCAAAGAGGCTTCAATCTTTGTGCCTTCCAGTTTTACATGTGAACAAATTTGCACTCTCATTAAAACAATGCAAACAAATGTAATTACCTGTAGAGCCTCACAGTTTTCACCAAGTTCATACTCCCTTCCCAGCAGCCTCCCTGGATTCTGGAAAGTGGATTTAACTTTCCCAAGGTATGGATCCCATCTGCCCTTACACTGCTCTCTGCCACTGTTCAAACATAATAATATACCTAGAACTCAGAAAGAACCATTTTCCTTACAGATATCATCAATGCATCCTTCAGGGAAGGACATGTTCCATCTTGTCTGAAGGAGGCGGCTGTTAGGCCGCTTCTGAAAAAACCTTCCCTTGACCCCCTGGAGATGAGGAACTATAGGCCTGTATCACTTCTGCCATTTTTGAGCAAGGTGATTGAGAGGGCGGTTGCTCTTCAGCTCTAAGCTGTCTTGGATGAAACCGATTATCTAGACCCATTTCAAACCGGCTTCAGGACAGGCTTTGGGGTCGAGACTGCCATGGTTGCCTTGACCGACGATCTGCGTCTGAGCATCGACAGGGGTAGTGTGACCCTGTTGGTGCTCTTAGACCTCTCAGCGGCTTTCGATACAATAGATTACGGCATCCTCTTGGGCCGCCTGAGGGGGTTGGGTATCGGGGGCACTGCTTTGTAGTGGTTCCGGTCCTTCCTCTCGGGAAGGTCCCAGAGGGTGCTGCTCGGGGACAGTAGCTCCAGTAAGAGGGAACTCACTTGTGGGGTCCCTCAGGGGGCTATTTTGTCCCCGATGTTATTTAACATCTATATGAAGCCGCTGGGTGAGATTATACGGAGTTATGGTGCTGGGTGTTATCAGTACGCTGATGACACCCAAATCTATTTCTCCGTGTCTCGTTCGTCGGCCTCGAATTCCAATGGCATCTCCTCTCTCAATGAATGTCTTCAAGCGGTAATGGGCTGGATGAGGAAAAACAGATTGAAACTGAATCCAGACAAGACAGAGGTGTTCACAGTAGCGGCCCCAAAACCAAGAATTGGGTTGCAACCTCCAGTCCTGGATGGGGTCACACTCTCCTCCAGTGACTGTGTTCGCAGTCTGGGGGTGCTCCTTGATTTGTCGCTCCTGATGACAAATCAGGTAAATGCGACGGTCAGGAGCGCCTGTTATCAGCTTCGGCTGATACGGCAGCTGCACCCTTTTCTGGAAGTAAGGGATCTCGAGACTGTTGTGCACGCGCTGGTAACCTCACGCCTCAACTTCTGTAATGCGCTCTACATGGGGCTACTCTTGTGCTTAGTTTGGAAATTACAGCTGATACAAAATATGGCAGCCAGGTTGGTTTCGGGAACATCTAGGAGGGACCATATTACTCCTATTCTAAGGTCCCTCCACTGGCTGCCTATCAGCTTCCGGGCTCGGTACAAGGTGTTGGTTATTACCTTTAAAGCCCTAAATGGCTTGGGTCCAAGCTATCTCAGGGACCGCCTTCTCCCATACAATCCTCCCCGCGCTATCCGGTCCTCTGGGAGGAATTTACTGCTGCCTCAAAAATCTAGGCTTGCAGCTACCTCCCAGAGGGCATTCTCAGTTGCTGCCCCTAGACTCTGGAACGACCTGCCGGACGAGATCCGTCAGTTGACATCGTTAGACAGCTTCAAGAGGGCTGTCAAGACGGATCTCTTCCGGCAGGCCTTTCCAGATTAAATCATCCCGGCCTCGGGCACTCCCACCCCAGTGATCCTTACGTGGCCCCATCTAAGGATGGCGAGGATTACTGCCGTGGGTTTTATTATTGGGTTTTAATTGTTTTGTTGATTGTGGATATTAATTTCTGCTGATTTAATACTGTTTTAAGGGGGGGAGGGTTGGATTGGGTTATTGTACTGTTTTTATTGTTGTAAGCCGCCCTGATTGGGCTTCCAAAGGGCGGGATATAAATAAATTTTATTATTATTATTAACCATTTGGGACCTCTTCCCTATACAGTGCTTCTCTTCTTTATGGCTTAAAACCTATTCTGAGCCCCAGTCAGAGTAGATCTACTGAATCAACAGGATTTAGCTGTGTTCACTCACTATTCAGCCAGTGATTCAGTGGGTCTACTCTAGATGTGTATGGACTTTTAATATTGTGCAAGGAGGTATTCAGTAACTTCTTATGTGAGGCCTCTTCCATGCAAGGCAGTTTCACAGTATGAAATTGCCTTGAATGGGAGAGGCATTGCACAAGAAGTTACCGAATACCTTCTCAGGCTGAAGAAGGTGTTATTTAGTGGGAGATGCAAGAGACTGTTGAATGTTCTTTTCTCCGACTGCCAAACTGCAGCTGGATGCTACCTGGGCATCCCTTTTCCATCTCTGGACATTAATAGGCCATGGGAGCTCACATAGACCCCAAGAAGCTTGTTTGGATAGAGAGAGCCCTGTAAGCCAACTCACAGAGTATTACACTCTGCAAGCTTTGTACAGGAAGATCACAGACATTTCAACTGACCCTAGTTTTCTATCATGTTGCAATCTGCTTTGGATCCCAGGGTTGGGAGACAGAAGGGATATAAATAAATAAATCAAACAAAAAGATCTGATTTGATATAAGACTGTTCTGCTGTCCCTCTAGTTGTTTTTGGGAGCTGCTTTTTAATGTAAGAGGCCTTTAGCAAACTTGTGTGCACTGAATTAATTACACATATCTATGATTTGTGCATCTACTTTCCGTTATATCTGTTTGACATCAACTTTAACTGTCATGACTCCATCCTACAGGATCCTAGGACTTATAGTTTGGTGGGGTCCTTAGAATCCTCCCTGAACTAAAACACTAGAGTTCTCAGGTAAGGATTTTCAAGTGCCCCACCAAACTACAAATCCCAGGGTTATGTAGGACAGAATCGCAATCGCTGAGGTTGTATTGAAGTGTTATAAATATGCACTGTACTGTAAATACACTGTTTCTCTCAAGCTTACAATGTTCTTGTTTCCACAGAACCATGCACCATTTCCTAATTCCTTGTGTCTTCTCTGCCAAAGTAAATGTGTAGAAAGCGTAGCCATGTTTTCTGAAACCATTTGTATCAATGGCTTCTTACTATCTTTCTTCCTAACCGTCCTCCACATCTTGTGGGTGTGTGTGTCCTTGCAGCTAGATGAGCCAAGTGCACAGTTACTGCTGTAATTCTTCTGAAATCAGGAGTGTTGCACCATAGATGAATATGGCTCAATTCTTTCCTCTTGGTGTTATGTGTGGAAGTTCCTGACTTCCCCTGAAAGAGGTGGCATTTTCAGATTTAAAAAAAAACACCAACACACAAATACACACACACATATTCTTCATCTTAGCAACACCACTACAGTGATGCACCTTGGTCTGTCACTGTGATGGAGTGAGTAGAGATCTGGGTCAGGAGCTGATTCAGGTTCAAGTCCACCCTGAGTGGTGAAACTCAACGGGTGACTTTGGACCAGTCATTTTCTGTTTTTCAGTCTGGCCTATTTCACAGGATTTTTACAGGATTAAGTGGGGAGGAGGAAAGCCTTGAAATCAGTGGAGTAAAGACAGGATATAAAATGTAACCTTTCAATAGATCAGTTCCAGAAAATGTTAATCCTATTGGTCCTGTCCAACTTACCAGTTTGGGAAATAGGACCTCCAAGTTCTTTGGCAGGTGAAGAAGCCAGGGCTGATTGGTTAGAGCTGGAAAATAATATCTCTAATTGCTATGAGATGTTTCAGATCCCGAGCTTTGAAATGCTACTTTGGAGGAATACAACATTCAGATCCCCCAGCCAGCCCAACATTGACTAGGGGATTGCGGGAGCTATAGTCTAAAAAAGTACATTTTCTAAGTTTTGGCCTGTAGTAGCCTTCCCCTTCCCATTGTCAGTATTTTCACCTTTGAACATATCAACACAAATGCCTTGTATAGGAGGGGGTGGAAGGATTTCTCATTCAACAACCCCCTTGGATTCAGTGACTGGTGTTGCTTAAGCTGATGGTGGCCACCATCTCATCAGTGGCTAACTGGTCATCAGTACATCAACGGCTGGGCAGCCTCTGACTGTGGATATGTTCAGAAGTGGGTTACAACAAATACCAGGTGCTCGGTGTGAAAGGCATTTTTTGAACTGCTACAGCTGAAATGGAAAAGGTGAGGACCATCACAGAGTGTTGGAGTGCATCTCTCCTGATTCCTTACCACTGCCTATGCTGTCTAGGCCTGAAGGAGTTGCAGTCCAAAAAGGACATCTGGTGGGCACATGTTACCAACCCATGCTCTAGAAAGTTACTACCAGTGCCAGAGTTGACCCCACTGGAAGAATCTGACCTGGGCTGCTGCCACACTGCAGAATTAATGCAGTTTGACACCAATTTAACTGTCATGGCTCCATCCTATAGAATCTTGGGATTTGCAGTTTGTTGTGGCACCAGAGCTCTCTGACAGAGAAAGCTAAATACATCACAAAACTATAAATCTCAGAATTCCATAGCATTGGACCATGACAGTTAAAGCAGTGTCAAACTACATTAATTCTGCAGTGTAGATGAAGCTGTAGTATAAGGCAACTTTCTATGTTTCTTCTAATGAAGAAGATTCAGAAGAAGTCCTCCAGAGTTGAAGTGGCAGAGGAACAGGATGCAGCTTTCCTTGTCAGGAGATTTTCCTGTGTCCTGTGAAAAGTTTAGATTGTAGACCTATGTGGGCATAGGTCCCAATGAGTCCAGTAGGGCTTACTCTCCTGTAGGCATGCTTGATGTTGTCACCCTATTATGATTTATGAGAACAGTGTCTCCTTTATATACACCCATGTTATAGCCAGGTGTGTGCATGTGTGTGCATGCATGCATTCAAGTTGCCTGTCAACATATGGAGACCCCATGCATTTCATAGGGTGTTCTTACATAAGGAATGTCAGAGGTGATTTTGCCAGTTCCTTTCTCTGAAGGTTTGCAGTACCAGGAGTTCATTGGTATTTCCCATCCAAACACTAAGCTGGGCTGACCCTTCTTAGCTTTCAAGATCAAATGGTATCTGGTGCCTTCAGGGTATTTAGGTCCTCAGTATAGCTAGGTAAAGTATGCTTTTTAGGGAATTCCAGATGAATGGAAAATGTCAATTAAGTGCTTCTTTGCCCGTGGCTATTTTACTGGAAATCTGGACAGTGAGCTCCTCCAAAGATGCATGGGTGCATCAGAAAGGCATGTTTTCAATGCATCCACCTGGAAAGGACTGCCTGCTCTTTGCCCTGACAGTATTCGCTGATTATTTATTCAAGCTTTCACAGGAAAAGGCGTTCACAGGCAAAAGCATACTGAGGCTCTGATTGTCAAATCTGAACCTTTTTTTGCACAATCTTCCTGGAGTTCAGTCAGTCCTGCCAAATGGAAGATTATCATTGACTCTAGAGTGAGAGAATTACATGCATATTGTTCCTAAACAATTTGGCAATCACAGCCCCAGTTTCAGGTGAGTTCAACCATCATCCTATGTAATTCAACTAAAATAATGACGTGTTTGCTATGTATCCTTTATTTCATGTGGACGCTGAGTATAGCATTGGCCCAGTCTAGTCCAGTATTCTCTACACCAGGGACAGGAAACATACAGCCCTCTGGAAGTTGATGGACTGCAGCTCCCAGCATTCCTCAGCATTGGCTATGTCAGATAGGGGAGCTGGGCCTTGCAGTTATCTTTTTAAAATGTATTTTATTCTTTTAATAGTAATCTATTTTAATAGTGTACTAATTTAATTCCTTTTTTATGCACCTCTTTTCTATGTTTTTAACTGCATTGCTCTTTTAATATTGTTGAGCCACTCTGAGTCCCAGTTCTGGGGAAAGAATGGGATAAATAACAACAACAACAACAACAATAATAATAATACATTGGGAGTGTCTCAGGTTTCCTTGCCTTTGGTTTATACTGACTAGTTGCTCTCCAATCAGCAAGCTTTTCATGACTCATGTTGTGGGGACAGCAGCCCATGACCTGGGGCCTTCTACATGCAAAGTCTGTGCTCTCCCATTGAGCTATGGCCCATCTCATGTGAACATCACCAGGTTTTTATCTAAATTCTTGCTACCACATGCTCAAAGGCTATTGTAAGTGATGAAGAAGGGATGATGCCTTAAGGCTGCACACATGATGCTCAGCCTTCATACATTAGAACTGATTACCTGTTTAGATAAAGTTTGGTGTAGAAAGCAAGCATGGTGTAGGGCAGGGGTAGGCAACCTTTTTGAGACGGGGGCTGGGTTGCTGTCCCTCAGATAATTGGGACAGCACCATAAATAAATAAATAAATAAATGAAATATTTTAAAAATACAAAAAAAAATGTATGCACACTCTCTCAGCCCCAGAAAAGCCATGGCAAAATGCCTGTGGAGATTTTGCCAAGAAAACCCCAAGAACAAGTAATAACAACAATAATCAATATCATCATGGCGGGCGGCGGGGGGCAGCTGCGGCAGGACCGGGCTGGGGCCGGTCCAAAGGCCTCGGGGGCCCGCATCTGGCCCCCGGGCCTTAGGTTGCCTACCCCTGGTGTAGGGGTATGATCTCTGGACTGTGACTCTGGAGATCAGGGTTTGAATTCTGGCTTGGCCATGGAAACCCATTGTATTGAAGAATGAAACAATTAGGTGAGAATCATGTGAATGTTTTTGTCATGATAATTAAGTGCTTTTTTGCCCATGGGTATTTTACTGGAAATCTGGACAGTGAGCTCCTCCAAAGACACAAGAATGGATCAAACAGCAATGACATAGGGCGTTTTCACACAGGCGGCTCTAAAGCCTCCTGGAAGCCCCCTGGAAGCAATCAAGAGCCGTTCCGGCGGCGAAAACAGCAGCCGCCGGAAGGGCTCCTGATTGCCTCCGGCAGCAGCCCCTCTAATTCCTTTTTAGAAAAGGAATTAGAAATATGGGGCTAAAGCCGGGAGGGCGCAGGGATGGCGCAGGGATTGCGCAAGATGGGGCGGGGCTTGCTGCGACATCGTGTAAACACGACAAGCAAGACCCCGGAGTGAGGCAGGGATGGCGCAGGGATGGCGCAGGATGAGGAGGGGCTTGCTGCGACGTCATCTGAACTTTTAGGTTCTGGAGCCGGAGTGGGGCCGGACGGAGGTAGGCTTGCCTCCGTTTAAAGCCCCGTGTGAAAACGTCCTGAGACTTTAGTTTAGCAAGTACTGATGGTTAAATTTGCAGGTCACAGTGCAATGCTATGAGTGTTTTCATAGTCCTAATGCAAAAGGAACTCAGCATGCATGCAATGGAATGGGATACATATTCTGTACCTGAGTGAGAAAGGTGTAGTGTTGTGAAATTGCTGCATGGGAGAATTCACTACCAAGAAATGAATGTGTACACCTGACAACCTTTCTGTAGTCAAACCAGCCATCAGTGGTCAAAGAAGGGCAAGTAGTTTGATTGGTTTTGGGAGGGAGCTGTCTTTGTCATCTTCAGAGAGCAATCAATCTTGGATGAAAATATCCAGCTTTTGAGTTTTGACTATAGGCATCTTAAAATATGAACACGATGACCAAGAATTCAAAGCCAGAACCTGTATTGAGGAATGAGGAAAGTGAGGATCACATGAATGTTTTTTTTTTATAATGATTATTAGTTACTAGTTATATTATTGTTTTAATCTATATTGAGTTGCAAGTTGGGGAAAATAAAAATAAAATTAATCTTAAAGAAGGTATGCAATTAGAATATGGAGAGTGAGGAGAGATTTTGCAGCTTTCCACATAGTGTTGGACTGTAACTCCCAGCAGGCTTACCCAAAATAATTTAGGATAATGAATGGTAAAAACTGCAGTTCAACAACATCTGGAGGGTCACAGAATTCCCATTTCTGAGGTAAAGCTTCTCTTTAGTTTAATAAAGATGAGATGTTGCTCTGAACGAGAGAGGCTTGCTTCAAATTGTATTGGCCTAGCATGAATTTGTAGCAGTTCTTCTTTCTCTAATAATAATAATAATATGATTTATTTCTAGCCCGCCTATTTCCAACAGGAATAAAAGTGGGTTACAAACATAAAAATAAAATAATACAATAAGAAAACAAATAAAAGTTACATAAAAAGCAATCCCCTTCCCAACCCCCCAAATCCCAAGATTAACCAAACAATTAAAATATAAAGTAAACTAGGAAAAGAGTGAGTGACATCTGGACTCAGACCTCAAGTGTAGCCCCCCCCCCCCCCAAAAAAATGGTTCTTGGACCCTCAAAGGATACTCATCTTTATCCCACAGTATGAAGAGATTAATCATAGTAACCTACATTACTACAACAACAACAAACCCCAACACTCATGAACATATAGGAAAGTGTGATGAACATTAAAGCACTGTGGAAATTATTATGATGGTGATGACATCCTAAGTTTTCCAACTTTGTTTAGTTTATGAGAACCTATGTGATGGTTTTGTATTCTGTGTAATTGTGCAAAGGAAATCCTGCATGGCACATAGAGGTTAAAATGTTGGCCTGGGACTTGGGAGATCCCAGTTCACTGAGCCATGAATTTCTGCCAAGTGTCCTTATACTATTTCCTAGCCTGATCTACTTAACAGGATTATTGTGAGGCTAAAGTGGGGAAGAGGACAGCTGGGTATGCCACCTTGAGCTCAGTGAAGGAAAAGTGAAATATAAATATCAGTAATAACTAAAATAAGTCATCCCAGAAACACAAAGCTGGAGTCTGTTACACATGTAGTACTGCTGAGTCATGTATCCCCCACCCTATATCTGTGCATTTGGTTTTTGTGGCCTAAATGTTGGATTTTGCATTTTTGTTTTCTGAATTTTATTTTATTAATTTTTGCCCAGTTTTCTAGTTTAGCAAGGTCCTTTTGAATTCTGTTCCTATCAGTGCCACACACTCCCATTTTGTATCATCTGCAAACTTGATAAGGATTCCCTCTACCCCATTATCTAAGATTTTGTGTAATGTGTAATGGCCTCATGACAAAATCCTAAGGCATCTCATTCAAGACCTCCTTCCAGTTTCAAGCACAGCCATTGATGGCAATTCTTTGAGCATGCACTTGTTTTACTTCTGCCCAACCTGGGCCTTCAGATGTGTTCAACTTAAAATTCCCATCACCTTCCTATGGTTCCAGAGGCCATGTTTACTGAAAATGATGGGGTTTGTAGTCCAGTACATCTGGAGAGGGCTGGGTTTGAAGCCTAGCTTAACATCTATTGATTAGTTTGGTTTGATTTGATTTATGTCCTACTTTTCTTTTAGCACTGGAGCCAGAAGTGGCTGGGTGCATCCATGGCAGTATGGCAAGGAATTCAGGCTATATTCTCAACTTTAAAGGAATTATCCACGGTGGTTGAACCCTTTCCCCAGAGACAGAATAAAGAAAGTGACTTGACTGGTGACTGAAAAAGAAGGTAAAGGGACTCCTCCATCTATGGTTGCCAGATTTGTTCTATCCCCGGCCCTGAGTTTTCAGAGCCAAAACCCAAGATCAAAGCATGGTCCTTGGTGATATCCTTAAACCTGATGCATAAAGTATCACCCACCATTGCTCTGAGTATGCTATTCAAATTAAAATGACAACAACACCAAGTCTATGTAACGAGGAAATATATGTGCACCACACTTTTGCTCTGAGGACTAGAGAAGAAGGATCAGGTCTGGAGACTTAGGCTCAGGCCTTCAGATCTGGGAACCTTACATCCACCACACCTCAGGGCATCAGGATAATTTAGTAGCATAGTCTCTCTCTCTCTCTCTTAATTATATGTTGTCTTTCTTCTAGAGTGGAACCCAAAGCAGCTCACAGAAAGAAATCAATTAAAAATCTACCAGTGCAATTTTAAAAACAGCTGTGTGGCACACACTGCCCTCTTCTTCAACTCCTCTCTGCTATTCTATACACCCTAACATCTGCCACGTGAGGCAGCAGCCCTACTCTGCAAAATGGTAGGGTCAGGTCTGTTGAATCACTAAGCCTACATCGCTGGCTACACTCAAACTTTATGATCACCATATCAGGTTAAATTAGTTGTTCACAGGGGTAGTTCTAATGTGTATCTCTCCAGAGCATTGTACACTGCACTGCTGCATCAGAAACAAAAACTGCTTCTTTAGATTTGTTTACTTTAAATGTGCAGCGCTGCCCAAATGGTTGCGTTTCCTTGCTTCATTTTGTCCCAATATTGTGTGCTCTTGTCACAGTGATACAGTCAGTGTTACTTCCCCTCACCTGCTACCTGATTCTGTTGTAGATGGACAAGCTGGGTATTTGCCTTTTAAACTTTTGTATATTTTTATGTTATTTTATACTGTTTTTAGAGGATTTTGACTGTTTTAAATTTTATTGTGACGTTTTTAAAAATGTTTTTATCTGTGAGCTGCCTTGGGTCCCTTCTGGGGGAAGAGTAGCATACAAATGAAATAAATAAAATAATAAATAAATATGAGCAGTGGCATCACTAAGGTTGGCATCATCTGGTGTGGTAACTCATGGTGTCTCCCACCCCATTGACCTCCTCCCATACCACACCATACAGAATCCTTAGTAATGTTTTTTTGTAGTAATGTTACTCATATATCTTAATTCCTGTATGTCACTGAATGTAATAGTAATAGCTGTAACATAAACAACTAGCAAAATTAAAATTATACGTTTAAATTATAATATCAGATGCACAACCTAAATGTATCTACATGTACATAGTTTCGTGTGGTTAATGTGAAAATTTGGTAAAATGTGACATTTTTACAGAAAATTTTAAAAGAATAAAAAAAATTAAACTATTTTTTAATTTAAAAACAAAACAAAACTGGGGGCTCTCATTTCTCCTTCCACTGAGCCTTACCCCACTCACACCATTTCTTCAGCATTTTAAAGGGATGCCAGTGAATGTCACGGCCAGTTTCTGCCAAAAGGCAGATGTTTGGGGAGCAATGGTGTCACCCGCACTTTAGGGTGTCACCTGGTGTGGCTTTCACCCCTTCACTCCCTTAATGACACCCCTGAACATGGGACCATCTGCATGCAGATCAAATATGGTACCCTTAAGCTGTGGTCTCTTCACATGCCACACACCTTCTTTTGGGGCGTTGAGGTACATTTTAGGTCTCTTGAAGGAAGTCTAAAGTAATGTGCAACTCACAGAGCAAACACTACAACTGACAGCTAAAAGAAGTTACTTATTCTTTCCCTATTAAAATTACATCTGAGTCCCCAATTGTCTAAAAAATATAGGCAAAGATCTTCTCAACTTACAACCATACCAGTTTAGGTGGAGCTTCCAACAATGAATCAACTGCTGTTTCCATTTATTACCTTACTCATTAAACCAAAACGTTTTTGCCTTCCAGTTATTACTTTTCATGTTCTAGGGATGAAATCCAGCACAGACAAGCTCTGGGGCCAATTGGTGGCATGAATCTTAACTCTGAACTGTGACTCATCCCAGGCATCATGCAAATACCCTTTTTGTGTATGGAGAGGGAGGACAACACAATTCAATTACAGGAGATATCTGATTGGCAGTGACACTTGACCTGCACATGTTTCTGCACTTTTTAAGCAATGCTTTCCTCCAAACGCAGGCAAGGTTTATTGGCCTACAATGTTTATAGGAAATCCTGCTTGGTACAAATCCTGATTAGGAGTGTTATCATCTCCTTTGAATGAAGGGTGAGCTCTCTGCAGGCTCAGCATCTGTCTGCTATAAAAAGGGCTTCTGATGAGTCAGAGTATAGCTGCCAACTGTGACTAGCACCTAACTTGTTTGGACTCCATTGATAACCAGGTTCCTTGTTTTCTTTCTTTCTTTTTTTTACAAAAGCAATCAAAGAGCTTATTAAACCAGACAATAAACTATCATAAGAGAGAGAGAGATGCAAAGAGAGCAAAAGAGACCCATAGCATCTGAAAGACTATCAGAATGATCATGATATAAGCCTTCATAAAGAAGAGGTCATTAGATTTTTTTTCTTCATGGTGGTGCCTTGTAGACATAGTGAAATAGTGCCACTGTGTTAGGTTTACACTAAAAAGCTTAAACACCCCAAACACCCTACTTTGATTATAGTTACATTGATAAGGGAGAATCTATTACACTTCCCCTGGCTGTTGAATGGCCATGGATAGGGGTGTCAACACTGCAAACAAGTGGACTGAGCATACAGGGTGCGGGGACAAGATGTAACTATGCTTTGTGAAACAAAGTGCAGTGTAGGATCTTGGCTTTAGTTTAATAATAGGTTCTGCTCCTTGGAATAAGCTGCCTTGAATCCCATGCTGGGAGAAAGCGGGGAGATAAGATAAGTTTACAAAACAGATTTCTTTCTGAAACTTGCACGTTGGCTATATATCTATCTGCTAGTGAAAACCTTTTAATCTACTGTTCCCTGTTTCTGCCCAAAATTCACTTGCTAAAATATAGAAAATCAATTATATTACCTACAAGATGATCTCTAGTTTTATGAACCTTTTTACTATTACATCAGGCTACCTCTGCTGCTTTCAAAATCTTTTATTCCCCTGTTAGCCTGAATGCTTTTGGTTAGTCCCAACTGGAGTTAACCCATTGACTGAATGGTGAGTCAATACATAGGTAAATCCCACTGATTCAATAGGCCTACTCTATTTGGGGCTAACAATAGGATTCAGATCATTGAAAGCTGTTGTCACCTCTGATCACTTCTGGTAACCTTTTTCCTCCATCCTCCATCTTCTGTTTTGGAGTACAACTGCCAGACTGAAAACTGTAGAGGACTCTCGTACCTTTAATGTTGTGTAGAACAAGAGATTTTGGTAGAAGTTGCTTGTCACACAATCAGGTAACAAGCAGTACTTGCTGAAATCTCCTTTTCTACACAGTTGTTAAATATATGGGAGCCCTTTTCACTTTTCACTCTGGCAACCGCATTAGGAACGCTGCAAGTTGTCATCACCTTCTGTCTTCTGTACATCCTGTCTTTCTTTCCCTCTTTCTCCTCATATTTCTCTTCTCCTTTCCTGCTGTCTCTCTCTTTCTCTTGTCCAGTCCTTCCATCCACTTCCTCTACCATCTTTCCTCTTGTGTCTCATTATCCATATAGCTGCTGCTCCCACTTTTCTTCCATGGGGCAGTACACCATGATCTCCTTCTGCCTACTTTGCTCTCTTTCTTATTTGCTACCTATGGCATTTCACATTACTCACTACTGTAGTTTGCATCCCCCATGGATTTAAAAAAAACTAAAACTCCAGAGAGGGAGGTAAGGGACAGTGCAAATGAAAATGCTACTCCTCCACACTGTTCACAGGAAAATGCTCTTAAATTAAATGGAATTTAGTTCCAGGAAAATATATTTCATGTTTTGACTCAAGAGTCCTCACTTTAAAAAAAATAATACTAATGTTCTAATCAGTAGCATAATATTACCATCTTGGTTCTGCTTTCTGACTGCACGATTCCTTTGAATAGAGCACCGAAAAGGATTTTCTATTCATCTCACAACCTGAATTTGAAATCCCCAAAAGCCAGGAGTTGCATAGAATGCAAGCTGAACACAAATCAGTAGGACCATGTGGCTGATGAAAAAAATAATGCATTTTTCAGCTTCTTAGGTCTAATCTGCAATGTAGAATTAATGCAGTTTCACACTGCTTTAAATGCCATGGCTCCAGACTATGGAATTCTGGGATTTATAGTTTGCTGTGACACTAGAGCTCTCTGACAGAGAAGGCTAAATATCTGACAAAGCTACAAATCCCAGAATGCCATAGCATTGAACCAAACTGCATTATTTCTGCAGTGCAGATCAGACTTTAAACAGAAGTATAACATCCAGATCAGAGGGTGTTATTGTTCTACTCTATTCTTTCCTGCTGAGACTGCATCTGGATCACTGTGTCCAGTCCTAGGGGGCCACATTTAGCAAAAGACATGGACAAATTACAGCCTGTCCTAGGAAGATGATCCAAATGGTAAAGAATATGGAAATGAAGTCCTCTGAGAAACAGTGGGAAATGTTGGGTATATTTAGCCTGGTGAAGAGAAGACTAAGGGAAGATATGATAGCAGTGTTCAACTGTAGAGTTTATTGCACGTCATTTAACACAACTTGCCACAGTCACATTAATTTCTGAAGCTGGATCTTATCACATGCACCGGGAGCCAGGTGAGTGCAACCCAGCTGTGTCCTGGACCCCAACCACGCTTAGCCAGCATCTTTTCAAAACTAGGAGTTTTCTGTTTTTGAAAAGATGCTGGCTAAGCACAGCTGGAGCCCGGGATGCAGCTGGGTTGCACTCACCTGGCTCCCAGTGCGTGTGATAAGATCCAGCTTCAGAATTTGATGTGACTGCAGTAAATCACATTAAATGATGTGTGATAAACTACTATATAATGGATGGTTTTCAGTTGCTTCAGATGGGAGGACTAGAACCCGTGGGTGGAAACTTCAAGCAACCAGATTGTGGCTCAGCATTAAATAGCAAGTATTGTTTAATGCTAGAAGAGAAGGACATGGTGAGCTCTCTTTCCCCACCATGCTGAAGTAGATCCTGGATGGCCACCTGCTAGGGATACTATAGTTGCATCCTGCATTACATACCTTATTTTGATCAGGGGCTTGGCTGGACGATCACTGAAAATCCTTCCAAGTTCTGTGAATACATGAAGGATGGAATTGATTTATTGTGAACATTGTCTAAGGAGCTTTTTTGCCTACAAAATACACCCCCTCAATGCCAGTGGACAACGCAAACCTGTGCACACAATAATTGGTGCATTGAGTTCATGTAAAATAAGTTCTCTAACGTATCCAAGCTAATATAGCAAGCTACTCATAAAGTTGCTGCAAGTGGTCAAACTTCCTATCCTAAAACTGCATGTTCCCACCTTAGCATTGCATACTAAACCTTCCACATGGCCTAAAGCCAAAAGTCCCTCCCAGGTACTTACATATTGCTACTGCTTCCAGCCACCTTACATTAGATCTTGCTCTACCATCACTAATATGCGTAGCTTCTCTCCTAGTCTTGTCCATGATATCCTGGGTACATGGTTTACAGGAGGGGTGGGAATTGCTTAGCCTTCCAGAAGTTACAGATATCAGCATTCCTTAATTCCTCACCATGTTGCTTAGTGTTGATGGGATTTGTTCAACAACATCTTGATGGCCGCACAATTCCTGCCCCTGCTGTACAGCTGGGGGTTAAGTAAGCAAATTTATTTGTGCAATTTTCTACTTAACAACTGTTAATTGCATAGTATTTTTCTCTGTATACCATTCCTATTATTACTATTATTATTATTACCTGACTTTCCCCCCAAATCTGGAACATTGTTTTCAGAATCTAACCAATATATTAATTCCTACTTAATTAATTACTTAATTACATAATGATATGCAATCTAATCACATCTGTGTCACAGTTATCAATCTCAAACTTTATTATATTCCTGCTTAATCATCAGATTCTGAGAACTCAAAATATCTGGAAAATATTTTTGTCTTCTCTGAAATACCATTAAAATAAATTTGCAACAAAAACAGTTGGTGTTAATGGCTTGTGGGACAGCTTGCAGAACAGTTTGAACAACGGATTGTGGGGCAACTTGAGCAATGGCTTATGCAAGTAGAATCAAAGTACTGGATTTGGCTCTTGAGCAAAATATTGCATACACTAGACGCTTTGCAATAGCAGAACCACACTACTAGCTACAATCCTGTATTTGAAGCTCCAGAAAACAAGAAAGAAGTGTCATTTACTCTCTCGTGATCTTTTTTGTTGTCTACATCTAACACTTTCCAGTTTAAGTCCTAAAACTACTTACTAGGAAGTAAGATGCACTATATATATATATATAACCAACATTCTGCTTGGTTGCATATTCTATACCCATCAATTTAGAATAAACCCCCTTGAATTCAGTCAGAATTATATTTGAGTAGACATGTATGGGACTGGACTGTCAGTTAACTTAATTCACTGTGCCATATGTCAAATGTTCTTTATCTAATTTAGGAGTTGTTAATAAACAAGAAATCATATCCCACTATGCTTTTTAAGCAACATTTACAGAATTATTTCTAAAAACTTGGGGATAGGAGCTATTGGCCAACATGGCTGAGGCTTCTGGGAGCTGAAGTCCCTCGGCCCTTAAAGGGAAAAGGTTGCCTACCCCTGCTTTTGAATCTTAGGACACTACTGCCACATCTGGAAATAATGCTTGCTGTAGGCTGCAATACTACAAACACCTGGATAAGCACCACTGAATTCCACTCAGAAGTCTTGCTTCTGAGTAGATCCATTTAGCACTGTATTTCAACACATTATTAGTAGAATTGTGATTACTATCAGTTATATTAATTTTTTTGGTCTCAAATGCTAGCAAAAAAAGATGTAGCTGTGACCTTTACAATCTCAACTCCAAAGGTAAAGTCCGTATGAAGAAAGAATTAGCTAATACCACATGTCTAGACAAGGCAGTTAAAAAGATGGTCTTGGTTAACACTCACTGGTGTACCCACAGTTTGATGCAAGTTGCTCATACCTAGAGGAAAGGTCAGAAAATTTTCCAGTGTTGTGGGGGTCATGTTGGCAAATCTTTGTCTTGTAGTCAGATATTGTGGAAATATTCCTTGGGATGTAATGCTACTCAAAATGCTATTCTAAACTTGATTTGGCAGTCCTGATTAATCTTCTCTCATCCTACCTTTTAGCTGCTTTTAAGATGTCCTAGTTTCTTTCTTCTCCTCCAGTTTCCCCTCTTCATCCTTGGTTTACTGCAAATGGAGTACAAAATGCAAAAACTAGTTTGTACTCAATAAACTTGGGGTGGGATAGAGAAAAGCCTTGGTCTTCCCAGTAGGCTCAAGCAGAAACAAACTGCTGGAGACTCTCCTAGCTTGTGTGTTCTTCCCCATTAATAACTTTTGCCATCTTGACCACATTCCAATGTTGCTTGCCCATCATGCCCTGTTTTTCATTCATGAAATGTTGGAGAGTATGGCATGTATAAGATACATAAGTCAAGCAATCCATGAAGATTTGTCTAAGTGATATAATTTAAGTTACAGGTCTAATCTGCACTGTAGAAATAATGCAGTTTGATACTGTTTTAACTGCCATTTGCTAGACTTGGTGTTTTCTGTTGGAATGACATACATTGTGTCTATGGTTGATGCATAAAGCATCATGCTTAATGACATCACCAGGGGCTGCCCCTTGTAACATCTCAATGTCTGGTCTCCAGTTTTGGCTTGAAAATTCAGGGACTGGGACAGTTTTACTTGGCAGCCTTATGTAGTTGTCACAGTGTTGGGCTAGGGCTGGGATGGCATAGGGTTAAATAATAATAATAATAATAATAATAATAATAATAATAATAATAATAATAATAATATTTTATTTCTAGCCCGCCCCTCTGCTCGGCAATCGGGGCGGGTTACAGCATAATTAAAATACAAAGAAGTTAAAACATCTTACATCCCAATCCCTAACCCTCCCACCCCTTAAAACTGAATTAAACCAATGAATAATTAAAATACATTATATAATTACAATCAAACAGTTTGTGGGCAGCATACATCAGTCATTCAAATCTGCACTAATCTCATTTGTTGACCTTGGGCCAGTCATTGACCCTCAAGGATGCTGAAAAATGAGAGGAAGGAAGCAGACACCTCATCTTGAGCTACTTGGAGTTTAGGCAGGATACAAAACAAAGCAAAGTGTGGTCCACCAGATGTTCCTGGATTGTAACTTTCATGAGGAATACTGGGGATGCAGCCCAGCAGCTTCTACAGGTTCTAAGCAAATGTAATAATTTTTTTAAAAAGGAGTCATGTTGATCCATAAGAACAAAACAAAGTAGATGGTCAATAACTTTATCATGACCAACTACAATTTCACAGTTGTATGTCATAGTTTGCCAGATTAAAAATTGGAGATGGCTCCTGTACTTTTAATGGTTGTTCCATTCTCAAATTCCCTCTTCAATATTGCCATTAAAGGTACAGAACCATCTCCAGTTTTCAATCTGGCCATCTTAGGTGTTATACCTACATACCTACACACCTACCAGCAACTTGGAGTGTGGTGGTGTCTCCTTCTCTGTAGGTTTTTAAACAGAAGCTAGATGGTCATCTGTTGGGAGTACTGCACTTTGATTGTGTGTTCTTGCATGGCAGCAGTTTGAATTGGATGGACCTTGTGGTCTCTTCCATCTCTATGATTCTAACTCCTCAAACCTGGTATCTGTATTTTAGAACTGAGTTTGATGGAGGCTGCATCATTTAAAACATGAAGCCATACCTTTGGACTTCCATGCTTCTCCATCTCCTACTACTCATTAATTGCCTAGCTTGATAAAGAGATCTGGAGGACCTGAAAGATGACCTGAAAGATGTCCAGGGGTAGGCAAATTGTCCCCTTTAAGGGCCAAAGGACTTCAGCTCCCAGAATTGGCCAACATCCCAGACTATTGGCCAACATGGCTGAGGCTTCTGGGAGCTGAAGTCCCTCGGCCCTTAAAGGGGACAGTTTGCCTACCCCTGAGCTACACAATAGACAAGGAATTACTGTATAAGTGGCCCTAATAAGGGTATTGCCTGCTTGAGCATTTAAAGTTTGTTTTGTGATAAATAAACATGCCCTGCTTCATAGGACACCTTTGCTCAGTTGTCTCCCACAGTGTTCAGTAATATTCAGACTTGCCTTGAAATGTGTCAGAGCAGGAAACATCACCATTTCCCATCTTAGGGATTTTTCTGAACCCTCTTTTCCATTCTAAATCTCTACTTTGTAATCTTCATCCCATTGTCCACATATCTGTGCCCGGTTAGAAGAATCCCACTATAATTAGTGAAGCTTGAGTACATCTTCCCACTATAGGCAGCATCTCTTGTCCTTCCTTCAGTAACAATCCACCATCTACTAAATTATAGCCACTAAAAATGGTCCAAGTACTTCCCTATTGGTGATTCATTAGGCTGGAGAACATGTGACACTCTAGGTGTGGTTGGGATGCAACTTCTAGAAGCCCCAACCAGCATAGCCATAGATGAGGGATTCTGGGAGCTGCAGTCCAACTGCATTTTGAGGGCCACAGTCCTTCATTAGGCAGATAGTTTTTAACCTTTCTATCTTGGCACCGTGACACCACTGTCAATAGGAGCTATGTGGCATAGATCTCAGTGGTATTTCATTCCAGACTCTTGATCGTGTTTCTCTCTCTTTTTATTTATTAATAATACTGATGCCTTGGTTTTGCATGAGGATCCCAGTTGTCTCCCACCCAAGGGACAGATGACAAGGATCACTCACAATATTTCAGCTCAGTAGCTTGTCCTTGTGCTTCTTCCTCTTTGAATCCCCCCCCCCTGCCCACCATTTATCTGTCTACATCTGCATTTTGCAAGAGGAAAACCAACTCATTCCAGTTCTTGCCCTGTGTCTGACCTAGAGTAGACTTCAAATCAAGCTCACCCATTTGGCGGCTTGTTTGATGTCTTTCATGTTACAGATAGGTGGATGTTTTGGCACTATGTGTAACACTTGTCCTGGTTTCCGTTTGACAATTATATTCCATTGCTTTGCACCACATGGGTTTTAGCCCATTTCTCCAGTGTGTGAACACTGCATGGAAAGGTTATAGCAAGCAGGAAACCAGCTTTGCAAATATATCTAGTCAAACAAGGATTTGAACTCAAACACATCTTTTGACTGTCCTAAAAAAATGTTCCCAGTACAAACACATGCAAAAGTACTGGCCCTGGGGTTGCATCTTCTCTTGCTGCTATTGGTTTCCAGATTGGAAAGGAAACACCACAGGCAGAAGAAAGGTGTGTGATTTCTTCTGGTATATATCCTCGGGATATAATCAGTGAAGATAGAAAAGAAATAGCTGTCAGGTGGTAGAGGGAGAGGAGAATAAAAGAGTTTTATAGACAGCCTTGTTGTCCTGCCTTGTGCACCATCTGCTGAATACAGAAACCTAAGACTAGTTAATGCAAGCTAGTTCTGTGCTTTCAATATTTAATGCCTACTTCAAATGGCATGACAGAGCTCTGCTCTATGCCAGTTTGTTTTATGATGTACTAAGTCCCACACACCTTTGTGTAGTGTTGGAAGTTTCTTTTTAAAACTCATCATGATTCAGAAATCTCTCTCTAACACAGAAGGAGAGAGAGCGTGCTTGAAAATAATGCAGGGGGGTCATTCACACTAGCGCTTTGTGCCGGGGAGATCCAGGGTGATCTGATAATACATTCGTTCATGCAACACCTTCATCCTTCACCAGCCAGCCCTTGGCAAGGATGAGGCTGGCTGGTGAAGGCTCCTCCATCTCTTCCTTCTTCCCCCCTTCCCTCTTTCTCCTCCCTCCTCTTTCCCCCATCCCTCTCTCTATCCACCCTCTCCTCCTTGCAATGGCATCATTGGGGGAAACAAAAACAGAACAAATCACACACACCCATATGGAAGCCACGCAATGCAACGGATCGCACACTCTGTCAATATATATATATATTAAAAAAACATGTTCCCAGAAGAGCCCCCTTCCCTGGCTTTGGTGGTCCAAAAGAAAATCAGCAATGGCATTGTAGAGGGAAAAGAGCAGAAAAGAAAAACAGCTGAGCAGTTGTTTAAAGGGCACAACAGCAGGAAATTTGAAAACACTCAGAGCCAGCAACTTAGTGTGAGCACAAAAATGGTGCTTGCCATGGGATAGGCATGTTTGGCCCCTCTGGCCATCCTCTGCCCATTGATCCCTCCCTTCAGGAAGCCATGAATCTGATCGAGAGCAAGTTCACATTGGCGGCACCCTGAAAAAACCTGGTGTTTTGCAAAAAACATGGGGGGAAGGCATTTCCGAAAAACTCGGGTTAAGGGGGATTTGACATGGGCCCACCCCGATTCGGTTTGGAAAAACCCAATTCCAGTGTGAAGGACCCACGTTTAAACTGGTTTGCAATCCAGGTTATAATGTAGTGTGAATAACCCCATGATATTTAAACACAGTTACCTGAAAGGAGATCCTTCCCCTCTTTGTAATGAGGGCATAACAAAGCTACATTTCAAGAGCAACATGACAAATGGGAGTGCAGTTATTTTTGATTATGTTGAAAGTTATTTTAAAGGCGTCTTTTTTTAAAGGCATGTAGATATCTTTAGAGCCATTGTGATGGATATTTTTGACATTTTATACTATTCTTCTATAAATCCTAAGTTTTTTTAAGTAATGAAAAAAATATGAGCAATGTAATGAGTAACAAAGAATTTATGTTTAAACTTTATCATGAGTAACTGCAACAATTAATGAAGGCATAAGGCTTCAAAGGAGCAATATATTTGCTTTTAGCCCAGACTTAAAGGAGAAATCCTACCAAATTCTGCTCCCTTAAAATTCAATCTAAAACCCAAAGTAGATGCACTGTAGTCCACTAACATGGAAACCACCAGCTACCTCTGCCTGTTTGTGATTTCTTTTGCATAGGAGAGTCAACAAACATGAGTATATTGAGGTAAACAGGAGATTTTGGATGCGGAGAGCTTTATGTTTTTGAAGGGCTTGATTTGTATATCTGTGCATATCATGGATCTTTGTGTGAGGGATTATCACATAGACATGGCTTCAGATTAATACAAAGATAAGACTCTGTGATAGTGTTGCCAGGTTTTCAAAATAGCAAAAAGGGAAAGTAGCCATTCTTGACATGCAGGGTTGACAATCAGGAAGCAGCTAATAATTATGGTTCTGTTCTACCTAAACACCAAATGAAAGTATTGATTTTTGGCCATTTAGCCATGTATTTATCTGTAAAATTAATACATTATCCACACTCATAAATTACATGATGCACACATTTCTAGCTATATGAAGGGTCCACACCTCCAAAATACTGGATTTTTTTTTTTTAAAAAGCATTTCAGTTTTGTTATTGTTAATTGCCATCAAACCAACTTCAACTTATGGAGACTCTATGACTGAGGACCCCCAAATCACCCTGTCATCAACAGACCTGCTCAGGTCTTGCAGACTCAGAGTTGTGGCTTTCTCAGTTGAGTCTATCCACATGTAACGTGGTCTTTTCCTTTTGCCTTATACCTTACCAAGCATTATTGTCCTTTCTAGTGAGTCATGTCTTTCCATGATATGTCCAAGGTTCTGGTGGAGGAATGGATAATACGAACAAGAGGAAGGACCTCCTGAGTGGTTGTGCCTTAATCGTGCAGTCCTTTAGCTCAAGATAGTAAATTGGTATCTTCTTTAATAGCATTTCCCTGTAAGATGAAGAAGTTGTTGCTAGGTTTAGTCTCAGTTTAGTCATCTTGGCTTCTAGTTCAGGCTAGATTTGTTCCAGGACCCATCTATTTGTCTTTTTATCAGCCCAAGGTATCCATAGAACTTGCCTCCAGAATCACATTTCATGAGTTCATTTTCTTCCTATCAGCTTACTTCACTGTCCAGCTTTCACAACCATACACAGGAATGGGAAATATGTTGGCATGGACAAGCCAAAGTTTTGTACTGAATGATATATCTTTAGACTTGACAGTCTTGTGTAGTTCCTTCATAGCTGCCCTTCTAAGTCCTAGTCTTCCCAGTCTATATTAAAGGAAAAGCTTTCCAACCTTCAAACTGGGGAAATTCCTAATAATAAAGGATACCTGGCGATCATACTGTTTGATGATATCTCTAATCAACAATGGCCCAAAGATTTGACAGATCATGTCTACACTGACAGGAAAACTCATCCCTACCTCAAAGTCACAGCACATTTTTCTGGACCACAGTGACCCTGTTACTGTGACGAAATCGGAGTAACTCAACACACATTTCCCTCAGGCTTACTCACATCAGTGTTAAAGGGAGGTTTTGGATGATCATGTGTCCTATACTTCACAGTATTCTTTGCCACACGTCTGCTATACATGCAGCTATCTAGATTTTCCAGGCAAATGTGGGGTAAAAGGCAGTTAGTTTTTAATTAGATTTTCAGTTAAAAATGCATTGCCTGCAAATAGTCACAAACAGCATGTGTTCAGATAGCAACAGCTACAAGGTGAATATAGGGTTTGGGGGCAGTGTAGACACACACAGAGAAGACCTATTCTGTGTTCCAGCTCTGGTGGAGGAATGGTTAATTAATAGGAAATTAATGGTTAATAGGAACATGAGGAAGGATCTCCTGAGCCTTAATAGTGTAGTTCTTTGGCTCAAGATGCTAGATTGGTATCTTCTTTGATAGCATTTCCCTGGAAGATAAAGAAGTTGTTGCTAAGGTAGGCATCAAATTTCCCTTATGCATTTTAGCCAATGTTTTGTTAACTGGCTTTATTATATTTTTGTTGTTTGGGAGTTTTATCACAGTTTTTTATTCATTTCAGTCGCTGCTACTTGACTTGAGTGACGGGTACTTTAAGGACCAGATGGGCAGGTGAGAAGGTTTTTCAATGAAACAAACAAATATCCCAGCACGACATTAGTCCCTCAGGTCAGTGGTCACATTGCCTTTTAAAGTCCAAAACTAGCTGCAAGGGCAGGTGAAGTGATGAAACTAGTAGGAGAGGGGGGGAAATGTAACTGAGTTCTTGACAAAATATCCAGAGGTAGCTGTGTTGGTTATATAGCAAAGTATAATAACATCCAAAATTCACAAAACAGTGGGCTTCTTGACAGTTTCAATAAAATGGAATATTCACACATGAAAATTAGTAATGACATGTTATGATTTCTTCAGGAACTGGCTGTAAACAATACATGGGAAATGACTTTGATTGAGTATAAAAAAGAAAGAAGAGTGGTGAATTGGAAGAACCCCACCAGCAGCTAGCTTGTGGCAAGTATTGTTCAAAATATTGTTGCCTTTCAGTTGGCTTGCATTCAAAATGAAACAGCCCTCAACCCACATCCTATATCTCACAGCATACCTGAATGCTGAAAAAAGGCATTGCAGTAGGAGTGTGTGTGCTTTTTTCAAAGAATCACCTCCGTTTTCCTTCCCACATGGTCAGGGAGTTTCACAAAGATGGATGGGGTGATTTGAATGAGACAAGTATGGAAAGCTTTGAATATTTAAATAGAACCAGATTTGAAGAACATGGAAAAAGCTATTAAGTTTAATTCATTTAAAAATAAAGACTGGTCTGTTTCTGTTTTGGAAAGATTTTATAGTCTACAGCCCCAATGTAGATGTACTTAAGCTTCATGACATTGCATTCGAGTTGCTTCCCACTATCCAACAGCAGGGTTGAAGCATGTAGTGTATGACTTAACAATAGTGCATATGAACATGTTCAGAGAGTTATTTATTTATTAATTAAAACATTTATATCTGAAGATCTGAGCATCTCAGGGTGGTATACAATAAAACCAACCTGAATAATTTAAATGGTGTAAAAATGAAATGATTTCTAAAGGCTAAAACATATTAAATAATTTAACAAGTTAAATAGACAGATTGAAACTGGTTAAAATAACTTAAAATGCTGTACAACCATATACACTTGGTGGTGGAATTATGGCAACATTGGTGTCAATTGGGTCTCCAAAGGCAGGATATTCCATAAATGGAACACCACAGCAGAGGAGGGCCTCTCCCATCCAATATAATTGGCATCTTCCAACTGTAGGCCCTCCAATTCCAGGTGCTCTTGGATGATACAGATTTTCTAGATCTAGACCCATTTAAAACATGTTTCGGAGCACAACACAGAGTTGAGACTGCTATGGCCACCTTAATAGATGATTTTTGCCTGAGCATCAATAGAGGAAGCCTGTTTCTGCTCATGCTTCTGGATCTCTCAGTGGCTTTCAACACCATTGAACCTGGTATCCTTTTTATAGTACTTATAGTTCTGAAACACCTGAGAGATATGGGAATTGAGGGCACTGTGCTTCAGTGGTTTCTGTTCTATCTCCCACACAGGCTCCAGATGGTGGTATTTGGGGACAGCTACTTCTAAAAAAGAAAAAAGAGAGAGAAAAAAAGAAAGAAAATACGAACCTGCTATATGGCATAACAGAAGGTGCCATTTTATCCCCAATGCTGTTTAGTATCTACATAAAACTGCTGGGAGAGATCATCCAGTGACAGGGGGTGTTATCACTATGCTGATGACACCTAAATATATTTCCCGTGCCTTCAAAACAGCCTTGGCTAAGGTTAGTGTGTCTCCTCTGAATGAATGCATGGAGAAGGTAATGGGTTGGAGGAGGAAAAACAAACTGAAACTGAATCCAGACAAGACAGAGGTACTTGCAGTCAAGGATCCTAACCTAACTTGGGTTTGGAGGTGTGTCAACCAGTCCTGGATGGAGTTAGACTTCCCCTGAAAGACTGTGTGCAACTTTGGGGGTGCTTATGGGTCTGTTGCTTTGAAAGACACCCCAGATATATGTGATGGCCTAGAATGCTTACTATCAACTTTGGCTATTATGCCAGCTTTGCTTCTTCCTTGAGCTGGAAGATCTAAAGATGGTAGTGCCTATGTTCAAGGCTAGACTTCTGCAACCTGCTGTACATTGGGTTACCTCTGTACCAAGTTCAGAAACATTAGTTAGTTCAAATCATGGCAGCCAGATTGGTTATTGGTACCTATAGTACTAATCATATTACACCAATAATACAATCAGTCCACTGGCTGCCCATCAGTTTTCAGACAGGTTCAAAGTGTAATTCACAAGATGGCTGGAGGAACAATTCTCTACTAATAGGTTTCCTCATGCCAACCGGGTCTGCAGGAGTCAACATTCTTTTTTAGTTGCCATCCGTTGAACTCCTGCCCTCCTCAGTCAGTTTATTTAATCCTGCATAACCGAGTAGTCGTATTTTGCCTCCTCAGCAAAAGCCTTTAATGTTTAGATAGGTAGACAGGATAAAAACAATGGAGAACAATAGAGAACAAAGGGAAAGAAAGAAAGAAAATGGAAACAAAATCAGCATTTTACCTAAGAAAAATAAAGAAACGTACAAAAGTCAAGGAACAAGTAAAATAGCTTCTTGGATGGCCACCAAAATGCAAACCTAGATAGACGTTGGAGTGGACAATTGGGGGGGGGGGTGTAGAAACAGTGAGAGTGAGTCAAAGAAATATGCCCACTAGCAAGCCAGAGAGCTGCTGTGGAAAAGTGTAAAAAAATAAATAAATTGTGAAATCGCCAGGAAGAGGTAGAGAGGTTAAAAAGAAAAATAAGGACTATCTTACCTCTAAAAGGCTGCAGAAATCATCCTCTATTCCCAGTAAAAAAGGGGAATTAGACTCAAAGTTACAAATGGCTGGTTGTGGCCGCCATCTTGCCGATCACAGTTCTACTCAGAAGGGAGGGTCTTCCTTTCACCAGAGCGCCTCCTCTCACACATGCACAATAGAAATTACAACAGAAACAGCCATTTTCAAATGTGCAGGCACAGGAGAAATGGCTGCCTTACCAGTAATGACCTCATGTGATCCCATAGGGGAGGAGACCTCAAGAGGACAAGCCTCCTCACATGCAGGTTCTACATCTCCATCAGTGCAAGACGAAGTGTCTGACAGAGAGGAAGACTGATTCCAGATGTCTGAATATTTTCCTCAGTCAAAAATAAAACAAAGTATACATAAAAGACAGAAAGAAATTAATTCTCAAGATAACATGATGGAAGACATATTGTATAATTTTAATAAATTTATACAGGCTCAAGGAAAGCAATGCATAAGGGAACTTAAGATAAACAGAAAGAGAAAATCAAATGAAGTTCATGATGGAATACCACATAAATGCATTTTTAAAAAAAATCTAAACATTTACCTAAAACAGATATTGGCTTAGACCAGGATTCAGATCAGGAGCACATAGTAAGTAACACAGATGACGAAATGACTGAATCCTCAGATCAGGATGATGACAAGGAACTTGATTCAGACAGACTTTATAGCAATACACAATTTAAACATTTACTTTGGAGAGTTATGAGGACTCTAGGATTAGGGTTGTATTCACAGGATAAAGAGGATGACAGGTCTGAAAAATTAGCTTCAGTAATCAGGAAGAAACAATTACAAAGTACAGATATAACATTGCCAGAATTATTTAAAGGATCAAACCACTCTCATGATCAAACTTGTTAACACCAAGTTGCATCATCTTCAATTTTAAATCAGCATATTAATGGCTTTATGACAACTTTGTCTGGAATTACAGCAGCTGGAGAATTTTTCCAGAACATGCAAAACTTGGACTATTTTTGGCAAGTCTTGCAAAATATTACTTTCTAATAATCGACGCTTTACAAGTTAAAGGAGATGTTTCTTTACAAGATGCTATTGCTCAAATTGTTGAATTTCAAAATAGGCAAAACCTGATGGAAGACAACTATAATGCAAAAACAACAGAGAATTAGCTCAATGAGCTGCAGAGGATTTGAAAAAGACTTCTTTTTCTCCTAAATCAAATAGAAACATAGGGCCTTTGCAGACTGCCAGAAATAGTGCAAATTGAGTCCACTTTAACTGCCCTGACTCAGTGCTACGGAACCATGGGAACTGTAGTTTATTGTGGCACCAGAGCTCTCTGACAGAGAAGGCTCAATGTCTCAGAAAAAACAACAACAATTCCCATGATTCCCTAACACTGAGCCACGGCAGTTAAAGTAGACTCAATTTGCACTATTTCTAGCAGCCTGCAAAGGCCCAATGTTAGCAAGTCAAAGCCAAAAGCTGATCTGCAAAAGCTGTCAAGTCAGGGACTGAATACTAAAAGCAAAAACAATTTTAAGAAAGAAGCTTTTAATCCTAAACAGAAATCTTCCAGTTATGTTGATTATTTCAAATTGCTGGAGATAAATATAAAAAACCAAGTTATTATTGATAGTGGAACAAGTGTGCCTTATTTCAACAACAAGGAATGGTTTGTTGATTTTGATGCAAATGTAACTTTTCCTATCTATCTTGCTAATGGTCAATAAGTTTTTGCACAAGGAAAGGGGACTTTTATTTTGCAAACAAAACTTGGTCCTGACAGAATAGGAACGTAAAAATAAAATCCCCAATGCTTATTATGTACCAGATTTGCAAGTCTCCTTTTATAGTGTGCAAACCACAACATCAAGAGGCAACCATGTCAGGTTTAGAAAGCAAATCTGTTTTGGCTTTCATGATAAAAAATTGAATTTTAGAGAATTATCAGATGCAGGTTTTGCATTCATCTGTGAACAGTGTGATCAAATGCAATCACAAATACTGTTCAGCTTTATGGCATCACAGATTTGCTCATTGAAGTGTTGAGAATAATAAGAGACTGACAAATCAAGAGCTTGCAAGGGACTTTAAATTCAAAGCATGTTCCAATAATGAAAAATGTGTAGAATGCTTGAAAGCAAAAGGCATAAGATCTTCACATCCTCCAGTTACTGTGAGACAATCCAACAAAGCATTGGATCTTTTACATGCTGATCTTTCTGGACCAATGAATCAAAAGTCAACAGGAGGTAACGCTTACTTTATGACTATTACTGATGATTTCAGCAGGTACACATATACTTATTTTCTCAGAGAGAAGAGTCAAGCATTTCAGAAATTCAAAAAGTAGTTTAATAGAGTCTCTAACAAATTTGGCTATAAATTGAAAAGCCTGTACACAGATAATGGCACTGAATTTTTTAATGCTGAATTTGATTAAAAGAACATAGCATTGAGCATCAGACTACACAAGCTTTTTCTCCAGAACAAAATGGCATGGCAGAGAGAATGAACAGAACTCTCAAGGAGATGGCAGTCACCATGCTTTTGAAAGCCAATATGCCTAAACACTATTAGTCTGAAACCATCATGACTGCTACATACCTGTGTAACTGATTGCCAACAAAATCCAAAGATGTAACACCATTCCAATTATGGCATGGAGTCAAGCCAAAATTAAATTATCTGAAAGTTTTGGAAGCATAGCATTTACCTATATTCCCAAGCAAAAAATAGGTAAACTTGACTGCAGAAGTGAAGAGGGAAGTTTTGTTGGTTATGCTAGAAATGGTTACAGAATTCTAAATCCAGATGGATGCACAATAAAATTAACAAGTGCTTATTATATTGATGAAAGACCACAACCTAAATCCAATCAAAACCAAGATGTTTATCAAGATTTATTTGCAGAAGAAGAAGACTCCCACCAGCAACCAGAGCACGTGGAGTTCACTCATCCTTCATAGGTCTTGTATCCAGAAGGAGCTACACCTGCAGTGGACCACCATGATGAGGAACCAGACGACATGCAGGAAACAGTGCCAGGTATCCAAATCCAGGTAGGAAGGTAGAACTCTCCAATAAAGGTATGCCAGCTGACAGATTCTCTTTATCAAGCCTCAGAGAAATTAATTCCAAAACCCTCTGAATGGAAGATGATCAAGGGACTTCCAAAGACAGATTCTGAGAAGTGGGTGCAAGCTGCTAGTGAGGAAATGCAATCTTTCTATAAAAACAAGACATGGACTTTGTCAGAATTGCCAGAAGGAAAAAGGGCAATTCGCTGTAGATGGGTCTTAACAACAAAGATAGATGCAGAAGGGGAAATTCAAAGATACAAAGCAAGACTTGTTGCTAAAGGTTATACTCAGAAGTATGGTGAGGACTGCAATGAAACTTTTGCTGGAGTAGTCAGTCATACAACCATCAGAATTCTCCTAGCTGTCACAGCTTACAAGAAAATGAATGCTCAACATCTGGACATCAAAACAGCTTTTCTGTATGGTGATCTCACTGAACAACTTTATATGGAACAACCTCCAGGATTCCAAATATCTGGTAAGGAACATTTTGTACACAAATTTCAAAAGAACATTCAACATCTGGATGTTAACACAGCTTTTTTGTATGGCAGTCCACCAAAGCATGGAGTGAGAAACTGAACCAGCTTCTTATCAAAGAGGGGTTCACTCCAGGCACTGTTGACAGATGTGTGTACAAGAGATTCACAAATAATAAATGGACTTACATCACTCGTTATGTTGATGATCTGATCCTACACAGTGAAGACAAAGCAGATAGTGAAAAATAATCCAGAATATCAAAAAAGAGATTAATATCAAGAATTTAGGAGACATTGCACACTATCTTGGAGTGCAAATACAAAGAAGTAGTGATGGAAGTTTCTTCCTGAATCAAAAACAGAAGATACTGGATTTTTTGGATTGCATTGGTCTGAAAGACACAAATGCTATGCCAACTCCAATGGAAGTAGGATTCTTAGAGGACATTAATAAATCCAAACCTTTACAAAATGGAGACAAGTATAGGACTGCAGTTGGGAAACTCCAATTTCACCAGACCTGACATAGCAAATGCTGTTGGCATCCTATACAGAATGGTCAACTCTCCTACAGAATGAAATTTCATTGCATTTAAAAGAGTTGCCAGATGCTTACAAAGAACAGCAGATTACAAACTGATGCTGCCAGCCTGTCACCAACCACAGCTGATCACCTACGTGGATGCAGACTGGGCTGCAGATCTGGCAGACAGAAAGTCAACCACTGGAAATCTGATCTTCTATGGTAAAGAATCTGTAAGCTGGACAAGTAAGAAACAATCTATAATTACAGATTTCCTCTACTGGTGCTGAGTGTATTTCAGCTATAACAGCATGTGATGAAATCAAATGGCTGTGCAACTTAGTACTGGACTTTGGGATAACAGAACCCAAACCAACCATTTTGATCCAAGACAATCAAAGCTGCATCAGGATTTTTGAAAGTGAAAAGCCATTTAAGAAGAATATCGATATTGCCCTTCACAAAGTGCAAGAGATGTGTAAAAATGGACTTGTCCAACTGGAATACTGCAATATGTGATGCTGTAGGGTGGAAAGAGCTATCAACATTCATTCAGCATTACAAAGTTGATAAATATCATTCCACAAAAGCAACGTTTGGCAGAACTGATCTACAACCTGTCTTGTCAAAAGATTAAACCCACCCATGAAGAAAGGGCTTGGGTATATCCCATTAGTAGTGAATTGTTCCTTTGGCCAACTCATGAATGACGGATTGGCTTTACCATAAGATTCATTCAGAGATTGCTGGAGGACCACTCCACACCTGTCCTTAAAAAAAAGTTGAATAGCTAGGAAATTAGGATCATTAGGGCTTTATAAATAAACTGACTGAGGAGGGTAGGAGTTCAATGGATGGCAACTGAAAAAGAATGTTGACTCCTGCAGACCCGGTTGGCATGAAGAAACTTATTAGTAGTGGATTGGTCCTCTGGTCATCTCTGAATGAATCTTTATGGTAAGTCCAATCTGTCAATTGTTATCTTTCAAGGCTTACATATTTTTGGTCCAGGTTACCTATGTGATCACTCTGGGGAACATTTACTTTTGTCAGCCAAAATGAAAGTGGAAGATGTTGCCCAGAATACATTTTCTTTGGTTGCCTTGACTGTGGAATTATCTGTTGAAAGAGATTCAACAGCTGGATACACTGTGCAAGTTTAAAACAGCAGTAAAGACAAGTCTGTTCTGGAAGGCCTGTCCATATGATTTTTAAATTATGAATTTTGAAATCTATATTGATTGTTTTAAATATGTGTTGGTTTTATATGCTCTTTTAATTGGTCTTATGTGTTTAATTTATTGTGGTTCCCTACTTTAATCCATACAGAGAAGTGGCTAATAAACACACACACATACACATACACACTGGGGATAGGATTGTTAAGGCTAATCTATTTTGGTGATGCCTGAAGTGAAGGACAAGATGGTGCTTCCTTCCATTCCACACACACAGGGTAGTAGGTAACTTCAGTAGTGGCAATGGCCCAGTGTCTTCTGTTGCACCAAAGGGAATATAACACATATTTTTGTTAGACTTCTGAAATCCATCAACTGGATTTGGATAGCAGATTAGGAAAGCAGGTGTAGAACTGAGGGACATGCACAGGAATCAGATTAGGAAAGCAGGTGCAGAACTGAGGGACATGCTCAGGAATTGGGTCATCACAACTAGAGTTCATAGAAAACCTTTCACATTCAGATCTGTTTATGTTGACCTCTCTCTCCAGCCCTGGCTTTGACATTCAGCTGCCTAATTTAGAAGAGAGAAAAATATTTTTGATTTTACTATTGCCATCTAGAAATCCTTGCTGGTCTATTGAAAATAACCCAGAGATCTGCCAGTAGATCCCAATCTATCTTCTGCCTATTCATTCTATAAATTTAATAAGTAAAGACTTATATTCCAGTTATATATGAGCGACTGATTTAGTTCCAGAAAATTTAAAGCAGGCAACAAAAGCTTAATTTGAAACCCAATACTTCCACCCATGAACCCTAAAAATGTAATGTGTGTCTGTTGTTTGCCTTTAAGTCTTTTCTGACTTATGGTGACCCTAAAGTTAACCAACTATCACAGGATTTTCTTGGCAAGTTTCTTCAGAGGAGTCTTGCCATTACCATCCTCTGAGGCTGAGAGTGTGACTTGCCCAAGGTCATCCAGTGGGTTTTTCATGACTGAGTGGGGATTTAAACTCTGTTCTCCAGAGTCATAGTGCAACATGCAAACCTCTACATCATGGTGGCTGTCTAAAAAATGTAATACTTTTGTAGAATGTGTGTGTGTGTGTGTGTGTGTGTAAAACAATGGTCTTGTTATTTCAAATGGTGATAGTTGTCTGACAACTAACTGGCTGGTTTCTGCCCAGGTAGTCTTCCATGTAAGGTATACATAAGTTATAACTGTTTCAACTACAAAGCAATAAAATACCATAAATAAATAAATATCTACAGAAGTAACAGAATATTATGGGATGCAATGGCTCAAGTGGTTAAGACACTCACTCTGTTGATTGCAAGATTGGCAGGTTGGCAGTTCGAGGCCCGGATGCTGCATGATGGGGTGAGCTCCTGTCACTAGTCCCAGCTTCTGCCAACCTAGCAGTTCGAAAACATGCAAATGCAAGTAGATAAATAGGTAACACTTGGGTGGGAAGGTAAACAGTGTTCTGGGCAATCATGCTGGCCACAGGATCACAGAGTAGTCTCTGACAATGCTGGCTCTTTGGCTTAGTAATAGAGATGAGCACCACCCCTTATGATTGGACACAACTTGACAAGGAATACCTTTACCTAACAGAATATTAGAAATCTGTATGTACCAAAAATGTGTGTATATATGTTAAAAAAATTAAATCAAAACCACATATCAGTTGAGGGATAACTTAGATCTGTGCTAATCTTTTGGCTCTATACGGATAGCAGAATTCAAAGGGGAATGGCTTCTTCCATGGCCATGTGAAGAAATGCACTATGAGATAACTTGCTTTCTTTAACCTTAGTTTTTCTCAAGAAGACTATGAATCAGTTCGGCTTTCAGTATTGTCAGCAACCAGTGTTTTATTTGAAAGTTCTGCTTCAGCTTGGTTCATGTAAAGGTCATGCATAACCACAGCCGAAAGAATGAAAGAGTAAGAACAGCACTAAGCAATTGGCCTTTCATTTAAGAAAGATACCAAGGCCTTGGGGAATTAAAGAAAACTTGTTTTAAAAAGACCTCTGGAATAAAACACATAAAATATATAGAGGTATGTCATTGAAATATTTGGCTTTCTATTTTGTTCCAGTTTTTAACCAGTTTTCATTTGGAGATGGGGCCTGAAGAAAGAACACTGGTGAAACAGTAGGTACAGAAACTGGGACATGACTAGGACCAGTAATATTGGATTAATAAAGAAGTACTAGATTATGCTGGGAGGGATAATTTGAATTGTGGGGGGAGGGAAACATCTGTAGGGTACCATGTTAGAAAAGGCTTGAGTAGACCTTAAACTGAAAACAGAATAGTTCCTTAATGGTATTCAATGGTATCCCCTCTGTCCACACAATATCATGGTTTTTGTTGTCATGAGCACCAGAAACATGTTCCATTGTTTTTTGTATTAATTTTTTTTTAAAAAGAAATACAACATTCACAGGTTTCCCCAAAAGCTACAATATGGCAGCATGTTAAAGGCAGAAGTCTTGATGTCTCTCCACAGAAACCTCAGTCCCTTTTGAGTTTCCTAAACTTTTATTTCTAAGGGGCTATACAGACCAGCCAAAAGGACTGGCTTGGGGGTGGAGTCTGATCATGGCGACCGCACACCGGCCGTCCTGACTCTGCCCTGATGCTGCCATCACGCCGCGCACCCACCGCATGGTGGGCAGCATTAGGGCACTCCCTTGGAGCAGCGTACAGACACGCTTTTTTGGAGCACCAAAGTGCTGGATTGGGGACATGGAGTGCGGTTGCTGCGCCGTCAATCCGGCAAGGAAAGGGGCTGTCTGTATAGCCCCTAAGTTTATCTTTTCTAATGCTCATCAGAGCAGGAATGTCGCTCCTATTAGTTGGCGCTGCTTCAAAATGCATGTCAATCATCTGCACATCATCGGTGACGCAAGTGGCAACACAGTGAGGAGGGGGCCATTCCAGGCACTGAGTGGGGTGACTTTGGCAACAGAGCCTTCTTCTGCCCCTCAGCAACCCAGGCTGCTCAAGCACACCATTTCCCCTCTGTGAACTATATATTTTTAAAAAATTGACAGGATATGTGATCCATTGGTTTTGCAACTACTTGCCGCAGTGAACTGCAGTCCACCTGTAATTGCAAGTAGTTGCAAATACAATGGATCGCATATTCTCTCTCTCTCTCTCTCTCATGTGCCCATAGGTTACACCACAAGCACAAAGACAGTGCTGGGGGGGGGGGGGGAATGGCTGATTTCCCAAAAACTGAGGAGGGATAGTAAACACCCCTCTGCCATTGGTTCCTCCCTCCAGAATGATCTGATTCAGATCCGTCATTCCCATTTGTTGGACATGCTTCGGAATAGATTCTTTTCAAAAGAACTGCCCAAAAACTAGTGTCAGGAAACAATGGTTTTTTGTGTGATTGCTTCACTTCATTGCGATTGCAACCGAATTCAGTAGGATTGGAACCGGTTTCATGTGGGAATGACGGTCATATAATCCAATCAGCAATTTGCTTTAAATCATAGTGGGAAGAGCCCTCTGTAGGGTTATATTCCTTCCATGCACTTTGGATTCTACTGACTCTTCTTACCAAGGGCAGCTAGCTATTATTTAGGTCTAGTGATGCTAACACTATCTTAATCTCACAGGGCTTTTGAACAGATTTTTGTGCTTCATATCAACGAATTAAAGTGTTCAGAAAGACTACTTTAACCTCTTTTTTACTCTTTGCAGGATAATTCTTCACAGATCATTTCATTCAGTCACATATTACAGCACAGAAATGTCAAAGCAGGTTATGAAAAAATGTACATGATGGAGGTCATTTTTGGATTACAAACAACACATTCCTATAAAACAAGCATACATTTTTAAAAAGTGTTTATAACACTCAGTTTTGCAGGCCTGTGTAATACACTGTCTTGTCTGTTTTATTTTTTTCTTAATGGCTATACTTGTTTATAATCCTGCTGATAGTTCAATTATATTTTAATTTTTGTATAATGCAAACTTGTTATCTGAATCTATTTTAACTTTTGTAAGCCACTTTGAGTCACACGCTTAGGATGTTGTTGTTGTTGTTGTAATAGTAGTAATTTGGAAAGGGGAAAATTACACTTGGAACATGCCACATTCGTCAGTGATACTGCATTGATTCCTGGATTCTTGGATAGTATCTGAATCACAGATGTTCCAAAACTCTAGCCAGTGATACCTGGTAGACAGTGCAACTGAAATAATCATCAGATTTTTAATTTTAAAGATAATTGGTGGAGGAGTACCTGTTGTTTCTTTCCCTCCAATGTTTGGCCAGTAGTAAAGCTGCTTTGTATCCAGTAGAGACAAATCTATTTGAGGGTGCATCTGTACTGTAGGAATAATGCAATTTGACACCACTTTGCTGTGACTCCATCCTATGGAATCATGGGATTTGTAGTTTTCCAAGGTCTTTAGCCTTCACTGCCAAAGAGCATTGGTGCCTCACAAAATTACAAATCCCATGATTCTGTAGGATGGAGCCATGCGGTGACAAACTGCCTTATTTATACAGTGTAGATGCACCTCAAGTTTGCTATCTTATTGTTTCTTCTCTGAGAATAAGCCTCAGTGAGTTCAGCTGTACCTATTTTTGAATAGATGGACACTAAATTTGCTCAACCTCATCTGCATTCCATCTTAATGCTCTCACATTTGGCCTCCAAAGCAATCTCCAACTTTTCTTCTCCCCACATTCTTCACTGAACATCCAGACTAAGACCTCTGGAGAACCTGAAACCTTGCTCATTAGTTTCTGACATTAGAAATTGGTTTCTAAAAGGCATATTGGTCTAATCATGGCATTTACTATTTTTGTTTAGTGGCAGCTGGTGGTTTCCATCCCAGTAGGTGTTGAATCTGTTTCAAGGAGATAGAGTTCCATTCTGAAAAGAAAATTCAAGACCTTGAATAGTGCCTTTAAAGTTCAGACCAAACCCAGAAGCAGATTCAGTGTCTCACTGACAGGGAAACCAGCAGCAGTCACTGTCTTTTACTTTTGATCTCAGCAGCCTATTAGTAAGCACTGCAATATTTAGTAGAAAAACTTTGAACAGAAGATAACCTTTTCATTATACAGGTTCAGTCTCCCTTATCAAAAATCTCTAAGTCCAAAATCCTCCAAAATCTCAAATTGTCCACATGGGTGGCTGAGATAGTGACACTTTTCCTTTCTGACTGTTCAATGTACACAAACTTTGTTTCAAGTACAAAACTATTAAAAATATTGTGTATAAAATTTATGTTTAGACTTGGGTCCCATCTCCAAGATATCTCATTATGTATACGCAAATATTCCAAAATCCATTTTTTCTCTCCCCCAAATCCAAAACACTTCTGGTCTCAAACATTTTGGGTAAGGAATACTCAACCTGTATTTTATACAAACTAGAGAGAAATGCATCTTTGACAATATAACAGTCATTCAAACATTGCAAGCAAAGGTCTCAGTTCTATGAATTAGTGCCAGCCACAGCAGATGCACTGAATGAATTGTTTCAAAGTGAGAACCAGCTTGGCGTATTGGTTTGAGAGTTGGACTATGATTCTGGAGACCAGGGTTCAATTCTTGCTTGGCCAGGAAACTCAAGGTGTTACCACATGGGATAGCCCTCCTTCACCCCTAGTCAGCCTTCAATATCAGCTTGATATTAAAAGGAATGTTTGGTCACATAGCCACCGAAAGTGCCCCATTGTGAGGACAATAGCCTGTCCAAACATGGAGATCTGGCAGACTTGACTTGGGAGCGCTAGCACACGTAGACAGTATAGGTCCTTTGGGGCTGCATAATCCCTTCTCACAGGTGTGTGATGGAGGGCAATACAATGGATGCTTGCTGAAAGGTTGGGAATCAAAGGGCACTTCCCTCTGGAGATGACACTTTTTCATATGAGACATCTAGATTGATCGTCCTGCCATTTGCCCCAAATCTCTGGCCATTCTCTCTCCTCGAATAATCCTTTCAGATTCCTTAGAGACTGCCTTAGGTCCCATTTCTCTCCCTATAAATATGCCTGTTTGGGGCAATTCCAATTTGGTCTCAGCTGAGCACAGACAGACACTCTGTCTGTTTCTCTCTTGACTCCTCGGCACAAGGTTGAATCAATTGGAGCTCTGTGCCTGAATCTAGTAATGTATAACCCACTGCTGGGGAAAAAACAAACCAAAAAAACTCCCTCTGAAATTGCTATCGACTACCACTATTAGTTCTTGTGTGCATGTATGAGCAAGCACCTTTGAGTGAAAGTTGATTTCCCCTTGTTGTCATAAATAAGCTAATTTGGAATCTGCTGTCTGGAGTTCTGGGTTTCGACCCATTATACATAGGCTCAAAAGAGATCCTGGCTTTTAAAGAGTTACCTGAGCTCTCTCATTGCTTCCTAGTGAGCTAAATTCATTCCTTCATTAAAATCAATTGTGAGTGCCCTCCTGGGACCCCTGGCATTTTGGGTAACAACTCGGTTACCTTGGGAAAGCCACATGCTCTCAGCCTCAGGAGAAGGCAATGACAAACCTCCTCCAAATAAATCTTGCCAAGAAAGATTTATTAGGGTCATCATAAGTTGGAAATGAAGGCACACAACAGCACACACCCTATATAGGTGGATCCTTTTCATTTGATGTGTTTACAGTAGTTGGAACTAACAGTCGAAATCAGATCAAAGACACATACTTATATTCCTTGGGCTATTATTAACTCTTAAGATTTATTCACAGCTGTTTTAATGCTCCAAACCTTCATTCAAGTGCCTTTTTTCAGGGATATCTAGCATTTATCAGCATCTTCACTGAACTCCAGATTTCAGGGTTCTTTGGCAAAAGCCATCTCATTTGAAGACTGGTCTCAGATTGGTTTTAGGGCCTCTGGGGGAAAAGTGGATAGAGGTGATGATTTGAAAAACCACATTTCTATTGCAATACCTTTTTCAGCATCAATGTTCTGAGTGTAGGCAGAGGATGTGGGTTGGGGGCTGTTTTGTTTTGTATGCATGCTGGTTGAATGACAAGAGTAAATTTGAACAATATGCCCCCAAAACTCATGGTTACCGTTTCCTCCCATTTGGTATCTATGTATATGTGTGTGTTTGGAAATCAAAGTTGCTTTCCAAACATTGATCAGAACCAGTTCTTGAAGTGTTCTCTTTGAAAAATATAACATGCAATCACCAGTTTGCATATGTGACTATCCCACTATATTATTTTGGTTGTTGAGCATTTGCAGAGTTAGTGGGTGACTGCATCTTTTTAAAAATCTGCTTGTAATAATTTTTATATTTATTTTATAGTATTGTAATATTATATGTTTAATGATGTTTTAATGAACACATTATTTTAAAGTGTTGTAGATTAAAATATTTTTTTAAAATGCTAAAACAATGATTAAAATTTGTTAATTTCATTTTAAAATAAATTATTTAAACTTTTATAATAATTAAACTTATTAAAAACCTATATTTTAATCTGTACCTTTTAAAGAATCTTATTGTCAAATGTCTTGAATCCCAGTTTTGGGAGAAAAGCAGGATATGATCAAATATATAGGAATGTCAATAATAACTAAAGCTGTTGATATGTCAGCTATATTGACTCTTCCTGTCTTTCAATCTCTAGCATTCTGGGTAGAAGCTTTGGATCCATGATTGCAACAGCCTTGCAGCATTAATGCAGTAATCTGGATATTTATTCTATAGAGAAACCTCCTATATCATCCTTCTAGTGCTTGCATGCTACTCAAGGCAGCTAACAGTGACCAAAACCATAATGAAAATACAGTATAATAAAATTCCCAACAGCAATAATAGAAATGAACAGAAAATGAAATGAACATTTTGTGGGGGATTTTTTTTTAAATGGTGATTTTTGTACGTGTGTGTTCAATTATTTTTCTAGCAGAAGATGGGACAGAACTGAGTCATGATTGAATTTAACAGCACATATCTGCATCCTCAACTTCAAGTTTTTGCAACAGCCAATTCCTGTTCTCAGGATAAACTGGTAAATGTTGTGTTCCATGGAGATCATGGGATCTCTAGCAGAGAATTTGCAGAACTCTGAAAAACTAAAATTCCCCCTCTCAGCAAGGACAAACTAGTCTGAAACAGATATAGTGCCCTAAGAAATTTATCTTGTGGCCGATAAGCATGAAAGCTCTCCAAAATCTCTACTTATGTCTGTTAACTACAGATGGAATTATTCCCCTCTTTGAAATGAACATACGAAATTTTCATTCCCTGTTGTAGTATTTTAAAATGTTATCTCCCAACTGCTCTGTTTGTCTTTTGAATAACAGGACTGTAAAGTAAAATGGCATCTTCAAGGACTACCACTTATGTGGAAAGTGCAGCAAAACAAAACCCCTTCAGATCAAAACCAACAAAACACCTTGATAAAACTGCAGAGACAGTTAATTTACCAGTGAACAGCAAAGGGAAGGTTTTCTTTGGGGGTGATATTGTTGTTGCTTTGTTATTGTTGTCACTGTCATCAAAGGAGGAATTTATTACAGTAAATTCTGACAAACATTGCCTTTTAAAGATTACTGACTGTTGTCATTTTATAAACAAGAGCAAATATTTTCAAGATACAAAGCACTAAAGAGGCTAAAATAAACCTGTAAAAATCATATCAATATGCTGACAAGAAATGTAAAAATAAAAAAATAAATCTGTGAAAATAAAGGCATGAAGTTGGGGTGGGGGGGGGAGATGTATTATTTTATTGTTTTTGTTTTTGTGTGCCTTCAAGATGTTTCTGACTTATGGCAACCCTAAGGCGACCCTATCGCAGGGTTTCATTTTGCACGCTTGTAAATCCTGTCTACACAGCAAACACAAGAAATTATCTAAGAGCTCATTCACACTGGCATTTAAACCGGTTTTTGTCGCATAGATTTGGGATCACAGAATCGATTTGAACCAATGTGAAGTTCACACTACATTTTCCAATACTGAATGCATTCGTGCCCATTTAACACAATTCATGTTCACACTTACTTTTACACCGCTACAAAATGTATTCTGAATATCGAATGCAATCAATCCATCCCAGTTCTTTTTTTTTTAAATGTCAATCATATGATGCACATGGGCGTGTTTCTGGTTAAGCAAGCACTCGGAGGTGTGGCCACGTACATCAGCTGTTGCTATTTCCTTGGGCCTCTGTGTGTGTATGTGTTTATGTATTGTGTGTGTTCTCCTCCTCCTCCACTTATCCAGTTAGAAAAAAACACACGCCTTCCCATGCCCAGGGGCTATTCACCGCAGTGGGGGCTTGGGGCCCTGTCTGAGGAGGGGTCTGAGCGGAAGGGTGGTGGCCCCCAGGAACCAGTCTGGCTCCACCAGGGTCCAGAGGAGGAGCTGGGGGTCCGAGGGGTTTCAGGTGTCCGAGGACAGCTTCAACGGCTGGGACTCCTAATGGTGGGAAGGTGGGGAGAGCCCTGGAGTGATGCAGAGCCTCTGGCTGCCCAGCTGCAAGTCCATCAAGAGAGGGGCAGTGACCCCTGAGGAAGAGGAAGGGCCCCTCTTTGGACCCAAACCTCCTCACCCCCAGAACCCCCACCTCCATGTGGGTCAGGAACCAGGGGCCCAAAAGCAAGGGGGGAGGAGGAGGAGAGCCCATCATCGTTCATCCTCCTGGGCACTAATGTGGCAAAACAAAGTTACTCTTCCTCCCTTCTTTCCTTCTCTCCTTTCTTTCTTTCCTCTGCCACAGCCAGGTGCCTCCTCCTCTTCCTCCTTCTCTGCAGCCAAAGTAGCTGATGCAGACATTTGTTTGGAGGCCCCAGTACTGATCTCAACAAAGACTAGGGGAGACCCCAGTGGCTTTTTAGTCTCCTTCCAGGGAGCCCGTGCAACCCCCAAACCCAAGATGGGGGTAAGGAGGGGTCTCCTTTGCCCAACTCCCCCCCCCCCCCCCCCGCAATGGTCCTTCTGGGGAGCAGCCCAGTTTTGCCCTCCTCCTCCTCCACTTATCCACTCAGAGATCCACTCTCTCCCATGAACCCACACAAATGACATTGCGCAGATAATGTCAAATTATTTAAAAATGCATCATGGTCCGATAGGTTCCCTTTTCTCAGCTTCCCTGATATCTGGCCAAGGCACTCATGGACCAATGCATGCCAGTGCAGGGAGGAATTCCTGTCATGGGACCCATTACTTGCTTTCTTGATCCCACAAAAATGCGGCAAATTGCAGAAGCTGTCATTTATTTATTTATTAAAAATCCATGCTGCAGCATGCCCCACACAGCCCCACGGCAGTGCCAAGAGGGAAAAATGGTGGCTTGCTTAAGCCCTGTGGTGGGATGGGTACCACCTCTCTGCCTCCCCTCCAGTGTGCCACGAATGTGACTGGTAATAGGTTCACACTTGTTCAACCCGGTTCTTTTCAAAAGAAACAGCAAAAGATCAGTTTCCAAAAACCCCGATACTTTTGGAATTGCGCCGATTGACTCCGATTCATATCGAACACAGTTGGATCTGAAATTGAATCAAGTGTGAATGAGGCTCATCTAAACCAGTTTAAGCTGATCTGGAAACCAGTGTAAATCATAGTGTGAACGAGGCCTAAGAGTCTGGAGGACAGGGTTTGAATCCCAACTCAGCCATGAAACCCACTGGATGACTTTGGGCAAGTCACATGCTCTCAGCTTCAGGGGAAGGCAATGGCAAACCTTCTCTGAACAAATCTTCTCAAGAAAACCCCATGATAGGTTTGCCTTAGGGTCGCCATAAGTTGGAAACAACTTGAAGGCACACAGCAACAACAAAGTCCTATTGAACTCACTAGGGCTTTCCTCTCACTAGTTATGTACAGGATTAGAGTCTCAGCTACTCTTCAGTGAAGCATCCCCTCCACATGTAGAAGGACTAGAAAATGAAATAGCCAAGCGGCTGGCCAAACTGACAATACTGTAAAGGCAATCCATGCATTACTCTGTTGGTAAGGACTAGAGCCAGTGGAAATAGCAGGTTTCAGTTAACTATTAGGAGAAACATCTTAACAGTGTGAGCTCCAAAACAGTGGAACAGGCTGCCTCAAGAGGCTGTGAACTCTTCTTCACCAGAAGTACCTGAGTAGAGGCTGGATGGTTATCTACCAGAGATGCTCAATTTCACCCTGAATTGTAGATCCTACACTGAGCAAGGAGCTGGACTAGAAGACCTCCAAGGTCTATATTACATGGAACATAATCTTGGGAAGTATTGTGCTCTCTCTTATTCCTGAAGATGCAAATCCAGAACCTGTACTACAGTCTTAGAGGAAGAACTGTGCATTAACAGAATATTGTAAGAAAGCAATACTGAGTCATGTGCTGTTTGTACTACCAAGTACTTCACATATCAATTTATTGGAAAGTCCTTGACAGTCAAGATGTTGTATCATTGTGGAAGTACTGAAATGAAACTGCAGTTTTTTGTCTTTGATACTTGATTAAGAAAACTGAAAAGCCATTCAAAGGCACTTGTTCCTTGAGGGGAAACAAAGCTGAAAATTAACATAATTTGCTTTATGCTTTCACAAATGTTGAATGATACGATTTTCTTATGAAAAACAAAAGTTATACATATAGATTCACATATCCCCTCTGGCATTCCACTGGTAAGACCTGATGGAAAGATGTCCAGTCTTTAAAACTTGTATGAGTCATTTATATGAAAGAAAAATATTCTTAAAAGTATTTTAAGGTGGTGTTTTGTTTTGTTTTAAATCATGAGAGAACTTCAGTCTGGCTTGATAAATTCAATGGTGGATTGTTAGCCCACATTGTCAGAGAACATTTACAGGATTTATTCATAGAAACCAGTTGATAATAGTCCAATGAGTTTTCATTTTTCTCTTTATATCATGTATAGAAATTGAGTTTTATAGCCACCAACAGTGTCAGTTCAGTCTTGTTCAGATGTCTGGCCTAGGAACAGAAGCACAAGGTGATCATCTTACTCTGTAGGAAAAGAAAATAAGAAAAAAGCTTCATCAGTACTATGGAGGTGTTAATAAGAAAGCAAATGTTTTTCAGCTAAGAAGTAAAATGTCACCTAAGAAGTATGTAGACTTTTAGGTGCTCAATCTACCTACAAGGCTACATATGAGAAACTAAAATGAAAAGAGTTAGAAAACACATATATGAAACAGACTGTAACATTTCAGAGTTTCACCAACATAGTAAATGGAGGGCTGTGTGATTCAGTGGCAGGTGAGCTGAACAAAAAACCTATAAAATTCCTTCTGAATTTAGAATGAAAAAAAGTGGGGAACAAGTGGCCCTTCAATTGTTGCTGGTCTGCAACACTCATCAATCCCAGCCAGCACAGCCAATAGTGAGGGATGATGGGAACTGCAGTCCTATACTATTTGGAGGACCACATGTTGTGAGTTCCTGTTGTAATGCTAAACAGGGGCAGCATTCTTTTCCTATGGAAAAATCATATATGCATGAAGAGCTACAAATAATAAATCCCAAATTGTTTCAGAATAGTATATTCTGGACCTTCCTTCCCTGCTGTAATACAGCAGTGGGAAATACATGGTTCTCCAGACACTGGTGAACTGCAACTCTCAGCTCATCATCATTACAGACATGCTTTTTAACATCAGCATCAAAAGACTGCTAGTTCCCTCTCACAAACAGGGATTTTATTTCGGACCCTCTTCTCCTAATAGTCAGAGTTCAAATGGTGCTGTAGCAACTTGAGCTGCAAAGCTATTTACTTGTAGAGCCAACACAAGGCATTTTATTGCCTGAGGTGGAATAGTAGATGGTAGCTTTCCCAACCCAAGTTAAGGAGCACAGTAAAAGGCAGCCAAATTATTTTGGCCCAAGAAAAAAAGAAAACCCCATAAGATCTTCTCTTCCTCACTGGAAGTGAAGACAAAATATTTATCAAATAATTATTTATTATCGGTAGGCCCTTCATCACTAAATCTACTGCCTGAGATGGCTCCCTTGTTGTTCTTAATGGTAGGGCTAGCCAGACTCACTAGGGAATAGAGATGTGAAGGTCCAGGGGGAAAAAAAACTAACAGAAAAAATGGGGGGAAAAGAGTCTTCTCTAATTTATCCCACAGACTTCTCCCCTAGGAAAAAAGGAATATATATAATTTTATTTTATAATTATTTTAAAAATAAAGCTAGGTCATAGAATTTTTAAAGATAAATATTTTAAAATATTTTAGACAAGGTTTTCATATACTAACTGCCCCTCAAATTATTTCTAAAAGCCATGTACCTGGATAAATTTTACATAAGACTAGATACAGTATCAGAACAGTGCAATTCCTGGTCTTGGTTTTCTTTTCTCATTTCTTTTTATGGGAATTGTATGTGTAGTTGACACTACAGATAACAAGAGACCTTTTTTTTTTTTTTTTTTTTTTTTTTTACAAATCTTGATGGTGTCTTCTATTTTATGGGTTTTGTCTGCTCTTAATAAAATGGAAAACCTTGAGAAATTCTAACAGTTCAGGGTTATGTAGCTCCATTTGTAACAATAACAAACAAAACAAAATTGAAAAAGGACATTCAATTTCTAACTATTAGCTGAGGCTGCATCCACACTGCAGAAATAATCCAGTTTGACACCACTTTGGCTACAAAAACTCAATGCTATGGAATTTGAATTAAATATATTTTAAATATACCAACCATGGTAATTTTTGGCAAACAAAATTATGTATAAAACAGTTTATGTTTCACATATGGTGAGACCACGGGAGATGGCCTTTTCAGTGGCTGATCCCAGCTTTGGAGATTTGATTATTTGTGGTTTTGATTAATATGTTCTCTCTAGGAATCTCTAGGTCCCCAGTGCAATTCTGCCAGAAATTGACCATAGAGTTGTGCTGGAGAACCTAGAAGTTCCTAGAGAAAACACTTCTCTAGGCATTTGTAGCTCTTCCACCATAATTCTATGATAAACCTCTTCCAGAGGTTGACCATAGAGTTGCACTGGACGACCTGAAGATTCCTAGAGAGGTGTAAAGAATAACACTTTATTTATTTGCGGTTTTTCCACATTTACAGGGGTCCTTCACCCCTAACCCCAGCAAACGTGGAGGGACCACTGTATATATATCTGGGAAACAAACCTTGTATAATCTGCTTTTTAGCTTTTGCATGCCGTGATTCCTTAACTATCTTTGACTATTGTAAGCAACATTGAGTAAAAAGGAGGGAAATCATCAATATCATGATATAACATAGCTCATTTCAATCTACAAAGAGTGCTAATATGATTTCCTCCCAATGTTTCTGAACATTTCTGAATTTTTTTCTGGCGGGGGGGAAAGGAAAATGTGTCAACCCCTTCCTCCAATGGCTTCAAATTACTGCACATTTTACATCTTTAATAGGGAATAACTGAACACAGTGGGACTTCTGAGTCTATATGCATAGGACTGCACTGCTAGTCTTCCTTCAGAAGTGATGAAAAAAAGCCGTTTGCTCCCCTAATATATATATATATTTGGCAATCTTTGCTACTTCTTCATGGTTTCCTGCCCAATCTACTTTTCTGTGGGCTAAACACAAACACACTGGCCCTATCAATCTTGCTTCATGTGCATTGCATTCTGAAACTTTTATCACCTAATTCCTCTCCTGTGAATCTTCTTTGGCTTGTCCACATCCTTCCTACAGTGTGGTAACATGCAACTGAAGAGAAAGACATGGTCTGTCTTGAATACGACGCTGCCTAACTTATTCTAAAACTGCATATTTGATTGTGCGAACAAGCTCTGTATGAAGCTAACAAACCCCTTAAAACACAACATCAACTAAATATTTTAATAAGGACAAGACACAATTTTAATTGAGAAATAGAACAATCTGGGTAATCATACTAATCTTATCTTTCAGTCTCAGGCATTTCCTCATAATTTCCTTACCCTTCCCCACTCTAATAAAGCCACATCTTTATATGTTAAATGGAAATGTCTCCTGGAAGCAACAGATTACATTAAAATGAATGTGCAAATCATGTACATGTAGAAAAAGAAATTGAAAAGATGCCTTAAGTCCTGTGCAAGAGGAAAGGCAAGATATAAAAGTTTACTATGACCCAAAGGGGCTTCTCCCTAGAAGTGATACTGCTCATTCTGGATTGATTTTAGTATCCCCCCACACACACTTGCACTTATACTTGCTGGATTGTAGAGCAGGTACAAATGTTGGCCAAGATCCTTCATCACTCACTGACTTAGATACAAATGCATAACTAAATATCATCTTTCCTGGCCCAATGCACCAAAACTTTCCTTAGCAGCCAGCAGCTGCTTAAAGAGATGGTGGTCTGTTCTGGAGGCAATCGGGGTGCAGCAGGATGATGTTTCCAGCCCGTCTTGTCAATGATCTCTAGCGTGGTGAGAAATTGTGGCAGAATCCCGCTTCTTATTGTTACACTGCAGCTTGCTGGCAGATGTTTGTTGTTAGAATCATAGAGTTGGAAGAGACCACTAGGCCACTGTTCAACCCCCTGCCATGTAGGAACACAAAATCAAAACACCCCTGACAGATGGCTATCCATCCTGTTTATAAACTCCCGCACTCTTTGAGGGAGCGTGTTGGGTGCCTTCAAGTTGTTTCTGATTTATGGTGATCCTAACATGAAGCTATCATGGGGTTTTCTCCAGCTGAGAGTGTGTGGGTCACCTAGTGGGTTTACATAGATGAATGGAGAATTGAACCCTGGTCTTCTGAGTCCAACACTCAAACCACTAAACCTCGTTGGCTCTCTTGCTGGCAGGATGGGACTGAAAATATCATCCTGCTGCACCCAAATCACCAGCAAATCAGATCTCCATAGCTGCTCCCTAGAGTTTAGGGTGAGATTTACAGGACACGACTGTGGCAATAGTGCCATGATTGTGAATAAACAGTACAACCAAATATGGAGCAGCTACAAATCCATAATACTAGGTTACAGATTTGTAGCTGCAATACTGGATGCTAAAAGTTACTTTTTTGGACAACTCCCAAAATGGTCCAACCAGGATGGACAATTCAAACTCCACCCCCACTCAAACCCACATCTCAAGTCCATGCATTTATATGCTGATTCTTTGTTGATTCCACAGTAGAACGTATGGTTGCTGAAGGGTCTACATCCATCTTCACCAACCTAGTGGCCCTCAATGTTGAAGACTATAACTCCCGTCATTCCTGACCTGATAATTCTTGATAATTGCTAGGGCTGATGGATGTAGCAGTCCTGCAGAGCATCTGATTGGAAAAGACCAGTCTATGCATGCCACAAATGATGATTAGGCATAAGTTTCTTTTTAAAATTACAATAAGACATAAGTTTATGAGCCAGAAAAAAACATATAATTTTAGTAACTTCCTTGTCTAGTTTTTTTGGTAATAAACCTCAAAGCTTGGGATCTTACAGGAAACACAGAAGGGAGTTGCAAAGGAAACAAACAAACAAACAACAACAACAACAACAATAATAATTGATCTGACCGTTAAGACAGCCACTTCTAAATGTTCTTGTTAAACTTTCTAAGTCTTCATGTTTGAAATGCAATTCTTCAAGCAAAGTAGCCAGAAACTGTGTATACCCTCGGCTCTGTTGGTAATTTGCAAAGACAGGAATATTTTCTGACAACCTGAAAGGCAATATGTTAAAATAAATACATGCATGCATTTATCAATAGGAAGAAGGGGAGGAGGATTAGAAATTGTCAGAATGAAATATCAACTATTAAATTGTTTCAAGAATTACTCATAACTTGTCAAACCCTTTTCATCATATAGTTTCCAATAATGCATGGTGTCTTTGAAACAGTTAAAAGGAAACAAGAGCAAATCTATGTTTTCCAGCAGTCATTCCACACCAAATTATGAGTTGTCAAATTCAAATGCTATACCAGCACATCTGAAGATAGTTCCAACTGTAAGTCAGAGCAAACACATAAAATACTCCATGGCTACTTATCAGAACTCGATATTTAGTACCAAGTCTCTAGCACACAATGATTTATGCAAGTAGATGTTATATGCAGCTAGTAAAAACAGTAAGCCCAGATAGACACAAGAATGAACCACAAAAACACCTGTGTTACCTTAAATCTCTGCAGTTCTTTTCAGTAAGAAAGATGAAGGACAGATACCTGTGGCTGAAATGACTTTTTTTCAGAAAGGAAGTCTGGCAAATAGTAGTGGCAAGAAATGAAATTCTAGTCTTTACTGAAAAATGAAACATTAACAAATGACTACATGTGGATGTGATCTGCTCAAGAATTTTGGTGAGGATGACATGCTCATATTATCTCTAAATATATTCACCTTATTCCACATATATTAATGGGCTCCTTAAAAAAGGAGCTGTTTTATGGCATACTAGATGCCATTCTACCCCCAGTGCTACTCAACATCTACATGAAACCGCTGAGAGATCATCCAGAGGCATGGGGTGGGATGTTATCAGTATGCTGATGACACCCAAATATACTTCTCAGTGCTTTCAAAAACAGCTTTAGCTAAGGATATGTCTCTTCTGAATGAATGCTTGGGAGAGGCGATGGGCTGGATGAAGAAAACCAGTTTGAAACTGAATCCAGGCAAGATAGAGGTGCTTATTATCAAGGGTCCTAATCTGGGGCTGGAGGTGTGTCAATCAGTTTTGGATGGGGTTACTCTTCCCCTGAAAGTCTGTGTTCGCAGTTTGAGAGTGCTCCTGGACCCTTCTCTCCAAATATCAGCTCAGACAGATGCAATGGTCAGGAGTACCTATTATCAGCTTCGTCTTATACGCCAACTGTGCCCTGTCCTAGAATTGGATGACCTAAAGAAGGTGGTGCACATGCTGCTAACCTGAAAGTTGGACTTCTGCAATATGTTGTACATTGGGCTACCTCTGTACCAAGTTCAGAAAGTTAGTTCAAAACACAGCAGCCAGATTGATTTCTGGGACATCTAGGACTAGGTTGGCCACTGTCAACCAGAGGACTTTATTCTTCAACTGCCCCTAGACTGTGGAATGACCTGCTAGAAGAGATTCGACAGCTGAATGTGCTATCTGAATTGAAAAGAGCATCCAGATAAGTTAGAAATTGTGAATTTTAAATGATGAATTTTAGATGTGGATTGTTTTAATATGTATACATTTTATTTGTCCTTTTAAACTGATGTGTGTTTTAGCTGAAGTTTTTAAACTGATGTTGTTGTTTGTCAATTGTTGTTCTGTCCTGCAACAAGAACAGATAAAGAGCAGCACTTAGTACTGTCTGATCCATGCAGACAAAATTTCCTCCAATTGGTCCATTCTTTCTGTAGCAAGTGAGATTTTATACAAACCTGTGCATGTGGCATAGAGCAGCAGGGACAGGCAGAGTTCCAGTGGTTACACCACATGTTTTATATGTGTATGGGCCTGGATTCAACCATTGCCATCTTTCTTAGTGAGCCAAGAAAGATGTCACTCAATTTGGAAGGCCACTGTTACCTACCTATGTCTATGTTTTGAGGCCCATCCCATAAGAGGCAGAATGAAGTCTCTCTAATGCTGAGACCACCATCCACCAATAAGTCAGAGGACAAAGAACTAATGAAGTAGAGCAATGGAGATAAGTATGATGAGTAAGTAAGACTGCACCTACACTGAGACATTAAAGCTCAAACCTGCATCTGTTTTCTATGATTCTAATTTAAAACAAGAACAAGGATATAAAGTGTTCCTATTCTTTATTTATATCCTGCCTACCAAAAGCAGGAGCTGCTCAATCTCAACCCATCACGTGTATGATACCAAGGCTTTTAATGTACCAAACCTGACTTGTTGTGTGTTATGATTTCTACAAAATGCCTGGACTCTTTACCACAGAGGGCTTTCAGATGATTATTTAATTTAAATTTTACCCATCGCCAGTGGGCACATAAAATATGAATCAAATAACTCTCGGGAGCTGCAGATCAATAGGAGGCATCGCGAGTAATCAGAGCAGAGCATTTTCTCAGCTAGTGCCTCCATTCCTTGAAGCAGTATTAATAAGTGAATTTAAAAATAAATAAATAACCATGCTGCGTGCAACGGTTTTGAAATAACCACAGTAAGAGGAAGACACCACATAGTTCAAGATTTTGTTTTATGAAGTTGAGAACATAAATGAAAATATGTTGGGCATTTTGAAAGGACAAAACCCACAGCTGTTTTTCTCCAACAGTGAATGGCTTTTTAAAAAGATGTCTAAAACTACAATCCTTAATGTCTGCTGCTGATTACTGGACTGGGTTAATGGAGGTGTTATTCTGCTGTCCCCAAATGTGATGTGAAAGTCTACCAGTGGGGGCCTACTAAGCTTATGTAGGCATAAAGCTTTTGCTGTTGTTGTGTACCCTCAAGTCGGTTCTGACTTATGGCAACTCTAATGCAACCCTTTCATGGAGTTTTCTTGGCAAGATTTATTCAGATGAGGTCTGTAAATGAGTTTTTGATGCTCCATGTCTCACTTATGACCAGAGGTTGCAAAAGTTACTTTTGGATAACAGCTCCAAGATGACTTATGCTGGTCAAGGAATTCTGGAAGTTGTACTCTCAAAAGTTAGAGTGCCCTGCAAGCCCTGGCTCTAACTGGGAAGTAAAATGCCAGTGTGAAAAAGTGTGGGTGTGGCTAGTAGAAAAGTACTGCCATTTTCTGCACCTGAATCCTAGGCCATTAAAAAATTCTTGTCATAGAAACAATAGTAGATCAACAGCAGACACAATATTTTGAACAACCAAATAACATTCATGGAGTAAAGTTTCCAGCAACCCTAAAACACTTTGACCGTAATCAGTTAATTTTTGATTCAGTCACCCTCCCTTTAAACAGTTAGCTGGCTTGGCCCATCATAGGGGAGATAGCACCACCACATGGATGTGTTTTTCAAACTCTGTTTTTAGGGAACTTTCAGGTTCTTTGGAAGCATAACAGGAATTTCTCAATCAGAGGACTGGTAACGGCAGACAAAAATATTTCAACAAATTGGCCTGGTGTAGCAGTTAAGAGTGGTGGTTCAGGACAGGTGGGATAAAGCTGAAATTTCTTCTCACGGGGTGACCATGGACCAGGCACTTTCTCACAGCCTAGCCTATTTCATAAAGTTGTGAGAATAAAATCAGTGTGTGGGTGTGGGGGATATATGTGTGTGAGACAGAGAAGATAATAAGCTTGCTGCCTTTGTCTCTTTGTGGAGAAAAAGGGATATAAATGAAATTAAAATTTATACTTTAATACTAATTTATTAACAAGCACAAATTTATTTTCGTAAATATTAGATATTTATTGAGCTGGCATGGTGTGTAGTGGTTTGAGTATTGGACTAGAACTCAGGGAGACCAGGGTTTGGATCCTTGCTCAGCCAGGGAATCTCACGGCATGATCTTGGGCAAGTTACACTCTCTCAGCCCCAGAGGAAGGCAAATACAGACCCCCCTCTGAATAGATCCTGCAAAGAAAACCCTAGGACACGGTTGTCTTAAGTCAGAATGGATTTGAAGGCACACAACAGAGACAACATGGTATAGTGGTTTGAATGTTGAACTACAACTCTGTAGACTAGGGTTCAAATCCCTGCTTGGCCACGGAAACCCACTGGGTGACCTTGGGCAAATTACACTCTCTCAGCCTTAAAGGAAGCAAGGGCAACCCCCCCTTTGAACAAATCCTGCCAAGAAAACCCCATGATATGTTAGCCTTAGGGTTGCCATAAGTTAGAAATGACTTGAAGGAACAAAACAACAAACAACAGTTATTTTAAATCAATACTTATTTTAAGCAAACATTTACACTACTGTGGGTCCTTGGTATCTGCTGGGGTGTGGTTCCAGACCCCTGTGGATAACAAAATCCATGGATGTTCAAGTCCCATTAAATATAGTTGCATAGTACAATGGTGTCCCTTAGATAAAATGGCAAAATCAAATTTTGCTTATTGGAATGTGTTGGTTTTTTTAAAAATTTCAAGCTGTGAGTGATTGAATCCATGGATAAAGAATCCATGGATACAGAAGGCTGACTGTATTTATTTTAAATACATAAACAGTCTCTACTAATTCTCCCCTGAAACAATGCAACCACTGAGTGTGCCCCCTGGAGAACTACCCCAAATCCTTAGGAACACATATTTGTTCCTCTGCAAAGGTGCATCAATGCTGAAAACGGGAGAAAGATCTGATGGCGACTTGGAGGGTGCAATGCGAGCAGAACAACACTCCAGCTGGCATGCAGAAACCTTGGCTTTAAGAAACCGTTTGGGAATTGCTTCCCACTCCCTTACAATAGTCACACTTCCTTTGATTACTTGCAAGTAGTAAGGCAATATCTCTACTTGCTTGAAAGTGACTACCTATGTCTTATACCCAGAGTCCCAAGACTGCATTATAAACAAAAATGTTGCATGGAGCAGATTACAGATTAACACCCCTCCAGCCCAGCAGTGCAGCCTCCGTCATCCTTTCATTCAGCATATGGTTAGTGGATCTTCATAAAACTAAAGAAGAGAAAAAGAAAGCTGGAGTGTCAAAGGTGCATCAGAATGATAAATCCTTATTAAGCTGGCTACTCCACATATGTTACACAAGAAAAGGCTTGAGTGAAAATTCATGTTAAGACAAGCAACAGCACTGTGCAACTATTCTACAAGCTATTAAAAGGCATCTGGTTAACAGGAAAGACATTTATAACATCCTTCCCCAACTCTCTCCTCAACCAAAATGAAGTTGTGATAAATCCCTAGCTTTTGATAAAATAGTTTCCCTGTAAGAAAAAACTGCCAGTGTGGTAATAACAGACACTCAAATACCCTAGTATCAGAATATTTTAAGTATTTCTTACTGAACGTAAATCATGTAAGCTTTTTGCACATGAGCCATTTCATCTAACATGAATGCGCTGGCCTGTGCAGTACAAGGGCACATACGTAGGAGTACATAGAACACATTTCTTGAGTCCACTTCGCACAGTGTACTGTTTCCTTGGATTTTAACATGGTTTACTTAAATTGTTATCATCATCACTAGCACCATCACCACAGAAGACTTTTGAGAACTTAACCCCACTGAATTCAATGTAACTGACTACATGTATAAAGGACTGCAGAGCCAGACTGGTGTAGCAGCCAGTGTAAGGAGTACATGCCTGGGAGACATGAAAGCTCTTGAGATGGCAAGTCAGAGATGAGATGGGACATGGCCACTAAATGCAATGCTAGCCATGTCCATATGTTCAACTTCCCTTTCTCATGTAATCAAAATAATATGGAGAGAAAGAGCCAGGACAGGTTTGTACCCAGCCACCCTATATATCCTCAGCACCTGAGCAACCCTTCCTGTTTCTCTATGTGGCTCTGAACACTGATTTTCTGAGAGTTCTCAACCACATGGGGAACACAGCCTGGAAAAATTGTTTTGTGAACTCCAATGTCAAAGATCCTTCATCAGTATGGTTCCTCTAGATCAATTATTCCTAAACTTTGGTCCTCCAGGTGTTTTGGACTAAAGCTCCTAGAAGCCCCAGTTAGCTTCTGGAAGTCAAGAATTCTGTAAGGTGAAGTTCAAAACATCTGGAGGGCCAAAGTTTGGGAACCACTGCTCCAGATTCTAACTCCCTGGACACCATGGCCACTTTACCATGTTGGCTAGGGTATTTTGGGAGTTTTAGTCCAAAACATGACTTTTCCAAGCAATGGTGTGGAGCTTTCTTGAATCTGACCTGTCTCCTCCCTTCACACATTCATTCCATAACATAGGGCACCTTGTCTGGAGATGGTCAGCAAGGATACAAGAAGGATGAGGACTCTGGGATCAGTCTTGATTTGCCCTGTGCACAATACCAATCACAGTGGATCCGAGCAAATTCTGAATAGGGTTCATGACTTTTTAAAAAGTACTACATAAACAGGATGGTGCAGCTATCTATGTTGCTCCCCTCATCCCTGACCATCAGCCATGCTAGATGGGATTGGCAAGAGTTGTTATCTATAATTTCTGGAGGGCTTCAGGTTGGGGAAGGCTGGTTGCTACTCTATTGGGCAAATTCTCTCTTTATACTTTGGGATGCCGATGCATTGTATTGATGGGAAATGCTGTTTCAAATGGCATGAATGAGACCTAAGCTGGCTACCTAGTTTAAGTCTATTGGGTGTGCATGGGAAGATTTTGAAAATAAATAACCCTGGTTTAAGAGGCATGTGTGTCGTGAGTTGAAATAATTTTATTTGCCTACAGAGCTCCCTCAATTAAGGAGTGAGAGGCAGCAGGGTTACAAAACACTTGTTATTGTTTGTTGTTAAGTGCCCTCAAGTCAATCTCGACCCATGGCGACCGTATGGATGAGACATCTCCAAGACCCTGTCCTCCACTGTTTTGCTTAAATCCTGCAAATCCATACCCATGACCTCCTTAACAGAGTCTATCCACCTGGCATCTGGCCTTCCTCTCTTCCTACTTCCCTCCACATTTCCCAGCATTATTGTCATTTCCAAAGAGTCCTCTCTTCTCATGATGTGTCCAAAGTACGACAGCCTCAGTTTGGTCATCTTGGCTTCCAGGGAGGTTTCTGGCTTGATCTGCTCTAGGAACCACTTGTTTGTTCTTTTGGCTGTCCATGGGATCCTCAGCACTCTTCTCCAGCACCACATCTCACATGCATTGATTTTCCACCTATCTGGTTTCTTCACTGTCCAGCTCTCACATCCATACATGGTCATAGGAAATACAATGGTTTGTATGATTCTTTTGTGCTGAGTTGTATATCTTTGTATTTTAGAATCTTTTCTAGTTCTTTCATGGCTGCCCTCCCCATTCTTAATCTTCTTCTGATTTCCTGACTGCAGTCCCCATTTCTATCAATGTTTGATCCTAGGTATGAGAATTCTTTTACTATTTCTATTTCTCCATTATCTAGGTTGAACTTGTGAATGTCCTTGGTGGTCATTATTTTTGTCTTCTTTATGTTCAACATTAAGCCTGCCTTTGCACTTTCTTCTTTGATCTTCCTTAGCAGGTGTTCCAGGTCTGTGAGGTTTTCTGCTAGTATTATGGTGTCATCTGCATATCTTAGATTGTTGATATTCTAGTGTGGATAAATACAGAGAATCAGATTTTTTACCCACTCTCTTATGGGCTAAACAGATGGACCCGATAGGGTGGCTTGCTGCTGCCCCTTTGCTTGCTGGACTGCATCAACTACATGTCATGGCCCCAATCTGGTGCTTTGCTGGCCCAAAAAGGAGCGGCAAAAGGCTGCCCTTGCTGCCGTGGCAGCAGCTTTTTGGCATTTCTTCAGCACAGTGCTTCTAAATGTTGTGCTGAAGAAATGCCCTTTCGCCACCCACCATCTGGTCGGGTGGGCAGCATGACAGAGTCGGGGTGTGTGGTGTACGGCCATCATGCCCCCACTCCACCCTGATGCCAGCACTTTTCGCTGGTCTGTAGAGGCCCTTAGGAGAAACTCATTGGTTTGATCCAGTACAGTAAGAGGGCATGTCTATGTAAGCAGTCAATGAGCTGTTTCAGACTGGCTTTACTATTGTGGCTTCTCTCAAGTGAACAGTATAATACTGTATTGTTACCCTAAAAGGTGGGGGGTGAGGAAATTATAACTCAAAGGAGGCCTTCAGGAGAAGGTTAATTGTGGGGATCTTTTCACCTATGTATATCGGTTATTACTGCAGAGAGTGCTCCAGTTGCAGTAAGTAAAGTGTTTTATTTAGAAATGTGCAATGTCTTCACATTGACATGGAAGAACTGAGGCAGCCTTAAGAATCATACAAAGCTATCAGAAAGAGAGGTATGGAAGTTGGATAGAGAGAATCTGGGGGTTAAATTGGGTGATAATTACCAGTCCTGAAGAGAGGTCTGTGGAAAACGCAGAGTGACACTGAAGATTATCACATGGAGGATAAAGATGGGAGCGATGAGGATTGATCGCTCCCATCCTTATCCCGTCCTTATCGTGCAATTGCCACAAAGATTATCACAGACGTTGTGCTTAAACTGTTATTATCCTGTCAATGAAGTGCAATTGTCTAACTCTAGATATTAGTTATGGAACCACATATCCAGCGGGAGGGGTTTGTTAATTGTAGGGAGTGTTACCATAGTGGAGAACTATGATTTCCATAGTACTATTCAGTGGAACACTTGATCACTCCAATTCTTTTAAACAAACCAGGGAGATCTGAAGCCTTTTATTTGGAATATTTGTTATCTGACAGGAATTCTTATATATCTTATAAAGCAGCACAATTCTGCACATCTGCTATCACTTGCAGGAAAAACATAACAAACCAAAGATAGAAGAACTTATTGAGATATTCCTGAAAACATGTTGTTACTTTTGTTTTTATTCATTTGAATGCAATTGTCCCTTTATTATCTTATTATTATATTACCCTATTTGAATTTATTTTTTACCATAGTGGAAATGCATTTTTTTATTCTCCTAGTCAGTAGGTTTTTATCCTCCTGTTATTTAAAACCAAAACAGTTTACTGTATGTATTATTTTATTTTTTATGCTTGTGTACTATTTTATTATTGACCGCTGGTCTTTGACCGTAATAAAGTGGAACTGGTTTACATTTTCAATCTAGCTTCCCTTGAATCCTTACTTCCTCGGTTTATGCACTAAGGATTCCAATGTATGCATGTATATATTTATTTACAGTAATAGACCAATAGAATGAGATACCATTTACGAAATTAAGAATCACATTAGATTAAAACGGTATAGTTACATAAAAGCAATTTAAAACATAAGCTTGCATATGGAGTATTAACGGTTTCAAATAGACATACAGCAATTAGTATGGAACCACATATCCAGCGGGAGGGGTTTGTTAACTGTAGGGAGGGTTACCATGCTCTCATTAAGTTCCCTTGGAGAACTATGATTCCCATAGCACTATTCAGTGGAACTGGTTTACATTTTCAGTCTAGTTTCCCTTGAATCCTTACTTCCCCTGTTTATGCACTAAGGATTCCACTGTATGTATGTATATATTTATTTACAGTCATCGACCAATAGGAGGAATACCATTTACAAAATTTAAGAATCACATTATATTAAAACGATATAGTTACATAAAACAATTTAAAACATAAGCTTATATGTGAAGTATTAAAGGTTTCAAATAGACATATAGCAGTTAGTAAGAGTGCCCTTCTATGCCATCTATTCTCTAGCGCTCACCATAATTCTTTGAATTTTAATTGCTGCTACGAAGAATTTAGCCACCTTCTATGTTATAGCAGAATTGGTATCTGCAAGCAGCACAAATTTAAGAGATTGTTCAGCACATCCAACATATTTCTGAAGAATTGGAAGGATGAGGTTGGAACGTATATCCCTATTGAACAAACACTAGAAAAGCATATGTTCCATAGTTTCAATTTGACCTGAGTCACATGGGCAGCATCTTGCTAAGTATGAAACTTTCCTATATCTTCCTTCCAGGACTGCAGAGGCAAAAACATGGCATCAAGCCAGGGTAAAGGCACTGTGATATTTAGGCAGCTCCAGATTAATATGCCATGTAAGTTGTCAGATATCTATTATAATCACTGATAATAAAGGAAGGAGACCTACCAAGGTCCATTTGTCGTTCTATGTCAGTGATATGCTGTTTAATGGTCAATTTGTACTGTTCAAATCCCATGGTAAGCAAAAGTTCAGGGGAGAAACTCAAAGCTGAAATTTTGCTTGTAACTGCCTGATGACATGGAGATTGGGGATAAAAATCATCCTTCAAAATAAGGGGGGGGGGGAGAAGATTCCATTGAGTTCTTAATACTTTAAAAAAAACAAAAACTTAGACATGTGTTGGCTACATCCCTTACAGGATTTATAGATGGGATAGGAAAAATTCAACTCTTCAGATACTGCTGAACTTGAAGCTCTCCGCATTTCTCACTATTAGCTATGCTATGCTAGCAAAGAGCAGAGGGGAGTTGCAATTCAGCAACATTTGAAGAGGAACACATTCCCTTACCCCCTTCTGTTTATGCCATGGTTGGATTTAATGACAGAAGCATTTGCATCTCTTATCGAAAGCTATAAATGTCAAGCATTACTAAAATTGGGGTGGGTTAACCAAAAACCTCTTGTGATATCCATGAATGAACAATTTCAAAATGCTGGCAAACTTGTGAATATTCTCAGGCACATTAATGTACCACAGAGATGCTAGGGGGTCTGGCATCACACACTAAGAGCAATCTCAGTTTTTCATGTGCTGGGTGCCATGTAGGATATAGCAACAGGCACTGGGGAGCTATAAGGGTTGCAGAAGTACAAACAAATCATTAAAAATGGGGGGAAATCCTCAGGGAAGGAAACTGACAAAACAGTCCAGCAAGTGTGCATGTTTCATGTCCAGAAAATGCTGACTGACTTTGTTGGAGGGAGATGGAATGGAGTATCCTGGAAGAGGACAGGAAGAAGGTTCCAGCCTGGGAGAAGTGGACATCATTTTGTTGCAGGTGCCACTATTTCTAACTTGCACATTATGGGCTGAATCCAGTTTTAATTATGCTTAAAGCACATCCTGTGAAATCAATGCAACACATTGTGCCAAATAACTTAAATCTCACTAATTTCAATAGGTTTGAAATTATTAGGGCAAAATCTAGAATACAGGAATTGATAATCCAATCCTATGTGTATGTATTTGGAGGAATTCCTCATTGAGTCAGTGGACCTTACTCCTAGTTAAGTGCATATAGGATTACAGCCTCAATCTCTAGCACTCTTATAATATGAGATTTGTCAGGAAACATGATGACATTGGAGAAAATAAAGCTAAATATTTAATGAAATGTGATTATGCAGAAAAATGTCTCCCCTAGCGCATGGCATTTAGCAATGCATGTCTAAGATTAAAAAAAAAATCTAGTGTACTCCTTAATGCATAAACAGAACCAACACTAACCTAGACCATGTTTTCCTGCCAAGGACCTTCAATAAATCATTTCCCCAACAACACTGAAGCATCAGCACAGGGGGTTTTTTAGACGGTCTGCTTACTTAAAAAGCAAATTTCCACCTGAAATCTGACATCATGACATTTGTTAGAAGCATCCCCAGAAGCAGAGTGAAAAGTAAACCCCAAATGACCCATTACGTCTTGACTTAATCATGTTAAAAGGTTGTAATGAAAAAGATCCTGCACCTTGTTTAATGTTTAAAAGTTCTGCTTTTTCCATGGCACCCCTGAGCCATAGACAGAGGAGAGTCATTGTAATACTACTCTGTCAATCTATGGCAAATCTATGCCTTTGATAGTAACACACCAAAGAGGACACTACAGAGCAGGGATAGGCAATCTAAGGCCCGAGGGCCGGATGCGCCCCCCCTGAGGCCTTTGGACTGTCCCCAGGCCAGCCCGGCCGCTGCCGCCGCCCCCCGCCATGATGATATTGATTATTGTTGTTATTACTTGTTCTTGGGGTTTTCTTGGCAAAATCTCCACAGGGGTTTTTCCATGGCTTTTCTGGGGCTGAGAGAGTATGCATACATATTTTAATTTTTTTAAAAATTTTTTATTTTATTTATTTATTTATTTATTTATTTATTTATTTTTGGTGCTTCGGCCCCCAAATTGTCTGAGGGACAGCAACCCGGCCCCCGGCTCAAAAAGGTTGCATAAAAGGTTGAAAATCTCTGAGGAGACACGGGCAGGCCTCTTTTGACTTCGCCATAGCACAAGAAAAGACGTTCAGAACGTCTGCAGCTCGCTGTTCTATCCACACAGAAAGCTAGGGCCTGGCGAACATCCAGAAGATGGAGTCGTCTCTCCTCGCTAGTGGTCGGGCTCGGAGCCAGAGTCGGAAGCGCAATATCTTGTCTCAGATGAAAAGCTGAGACCACCTTCGGTAGAAAGGTGATATCAGGTCTCAACACCACTTTGTCCGTATGAAACAACAAGGGAGGATCCACCCTGAGAGCACACAGTTCGCTGACTCTGCGGGCTGATGTAATCGCGACCAGGAATGCTGTCTTCCATGAGAGAAGTCTCATCTCGGTTGTCGCTAGCGGCTCAAATGGTGGAGAGGCAAGTTTGGATAGGACGATACCGAGGTCCCATCCCGATGTCGGTACCGACAAAGGTGGATTTAGATTAGAGAGTCCTCTGAGGAAGGTTTTAACTAAAGGATCTTTAAAAAGGGAAGGTTTTCCCTTAAATTGGAAATGGGAGCAGATCACTGCCAAGCAGCATTTGATGGACTGCACGCCGAGGCCTTTATCCACCAAAGACATGAGGAAGTCCAGTACAACCTCAACCGAGACTTGAGATGTCAACAGGCCCTTGGAGTCCAAGAAGAATTGAAACTTAGACCATTTCAGAGCATAGGACCTCTGAGTCGATGGCTTCAAAGCTGCTGCAATAACAGCCCGAATGGGAGATGACAAGTTGGCTAGGGTCGGATTCTCCAAGCCACCAGCTGTAGCGCATTCATATCTGGATGGAGGACTTGACCGTTGTGAAGGGAGAGAAGGTCCGGGAGAGGATCGAGATGGAAGAACTCGTTCTTGGAGAGGTCCAGGAGTGACACGAACCATGGTTGTCGAGGCCACCATGGGGTGACTAGGATGACATTGGCTCGGTCCCGTCTGATTTTTGATATCACTCTGATGATCAGAGGAAACGGGGGAAACATATAAAGAAGAGTCTCTGTCCACTGATACAGAAACGCGTCTCCCATGGAACCTGCGGCCCTGAACCTTGAGCAGAAGCGATGACAATGAGTGTTGAGATGTGTCGTGAATACATCGACCTCGGGTTCTCCCCACATCCTGAAAAGGTGGGCCACCGTCTTGGGATGGAGGCGCCACTCGTGGCACGAGTCCGCAGATCGACTGAGCTGGTCCGCTAATTCGTTCTTCTGTCCCGGTAGATGAATGGCCTGCAAGATGATGTTCTTTGCAATACACCAGTTCCAGACTTGGAGAGACGCCTGCAGCAGGGGGCACGACCTCGTTCCTCCTTGCTTGTTGAGGTAATACATAACAGTAGTGTTGTCCGTGGACAACAACACTACCTTGTCCCGCAGCACGGGCTCGAAAGCGCGGAGGGCTTTTTGGACCGCCAATATCTCCAGCTCGTTGATGTGGAGCAATCTTTCCTTCTCGTCCCAGCGACCCCTGACAGTGAGGTCGTTGACATGAGCTCCCCATCCCTCCATCGATGCGTCCGTTGTCAAGTACAGCTGAGGCTGTGGAGGAGAAAACGGCATCCCGGAGCAAACGTTGATGGGATCGAGCCACCATCGCAGGGACCGAGCGACCGCTCTCGGTACCGCCAGCCGTCGGGATGGGGAGTCTCGAGCGGGATCAAAAACAGAAAGGAACCACGACTGTAGAGGTCTGAAGTGCAGTCGGGCCCAAGCTGTCACAAACGTGGTGGAGGCCATGTAGCCCAGCGCCACTTGGATGGAATGCACGGAGACGTGTCTCCTTTGCAGGCAGTCTTGGATGGCACACTTCAGGGCTCAGAAGCGATCCTGTGGGAGGAGTGCCATGGATGCAGTCGAGTCCAGTATAGCGCCGATGAACCTGCACCTTCGGGATGGAACAAGGCAGGACTTCTCCAGGTTGATCAGGAGACCTAGAGATTGAAGCAGGGACAGTGTATAGTCTATGTCGTTCAAGAGTTGCTCTCGGGATGGAGCCACCAGAAGCCAATCGTCTAGGTAAGGATAGACTGAAATAGCCCTCTGGTGTAAGAAGGCGACGACCGGAGCCATACATTTTGTGAAGACCCTTGGGGCGGTGCAGAGGCCGAAGGGTAAGACTCTGTAATGGAATGCCTGGTTGTCCACAGCGAAGGCCAGGAAGCGTCTGTGGTCCTCCCGAATTCCGATATGAAAATAGGCGTCTTTGAGGTCTAGAGTTGCCATCCAAACATTTTCCTGTAACAACAGCAAAATAGACGCCAAAGTTACCATACAAAACTGTTTGTATGATATGCATCTATTGAGTTGTCAAAGGTCTAGAATGGGTCTAAGTCCACCATCCCTCTTCGGTACCGTGAAGTATCGAGAGAAGAAACAAGAAGGGTAGGCTGAGGAGTCTATGGGCTCAATGGCGCCCTTGTCTAAAAGAGAGCGTACTTCGTCGAGTAGGGTGTGGGAGGGGAGGGGTAGACAAGACCACCCCGGTACGGGGCAGCTCAGAAAACTCAAGGGCATAGCCATTGGCTATGATGGATAAAACCCAAGAGTCAGATGTAATTCGAGACCAAGAGGTGATAAACGGTCTCAGTCTATCCCCAAACAGGAAGGGACCAGCGAAGTACGCTGAAACACATCATAACTTTTTAGGTCTGTCACCCTCTTTCTTTCGGTACTGTCGGAACCTTGACTGAGGGAAAGGGCGGCGTCCCGAGGAGGAGGAAGAGTGGGACTGATATCTCTGTCTCGGCGGGTCGAGCGGGAGCGGTCTGTCCACATATGAGGACCTTTGCTGCTGCTGAGGGTACCACGGTCTCGACCCCCCGAAGCGGCGGCGCTGATGGTGCTGAGTGACTGAGGACGTACCGTGTTTTTTAGCTGCAACCTTCATTTTGTACTTAAGGTTGAGCTTCTCATCCGTAGTCTTATGGAAGAGGCCGGAGTCATCGAACGGCAAGTCCTCAATCATTGCCTTAGCGTTCGAGGTCAGGTCGGAGGACCGGAGCCAGGCAAACCTCCGCAGGGCAATCGATCCCGCGATGAGCTTAGCAGAGCAGTCTGCTGAATGGCGCGCGAAACAATCTGTTGTGCAGCGATGGAATGCGCCTCAGACTGTAGGGCAACCGCCAAGGCCTTCTTGTCCTCAGGAAGGTCATCAAGGAGCGGCAACATCCTCTCCATGATGTGCTGCTGGTATGCCCCCATGCAGGCGGCGTAGTTGGCCACCTTCATGTTAAGCACCGCAGCAGCATAGGACTTCTTCGCCAGCCTGTTGATCTTTTTCCTGTCCTTGTCCACGGGCGAGGAAAACTTCGAAGCTTGTACCATCTGGGCCCCCTCAACAATGTCTGAGTTTGGCTTTGGAGGTGCCACTGGTGAGGCAGAGCGAGACCTAGACAGCCGTGTGGCGGGAGAATGATGCCGTGGACGCTGAGGCATGGCCCGAGGTGGAGGTGATGAAGACCCTCGCACCTGCGATGGAAAAGGCAGTGCTGTGGACCGAGAGGCAAGGGTTCTCGGGTCGACATGCTGGAGAAAGCGGCCCGTCAGGGAGTCGAAGATGAGATCCGGATTCTCTGTTAGGATCCGCTCCGTCTCGGGATCAAGGAGGGCATCATCCGCCTCGGTACCGAGAATGGCTGTGTCCTTAGGCGGGGCAGGAGGCTCAGTGTCCAACAACAGAATTTCCTCTCTGATCTCCCCTTCCTATTCAGATTCGGAGACCAGGGCCCGTAGGGAAGGGCACGGAGGAGACACAATTTTTAAAGGCGGCGGGACCGAGACAGCCGAAGAAGGCCCCGGGACCGGAGAAGGAGACCTGGAGCGAGATGGTGGGACGGGCTCCGTCTCGGGCTCGAGTTGGTGTTTAGACTTCTCAGGTCGGGCCCACAATTTTTTAGCAGCAGGTTCTTTGGCCTTAGAGGCCTCTCTTTCCAAAGGTCGGGGGAGCGAGCGCGTTCGGAGGACGCCTTTTTGGAGGCCTTTTTAGACTGATCCGCAGCCGCTGCAGCCTTCTTCAGGGCCGATTTTGAGCCAGAATCTCCTGTAGGCACATCTCCTGCGAAAGACTCCTTAGGAGGAGGACGGAGAGCCTCTTCGTAGAGAGCAGCCTTGAGCCGTTTGTCCCGATTTCTCAGTGCCTGAGAAGTCATGGACCGGCAATCCAAACAGGCTTTGGGATTGTGGCCTTGACCCAGACAAAGTAAGCACAAGGGGTGCGGGTCAGAATTCGGGATCTTATTGTTGCATTTAGGGCATTGTTTGAATGACCTAGATGCCATTTTGAAGTAGTCGAAGAGGAGTCAGACGTACCGGTCACCAGGAGCAAACAAGAGTGTAGGAGAAGCCAAGTCGTAGTAAAAAAACAGTCCTATTTCACCAGGAGCAAACAAGATTGTAGGAGAAGCCAAATCGTAGTCAAAAAACAGTCCGAGTTCTAAAACGATTCCAAAACGCTAAGGATTGCTAAGAAGCAAGAGAGGTTCTTCTGAAGCTGCTAACGCGGCAGACGAAAGGAACTGAAGGGGGCGGTACCGACAGAGGGCCTATATAGGGATGGGCGGAGCTACTGCCAAAAAGTTGCAACTTAAGTCCAGCCCAGGGAAAAGTTGCAACTTTAAAGTCTGCCTAGTGATTTCAGAAGGATCCGAAGTTGCTGCGCATGCGCAGTCATTACCCATTTGTGTGATTCACAGAGACCACGAAGAAGAATAGGACTCAGAGCAATGGATTCAAATTAGAGGAAAAGAGATTCCACCTCAACATTAGGAAGAACTTCTTGACAGTAAGGGCTGTTCGACAGTGGAACACACTTCATCAGAGTGTGGTGGAGTCTCCTTTGGAGGTTGGATGGCCATCTATCGGGGGTGCTTTGATTGTGTGTTCCTGCATGGCAGAGGGTTGGATTGGATGGCCCTTGTGGTCTCTTCCAACTGTATGATTCTATGAACCAAGATGTGCAGCAAAAATCACCATCAATTTCCTTTCACCCTCTAGTCTAGGGAACCCCCAAACAATGGAATCTCTGGGTTCTCAGTCTGCGCTTCCCTTCTTTCTCGACTTGACTGCCTACTCCGATTCCTTTTCATCCCTGCTAATTTGCTTTGTCCCCACAAAGTCAACTTTTCTCCTGTGGCTCCCTCCTCTGCTGCTCTTTCTTGGGTTGTTTTTTTTTTTTTTTTTTTTTGCACAACTTGCTCCCTGAACACTCTGGACTGTGCTCTCCTTCTTTCCTGACCTGCTGGCCTGCTCAGATTCCGTGATTCCTTCTCATCCTTGCTAATTTACTTCATTCTTGCAAAGGTTGCTCATCTCCTGCTGCCGTGTCCTCCACTGCTCTTTTTTAGCTGCCTACTCAGACAGGTCAAGAAAAAAGGGGAGTGCAGACTCAGAGACCAGAGAATTCAAGAAGCAAGTTGCACAAAATAAAACAAAACAAAACAAAACCCCCAAAATAGTAGACAAAAAGTGGAAGAGGGAGGAGCAAGTGAAGAGCAGCCTTGGTAGGGATGAAGTGAATTAGAGGAGAAATAGTTTTTACAGTTAAGGCGCACAACTTTAGGGCAAGCATTCCAAGTATGTTCTACTCTGTTCTCCTCTTTTCAACGTTGAACCAGTCAGATGCTTACAAAAATTGTGCAGTTTCAGTGTAGGAATACAACTTTGCCTTGGAGAGTTGTGCTGTATTTCAATTGTGCAGATTTTAAGGCTGTGCAGAGTTGAAAAAACAGTGAATACTTTCGCAAAGTAGTCGAGGGGCTAATCTGCACTGAAGATATAATGCAGTTTGACACTGTTTTAGCTGTCATGGTTCAATGCTATGGAATCCTGAGATTTGTAGTTCTGTGAGATAGTTAGCCATCTCTGTCAGAGAGCTCTGGTCCCACAAGAAACTACAAATCTCAGAATTCCATAGCACTGAGCCATGGCAGTTAAAGCAGTGTCAAACAGCATTATTTCTACAGTACAGATGCTGCCAAATGATCTGGAGTATGTCGCACAGGAGAGGGAAATGAAACTTGTCTGAAAATTGGCCAGATGAGTACCACAGATTTGTACCTGACTTTTCATAAATCAAAAGGTTGCTATTATTATTCATTCCAGTGTCAGTTTCACATTTACATTTCCAAAGTGCAAGCACGAAAGAGCAAAAACAATTTAGCCTCCATCTGTACTAGAAACAGCACAGATAAAGATAAAAGTATATTTATAAATTATGTATAAATCTCAAAGTTGGGGCAGAGGGGTTATATGTCAAATAATGACATGCTATTTCATAGAACAGAATATGGAGAAGCAGATTGGTTCCCGATCAACTAAAAGGTTGGACAAGGCTGCATTCTATCACCCTATCTGCATTCTGTCACCCTATCTGTTTGTCAACTTGTATGCAAAAAATATCATAAAAAGAGGAAGGTTAGACCCAGAAGAAGGAGGAGTGAAGATAAGAGTAAGGAACATCAACAATCTTAAGTATGTGGATGACACTATATTATTAGCAGAAAACATCACAGATTTGGAGCAATTACTAAGGAAAGTCAAGGAAGAAAGTGCAAAGTCAGGCTTAATGCTGAAGAAAAATAAAGACCACAGAAGAAATACCTAAATTCAACCTAGATAATGAGGAAATCAAAATAGTTGAAGAGTTCTCGTATCTAGGATCAAACACTGATCAGAGTGGAGACTACAGTCAAGAAATAAGATTAGAAATGGGAATGGCAGTGATGAAAGAACTAGAAAAAAGATCTTCTACAACTGAGCACTAAAATGAGAATCATTCAAGTCATAGTCACCATCACCATATACAGATGTGAGAGTTGGACAGTGAAGAAAGGTGAAAAGAAGAAAATCAACTCATTTGAAATGTGGGGTTGGAGAAGAGTGCTGAGGATACCGCGGACAGCCCAAAAGACAAAACAGGTCCTTGAACAGACCAAGCCTGAACTCTCCCTGGAAGCAAAGATGATCAAACTAAGTCTATCTTACTTTGGCCACATCATGAGAAGGCATCAACCACTGGAAAAGACAATAATGCTAAGAAAGGTAGAGGGTAATAGAATGAGAGGGAGACTGCATGCCAGATGGATAGACTCAATCAGGAAGGTCATAAGTATGAATTTGCAGGACCTGAGCAGAGCAGTGGAGGATAGGGGGTCTTGGAGATGTCTTATCCACAGGGTTGCCATGAATTTGGGTCAACTCGAGGACAGTTAACAACAATTTTTTGGTTCTACACACGCAATATTGGAGGTTATTTTTACATCTGTAAACCTTACAAACTGGTGGGTGTACATATACATGCATACATGCACCTACCCAACCACTCACACAGGTACACCAAGCAGTGCTTTGATGAACTAAACCCTCTAGCAAAATAATCATTTATGGAGTCCAATGAAAATATGCAGACGTCATCGTCAACTTTTGCACAGAGGGAAAAATCTAATGGCTTGTTCTGTTCTCAGACTAATTTATGTACTGTCCACTAGTATAATTCTACTGTAAGTTGTTGCCTTTTCCTCTTTTATAAACCTACCTTCTATTTTAACCTGTACAATCTAACAATAAAGTGAAACACTAAATGTAGGCCAAACTATTTCTTTGACTCATCAGAGTATATATGACATGTAGTTGTTTGTGGGGGAAACCATGCAAAGCAAACAAACATTTATGATTATTTTTCAAGAAACATCACCACTTTAATTCCTGTCCAATATTATATAAGCTGATATGCTCGGCTACGTTTGTGTTTCTATTATTACCAATTATACTCCCTCAATTGTACATTTTTGCTATTAGGGATTAGTTTTAAAAGATTCCCCGTTTATAACTTGCATTTGAGTTTTAAATGCAAGCTTGACAAAACACACAAGGAAAAAAACTTGTTAAAAGCAAAAAGAGGGGCCTCTAGAGTGAAGATTTTCCATTAGAACACATTAATATTTGATGGATGGACCTAAATTGGAAGCATCTAACTTTCCAACATCAACATGCCACATGTTTTAAAGACATACCCAATACAAGCCTTTAGCACAACTTAATAATCTTAATTACCCTATTTTATCTGAACAAAAAGTATCTAAATGTTTTTAAAGTGAATATTTACATCAAATATTTTAATAAACAGCAAAGAAGGGAAAATACCTAGATTGATTTTTTTACATTGTCCCTCAAATTCAGATTTTATCAATATGACATGCTTGAATTTGTTTTGATGAAACTTAAGAACAGATTGGCCTACATTTATATATTCATAATATCTGACATCTGTTTTAATAGATAGTGGATCCTCTTAAGAACAAAAAGACAAAGGACTGGGCTTGTAGTCCATTTCTAAGTGGCAGCCAAAGCTCCTTTACTTTACAACAAAGATAAATTTTGCAGCTAGAGTGCAGCCTATGTTTTATTTAAATTTTCTTTTCATTCTTCTATGCTGATAGATTGAAACAAAACAGGAGTGAGTTGACACAGGTTCTTTTATCCCTTTGATGGATACAGAAGCTAAATGATTCATTACACACACACACACACACACACACACACACACACACACACACACACTGCTTACAGGCAATACACTTAAATCAATGCTTTAAAAAATCAACTGAAGTCTAATCCTAACCTGCTCCTTGCATCCTGCAAGAATTGAAGTTCAACCTAATGTTAGCTTAGCTGACTGCTCCCACTGCTGGCAGCCTCACCCCATGCAGCCTTGCCAAACTTGGATTTAATCACACCGCTGTTTTCAGAAATTCTAAAATGCGAAACTGGTCATTTGCTACATAGAAATCAACCTGTCCTAGCCTGATACCATCCGGGTGTGTTGGACTACACTTTCAATCAATCTAGCCAATTTGGAAAGGACTATCAACAATTAACTAAAATATTAAAATTGAATGGCCTTTATGCATGTCAATGGTTGTATCTTATTAAGGGGAGGGAGGGAAATACACATTGTGTCCTGCAATGTTATCTTCATATATGCAAGAGCAAACCTTTAAACTTTGGAAAAAGAATTTCCTTCCTGCATAAGTAAACCCCCCCCCCCCAACATTAGAGTTGTTAAGATCAGAGAAGTTTCTCAGTAGGAGTAGATAGCTGACAGGTTTTTCAAAAAGCTGGGAGATGTTACTTTTTAAGACTATAGTTCCCAGAATCCTGCCAGCTAGGACGACCTGGCTTCAAAACCTTTACTGTACATCCAAGCAGTACAGTTGGCCCTCTGTTTTTGCAGGGATTCGTTCCAGACACCCCCACCCCCCACTGTGAAAACAGAGACTCGCCATTCAAGCCCACAGACTTGAATAGGGTGCTCTCCTGTGGGTGCGAGCCCCATTGATTTCAACGGAGGTCGCCCCTCTGTGAATATGCAAAACCGCAGGCTTCAAATTCGCAAGAACGGAGGAGCAACTGTATATATTTTGGGCTGTGTTCCAGTAGTGAACACACACTTCTACCCCTTCTTCTCTTCTTTTGCTAATTTTTGTTGTTGCTCCCAGTTCCTTTTGTGCAGGTCTGGTACATTCCACTTAAGTATCCAATGCCCTCAAAGAATCATCTTAATGTGTGTGTGTGTGTTTGTGCAGAAATCAGTGTTACATAGGTTCCATCTCCTTTCTCACTCTTAGTTACTGCAGCATGTTTGACTGGGTTGTGATAGTGTATCTCTTAATAAATTATGAGAGTGTTGTTGTTTTTTAAAAAGAAGTGTTAAAATGGAACGGGCGCAGAATTCACTAGATAACCATTTGTAAAAAAACAACACAGAAAGCTGCAAGCAACTACAGTGAGCTGGAAATATTGACTACACCTGGTCATATCTTCATAAAGGTGAAGACAGACCCTTAGTGTCTGTCAGCTGCTGGCTATCACAGATAACAAATGTAAAGAGTTTACTTCAAAGATGTTATATCAAGAGAGTGTTATAATAAAATCCTTTAATCAACAGACAGACAGACAGACAGTCTGGGGGAAGGAATTATATAGAAAAACTTCCTTATACTATTAACGTATTGAGAATCAATATAGCTGAGTAAACAATCAGCACAAGGCACACAAAAACAGCTTATAACACATACACACACATACACACTGCCACAAGGCAAAGACTGTTTGTAGATGGCAGTATTAGTGATAGGATTCCTTTCATCACACACATTTGGGTTCTTTTCATCACATACACTTTTTTTAAAAAAAAGACTATATATCAAGTGATTGTGGTGGGTGATATAAATTGTTAGTTATATAAACTGATATAAAGTTATTTGGAACAAAATAACTATTAGGTATAGAACTGTATAGAGTCAATGTGGTGGAAAGGATCGAGTCATGGTCCTGGATTAAAAAGATCCCAGCTGAAACCCTTGTTCAGCCATAATGGGTAATGTGTGACTTGAGGCTATTAACTGCAATGGGAGAAACACAATTTGAGAGGAGGCCTCAGTGCATTATCAAGGGCACAGGGGAATATATATGTGTGTGTGAGAGAGGCACAATTTGATATATCTTGCTAGCTACCATTTTCAGAAAAAGAGTGGAAGTCTAAGAAACAAGATGATACCATGGGGAACTAAGGGCCTCAGCAGACGGAGGCCCCGGAGACGCCGCGGGTCGGAGCGCCGCCGGAGTTCAGCCTCCGGACCGCGGCGCTCCTGCGGCGCATCTAAAAGGAGCACCAAATTGGCGCTCCTTTTAGATGTAAGGGAAAGTGCGCCCTAAAAGCGGCGGGCGCACTTTCCCTGGCTCAAACGGCGCAGCGCATGTGGACGCTGCGCCGTGAGGTCATCCCCGGTGCGCCGGCCGTGCGGACGGCCGGCGCTTCTGGGGGCGACCTCGGGGAGAGGAAGGGGCGCCGCTCGTGCGGCTGCCCCTCCTCTTCCCTGCCCGGAAGACGACTCTTTTAGTCGTCTGCCGAGGCCCTAAGATGGATTAGACCAGCCAAATACTTGGGTTCATGGTGACATCTCAGCTCTTAGTGTTTCTGGATGATGTCAGTTATGTAGGTCACAGCATGGAAGTTACTTTTTTGGACTACATACTGCAGAATATTCCAGCCAGCATGACTGACTGACCACTTGGTTTCAATGTTGTAGTTAAATAAGCAGTTATTGCCTGCTCCATCTAGATGGAGTCCAGCTTCAGGACTGTTTATATGATGAAGACAGCTTTGTAAACCTCTCAGTGCGTGATGCCAAAAGAATGAATTACATGTAATTCTATTTTCCTCTACATCCAAATCTAAGAATGATGTTTAAATCATAACTTGGTGTCTGAGTATTCTATTTAGTTTCAAATTCAGATTTTTAAAAATATATTCAACTAATCATGCTACAATTGTTTTGTTACAACCTGAGAAATGTGGTCATTGCTTCTATAGTTCTGAGTAGAAAGTGAAACTGATTAAAATAGAAACAAGAGTGAAACTGTTCTGTCCCTTCTACTGTGCAAAAGTACCAGAAACACAGCAGTCTGGGGAACGTAGTATTGAAAAACACCTCAGCAAATTCCTCCCAGCTTGAGGTGTGCAGAGGGGGGCTCTAGGGCCATTTCAGCAGCCTTGACTTCTTACTCTCTTTTCCCCGGAGCTTGGTGGGCCAACCATGAATTAGTCAACCCAGGTTTTAAGAGTAAATTTTTTTGATTTACATTTCTTGATTTATAGTACAGTGGCCCTCCGTATCCACAGATTCTTCATCCATGGATTTCAACCACCCAGTTTGAATATATATATATATGTGTGTGTGTGTGTAGGGATGCAGTGGCTCAAGTGGTTAAGATGCTGACTCTGTTGATTGCATCATCAGCAGGTTAGCAATTCGAGGCCCAGATGCCACAGGATGGGGTGAGCTCCCATCATTAGTCCCAGCTTCTGCCAACCTAGCAGTTTGAAAGCATGCAAATGCAAGAAGATAAATAGGTACCACTTTGGTGGGAAGGTGAACAGTGTTCTGTGCAATCATGCTGGCCACGATCACAAAGTAGTCTCTGACAACGCTGGCTCTTTGGCTTAGTAATGGAAATGAGCACTGCCCCCTACGGTCAGGGAATACCTTTACATACATACATATATATTTCTACAGCAAACTTTGATTTTCCTATTCTATATAAGAGACACCATTCTATATGAGACCCCATTTTACTACATCATTGTATTTAATGGGACTTGAGCATCCATGGATTTTGGTCTCCATGAGGGATCCTGGAACCAAACCTCAGTGCATACCAAGGGCTCACTGTATATATAGTGAATACATTTTATTTAGAGAGGGCTCTGGCCTGTCAAAACTAAGTTGTTTGACTTACTGGTTTGTTTTTTATGGAAGTGTTTTATATTGTACTTTAGCTTACCAGTTGTTAGGAGACTCATGGGTACTGCTGTGTGGAAAGGGAGGATTAAAATTAAAATTAAATAAAAAAATCAGTTTAACAGCTTCCAATGTTTTTGTGGAGGTGGCAGGGAGATAACATGTAATAAATAAAGGGGATAAACAGTGTGTGTGTGTGCATGCACCTTCATGTTGTCTGTCAACTTACTGTGATCCTATGAATTTCACAGGATCTTCTTAGGCAAGGAATACTCAGAGATGTTTTGCCAGTTCCTTCATCTATATAGCTTACAGCACCTGATATTTATTGGTGGTCTCCCGTCCAACTACTAACCGGGGCTGACCCATCCTGGCTTGCAAGATCAGACAGGATCTGGTGATTTTGGATATTTTGGCCACAGGATAAACTATATTCATAACACAAGAAAACTGAACACTATTAAAAGTTGTGGAAAGTTAATGCTAGGCTTCTTATGATGTAGGGCAAAAGTACCAATGGAACACAGCAACTCTTTTTTTTATACAGTCCCTGAACTATTTAGCTTTACAATGGCAAAAACCGAATTGCACATGCAATCTTCAACATGGCATAAAAATGACTGCACACACTGATTTATGGTACTTTACAAAATGCTTTGGCATTTTAATAATAAAATAGTGAACTGTTAATTTTTGGTTCCCCTGCTAAAAAGAAAAAATATGTGCCATTTTATTAGTTTGTTGCATTTTCATCATTCTCTTTGTTAATACAGTGTTCTGTTCTTTGCTTCTAAGAGGCCCAAAGAGAATACATTGATAGTCAGGCATATAACTTCAGTAATAAATGAAATTATGGGAAACACTTAGGAAAATATGAGTTCAGCAAGTGAGGAAGCATGAAACAGGTGAAAGAATCCCAGACTAATCCGCTTAGATAAACATGTCATCAATACCTGACTTTATGAATTTATTCACCTGCACTCAGTTACTATGGAAACTATGATCATAAAATTGATCACAGTTTACTTGAAAACTTTCTAAAACAATAATCTGATTATCTCAATTTCCACACCAACACCAAACACCTGGAATAAAGCAGCTGAATCAAGAGATCACTATGGGGAGGACCCCCCCCCCCAACCAAACGACTGAAACCTTGTCTCTTAGTACAGTGAGCCTTCTATATCCACAGATGTTTTATCCACGGACTCAATCATCCATGACTAGATAATATTTTTAAAAATATATAAATTCCAAAAAACAAACCATGATTTTGCCATTTTGTACAAGGGATGCAATTTTACTACTCCTTTGCATATAATGGGACTTAAGCATCCACAGATTTTGGTATCCCTGGAACAATTCCCCAGTGGATACCAAGGGCCCACTGTATGAGCATTTTAAAACATGGAAGCATTTTGCAAATGGTAAGTTTGTCTTTTGTTGGAAAAAAAAAAAAGACCCAGGGGAGCAGCTTTGCCCTAACTCACATCACCAGTACTGTCAATTCTGATGGAGCTCCTAAGAGTTTTCAGCAGGATTCTTTCCTAGCTCCACCAACTATTCCCTTTTTCTCTCTCATCCAAGTATTAAGCAAGATCAAATCTGCTTAGTTTCTGAAATCAGACAAAATCTGATAAGTTGAGGGTAGTTTATAGAGCTGTTGCTTAATTCATATTTTACTCTGCTTAAATACCCTATACAGTGGGCCCTTGATATCCTCTGGGATTTGCTTCCAGGACCCCCCGTGGATACCAAAATCTGTGGATGGTCAAGTCCCACTAAATACAATGGCGCAGTGAAATGGTGTCCCTCATATAAAAAGGTAAAATCAAAGTTTCATTTTGGAATTTATATTATTTTCCAATATTTTCAAGCTGTGGATGGTTGAATCCATGGATAAAAAAATCCGTGGATAAGGAGGGTTGGCTGGGAAAAATCCTATTATTTTAATATTGTGCAAAAAGAGCTCTCAGCAAAGCTTGCACATGACATGGTCTTAGAGAACTAGGCATCTATGAAGTTTTATTTTATTATAAAACCTTTTGGAGGACCTTTCTCAAGACTTCAAAGCTAATAATAATAATAATAATAATAATTTTATTTCTATCCCGCCCCTCTCCCGAAGCAATCAGGGCTACTTACAACAATAAAATACCACCATGTACAATCCTAGGGGGAAAAAACACCCACCCACCCATCCCTTAAAATAGTATTAAACATCAAACATTTTTAAAACAATAAAAGAACAGCCAACAATAACAATTACAGAGTCCTAATAGCAGGCAGGCAAGTTATAAATGTAGCAGAGGGTAGAGATAGGGTGGGCTCACTCCTTAGGCTGGGAAAAAAATAGTCAGGAAAGGCCTGCCGGAAGAGATCCGTCTTTACAGTTTTGAAGCTGTTTAAAATGGTAATCTGACGGATCTCGTCCAGCAGGCCGTTCCATAATCTGGGACCAGTTGCTGAGAAGGCCCTTTGGGAGGTTGCTGAGAGCCTAGTTTTAACTGGCTGAAGCAAATTCCTCCCAGAGGACTGAAGTGTGCGGGTTGGGATATATGGAAGGAATTCATGGGAATCCGATGGAGCCATAGAGATCATAATGAATGGGACCAATCTATCCATTTCAGGGGCTTGTTGCTGTATCTGATTGGAACACCTGTCCAGAATTAATGGGGTAGAAATCCTGAGTAAATAAGGCAGCCCCTCCATAGATGGTTCCTGTGCCAGGAGAAAGGTAGGATATAAATAAAACAAATAAATGTATGAATTTATTCATTATCTATATCCACACTGGGTTACTGAACAAAGATAGTGTCATTTCTTCTGCACAGAAGGAGGGTATATTGAGACATCTTTAGACACAAAATAATTTATTATGGAGGACATTTGAGTGACATAAGAATCCAATAAACGCGCATCATATTCTTGCCTTCATTTATTCCTTAATCTGGGATTAAGATTACTGTAGTGTGTTTGACTTTGTCATCAGTACATTTTCTTACGAAGTTTGGTAATAAAAATGTACCAAAAGGCTATGATAGCCAGCATGTTTTCATTTTAACAGATGGACAGTGCTTCAAGATCGTAAATGTTTGTGTTGAATCTATTAAGGTTAGATATTAATAGGAAGTAGACAGAATTCCAACAGTTTTATCCAGTCACAGATACAACAAATGCTATATAATTCACTTTGTGGTAATACTTCAAACAGGTTTGTTCAATGGGTAATTGTTCAATGCCAAACTTTTATGTCTAAATCCTGTTGGTTAACACCTCAAAAGAAACCAAGTAAATTCACTAGGCCTTTCATTCTGATTACAGTGTAAAAGCACATCATGACATCAGGCCGGAAAAGAACTTTTGAAATTAAAGAAAGCACTGCTTCCTGATTTCTTTTGGCCTATATAACACATGCTGATATATAAAACATGAAACACCAAAGAGGTGGGAGAAGGAGAACATCCAAACACTACTAAAATCTGCTTTAGTAAAGCAAACTAAATCTTGAAAATACAAATGAGAAAGTGTGATTTGCTAGCTTTGGTGAAAGAAGTAGGGTCGGGGGAGAGGGAAGGGAGAAGTTCACAGACTGCTAGGGACTGCCTGTAGATGTATCATGCCTAGAATTTCAATATCCATGAGAAACTATAATCTAAGGAAAGGACATTCTAAAACTTTATTTTTTTTCATTGCATGTTTCAACTATTGACAGAGAATTCTCTATGAACATTAGAAAATTCACTATTAAAGTTAGATCCTTCTCTCTCATGCACGCATGCCATTTCTTTAACCACAGCGGTCCCTTCACATTCGTTAGGGTTAGGGGCACAAGACCCTCATGAATGTGGAAAAACTGCAAATACCAAAAACACTATGTTTTTACCTGAGAGAATGCCTCTCTATGAATATCTAGGTCCTCCAGTGCAACTCTGTGGTCAACATCTGCCAGACATTGACCATAGAATTGTGCTGAAGGAGCTACAAGTGCCTAGTGGAGTGTAGCTTTGGTTAAAGTTGAAAATAGAGTTGCACTGGAGGACCTAGATATTCCTAGAGAGAACATACTAATACAATCCATGAATAATCAAATCCGCAAAAGTCAAATCCGCAAATGTGGAAGGATGAGTGTAGTTGCATTTACTCAATAGTAAGAGCAAGTGTGGTGTAGTAATTTGGGTGTTGGATTGAGCACCTGGAGAGCAGGGCTCGAATCCCAGATCAGTCATGGAAACCCCCTGAGTGACTGTGGACAAGCCACACTCTCTTAGCCCCAAAGGAAGGCAGCGGCAACCCCCCTGAACCAATCTTGCAAAAGAAAAAAGAAAAAAAGCCCCTGACAGGTTTGTCTTAGAGTCACCATAAATCAGAAATGATGAAAGGCACACAAGAGGAAGAAATCCCACAGCATTCAACAAGACTTATCCCCAGTAAGTAAGTTGCTTAGTTTTTTAGCCTTAATTTTTCAACCTTCTACCCTTGAAGATCAAATATTATTAAAGTAAAATTAAGAATATTCGTAACCTAGTATGATTACCAAATAAACGTTGTCAATAATGTTGCATTCCAGATTTAGGCTTAGAGCAAAACCACTGGAACCAAATGAATTTCACCTTACAAATGGCTAAGTTGCTATGCTGATTTCAAAGAGCTTGGTTTGAAGTATATCTGCGGGTATGTTTACACTTGTAGGAATACTCCAGGTTGCTCCTTACCTGCTCTCTCTTGCTATGGGTTTCCAGCTCTCGCACTGAATGATGAGCAGCTGATTTCTCACATAGCCTTCACTCATCATCCGGCACTGCTTCTGAGGTCAGAATGAGATGCCCAGTATTGACACTAGACACTTCATTCTGACCTCAGTGCGACTCACACCCACAGCAGCGGCACTGAACAAGTCACAGGTATCACAAATGAAAAGGCGCTGTTGCTGTGAAGAGAGGGGGAGGAAGTCCTAAATCAGGTGTCATGAAGATAATCTGGACTTGATTCAGGGTTTTGGCTCTGTATCATGTAAACAGAACACAGTGACGCCAGGGGGAATTGGGGTAAATCACCCATATAAACATGCCCTTAGAGTGGGTCCAACTGGGATGGCCAGTGGATTCATTCTTTGGGGCTAGTAGTCAATTTCCTAGCTTTACAGAAGCTTCTTTCAGCAATTCTGGTGCCAAACTTCTGTCAAGATAGGGTCCAGCACCAGAAGAGCTCCCATCCAACTTGGAGCAGATGGATCCAGCCTATAGCACTTCGGTATTTCAACTGTTTGTCAAACACTTCCTCAATGCTGAAATTGGTCCTGTTCAGCAAAGACTCTATTTTAATGAAAATCCCACAACAAGGATAGAATGTGAGGTCCTGAGTTATCCCAAAATGCAAAGAAAGATAGCAAATGGTCAATACCTTCTTATTTTTGCAACATGGCACTTGGGGTAATTTATTATAATTGACAAAAAGATATTTTTGCAACATGGCACTTGGGGTAATTTATTATAATTGACAGAATACCAATGAAATAATGAGACCTTTAATAGAAAAAAAATCTCCTCTCTTAAAGAGATAGGTAGAAATATAGTCAAACAAAGTAAGGAAAGAAAAGTGGGCAAGAGGAATGAGACTGCAAAAATGTCCTCCAATTGTACTTGGATAGTGTAGATTAAATAATTAAAGCTGCAATTCAATGACTGGTTATATGTGAATAAGTCCTACTATATACTTACTTTTTAATGGGCATGCATAGGATTACACTACAAAGGAAGAATGCCAAATACAAATTAATGCTTCTGATTAAAAAAAGAGAGTCAAATTGTGATTTTTTTTTCATCTTTGTCAGAGGTTGCAACATTTTCATTAAATAATAATGAAAAATCTCTCAGTTTTTCTATTTTTCATTTGTACTACTTAAAATGGAGAACATTCCTTCTACTATTTCTTAATTTCTTAAAAATCTTAATTTGTACCGTGGCTTGGCCTCAGGTTCTTCTCCCCACCTCTCCACTAGCAAGGAAGAAAAAACAGATTCTCTTACAAGAGGAAATAGTGATAAAAGTTTTGCATACTGTCCAATATACCTTGAACTTCAAGGCTAATAACCAGCCTGGGTGGAACTAGTGAAATGTCATATCAATGACAATTGGCTACCTACAAACAACTCATTCATGAAGTTATCCCCAGTTTCTTGACTGGTGCTTAGAAGAAAGCAAGTTGAAATGTATATTCTTTATAAACCGAGACTGCAAAAATTTAACACAGTAGGCATGTGTTTTACAGTTTTTGCCACTATATAGAAATCACTTGCATGCAGATCTTTTTGTCTCTATGTTGCTACAGCTCTAGTCAAGCAAACCTCTAGAGCCTTCTTGCCACAACACATCTTCCTAAAGTGCACATGTCTAGCAATGGCTTTTCAGTAGCAATTGTGGACATTTGGAGTTTTAACTGCGGAGTCCCAGTGCTTAACCACGCTACTCCCTGAACATTTGGAAAGTCTCTAAAGCTTTTAAGAGGGGGAGGAAAACTGTTGCATGGGCTTTGTTGATGAAACTGACCACAGTTCACTGGAACCAGCCTGATCAGATAAATAAAATGAAAGCAGACGGTTCTGGAAATTATCTTGAAAGCTTTCCATTAGACTGTACCAGGGGTATTCACTAACAACAGCCAAGTGCCCAGGCTGGTGTAGAGTAACCCTTAGCCAATATTAATATGCATCTTCCAAACATTGTAAGGGTATCACCACAGCTACTTCATTGGATACTGAATAAAGATCTTTGGGTGAAATGTTGTTTTTGCCAAAAATACTCCATTTATTATTATACTAATACTTTTTAATGTTGCAGCGGAATGCTAGAAAAACAACTGAAACACTGAAAAGGGAGAAATGCCATCAGGAAACTGGAACCAAAAACTGAAATCAACCAGAATGTTGAATGAGTTTTTCTAAAACAGCACATTTACAGGCAGCATTAAATTACCAACTAATTATAATGGGAAGAGGATCTGATCACACTCAGACACTCAAACCCACAATTCATGGATTTTCAAAAATAATAGTGGGTTATGTCCATGAAAGTCTCACTGTTGATCAGTTGGTAGGCCCAGTAAGAGCTTGGAAAATTAATTTTGGGGGTACAACTCCCATAGCCATTCAAAAAAGTAACTTTTCTAAGCTCTGAATCAAGTCAGTTTTCATAGTCCTGATGTAGAGTAAAGAAGAGGAGAAATTCTTTCAACGGTTATTCCAAAAACTGCACTGGCTGCTTTGAGGCCAAGATTAAGGTTTTTGATATTACCATATATACTCGACGATAAATCAACCTCATGTGTAATTTGAGGCTAGGTTTTGGGGCCAAAAGTATGCATTTTAATACGTCTCATGGATAAGTTGATGGTAAAATTTAGGGGCATGTAACAAAGGATGTAAATGACAAAGCAAAGGAAAGCAATGCCAAAGAACATAAAATCCAGCAGGCATTACAGATTGTGCTCACCCTAAAGGCTGGATAGATGAGATAGTAGAGGGGGCTCAGTGCTTCCGGCACAGATTGCACTCTTGCTTTTCACCAGGGGATGATTCCCTTTTTAATAAGAGTTGAAGACTCTTTCGCTGACCTGTGGATAAGTTGACTCAGGTTTTTTGGGTCAATTTTTTGACTAAAATTTCTAGACTTATACATGAGTATATACAGTAACCTTTAAACCCTAAACAATGTAGGACCAGAAACCTTGAGAAAATGCAGACCAGCTCAGTTTTTCTGGTTAACACCTAAGGCCCATTTGATTGTGCCACATTTATAAAAGTCCATCTGCAAGAACCAGGGGAATAATTTAGATCACACTGTTGTTAAGTACTAGATCCCATCTAATCTTGGAAGCTAATCAGGTCAGGCCTGGTCAGTATATGCATGCATCATTTAACAAAGTCTCTGAATTCAGCTCCTTTTGACAAAATCTTTATATGTATATCCAACCAGGGCCTTGTTTTGTTTGGTTTTTTTAGCATTGTAAGATGGTGAAGGACAGCTGGAGGAACACGCACTTTTGGTGCTCGATTGCAACAATGTTTCTGCAATATTTTGCTCTGGTGCCACAGCAAACTACAATTCCCAGAATTCCATAACATTGAGCCATGGCAGTTAAAGTGGTGTCAAACCGGATTATTTCTGCAGTGCAGATGCAGCCAAAGACAGGGGAATTCACTGAAATGGATAAATTGGCAATTTTGACCAGGGAGAAATCCTTTGATATTTTTTTAGAAGGCTGGGAAATGTTTATTTCCTTTATACAATCACAATGGGGATATACACTGGTTTTAGGTTTTGCAAAAACAAATTACCGTATATACTTGTGTGTAAGTCGAGAAATTTAGGTCAAAAAATTGACCCAAAAAACTGTGTTGATTTTACATGGGTCAATATAGTACTTCATCCTGAGCCTCTCCCCAGACGGTTGCCTCTGCGGGGGAAAGACCAACAAGGGACAAGCTGGGAAGGGCAATCGGTTGCCCATAGCCTCTCCCAGCTGGGCTCCCTCCTTAAGTCTGACCCTCAATTTATCTACAGATCATATAAAAATTCACAATTTTGGCCCCAAAAATTGACCTTGACTTATATACAAGGTTGATATATAGTCGAGTATATACGGTAATATCATGTATATATTAGAAGCACAAGGTATATAAATTGATTTGAGGATGTATAGGACATAAAAGGTTGTAACCACCATTCAAGGAAGGGGGATGTCATTAGGGTATATGCTTAGGTATCAGGCTTGTTAACGTTTTTGTAATGGTATGGTTTGCTTTAGTAGTACTTTTAATTTATATATAAAACTAGTTTGTGTGTTGTAAAAAACAAAAACAAAATGTTTCTGTTTACTTATGCAAGGCTTACCTAATCTGTTGGTTTCATTTAATATGTGCATATTATTGGTTTTGAATTTTAAAAAATTACTGAAACATGTTGACTTTTTTTTTTTGTGCTGCAGGAACCCATCCCTATTCTTTCCATGTTATTTTTGCCTCTGGTACCAACTTTTTTGTTAAAGAAATAATGCCCAGGAACAAATCTATTTCTTCAACTGAGGTACATCTAAACTTGGATGGGGAACCACCAAGGAACACCAGGTGTTGTAGGCTATATTTCAGAGGAAGGAACTAGCAAAACTACTTCTAAGTATTCCCTGCCTAACAAAATGCTATGAAATTCATGGAGTCATCATTAAGTCAACAGATGATTTGAAGACACATACTCGCCCAAAATATCCAATATTGTAATAGACTACGCGATAGTCACTAGCACATGGCGACCCTAGAAATTTCAGCATAAAGCAATTATTTGACCCCAGTTCTGTGTAGTTCATTTATAGGTTGAGTCTCCTTTATCCAGAATTCCGATGTCTGAAATACTCCAAAATCCAAAACTGCCCACATGGGTGGCTGAGATAGCGACACCTTTGCTTTGTGATGGATCAGTGTACACAAACTTTGTTTTATGCACAACATTAACAAAAATATTGTGTATACAGTCTTCCCTCCGTATTCACAGGGGTTAGGGGAACAAGACTCCCACCAATACAGAAAATTCGTGAATAGAGCCGGCCCCGTCCACCTTCTCTCTCCTTGGGACAGCTGCTGGTACTGTCCCAAGGAGGAGAGAAGGTGGGCAGAGCCAGTGCTCAGCTGCCTTGGCCCCTTCTCTCCTCCTTGGGATAGCTGCTGTCAGCTATCCCAAGGAGAGAGAAGGTGGACGGGGCCGGCTCTATTCACGAATTTTCTGTATTGGTGGGAGTCTTGTTCCCCTAACCCCTGTGAATACGGAGGGAAGACTGTATACACAATATTTTTGTTAATGTTGTGCATAAAACAAAGTTTGTGTACACTGATCCATCACAAAGCAAAGGTGTCACTATCTCAGCCACCCATGGGCTTTGCCCACCTTCTCCCTCCTTGGGATAGCTGCTGCCAGCTGTCCTAAGCACCTGTGACTGTAAAATTACCTTCAGGCTATGTGCATAAGGTGTTTACGAAACATAAATTAATTTCATGTTTAAATTTGGGTCCTATCTCCAAGGTATCTCATGATGTATACGCAAATATTCCAAAGTCTGAAAAAATCCAAAATCCAAAATATTTCTGGCTCCAAGCATTTCAGACAAGGGAGACTCAACCTGTACAATCTACTACAGGGTCTTTCATATTTATGCCTGCAGAAACTGTCACAAAGAGAAAACAGAAATAGTACCACCCAACTAGAACAGACTCACTGAATTGATTAGAACTAGGTAAGCCAGGCTTATATCACTTCCACTGATTCAAAAGATCACCTCCAGTTGGGAGCAGCAATTGGATTTAGGTCAAGGTCATCAATGTGGCAACACAGCCCATTCATAGTAAATTTAATGGAATGGTTTTGGGGGGGGAGATGTAGGAGAGCGAGGTTGACGAGGTTAAAGCATTTCAGTTTGGAAACATTTACAGCTCATCACCGAGACACACATATTTACCTGTGAACAAAACAGGCACCCTTTTATTAAATGCAAAGACACCACTTGAAAAATTCATAAGATCTGTTTCACACATTAGGAATTCAACCAGAAAAGTGTATAGTTAAAAAAATGACAAAAGATTTGTTCTTATAGTTGATAAAAAATTTATACCAAGGCATTCAAGTAAAGTTACTTTCTGTGTTCTGATTTAATGAATCATTTGAGCAGTATCTGGCTGGGGTGACACTGATGTAAGGCTCACTGAAGCCTGCTCTAATGCCTACTGGTATAGCCTTCCTTGGGACAACAAAAGCAGAACAATGTGTCAGACTGAAGCAAGATCAAAGTAAGAGCAATTCTGGAATGCTACGAGGTTGGCCTACAACATAGTCTGATCTGTGAATGACTGGTAAGCACATTCTCCCTCCTATAGACTCCAATGACCCAGCAAGCCCAAAAGAAGGAGAAGCAGCAGGGCGGCAATAAAGAGCCTCGGAAATGAGATTTTTGCAGTCTTGTAATTCAAGCTGAAAGCTGTACAAAGATTGCTTGATGGTTTCACCTCGACTAAAAGGCAGGCCGTGACACTTCTTTTCCACCCCCAAAGCCACCAGTGATTTCTTCTTTTAAAAAACACAACACAATACAAGCCATCACTCCAGTTAATAATAAATGCCCATTTCAAAGGTATGGGTTCTTTAAAAAAAGTATTTGAAGGCTGCAACATCTTTTTCTCTCTTGTCATTTAACTTTAAGAGCAAGATCCATGAATACAAGAACAATCTTGAGAATATGATTGTCTCTTGCTGCTTCCAATCAGGGGTTGTTTTTGTTTTCTGTTGTTTTTTGCAAATGGCCTGAAGTTGCAAGACTTCATGGGCAGGAACTGAACAGGATCAGCAGTTATCATGCAGCCTGGACAGTAACTGGATCCCAGCTACATCTTTAATTTGGTGATACTTAAGTTGCCTGAACTGGGAAGTGTTTGGAAAAGTTAATTTTTGAGATGACAATACCCAGTATCCACAGTGGCTGGTGGATTATGAGTGTTATATAGTCCAAAAAGTAACTTTCCCAAGCTTTGACACTTTGTACATGTATCTCTGTGTGTAGGAGGTTGAGGCAGGGGAAAAGAAATGTAGCATGAGAAATACTCAAATATTTCTTTATATTAACCCACATTTTCATAGTTATATGTAAAATAAAGAACCACCTGTACTTTGAAAACTTCACTTAGGACACTTTTCTATAGTTGTAATTCCCCAGGGCACACACACTGAAGGCTTCAGATCTGGAGTGTTGATGAATTTTCTAATTAAGAAATTAAAAATCAATTGTTTTGTTCACACTAAATCTAACAAGGGCTTAGCTGCAGCATCTGTCTTGAAAGACAAGGCTTACTCCTGGAACATATGAAGCAAAAGAAGAAAACAGTGAGTTGGAGCACACACACAGTGTCAAATTCAATCTGTCATCCTAGCAACAGATACATAGTGGGTCAGAGAACTTTGTGGAGAATTTTGGATGCTGACCCACCAGCCCTTCTCATTTTAGAAGTAAAGTGCTAACTCAGACTCAACTGGAGAACACTTACATAACATAATCAAAACACTGGTATAAATCACACAAGAGAATGCATAATTAAAACGACACAAACATAAACAAAATCAGCTTGGATGGGTCTCACTGAAAGTGTGTAGTTGAAACCAATTACAGCCCTGTGGCAATGCTGCTTTTTGAAAATAATTATGTCAACACTTACACATGAGGAATTTAAAAGGAACAAGTTGTGTTGGACTACAAGCCCATCATCTCATTAACTGAAATTACGGGACCACCCGACAACACTACAGGCTCTTTAGCACATTTTTTATATCTCCAATTCTAAACAGGTTAATTGAAAGTACAACAACATTATTCAAAATCCACAAAACAGTGATACCTTTATTCTACCAACCAAAATGCATAAAATACATGCTGTAAGCTTTCAAAGCTCCACTGGCTTCTTCATCAGGAAAAGAAGTTAAAAATCATATTCAAGCTACCCCTGAATATGATTCCAGGTTAATGGAAAGTTCAAGAAGAAATGAATTCTACTAGAGTACTTACACAGATAGCAACACAATGGCAATCAGGGTCCATACTGGTGTTTTGTGGATAATATTTGCATTTGTTAACCTGGAAAACAAACAAACAGCAAAATCAGCTTTATCAGCATCTGTATTTCTGAAGTTGTTAGAGCAGAGTGGGTCAAATTATACCAAAGTAAGGGCCGGAACAGATAACTACCAAAGATGTATTGGGGCTGTGACAAACACATGCTGTGGCCTCAATCTGCTCTGAACCCGGCCCAAATAGGAGCGGAAAAGATGTGCTTTTGGGTGCTCCAGCAGCATGCAGCGTGTAGACACCGCGCTGCTGGAGCATCTTGAAGCCGCCAATGTCTGGGTGGCCAGCCAACCGGCCGGTTTTCAAGTGACATCTGGGCGTCATTGAAGAGTGCAGTGTGTACACTCTGTGCTCACAAGGCACCCGGAAGCAGGCTTAAAAGGGCCGTCTCTTTTGGCCCTATGTTTAGCTTTTTACATTTGTTTGTCTGATATATTATGGTGTTGCTCATATCCATCCATAAAAATATCTATGTTGGGGCAGCTGGTGGATCTGCCACTGCAGGGTTCTTTTTGTTTTTTAATTCATTTATTTAACTTATAATAAGGTGGCTTATAGCACAGATTACCGTATTTTCCAGCGCATAAGACGACTTTTTGACCCTGGAAAAGGGTCTCAAAAGTTGGGGGTTGTCTTATATGCCGGGTAGAGGAGGAGGAGGATGAGAACCGGGGAGGAGGGAGAAGAAGGGAGGAGGATGAGGAAGAGGGGAGGAAACGGAGGGATCCCAGGAAGAGAAGGGGTTGCAAAAAAGGAGAGAAAATGGAGCAATGAAGGCAAGAGAAGGGGTTGCAAAAGGAGAGAGAAAACGGAGCAATGAAGGCAAGAGAAGGGGCTGCAAAAGAGGAGAGAAAACGGAGCAATGAAGGCAAGAGAAAGGGTTGCAAAAGAGGAAAGAAAACGGAGCAATGAAAGCAAGAGAAGGGGTTGCAAAAGGAGAGAAAACGGAGGGATCTCAGGAAGAGAAGGGGTTGCAAAAGAGGAAAGAAAATGGAGCAATGAAGGCAAGAGAAAGGGTTGCAAAAGGAGAGAGAAAACGGAGGGATCCCAGAAAGAGAAAGGGTTGCAAAAGAGGAAAGAAAATGGAGCAATGAAGGCAAGAGAAAGGGTTGCAAAAGGAGAGAGAAAACGGAGGGATCCCAGGAAGAGAAGGGGTTGCAAAAGAGGAAAGAAAATGGAGCAATGAAGGCAAGCGAAAGGGTTGCAAAAGAGGAAAGAAAACGGAGCAATGAAGGCAAGAGAAAGGGTTGCAAAAGGAGAGAGAAAACGGAGGGATCCCAGGAAGAGAAGGGGTTGCAAAAGAGGAAAAAAAATGGAGCAATGAAGGCAAGAGAAGAGGTTGCAAAAGGAGAGAGAAAACAGAGGAATCCAGCAAGAGAAGGGGATGAGAAAGATGAGAGAAAATGGAAGAATCCAAGCAAGAGGAGGAAGAGGATGGGGGGGGGGGGGGCAGAAAAGAAGGAAGCCACTTCGAAGATTGTTGTTGTTGTATGCCTTTGAGTCATTTCCAACTTATGGCAACCCTAAGGCGGCCTTATCATGGTGTTTGCTTGGCAAGGTTTCTTCAGAGGGGAGTTTTCTGTTGCCTTCTCCTGAGGCTGAGAGAGTGTGACTTTCTCAAGGTCACCCAGTGGGTTTCATGGCCAAGTGGGGACTCAAACCCTGGCCTCCAGAGTCATGCTCCGATACTCAGACAGGGTGACCAAATGTCTTAAATGCAAAGGAGGATGACTCACTACAAAAAATGTAGGACACACAAGAAAAAAATGTAGAGAAAGCTAAAAACATAAATGTAAAACCATGCTTCTTGCGCTATGCTCAAAATGGAGGACGTTTTGGAATTCCTCCTGGAGAGAGGGTTGACATGGAGGGCATGTCCTGGAAAAGAGGAGGCTAAGTAGCTCATCGAATTACAAATCCAAGAGCTCTCATAATATGGAGCCATGGCAGTTAAAGCTGTGTCAAACTGCATCAGTTCTGCAGTATGGATGCAGCCTGAGTCTGCACTGCAGAAATAATGCAGTTTGATACTGCTTTAACTGCCATGGCTCCATCCTATGGACTCCTAGGATCTGCAGTTTGCTTTGTGGTACCAGAGCTCTCTGACAGAAAAGGCTAAATATCTCACAAAACTGCAAACCCCAGAATTCCATAGCCTTGAGCCAGGGCAGTTAAAGTGGTGTCAAACTGCTTTAATAAATTTCTGCAATGCATTTGAATTAAAATTACCATACTGAAATTAAATCTGATGTTTTGTTTTTTAATTTTTATTTGGTGTGCGTTGGAAGGGGGGGTCGTCTTATACGGCGAGTATGTCCCAAACTCTATATTTTGACTGGAAAAGTTGGGGGTCGTCTTATACACCTGGTCGTCTTATACGCCGGAAAGTACGGCAAAACAAAATACAGCTAAAACACAATTACTATATTTTTTAAAAATTAAATATTCTTGCTATTAAAACAGTTTAAAAACTATTAAAACATGATGAGAATAAAAATATAGCACACACAGAGGCATGCATAAGCAGCAATTTATGTATTCAGAACAGAAGTAGAGAATCTCATGTAGAAAGCTTGAAAAACAGCAAACATACCCTTTAAGCATGATAAAGACATGGTAGTAGTCCAAGATTTTCTAAACCTTGGCTCAGTCATAAATCAAAATGCAGACTGCAGTTAAGAATTCAGAAGACGACTAGAACTTGAGAAGGCTAAAGGAACTAAATAAAATCTTTTAGTGCAAAGATACATAATTGAATACCAAAGACAGGATCATCCATGCCATATTTTCTACTGGTGGTGGAGAGTTCTGTGGACAGCCAAAATGTTCACTAATGGGCCAGAATGATCAAGCATGAACTCTCCCTAGAAGCTAAAATGGCCAAACAGAGGCTATTATGGTTTAGCTATATTATGAGACAACACGGATCACTAGAAAAGACAATATCGCTTGGTAAAGTGGGAAGCAGCAAGAAAAGAGAAAGGGCACGTTAAGGTGGAGAGACTCAATCAAAGAAGCCACCACCCTGCATCCACAAGACCTGAGCAGATATGATGAGAGTGTCTTGGAGGTCCCTCATTCATAAAGTTGCAATAAGATGAAACCAACTTGACAGCAATTAACACCTACCCTTTAAGCAGAGATGTATCAATTGTTTCAACTATAAAACCATAACCATAAAATTGTATTCTAAAACAATTCTAAGGGTTAGGACACTGGTTAGGTAGCCAGTTATTCGTTGATAGTTTTTAAAATAAAGCTTTTTAAAGAATTTACAATAGAAGCTTGATGAAAGCCCATTTTTACAAAGTACAAATCAGCTCAAGCAAATGGATGATGTGGTTTTTACTGCAATACAATACAATGAATCTTAATGTATTTTGAGCCAATGTCATCACACTGGTGTTGAGGAGAAAGATATGAAAAGCATGCACTGCTGCGGTTGAAAGAGACCCAAGTTTTCAATCAAACAGAATCTTGAACAGACAGAATCTGTGAAAGATGGCCATCCTTTCACGCACTCCAGAGTTGACTATTGCCGTATTTTTCGCCATATAAGACGCTCCGGCATATAAGACGCACCCAATTTTAAAGGAGGAAAATCTAGGAAAAAAAGATTCTTAACCAGGGGTAGGCTACCTTTGCCCTTTAAGGGCCGAGGGACTTCAGCTCCCAGAAGCCTCAGCCATGTTGGCCAATAGTCCCATGTTGGCCAATAGCTCCTGGGATTCTGGGAGCTGAAGTCCCTCGGCCCTTAAAGGGGAAAGGTTGCCCACCCCTGTTCTTAACCAAATACTGTAGTAAAATATTTTATATCAACTGTATAAAGTTAACAGAAGTTTAAGAACAATTTTAAGTTGTAAATGTAAGTTTAAGCCAGCAGCAGGGCCAGGTGTTGCACAAATTCCCTGCCCAACTTTCTTGCAAGTCTCCTGTCGCCTTATGGTGACTCCATGAATTTCTTAGGGTTTTCTTAGGCAAGGAAGACTCGAGAAGTGGTTTTGCCAGTTTCTTCCTCTGAAATACAGCCTGCAGCACCTGGGATTCCTTGGCGGTCTCTCATCCAAGGACTATCCAGGGCTGACCCTGCTTAGCTTCCAAGATCAGATGGACTCTGGTACCTTTGGAGTTTTTAGGCCATTGGCTTATGGTGACCTCATGAATTTAGTAGGGTTTTCTTAGGCAAGGAATCCTCAGAGCTGGTTTGTGCCTGTTCCTTCTTCTGAAATAGAGCCTCCAGCACCTGGTATTCATTGGTGGTCTCCCCTCCAATGACTAACCAGGGCTGACCTTGCTTAGCATTCAGGATCAGATTGGATCTGGTGCCTTTAGGGCAGGGGTAGGCAACCTTTCCCCTTTAAGGGCCAAGGGACTTCAGCTCCCAGAATCCCAGGAGCTATTGGCCAACATGGGACTATTGGCCAACATGGCTGAGGCTTCTGGGAGCTGAAGTCCCTCGGCCCTTAAAGGGGAAAGGTTGCCTACCCCTGCTTTAGGGGATTTGGGCACTACTTGCAGAACCATGGAATATCAGAAGGCCAGAGTTGGAAGGGGTTCTCCTGTGGTCATCCAGTCCACCCCTCATCAATGCAGGGATGTAGCACTAAAACATCCCTGGCAAAAAAGACATCCTAGAATCCTATAGTAAGAAGGGATTCCCCCAGGGTCATCTAATCCAAGCCTATAACTGAAGCACCCTGTGTAGAACAGCATGCTAGAACTCCTGTACAGCTGGAAGCCCTGGAGATCATCCAGTCAACCCCTGAACAGTGGAAGACACTGCCTTGGAGGATGGGGGAGTCTCCTTTGGAGGTTTCTAAACAGAGGCTGGATGGCCATCTGCCCCAGGAAGGGCTTGGATTGTGTCTTCCTGCATGGCAGAAGAGGGTTGGACTGGACCCTTGGGGGTCCCCAACTCTAGAATCCTATTTATTCCTTATGGAGTAAGAGAGTTAGACTGGATGGCCATTAGAGGTCCATTCCAACTCTAGGATCCTATGTGTTCATGCATGGCAGAAGAAGGGGGTTGGACTAGATGGCCCTTGGGGGTCTCTTCCAACTCTAGGATCCTATGTCTTCCTGCATGGCAGAAGGGGGTTAGAATGGATGACCCTTACAGATTCCTTCCAACTCTAGCATCCTATGTCTTCCTGCATGGCAGAAAAGGTCTAGACTGGATGGCCCTTGGAGGTCCCTTCCAACTCTAGGATCCTATGCCTGTCTTACTGCATGGCAGAATCATAGAATCCTAGAGTTGGAAGAGACCACAAGGGCCATCCAGTCCAATCCCCTGCCATGCAGGAACTCCCAATCAAAGCAGGAAGAAGAGGGCTAGACTAGATGACCCTTGGGTGCTAGGATTCTGGGTATGGCAGGTGCCAGTCAGTCCCTGGCTGGTAGAGAGCCCCCCCTTGCCCTTGCCCTTACCATAAATGCTGCTTTAAAAATTATTTCCATCTCCCAGCTATGAGACAGTTGGGGAAAAATGAAAAAGTGTTGGGGGGAAGGACTGCCAATATACTAGGTGGTGCATTCTGGGGTATGTACAATTTGCACCCAAGTAAGTGAACCTGGCCATGTCACACACTCTCAGCCTCAGAGGATGGTAATGGCTACCCCCATTTGAAGAAACATGCCAGGAAAACCCCATGATAAGGTTAAAAGTCACCATTGTGACCATTAAAATGTCCTCCATTTTGAGCATGGCTAAGAAGCATGGATTTACATTTATATTAGTGTTTTTAGCTTTCTCTACCTTTTTTCTTGTATGTCCTACATTTTTTGTAGTGACTTGTCCTCCTTTGCATTGAAGACATTTGGTCACCCTGTCTGAGTATCAGAGTATGACTCTAGAAACCAGGGTTCGAATCCTGGCTCAGCCATGGAATCCCCCTGGGTGACCTTGGGCAAGTCACACTCTCTCAGCCTCAGAGAAAAGCAATGGCAAACCCTTTTTGAACAGGAGGACAGGGGGAAAGGTAGGAGGAGGGGGGGAAAGGCAGGGAGATTTGAAGGCACACAAGAACAACAAAAAAGTCTGCAATTGTTTCATAGGTAGTACATGGGAATAGGAGTCAGTGTGGTGTAATGGTTTGAGTGTTGGACTGCCACTCTGGAGACCTGGGTTTGATTCCCCACTCTGCCATGGAACCCAGTGGGTGAACTTGGACAAGTCACACACTCTCAGCCTCAGGGGAAGGCAATGACAAAAAGAACCTATGCCCAAGCAACACATTAACTTTGGCTGCATCTGCATTGCAGAGATTTATTAAAGCAGTTTTACACCGCTTTAAATGCCCTGGCTCAAGGCTATGGAATTCTGGGATATACAGTTTTGTGAGATACTTAGCCTTTTCTATCAGAGAGCTCTAGTCCACAAAGAAAACTGCAGATCCTTGAGCTCTCTCTCTCTCTCTCCTCCCTTCGTTTTTAACCCCTTGTTTTTGGGCTCTTTCTCTCTCTCCTCCCTTCGTTTTTAACCCCTTGTTTTTGGGCTCTTTCTCTCTCTCCTCCTTTCTTTCTTCCTTGGACTATTTCTCTCTTCTCTCTCTGTTTTCAGAGCCCTCTTTCTGTCCCCGGCTTCCTTCTCCTTCTCTCTCCATTTTCAAACCTCTCTTTCTGTCCCTGGCTTCCTTCTCCTTCTCTCTCCGTTTTCAGAGCCCTCTTTCTGTCCCTGGCTTCCTTCTCCTTCTCTCTCCGTTTTCAAACCTCTCTTTCTGTCCCTGGCTTCCTTCTCCTTCTCTCTCCGTTTTCAAACCTCTCTTTCTGCCCCTGGCTTCCTTCTCCTTCTCTCTCCGTTTTCAAACCTCTCTTTCTGTCCCTGGCTTCCTTCTCCTTCTGTCTCCGTTTTCAGAGCCCTCTTTCTGTCCCTGGCTTCCTTCTCCTTCTCTCTCCGTTTTCAGAGCCCTCTTTCTGTCCCTGGCTTCCTTCTCCTTCTGTCTCCGTTTTCAGAGCCCTCTTTCTGCCCCTGGCTTCCTTCTCCTTCTGTCTCCGTTTTCAGAGCCCTCTTTCTGCCCCTGGCTTCCTTCTCCTTCTCTCTCCGTTTTCAGAGCCCTCTTTCTGTCCCTGGCTTCCTTCTCCTTCTGTCTCCGTTTTCAGAGCCCTCTTTCTGTCCCTGGCTTCCTTCTCCTTCTCTCTCCGTTTTCAAAGCCCTCTTTCTGTCCCTGGCTTCCTTCTCCTTCTGTCTCCGTTTTCAGAGCCCTCTTTCTGCCCCTGGCTTCCTTCTCCTTCTGTCTCCGTTTTCAGAGCCCTCTTTCTGCCCCTGGCTTCCTTCTCCTTCTCTCTCCGTTTTCAGAGCCCTCTTTCTGTCCCTGGCTTCCTTCTCCTTCTGTCTCCGTTTTCAGAGCCCTCTTTCTGCCCCTGGCTTCCTTCTCCTTCTCTCCCCACTCCCCGTTCTCATCCTCCTCCTTCTCTACCCAGCGTATATTCGGCATATAAGGCGCACCAACTTCCCCACCTCCGTTTTGGGGAAGAAAAAGTGCGTCTAATATACTTCTTCCATTACTCTATCAAAAGACATTCTTACATTTACTAGAATCCATTTTTACTGGAATCAATTTAGAATCCTTTCCTTCCACCCTAAACTTGCACAGCATGAAGGAAACCTGATGTCAAAACAGAGATGCAGAAATCTTGTCATTCACAGAACTCTCCCACCCCCAACAGATATTTTTTTTTGTATGTGGGTCTCAAATGTAGATCTTAGTGGATTAGTATTAGGGCATAATAAAAAAGGTCCATTCTGTGGAATCACTCCTAGGCCTGAAGATACAAAAATAAAATGAGATTTTGAACAATGCTATGTCTCTGTTTTCAACATAATTAAACTATTATATGATATGATATGGCCTAAGGGCTAATCAATAAAAGATTGATTGATTGATTGATTGATTAAACTATTAGGTATTTGTAATTACAGCACATATAAGCCATATTTACCTAACCACAACAGAAGAGCAAAGCGAATAATTAAAAAAAAACAAAGAAACCATCTGTACTGTTTAAACAGAATTTCTAACTATCAACCGCATCATTCCCTCTTTGTTCTTTCTCACTGAATTTTGAAAAATATTCCAAGAAATTTCTAATATGGCACATGGACAAGGATGCTTCAGTAATGGAATGTATTCTTATGAGGAACATTTAACAAACTTAACAGTTGCTTGCAGTGTACATGACCATTCAAGGAGATTCTTGCTTTCTATTCCTGACTGTATTATGAAACAAACCATATAACATTAATTAAGGGTGTAACACTATATACATTTACTGGGAAGAAAGTGTCACTGAAATCAGCAGTATTTACCTCCAAGTATGCCTCCTGTACAAGAACAGATAATCTTTTACAAAAAGTGACTCCATATACAGCAGGAATGCATAATCTCTAGCCCATGGATCACTTGTAATTCTGGAAATTCTATATCTAATCTGCAAAGTACTTCTTTTATCTCCAATCAATAATATAAGATATCAGTGAGATAGTGAAAGGAGACAAGACACAAACTTTTACATGAACAGAAAAAGGGTTTTGCATGGAAAAATCATTCAGCAAACATAGTCACTACTTACTAAATTCTTATACTTTCTGGCTTAGGGAATAAGAGACAAAGAAAAGGCTGAAGGTCTAGACTCAGTACTGATGACAGCAGTAAACACTTAAGAGGAAATGCCTGATGGAATCATCCTGACAGGCAAATTCATATGTTACCTTCCAGTTAATCTGCCCGGATGAGACATAGTGAAAGAGACAGGTCTCAAATCACTGGGGAGTACTCTGTCAAAGAGCAGGGGAAAGCAGCTTTTCCCCAATGCTGTACATGGAGCCATTATTGATCACAGCTCAAGAAGGCATCATTCTTGTACATAAACTGAGAGATGCAGTTATTTGTGTCAATTAACTCTCATTCAATGTCAGTATTGATTGGCAAGGTCTCAACACTAGTTGTTGCCATCAATATGCTACTTACAACAGAGGTAGCCAGAAGACACTAATAATCTGCTACATGGAACAACATAGAGCAGGCAATGCCCTGCTACACTCTCCCTAGATTGAAGGACAAGTCAGGGCTTCACAGTCGGAAACCTCTGGTTACACAGCTTCTATCCCAGAGCCAGCTTACCACCTCTACGGTGGTCCTGCAGAAGCCATTTCAGACTGAAGACAGCAACCTACAGTTGTGAAGCCTTAAATAATATGGATCAGAGAAAGGGCAGTCACTTTCAAAAACAAGCTGTGTGTCAATGCAAAGGCCTCAGAAGAGGAAAAAAGCTTTCAGAAAACAATCAAGAGCACATCCCGTGTAGAAATGGTTCACTACTTTTATGCCACATCTGCAGGTAAGAGTTCTACTGGATAACTATTTCCCTTGCCACAACACAAATCAGTTTGTGGAGGGAGATTTCCCCCTTCTTTCAAAGTCAACTTTAGTACTCCATATGTCAGATGAAGAGCATGAGGGGTTTAGTTTTGCTTTTTAATAACATTCAAACCTAAGCATTTATATACATAGAGCTTCTGAATATCCCCACCTTGTCTGTGAGGGTGGAAGCAATGTTTTTTTGGGATGACAAGGCTCCCATTTGATTTAAATTATCTGGGTGAATGGATGGACATCAAATAGAAGGGCAATAGGCAATATGGTTGAGAAAGACTTATTAAAACTATAAGTAGATACTATATAGAAAACTATCAATGCCTGTCCAGAGAAGGTCCAGAAGCAATCGAGAAGAAGCAAGAACGTTTCTCTTGATAAACAACAATAATTCAAAGTCTGGTGTATACAACACATAAGATCTGGACTCTACTTGTTTTTAAGTAAAGATGAAAAAAATTGCTTACTTTCTTGTTGCATGAAAAAATAATTTCAAAAGTTCTCCCCCTCACTGAGAAAGAAAAGGAGTTTTTGTACATTTTAATGCTTTGTTGTACTTTAGGACTTCTTGTGAAAAGTATGTTTGCATAAAAGACTTAGAGGCGAAACAGACTGCGCTGACGGAGCGGCTTGCCACTGCCCCTTTGAGTGCTGGATGGGGGCCACAACAACTGCACACCGTGGCCCCGATCTGGCTATTTGCTAGCTCAAAAAGAAGTAGCAGAAAGCCACTCCTTTTTGAGCCAGCAAAAAGCTGGCTTTTCTGCCACAATGGTGGTTTTTCCATGTTTTTGGGGGTCGGAGCATGTAAACGCTGCACCACAGAAATTCTCGCTCTTCGTGGGAGGGACAAGTAGGGAGGGACAAAATGGTGGTGCGTGTCTGTTATTTTCAATGGGGCCCAAATATTTGAGAGTTGCCATTTTCGCAGGTGGTGGTGATCCAGAACGGATCCCCCATGAATTGGGAGGGGCTATTGTATCTGTACGGTGATACACATTTTCTCATTGAGGACAAGAAAACCTGTGAGTATACTTTACATCCTTTGTTTTAAGGTACCTCATGAGCAGTTCTTCTACTTCTTGTCATATAAACAGGACAGAAAGGGAAAATATAACTACCTGACCCACAAACCTTCAACTGGCTCCTTGCTTCCCAGAAAAAGCCAGCAACTGTGTCAGAAAATGCCTTATGCTCCTGGGGACAAAATGCCCTGTGATAGTATGGAAGGGGGGGGGGGGGGAGGGAAGGACCTCTCCTATAGCCTAGCCTTTATGGAGCCTTCAAAGAGCAGCATCCAGTTGGTACACCAGCAGCATCAGCAACTAAGGCAGTGGTGGGGAATCTCTCATTATCCAGATGTTTTGACCCACAATGCCATCAATCCTATCCAGCATCAGCAATGGTAAGGAACGGTAGAAACTGCCATCCACCACATCTGGAGGGACAAAGTTTCCCCACTCTCACCTAATGCCTGGGGAGTGACCATCTTAAATTACTGTCTCCCCCCTTCCCCCCCCCCAAAAAAAAAGCCTTCTTAAGCCACCAATGCCTTTTAAACAATCTTATTATGGACACTTATGCATCCATTCTGACTTGTCAGCTGCATTGGGGGCCTGTTGTGAGACTAGTAGATTCAGGCTTAATGTACTACAAGAAAACACGCTTGATGTAAAACTAACTTTTGGCAAGGCAATAACACTTAGGAGGCTAAGGAAATGATGATTTACCTACAAATCTCTAAAAGCGACTCAGAGTTTAGGAAGGAATATTATTAATTACACACATAAAATTCAAGTTGGCAAAATCTTAAAAGCAAAATCTCAACACACCATTTCTTAAAATTTTGATGTTTGGGACACAGAGTTTCTGGGCTGAAATTCACTGTTGCACACTTCACTGTTCCACTCAATAACATTATCTCCTTTACATTTATGAGCTCTGTCTCACCATTTGGGGTGAGAAGTGTGTTAGCCCAATTTAGTAGAAGGCTCAAAGGGAATGAAATGGTCTCAGCAACAACATCCCTCTGGCACATTTTTATGACAAGCAAAAAGATGTAGTTTTTCTTAATACTGTTATAGAATATGCTTCAGACTAAAGTTCTTCATGTTCTGTCCCAAAAGACAAAAAACAATTACTACAACATGGGTCCAGGATTTTTGAAAGATAATGTTGTGTGTTTTTCACCTTCAAGTAGTTTTCAATTTATGGCGATTCTAAGATGAACCCGTCACAGGGTTTTCTTGGCAAGTTTCTTCAGAGGGGGTTTGCCATTGCCACCCTCTGAAGCTGAGAGAGTGTGACTTGTCCAAAGTCACTCAGCGTGTCAGTCTTTTATGGCCGATTCTGGATTCAAAACCTGCTCTCCAGAGTCATAGTCCAAAGCTCAAACCACTGCACCATACTGGCTCTCTTACTTTCCCAGAAAAGCCTGCCTGGGTTTGAGGATCTGCAAAGGAGGCCCTTCTCTCCATCCTGTGAGCCTCAGAGGCATGTTCAGATGCAAGGCAGGTTCTCCTCAGTGGCTGCTCATAGGCTGGCCTGGTTCCCTCCCTGTTGTCTTTCTACCAGCGGGCGAAGACCTTTCTATTCAGGCAAGCTTTTGGCAGTTAGCTGCATAGGACAAGATGTGTGCTGTATTTATTAACTGTTAGTTATTATTATTTTAATACATAACTGTTAGTTATTATTATTTTAATGCATGTGCTTTTATATTCTTTTTTAATTTGTGCTTTAACATTGTAATATCTTTCATTCTCCTTTATTGTGCTTTTATCTGTACTTGGTTTTTTAACATCATGATGTGAACTGTCATGTGCCCCAGTTTGGGCTCATTCATTTGAGATACACCTCGAATGAATGAATAAACAAAAGAAAATTGGTGAGGCACTTTTGTTTCAAAAATAGGATGGAAACATTAAAAATGCCTGTGGCAAGCTGAAGATTAGCAATTCCGAGAGTCAAGATGACTGTAGGGATTCTTGCTCCACTCCCAGCAGCAGTATTAGCTATACCACCTTTCACTTGACTAGATCAGCTCAGAGCCTGCAATTGTAAAGCTTGATGAAATATTGAACAACAACAATAAATTATCACATTTGCCAACCTCTCCATTTAGCTTGGATTTATTTGTAATTCTGCCCCCATAACACAACAATAGTGTGCAAACATACACACACACACACACTTTATTCTTCTAACAAAATGCTCCAGATCACTCTGGAGATTATTTGACATCTCAGTTTTCCTAACAAAAGCTTACAGACACTGAGGGACTTTGTTATGAAGAACTATAACAGTTCTAAAACGTCTCCAGAGAACTCTTTAGTGTATTTCCCAGCAGTGCTGATTGAATAAAATGATGCACAGAAGAGGATGAACTGCAAGTGTTTCTTTAAAAACCAATGGAGCTGAAAATGGCTGTTGCTGAGTTCACCACATGCTCTGTTATTGCTCCCCCCTCCACTTTTTTTAGAGCTATACTACTCCACACAATGCCTATGTATTCTGTACCTTGGAATAGGGCTTTTCTCAAATTTGGCGCCAAGTTATCTTTCAGCCTGTCCTTGCAGAGAAGAAACACTCATGCCATCCAATTGTTTTTGGTTTTGTGTTATTAACTAGTATGTGGCAATTTTATTATTTAGTAAGCTGTTATTAGAGCCAATGTGGTGTAGTAGTTTGAGGGCTACAACTCTGGAGACCAGGGTTCAAATCCCCTCTCGGACATGGAAACCCAAAGGGTGAGCCTGGGCAAGTCACACTCTCTCCGTCTCAAAGGCAAATCCACCACTGAACAAATCTTGCTAAGAAAACCCCATGATAGATTTGCCTTAGAATTGCCACAAGTCAGAAATGACTTGAAGGCAGACAACAAGGTGTTTAAAAAGAAAGTTTTTAAAGGACGTCCTGGGGTGGTGTATTGGTTTAATGTGGTTTTAAATGTTTTTATCTTCTTAATTGTATTCTATTTTAAACAAATGATCTAATTCCATTTTAATTGTCACTTTTGTAAGTTTTTAATTGTACTGTAGTTTTAGACTGCTTTGGGTCCCAATACTGGGAGAAAAGTGGGATACAAATTAATAATATAATAATAATAACAACAAGAAGTTTTTGTTAAGGCTTTCACCTGACACATGCTTGCAGTTTTAGCATCAATCATGACTAGCCCTCAGAAAAACTATGTACATGATTGGTAGAGAGACTCAGGAACACACATTTCATACTTTTAAAGTTGCAAGTTCTGAGAAGAGGACTGAATGCACTGAGTTTGGTGAAAAGAACCTGGGAATTTTGGATTTATAACTCTCCATTCAGAAGAGATAAAATTATAAGGCAACTGTTCCAATGTTGTGTTCTTCAGGTGTATTGGACTACAAATCCCATGTGATGAGTCACTATCTGATATAATTTCATGAACATGATTTGTGAGTTGCAGAACCTGTTAAACTCTTTAAGACTGTTCAGTCATTACTCTACTCTAGATCCAGCATGATACAGCATTTAAGATCCAGATGATGCAGTTCACCCATGGGAGGGGCTGCTACTATAGAGCAAATGAGGCTTGGGGTGGCAGACCACTGGGGAAAAAAATTAGGTTAGTGCTGGGCCCCACTTCAAATTACCAGCTGATCCTGGTCATAGACTGGTTGTAGTTTCACAACCCCAGGATCAGGTAGAGACTGGGAGAACTGATCTTTGATGACGCATGATTGAGAGAACACATCAGAGCTTCCAAAATCCTCCCAGGGGGCGAGGTAATGGCTGTTGCTATCTAGTTGGTCCCTTTGCATGAGTGAGTGGGAAAAACTGTTCAGTATATTTAAATGACATGATAATTTACTTCCAAGACCTAGAGTCACATGTTCAATTAGTACGGAAAATGTTGAAATGTCTCCTGGACAATCAGTTATATGTCAAATTGTCTAAATGCAGTTCCCACACAGACAAACTGGAATTTTTGGGGTATAGAATATCCACAGAGATGGACCCTGCCAAAGTCCAAACAGTGTTAGACTGGGCCCTGCCTGAGACTTGAAAACAGGTACAAAAGTTTTTGAGATCTGCAAATTTTTACCAGCAATTCATCCCTGATTTCACCAAGATAGCCCTTCCCATAACAGACTTGTAAACAAAAAGTCACCCAAAACAGAAACTCCATGAGCCCTCTGCTAAAATATGACGGACTCCTGAATGTCAGGAAGCATTCCAAAACCTGAAACACCTGTTCAGCATTGAACCAGTTTTGAAACACACAGATCCAGATTTGCCCTTTTTTGTGCAAGTTGATGCCAGTGATTTTGCTTTGGGAGCCATGCTACTGCAGAAACAAACAGAGGGAACCTTGGGGCCCTTTGCCTATCTGTCTAAAAAGTTTCAAAGGCCAGAACTGGACAGGCCTACATGGGAGCAGGAGACTTTTGCTGTAAAGTGGGTTCTGCAACTTGGTGCCAGTTTTTGGAAGGTGCATCCCACCCTTTTGAGGTCTGGATGGACCACTGTAATCTGGATACTTTGCAGATCATGAGAAAATTAAGCTCCAAACCAGGTGGGCCAAGTTCTTCTACCGGTTCAAGCTGAAATTCTTTCCAGGAAAGCAAAATGTTTTAGCTGATGCCTTATCTAGGCTCCTGCAGCACAACAATAAGAGACAAGCTCCTATAGAGATGGTGTTCACCCCACAACAATTGGGTCTAGCTGTAACTACCCAAAGCCAGTCCTGTGGGGAGGGAACGGGTGAGATCTCAACACGAGCCCTGGTGGCGCAGTGGTTAAATGCCTGTACTGCAGCCACTCACTCACAGATCACTAGGTTGCGAGTTCAATACTAGCCAGGGCTCAGGCTAGACTCAGGCCTGCATCCTTCCGAGGTCGCTAAAATGAGTACCCAGTTGTTGGGGGGCAATGAGCTTACAGTTGTAAACCGCTTAGACATCCCATAGCGTGATATGAAGTGGTATATAAATGAAGCTGCTTAACTCCAGACCCAATACACCACATAGTCATCGAGGCAGCTGTGGAGGACCAGTGGCTTAAAGAACATCCAGGTACACTGGTATCCAAGCCGGGGGGGGGGGGGGCTATGGTACAAAGGGACAGAATCTATGTTACTGAGGAACTCAGACTGAAAGTTCTTCAATTATGTCATGACACCAAAGCAGCGGATCACTGGGGTTTCCTGAGAACCTGGCACATGATACACAGATAGTACTGGTGGGATGGTATCAGACAAGATGTTAAAACATATGTAAAGGGGTGTTCAGTGTGTGCCAGAGCCAAGCTGGCTGGAGGAAAACCCCGAGGACTATTGAAACCTTTGCCCACCCCGGTAGCTCCTGGAAACACATGGCAATGGACTTCATCCCTAAATTACCCAACAGAATCATAGTTACTAATATGTGATCATGTTCTTCTGGAGTTTCTTATACAGTGGGAAAGAGAAGCTAGACATAGTCAGACACTCATTCTAGACTTTAGGAAGCCTGATTTTACTGACACCTGGCTGGAAGAGACCAGTGCTGTGACTTGGGCGCAGGCCCTCCCAGCAGGGTACTTAGTTAGTGAATAGATAAGGGAAAGTGGGCGGTGGGCGGTGGGGGGGCGGAGCGGCTCTGGTTCATAAAAACAATTTAACCTTGACCCGGATGCCTGTCCGGAACACAATTCACACATCGAGTGCATGTACCTAAGTCTGAGAACCAGGGATACTTTGGGGATTCTGTTGGTATACCGGCCACCCCGATGTCTAACAGACTCCCTAACTGAGCTGACTCAGCTGGTCTCAGAGTTGCTGTTGGAGTCGCCCCAACTTTTAGTCCTGGGCAACTTCAACATCCCACTCGAGATTAGCTTACCAAATCTAACTGGCGCAGCTCGGGAGTTCATGGAATCCATGACAAACATGGGCCTATCCCAATTGGTTGTCGGGCCTACTCATTGTGCAGGTCATACCCTCGATGCGACCTTTAGTACAGAACAGGAATATCCGTGGGCGGAGGTTACTAAAACCTCCGCATTGTCATGGACGGATCATTTCCTGGTTAAGGCTGAGCTAAGAGTCACTATTAGCGCCCCCAGGGGTGGCGGACCCATTAGAATGGTCTGCCCTCGAAGGCTAATGGAACCAATTGGATTCTAGAAAGCTTTAGAGAGTTTAATGGTTGGTAACGCCAGTGATTCTGTCGAAGCTTTGGTTAATACCTGGAACACTGCTCTCACCAAGGCTACCGACACAATCGCTCCCAAGCGTCCTTTCCAACCTGCTTCTAACCTTAAGCTCTGGTATACAGAGGAGCTTAGGAAGATGAAGCAGGCTGGACAACGACTAGAGTGCATCGGGAGGAAGACTCGACTCTTATCCGAGAAGACTCGTCATAGGAATTTTCTTGATTCCTATCGAGAGGCAATATGTGCAGTGCAGAAGTCTTTCTCCTCTGCACGTATTGCGTCTGCAGAGTCCTGTCCAGCAGAACTGTTTGGGGTGGTGAGGGAACTGACACAGGTTCCTCCTGCGCTGAACCCTCTACATAACCCAACAACAGCCTGCTGTGACGCGTTTAACAACTACTTTGCAGATAAAATCTCTTGGATAAGAGCCGACTTAGTTGCCAGCGTTACAACAGAATCTACAGACGAGGTGTCCAACAACTCCGTTGATGTAATTTTACTGGATCAGCTTCAACCTGTGAGTACCGATGACGTGGACAAGCTCCTTGGGAAAGTGAGGAAGATGACCTGCCCCCTTGATCCATGTCCATCTTGGCTGGCCATCCAGGGGGGTGACGCACTGAGGGTATTTCTTAGAAATATTATCATTGTGTCCTTTAGGGAAGGCTTCGTTCCACCTTGCTTAAAGGAAGCAGTGGTGAAACCGCTCCTGAAAAAACCTTCCCTGGATCCCCTGGACAGGAACAACTACAGGCCAGTTTCCTTGCTGCCTTTTTAAGCAAGGTGATCGAGAGGGCGGTTGCCTCCCAACTCCAAGCAGTCTTGGATGACACCAATTATCTAGATCCATTTCAAACTGGCTTTAGGACAGGATATGGAGTTGAGACTGCCATGGTTCCGCTGGCCGACAACTTCTGCTTGGGTATCGACAGGGGTAGTGTGACCCTGCTGGTGCTCTTGGACCTCTCAGCGGCCTTTGACACAATAGATCATTCCATCCTCTTGGATCTCCTGAGAGAGTTAGGAATTGGAGGCACTGCTGTGCAGTGCCTCCACTCCTTCCTCTCAGACAGATCCCAGAGGGTGAGGCTCGGGGACAGCTGCTCTACTAGAATAGAGCTTAGTTGTGGCATCCCTCAGGGCGCCATCCTGTCCCTGATGCTATTCAACATTTATATGAAGCCGCTAGGAGAGATCATTTAGAGCAGGGGTAGGCAACCTTTTTGAGCCGTGGGCCGGGTTGCTGTCCCTCAGACAACTGGGGGGGCCGAAGCACCAAAAATAAATAAATAAATAAATAAATAAATAAATAAATAATTTTTTTAAAAAAAAATAAAAATAAAAAATATGCATGCACACTCTCTCAGCCCCAGAAAAGCCATGGCAAACCCCGTGGAGATTTTGCCAAGAAAACCCCAAGAACAAGTAATAACAACAATAATGAATATCATCATGGCAGGCGGCAGTGGCGGCAGGACCGTCCTGGGGTCAGTCCAAAGGCCTCAGAGGGCCGCATCCGGCCCCCGGGCCTTGGGTTGCCTACCCGATTTAGAGGCATGGAGCGCGGTATCATCAGTATGCTGATGACACCCAGATATACTTCTCCATGACCCGGTCGTCAGCTTTGACTTCAGATGGTGTCTCTCCTCTCAATGATTGTCTTAAACCAGTAATGGACTGGATGAGGAAAAACAGACTGTGACTGAATCCAGACAAAACGGAGGTACTAACAGTTACGGGCCCGAAACCAGGTTTGGGAATACAACTTCCAATCCTGGATGGAGTCACACTCTCCTCCAAGGACTGTGTTTGCAGTCTGGGGATACTCCTAGATTCATCGCTTCACATGACAAATCAGATGAATGCAAGGGTCAGGAGTGCCTGTTATCAGCTTCAGCTGATACACCAGCTGCGCCCTTTCCTGGAAATTAGGGATCTTGAAACTGTGGTACATGGTTTGGTAACCTCTCGTCTCGATTTCTGTAATGCGCTCTACATGGGGTTACCCTTGTGCTTAACCCGGAAACTTCAATTAGTTCAGAACATGGCAGCCAGGTTGATTACCGGTATCTCTAGGAGAGAGCACATAACACCTGTGCTTAAATCTCTCCACTGGCTGCCTATTAGTTTCCGGGCACAGTATAAGGTGTTGGTTGTGACTTTTAAAGCCCTACATGGCTTGGGTCCAACTTATCACTGGGACCGTCTCCTTCCACATGACCCTCCCCGTGCACTTCGGTCCTCTGGGAGGAATCTACTACAGCCAATAAAAACTCGGCGACCTCCCAGAGGGCCTTCTCTGCCGTCACTCCTAGATTATGGAATGTCCTGCCGGACGAGATCTGTCTCATTACCACTCTAGACAGCTTTAAAAAAGCTGTCAAGACAGATCTCTTCCAGTAGGCCTTCCCTGGCTAGCTTTCCCAGCCCAGGATTCAGACACCAGCCCTCGGAGCTGCCATTGCTGCGTTATTCCTTTTGTATGACTTGGTTTTAATTCTATCCTCTGTTCTAAAACTGACTAGTTTAATACCTTTTTAAGGGGTGGGTGGGTTAGGGAATTGTTGTATTATGGATGTTTTTTTAATTTGCAAGCCACCTCGATTGCACTGCAGAGGGGCGGACTTATTATTATTATTATTATTATTATTATTATTATTTCAATAAACTTAGGGAAACACTGGGAGTGATCCCATGGTCAGGAATACTAAAGGAGAAGGGAGTTCAGGATGGATGGGAGTTTCTCAAAAGGGAGATACTGAAGGCACAATCTCAAACTGTTCCAATGAGAAGGGAAAATGGGAGGTGTCTCAAGAAACCAGGTTGGATGACAAAAGAACTTTCAACTGAACTACCGGTAAGTTTTAAACAGGAGATGTATAAGAAATGGAAAAGGGGCAAAATCACTAAAGAGGAATTCAAACAAATAGTTAGCACATGTGGGGTAAAGTCAAGAAAGCCAAAACACAGAATGAGCTCAGGCTTGCTACAGGAGTTAAGAACAATAAAAAGGCCTTTTTGGGGTATGTCTATAGCAAAAGAAAGAAGAAGGAAATGGTAGGGCTAATGAGACTATATGTGAAAGGGATCTAGGAGTCCTAGTAGACCACAAGTTGAACATGTGTCAACAGTGTGTTGCCGCAGCTAAAAAGGCCAATGCAATTTTAGGCTGTATTAATAGAAGTATAGTATCTAGATCAAAGGAAGTAATAGTGCCACTGTATTCTGCTTTGGTCAGGCCCCACCTGGAATACTGTGTCCCGTTTTGGGCACCACAATTCAAAAACGATGTTGAAAAACGAGCGTGTCCAGAGGAGGGCAACTAAAATGCTGAAGGGTCTGGAAACCATGCCCTACAAGGAACAACTTAGAGAACTGGGTATGTTTAGCCTGGAGAAGAGACGGCTAAGAGGGGATATGATAGCCCTGTTTAAATATTTGAAGGGATGTCATATTGAGGAGGGCTCTACCTTATTTTCTGCTGCTCCAGAGAATGGGACTTGGAACAATGGATGCAAGCTACAGGAAAAGATATTCCACCTCAACATTAGGAGGAACTTCCTGACAGTGAGAGCTGTTCGACAGTGGAACACACTCCCTCAGAGTGTGATGGAGTCTCTTTCTTTGGAGGTCTTTATACAGAGGCTGGATGGCCATCTGTCGGGGATAGTTTGATTTTGAGTTCCTGCATGGCAGGGGGGGTTGTACTGGATGGCCTTTGTGGTCTCTTCCAACTCTATGATTCTGTGATTCTGTTACATTGCAGACAGGCGGAGCTAGCTAACTCCTGTCTATATACAGGGACAATAAGGCAGAGAAGGGCAGTATCAACCTAAACGTTGGCTGATCACTACTGTTGTTGGTCTGCAATAAAGTATTTTTGTTCTTTCATCAAGACTATTGTCTGAATCCTTGGAACACAGCTGACTAATCCTGACAACTATGTATGCCACAAAACATATTAAAAATGCCAGTTAATCAATGTGACAATTCTTAAATCAAATAGGTAATTTAAGGTGCTTCTTGACCGCTTAAGTTTTGATCATTAGTATAGAGGATTAGATGCAAAACAGACTTATCTTGACATAACACCACATAACAGAAAACGAGATGACAAACATCATGCTGATTTGGGCACAGGCAAATTCACTGCTTCCCTTAATTTCTGCAGTTAAGTAGGTGCAGTAATATATCATTAGCCATAATTTGTAAACTAATTCCTAATTGTGGCATACCTGGTTAGCAGAAATATCAATGATGAGATAATGGTCAGGATCCAGTACTGTCCCTAGACTTGCACAAGCCCTGCTACATTAAAGTTAAAATCCTTGAGAATCCTTTGTACTTACCTGAATGTTTTAACAAGACTCTTAAGTTCATTATAAACATCTCCAAGAGGAATTTGAAGAGGCCCCAAAACAGCAGGCAAACTAAAAAGAAAGCAAAAAGATATTGATTTAAATAAACTAGAGTTTTATGAACTAGCGTGGTATAGCAGTTTGATTGCTGACTAGGACTCCAGGAGAGCAGGGCTTGAGCCCCTGCTCTGTCATGGACACACAATGGGAGACCTTGGGCAATTCACATTCTCTCAGCATTTGGGGAAGGCAATGTCTTTTCTGAATAAATCTTGCTAGGAAACCCCTAGAATAGGGTTGCCATAAATCAGAGTTGGCTTAACAACATAACAACAGAGTTGACATAACAACAAAATAGAATTTGGCTTGCTGGTTATTAACAGTATAGATGAATTATTTTCAGTTTCACTGGTTTAGGGGAATCTAAAAATTTAGCCCTGTCCTTTTAAGAGTACACAGGGACATTATCTTCTCCTTCTCAACAAGTGAGCCCTCCCTAGATTAGCTATACCTATGTACTCAATTTGTCTGAAAGGACTGAACAGCAACTGTGAGACATTACTTACACCTTCTGCAGCTTTTCAAGTACAATCCGTGTGCGAATCTGTTGCTGAGCTTTAGAATCCACAAGTGGAAAAACAGGAGTCCACTGCTGGCCATTCTATATAATTTAAAAATAGAAAAAAATTACAACTATTAGTAAGATAGCTGTAAAATATGAAATAAATCTTTTAAAGTAATGTTTTAAACTGTTTTTACAGACAGTTTAATATTATTTTCACTTTGTTTGCAATGTTTTTAGCTTTAAAGGACAGGCTTGGGGTTGTATTGTTTTATAGTGTACTTTTAAAGTGCTTGTATCTTTTTAAACTGTATTTTATTCTTTTAATAAGTGATCAGTTTTAATACTGTAATAGTTTAATTCTATTTCAATACTCACTTTAAATGTTTTTAATTGTACTGTACTGTTCTTTCAAATTGTAAGCTGCAATTCCCAATTTTTTGGGGAAAGGGGGTTAACAAGAAGAAGAAGAAGAAGAAGAAGAAGAAGAAGAAGAAGAAGAAGAAGAAGAATAGATGTGGTTCTACTATATTTCCTTTTGTCTTGTAACCTTCGTTGACTCCCTTTCTTGGGAAAAAGACAGAATGCAAATAAAATATGTGTGAGTGTGTGTGAAATATAGTAATATTAATTAAATATGTAGTAAATGCAGAAGAACAGGGCTAGCGAATTCTAAATATAGCAGCCTACTATGAATACAGAAGATAATTTGAAGGAGCATCATCAATATACCAGCCCACTTTTGCTTTGAGAGCCACCTTAGAAGTTTTTCTTTCATGTCTGCCAATGATACCTATTAGGTTGGCATAGACTGCCTTTTTAGTGATAGACCCAAAATGGTGAAATTTTTCAGAGATAGGAAAATTACATTTTAAAAATAGTTATAATTCAGAGGCAAGAACGAAAGAAAGAACAACAATTTAATCATGATTGTTACAGTTTTTTAAAAGATATCTCTACTTTGGTGTATCATCAGAGAAGCCTCACTTGCCTGTGGATTTTGTATTTTGTTTTGTTCTTATGGATCAACAGGGATACCTTTATTTTTGTGGCCCTAAGCAGTGTGGATGGATGCAAAGAACCAATATGTACAACTTTATTGTGGCACCAGAGCTCCCTGACAGAGAAGGCTCAATGCCTCAGAAAAAACTACAGTTTCCATGATTCCTTAGCACTGAGCCAGGGCAGTTAAAGTAGACTCAAGCTGGATTATTTCTGGCAGTCTGTAAAGGCCCTTAGAGATGAGGAATGGAGCCAATCTGTGGAAAAAGACATGGCAGAACTAGCCAACTCAACTGAATTCAACAACACTAGGAGCTCCAACCATAGGTCAATCCTTGTTTTATGCCTCCCCTGTTCCTAGTTTTACTTTATAAACCATTAAAAAAACCCATGATTGGATGGGGGGAAGGGGCTACTCCATTCATTTTCAAGATGCTTACTTGAGCATTGCTATAGTGTTGCTCCCCTCCTGACTCTGTCTTCAGATCTTCTTCAGCTACAGTGAACTTGCCTTGGTAGAACTCCTTCACCTTCATTTCCAGCTGTGATGTCTCTTCTTTCAACTTTTCATAGCTAGGCAGAGGTTTTGCTGCTATAGTGGGGTCTCGGAAAGGCAAAGCCTTGTCCAAAAAGTTCAGATCATCTCCCAGGGGGGCAGAAGTATTAATATCATCAGGGCTATCCAAATCATCCTCGTCGAGGTCTTCCTTTTCATGATCGGCTGGTGGGACCTGCTCCTGAATCCTGCAGGCACCTACAGAGCTGGAGCCACAGAGAAGCTTCAGTGTTTCCTCAGTCCTCCATTCAGTAAATGTTTGCTTGAGGCTTTCTAGCAAACACTCTTTGGTAGAGTCCACTGGGCCTTTTAGCTCACGCTTGCCAGGCTGTTTTGAGTTAGCAAGCAGCCTTTTAAATTGTTCAGCCCTTTTTTGGCTCATACCTAGGAAAACCAGTTGTGAGCCCCCAGAGTTGCCTCTGGAGCCATCTGAGGTGGGTACAGTTTCAGGGATTGGGCGATGCACAGAAGTATCAGCTCTTTCAGCCTGTGTTTTATTGGGAAGAAGGTGTTTCTCTTCTGGGCCATCCAAAGTGAATCTGCTTAGCTGCACTGCTGCCTTGTTAATTGGATTTTCTGTTGAGATAGGCTTGGGCTGGACTCTCTCAACCAGCTTCTTTTTCAGTATGCTCTTTCTGGGCACTGGCTGAGCTCCCTTCTCTGCACATGGCAGATGCTCTTGCAAGATGGAGGAAACAAATTCTTGTTCAGCATCACTGCTCCTCTCACTTTCTGTGCTAGAGTCACTCTGAGTTGTCTCTGGAACAGGACTTTCAATGTCTAAAGCTGAAATTCCTTCACTAACTAGTTTTACTTCCTTCCCAGAGTGGCCCCTATTAACAAAAAGAAGATAACAGTAAGAAAAACACACATCATTCATTAGAATGGCAAATGATTATGCAAAATATGTAGTTTATATAACATCACAGGCTTATTTGGTTTTAATTACTAATTACATCTATATGCTCCCTCTCCTTCAATGAGCGCAAGGCAGCTTATGTTGCTTTCCTTTTCTCCATTCCATGATCACTACCACCCTGTGAATTAATTCAGGATGAAAGTGTCACTTGGTCCAAAGTCACCCAGTGAGGTTCAGGGCTCAGCAAAGACCTGAAGCCAGGTTTCCTGAGCCCCAGTCCAACATTTTCACCATACTGGGTTTCATAGACTGATAGCACTTCACACAAAGCAGCTAAAACTGTGTGTGAAACAGGGCAAGCACACCACCCACCAGCTTATCTCTTCTCCTATTTACAAACCTCTTGTTCAGGCTAAAGGAAGGGGGAGAGGGTGGCAGAGACAATGCAGCAACATGAAGTGTATCCAAGCAGCAGAAAGGGGAGGGGGAGGCATTCGTAGAATCACAGAATCATAGAGTTGGAATAGACAACAAGGACCATCCAGTCCAACCCCCTGCCATGCAGGAACTCAAAATCAAACCATCCCCGACAGATGGTCATCCAGCCTCTCTCTGTTTAAAGACCTCAAAAGAAGGAACTCCACCACTTTCCGAAGGAATGTGTTCCACTGTCGAACAGCTCTCACTGTCAGGAAATTCCTCCTAATGTTGAGGTGGAATCTCTTTTCCTGTAACTTGCATCCGTTGTTCCAAGTCCTATTCTCTGGAGCAGCAGAAAACAAGCTAGCTCCCTCCTCAATCTGACATCCCTTCAAATATTTAAACAGGGCTATCATATCACCTCTTAGCCATCTCTTCTCTAGGCTAAACATACCCAGTTCCCTAAGTTTTCCTCATAGGGCATGGTTTCCAGACCCTTCACCATTTTAGTCGCCTTTCTTTGGACACACTCCAGTTTTTCAACATCCTTTTTGAATTGTGGTGCCCAGAACTGGACATGGTATTCCAGGTGGGGCCTGACCAAAACAGAATACAGTGACACTGTTTCTTCCCTTGATCTAAATACTATATTTTTATTGATGCAGCCTAAAATTGCATTGGCCTTTTTAGCTGTGGCATCACACTGTTGACTCATGTTCAACTTGTGGTCTACTAGGACTCCTAGATCCCTTTCACATGTAGTCTCGTTAAGCCAACTGCCCCCCCCCCCATCTTATATCTATGCATTTCATTTTTTTGCCCTAAGTGCAGTACCTTACATTTCTCTGTGTTGAAATTCATTTTGTTAGCTTTGGCCCAGTTTTCTAATCTATTAAGGTCATTTTGAATTTTCATCCTGTCCTCTGGGGTATTAGCTATTCCTGCTAATTTGGTGTCATCTGCAAATATGAGAAGCATGCCTCCTATTCTTTCATCCAAATCGTTGATAAAGATGTTGAATAGCACTGGGCCCAGGACAGAACCCTGTGGCACCACAATGGTCACTTCTCTCCAGGATGAAGAGGAGCCATTGTTGAGCACACTTTGGGTGCGGTCAGTCAACCAGTTACTAATCCACCTAACAGTTGTATTGTCCAGCCCACATTTTATTATCTTGTTTGCAAGAATATCATGGAGGAACTTGTCAAAAGCCTTACTGAAATCAAGATATGCTATGTCTACTGTATTGCCTTCATCTACCAAGATGGTAATTTTTATAAAAAAAAGAAAGAAAGAAAGAAAGAAAGAAAAAGATCAGATTAATCTGGCATGACTTGTTTTTGAGAAACCCATGTTGACTTTTAGTGATTACAGCATTCCCTCCTAAATGTTCATAGACTCTGTTTATTGAGCTGTTCTGGAATCTTTCCCAGTATTAATGTCAGAATAGCTGGACGATAGTTGTTGAGATCTTCTCCCCCCCCCTTTTTTTTTGAGGAGAAACACCTGAGGGACGCGCTGCCTGAGAGCCGGGAGGAGCTTCGGTGGGGGGATAAAAGCCCCTGCCTGGGACCATCTCTCCCCCGGCATGCGAGGCAGCGTTGGCTGCGCTTGGAGACCTTCTCCAGTCCTCTCCAGCCCCTCCAGCCTTAAGGAGAAACACCTGAGGGACGGGAGACCATCTGTGTGACCTGAGCCGCCCCACTTCCACCTCGCCATATGACGCTGCCGGAGAATATTCTTGCCGGCACCACGTTATGGCCTCGGAGGACTGTTTTGCCACCTTACAGCCCCCGGAGGACCATAAGACAAGAAAGATGCACCTTTTAAATTGTTTTTTAGCTATTGTTATTGTTTGTATGTTTGGGGGATGGGTGGGTGGGTGAAAGAGGGATAGGGTTTCATTTCGATGTATTGTTCTGATGTTTTATAATGATGTATTTAATTTGCTGAAATGTATTACTGCATTATTGTTGTTTAATTTGTTGTAATGTATTAATGTATTCTGTTGTTCACCGCCTTGATTGGTTAACCAGAGGGGCGGTATATAAATAAACCATATTATTATTATTATTATTATTTTGAAAATGGGGACGTTTGCCCTCCTCCAGTCTGCTGGGCCTTCTCCTGTTCTCCAAGAGTTCTCAAAGATTATTGCCAAAGGTTCCGATATTACATTTGCCAGTTCTTTTAATATCCTTGGATGTAGTTCATCTGGTCCTGGAGACTTAAATTCAGTTAGATTAACCAGGTATTGCTGTACTACCTCTTTACTTATTCTGTGCTGCATTTCCCCTATTGTATCCTCTGCTCCATTTTCCTCAGATTGAGCACCCTATTCCTTTTGTGAGAAGACTGAGGCAAAGAAAGTATTGAGTAATTCTGCCTTTTCTCTGTCCCCTGTTAGAATTTCTCCATCTTCTCTGCACAGTGGCCCTACCATTTCCTTCTTCTTTCTTTTGCTATGGACATACCCCAAAAAGGTCTTTTTATTGTTCTTAACTCCTGTAGCAAGCCTGAGCTCATTCTGCATTTTGGCTTTTTTGACTTTACTCCACATGTGCTAACTATTTGTTTGAATTCCTCTTTAGTGATTTCACCCCTTTTCCATTTCTTATACATCTCCTGTTTAAAACTTAGTTCAGTTGAAAGTTCTTTTGTCATCCAACCTGGTTTCTTGAGACACCTCCCATTTTTCCTTCTCATTGGAACAGTTTGAGATTGTGCCTTCAGTATCTCCCTTTTGAGAAACTCCCATCCATCCTGAACTCCCTTCTCCTTTAGTATTCCTGACCATGGGATCACTCCCAGTGTTTCCCTAAGTTTATTGAAATCAGCTCTCCTAAAGTCTAGAATGAGTGTCTGACTATGCCTAGCTTCTCCTTTCCACTGTATAAGAAACTGCAGGAGAACATGATCACTCCCCCCTAAGGATCCCACCACTTGCACCACATTTACCAGGTCATCCCTGTTGGTTAGGATCAGATCTAAAATAGCTGATCCTCTTGTTGCCTTTTCCACCTTTTGGACAATGAAACTGTCTTCGAGGCAAGTGAGGAACTTGCTAGACCTAGACGTATTGGCTGAGTTTGACTTCCAGCAAATATCAGATAGTTAAAGTCACCCATCACTACTACATCTCTCCTTTCTTTTTTTTATTTTTTATTTTTATTTTAAGAGTGTGACATCTTTTATCCATATATACATATTCCAAACATTTCCAACATCTCTCCTTTCTGAGTGTGTGGTCATCTGTTCTAGGAAGGCATTATCCAATTCCTCAGTCTGATTTGGGGGTCTGTAGTAGACTCCCACAATAACATCCCTGTTGTTTCCTTCCCCTTTAATTTTTATCCAGATACCCTCCACCTGATTTCCAGGATTTAAGTCCTGGATCTCTTCACAGGTGTAAACAGCCCTGACATAATGCTATTCCTCCTCCTTTCCTGTTTGGCCTATTTCTCTCACAAAGGTTATACCCCTCTTTTCCTACATTCCAATCATGAGACTCATCCTACCAATTTCAGTGATGCCTATTATATTGTATTTCCTTTGTTGTGCTAGGAGTTCAAGTTCATTTTGTTTATTTCCCATGCTCTGTGCCTTAGTGTAGAGACATCTAAGAGCATGTGTCTTCCCCACTTGCTGCCTGTGTGAGGTTTTTTTCCCTCCCACTGTTGGGCCCTTGCATCATTTGCCTTGTTCCCTCTATAACACTTTGACTATTATCCCCAGGCCATGATGTACTCCTGCCTTCCAAGATACCTTCCAAGATACTGTCTCCCTCCCCCACATGACTCAGTTTAAAGCCCTCCTGATCACATTTTTGAGACTACTGGCAAAAATGTTTCTGCCATCTGGTGTGAGATGCCATTCATCCAGACTTGTATTCCCATTCCAGTAAGAGAGTACTGGAGAGCTGCTGTCAGTCAGTGCTGATAACTGTGTACTGCTGCCACCAAACGTGAAGACTTCTACAAATCTCATAGTTACCATCAAGAGTGAGGGCTTTCCCTTGTTGCCACCTCCACCACCAGTGTAATGACCTCCTCCTTTCCTATTGCTGTGGCTAACAACTTAGGGGACTTCCTAGATGCCCCCAAGGTACCTATGTACAGCCTGAGCATCCCTTATCCAGAATTCCAAAATCCAAAATTGTTCACATGGGTGGCTGACACAGTGACATCTTTGCTACCTGTTGGTTCAGTGTACACAAACTTTGCTCCATGCACAAAATTATTACAAATATTATGTATAAAATTACCTTTGGGCAATGTGTATTTCATGTTTAGACTTGAATCCCATCTGTAAGATATCTCATGATGTATATGCAAATATTCCAACACCCTCCCCAATCCAAAATAATTCTGGTCCCAAGCATTATCACACACCACCCATCTTTAATCACTGCTCCCAACACAGACACCTTGTCTGAATCTAAGCTTTCTAATATAAAGTGGGCCTACCCTATCTGCGGGGGTGGGGGTGGGGGGGGGTGTTGGTTCCAGGACCCCAAGCAGATACCAAAAAAGGCAGATGCTGAAGTCTCTTATTTAGAATGATGTAGGGCAGCAGTGGAGGTGACGGCAAGCCCCAGGCACCCATTACATACAGAGAAAGAAGAAGAGAACCCAAATTGCCATTGCCCAGTGACTCTCTCATTCACCTCCACAGCCTAGCCAAGCAGTCCCAGGGCAACAGCAGAGGTGGCAGTGGCAAGCCCTGGCCACCAATAGTGCATTCTTTGGGGCTCCCCTACCTCTGAGGTGGCGGCTGAGCCACACCTCCCCATTCGTTTGCTATATGGAAGTGGGTGGCTGGCAGGCTCCTCGGATGTGGGGGAGGCTGAAGGATGTGCACCTGGTATCTACAGTTTGCCTCCACCTCTGCTAGTGTCCTGGAACTGCTCAGCCAAGTTGTGGAGGTGAGTGGGAAAATCACTGGATAAGGGAGATCTGGGTTCCTTTCTTCTTCCTCTGTATATAAGGGTGCTCACTTTATTAGATCACCTGTATTTTCCCCCCTGAACACTTTGAGTCTGTGCTTGGTTGAATCCGTGCATCCGGAGGCCATAGATATGATGGGCCCACAGTATTCCCTTTCTGGAGGCCAAAAGCATATAAATACAAAACAAGACTTTATTGACAGAACTTGAGCATAACAAGTTAATTATTTAATATATTTAGAACACAGCTCAAACTGTTTAAATTGTTAAGTGTTTAAAAAATCATGTGGAAAGAAAAAGGGTTTTGCCTGGCACCAAAACATTAATGAAGTAGATACCAGATAACCCACCCATCCCAGAACTACATAAATGAGGCATGGCCACTGTGAAGGCTTTCTTGTCCTCTTTTGCCATGTGCTTCAGTTGTGATGTGTGCAGATGGAGAAGAATCTCAGAAAAAGACCATAGTATAGTGATGGACTTGATATAGAGGCAAGTCAGAAGTTTGAAAAAAGCAAATTTAGTATTGTGGAGAAAAGGCAGATTGGGACATTGGCACCATCCAATCAGAGTGAGCCTGGCCACAGCCAATAGGAGCTTAGCCAAGAAAAGGTGGGGACTACTCCCAACAGCAAGTATAAATAGGAAGAGAGGAGCATGTGTGAATTAGATAGGGAACAGATAGGGATAGAGCTCTGAGTTAGTTTGAAGTTTATTAGACCCTGAGGGGTTTTAACAGCCAAGGTGGCTGAGGTATACTGCTGAGGGGGCAGTTGGATAGGGCTTTTGAGTACTCAGGTTAAGGACTAGGAAAGTCCTTGCTAGATGGTGTCCAGAAAAATCCTGAGGGATTACAGCCAGAAAGTGGAAATTACTATAAGTGCTTGAATGCAGTTGGAACTAAGAGAGTTCAAGTGTAAGAGTTTATGTAATTAGGGTGACTAGGGAAGTCACAGTTTACCAGAAAGGATGTATAGTTATAAGGAAACAATTACAAAGACAAGCTAAAGGAACTGTCAAACTGTGTAACAAATAAAGTATTTAAACTCCATATCCAGTGTGAACACCATCCACTAAAAGAGATACTGTATTCAGCCTGACTTGTAAATAAATCTATTACTTGTTTCAAGAAGCAGCTGTCTGGAGTGATTTCAAAAATATATTAAAACCACTACCAACATTGAGAAAAGTCTTTTGGGTTTGGGACACACTACATAGTGGGTGTGTGGCTATCAAAGAATAGTTGGTGGCAAGCTGGGGGGAAATCTGTAACCCAGAGATCTGGCATCAAGAAAGCATTATAGTGCAGGAGACACACAAGCAAGGGATCCGAGTTCAAGGGTCTCGCCTCGCAATTTGGGCCAGGCAGTGGGATGAAATAAGAAAAAAACTAAGAAGGGTGTTTGGAGTGAAAATCTCACATAGCACCCCATTAGTTATTGGCGGCAACTATAGGGAGGTAGCCGTCACATATTGGTGGCAGCTGTGGGATCAAAAAGACCTATTGTGCTGCTATCAGAGAAAAGTAATTGGATGAGTGAGTCTCACCTTGACATATTGGTGGCAATGGTGGGATAAAAAGACCCATTGTGCTGCCATCAGAGAAAAGCAGTTGGGTGAGTGAGTCTCACTGTCACAAGTATACTGTGATATTTAAAAAAAGAATACAAGTTGTATTATTATTATTATTATTATTATTATTATATTATCCCGCCCCGCTGCAGCACAATAGGGTGGCTAACAACAGTTAAAAACACCAATACATATATCAATTACTGTTGTTTATACTATACAATTGGGTTGTTTATACTATACAATTGTTTATACTATACAATTCATACAGTGGGCCTGCCATATCACCAGACCAGAGATCTGTGGATTCAACCGACCACCGATGACAATATTATTCAATGGCAGCATGTGCACATGGATGTGCTGCTGTTGACATGCACACACACTGCCCATTGAATAGTATGGGGCTTGAGCATCAACATTTTCCCCCATGCATGGGAGTTCCCAGAACCAAAGCCCCACAAATGAGAAGAATTCACTGTACAATAGTACACCATATCAACAAAGATAGCACAGATTTATTGGGAAATTGCTTTCTGGTTTAGATCTCTCCAAAAGATTCAGGCAAATACAGACATGAACAAGCAACTCACATATTGCTGTTCTACCCAAAGATTTCTTTTACATATGGATAGAACACAAAAACAGAGAGCCTACTTTTTAAATGTTTTACCTGAAGATGTAAACAAGCTTTCAGCACATATAATTGGTTTCATTGAACTTACAAAGCAAGTCCTATATGAAAACTGAGGCACTCATTCCAAAAGCAAACAAAGCATTTGTGTCATGTTTCAACAAGTTCAATTAACTCTATAGTTCTAGAGGCAGCTGAAAATCATACTGATCAAACAAACTTTTCATCATCACAAAATGAAAAAAAAGCCCAAACAATTAAGGCAAACAGGTCTTTGTAGCAACTACAATAACATTAGATGCATAGGGAGAAGAGAACAGGAAATCAAAGACTTTGTTCAACCAGATTGTGGATGCATAAACAATTCTACTGTACCTTGCCCCTTCTTGTAGCAATTCAATGTCTGGTGGCCTTGGAAAAATAAAAATAAAATTGACTTAGAAACACTACTGATTGGTAGTAATGTTGGGTACACATGAATTCAGCTTTGCACTTATCTAACTGCTCCAAGATATCAATATAGTAGGTAACAAAGAAACATAACAACACTGATGATGGGAAAATGATGATATAAGGATGGGAAATGTGTGACTCTCCAAGTGTTGTTGGTTTGTGATACCCACTGGCTCTTAGTCTTCACAGCTAATGATGAGAGACAATGGCAGCTGCAGTCTTAACAACATGTAAAAGGCCCCATCTCTGATCTATGGTTTAAAACATTTGCCATCTTGCTGACATAATAATGCTTCTGTGCTTGATGTTTACAGGAATGGGAAATATCAAGTTAGGTCTGCAGATTTCCAGTGCCATCTAATGCATGTTAATTTACTAGAAAGTCCAGTCACTTCAGTGACATACATGCATACCTTGCTAATATGGTAGTTTAGGTTCCAGACTATCACCATAAGATGAATATCAGCTTAAAGCGAATCACATCCTTCCCCCACACTTGCCAAACATATAAAAGCCTACAAATTGTTACATTATTATTTATTAAGTATACAAAAGTGGTGGGCTTATACAAAAGATGCAAAAGTTAAACTAATGATTTTTATTTTGCCAGAACAAGAAACTGAGACACAAAATGTATGGATGCTTTATGTGATTTAGAAACTCTAGTCCAAGATGATTTTCATTATTATTCAACAATGTTTATGTCCTTCCATATTCAGATATTTGTTAAAACATTCAGTTGTAGTATTTAGTTTTGACTTGCTGTCATTCCCCCCCCCTCCCATTATCTCCCTTGGGTGTTTTTTTTAAATAAAATTTATTAAAAACAAATAAACAAAAAAACCAAAGTGCACAAATGTTGTAAACAGACTGAGCATGGTTAACAAATTAGCACAATATTGTGCAACTGAAAAGTGCCATATTAGCAAAGTGCTCCAAAGTGAAGCACCAAGATACACCTGTAAACCTGTTTATGATTGCAGCCTGAATCTTAGAGTAAGAATGGCTAGGAGAAAATTCATTTAAAATTTTTAATCTTTCAATTTCTCTGCAATTTTCTTCAAAAAGTAATTTTTAAATTTCCAGGCATTACCAGAACAGCTACAATCTGCAACATAGCTCCCCATATGAAAGCAGGGCATCTCCCCATGCATTTACTTAGTAAAATCAAAAAGAAGCTCCCACAGGGTATTTGGAGCTGCAGTGACCAAATTTTGAAAACAAATGGGGCTTTGGATTTGCAGCACTGAGATAGTATAGAGATCCACTCCACACACACCACATGCGCATAAATAATCACAAATTGTCACGGTGGGCTGGGCAAGACCCATCCAAATTGATTTTACAACCACTGCTTTATGAAGGTGAAAACTGACATTATTCCCACCCATTTCTTCACACAAGCAAGAATGTACTGCCTAACAAATGTTGGTGGGGTCACAATTCACATGGGTCATCTCCACTATCAGGCAGAAAGAAGAAGAAAGAAAGAAATTTTTAGTGCATTATGCTTCTTTTTTACACAGTCTCGTTGAAGCGGATTTACTTCTCTGGTCTTCAAACTTCCATTTTTAAAAATAATGTTCATTTTTAATTTTTTTTTAAAGAATAATGTTCCAACTGTTTTTATATTTCAGGGGATTTTTCCTACCTGATTTCAGGACTGGTATCTCTGCATATGTTTTAACTAGCAGGCTCTGAAGACTGCTAAATTTCTATAGCCCCTTTTTCACTGGATAAGAGAGAAATTCCTTGTGAGAAAGTGACACCCAGTGGGGACTTGCTTAGTTGCAAGTCACCATTTTCCTGTCAAATATAATACACCTGCTGCAGCACAAGCAACAGATCTCATATCCTCTTTCTGCCTTGGAGAATGAATGTACCTACTGTATGTCTGCTTCTAGGTGGAGCGCTCCTAAGGCTACCAGTCAAAAGACACAGCAATGTTATTCTGTCTTTGCTTCCTTAACTGTCTGTCTTAAGGGGAAAAGATGGGGTGGGGGGAGTGATGTTTGTTGTTGTTGTGTAGCTTCAAGTCGTTTTCCACTTATGGCAACCCTAAGGCCAAGCTGTCAGGGTTTTCTTGGCAAGATTTGTTCAGATGAAGTTTGCCATAACCTTCCTCTGAGCCTGAGTGTGTGTGACTTGCCCAAGGTCACCCAGTGGGTTTCATGGCTGAGCTGGGAATTGAACCCTGGTCTCCAGAGTTGTAGTCCAGTACTCAAATCACTATAAGATGTTGACATCTGGATTAGCTATGAAATACTATCTTTCACTCAGAGCAGCTATGGAACATGGGCTTCACCTAGAAGTACCCTAAGGACTTATTTCACAAGCAGATGTTTTCAAAGCCTGAATCAGAGCCTTATTTCTTTTGGTATTATTGCTAAAATTAGAACTGCTTGCACTAATAAGATTAGGCAAGATAATCCTGCTTTTCAGACAAAAAGGACATAAGATGAGGCCTGAGATAGATGCTTTCAAATCAAGCAGGACTAGTGTAGGGATAAAAGCTAGCTTCCAATTCACCACTCTTAAAAAATCAGAAATCAGTGGGGACGGGGTGGGTGGGTGGGTGGGTATTTGGAAAGGTATGTGTTCATTTTTGACTTCCAGAATCTACCAGCCAGCAATGCTACCTAGGATATTCTGGGTGTATAGTATAATAAAGTAACTTTTCCAGGCTCTTCACAAAACCTCCTCCCAGTTCCTATCTTACTTGAAGCAAGTTCCCCCCTCACCTCTTTAGTTGACAGTTTAGGACTTCACAACCATGTGGGCTAACTTTAGTTAAAACTAACCAGGATGTGAATCAAAGAGCAGGAGTGGGCAACTGCAGCAAGGCTGGGGCCACATTCAGACATATAATGTAATTATTTTTAGAGTAATTAATTTTAAGCAAGGACTGGAGGGAGGGAGGGATGGGTTCATGTGTCTGAGGGATGAGATTTTAAGCCAAGACTGGAGTGAGAGAATGGAGTGGAAGGAGGGGGTGGAAGCATTTGCACATTTCTTTTCTGCAGCAAGGTGAAAACAAAGCACATTAAACAGCATCATTTGCTGTTTGTGTGTATGTCTCCATGGGGGAATCTCTCAGCCAGCATGGGAAGCTGTATGTAGGTGAAAGAAGGAGTGCAAACAAGGTAATTTTTCCAATCTCAGAAACTACCACAAACCAACAACACTTTTCCCCCCCAGTACATAGGTGCATTGCTATTTTCCTTTTACTAAGCCTAGGCAAGAAAAAGTCTTAAGGATCACTTCTTTTATTAGCTATCTAATTACCTTTCTTCATCTCGCAGCCACACTGGACTTTGGGAAATTTGACCTTCAAAGTATTTTGATGCTCTGTAACAGAAGTTGCTGCAAAAACACTGCCACAAAAAAATTACAAGTATTATTTCCTTACTTTAACAAAATAGATACAAATGTGGTGTGAACTGCAGTGGGCCCTCTACATTTGCTGGGGTTAGGGCAGTGCTTCTCCATTATTTTCTGTCACGCCCCCCCTAGGAAAGAAGAAAACATTTCACGCCCCCCAGCGCGACTGTAAATAGTCACATGGGCAGGTTTGACCAATCAGGATAGAGCACGTTGGGCTGCGCTGGGACAATCTCCCTCTCTCCAGCCATAACGGGCCCCCTTTACGGAGCCTCGCGCCCCCCCCTGGGGGGCACGGCCCACTATTTGAGAACTACTGGGTTAGGGGCACAGGACTCCCATGAAAGTGAAAAAAATGCAAAGAAAAAACCCACACTTTTTCTAGCTGAGAGAACACCTCTCTAGGAATCTAAGTCTATCAGAACAACTCTATGGCCAACATCTGGCAGAGGCTGACCATAGAATTGCACTGAAGTTGACCACAGGATTGCACTGGACAACCTACAAGTGCCTAGCAAAGTGTTTTTTCTAGGAGTCTTTAGGTCCTTCAGTGTGACTCTATGGTCAACTTCTGGCAGAGTGACTCCAGAGGAACTATAGATCCCTAGAGAGAAAATATTAATCAAATTCATGAATAAACAAATTCACAAAGGCAAAGCTGCAAATTTGGAGGGCCAACCAACAAACTTGTTTCCAAAGAACGAACTGATACATTAAATGCAGATTCTTAAAAAATTAAAGGCCAGTTGCTGAGCACAAAAAGTCACAAATGATAACAAGAGCAAAGGAAGTCTCTTCTTTTGTAGGAATAAGCAAGTTCTCCTAGGTTCTAAAAATCAACAGGGACTGGCAACTGTGGGCCAAATGATACATGTGAGAAAACGTTTTTTTCCCCTGAAAGTTCTAAGTTTTCTCATAGCTGCAACATGGCCCCTTACCGTTTCACCCATTAACCCCCAACCTATTTAATGGGTGCTGTCCCTCTTTCTTCCACCTTGCTCTTCAACAATGGCTACTATACCCACAAGAACATGGAGATTCAGCTTGTTTTTAATTTTTCTCCCTCAGTTACCCATTCCCAGTATCTGGAATGCTAAGAAATGTAGTTTTTCTAGGGGCTGTGGATATCACTAGACAACCTGGGCAAACTATATTCTGCAGTGTTCCAGGAACTAGGAGGAGCAACAGCAAAGAGAAAGAGAGATTAGGCAGACCTCTCCCTACATAAATGGATCAGTAGCTGACGTCAAAACAGAAGCAAGAGAAGTTGATAGGAAAACTTTTATGGCTCAGAGTTTAAATCTAGGCTGATCTCACAATACTGGCATGCTTTGCTCAAATTGAAATTCACTGAAATTATCAACTTGGCCCAACTTGATTATATTAAGAGATATACCTTATTTTCCTGCGTATAAGACTACTTTTTTACCTGCAAAATCTGTGGCTAAAGTGGGGGGGTCGTCTTATACGCCGGATATAAGGATAATGAGGATAGAGGTGCTAAAACTCTATATTTTGACTGGAAAAATGGGGGGTCGTCTTATACGCGGGTCGTCTTATACGCCGGAAAATACGGGTATGTATGAAATTACTTTGAACTGCATCCATCTACACTGCTAGCACAGTCCATACACATGGTCAATATTTCACCTTCAGGACCTTTTGCAGTCTAGGACCAATGTCTTGTAAAACAACAATAACATCAAGTGGCAACTGTTAAACAACGTTTAAACATACCTTTCTTTCAGTAATATCATAAACTTTGTTTGTTTTTGTCGAAATTCTGTACTTTTGCTTCGGCACCTTAAGAAACAAAGCAAAGCCAAACATAGTTTGGGAAATTAGTTAATGCCACCTTTAGCTTTGAAATCAGCTTTCACAGTTAGTACTGCTTACTAAACCATGGCATTACCTTTAACCCCACATGTCAAATTGACAAGAGTTCTGGTAATTTTAATTAACACTGTGAAGACTTCAGTTTGTTTTTGAAAATATCCCAAACAATTTTAATTTAATTAGGACCCTGAACATCTTAGGGCCTCAGCAGACGACTAATAGAGTCGTCTTCCGGGCAGGGAAGAGGAGGGGCAGCCGCACGAGCGGCGCCCCTTCCTCTTCCTGAGGTCGCCCTCGGAGTCGCCGGCCCTCCGCACGGCCGGCGCTCCGAGGATGACCTCACGCCACGGCGACCGCATGCGCCGCGGCGTTTGAGTCAGGGAAAGTGCGCCCGCCGCTTTTAGGGCGCACTTTCCCTGAAATCTAAAAGGAGCGCCAATTTGGTGCTCCTTTTAGAGTCGCCGACGGTGTGCCGCGGTGCGGCTGCCGTGATCCAGCGGCGCTCCGTCCCGCGGCGCACGGGAAGCTCCTGTCTGCTTCCCCCCTTAGTTTGTATTTGAAAAGAGCAATTTCCTGGGTCTACATTCTTCAGGCAGATATTATGGCCCTTTTCCCATCACCTTCCTGCCTGGTAGGCTATTGTTATTCTTGACCTTCTTCTCTGGATATTTATATGTGCATTCTCTTTGTAAATTGTTTTTCTCTCTTCATGTGTGTGGAGTTTCAAAACAGATATTTTTGGCTATATTCCAGAAATTACAAATACATTAAACCAGGGGTAGGCAACCTTTCCCCTTTAAGGGCCGAGGGACTGCAGCTCCCAGAAGCCTCAGCCATGTTGGCGAATAGTCCCATGTTGGCCAATAGCTCCTGGGATTCTGGGAGCTGAAGTCCCTCGGCCCTTAAAGGGGAAAGGTTGCCTACCCCTGCATTAAACAATAGGCTAATAGGAGAAAATTCTTGGGAAATGAAATTATATATTCCCTTCCATGGGATCCAATGGTGGTTCTCCTAAGGGGCTGAGCAGACGGGCCAGGAAAGCACAGGTTAAGCCTGTGCTATTCTGGCCCCAGTGCTCATCTGGGTTGGTCCCCGAGTCAGCATGGGTACAGACTAGTGTTCACACACCTGTCCCCATGCCATCCCAGGACCAACAACTGTCGCACACTCTTTACCTTGCCACACTGTTGCTTTCACTCAGAGCCCCCCTGTCACCACATCTGACAGGGAAACAGGTACCTGGCCACATAGGGTGCAGCCAGGTGTTCTGTTTCTGCATGAAATGCGGTGACCGGTGGGCTTCTGAGGGAAAGCGATGGCTGGCAATGTAAGGAGCATGGGGTGTGTGTGTGTAAACAGCCAGGTTTTGCCACAGAGTTTCTAGGAAACTTTGTGCAAAAGTATTTTACCTTGGGATTGGGCCGGATCCTCTGGATCTGTGTCTGGCCTAGTAGGATCAGGCCTGATCCTGCCTTCAGGTTTTTGGCCTCATCATCTGAACTAGACGTGAAGCTGGAGGGACCCAGGCATTTTGGCACACGTGGACAATCCCTAAGTTGCATCACTTAAAACTGAATCAACCCTCTTTTGCTCTTGTAAGGATATCCAATGGGCTAGTCTCCATATAACAGTACATTATGGTTTGTTATTATGTGCCAGAGCTTTGGAATCTGGGGCTCCAAACTCCCCCTCTCCTCCCCTTGGCTTAGCTGCAGGGAGGAAACACAAAGTTTAATCTCCTGTTTTCAACAGTTCATCATCAGGCCCAAAGCCTAAAATGTGCTTAATCATAACCACACTTTCTTGAAACGATCAACTTCTTAATGCAAAATCTGATGTTTGCTCACTTCAGTAAACCACAGTTAAGATTAAACATCATTTTTCCAGGTTAGACATGCAGCTAAATTGTGGTTAGCTTGATTGCCATTCCTTGACCATATTGGACAAGAGGAGAGAAGGGGTATAGAGAAAGCAAGAACACTCCATAGTTTAGTGTCCTGTTTGAATGAGGTATAGAAAACACTATGAGATTCAAGACTATGGATATCTATGCTCACATTTTTACTCACAGAGCAACCCTGTACACATTTCAAATTTGTTTCAAATTCCCAACACAGGAAGATAATAGAAAGAAAAATTGTAAATACTGGAAATATATCTGGAAAGAATGCATTTTAAATAAAAATCACAAGAAAAGAACCAACACATACACCACACATAGTCTCTTACATTCTGTAACCTATTTCGACATATGGGGTAGCCACACAGTTTGATGATGAACCGCTCTTCCACAACATCTTTATAGTGAGATGGCGTAATGAACCTTCCCTGAAATGGAAAAAAATAGACTTGCCTTGAAATGTATGTTCCCAAAGCTTGGTATTAAACAAAATGTTTAAAATTAATAACTGGAAAAGGGAGCTGAGTAAACAAACAGCGAACAACTGAACAAGAAACTGGAACAGCAAGTAAAAAAAAAAAAAGAGGGAGTCCGAGTACATCTTAAAGTCCCTTTGTAAAATTTTGCAAAATGAAAACCAAGACTCACTACCTACTTTTCCCTGGCGACAAGAGACAAGGTAGAGACAATTTAAAATATTTGACATAGATGATGCACCTTATACCACCTGGTGTCATTCTTTATGTTTATATTTGTGATTAGAAAAGCATTCAGAATGTGGTATACCTTGCTGACAGAATTCAAAGAACTTTAAACAGCATCAACTTTACGCATGCTAACTGCAAAACTAGTCATACTTTGTTCAATTACACTTACTTCTAAGTACTGGTAAGTGTACATAAGTCTGCAGCCTTGCACAACAATCCTCAGAAGGCTTCCACTGTATTCAATGGATTCCACTGTTTTGTGTATTTAGGATTTTCTCCCAAGAGAACGTGTCTCAAATCAGTGGTGTCACTAGAGTTGGTGTCACCTGGTGCAGTGACTCATGGTGTCACCCTCCCATTTCACACCATACAGAATCCTTAATAATTTCTTTTTTTGCACTAATGCTACTTGTAAATCATAATTCCCATATACCACTGAATGTAATGCTAATGGTTGTGACATGAACAACTAGCAAAATTAAAATCATATCTTCAATTACAATACCATACTTACAACCTAAATGTATTTACATATACATAGTGAAGATTTGGTTAAAATGTGATGTTTTTAAAGAAAATTTTAAAAGAACATTTTTTCTAAAAAAATAATAATTAAATTTTAAATTTTGAAATTTGAGTTTTTAATTTAAAAAAAATTCTGAAGCCTCTCCTTTCTTCTCCCACTGAGCTTCACCTCACTCCCACCGTCTCTTAAAGTATTTTAAAGGGAAGCAGCTGAATGTCACGACCTGTTTCTGCCAAAAGGTAGGTGTTTGAGGAGAAGTGGTGTCACTGCTCCTTAGGGTGTCACCTGCTGAGCTCTGCACCCCCACACCCACTGTCTCAAATCAGGCTGCCAGAATATACTTGCAATCCTATGCATGTCTACTTGGAAGTATGTTCCACTGAATCCAATAGGATTTACTCCCAGCTGAGTGTATATAGAAATGCAGCAGAACCTATAGAGAGGCAAAAATTTAAATAATCCTCTAAACTCTGTTTTTCTTTTTGCATTGACTTTCCACATTCTGATATGGAAAAAGCTGGTTGTGGTTCAGGGACCATCTGTTTACTACGTCAACATTATTCAAAGTCTGTATAAAATCTATCCCTAATCTTAACTGTACTAAACCCAGTTTTGACTAACTCTCCTGGTGTGATGAATAATATGACATAGACTGCATCCACACTGTAGAATTACTCCAGTTTGGCACCACTTTAACTACCATGGGCCACTGCTATAGAATTCTGAGACTTGTAGTTGTGTGAGATATTTAACCTTCTCTGTAAGAAAGTTTTAGTGCCAAAACAAACTACAATTCCCAGAATTCCATATCATTGAGCCATAGCAGTTGAAGTTGTGTCGAACTGGATTGTTTTTTGTGGGTTTTTCAGGCTGTGTGGCCATGTTCGCTGGCCATGAAAGCCTTCAACTTCCAACTGGATTATTTCAGCAGTGTGAATGTAGCCTGAACTGAATCTTATTATCTGTAATAACTAGTTTAACTATCATTTCCAGCTTTCACAAAAGCTCTGATTTTCAAACATCATTTGATTGAGGGGCTGTACAGATGGCCCCTAAGGGGCGGCTCCATGCCACCCCTGGGAGCGTTGGATTCGGCCTGTGGCAACTGCATGCTGCAGCCCTGATCTGGCACTTTGCTACTCCAAAAAGAGCTGGCAAATGCCGCTCATTTTTGGAACAGCAAAAAGCTGCCCTTGCTGCAATGGCTCTTCTGTGCTCCTTTGGCGCAGTGTGTCTTAACACTGTGCCAAGGGAGCGCCCTGATGTTGCCTGCCATCCATTTGGGTGGGCGGCGTGAGGACGACATGGGGAGTGGAGTTGGGGCGGCCAGCATAGAGTCGCCACACCCCGACTCCACCCCCAGGCTGGCCCTTTTGGCCAGTCTGTACTGGCCCTGAGATAGCCATATGAAGTCTGTTGCTGGCCTTTAGACTTCTAGCTGTAGATCCACTGACTTTTGTGCAAGCCAGCTGAACTGTGTCAGTTTAAGGGCTTTCCTCAGTATTTGATATTAGGGCTTACTGTTTAAGGGCTTTCCTCAGTATTTGATATTAGCATTGTAATTTTACAACTGCAACTAATGTTGTGTAGTGTAGTATAGTGGTTTAATGCTGGATTATGACTATGGAAACCAGGGCTTGAATCCCCAGTCGACTGTGGAAACCCACTGGGTGACTCTAGGCAAATCACACTCTCTCACCCTCAGAAAAACCCATGGTATGGTAGCCATAAGTTGGAAATGACTTTAAGGCATTTAACAAGAAATATCACCAATGTAATTTGCAATTTGTTACTAAAATAGTGATTTTTATGGTTTTTATGTCCTGAAAACTATCTTGGCAGGTTTCTGTCCTGAATGGCACTAAAAACATTGAACTTATATAACACACATACAAACACTACAATACAGTGGGCCCTTGGCATCCACTGCAGTTTGGTACCAAGACCTCCCATGGATACAAAAATTTGTGGATGCTCAAGTCTCATTATGTACAATCATGAGCATTGTAGTTTTTTTCTGAGACATTGAGCCTTCTCTGTCAGAGAGTTCTGGTGCCACAATAAACTACAGTTCCCATGATTCCCTAGCACTGAGACAGAGCAGTTAAAGTGGACTCAAGCTGTATTATTTCTGGCAGTCTGTAATGGCCCATAACCAGAATGGAGGGAAAGAAACCACAAAATGTAGGATATTCAAGAAAAATGTAGGAGACGTTACAAAATAAAAGCTAAAAATAATATAAATTCACAAAATTTATAAATATAGATGCACAAAAAACAAAACCCTGATGCCCCCCATGCCATTGTGCTCCCATCCCCTCACCCCCCATTGGCAGCCCCTTCTTAGAGGTGAGAATCAGCTGGAAAAGCACATCTTACTCCAGAAGATAAATATACTTGAGCAGTTTGCACTCTATGTCTTTCTAATTGTAATAATAGCTACAAAACTGAATAATAGTATACTTAGGTCCAAAACACACTGCAGAAATAATCCAGTTTGAGACCACTTTAACTGTCTGGTTCAGTGCTAAGGAATCCTGGAAATTGTAATTCTGTGAGACATTTAGCCTTCCCTGTCAGAGAGTTCTGGTGCCACAACAAACTACAGCTCCCATATTCCCTAGCACTGACCCAGGGCAGTTAAAGTGGTCTCAAACTGGATTATTTCTGCAGTGTATTTTGGACCTTACTTTTTAAAAAATAGTCCAGATTTAAATGTTGCTTTAAAAATTATTTCCATCTCCCAGCTATGAGATGGTTGGGGAGAAATGAGAAAGTGTTGGGGGGGTGAGGCAAGGACTGCCAATATATTGGGTGATGCATTCCAGGGCATGTACAATTTGTGGCCAAGTAAGTGACCCTGGGCACGTCATACACTCTCAGCCTCAGAGGATGGTAATGGCAACCCCCATTTGAGGAAACTTGCCAAGAAAACCTCATGATAAGGTTGCCTTAGGTTCGCCATAAGTCGGAAAGGACTTGAAGACACAGAAGAACAACAAAAAAGTCTGCAATTGTTTCATAGTTAATACATGGGAATAGGAGCCAGCATGGTGTAGTGGTATGAGTGTTGAACTACCACTCTGGAGACCAGGGTTTGATTCTCCGCTCTGCCATGAAACCCACTGGGTGAGCTTGAGCAAGTCACACTCTCTCAGCCACAGGGGAAGGCAATGACAAACCTCTTCTGAACCAATCTTGCCAGGAAAACCCCAGGATGGCCTTAGGGTTGCCATAAGTAGGCAATGACTTGAAGCCACACCAGAAAAAACAAAGCCTCAAGAAAGAGCCAATCTGGTATAATGCTCTGAACACTGGACTATCACCCTGGAGACCAGGGTTTGAATCCTCACTTGGCCACGGAAACCCACTGAGTGATCTTAGGCAAGTCACATTCTCTCAGCCTCAGAGGAAGACACTGACTGGCAAAACTACTTCTCAATAAATCTTGGCAAGAAAACCCTGTGGCAGACTTCCCTTAGGGTTGCCATAAGTCAGAAACAACTTGAAGGCAATGATTGATGGCACACAACAACAACAATAGCAGTAACACCGCTAACTGAAGTCACTCCTCCGCCCTCAGCTGCCCATTCCAAAGGTGGCAGGAGCCCAAGGAGAACGAAGAGAAGGAGGAACTCCCTCCTGCCACTGTCTCACTATGGGGAGCTGGGCGTCCTCCCTCCTTTCCAGCCACCCAGAGCTGGACAGCTGGCCCCGGAGCACCCTGTGGCCAGAGGCCCTTGCCCTCAAGTGGACCCTCGCCTTCCTCCTTCTCTGCCGGCTCCCTCCCTCTGTCCCAGCCATGTGCTATCGGGGCTGCTGCTGGATGGCCGGCCCTTGTGGCAGTAGGCAAGGTGCACCCTCCCGGCCTCCTCCTCCTGCTCCTCGGTGAGGGCCTCCAAGGAGAGAGCCCTGGAGGACAGACCCCATCCCGGCCCCAACAACCCCGGCCATGGGAGATTCCTCCTCTTCCCCCTCAACGCCCCTTTCTCTTCCTCGCTCCTCCTCCTCTTCCTCTCGCCTGGCCTTCCTTTCTTCCTCTTCCTCCTGCCACACCACCCCTCCTCCTTCTCCTCCTGCTGGCTCTTTTTCGCAGGGCACCAGAAATGCTTTGTCGCCAGTGGCCCGCAGGCCATATGTTGTGCAGGCCTGATCTAGAGGATATATGATTCCCACCTCTGGCACAGTGGAATGACTTCCAAGATGACATGCATATGTGCTCACTCAAAGGTGACACACTTTCTCTGGAGAGGAGCCATTAACTGGATAACACACTACAGAAAATTGAAAAGATTATTAGGAGTAAAATGGAACCTTAACACATTTGAGCCACAAATTGCATATGAAGTTTGTAAAAAGAGGACATACACCATTCACAAGGAATTCTTCAGTAATGTCATCTTCTAAGAGGCGTTCAACAACCTTCAAGGCTTTTCGTTCATACTCAATCTTTTTTCTAATAGCAGCTTCAAGTGTTGCTTTCCTGTAAGAGAACAAACGTTTAGTGGTGTGGTCCATATTTTGGCAACTCATATGAAGTTGTTTAAAAAACAGATGAGTAAACACAGTGTAAAACATTTGCTGCCTGAAGTGAAGGACAAAACCTACTCTTCATTTCAAAAACATGTGCCAGTTGGACTGGCAGACCAGTGGCTCCCAAATTTTGGTCCTCCAGGTGTTTGGGACTTCAGCTCCCAGAATTCCTGACTGTTGGACAAGCTGACTAGGGCTTCTGGGAGATGAAGTCCCAAAAAAACTTGGACAACCAACGTTTGGGAATCACTGTACTAGACGGATTTACAGAGGCCAGAATAGGCTGTATGACAGGCCCTTGTGTCCTCAAACAGAAGAGAAGATCTGAAAGTTTTATGAGAAACAACTGAGAGGCTCCTCAGCTGCCATAAACTATCTGCCATCTGAAGCAACTGCCTGATTTTGTTGAATGGTAGGGCTGCCCTGAAAGATTTTTTACTCCTTTCCATGTATTACATAAAATCCTCTCATTTCTATTATATCCATTAAGAGTTAGAATTAGAGTTAGAGTAGCATTTATACCCTCCCCCCCCCTTCTCGCTCACCCCAGTTTGGGATTTAAGGTAGTTTGTAACAGTTGAAAAAAACATAGTTAAAAATTTACAGCATAAGAAATATAAATAATAAAATATAAAAAATTAAAACATAAACTGTTTAAAAACACATAAAAAGTGCAGCACATAAAGGCTGGCTTCCCCTTTAAAAATCAGTTCTCAATGACCTGCTGGATTACAAAGGTTTTTTATTTGTTTGAGTAAAGACAGTAAAGGGCGGGGGGGGGGGTGTCCTTCTGTGGGAAGGACTTCCAAAACTTGGGAAAGACAACCAAGAAAGCCCTCATCCATTTTCCCACCAAATGTGGGAAAGTGGTGGGACAGAAAGAAAGGCCTCTCCAGAAGATCTTAAAATATCGACAGGTTCATATGGGAGAATGCAGACTTTCAGAGAGCCAGCATGGTGTAGTGGTTTGAGCATTAGATTATGACTCTGGAGACCAGGGTTTGAATCCTGGGTTGACTATGTAAACTCACTTTCTGATCTTGAGCAAGTCACACTCTCTCTGCCTCAGAGGATGGCAATGACAAACCCCCACTGAAGAAACTTGCCAAGAAAAGCCTATGATAGGTTTGCCTTAGGGTCACCATAAATGAGAAACAATTTGAAGGCAGACAACAACAACAGTAACAGTCCTTCAAACAACCTGGACCTGAACTGTATAGTGTGTGCATTGTGAGAACCTGTGTGCACATATATGAAGTACTTGGACTTGTTTGGAGGGAAAAAATACAGTTAAACACAAAGAACCACAAATGTGCTTCCCAGCTTGACATTGGTAACAACACCTTTTTAATCCTGTGAGATCTCAGTGCAACATAAGGGGAAATCTCTTCTCTCTAGATCAGGGGTAGGCAACCTAAGGCCCAGGGGCCGGATGCGCCCCCCCGAGGCCTTTGGACTGGCCCCAAGCCGGTCCTGCCACCACCGCCGCCGCCCGCCATGATGATATTGATTATTGTTGTTATTACTTGTTCTTGGGCTTTTCTTGGCAAAATCTCCACAGGGGTTTTGCCATGGCTTTTCTGGGGCTGAGAGAGTGTGCATGCATATTTTTTTCATTTTTTATTTTTATTTATTTATTTATTTATTTTGGTTCTTCGGCCCCCCCAATTGTCTGAGGGACAGCAACCCGGCCCCCAGCTCAAAAAGGTTGCCTACCCCTGCTCTAGATTCTTGTTTCCTTCTCCCTTGATCTGGGAGCTACAGTACAGAATTCCCCAACCATGGCTGTGTCATGCTCACTGGTTACTTTTTCACAGATTAATTTTTCTAAGCTTCTCCGGTGTCTAGAACAGTGGTTCCCAAACTTTGGCCCCCCAGATATTTTGGACTTTAGTTCCCAGAAGCCCCAGTCTGCTTGGCCAGCAGTCAGGAATTCTGGGAGCTGAAGTCCCAAACATCTGGAGGACTCAAGTTTGAGAGAACCACTGATCTAGAAGAAGCATGCATTTTTCCTTACACTGTTGACTTCAGGGATACTCAGAAAAAATTAACAGCACACACCTTTAGCCTCAGTCCCCTAGCTCAGAATTTGAGGGAAGAACAAAAGCCTGTCCACACAGGTAATACCTGAGCTCACACCAAAAAAACATTATCTCTTTGGTGGTGTGCGTGGTGGTGGTGGGGAAATAGCTGATCAAACAAATTTCAACCTACAATACTATGCATGTTCACTTAGGTATAAGTCCCATTGAACCAAGTGAAATTTACACCTGAGCAAAGTGCAATGAATTGCACTACAGAGGTACATTTTTTCTCATTTATTAATAAACCTTTTGAAGTATTTACAAAATGCCAAAAAATTATTGTGTGATATTATATAGAGATAGTATACCTTTGTACAGTATCTTCATTTTTCAAAACACTGGACTGCTTGTTACCTAAGAAGAAGAACAAAAATACACAAAGAATAAACCATGTGAAATCACACAATTAATGGCATTGGGTTCCTGTGGACGGCTGAGGGAAGTCCCCCTTTTATCCGTTCAATGTCTTGCACATGATTCTTCACAAAGGTTTTATTTTAACACATCTTGTGGTACACATAAAGACTTCTAGAAATAAAGTGTGAATTTGCTGTTTGCTTAAAGCACAATGAAATTATTCAATTATATACACATCTGGGAAGGGGAGAACTCTTTTGGCTGCATCTGCCCTGCAGAAATAATCCAGTTTTACATCACTTTAACTTCCATGGCTCAATGCTATAGAATTCTTGGATTTGTAGTTTGTTGTGGCACCAGAGCTCTCTGACTGAGGCAGTTAAATGTCTCACAAAAGTACAACTCTAAGAATTCCATAGCATTGAGCCATGGCAGTTAAAGTGATGTCAAACTGGATTATTTCTGCAGGGCAGATGCAAACTATGTCTTCTGCTGCTGAGAAAAATAAGCTAATGTACACTACTACACAAAAATCAAACAAGGGCCAGAAGACAGATGAGAGACTAAAATAAAGAAGGACATGAGGGGGGAAGGGAAAAGGAGGGAGGGGGGAGGAGAAGGGTAGGGAAACGATCATTTCAACAACAATGGGGGGAGGGAGAATGACATAGGAAAACAACTACTGGGCAGCAGCAGTGGTGGGTGTCACTAAAGTGAAGAACAGCAGTGACACCATAGCTAACACTTGTTAGCACTGCGCACAGGGAAGTGTAGGTGGTTCTCCTTGTGTAACCCCCCACCTAGAAAACCTATGAGGAGACATCGAAAGTGTCACACAAGCAGGACAAGAACACTAACAAAGAGATAGACACTTAAGAAAAACACACTTGCAAGAGCAGCTAAAGGCAGCCAAAATGACGAAGCAAGCAGTAAACATTCTCAACCCCATCAGAAGCAGCACCACACATAAAATAATGACATGGAATATGAGAAGCATGAGCCAAGGGAAGCTAGACTTAGGGCCTAAGCAGACTGCCAGAAATAGTGCAAATTAAATTGAGGCACTGCCCTGGCTCAGTGATAGGGAATCATGGGAACTGTAATTCATTGTGGCACCAGAGCTCTCTGACAGAGAAGGCTCAATGTCCCAGAAAAAAATACAATTCCCATGACTCCCTAGCACTGAGCCAGGGCAGTGCCTCAATTTAATGTGCACTATTTCTGGTAGTCTGCTTAGGCCTATAGTGAAAATGGAAATGCAATGCATGACCATAGCAGTACTGGAGGTAAGTGAGTTAAAATGGACAGGAATGGGCCATTTTGAATCAGAAAATCACACAGTGCTCTATTCAGGGAATGAAAAGACAAGAAGAAATGTGGTGGCTTTCATACTAAGAAAATATGTTGCAAAAGCAGTCAGAGGATACAATACAAAATCAGACCAAATCATCTCAATAAGGCTGCATGGGAAACTTATGAATACTACCATAATTCAAGTATATGCACCAACCACTGAGGCAGAACAAGAAGAAATTGATAGATTTTATGAAGGAGTACAGGAAGAAATTGACAACACACCAACACAAGATGTCAAGCTGATCATTGGCGATTGGAACGCAAAGGTTGGAAGTAAGAATAAAAAACAGTAGGCAGATTTGGACTAGGCAAAAGGAATGAAGCAGGTGAGTGTCTGATAGATTTTTGTGAAGCCAACAACCTATTCATTGCAAACATTTTTTTCATACAACCAGAGAAAAGGTGATAGACATGGACATCATCAGATGGCTGACACAAAAACCAAATAGATTACATAATTGAAAGTAAAAGATTGCGAAGCTCCATACGGGTGGCCAAGACTAGATCAGGTGCGGATTGTGGCACAGATCACGAACTACTCATTTCAAAAATAAAAGTAAATCTCAAGAAGAGAACAAAGCCAGTCATCATACCAAAATATGATTGAAACAACATTTCCAAAGAATTCATTGACAATATAAGGAACAGATTTGCAATACTAAGTATAATAGATCGTGAACCGGAAGAGCTTTGCTCTGAAGCATGGGACATAAAAAAGAAAGAATGCATAAAGACACTTCCAACAGATAAAGGGAAAATGAAGAAACCACAGATGATAGATAAAATGCTACAAGCAATAAAGGAAAGAAGAGAAATAAAACAAAAAGGAGATAGGAATAAACTAAGAAACATGAATGCAATAGCACAATGGCTAGTGCACGAAGATAAGGAAAATTACTACAATGAAAAATGTAGAGAAATAGATGAGAACAAAAATGGAAGAATGAGAGACCTATTCTACAAGATTTGAGAAATCAAGGGAAAGTTCAAACCAAAGACCAGGACGCTCTACGACAATAAAAATAACATAATTCAAGACCAGGAAAGATAAAAAGATGTTGGATGCAATACATACAAAAGAAGAACTATACAAAAGAGATGACAAAATGAAGGACATATGGAGCGAAGAGCCATATGAAGATGAACCCCAAATTCTAAAAACTGAGGTGGAAGCTGCAATAAAAGAAATGGCAAAAAATAAGACTCCAGGAACAGATGTTATACCAATAGAACTGTTGCAATCCACACTGACAAGAGTCTAATGCTAACCAACATATGTCAACAGATATAGAAAACAAAACTATGGCCGACATATTGGAAGTGATCAATATACATCCCCATCCACAAAAAGGAGACACAAGAGACTGCAGCAATTATAGAACCATAGCAATAATCCCCCACACAAGCAAAATCATGCTCAAAATTCTGCAACATAGACTCCAACCACACATGGAGAGAGAAATCCCAGAGGTCCAAGCAGGGTTCAAGAAAGGAAGAGGCACCAGGGATCACACTGCAAATATACGATGGCTAATGGAGCGTAGCAGGGAATTCTAAAAGAAAATCAGCATGTACTTTATAGATTATAGCAAAGCCTTTGACTGCATAGATCACGAAAGGCTATGGAATGCCCTTAATGACATGGGAGTGCTGGAGATACAGAATGGTTCCCAATTGGCAAAGGAGTCAGACATCCTATCACCCTACATATTCAATCTATATCCAGAACATATTGTAAGGAAAGCAGGCTCAGACATGGAAGAGGGAGGAGTGAAAATAGAAGGAAGCAATGTCAACAATCTGAGATATGTTGACAACACCATAAAATACTAGCAGAAAACCTCGCAGACCTGGAACAACTACTAAGGAAGATCAAAGAAGAAAGTGCAAAGGCAGGCTTACTGTTGGACATAAAGAAAACAAAAATAATGACCACCAACCACACTCACAAGTTCAACCTAGACAATGGAGAAATAGGAATAGTAAAAGAATTCTCATATCTGGGATCAAACATTGATCGGAACGGGGACTGCAGCCAGGAAATCAGAAGTAAATTAAGAATGGGGAGGATGGCTATGAAAGAACTAGAAAAGATCCTAAAATGCAGACATACAACTCAGCACAAAAGTCAAAATCATACAAGCCATTGTATTTTCTACTACCATGTATGTATATGAGAGCTGGATAGTCAAGAAAGAAGATAGGAGGAAAATCAACACATTTGAGATAATGTGATTCTGGAGAGGAGTGCTGAGGATCCCATGGACAGCCAAAAGGAGAAACAAACGGGTCCTAGAACAGATCAAGCCAGAGATATCCCTAGAAGCCAAGATGATAAGACTTAAGACTGTTGTACTTTGGACACATCATGAGAAGACATGAATTGTTGGAAAAGACAATAATGTTAGGAAAGGTGGAGGGAAGTAGAAAGAGAGGAAGGCCACATGCTAGATGGATGGACTTTATTAAAGAGACCATGAATATGAGTTTGCAGGAGCTGGGCAGAGCATAGAGGACAGGGGGGCTTGGAGATGTCTCATCTATAGGGTCACCATGGGTCAAGACCGATGCGAAGACAGTTAACTACTACAACAACAAACAGTACACAAGCATATTTTGAAAGACATGGTGAGCTCTGTGAATAAGTATGATTTGCCTTTAGTTTCATGTGTAGTTGTAGGTTTAAAATTTACCAGCTACAGAAATGAGACTACTTGCTTACAGGTCCAACAAAAAAAGATTCCAGACACATACTCAAGCGGTGTCAAACTGCACCAATTCTGCAATGTGGCTGCAGCCTTGACCTTAAACTCGGATCCCACACATTTTATGTGGAAGTGAATTCTATTTTTAAATTGGTATTCTTTCCAATAAATATGTTTTTAGATGTGGTGAGAGAGGAGAAAAACATTTCGTCCAAGCAAATACAATTCACTCAATAGCAAGTCTTCACATCAAGCTGCACCGGATCGCACTGCATGTAGATTCAGACACAGAAAGAAAAATCAAACCAAAGGTTGCCATCCTTTACATCCTTAGGCAGGAGCAAACTTGCATCCGCACTCCAGAAATAATCCAGTTTGACACCACTTTAATTGCCATAGCCCCATCCAATGAAAACATGGGAATTGTAGTTTACTGTGGCACCAGAGCTCTCTGACAGAGAAGGCTAAATGTCTCACAAAACTATGGTTCCTAGAATACCACAGCACTGAGGCATGGCAGTTAAAAGTGGTACCAAACCAGATTATTTCTGCTGTGCAGACTGGATGATCAGATGTCCTAACCGCAAAGGAGGGCAAGGCACCACAAAATGTAGGACAGTGCAAGGAAAATGTAGGACACTACCAAATAAAAGCTAGAAACGCTTATATAAATCTAAATTCTTTTTTTATAAATAAATTTTATTATATTCATTACAATTATAAAAAAAAATAATTATTTTTAGTAACAAAGTATTAAACAATATACGCACTTGGATACATACTTACACAAACTTATTATCAGTACAATTCCTATAGTATATATATATATATATTATTGTTCTATACCAAATATATTTATGAAAAATAAACTCTGTCAAACCAAAAGGTTATGGTTTATTATTGATTTGGTTTACTTCCTTTCAGGCTGTATTGTACTTTCTTCGGAATCTTTTACTTTTGAATTCTTTTTCTTTAGCAAATAATTGAAACGTCTATTCTTATTTATCTGTTTACAAACTTTATTTTCTAAGTTCTGTGGTTAAGGTTTAATATATAATTTATTTCACTCCTATGCCATCTTTCTCCCAAAAAAGGGACCCAAGGCGGCTCACAAGATAAAACATTAAAACATTCCAATAAAAAAATTAAATTTAAATCTATAAAAATATATATAATTTCATCTTAATTTTTTATTTTATTTTATTTCTCTGTTTTGACCTTTTCGAAGATTAATTCCCTATTTACATATTGTTTATTTTTCAATATCATATAAAATGTAAATTCATGCTTCTCAGTGATGCTCAAAATGGAGGACATTCTGAAATCCCTCCTGGACAGAAGGTAAGAAGGTAGGGCATGTCCTGGAAAAGGAGGACCTCTGGTCACCGTGAGTGGCGATGCAGCCTGAGGAAACACACTGCAGAAATAATCCAGTTTGAGACCGCTTTAACTGCCCAGGCTCAATGCTAGGGAATTCTGGAAACTGTAGTTCTGTGAGACATAGCCTTTTCTGTCAGAGCTCTGGTGCCACAATAAACTACAGTTCCCAGAATTACCTGGCACTGAGCCAGGGCAGTTAAAGCGATCTCAAACTGGTTTATTTCTGCAACGTGTTTTGAACCTGAGACTGTTGCACTTTGGTCATATAATGAGAAGACATGACTCACTAAAAAAGGCAATAATGCTTGGAAAGGCGGAAGATAGAGCTGGTATTGTTGAAGGATTTTTGACTATTGGACTAGGACTCTGGGAGACATGGGGTGAACCTGGGAAAGTCACACTATCTCAGCCTCAGAGGAAAGCAACGGGTTTGGGACCCGAGTCAACTCCCCTCAAGCGCTGCCTAGCCAAGCGCTTCCATCCTCTCATTAAAATTTATACACTCATTATACACTCATTAAAAAAACCCATTTATGCACTCATTAAAAAAACCCACCCCCTGAGAAGTGAGGATTGGTTCAGCCTCCCCGTGAGAGGAAGGGAGAAGGAAGAGTCCATGGGATAAGAATGGGGGGAGAAGGGTGGCAGCAGCGGCAACTCCCCTGGCCCAGTGTTTACCTGGGCGCCTTCGGTGCCTCCTAGCCTTTTGGTTTCTCTCCTCCGCCATGTTCGCCAGGGAGGCCCTCTGACCGCCCAACCGTCGTAGTCTTTGGCGAAGGGGCGGAGCTCCACTAAAGGGGGCGGGGCAGCGGGACGTAGCGGATAGTTCGGAGGCCGCGAAGGTGGCTGGCTGAGGTAAGAGAGAGCAAAATGGCGGCGGAGAAGGCTATGAGGGAGGGACGGGGTGACCCAGGCGCCCTGCTTTTCCCGGACACGCCCTCCTTTTTGGTCTTCTGGCCCAGAAGGGGTTCCAAAATGCCATCCATTTTGATCATGTCCAAGAAGCATGGGTGTACATTCCTGTATGAGTGTTTTAAGCTTTTATTGGGTCATGTCCCTACATTTTTCTTGTAGTGTCCTCCATTTTGAGCATGGCCAAGATGCATGGGTTTAACATTTCTATATGAGGGTTTTAAGCTTTATTGATTTAATGTCCTCCATTTTGAGCATGGCCAAGGAGCATGGATTTCACATTTCTACATGAGTGTTTTAAGCTTTTATTGGGTCAGTGTCTTCCATTTTTCTTGCAGTGACCTCCATTTTAAGCATGGCCAAGAAGCATGGATTTAACATTTCTACATGAATGTTTTACGCTTTTATTTGGCCATATCCTACATTTTTCTTGCAATGTCCTCCATTTTGAGCATAGCTAAGAAGTATGGGTTTAACACTTCTATATGAGTGTTTTGAGCTTTTATTGGGTTAATATCCTCCAGTTTTCTTGCAACGCCCTCCATTTTGAGTATGGCCAAGAAACATGGATTTAACATTTCTACGTGAGTGTTTTAAACTTTCATTCAGTCAATGTCCCTACATTTTTCTTGTAGTCCTCCATTTTGTGGTGCCTTGCCCTCCTTCTAGGATTATGACTAATTCGTTTAGGATTAGGGTTTAAGCCACTCTTGAGTCCCAGTTCTGCTAAAAGAGAGGGATACAAATAAATATGATCATAATTATTATTATGATATCTGGTCACCTTGGGAAGGGAAGGGAGCCCAAATTGGGTTCTGTTTAGTATAGGAGGCTGGTGCTGGTGAAAATAATAATAATAATAAAAAATTATTTATATACCGCCCAATGGTTGCCCAATCCGGGCGGTTTACAAGATAAAAACAGTTACAATAAGCAACATAGCCCTCCCCCCTTAAAATATTATTAAACAGTAATATAATTAAAAAACATAAAACAATATACAACAATTAAAATAATAAATACCATAGCAGCTAATCTCATTGCGGCACTGCGGGGGAACCAAGGTTTAGATCAGGGGTAGGCAACCTTTTTGAGCTGGGGGCCGGGTTGCTGTCCCTCAGACAATTGGCGGGCCGAAGCAAAAAAATAAAATAATTAAAATAATTAAAATAAAATAAATTTTAAAAATATGCATGCACACTCTCTCAGACCCAGAAAAGCCATGATGGCAAAACCCCTGTGGAGCTTTTGCCAAGAAAACCCCAAGAACAAGTAATAACAACAATAATCAATATCATCATGGTGGGGGGGGGGCAGTGGCGGCAGTACCAGCCTGGGGCCGGTTCAAAGGCCTCGTGGGGCCGCATCCGGCCCCCGGGCCGCAGGTTGCCTACCCCTGGTTTAGATGAAGGAGGGAATTGCCCAGGGCCGGGTTATTTAGTCTGGAAAGGCCTGCCGGAAGAGATCCATCTTGACAGCCTTTTAAAAACTGTCCAAAGATGTTAGTTGACGGATCTCGTCCGGCAGGTCGTTCCAGAGTCTGATTGTGTGCCTTCCAATCGTTTCTGACTTATGGTGACCCTAAGGAGACCCATGGGGTTTTCTTGTCAAGATTTAATAAGAGGAGGTTGGCCATTGCGTTCCCCTGAGGCTGAGAGTGTGTGACTTGGCCAAAGTCACCCAATGGGTTTCATGGCTGAGCTGGGATTTGAACCCTGGTCTCTCAGAGTCATGGTTCAATGCTGAAACCACTGTGCCACACTGGCATTGGGTCTCCCTTATTTGAAATGTTTGGTTCCAGAAGTGTTTGGGATTTTGGGTTATTATTATTATTATTTGGATTATTATTAATGTTATTTTGGAATACCTGTATTTGCATATATGTACTTAATGAGATACCTTGGAGGCAAGGTCCAAGACTAAACACAAAATTCATTTTTATGTTTCATATAATGTTGTGTAGTCATTTGAGTGTTGGACTACAACTCTGGAGAGCATGGTTCGAATGTTGGCTTAGCCATGGAAAGTCACTGGGTGACCTTGGGCAGGTCACACTTCCCAGCCTCAGCAGAACGCCATGGCAAACCACCTCTGAACAAATCTTGCCAAGAAAACCCAAAGATAGACCTTAGGGTTGCCATAAGTCAGAAATGTGAAAGCATACAACAACAACACATAATGAGGTATCTTGGAGGTGAGACCCAAGTCGAAACACAAAATTCATTTTTTATGTTTCATATAATGTGGTGTAGTGATTTGAGTGCTGGGACTACAACTCTGGAGGATCAGGGTTCGAAACTTTGCTCAGCCATGGAAACCCTGTGGGTGACCTTGAGCAAGTCACGCTCTCTCAGCCTCAGGAGAGGGCAACTTGTGAAGAAACTTGCCAAGAACACCCCATGATTGGGTGGCCTTAGAGTTGTCATAGGTCAACAAATGACTTGGAGGTATATAGTAACAACAAGCAGCAATCCAACATTTGATGAATGCTTCTATTGCCAAAATATTTTCCCCCTCTGGTTTGTATAAAGTACAGGTTGAGTCTCCCTTATCTGAGATGCTTGAGACCAGAAATTCAGGTATGTTTCATATACATACCCTGAAGGTAATTTTATACACAATTTTTTTAATAATTTTGTATGTTGAACTGTCACAAAGCAAAGGTCTCATTATCAGCCACCCATGAAAAAGTCCTGGGCTTCAGAGTATTTTGGATAAGGGAGGCCTCATTCCCACTTACATTTAAACCAGTTTGTAATTTGCCTTCATTCCATGTCAGTGAATCTGTCATTTCCACTATGAAAGCAGATCTTTTCATTATTCCCTTGAAATCGCTTCTTTTTTGGCACGATTCTCGTTCCCACTAGTTTGTGCCTCTTCAAAATGCATGTTAATCATCTGCGCATCATCCGTGATGCATGCGGCAACACAGTGAGGGCAGGGCTGTTCCTCTTTTTTTGCAAACCATCATCAGCCTTGGGGAAAGGGGGGGAAATCGGGTCTTTGTCCTCCTTTTGGCAAGCCATCATCAGCCTTGGGGAAAGTTGTGGGGAAGGGAGGAAAATCATCCATAGGTCACACTGCAAAGCAAAGGCAGTACTGAGAGGGGGAAAAATGGCTGATTTCCCAAAAACTGATGTGGGATGGTTAACACCCCTCTGCCATTAGTCCCTCCTCTCCAGAATGATGTGATTCAGATCCATAGTTCTCACTTGTTGAACATGCTTCTGAATCGGTTCTTTTCAAAAGAACTGCCAGGAAACTACTGTCAGAAAAGAGCGTTTGCCTCACTTCATCATGACTGAAACCGAGCTCAATAGGATCGAAACCGGTTTCAAGTGGGGACGAGGCACATATAACCCAATCAGCAATTCGAGTTAAATCATAGTGGGAACCAGGCTGGAGACAGCCTGTAGGAATTAAGTCCTTTGCCTCGGCTCCTTGGGCTTTCCATTTAAGCCTGCATAGGATTTGCAGCCTTATCTCACTCGCTCCCAACAGTGAGGTCTGATCCCAGACATATAGTTTACAAGCCTGTGATGAAAAACCTTTTTCAATATTGTAGCTGTTTTTAATGTTATTGTTTTTAGAGTGGATGCTGAGTTCTAAAAGGGCAATGAAAATGTCATATCACACGCAGTTCTTTCATAAATTTGATGGGTTTTTTTTTATCAGTTTAGTTGTTACTCAGCTTTGCTTTAAGTGGTGTTTAAGTGGTGCTTTAAGCTGGTTTAAGTTTAAGTTGTGCTTTAAGCTGGTGTTCCTGTGTGATTTCCTTTAGTGCTTTTGGATGCATTTTTGTGTTTCATATAGCAAATTAAAAGTGTTTTGAAAGTCAGACAATGTTAACTCCTTTCTTATTCTTTGCAGGATTATTTCATTTAGTCACATATTACAGCATAGAAATGTAAAAGCGCGTTGTGAAAAAAACTGTATGTGATGGAACAAATCTGAGGTCATTTTTGGATTTGGAACACCAAAATTATATAAAATTACTATAGATTTTTTTAAAAAAAAGTTTTTATGACCCTTAATTTTGCAGGCCTGTGAAAGGATAAATGCCCTCAGGCATATGCAGAGTGTTGTTCTTTTCAGAGTGCTGTATGACATAGAGTTAACGAGGCTGTTGTATGTCTCTTTTTTTCAGTCTTTAGCTATATAATTTTTCTTCCTCGGTGGTTTTAAAGACAGTTTTAAAAGAAGTAACCCTGTAAAAGAAGTAACAACGTTAAGACTGATTTTTAGCTTTGCATGAATTTTTGTGGATTGATGTCTACAAAATAAAAATAAAATAAAAATCAGTCTTAAAGATGCTGCCTTGTTATTGTTATGTGTCTCCAAGTCATTTTTGACTTATTGTGACCCTAAGACTAAGGTTTTCTTGGCAGATCTCTTCATTGCCATTGCCATCCTCTGAGGCTGAGAGAGTGTGTGACTTGCCCAGTGGGTTTTATTGTTGAGCGGAAGATTGAACCCTGGTCTCCAGAGTCTTAGTCCAACACTGAAACCACTACACATGCTAGCTTTCAAAGGTGCCTTTTATTTCCTCTCCCCCTCCCTTTCTTCTTTTTTACACTTTAAAGGCAGTTTGCCAGACTCTCATTGGCATCAGGGAGCAGCCTTCCTCCAAGTATAAAAACATGTTCTTTGCTTAGCCTTCTCCCTGCCTGCTTGCCTTGATAGTACTTAAACTCTTCCCTACCCTTAACTTCTCACAGTAATTATTTGGCTTGGTTGAGAGAAGAATAAAGTACACTCGTCACTCCCTCCACATTTGCGGTTTTGACTTTTGTGGATTTGATTATTCACTGATTTTATTAATATGTTCTCCCTAGGTATATCTAGCTCCAGCACAACTCTGTGGTCAACTTTAACCCAAAGTTGCACTGAAGGACCTAGAGCAGGGGTAGGCAACCTAGCGGCCCCCCGAGGCCTTTGGACCGGCCCCAGGCCGGTCCTGCCGCCGCCGCCCCCTGTCGCCTCCGCCGCCGCCCGCCATGATGATATTGATTATTGTTGTTACTTGTTCTTGGGGTTTTCTTGGCAAAATCTCCACAGGGGTTTTGCCATGGCTTTTCTGGGGCTGAGAGAGTGTGCATGCATATTTTTTAAATTTTTTTTTAATTTTTAATTTTAATTAATTAAGTAATTAATTGATGATGATTTGGCCCCCCAATTGTCTGAGGGACAGCAACCCAGCCCCCAGCTCAAAAAGGCTGCCTACCCCTGTTTTAGAATATCTTTTACAAAGCTAAATCCCACTTTCTGATATGAAGACTATAATATTGAAAGCACACTTCTCACCATCTCTTTGTATAATTCATTGTCCAACCAAAATAGAGTAGGTAACCTTTTATACAACTGATTTTTATACAGTGTCATATGTGTACCTGGTAGTTTACAGATCACTACAAGATTGGTTCCTGATCCAAAGGGCTTGCATTATAAATATGAACACAAATGAACACAAACACAGGAAGATAAGAAGACAGAGGGAAGGAATATGTGATTGTTTCTGTTAAATATGCTTAGCCTAAGTTGTAGTAAGACACATCAACTATTGGTTGTGTCAAACACACCACAAAAAAGGTGGGTTTTGAGAAAGAGTCTGAAGGACGTAGAAGTGGAAACATGGAATTACTGAGAAGCAGTTTCTAAGTTTTCTAAGTAGAAAACTATGGTACACCATTTTTGTAATTTAGTTATTTGAAAAATTGTCCCCTTTTTGTACCTAAAACTTTTTGGAAGTTGATATCTTTCATATGGGACGGGCATCATAATTCATTACTAAAATTCCTGTTCTAGAAAATTCCTCACAACATAGTATATGTCTTGTAGCATATAATATCATGGATTGAAGGAATGTTTGTACTTTTCAGATTTCTCATAAAGAAGTTCCCTTTTCTTCATTGTTGTTGAGTAAAACATTGTTGGGGGGATGCAGACCAGGGCGTCGGGGACGCCCTGGTCCGGAGCGCCGCGGGACCTCGGCAGCCGGACCGCGGCACTCCTGCGGCATCCCTGGAAGGAGCGCAAAATCAGCGCTCCTTCCACAAGACAGGGAAAGTACACCCTAAACGCATAGGGCACACTTTCCCTGACTTATCCTCCGCAGCGCGTCCGGTTGCTGCGGAGGGAGGTCATCCCCGGAGCGCCGTCCGTCCGGAGGGCCGGAAGCTCCGAGGACGGCCTCAGGAAGAGGAAGGGACGCCGCGTGTGTGGCTGCCCCTCCTCTTCCGGGTCTCAGAGACGGCCCTATTAGCCGTCTGCCGAGGCCTGTAGTCTTCAAGATATTGTTGACTGGAGCTTCCAGCATCCTTCACTGTTAGTTGTGCTTGGTAGGGTTGATTGGAGATGAACTCCAAAATCACTTGAAAGCCACAGTTGCTTGACCTGATATATTCCAAACTTTACTAGTTATCTCTCCATTACTTGTCCTCACAGAATGATTCTCCCAGTTTTGACATATGTTCAAAGTATATCTTGTTCAAGTCACTCTTGATCTCTCTCTCTTTTTTTTTTTTTACTTTGTAGTAGGGCTTTTGCAAATCAGTAACAATGGCAAAAGAGGAACTTCAAGCTATCATACAAAGATGTGTAAGTAACTTATTAAATTGTAACCAAGCTACAATGTAAGTACTTGTTAATTTATAGAAAGTTGTAGAAGGTGCTTTTATAAGAGTCTTTCATGGTATCAACACAGTAAATAAAATCTGAACTTCCATTGCTGATTTTAAAAAGCTCTGGACTGCTAATATCACTTTCCATTTGCCAGTAAAAGTCAGAATATTTTATTGATAGCTGTTGTTGTTGCTGTGTTATTTGCAGTCAAGCTGACTTTGACTTATGGCAACCCTATGAATGAGAAACCTCTAGGACTCCCTGTCATCAACAGTTTTGCTCAGCTCCTGCAGACTCTAGGCCAGGGGTAGGCAACCTTTCCTCTTTAAGGGCCGAAGGACTTCAGCTCCCAGAATCCCAGGAGCTATGGGCCAACATGGGACTATTGGCCAACATGGCTGAGGCTTCTGGGAGCTGAAGTCCCTCGGCCCTTAAAGGGGAAAGGTTGCCTGCCCCTGCTCTAGGCCATGGCTTCCTTGATGGAATCTATCCACTTGTAGTGACGTCTCCCTGTTTTCCTATTGCCCCCCAGTTTACCAAGCATTATTATGTTTTCTAATGAGTCATGTCATCTCATGACATTGATAGTCATAGAACTAAATGCTTCTAAAAAGCTGAGCTTCAATGAAATTCAAGAGACAAGTTTCTGGTGTTGCTGCCATAGTGTTACAAAGCATATTTAATATAAAATTAGTGTTACTTTGTGAAGTTAAGGGAGTGTGTTCATCTTTATTTCTGAATTATAATTAAAACTTTTCTGTTTTTCATAGCAAATTTTAGATGAAGAGGAATTTAAAGGGGAAGACTTCAGTCTCTTTCAAGTTGCAGGACAGAAGTGCTTGGAAGAAGGTTATATATCTGAAGTACTGGAAGTTGTCCAAAATGAGAAAAATAGGGTGAGTTAAAAATACAGGTTTGCCTTTTCAAACCAGGGTATAAAAGCAAACAGGAATTGGAAATGATTATTCAGGTTCCTGCCATGTACACAATTGTTTTAGTGATCTTGTTGAGGGCCCTGTTTATATTCTTCATGTCCATAGGTTTGGTGGCAACATTTGTTGTTGTGTGCTTCAAGTCATTTCCGATTTATGGCAACCCTAAGGCAGATCTGTTATGGTGTTTCTTGGCAAGATTTGTTCAGAGGAGGTTTGCTGTTGCTTTTCCCTGAGATATTTGTGACTTGTGCAAGATCACCCAGTGGGCTTCCATGGCCGAGCTGAGAATCAAACCCTGGTCTCCAGAAATCCTGCAGCTATGGTGACAACATAGCTGTAGGATTTCTTTAAGCTTGTTTGTGCTTTTAGTGGCATCTTACTTCATCTGCAGTAGATACCTGTGGTATGTTACTTTTTAATGCAAGCCAGAGAAGTTATTTTGTACTACATAGGAGAACCTTTAAAAACCTGACTTTACACTAACATAACTCAGTTAAAATTTACATCTCTGCAATAGACTAGAAGTATGGAGAAACAGTATAGCATATTATGTAATTCCTCTATACATCTTCAATATAGTGGCCACATCTGTACATAATGCTAAGTTGGGATGTAGCACTGCGTGGATGAATTTCTGAAGAAGAGACTAGGTTCAAATTCTTGTTAGCCGCCTCAATTGATCTCAAAGGGGCGGGATATAAATAAACATCATCATCATTATTATTATTATTATTATTATTAAATTAGGTAAAGTTATCACAATGAAGTTAAAAGCTATAATCATTGCTAATGTAGTTGCCATTTTCTTTGCTTTGCCTTTTCATCCTTTTTGACATATGTGTGTTTTCTTAGCACTCCCTGTGCCTGGTCACCTCCCCCACACATGGCACAGCCACATAGTTCCCTCTTGATCCATCCATCCTTTACGGTGAGCACAAACAGTTATGCTTGCCAGAATTATGTAAGTTCTTTGGCATTGTTTTCCTTTCCTTCATCCTTTACATCCTTTGTTATGTGCCCAAGCTTTACCCTCACTTCACACAGGTCATATCAAAAGTCATGATTTTGGCCCCAAAACCTACTCTTCACTTATACATTAGGTCAACTTACAGTTGAGTATATATGGTAGGTTAATTTAGAGGTGCCCTGGCAGTTGAAGTTGGAGACCTAGGGCCTTTGCAGACTGTTAGAAATAGTGCAAATTGAGTCCACTTTAACTGTCCTGGCTCAGTGCTAGGGAATCATGGGAATTGTATTTTTTTTCTGAGACATTGAGCCTTCTCTGTCAGAGAGCTCTGGTGCCACAATAAACTACAGTTCCCATGATTCCCTAGCACTGAGTCAGGGCAGTTAAAATGGACTCAATTTGCACTATTTCTGGCAGTCTGCAAAGTTTCTGATTGCAAGTGGAGGGTGATTGAATGCTGCTCATACTATACAAGTCCCTTTGCTTCAAATACTGTTTGGGACAATAATTTCAGCATAGCTTTGTCTCTGGCATGATAGTTCTCTATATAAATGGATTTTTATTTGTGTATAATAGAGTGTTCCATTAACTAACCCTCCACCCCCATCCTCACCCCATAATCTGATGTAGATGTATTACCTCTATGTCTATTAGGCCTCTTATGCATTAAATTTCAAGAAATTTAGGTGCTTATGGTATATTTCTAAAATATTCCTAGGCAGTGATGATATTGGAACAATTTGAATGTAGACTTCAACGCTGTCTCATTGCATATATCATTAATGACTGGATATTTTTGTTTTTAGCTAAACTGGCATTTAAAACATTTTTTTAAATTACAGGTTATTGTCAAAAGCATGGGCTGGAATCTTATTGGCCCTTTGATCAGATGCATGCTAAAGCACAAGCAAGGTGAAATGGAAAGAAAGCAATGCCTGAAAATATTAGAGAGGTTGGTAGAGGTATGTCCCTGGTTCTATCCTCTTAGCTGCCTTGGGGTACTGCTTCAACATACATTTTCACTTTGCCCTTCGATGATTATGTGGGGGTTGGATATTCTTGGGATTTTTTAACAACAAAACAAGTAATGAATATGGAATGAGTTGAATTACTTGATGATAGACATGGTGGTTGTCCTGTTGAAGTGAGAGACAAGGAACTGGGCTGAGTGGATTTGAATCCATTATGATTTTGAACTTCTTTGCAGATAGGCAGAATAAATTGGACAAGACTGTATTTCTGATCAGATTGTGGAATGATTATGCTTCACATTATTCCCTATCTGTCATAAACTAAAAACATTAGGAATGGGAATACTCTAAAACCGGTGGCAGATCGGTTCAATCTCCCTGGACATTCCATCTCAGATCTCAGAACAGCGGCCCTTGAACAAAAGAACTACAAAGGTAGATTGGAAAGAGAAACCGCAGAACTGGAGTTTATCTATAAACTACAGTCTCTCAGCAGTGAATTGAACAGGGACAACTTCCTGACCCACTACACACATTTCAACATTATCTGACCCCATTCTCAGGGAGGCGTTCTGCACTCATCCTCCCTATCTGCAGGCTAGTTTCCGAGGCCAAACTTGTCTTGCCATCTCATTTGCATATCCAGTGGCTATATCTGTCCACAAACGACCATACCCAAAGGATTTTGAATTTGAGTTGATCTATGGCATATACAGTTCCGGACCGCTCTGCGAAAACCGAGATGCACCAATATTCAAGCCCCATAGGCTTGAATGGGGAGCACCCCTGTGAGCGCCCATGGGGGCACGCCCCATTGATCTTAACAGAGGTCGCCCCCTCTGTGAATATTCAAAAGCACAGATCTCAAGTCCACGAGAAGGGAGAGGCAGATATATATTTCTGTCCCTGGCTTCCACTCCACCAAAAGCATCTGAGGAAGTAGACTGAAGGCTACAAAAGCTCATGCTGCCAATTTCTTTCTTTCAGTTAGTCTCAAAGGTGCTACAAGATCTCTCTGTCTTAAACTAATATATTGAGAGATTTGGTGTTGAGCAAATATGCTAACTTTCTACATAGAGCTTTTTACATGATGAAACACTAAGAAATACGGCCTCCCAGTTGCAGATTGAAGTACCACAGTCTAGAATTCTTCAGTATCTGTCATATTACACATTGTGTTGGGTGGCTCTCAGGCTCACTAAAATATACACACATACATACACTTGGTGTGATCAGATTCTGAGGAACAAAGTGTGTTGTTGTTTTTTTGGCAAGTTTGCAAACTGTCCCCACCTCCACTCTCCATTATGGAAGCCCTAGCCTGAACATCTCCCAATAGTGCAAATACAAGTATTTTAAATAATAGTTAATGACCTATTATTTCTAAGTGCAGTACGGGATAATTAGTTGTGAATGTGTGTGAAACTTGGAGAGAGAGAGAGAGAGAGAGAGAGAAGACCAAAATGTATGGCTGCAGGCAAAGAAGATTTTGGAAATATCTGCATCTGTGCTATTCTAAAATATCACATGCATGTGAAATTGTTACTTATTTAAACAGTAAAATAAAGTCATTTTTACACTAGAAGAGAGTTGGCATATTTTCATAATTGGAATTGGAATTGGAATTCTAGATGCCATCCCAAAAGCCAGTACTATCATTAGGACTTGTTTCTTTGTTTTTGGCTATTAAAGGAATCAAAAACAAACATTTTGACTGAATAAATGATGACTGATTAAACAGGAATCAGATTTTTAAAAATGGGTAGTAGCCATAACTATCATACAGAATCCATATGCTTGTCATAAATGTGGTGGCAGTTAAGTGTGTGCCTTAAGGTCAACGTATGGCAATCCCATGACTTTCATAGGGTTTTCTTAGGAAAGGAGGGCTCAGAGTTAGTTTTTTCAGTTCCGTTACTTAACAAAGGCTATAAAAATAAGCTCTGCAAGTAACATGGCATTTGTTTTATCTTTTTTGCAGCTTTGCAGTCCAAAAGAACTTGTGCTGGGTTTTCTGGAGCAAATTGAACAAGCTTCTCAGGAGCAAGTGTCCCAATTGATCTTAATTTTGCTCGACCCTTTGCACATAGGTAATATGTGTTTTTGTTTTCTGTATGCTGAAACAAAACAGTTTGACTGTATTGGAGAAGCTGCCACAGAAAGTCTTATGGAACAGTTGATCTAATTGCTTCTTTGGCTGTCTTTCATCCAAAATTTTGTTTAAAATGTTGAAGAATACTTATAATTTATGCAGGATGTCTGTCTGTTGAATTGTTGTCTTTGAATTCTGCCCTTTCTCTGAAGATCTCAGAGCAATAAATACAGTTCTTCATTGTGGTCTCTGTGAATCACACAAATAGGTTTTCCTGTGCTTACGTGGAGACATTTGGAACTTTCTGGAATGGCTAGGGAAGACTTTGGTGGCAGTTCCTCCCACCCTATATATACCCCTAGTGTTCCTGCTCTTTTCCCTCAGTTCCATTTTGTCCTCCGTGCTAGCAGCATCAAAGGAACTGATTCTTAGAATTGCTCTTCAATTTGAATTTATAACAACTCTTTGATCTCAGTTTTGGCCTTGGATGTCAGCTCTTCTTTTGGATTTTGACATTGGCATAGAGTTTTTTCTGACTTTGACTTGGTTTGACCTCAACTACTCTTTGCCTCACTATTTGAATGTTGTTTGATATTCTTGGATTTGACCTCGGATTGTTGACGACACTTACCACTGTCAATAAATATGGCTTCCTGGTCCAAATCTTTTAAACAGTGTGATGAATGTGGGACAAAAATCTTGTGGCAAGACAAGTACTCCTGTTTCTTGCTCTGCCTTGATGAGGGGTACAATATGCAGACCTGCACCCGTTGCAGAGCCTTTACCCCTCAGGCTAGAAAGAATTGGTTCTCCCGCCTTCAACCATTGCTCTACAAGAGGGCTTTAAAACTACATGTGCCACCAATGGCTACTGTCTTTGTTCTGTTATCAACCCCATCTCAGAGGAAACCATCAATGACGGTTGTCATGATGATGCCACTCACCCAAGCTCTTTGAGGTCAACCCACGAGCCTTCTTCAGCCAAGTGTCAGCTCAAACCTGACTGTAGGCTTAAATTTGAGGCCCTTGAATCCGAAGATGCCACCAGCAAAAAAGTGGAAATTCTCCTTGATGGCAAGCTTCTTCCAAGCCTTTGAAAAAAGCCAGTGGAAAAGTGGAGAAAAAGAAGAAGCACAAGCATTCTTCTTCTCTTTCTTCTAGCAAGAGGGTTACCAGGTCAGAGACACAACCATCTGATAAACCGGCATCTCCTACATCATCTCGCCAACTGGTCAAGGCTAAGACTGCTTTGGTTTCCGAAGGCAAGTTGGTAGATTCTCTCATGAGATAGTCTCCCTCTCCAAGGGCCACCTCTCTTCAGCTGTCTACCAGGACTCTTATCTCCCCATGTTTGGGTGAGTGATCAACTCTTGGTCTCTCCAGCTTACCAGCCGGACTATCATTCCAAATCCGATTTCCGCCTCAGTACCGACCACTGGCATGAATTTGACCCTTGATCCTGTGTCAGTACCAACCATGACCAGCACAGATCTGGCAAAATATATAATAATAATAATAATAGGTTTTATTTCTAACCCGCCCCTCTGCATCGCAATCGGGGCGGCTTACAAGAGTTAAAAATAGTACAATTAAAACAATCCAATATCCCAATCCCACCTCCCATATCCCGCCCACCCCTTAAAACAAGATTAAACTAAGAATATATTAAAACACAAATATAGCAATAAAGTGCAACAATACAGCAACACAATACAACACACAAACAACTAAACAGCAGCGAGAGGTTTGAGGGAAGGAGGAATTATTCCGGGAAGGCCTGCCGGAAGAGATCCGTCTTAACTGCTTTCTTAAAGGCAGTAACTGTTGTGATAAGACGGATCTCGTCCGACAGGCCATTCCATAATTTAGGGGCAATAGCAGAGAATGCTCTCTGCGAGGTGTGTACAGATCTCAACTTTGGTTGATTTAATAAATTCTTTCCCGCTGACCGGAGGGCACGGGGGGGCTCATATGGGGAGAGGCGGTCCCTGAGATAAGCTGGACCCAAGCCATGTAGGGCTTTCAAGGTCAAAACCAACACCTTGTACTGTGCCCGGAAACTAATTGGCAGCCAGTGGAGGGACTTAAGCACTGGTGTTATATGCTCCCTCCTAGATGTTCCGGTAATTAATCTGGCTGCCATATTTTGCACTAGTTGAAGTTTCCGGGTTAAGCACAAGGGTAGCCCCATGTAGAGTGCATTGCAGTAATCCAAACGTGAGGTTACCAGTGCGTGCACAACGGTTTCCAGGTCTTTCTTATCCAGGAATGGGCGCAGCTGGCGTATCAGCCGAAGCTGATAACAGGCACTCCTGACTGTCGCATTCACTTGGTTGGTCATGTGAAGCGACGAGTCAAGGAGTACCCCCAGGCTGCGCACACAGTCCTTGGAGGAGAGTGTGACCCCATCCAGGACAGGGGGCTGTAATCCCGGACCCGGCTTCGGACCGGTAACCGTGAGCACCTCCGTTTTGTCTGGATTCAATTTCAATTTATTTTTCCTCATCCAATCCATTACTGCTCCAAGGCAGTCATTGAGAGGAGAGATGCCATCAGCAGTCTGAGACGATGATTTGGTCATGGAGAAATAGATCTGGGTGTCATCAGCGTACTGAAGACACCGCCCTCCATGCCTCCGAATGATCTCTCCCAGCGGTTTCATATAAATGTTAAATAACATCGGAGACAGGATGGCGCCCTGAGGGACGCCACAATTAAGCTCTATTTTAGAAGAGCAACTGTCTCCGAGCCTCACCCTCTGGGATCTGCCCGAGAGGAAGGAGCGGAACCACTGCAAAGCAGTGCCTCCAATTCCTAACTCTCTCAGCCGATCCAAGAGAATGGCATGATCTATAGTGTCAAAGGCCGCTGAGAGGTCCAAGAGCACCAGCAGGGTCACACTACCCCTGTCGATGCTCAAGCGGAGGTCATCGGTCAGAGCAACCAAGGCAGTCTCAACCCCAAATCCTGTCCTGAAGCCAGTTTGAAATGGATCGAGATAATCGGTTTCATCCAAGATAGCCTGGAGCTGGGAGGCAACTGCCCTCTCGATCACCTTGCTTAAAAATGGCAGCAAGGAGACTGGTCTATAGTTGTTTCTGTCCAGGGGGTCCAGGGAAGGCTTTTTTAAGAGTGGCCTAACTGCCGCCTCTTTTAAACACGATGGTAAACTGCCCTCCCTGAGGGACGCGTTGATTGTGTCCCGAAGGAACACCCTCAACGCGCCCCCACCCTGGACGACCAGCCAAGATGGACAAGGATCGAGAGGGCAAGTTGTCTTCCTCGTCCTTCCAAGCAACTTGTCCACGTCCTCGGTACTCACAAATTGAAATTGATCCAGTAAAGTGCCATCAACGGAGTTACTGGACGCCTCATTCATAGATCCTGCTAAAACATTGGTGTCCAAGTCGACTCTTATCCGAGAGATTTTATCTGCAAAGTAGATGTTAAATGCCTCACAGCAGGCTGTCGTCGGGTTAAGTAGAGGGTTCGGCGCAGGAGATATCCGCGTCAAATCCCCCACCACCCTAAACAGCTCTGCCGGGCGAGACTCTGCAGACGCAATACGTGCAGAGCAGAAAGATTTCTGCGCTGCATATAAAGCCTCCCTATAGGAATCAAGGTGCTTCCTAAGGCGAGTTCTGTCGGATAAGAGACGAGTTTTTCGCCATTCGCACTCTAGTCGTTGTCCAACCCGCTTCATCCTCCTGAGATCTTCTGTATACCATAGTTTACGGTTCGAAGCGGGCTGGAAAGGACGCTTGGGAGCGATCGTGTCGATAGCCTTGGTAAGCTCGATGTTCCACGTATTAACCAAAGCTTCGGCAGAATCGCCGGCATTACTCACCATTAAACCCTCCAAGGCTTTCTGGAAACCAATTGGATCCATTAGCCTTCGAGGGCGGACCATTCTAATAGGTCCACCACCCCCAGGAGGGCGAACAGTAGCCTTCAGTTCCACCTTGATCAGAAAGTGATCCGTCCATGACAATGCGGAGGTTTTTGTGACCTCCGCCCACGGATGTTCCTGCTCCGTACTAAAGACCGCATCGAGGGTATGACCAGCACAATGTGTGGGCCCGTTGACCAATTGGGATAGGCCCATGTTTGTCATGGAATCCATGAACTCCCGAGCTGCGCCAGATAATTCCTGTAAACTGGTTTCGAGTGGAATGTTGAAGTCACCCAGAACTAAAAGTCTGGGCGACTCCAACAGCAACTCAGAAACCAGGGCCGTCAGCTCGGTCAGGGAGTCTGTTAAGCAACGGGGTGGCCGGTATACCAACAGAATCCCTAGACTATCCCTGGTCTTTAGGCTAAGGTACATACACTCGATGTGGGCTGTTTTCCGGATAGGCCTTCTGACCAAGGTCAAGGTATTTTTATGAACCAAGGCTATGCCGCCCCCCCGCCCACTTTCCCTCACCTGCTCACAAACTGAGTACCCAGCCGGGAGAGCCTGCGCCCAAGTTGCGGAGCTGGCATCTCCCAGCCAGGTCTCCGTAAAGCAAGCCAGGTCGGCCATCTCATCCACTAGCAAATCATGGATTATATGGGTCTTATTTTTGACCGACCTGGCATTGCAGAGGAGCAGGTTGAGAGTCAGTGGAATGGTGAGTTTGCTCTCCAACTCATCATGGGAAACAGAAACAACTGAAGAAGGGATAGATATAAGACATCGATCCCTTCTTCTTTTGCGACATTTGTTGAGACTGTTGCCGCCATATCTTCCCCGCCCCCACACAACCTGAATATCTGTCCCCAGCTTCAGTCAGCGTACAGAACAGCAATAACTCACTAATGTACAGCCCCCAAATTACAAACAACCTCTCAACCCCCCCAATAGCTGGCCACAATGAATTTGCAGAGCAGGGCCCAGATAGCCACCCCACCCCCCCGCAGCATATAAAGTTTCTGAGGAGGAGATAGGCTCAGAGGGCCTTTAAGGCCAGCGTGGTCCCGCCTTCCTCCTCCTCTCAGCGCCGCGCTGCGCCGGCCGGCCCGGGGGCGTTGGGGCCTTCGGGGCCCAGGTGTTCTCTCCCCCGCTCACCGTCGCCGCCGTCGCACCAGGAGGGAAGGCTCAGAGGGCCTTTATGGCCAGCGTGGTCCCGCCTTCCTCCTCCTCTCAGCGCCGCGCTGCGCCGGCCGGCCCGGGGGCGTTGGGGCCTTCGGGGCCCAGGTGTTCTCTCCCCCGCTCACCGTCGCCGCCGCCACACCAGGAGGGAAGGCTCAGAGGGCCTTTATGGCCAGCGTGGTCCCGCCTTCCTCCTCCTCTCAGTGCCGCGCTGCGCCGGCCGGCCCGGGGGCGTTGGGGCCTTCGGGGCCCAGGTGTTCTCTCCCCCGCTCACCGTCGCCGCCGCCGCACCAGGAGGGAAGGCTCAGAGGGCCTTTATGGCCAGCGTGGTCCCGCCTTCCTCCTCCTCTCAGTGCCGCGCTGCGCCGGCCGGCCCGGGGGCGTTGGGGCCTTCGGGGCCCAGGTGTTCTCTCCCCCGCTCACCGTCGCCGCCGCCGCACCAGGAGGGAAGGCTCAGAGGGCCTTTATGGGCCTATATAGACCGTGTTCAGTACTCTCTGGTGTTTCTTGCCCAGGCAGGTGACCTGGGTTTTGACTGTGAGATGGGACATTACTACATGCTGGTTGAGCCTAATTTTCACCTCCGGCACTACATCTGTTAGGTCCCTAGAAGCCCTTGAGGCTCTCCTACAGGTTCTGTTATTTTACATTCGGCTCTAGCCGCGCAGAACAGCAGGCTCCATCTGTTCCTCCATAACATGAATCCTCCACGACAGACCTTTGCCAGTGCTTCCCTGCTCTCCATGCGCAGGTTCACCGGACTCCGACTGTTCTTCTAGTCAGATCCATGTACAGTCTCCTAATGTTCTTATGGTCCATGAGTCAGCTTCTCCAATGGTCGATGGACATTCCTTCTTGGAGCAAGTCATCCAAATGGCCGACACATTGGACCTTGAGGTGGTACATCATAACTGAGCCACTGTATTCCATATACGAGAGGATCCAATCTAAGGTCCCTACTCCAGCTTCCATTAGACTTTTCATGTCCCATGTGGCCTAGCGCTCCTGGACCTCCCCAGCTACCATTCCATCAACCTCTGGGAAGATTGACGATCTTTGTAGATTGACCCCCTCTGATTCTAATTGGCTCTTTGAGCACCCGAGACTGAATTCTGCCCTCATGGAAGCCACTCAGCTTATGCTGACTCCCAGAATCTCATTGACACCGATGGACAAGGAGGGCCAGAAGGTTGATGGTATGGCCAGGAAGCTGTACTCTGCAGTGGCCTTGGGTCTCCAACTACACCAGATGTGTGGGAGCTTGTCAACAACATCTTTGGGAGAGGGTCTTTCCTCTTTTTGATAACCTTCCAGACAAGGAACATAGTGTGACTCAAGCTCTACAGCCAGAAGCTCATTTCCTTGGGGCTCAGCAAATTTATTCTGCCTATCAATCTGCAGATTGTGCTGCGAAGATTTTGTCAGGTTCAATAGCCCTTCTCTGTCATGCCTGGCTTCGAGCCTTGGATCTCTCCCACCAGGCCCAACCTACCATTGAAGATACACCCTTCAACAATTCTGTCCTCTTCAACAAAGAGACAGATGAGAGGCATAAGCATAAGATGAAGACCCCAGCAAAGAAGTATGGAATGTCCTGATCCTCATTACACTTTGTTTTACACCAAAACCAGAATAGGTCCTACAACCCATCTGGACTGAGGAGGCAAAGGTTCCCCTCACAATCCTCTTCCTCCTCAAGTAGATGCAATACCGAACAAGCTCAGTACCGACGGTCTTTCAAAAGGAAAGACAACCAAGGTAAAAAACACCTGTGACTTGTGTCCGCTTGCTCCCTTTACCTCTCTTTGGTCGTAGACTTGCCTGTTATGTTGATGCCGATAACATTGGATTCATGGGTGCTTACCTTCATTGCTGAAAGCTATGCTCTTGAATTTGAAGAACTACCTCCCACGGAGACTTTATGACACCTCCCTCAAACACCCTGCTTGATGAAGTGCACAAGCTAGTTTCCAAGGGTCAGGGAGTTCCTGCATGGCAGGGGATTGGACTGGATGGCCCTTGTGGTCTCTTCCAACTCTATGATTCTATGATTCTATCGAACCTGTGCCTATCTCTCGGATTGAACATTGCTTCTTTTCCAGATACTTTATTGTCTCCAAAAGAGATGGCGGCCTCTGGCCCATTCTGGATTTGTGCCATCTGAATTTTTACATTTGTTACAGACTGTTCCATGTGGTAACTCCTTTGATCCCTTCCCTCTTAAAGAAAGGAGATTAATCCACCACCCTCAATCTCAAGGATGCCTACTTCCATATACCAATCGGAGTACCATCTAAGATTCCTGGCATTTGCAGTAGGCCAGTATTAGTTTTGAGTCCTGCCATTCGACCTGTCCATGGCTTCCAGAGTCTTCACAAAGTGTATGGCTGTGGTGGCTGCCTTCCTTCATCAGCAAGGTATATCCGTCTTCTCATACCTGGACGATTGGCTCTTCATGGCAACCTCGAGACAAGTTCTGGTTTGAGACATCCGGTTCACGCTGTCTCTACTCAAATCCCTCAGCCTCATAGTCAACAAAACCAAGTCCAACCATTTCCCATCTCAAGAGATCAGGTTCATCAGAGCTATGTTTTATTCAAGGCGAGGCCTAGCACACCTCCCTCAGGACAGGCTCAAGTCCTTGGCTCAAGCAGTACAAGCTTATATCTAGCACAGAAAGATTTTTGCCCGCTCAGTACAAATCACTCTAGGCCACATAGCCTCCACCACTTCTGTCACTCCTTGGTCCCGATTTCGGTTCCGATGGTTCCAATCTGTCCATCTACGACCCCCCCTACGGGAATCTTCCTTTAAAAGACTTACAATCCCAACAACTGTGGTCAGGACATTGCACTTGTGGCTGGATCCCACCAATGTTTGTGGGGGCATGTCTTTTCTACATCCACAGTCACAGCTCACCCTAACAACCAGTGCCTTGATGGAGGGTTGGGGAGCTCATTTGTAAGGCCTCATGGTGAAGGAGACGTGGTCCTCTGAGGAAAGATTGCTTCATATCAAAGCTCTCAAGATGTTTGCAATGGAAAAGGCCTTGAGGTCTTTCGAATCCCTGTCTCAACAAGCAGGGCAACACAAACTCAACCTCACCCTTTGCGTCTGGGAGTGGTGCATTGCAAGGCACATCATTCTGCAAGCCATCCACCTACCAGGCAAAGAGAATGTACTGGCAGACCAACTCAGCTGATCCTTGGATTTGTGCCACAAATGGATGCTCCATCCTGAAGTGCCACAGAAATTATCCCACCATTGGGGTGTACCTCTTTGCAACCCATCAGAACCGTCAGTGCCCACAGTGTTGCTCAAGGAGGAAAATTCGAGGTTCTTGAGGAGATGCCTTTCTGTTCGAGTAGACAGGACATCTGCTGTACCCCTTTCCTGTGTTCCCACTCATCACCAGGGTCATGGCAAATATAATATGGGACAGGCCAGATGCCATTCTGATCACCCCCCTTGGTGGCCGAAACAGCCGTGGTTTGAGCCTTTCCTACAGCTGGCCCATGGGGATTATCTGCGACTGCCCTTACGTTCTGACCTTCTTACTGTACACAAGGGTCAGGTTCGATTTCCAAACTTGGAAACGCTTCACCTTGTCGCTTGGCAGATTCAACCATAACCACTTTATCCGAATCCATACAAACTCTGTCATTTGAGCGGCTCACAAGCCATCGATGCAGAAATCCTACTATCTGAAGTGGACTAAATTTCTTGTGTTCTTGATGGACAGGAATCTGTCCCCTTCTCAGGTTCAAGTTCCATAAGTCCTAGACTTTATCATGTCTCTAGTAGAAGCTGGACTTTCCATTTCCTCCTTAAAGTGTTAGCAGCCATCTGTGCTTACTGCCAGTTCAACGGTCGCCCATCTTTCTTTCCTTTGATCAAAAAATTCCTCAAAGGATTCATTAACCACCCTCCTGCCTTTGTAACGACGCTGCCTTGGAGTCTTGAATTGATCCTTGCACAACTTTCCAAGCAGCCCTTTGAACCCATGGCTACAGCTGATCTCAGGCTTACATGGAAGACTGCCTTCCTTGTTGGCATCACCTTACCTCATTGTGCTGATAAACTTTGTGAGCTCCAAGTGGACCAACAGTATCTTCATTTCCATAAAGACAATGTTGTTCTCTGCCCAGACATCACTTTCTTGCCTAAGGTGGTGTCTTCATTCCATCTGAGCCAGGATATTGTTTTACCTACCTTGGCTCTAAATCCAACCACCACTACCGAGCACTTTTTGCATTTGCTCAGTGTGCAAAGAGTGCTCGCATTCTGTGTCATCTGGACTTTGGATTTGAGACAATCCTAAAGACTGTTTGCTACTCAGATTTGAAGTTCAGACTTCCTGTCACTGCTCAGCAGTTCTCGAAATGGGTGATTGCTGCCATTCATCTAGCCTACGAACTCTCAGGAAAGACTCCTCCTGCTCGAATTCAAGCACACTACCAGGGCAGTAGTGGTGTCCTTTACTTTTCTCAGTGGAGTGTCCCAGAGGACTTCTATCAAGCTGTAGTCTGGTCCCAGCCATTGACTGCAAGCTGGATTCCAGGGCAAGTAAATGCAGCTTTTGGGAGGGCAATAATGTTTTCTGGTTTGCATTGAGTTTTGTTGCATTGCATGCTTTCTACTTGCATGTTTAACAAAACATATTTGGTTTACTGACATATGCATGGTGTCAGAACACTCCCTCCTCTTATGATTACAGCTTGCTAGTCTAACCCATTTGTGTGATTCACAGAGACCACGACAAAGGGGAACAGGTTGCTTGCCTGTAACTGTAGTTCTTCGAGTGGTCATCTGTAAATTCACACAAACCCACCCATCCTTCCCTCAGGTTGTGTCCTGCATATGTTCCCTCATTATGTTGCTATGCAGTGTTCAATTGGAACTGAGGGAAAAAAGCAGGAACGCTAGGGGTATATATATGTGTGTGTGTGTGTGTGTGTATAGAGAGAGGGGGGGTGGAGCTACTGTAAAAAAAAATATTCCCTAGCGATTCTAGAAGGTTCCGAACATCTCTGCAAAGGTGCAGAAAAACCCATTTGTGTGAATTTACAATGACCAATTGAAGAACTACAGTTACAGGTAAGCAACCTGTTCATATCTGTCTTAATAAATATGGTTCTACCCCACCCTTTTTATCCTTACAACAATTCTGTAATGTAGCTAAAATTGAGAAACAATTTGTGTCCTCAGTCTGTAGATGAGAAGACTGACTTGGCTCTTAGGATGCTTTAATGTCCACACAAAGGGGAGGCCCTAGCTTCTGCTGTTTTCCCCACTCAAATTGCAGGATACATTATTCCAGAGATTTCCATATACTGCAGGGTAACTTTTAAGGGTGTGCAGGTGGCTGGACCAGAGAATGGGGACCCCTGACCCCTGTGAGTGGACCTTATTAAAATCTTTTATTATTTCTGCCCTACTGAAGGAAAACGAAGACTGAGGTAAGAATACCCAGTTAATCCAAAGCATTTCTTTAAAACACAAATAAGTCTATTAGGGCTCCAAAACACCATGCAACTAGTAGCACAGTAGCTACTTATCAAAGAGAAGGAGAAATCAAAGAGATAATCTGCCAACTTCCTCAAACTTGAGCAGAACTGCACTAAATGTTACTCTGTAACCAATTTATAATGAAGCTGCTGTTGCTAGCTGCTATTATAATGGCTTGTGAGGGTGAAGTATTGTTCTTTTATACCAGGGGTAGGCAACCTAAGGCCTCGGGGGCCAGTTGCGGCCCCCCGAGGCCTTTCAACCAGCCCCAGGCCGGTCCTGCCGCCCCCGCCGCCATGATGATATTGATTATTGTTGTTACTTGTTCTTGGGGTTTTCTTGGCAAAATCTCCACAGGCGTTTTGCCATGGCTTTTCTGGGGCTGAGAGAGTGTGCATGCATATTTTTTAAATTATTTTTTTATTTTTATTTATTTATTTATTTATGGTGCTTCGGCCCCCCAATTGTCTGAGGGACAGCAACCCGGCCCTCGGCTCAAAAAGGTTGCCTACCCCTGTTTTATACAGTTCTTCTGTGTATTTCCATTGCCTTTTTATTTTTACTTCGTCATTTAATATTTTCCCCTGCTGGTTAGAGGCATAGGTTTTAATTATATGAGCTTCAAGTGGTAGCAACATACAAACGTCTGAGCTGCACAGGATCCTCAGGGAGAACATTGCCATTCCCTGAAGGAGACTTTTCTACTTTATACTATCATTATTTGTTTGCTTCGGCAGACGGGTGGGCTATAAATTATTATTATTATTATTATTATTATTATTATTTCCTGCCTTTCTCCCATAAAGACTTCAAGGAGGCTTACAGTGTAGATTCAAACGGAAGGCAGCTAAAAATAAGCAGTAGTATTAAATAACAATTTCAAAACAGCACTGAGTTTAAAACAATTTAAAAGCATATAAAACATAATATGTGTGTGTGTGTGGGGGGGGAGAACAGCAGTCCATTAGTCCATTAAAAAATTCTTCCACAGTGACCAGTTAATGGCCAAAAGTCTGTCTAAAGAAAAGGTCTTTGTCTCCCATGGGAGGAAGTTGTAAGTACCTAGTTGTAACTTATCAGCACACTACATTCTTTCAACCCGGCTCTGTGAAAAGGGTGGAACTGAGAGTGCGCCTTCCCTCCCCCTCCCCCCCATATCAAAAGCTAGACAGTTTTATACAAGGAGATGTATTCCTTCAGAAAATCTGGACCCAAGCCATATAGGGTTTTGTACATCATGGCAGCACTTTGAATTGTGCCTTGAAACAAACTGATAGCTGTTGTAAATGTTTTCTGCAGGTCAGAGTTGCAAGAAATGATGTGGATTCAGTAAGCCATCACTCCAGTGCCTCCTTAATTTTTGGCCTATATAATATCAAAAACATGTAACAATATATATGATCAATAATAAGTGAAAATGTAGACTTTGTAACAGTTTGCAAATTTTTTTGGCCACAGTGCTTTTGAAGCTTGGCAGTAAGAAAGCATATTCAGTGGGTTTGTCGCTGTCTACCATTTTGAATGAGCTGTCACATCTCCCAATCCCTTACACAAAAAAACAACTTGAAGAAGATGAGCATGGTCTCTGCCAGTGCTGCAGTGCTTTACCTTGTTTTGTCAGACCTTTTGTGGATGAGGTTGTCCTGCACATGGAGGCCTCATCGGATGGAGATTGCAAAGAGCTGAAGAAGGAATTGCTAGCATTGTAAGTACTGAATTGTTACATAACTTGTTTGCCAGCACACTCCAGTCTTGGAACCAGGGTATGCCAAATAGGAGGGTAACTTGTAGAGAGCAATTATGGGTGGAAAGGGATGCTAAACCCTTTCCCCAGTGCTTTTTCTCTTTAAACTACCTCCCTGTGTCACATCTCAGATATGTTTACCACTTTATGGGAGAAAAATGGAAGGCAAATGGGAGATCTAAAGTAAAAGTGGCAGGGGAAGGGCAAATGGACTCTTCTTTTTTGCTCCCTCTGATCAATTTCTCCCTTACCATTTTACACTTGCTTCTCACTCCCCACTGTTGAATTTTCGTTTGCATTTGAGTGTGTACCACTGTGGGGGACATGTTAGTTAGGCATGTACTTAACATTTTTCTGCCTTGGGGAATACTTATTACGGATTTTAAAAAAAATACATTTTGAGCATTATGCTAGTCCCTGAATTCTGAAATCTTCTCTTTATTTTTCTCAGTTGCATAGTGTAATAATTTTAAAGCACTGCCACTCTCATATATCAAGAGGATCCATGATTCTGTACTACTTTTCTTAGCACCATATCTTGAATGTTTTTATAATTCATTCATTCTTTTTGGTATTCAGTTGCCTGAAAAGCATAAAATATCCCCTGTTGATGGCAGAGCTTGGTCATGTACCTGAAGAAAAAGCTGAGAATCCGTTCAGGCAATTTGCTGCTGATATACTAGTAAGTGCACCTTGAGTATTCCCTTCTCCAATCCTGCACCCTAGTTGTAAAATGATTTATAGTTACTTTCAGAATAATGCTCAAAGCATTGGTTTCCTGTCTTGATTATAAAGATTCATGTACAGTGTTCTCTCATGTAGTGCTGATTCAGATAAGGGCTGAGAACAGCATTTAGTCCCTGAGATAGAGAGAACCTAGAACTCTAAATGTTACAGATGAGTTAACATTTAATGGACCAAAATCAGCCCATGTGATAAATTGCTCTGAGCTTTTTTATCAGTAAGCATTAGCAGTAGGTGACTCATTCATTGATGTTCATAAACTGCTTGGCTAAACTCTGTGTTCTGTGCATGCACTCACATGCACACACCTAATTCTGTAACTAGAATAAATTAATGGGAATGGGGGAAAATGCATACAATCCTAGTATCGAACTGTCAAATTATATTGTCATTGACTGTCTTAGTGGAATGCCCGATCTGGTGCCAGTTAAATTCTTCTTAATCCATGCATTTGATTATTTTGTTTCCAAGATCTAGGTGTGTTTTAAAAATACATTGTTTGCTTGGTAAGAACTAGAGAGAAGGAAGCTTGTGGGACATTGGACACTTCCATTATGGAGCTAATATCCAACAACCATGTGAAAGGGGGCACAATTTTAATGTGCACTACATCTCTTCTCTCTCCATCTCACCATCAGTTATTCTCTGTTGTTCCTCCCTTTGAATTTTAATATATCATTAGGCACAACACACATATTACAAATTTTTAATATAATCCTAAAGGTAAAGAATTCAATTTTTTAAAAAAATTCTACATACTTTTTAATTGGCTATGGACCTATAACAAGATGTATGCTTACGAGAATGTGCTTGTTCTTCCTCTCTCCCTCCTCCCTCCCTCTCTGTCTCAAACTAAGGTTAGAAAGGTACATATATCGTCATGATCAACAAAAGTTCCCTACAGACAGACAGGAAGAACTATAAAGTCCCTGGTATTGTTCCTGTCCTGTCTTTTCCTTTTTTTGGGGGGGGGGGGAGGTCTACATGACATTCCCCCATCCTGAAGTATTCCCAGATGACTTCCAGCATTTACAAGGACCTTTTGTTCCCTTTCCCCAAGTCAGTTTAAATCAACCCAGTATTTCCAATTAACTCAATATTTCCAATTACTCCAATTGCATTTCTCCTAGATGAGACCACTTGTATTATCTGTTTGGTTGTGAGGAAAAGTACTGGTGTGTGTGTGTGTGTGTGTGCGCGCGTGTGTGCATGGTGTTATCCAACTGCAAGGAACTAAGCTTCATAGTGAGTATTTTATGTTACCTGACCAAGTATAGTGGGATCTTGGTATCTGCGGGGGATCCGTTCCAGGACACACACACCCCATGGATACAAAAAAGTGCGGGACCTCAATGGCTGCACCGCCATTAGGGCCAACAGGACTTCAGGTAAGCCCCCATACAACAGTGTGTTGCAAGCCCTGACAACAAGGCAGAAGCGGAGAAGGAGGGCGTTGGGGCCATCTACAATATATCATAAAAGAATATTCAGGAGAAAATTTTAAAATACAGCAAAAAGTTAGATCTGAGCTTTTCCTTTGGATTTTATCTTCTAGAGAGGGAATCTAATACATGGATACCAAGTAACACTGAATATCCATTTTAAAAATAAAATCATGTTTTCTCAATTTCTCAAACATTTGTGTTGCTACAAAGTGCCTTTATTCATAGATTAAGGGTGTTTTGAGGGGAAAGCAGGACTGTATGTTGACGATCTTTACAGATGTCCTCTTTGTTTTAACAGGTTATTTTGCAAGATATTAGACAGTTGTTTCCGAATGTGTTCTCCCAGTACAGATGTAGAAGTGATAGCTGGGATGATGACTTATCAGAAGTAGAAAACGAACAGCATGCAGATTCTTTGGCATGTTTGTCTTACATGGTATTTGTTCAGAACAGCTTTGGTATCAACTGCTTTCCATTAGTTTTCAGGTAAGTGTTTTCCTGTTTTTGAAATTATAGATTTAAGATGATAATTCTGTTTAGAGGCACAGAAATATCTTTCTTGTGAGTAACAAAACAGGGAAGCTTACCAAGAAAGTGCTTCTCTTTTGTGATAGAAATTAGTTATATGGGCATGTATATGTGGGCTGGGAATTTTGGTGATGTAATAACCTTTTACAAGGATAGCTTCTCTGTTACGACTTGTCACATTCCATAATGCAGAATTGAGTTTTGTTTAGATCTTGTGTATCTTTGTCTTACATATGTTACTTTGTTCTAGCCCATCATACATTCTGCAGTGTAACATGGTGCACATTCAAGTTCTGTTGAACAGGTAAAGTTATGCATTCCTGTTATTTCATACCTTTGTCCTTTTAAAAAATATAGAAAGAGAAAGGAGTAACAGAACTGGAATTGTGTGAAAGGGTGAGTTTAAGGCTTCTCTAGCTTAATTTTATTTTTAGAGCAATGTCATATTTGAGACAGTGAAGGCTTAACCTGATGAACTTTGGATCAAAATTCCACCTTCAGACCTATTATTTTATAGTGGTCATATGTGTTCATGTATTTGGGTTTGACAGCACTTTGCAGGTATGGAAAAGTATAACAAAATATAGTACAGCTGCATGAGTATATTTTGTCATAGTTTTCCATACCTATAATAGATCTGAAGATGGAATTTTGATCTGAAGTTCATCAGGTTAGGCCTTCACTTACAAGAATATTGTGTAACCTGGTCAAGACTTTCGCATAACCCAAATATATATCTTTGTTTCAAGAACAACTCATAAAAGGAAGAAGAATACTAATAATAAGAATACAGAGATTAAAAAGTATATATGCCCAATGTGGTAATAAGGAACATATTTATCTATATGCACATGTATATATTTGAAGAATAAGATTTAGGCTGATGTCTTGATATACTGGGAAGTATGTGTTCAACTGTACATTTGGTTTAAGTGTATTGACATTCATTGTATGTATGAGTATGAGAGGGAGGGAAGATTGGGCTAGGGGGAACATTTTGTTTGTCATATTATGGTTTGTGTATTGTGTATAGCTATCAAATTAAATTAATAAAATTATTTATAAAAAAAAGACTTTCACATAACCCATTTAGCTGTCCTACAGACATGTTGCAGGAACGGGTCCAGTTAGAGGACCTTTGCTGGACAGCATCTTAGGAAGGAGATATGGAGCAAATATTACAGATACAGTATGCTGGAGATGAAAGAATCTTAACTGTTGCTGGAAAAGATAACTTGAATTTGCCTTTCAGAGATTGACAGCATCTTAATTTTTTGCAGGAAAGAAGAATCTGTTTTATCAAAAGGACTTGTAAGTATACCTTATATTCATAATCCATTGCTCCTTATGCTCTCCCAAAGCAGAAGGCCAGTCTGGCTATCTAGGGTTCCCTCCCCCCCCCCCCCTTTCTTTTAAAGAAAGAAGGAAAACTAGAGCAACACTCCTAGACAATATTCAATGAGATTTGCTTCTAAGGGTATGATTGTTTTGCATAACTCAGATTCCATATGTCATTTCCTTTGCAATTAGTCAGTGGATTTCAATGAAGTTTAGGCTTACAGTCTAATTTCCCCTTCCAACTCTATGATTCTATGAATTTAGATCATACTCCTAGAAACAGGTATACAGTTGGCCCTAGGTTTTTGCAGGGATCCGTTCCACGCCCCCCCCCCCACGAAAGTGGAAACAGGCCAATATTCAAGCCCCATAGGCTTGAATGGTGGTGCGATTATGTCCCCCTCCGTTTGTCCATTGCGTATAATCAAGGGACGCGGATTCAAAATCTGCAAAAACAGAGGGGCGACTGTACATAATTGGACATGGTAAAGCTCAGGTCCCTACTATGACTCAAACATAGGAAATTATTGTCGTGTTTACCTAACCCATTGTCTTCTATTCTGACTGGTGGTGGCTCTTGTAGGCTGCACCCAAAGGTTTTTTCCATCACCTCCTAGCCAGTAGTTTTAAGCAGGGATTAATCCTGTGGCCTTTTGCATCCAAAGTACATGTTCTGCCACTGAGCCACAATTGACCCTTGCCTAATCCAACCAGCCCCTCTAAATTTAAATGTAGTTCACTGAGGAACTACTGTGGGCTTTTGAGTCATGCTGCCCATGGGTTATACACAGCCTTTGGAGGAGTCTGGTGTGGCCCTTTGGACTTCTCCTGACTCCTCCAGCATCCCCCAAAAGCTGTTTTCCAGCTAAAAAAACACAAAACACTTTTTCAAACACTGTAAAATGCTGCTTTGGGGGATACCTTGCACAAGTCAAACCCCAAGCAATCCAGAAGGTAACCAAGAGTGACACAACATCATTTCTAGTCGCCTAAAATAGCAGCTGTGATAGGATCCTCCAACCCTAGGCTCTGGACTATGTTCAGCCCTCTGCATTGTGACATCACAATAAGCCAGAATTCTTTAACCATCTTGGCTTATCAGGCAGTGTACAAGCAGATGTTTCCTAATTGCTCCTGGTGCAGGCAGCAGCCTTCCATTCATGATGCCTGTATTCGTCACTTTTGCTCGTCACTCTCTCTCAACAAGTCATGGAAGTAATCCACAATTTGTGCTTGTTTTGTTACTCTGGCATGTTAGGGGAGCATCAAGCCAGAGTGTCAGATTAATGTCACAATAAGGATGGGTGAAAGGTCTGAGGTTATTTAGCTTCTTCCACATGTGGAGGGTATGGTGATAAATGCCAGCATGCAGCCCCATCCCCAGGAGGTTGCATGAGAATACATTCTTTGCCTGCTAGATTTGTACCGCTTTATTGGCAGGTTGCTTTCATTTTCCATGTAAAACTCAGTTATGTTTTAATCCAGGATATTGTGTCTGAAAACATTACTTTCTTGTAAATCTCAAGGTTTAAGCACAATTCTTGGAAATGGCCAGTACATGTTGTCTGTAATCCTCCAGTTGCCCTCGTCTTGTCAAGCATGACCAAGAAGTAGATCTCACAATGAGATTACAAAGAAGAATAGATACAAGCCCTGTCTCCAAATGGAGACTCCCCGTCAGTTACAGTGATAGGCATTTCACTGGCTAAAATCAAAAAGGGCTTCCTGTAAAATGTGCAATTTAACAATAAGGTTGGAAAAGAACTCTAGTGGCTTAAAATTTCTTGCTGAAAGGATCAGTTTTGCATCTCCTGAGACCCTGAGCATAATAAAGTGGAGCTCACCTAAAAAAATCTACCCATTTTTACCGCAAGTCTTGTGGTACAAATAACTAAAAGTGCACACAGTTGAAAAGTATGAATGCTGTAATACATGTCTATGGAATTTTGGGAACATATAAGTTATCATCTTCCATTTTAATCATTTGGGTAGTGCTCCTCTGTGTCAGGTAGATCATATGTATAATTTATAATTAATCTATTAATGTAATTTGTAGGCTTTGTTGGAGAACTGTTTAGTGAGACTGGAAGATGATAGCCTTCCCACTGAATGCTTGGACTTCAAAGTCTTTGTTACAACATCTGAGGTAAGGTGATGGAAACAATAAACTTGTAGTCATAGATTATGCTACTCTTTCTGTGCTGATATTTCACACAGGTGCTTTGAAAAGAACATAGACCAAAAGTATTGCTAAGTATTTTAATGGGACAAATTAAACAGGTGTGTACAAAGCCATTTAAAATCCCCCTTTGTGGGCTTTTGCAAAAAAAAAAATTAATAGCACATTTTACATGTTTGTTTCTGTACTATAATAGAGAATTCTTTTTGCATCCAGATGTTTGTCAGGAGCAAAAATTAAAGCTCTTATTCCAGCCATTTGTATGGTATGATTCAAAAAGATAGCCATGTTACTTTTTTTTCATTGTAAAAAGGAGAGGAGAGTTCTATGGCATCTTTAAGAGTATTTCAAAATAGGAAGGAATAGAGGGACAAGGGGACAGTCCCAATGATGTTCATTCAATCTTCTCCACTATGAGAACTAGTCCCCTGCATTCAGTAACAGTCACACCCTATTAAGTGTGTGTCCAGGCTTGCAACCTCTGGCATATTGAAAGAGAAAAATAGAATCTATAGAATAGAATGGAATAAAAAGGAGCACCCATATAATTTTGATGGCCACGTTTCTGTATCACCTACTTAACTTGGTAGTATCTCCCAGCCTGACCCCCCCCCCCCAATCCTCACTTGCCAGGCAGCAACCACTGCAAGCAATGGATCTGTTCGCCTGTCAGTTGGAAAGCAGTTGACTGATGTTCCCATCCTATCCCATACGCGATCTCCAGTGTGACAAAAGCAAGGGCCTCTGTCGCAATTCTGCTTTACACTGAAGATCACTCATGGGGAATGGAAACATCCATTATCTGCTTTCTGATCAATAGGGCAACAGGCCCCTGTCATTTATAGCTGCTGCCGCCTGGTCAATGAGGATTGGGAGACATTCATAGTCCCTATGTATTTCCTAAACTATTGAATATGTAGGGATCATGAATAAGAACCAGTCATGATTGTGTAACTCTAGGTTACACATTTGTAACTGCCTTAATGAATTACAGCTGATGAATTTTCAGTGAAGCTATGAGTCTAAGATGAAATCTGTTTTGTCAGAATGTGGATAGCATAGAATTATTTTCCCTTAAATAATTCTTTTAAGAATAGCCAGTTATTAGTCCCAGCTTGTGTAGATTCACTGAACCAATAGCTGAATGATGTCAACACTTATAAAAACCCCATATACAGTCAATAGGTCTACTTCAGTTAGTAATAGCATTTGGGTTTAGACTCAGTCAGAATCAATAAAATTAGTTATCTCACACGTTGCATGCATTTTTTAGCAAGTGTGCACATGTAGTGATTATGTTTAATGGGGAGTCAATCAGTTCCTGATTTTCTTTCCTTCTAAACACTTGCTGCAATCTTATGGCTGTCTCAGGTATAATATTATATCTGAGTTGATGTCTGTCACTCTCTCCTTAATCCACTTCTCTCTGCCTTTATTGCAGATCGCTTACTGCCCTGACCTCTCCAAAATATAATCTATGCAGTAGTGTGGCTTAAGGATGGAGTTATAGGTTTACTGCACTGTTTCCTTTATAGTTGTGAGTTGGAATTAGTTCCTTTTTAAAATCACATTCTTGAATAGAGTTTGTTTTAGCTTGTTTTATTTGGCTTCAGTAATTTTCTTTCTTTCCAGGATTTGGTAAAGGTTTCTACAATGTGCCCGTTTGAATCCCTGGTACGTAACTGAGTTTCATGTACATTTTAAGATGATTATGTCTGAAGCATACTCTATCTCATTCATTCCGCTGTTACTTGCATTTCTATGTAGAGAAAGAAGAGTATAAAAGTTTTACAGCTGTGCATAGACAAGTTTGAAGAGGAAGGAAAATACATATTGTTCAGGTATGCCTTAGCATTGTAAGAAATACTGAGAATACTATATTTTATGTCAGTTATCTTTATTTTAATATTCTTTCAGATGTCTATGCTCCAGAAATTTGAGCTGCATCTAACAGAGATGCATGGCATAAAGCAAAATATTTATTCTGTATTCTGTTGCAGGTGTTTGTTGCAAACGAGTAACCATTCTGGTGTGGAAGGATACATCATTCAGAATATTAAAAACCAGATTGATTTAGCCTTACAGGTGAGGAATGTTAATGAGGCTTCTAAAGGGAAGATTGTGTTCCTTTGCCTTTCTGTGTTGATTGGGTGTGCCTGTGTGCAATTTTCCTCTCCTTGTGACATTTCCACTGAATGTATGACTTGCTCCTTCAAAGGATCCCCTCAACATTTCTGTTGCATATGTATGTGGTAGGAATGGGGTGACTGAGGGGACAGATGTACTCCAAACAAAGAATAAGAGGGGGAGTGGAAATAGGCATATTGTTATTCTTTTATGTATAACTAATGTTGAACTGTTGTGTACTGTTTTAAGGTACTGACACTTCTATTTTTAGTAAGCAATTTTCTGTCCATCCCTGTCCTATTGAAAATCATGAAGGTGTCTTACAAACAGAAAATACTTACTGTAAATGAAAGTGGTTACAGAAATGTTACATATTATAACAATCTGGTGGTGCACATGTTGTAAATCTTGTGTCGTCTCTTTGCCTGTATAGAAACACTCTTGCTGACTAGAACTAAGAAGATTTTGAACAAATACTTAAACAAAAACTCTTGAATAATAGCTGTAGGGTCCATGTAACCTAAACAGGTTTATGGAACTGTGTATAATTTATTTTAACTCCTTTGGTTATTTTGGCTTTGCCATTCTTCAGTAGATTACCAGAACAAATCTCTACAAACTGATTTTTAAATAATTTAAAGCCTAAAGATATTCAAATCAAAGTTCAGTGTGACATTGCTTGAACGCAATTGTTGCTAACTGGAGTAAACAACAACATAAAGATGCTATTGCAAAAAAACAAGTCAACAAAATTTGTATCTTGAAGATCTGGAACTTGATCAGCTTGATATTTATACAGCTACCGACTATAGAAAGGAAAGTACTGGCTAAGTGTTTACTTCAAAGGAAGTATTGGCTAAGTGTTTCTATATGTTGCCTTTCAGAAACCAGAAGGCCATAGTTTTTTTACTGGGCCTTCATTGATCAAACTACTAGACAGAGTGTTACTTCTTCCTGAAGGCGCTTCAACTGATCTTCTTCAGAACTCAGACAGGTAGGATAATGCAAGAGCTTTTGTGGATGAAAAGCAGTTATCATACTAAAGTTAAAGGCTATAATCACTGGTAATGTAGTCGTAATTTTGTTTGCTTTGCCTTTTCATCTTTGACATGTACTTTTTTTTTTTTTTAGTTCTACCTGTCCCTAGTCACCTCCCCCACTCATCTCACAGCCACAATTTACTCTAGTTCCCTTCTCATTCATCCTGCTGTAATTTTGCCAGCTCTTTGGCATTGTTTTCCTTTCTTTTGTCCTTTACATGCCCCAAAGTTTTACCTTTGACTTATCCATGGGTCATATCAAAATCCACAATTTTAGCCCAAAAACTTGCCCTCGACTTATACATGAGGTTGACTTATAGACAAGTATATATGGTACATTTAGGCTATGTATGAAACATAAATGAATTTTGTGTTTAGACATAGATCCCCTCTCCAAGTTTACTTATTATGTACATATATGCAAATATGAGTATTCCAAAATCAAAAAAAATTCCAAAACACTTTTGGTCCCAAGCATTTTTCAATACTCAACCTGTATACCCAAATGTAGTTGTCTTCCATTAAACGCATGAAGCAAATGAATCACAGCCATGGTGGAAAGGGAAGAAAGGACTAGATCAGTAGCACTTGCAATCCAAGTGATGGCTTGAAGAAGACAAGATTTAAGTTGAATGGCTATCTACAACAGGAGTGAGAAACTGTAGAGGAATCAGGACAATTTTCAACTTTGGACCCTTCTGATAGATTATACCCCACCCCTGAAAATCAGCCAACACACAGCCAAAAATGAAATGAGAAATTATTTTGATTTCTGGTTAAGCCAATTTTCAGGGGTTTATGGGTAGATGGGCGTGTTTATGCAGCATCCACAACTCATGGAAGTCTCCTGGAGTAGGACATTTTAAAACCAAAATTCAGTAATTTCCCTCTCATTTTGGGGGTACAAGAGCTTGGGAGGTGTGTAGAAAGCTTCTGGGGGTTTACATGCCTAAACCTGGTCTGAAATCACTGTTTTAAAATAGCCAAGCAGTTTATTCACTAATCAAGAAGGTTTTAAATACTTAGGTCTTCTTATTATTTTCAGGTGAGTGCTGTCGGTTGTTTTTGAGCATTTCAGAAACCTATTTAGACATAACTGGGCAAATCCATTGAGAATGTTACAGAGATGTAGAATGTGGGAGTTCTCAGGGAAAGCCTTCAAGAGAATAGGAAGTATAAATGTAATCTTACAACATTTCTGCAAACACAATGTGGAGTTGATTCATAGCATGAACTTGTTTTGTACTAAGTCCTCTACAGAGCATCTTTCTGTAAATGAAAAATGTTATCTGTCTTAAATGAATTATTTTTATATCTTTTATTTGCAGAATTATGACAGCACTAAATCTACTGCGATACTTATTCATTAAAGATAAGGAAGCAGAAAATCGAGTAAGTGCAAAAAAACTTGCAAAAAATTGATAATCATTGTAAAAGAAGGCGTTCATGAGAGATGTGTTTGATGTGACTACCGCTTTGTGAAGAATGGTGCACTTGAAATAAGCAGGTGAATTATTCATAAATGTAATTTTTTTAAAAAATTCCACCTATTCCATCTACATGTACTGAATATCCAATTCAGAACATATTCTAGATAACTTCACAATAATTTAGTACGAGTGTGTAGCAACCCTTCTTCTTACATAGAAATAATTTGGAGTGGTTCTAGATAAAGGTTTTTGTAGTGCAGTCCTCATTTCCTCATTCACAGGCTTTACAGGGGCTTCCAGACGTTATTGTCATCAGTATGTAACCTTCCCATTTTTTGGCTGCTCCTTTTTAAAAAAAGAAAAGAAAAGAAAAGACATAACCAGTCCAGAATCCCTTTTGACTTGTGGCAGAGAAGCCCTCTGTCTGAATTTAAAATCCATCCAGAATTTGGATCCTCTCCCCACAAAGTTATAAAACATTTGGGTTTTTAAATATGCCTCTTCATATAAAGGAAATTTCTATTTTCAGTAGAAAAGAAACCTTTGCTGTACCAGTGTTCCATTTTTGAAGCCCTTCCACAGATGCAGTTTCAAAAAAAAAAAAAAAAAAAAGCTCACGGTACTAAAAAGTAATCCAGTTTATTAGTAGGATATACCTGTTCAAGCAGCAGCAGCAGCAGGGGTGACTACTCCATTTGGATTTCTATAACTCCATCTTAATCAGTCAATAATTATTAGTCTCCATAAGAGGAGAGATGTCTATTTATATTAAGATTTTTTCCTCTTAAGACCCAGGTAGCATTATTTAAGAGTGTAACCCCAATGTTGCCTTTGATGTTTTTACTGTATTTTTGCTTATGATGCAATGCTTAACTTATCTCTTCTTATATAAGACGTGCACTCCTGTCTTGTTGTGTCAAGACAATGAGTGAGCTAAATTTAGCCTTGCAAGCAAAGCTCTTGAAATCAGTCATGGAGAAAAAAGAGAGCAATGGAGCCGGATCACATCATTATAATTGCTCCTGGTAGATATGCATTGCTGAACTGTCATCTTCAGCTAAATTCTTCCTGCTGGAAGGTAAATAGCTCTCTGTATCCTGGAGGCAACCCAGTTTGGAGAGCTCTATTCTGAGCTAGCAAATCATTTATTCTGTAGCAGCAAGCAGAGCTTTACCTCCATCTCTCAGCTTAGTTAGTATGTTCTCTGCAGTATGCTGGCACCTCTTTTCTTACAGGCCTTGCTCTCGAACCTGATTTCTTCATCTATTGCTTGACACAGATAGACAAGTACATAATTAACACAGGTTAACTATTTTAGATGCTATTTGTTTTAGTCCGATTACTAAAAAAAATTTATTTGAAAATTAAATTAATCAATTTAGGTGCACAATCTTGCATTCTGATCCTACCATTGTTTATTCAGAAGTAAAACTCCCTTTTTAATAGCATTTTTTTAAAGTAAGTATTTTAGGGATTAAGTATGATCCGGTTTACGTTAAAATCTCTGAAATGTAAATGAACAGATGTAGTATATTCCATTTATTTTAGTAGAATTTAGTGCACTTAACTTTAGAAAAATGCTTTATGCCTTCTTTCTGAAGTTTAGTAAACCAATAAGTTTAGTAAATAGAATTACTAAGATTAATCTTAGTAAACCTTATTTACTAATAAATACAGTTTTAGTGAATGCAAGTCAAAACAAAAGGCAGGCTTATGTATCAGATTGGAAATGAGCCATTTAAAAAAATCTGTTGAAAAGTGTGTCTCACTGCAAATTGAAGTGTTGGTTTGTGTTTTTTGTTTGTTTGTTTTTGCAAATTGGCATAGCCACCTGCCCTTGGTACACTTCCATGGAGTATTTATATCAGCCCTCTGCCACTCAGGTGAAGTTCTGTGATTCCCTGTGAATAGTAATATTGCAATATTGGAGGCTTCCAGAGCCACGGTACCAAAATCTGAGTAGCTTTGATTGTGGTGTGGTGATGCATAATCCAGTCTAAACTCCAACTGGGTCTCTCTTGACTCAGTAAATGTTGAGATGCTCCCATGCAGACCAGTTCAGGCTGTAGAGAAGCCTCAGGAGCTCATACACTCACACACACACACACACACACATGAATGATTCAAAGAATCTGGACTTCCTAGGAGTTCATGAAACTAGTTAAGATCCACTTCATTACCTGTTCTCGTTTTTGTTATGTTTGATACTGGCATCTAAAAATATCCACCTGGACATAGCAATGTTAAGAATATGGTTGCAACCTTTAGACAGATGCGTGGTGTCTTATGGGAGGACATGGGCAAAGGGTCGAGAGGGGCAGCAAAACTTTACTTATGCAGCATTCATAGGAGCTTCTACAGAGGCGTTACTTGAAGCTTCCTAAATCCCTAGAGCACAGGACCTAAAAAAGTGATGATGAACCTTTGAGCTATGCTAACCTTTGAGCTCTAGCTTAGTAAGGGTCATTTTTTTTAAAAAATGGAACACTTGCAAAAATAGAGTTGATTCCCTAAGATACGTTTTAATTTCTGATAAAAGTCTAGGTCAGGGGTAGGCAACCTTTCCCCTTTAAGGGCCAAGGGACTTCAGCTCCCAGAAGCCTCAGCCATGTTGGCCAATAGTCCCATGTTGTCCAGTAGCTCCTGGGATTCTGGGAGCCCTTAAAGGAGAAAGGTTGCCTACCCCTGGTCTAGGTGAAGATAACTTCAGATCACATCACTTTTGATAGGTTTTCATATATTTGATCTGCCGTATTTTTCGCCATATAAGGCGCTCCGGCATATAAGGCGCACCCAATTTTAAAGGAAGAAAATCCAAGAAAAAAGGATTCCTCCCTTTAGCCGGAGGCCGGTTGTTCAATGGGCTGATGCTGGGATCGGAGAACTTCTCGGAGGGCTCCTTCTCCCGGCGGCCTCAGTCTTTCAATGGGCTGTCGCCGGGATCGCTTCGATCCCGGCAACAGCCCATTCCAAGACTGAGACCGCGGGGGAAGGAGGGCTCCTTCTCCCGGCGGCCTCAGTCTTTCAATGGGCTGGCGCCGGGATCGCTTCGATCCCGACACTAGCCCATTCCAAGACCGAGGCCGCGGGGGAAGGAGGGCTCCTTCTCCCCACGGCCTCAGTCTTTCAATGGGCTGGTGCCGGGATCGCTTCGATCCCGGCACCAGCCCATTCCAAGACCGAGGCCGCGGGGGAAGGAGGGCTCCTTCTCCCCGCGGCCTCAGTCTTTCAATGGGCTGGCGCCGGGATCGCTTCGATCCCGGCACCAGCCCATTCCAAGACCGAGGCCGCGGGGGAAGGAGGTCTCCTTCTCCCCGCGGCCTCAGTCTTTCAATGGGCTGGCGCCGGGATCGCTTCGATCCCGGAACCAGCCCATTCCAAGACCGGGGCCGCGGAGGAAGGAGGGCTCCTTCTCCCCGCGGCCTCAGTCTTTCAATGGGCTGGCGCCGGGATCGCTTCGATCCCGGCACCAGCCCATTCCAAGACCGAGGCCGCGGGGGAAGGAGGGCTCCTTCTCCCCGCGGCCTCAGTCTTTCAATGGGCTGGCGCCGGGATCGCTTCGATCCCGGCACCAGCCCATTCCAAGACCGAGGCCGCGGGGGAAGGAGGGCTCCTTCTCCCCGCGGCCTCAGTCTTTCAATGGGCTGGTGCCGGGATCGCTTCGATCCCGGCACCAGCCCATTCCAAGACCGAGGCCGCGGAGGAAGGAGGGCTCCTTCTCCCCGCGGCCTCAGTCTTTCAATGGGCTGGCGCCGGGATCGCTTCGATCCCGGCACCAGCCCATTCCAAGACCGAGGCCGCGGGGGAAGGAGGGCTCCTTCTCCCCGCGGCCTCAGTCTTTCAATGGGCTGGCGCCGGGATCGCTTCGATCCCGGCACCAGCCCATTCCAAGACCGAGGCCGCGGGGGAAGGAGGGCTCCTTCTCCCCGCGGCCTCAGTCTTTCAATGGGCTGGCGCGGGGATCGCTTCGATCCCGGCACCAGCCCATTCCAAGACCGAGGCCGCGGGGGAAGGAGGGCTCCTTCTCCCCGCGGCCTCAGTCCTTCAATGGGCTGGCGCCGGGATCGCTTCGATCCCGGCACCAGCCGATTCAAAGACTGAGGCCGCGGGGAGAAGGAGCCCTCCTTCTCCCCGTGGCCTCAGTCTTTCAATGGGCTGGCGCCGGGATTGCTTCGATCCCAGCGCCAGCCCATTCAAAGACTGCGGTCGCGGGGGGAAGGAGGGCTCCTTCTCCCAGCGGCCTTGACCCTTCGCCCTATAAGGCGCACTCACTTCCCCACGCACGTTGTGGGGAAGAAAAAGTGCGTGTTATAGGGCGAAAAATACGGTATATTTTTGTTTGGGATTTCAGTGATTTTCCACTACTCACCCTTTCTAAAGCAACCATTATTTTTTTTACTTCACATTTGGGCCTTAATGAGGGCACAAAAACACAGATGCATCCTCATTCTTCACCACCTCCACCCCCAAATTTGCCTGTCTACCACTCTGTCTCCTACAACATACAATATTCATAGTGTTGTTACAGTTGAAAATTCAGTGGTTTTAAGAGCTTTTTTTTAAAAAAAAATGTCTTGTGATTGATCTGGTGGGTTTTGCATGTGTCTCTTCCTACCCAGCAGCTGCACCTTGATGGACAAATGATTTGAGATAGTCAAGGGATCAATTTATATTTACATTTTGTAGTAGACTTTGCATCAGACTCATTTTCTAATAGTCTGTCAGCATGCACTGTTTAGCTAAGGTTCATTAAGCATTGAAAAGTGAGTGAAACTTTAGTTTTCTGACTGCTTTACTGCTGAGAAGGATGCTAACCCACAAAGCACCAGGAAGTTCCATGTCAGTGTAGTGGCATAAATTTAGTTAACCCCAGAAATGGTGGAACATGCAGGAGTAGCTCTGCTGGCCATTTAGCAAATTCAAACAAAAATCCACCAAACAGGGATACCTTTATTGGCCAACCAAAAAGCACAGTTATACTTGTTGCAGGCTTTCAAAGCTCCACTGGCTTTTTCATCAAACAAGATGTTACAAACCAAACAGAAGAAAAAATTGGAGGTTTTAGTCAGATGTCTGCACCAGAAATGGTGAGTTAATGTAATGCAAACAAAACAAAAACATGCAAACAAAACAAAAACATGTCTCTTTTGTCTGTTGGATCTTTTACTGCACTATAATCCATCCTCAGTTAAACTAATGAAACAGACATAATAAGGCACTAATATTTCAATCCGTGTTGTGTTTTGTTTTTAACATTAAAGCACATAAAAACTGTTGCTGATACTCCCCAGCCTTTTTGCTGGTGGGTAGTATATCTCAACACTGGTGTGAATTCATAGCAGGTCTGCCCTTGGCTTATGATGTACTGTACTATGTGAGTGTGATAGAGGAGAAACTGGAAAAGAAAAGATTCCTGGTTTGGGGAAAACTGTGTACAATCCTAGATTAGTATTTTCAGTTGACGGTCTGTTGCAAGAGTGTTAATGAAAGAAATATTAAAATGTTGTAAATAAAAAGTAACCACCATTTATTTAACATTAGCTATAAAGAAAGCTATCCCAAACATAACTCTTCTGTAGCTTCTATAATGGAATGGCACCATTTTATAGGCTGTACTTCATTCTGTAGACTTAGCTGTGTTCAATGACTCAGTGGGTTTCCAGTTTTCACTGAAGTTGACTAGCTGAGGTCTAGTTTATAAATAAGGTAAATGCTGCATTACAATGGCTGGAAGGGCTGCAGGGATTCAACTGATTAAAATGTAGGTCAGCCTTACAGGATCTAAACTCCATTCTTTACTTAAAAGCAACAGATTATGTAGTTGTGGGGAAAATGTTGAGATTTACATAATTTACTGCTAAATTGATTTTTCCCCCCTTTCACTTGAGACCTATGTATGGACAGAACTTTACAAGATTCAGCAGACTTTCTTGAAGCCCTTACACACTGGACTTTGTCTATCAAGAGCACACTATAAAGCAGAAATAAAAAATAGAAAGGAAAACAAAGGAGGTAAGTTGACTTCACTGTTTTAAACTTTTTTTGAGTTTAGAAATTTGTGTGAGAGTTGATGGAGGCTGCTGTGATTATTCTTTTTAGACAAAGGTTATTATAAAGTATTTAAGGACACCCCCCCAAAAAAAAAACACAAGTCAGCATTGTTGGGGTGTGTGTGAATAAAACTGTACTAGACCTCTTTTCCTCCAGCATAGTATGGTTTGCTGTGTCAATAGCTGTCCAAAGTCCTTAAGATCTTCAAATGGAAATGTCTCAATTGAACCTAAGATGTTCTGATTGCAAAGCAGGTTTTCTACCAGTGAAAACAACAACTCTCTAACTCACAAAGGTAAAAAATTGGTGGCTTTTTACAAACAAAAAAATACAAGTAGTTCTAATATTGTGTGTTAGGCTGTCATTCTGCTGGGACTTCCATCTTCATAAATGACCTTATGTGTGGGCAAAATTGAATTAAGGAGTTTTGCAACATCCATACTCAACTAGTGACTGCTGTGACTTTACAACATATAGGCATCCATTGCACAGTGGTAGCCAGTGGAGTGACTGGTGCACCATGGTTCAATAAGCAGTGGGCACTAATTCACATCAGGATAATCTTTGATGTGTATCTGGACACTGGCTAAGAGGTGCCCAATGTTCATTGGGGCACTCTTGCCAGTGTCCAGATATGTATCTTCACAATTCACTAACAGGGTTTTGTGTGTTCTGCAACATTACTAAATTCATAACTTTACAAAATGTAGACTTATGTTAGATTTTGGCCCTAATCTAGTTCTGTCTGTTCAATGGATATAAATTTATTTTCATTATGGAAGAACTTGTGTGAAGACACCTGTGCCCAAGTTAAAGGTGCATTTTGGTATCCATGCCAGCAAAATTGGGACTTCCTTCACTTCCCCCTTCTGCTTCAGAAGCTGCTCCAAAGGGTTTCCTCTGGCACAAATTGTCAGGGTGCACACAGGAGGGTTGTGGAAAGCAGGGAGGGTGCCTGTTCTAACAGAAGCCGTGGGATCCAGTATCCATACAACATTGAATGTTGGCCTTTTCTAATGTCAATCAGAAGTCAAGCATTAATTCCCTCCCCGCCCCCCTTGAAATACTGATTCACTGTCATATTTAGCATAGCTCAGCATACTGTTCGAGAGATTTTTAAATGCTTTTCCTTGGCAGATAGTGGGTGGTGTTTTGTTTTTGTTTTTTTAAATACTATATGCAGATAAGACACTTGTTAGTCTTTATAGAGCAGAGATTTGTTACATTCATTGATGAGCATCCAAGAATCTTGATCTCCACATCAGGTGATTCACTGCTGAGTGATCTGTGTGTATGCCTTTATATTAGTATATACTTAGATTAGTATATATTCAGGGCATGAGTTCTAAAATACTAAATTATTTTCTCCAAACCATGCCTTATGAGGAGAGACTTAGAGAGCTGTGTTTGTTTAGGCTGGAGAAGAGATGGTTAAGAAATGATATGATAGCCCTGTATAAATATTTGAAGTGTTGTCGTATTGAGGATGGAGCAAGCTTATTTTCTGCTGCTCCAGAGAATAGGGTGCAGAACAATGGATGCAAGCTACAGGAAAGGAGATTCTAACTTAACATTAGGAAGACCTTCTTTGACAGCAAGAGCTGTTCGACAGTGGAAGACACTCTTGGAGTATGGTGGAGTCTCCATCTCTGGAGGTTTGTAAACAGAGTCTGGATGGCCATTGGTCAGCAGTACTTTTATTGTGAGTTCCTGCATGGCAGGAGGTTGGACTGTGTGGCCCTTGTGGTCTCTTCCAACTCTGAGTCTATGATTCTATGATTCAAAAGTAGAAATAATTGAATGCTGATAATTGTGCGCGTACATGTTGTAGATCCAATCTGAAAGACATGTTTTTATTTATTTTTAGTGATCCACAGAAGCAATCCCCATGTTCTTCTCCATTTGCTCTTCAAACCCACTGTGCCCACAACTTTCAGTGTAAATAGAAGTCTGCACATGCAGTGATCTATATAAATTGGCATCCTGGTGTGGATAGTCCTCGTAGGCTTGGGCTGCAGATTTCAAGTGTGGTTGCAGGAGGCATAGGGAGAATGGAAGTGTATGCTTCCTCACATGCTCCATAGTAGCATGTAGTTACATGTCTGTGCTGTTACTAACATTCTTAGTCTTGTCAGGTTTTTACTTTCAAAGATGAGAATAACTCCACATTGAAAACCCAGTACCACCTGCATGGCTGTTCACAAAAGGTAGGCAGATTCAGGCTCATGTAGCAGGACAGCCTAATTAGCCTTTGAAGACACATTAATTTGGTTCAGTATTGATTTTGTGGAACTGCTAGGTTTGTCAGATGAAATGGTGTGAAGTTTCAAAAGCAACAGCTAGAAGTGCTAAAATTACAGGAAGAAATATTGCCAGTTTATTTCATTCTTTCTTGTTAGAGTCCTCCACTTCTACAAAATCTACATGTATAACAGTAGGTGGGAAAAAGATGCCTAAACTGACTTCTCAAATGGAGCTTCAGGTAAGTGATTTGATTTTGGTGAAACTGTTCACATATAAAGACAGATTCTATGTTTCTTGTCAGTGAAAGATTTGTATATACTTAGAAATATATTGTGGGGAGGGACACTAGGTAACTGCTTTATGTAGTAACCTTTTCTCCCTAATATTTCAGGTTCTTCAATCAGCACTTGTCACTTTTGATTTAATCGAAAGCATTCTGGCCAGAGTAGAAGAACTCACAGATACCTTTTCATACTAAACTGCTGGAATCAAATAAAGTGTTTTGTCTCCCATGCTCTCATGTTTCACATCATGCACTGTATTTATATTTCTGACACTAATTTGAAAATACAAAGATCCAAACTTTAAATGTATCCTGAGTAGTGATTCTATAGACTGCTAGAAAAGAAGTCCAAGAAAGATATAATATAGATAGAAAACAACCTCAGGAGTAAGCTTGTTTGGCATATTTGTTAAATATGTTTGTTAAATATACAAACACATTTAAGTGTGTCCCGCAATAAGCGGGATACAAATTATTATTATTATTATTATTATTATTATTATTATTATTATTATTAACCAGGACATGAGTAACATAATAGGTTTTGTGTAATGTAGTAGTCTTTCACCTGATGTGACTTAAGCTGTGTGAGTGGGAATATTACTGGTAGGTTCACATAGTTTTATTCAGTATGACGTAGCCAGACTTACTGATACACAAACTCTAGAGAAAGTGGAGGGGCAATTTTGCCTAATCTAGGCTGCTCCTAGAAAATCTATTCCAGATGGTTGAGATGCCTTCCATATAAGGAAGAATGAGTAAAAATTCTCTCATTCCTTCCCCTTTCCTTCAATGGGAGGTCCTCTAATGGATCTCGGTCTGTTCCATGGGAAGAGCCCTTCTGTAGAATCCTGTAGAATTAGGCTGCAGGGCAGAGTAAGGATCTGCAAAAGTTATCAGTTATTATGGAATCTAAAAGGACAGAGTTTTATATACGTAATTACCACAAGAAATGCACCAGTTGTGGAATTTCAAGATATGGTTATAACTTCCAGGGGTTTCTGAAAGGAACATTAAGCATGGTTGAAAAAACTAATAAAAAGTTTGTTTCTGATATGTGATACCCACAAGAAAAATAAGAGCAATCAAGAATGTCTCCAGTTTGTGGGATGGAGAAAACATAACAAATCAGCATAAGCTTCTTCTGTCATAAAAAGAAAATTCTGGACTTGTAGTATAGAAACAGGAAATTTACTCTGTCTTAGGAGATACAGAGATAAGTGTGAAATATAACATGGGTCCAAAACACACTGCAGAAATAATCCAGTTTGAAACTGCTTTAACTGTCCTGGCTCAGTGCTAGGGAATTCTGTGAACTGTAGTTTTGTGAGACATTTAGCCTTCTCTGTCAGAGAGCTCTGGTGCCACAATAAACTACAATTCCCAGGATTTCCTAGCACTGAGCTAGATATTTCTACCTGAGTTAAAGTGGTCTCAAACTGGATTATTTTTGCAGTGTGTTTTGGACCATGGTTATGACACTTTTGATTACATGCCACTTTGCCTAAAATTGTTCAGCAGCGGGGAGCCGTGAAAGTAAAAGATGTATCAGTCAGCTACACTGGAAATCTTCACAGAGATTTCAGCTGTGAATAAACTTCTTTGTTCCTGAAATGGTGAAGCCAGAACATCTCCAGTCAAGTTATCCCTGAATAATGACACTGGGAGATCAAGATCATTGACTTAAAATAGTACTTCCTGAACAATGTTTATTTTCATTTGTGGGAAAGAGAACTAATAGCAACACGGAAAGGAGGAATATAACTCAGTAAATAATTATTTTGGTATGAAATTCATCACTATACATTTTGAAATTGCTAGCAGTTGTTTTATGGTCTTAATAATGACCATCATCCCACACTATTTTGTAAGGATAGTGGAATAGCTATTTCTTCCCATTGTTAAATGTAAACAGTATTTGAATTTGAATTTTTTTTAAAAAAAATGGAAATTAGTGAAAATTAACAGCAATGTCTTTTGGTGGTTATGCAGGAAATTAAACACAGATTTTCATTCTGAATGTATTTGACATAAATGTGCTTTCCAAACTGATAAACTGATTCTTTTGTGTTTCAGTATTTAAAGCATAAAACTGTGATTGTATTTTGTAAATAAACTTTGTCAACATTTTGATGAAAATCTTAAGTGGTGTTAATTAAACTATAATCCAGTTGGCGCTGATGAAGCATTTTCCAAACAGGGCTTTGCTCTACAATCTGTGTCTTTGCCATTGACATTCTGTAACGAATGTTGTCCAGATGTGGTTTTGAAGTGGTCTTTGCATGAAGAATAAAGAGATACAATAGGTTAAACTTGATGGCTTATGAAACTAATAAACAGGAACCGAAAACTGAGTGTTCCCCATTACCATGGCAGCTATGAAAGCTAAGCTGTAAATGACTCATTTGTGGGTAATTGGTTGGGTTTAAGAAAACATCAAATTTAATATCTTCATTTTAATTTCATACTGGTGCGATTCAGAGAACATCATGGGTACCCTTGTCCCATGGAATAAAAAAATCTCACATTATTATAGTGGTGACCTCTGACCCCAGTGGGATGTGCAGCACCATGTTCTACAAAAGGAATTCTGTTTGGAGAATAAAGAGTATTCACAATACCTAAACACCCAGATCTAGGGTGCATCTGCACTGTACAAATATTGCAGTTTGACACCAGTTTAACTGCCATGGCTACATCCTACAGAATCCTGCAATTTGTAGTTTTGTGAGGCATCAGCACTCTGGCAGAGAAGGCTGAAGACCTTGTAAAAGTACAAATCCCAGGATTCCATAGAATGGAGCTACAGCTCTTAAAGTGGTGTCAAAGAGCATTATTAGATGCACCTCTAGAAAGCACCAAGTTGAATACACACGCTGAAAATGGCATACATGCTATTCGTAGTGAAGTCTTCTGATCTTGCTAAATTGTAACAGCCAGGATCCTGCTGGTAACTCAAGCCAGCACAGCTATTGATTATACTGATGTTAGCACTTTCTCAAGTGGGGCATTGCAATGCCAAGAAGGGTGACAGCTGCTTGGGAACTGGCAGACCAAAAAGAAAGATATGTTTGGAAAAAAGAAAGCTGTCTTTCTCTACCACCCTTCTACTGCTGTAGTTGTAGTTACTGGGGCCACGTTACCTTTGCTGCTATACTGCTGGCTATTCCTCCACTGCTGCTGGTGTAGTTACAATGGTTACTAGCATCACAGCCATTTTTCCTGATTAAAGATCATTGTTGGCATCAACTTCAGTTCCTCACTAAAGCATAGAAGCATAACTTAAAATACAGTTAGCCTCTCAGCACCTTGTGGCCCTCCTGATGTTGCTGGACAGCAACTCCCATCAGCCCCCACCATTACCTATTCTTGCTAAGGTGAATGAGAGTTTAAGTCTTACAACATCTGGAGCGCCAAAAGCTTCACGATTTGCTCTTTATTGATGTTGACAACAGAAAGTGAGACATATTGAACAGAATGAATGAATGAATGTATATAATCATATGCACACGCACACACTTTCTTTTTGTTTTTGAAAAATAATCCAGGCCAGAGGAGGACTGGCTGAGTGGGAAGGGAAGCGATTAATGCCTCTTTACAACAAGGCAGGGTCCCAACATGCCTGAAGGAGGCTGTGGTGAGACCTCTTTTGAAAGCAAAGCAGCTTCATTTATATACCGCTTCATATCGCACTATGGGATGTCCAGGCAGTTTACAACTGTAAGCTCATTGCCCCCCAACAGTTGGGTACTCATTTTAGCGACCTTGGAAGGATGCAGGCCTGAGTCTAGCCTGAGCCCTGGCTAGTATTGAACTCGCAACCTTGTGGTCTATGAGTGAGTGGCTGCAGTACAGGCATTTAACCACTGCACCCTTCCCAGGATCTTACAATACTAGATAAATACAGGCCAGTCTCCAACATCCCATTTTTGGGCAATGTACTGGACCTCCTGGATGAGGTGGATTATCTTGATCTATTTCAGTCTGGTTTCAGACCTGATTATGGTAGAGACAGTTTTGGTTACCTTGACAGATGACCACAGGGAACTGGACAAGGGGAGTGCGTCCCTGTTGGTTCTGCTGGATCTATCAGCAGCTTTTGATACCATTGACCTTGGTATCTTTCTGAATCATCTCTCTGGGAAGGGACCTGGGGACACTGTGCTAAAGTGATTCCATTCTTGCCTGGAGTAGTGTTCTCAGAGGGTGGTGCTGGGAAATTCCTGTTCGGTTCCCTGGCCATTGGTCTATAGAGTCCCTCAGTTTTCAGTCCTATGCCTATACTTTTTAACATCTATATGAAACTGCTGAGAAAGGTTGTCTGGAGTTTGGGGATCCGGTGTCACCAGTATGCTGATGATACTCAGCTCTACTCCTTTCCACTTAATTCCAAGGAAACTGTTCCTGGGCTAAACTAGTTCCTGGAAGTTGTGATTGACTGGATGAGGGCAAACATGCTGAAGTTTAATCCAGACAAGACAGAGGTACTCCTGGCCAGTTGAAAGACCAATCTGGGAATAGGGATTCAACATGTGTTAGATGGGGTTACATTACTCCTGAAACACAGGTTCACAGTTTGGGAGTACTGATGGATTCAACGCCCAGGACTCGGTGGTGACCAAGAGTGCTTTTCCACAGTTAAAGCTAGTGTGCCATCTGCATCCATTCCTGGAGAAGTAAGATCTGGCCACAGTTGTATATGCCTTGGTTACATCCCATATGAATTACTGTAATACACTCTGCATGGGGCTCCCTTTGAAAAGTGTTCAGAAACTTCAGATGGCCCAAAGAGCTGCAGCCAGGTTGTTAGCTGCGGTAGGTTACAGCTGTTTGCAACAGCTCCACTGGCTGCTGGTCCATTTCCAGGCACAATTCAAAGTGTTGGTTTTGACCTATAAAGCCTTACACGGCTTAGATCCAGGTTATTTGGAGGACTGTAACTCCCTGTATGAGCCCCATTAGGGTTTTAAGATCATCTGGAGAGGCCCTTCTCTCTGTCACACTACTGTCTCAGGCTCATTTGGTGGGAACAAGGGAGAACGCTTTTTCGGTGGCTATTCCCTGGTGGCACAATGGTTAAATCCTGGTACTGCAGCCAATTGTGAGTTCAATCCCAGGGCTCTAAGGTTGATTCAGTCTTCCATCCTTTCGTAGGCCAGTGAAATGAGTTCCCAGCTTGTTGGGGGGCAACTGGCTTACAGATTATAAACTGCTTAGAGAGTATTGGGTCCACTATGAAGCAGTACAGAAATGTTATTGCTATTGCTATTCTATTGCTGTTCCCAGACTTTGGAACGCCCTCCCCAGAGAGGCCAGGATGACCCTGTCCTTGCTATCTTTTGGGCAGCAAGATAAAAAAAAAGTATCTTCTGGCCTTAACAAATGGTTGAAGTTGGGCTCTCAATGCTGTGTGATGCTGGTTTTGAAGTTTTTAAAGGACCTGAATATAGCTTTATTTTATTGTTTTAATGCTTTACTATTTTTAAAAGTTTCAATATGTACTGTTTTTAAGCACTTTTATCTTTTAAATTGTATTTTATTTTAATACTATGCTAGTTTAATTCTATTTTAATGGTCACTTTTGTATGCTTTTAATTGTCTTGGTCTTTTGTAAGCCACTTTGTATCCCAATTTTGGGGGGAAAGCAGGATATAAATATCCTCCTCCTCCTCCTAAGTTCTTGCAGAAATAACTAATATTATTTACTTTGCTTCATGTTTTGTGAAGAGTTGTGCATATATGTCTGCTGCTTGATCATCTATAATTAGTAGTACAAACAATAAACAGTGAATGGATGGTTGAAAGACAAACTTCCTTGCTGTAGCTGTATTAGGTGCATAGTAATGGGCAAGAGATTTTCAAATAAATCTTGTGTGGAGCCTTTATGTCAGGGGTAGGCAACCTTTCCCCTTTAAGGGCCAAGGGACTTCAGCTCCCAGAATCCCAGGAGCTATTGGCCAACATGGGACTATTGGCCAACATGGCTGAGGCTTCTGGGAGCTGAAGTCCCTCGGCCCTTAAAGGGGAAAGGTTGCCTACCCCTGCTTTATGTCAATGTATTAGCATAGGCACAGAGCTATTTTGTACTACTAATTATTTGACAATAAAATAAATTATGCTGCTTACCTTTGCTATAGTCAGCATGAGTTTAACAGCTTCAGCAGTATTGTGGACTGGGATTATCCGTAAATTACTGCCTAAGAACCTAAAGTACAAACATTCCTCAATTTCTATCATGCTAGATACAGTATTTATAATTTTACATTGCAGGCCCAAATGGCATCATGCTAGAACATAACTATAATTTAATCTGATTGCTATATTTTTAATTTTACAAAACCTGACATTTCTTTGTCACTAGGATTGGAATACTAGTTTGGAGTGGACAACTTGTGGCCTTCCAAAAGATGCTAAATGCACCTTCCACCATCCTTCACCATTGGCACAGTGAGCTGTAGACCAAAAACATTTGGAAGGCAACAGTTGCCAACCCTTTCCATACAACTTGCAATGAATCCTTGCCATACAGTTATAATAATAATAATAATAATAATAATAATAATAATAATAATAAATTTTTATTTGTAGCCCGCCCCTCTGCTAGGCAATCGGGGCGGGGGACAGCAATAGTTAAAACAGAACAACGTTAAAACATTCCCTCTCCCCATAACCCCTACCTCCCCCCTCCCCATCCCCCTAAAATAGAATTAAACCAAAGAATAATTAAAATACAATATTAGTTAAATCAATAAATTAAAAACAAGATTTTCCGAGGAGACAGACAAATGGGGACCCCTTTAAGGGCCGACCGTTATTCCGGGAAGGCCTGCTGAAAGAGATCCGTCTTTACTGCTTTCTTGAAAGCAGCAAGAGTGGTTATCAGACGGATCTCATCCAGCAGGCCATTCCAAAGTCTGGGAGCGGTTGCGGAGAAGGCCCTCTGGGAGGTCTGGGACAGCCTAGTTTTTATTGGCTGTAACAGATTCCTCCCAGAGGACCGCAGGGTGCGGGGGGGGTCATATGGGGAGAGGCGGTCCCTAAGATAAGATGGGCCCAAGCCATGTAGGGCTTTAAAGGTCAAAACCAACACCTTGTACTGCGCCCGGAAACTAATTGGCAGCCAGTGGAGGGATTTAAGCACAGGTGTTATGTGCTCCCTCCTAGATGTTCCCGTAATTAGCCTGGCTGCCATATTCTGTACCAGTTGAAGTTTCCGGGTTAGGCACAAGGGTAGCCCCATGTAGAGTGTATTGCAGAAATCCAGACGTGAGGTTACCAGGGCGTGTACCACAGCTTCCAGATCCTTACTATCCAGATAAGGGCGCAGCTGGCGTATCAGCCGAAGCTGATAACAGGCGCTCCTGACCACCGCATTCACCTGACTAGTCATGTGAAGCGATGAGTCAAGGAGAACCCCCAGACTGCGAACACAGTCCTTTACGGAGAGTGTGACCCCGTCCAGGACTGGAGACTGTATTCCCAAATCTGGTTTCGGGCCCGTGACTGCAAGTACCTCCGTTTTGTCTGGATTCAACTTCAATCTGTTTTTCCTCATCCAACCCATTACCGCTCTAAGACAGTCATCAAGAGGAGAGGCGCCATCTGAAGTCTGAGTCGATGATCTGGTCATGGAGAGATATATCTGGGTGTCGTCAGCGTACTGAAGACACCGAGCTCCATGCCTCCGAATGATCTCACCAAGCGGCTTCATGTAAATATTAAATAGCATTGGGGACAGGATGGCACCCTGAGTTGCCCAACCTTGCCCTACACCTTGCAGCCTTGGACTAAAAAAACAAAACCAGACGGAGGACCCTTTAGATCAGGGGTAGGCAACCTTTCCCCTTTAAGGGCCGAAGGACTTCATCTCCCAGAATCCCAGGAGCTATTGGCCAACATGGGACTATTGGCCAACATGGCTGAGGCTTCTGGGAGCTGAAGTCCCTCGGCCCTTAAAGGGGAAAGGTTGCCTACCCCTGCTTTAGATTGATTATATTGGTATGGTTAGTTGCAGAATATTCCTAGTTGCTTTTAAAAAGAGGATTTTGACAAGTCACACAATTCAAGGCTGTCCGTGTAGAATAGATGTCCCCTCAGGAATTTCACTATGTTACCAAGGCCATGGGCAGACTAAAAGCTAAATTAGGAATTCTGTTTAATACATAACAGTGTTGAACATATCTGGATTTTTAAAAAGGGAAATAGCCAGAGGAGAACCTTAATGGGTGTTATGAGAATGGTTTACTTAAGTTGCACCACAGTCTCAGTAGAAATAATCAAACTACTATTTGCTATGAGGGGGGAAGATGTGGGAGAGAGCTTTGGGGGCTGCGGATGAACAACCCACGCAAACTTCATTGTCTCCAGCTCTATGGCTGTTGGATTTTGATTGGGTTTGTTTTTGGTGGGAGGAATCTCCACTAAATAGGATGACATATTCAAATCTCATTCATATAAACTGTCTAATATGTATTTTTTTTAAAAAAAAATGGTGGCAGAACAGCTAGGAAGAGCCTGAGAAACCCTTTATTGGAATAGACAGAGCAGTTTGATGTATCAGCAGCAGCCATCCCTGACATATTCTGCCACTCTGCAGCAACTGGCAAACTGCCAGGGACTTTTATCTACATTGGTTTTACCTTCAGCTATCTGGAAATCAACCATTCCATTAGAATAGTCTTCACTGATGCAGAGAGGAAAATAAGTGTGCAGTTGGCCTGCTCCTATATCTGTATCTATCTTGTAACTGGAACCTAAGATAGCTGTATACATGATTTCTGATGCTGGTCTGAGCAGCAAAATATTAAGCTACAATTTAATCTTCAATGCATATAGGGGAACAAAGGAAAATACCTCTAAGAAATGGGAACTGAGTGCTTTTTACTGTTTGCTTGTAATCATATAGTTTAATAACTGGGGGACAGCAGTTCTCAAATAACCCTGCTACGACAAAAGAATGGAGCCTTTTGTGTAGGGACATTGATGTAGATACTGTGCTTTTGGATATGTCATGTTATGGTGGTATGTGATTTTGGATATGTGATTCCTGAGTTTAAACCAGGGACAAATGTCATATAACTCTCAGTGGCGGCCCATCTGCAAAACATTTGTAGGGGTGTGAACCTTAGCTTCCCTTTCATGTGTGTCAAAAGATGGATTGCAGTAGCCCACCAGCTGTGGGTCAAAGCACCACACAACACGCAGAATCACAGCTTCCTAGAGTAAATGTTCAGGTGTCCTTGACCCAACTATTTTTTGTTTGTTTGTTTGTTTGTTTGTTTGTTTTTGATGTCACCAACTGTTGATCATAATTGTGTAAGAGTGGACTATAGCCCTTCCATTCATCAGTGTCAGAATATAAACACCCACAGTGTTCCATACATGTTACTTTAGGAGAGTATTAATTGTATGCAGTTGTATATTCTGGATCCTTCTCTTTCTCCCTTGGAATTTCTCCTGTGCTTTGCTACTACCCCTCCTTAAGTGTGTATAATTGCATGTTTTCACATTAATTTACTGTAGGCTGCATTTCTTCTTTTTCTGCCCCTTCCTGTGTTATCTTCCTACTAATGAAATGTTAATTATAAATATCCTAAAACAAAGAAGTAACAAACTAAATCCTTGATCTCCTGAAATCTTGAATGTACTAATACAATCCAGTAATCTTAGGTGACAATTCAATACATAATTTTAACCCTCTGAAAGAAAACGTAAGGCTTACTCAACTGGCCTCTTATGCTATCAGGATATGCTGCTCTTGCAACACTAGTGATATTACCCGGGTTTAAATAGGGTACTACCATTCTGATCAGGGTATTTTTTTTTCAGGGGGGATACACTTCTCTCTCCCAGCCTAAACAGAAGTAAGCATGAGGGAAAAGGCAGGGCTTTGGAGGGGTGAAGCTTCATTCACTCTTTGACTTGTCGGGTTCACTAGTTTTAGTCCTATTGACCAATTTGGCACCTGGGACCAAAACAGTCCTCCATGCCATCGCTATGTGGTTGGATCTTTAGAAACACAAGATGACATTTTAAATAATAGATTGTATAAGATGCAGTAATCAGTACAGTTGCATAGAAGCAAATCTTACTGAAATCAACAGGATTTACCGTATGTACTTGTGTACAACTCAACCTCATGTATAAGTCAGGGGAAAGTTTTAGGGCCAAAATCATGAATTTTGATATGCCCCATGGATATGTCAAGGGTAAAACTTAGGAGAGGAAAAGGTTTTAATGTCAGATTGAGAAGGAAAGACATGGAGGAAAATGGGGTTGCTTGGTGGTCAGGGGAAATCCAGAGGAGGGGGAGGATGAAAATGGGGTGTTTGGAGGAAGATGAGGATGACAAGATAAGGTTTTAACATTGGATTTGGAACTGGAAAGAAATGGGGTGTTTAGTGTTCAAGAGAAATCTAGAGAAGCAGGAGGAGGAGGAGGAGAAAAGGTTTTAACATTGGATTGGGAAGTGAAGAAAGTGGAGGAAAACAGGATGTTTGGTGTTCAGAGAGATCCATAGGAGGAGGAGGAGGATGGGAAGAGAAGGTTTTAATCCTAGCTCATTTTATTAGGATAGGGATCAAAATCTCCTAACAACTATTTCAAAGTAAATACTAAATTGCATTACATTGATTTTCAGAACTTTGATGGTTTGTTACATTTCTAGAATTTCCCTGTATTATCAAAATGACTAGAACTGGTGTTACATTGACTGAGAGAGACCATTTTCTTAGAAGTAACAAGGTAAAGTTACTGTCTGCCTAAACTGTTCTTTGAATAGTTTCCACTGTGTGTGAAGAAGGGGAAAAGTTTATGACTTGGATGACTGGGACAAGTACTACACATTGTTCAACCCAATTCCCTTTGAAAATAAAACTAACTATTGATGATTTATTTATTTCCTACCTCTGCTGCACTTTGAACATCACATCCCATTCCTTTGGTCCATGAAGGGCAGCTGACAAAAGCAAAAATCCATTCCTATGAATGCTCATGAACTTCTTTATTCTTTCAAAAAAGGCTTCTCTGTCTGTGACAAACAAACCCTGAGCATCAGCGAACAAAAATGCAACACCTGGGGGTGGGGGGAGGAAAAAGTTTGTTATCTTGACAGATTCAATTGTTAATTTTTTTAAATGAAAGCATGCACAATCAAATTGCATAAAGAGTTGGAATATGTTCTACAACTGACTACTGAAACAGAGTTTGTTCAGAAATGAAGCTACAATAGTTTATGTCCTTGGAATCCGTGGGACTGCCAAATAAATAGGGATGAAAAAGTAGCAACATGACTCTGAGGCTATGGATTTCTTTATGTCCTGATGGGCTCCTTGGCTTATTGCACTGGTTCTCAGACTGTGAGCTGGATTGGTGGAGTGGAGGGGTGGAATAAAGCTGCTGGAAGGGGGAGAATCCTGCAACAGGGAAAGTCCAGATGCTTTTCTTTAAGGAGAAGGGGTTTACTGTGGCAGCTGTCAACACGGCTATGTAGGGCAGCCCAAGAAAATCCCACAACTGTCTCTCCCCCACTCTGGAAGGAGATAAAATACAATAACAACTTAAGTAACTAACCATTTGTTGCTCTTCCATACATAGTACCCCAAATTTGCAGCATGTGGCTGCTTACCCTGCCCAGACAAAGAACTAGCCTTTTTATTATGGAGATTATCACACTACACTCTTAAAGCATTGCTATTCCACTTTAACTGCTCTGGCTCCCTCCTGGTGCATTCTGGGATTTGCACTTTAGGAAGGGGCAATTAGAATATTCAGCCAGAAAGGTCTTAGGCCTCATTGAATTACAAACCCCAAAATGCAACAGGAGGCAGTCAGAGCAGTTAAACTGGAATAGCAACGCTTTAAGAATGTACTGCGATAATCTCCTGTGCCCAGACTAAAAATTGCTTGAAAGCACATACTAAAAATTGAACACATCTCACAACCATCTCACCTTTTAACATAAATTTACCTTGGCTTGCTCATCTGTCCATACAACGAAGCTCTGTTATTTGTATCAGGTTATATATATTCAGAATTGTCCTTCGGAAATGAGAATGACAATAGTCCTTTAGCCTGATGACAGCAGCCATTACAAAAATTTCTTGGCTATAGGAAATTGTAAAGGACCCATGTGTCTAATCTTACACATACTTATCTCTAATGATAAGTATGCTATCCCAACTGGGAAGTAAGGCTCCCAACTCTGTCCTTAGATGTGTATTAAATAAAATGTTTAATCAAATCTTGATACAGTAGATGAAATTACGTTTAAATTATGTTTAAGATTATATTTAAAGATAGTGCAAGACTTCAAGATCAGTAGCCTACCTTTTTTCTTTCTCACTTTTGTTTCTGTTTTAAGCTTGCAGTTTAAGGCCATGATCTTGTAGCCTTGTGGGCCTAAGTAGCCTTGTAGGCCTAGTGCCATGCAGCCAGACCTTGTAAAATATTTATTAAACAATTCATTTGCTTGCTAAAATGTTAGATACACTACCAGAAAGAGAGAAAATAATTGATCCGTCTTCCACTGAATCTGAATAGCGAATCCGGTGTTTCTGGTTTTGAAGTGATGTTGAAATTTCATGATCCTAAATAAATGGTTAAAAGATGGTACTTTATTAAAACAAGATTACCATCCTGTCTCTTAGGGTGACAGTGCTATTAGAAATTATTTGCCTATTACATAGGAATATATAATATTTACATAGCGATGAGTAATACTGTAACCCACTTTTCTCCAATGTGCTGCCATTTTACATTTTAACTCACTCCACACCAGCAAGGATAACCAATAGTGAAGGGTCATGGAAGCTGACAGCTGGAAGGCACCAGGTTCAGAAAGACTGTTTTATTTAGAACTTTGAAATTTACCTTTTCAAAGTAATTAAGTTAGGTGCAAAGGAGGAGTAGCCATTATATACAAAAATGCAGTGCAATCTGTTTATGGCAAAAATCAATCGGGCAGGTTAATGTGGCAATCGGACCTAAATTTAGGTATCTCCAAAGCAAAAGCAAAGCAAAGCAAAGCAAAGCAGCTTCATTTATATACCGCTTCATACCACGCTATGGGATGTCGAAGCAGTTTACAGCTATAAGCTCATTGCCCCCCAACAGTTGGGTACTCATTTTAGCGACCACGAAAGGATGCAGGCCTGAATCTAGCCTGAGCCCTGGCTAGTATTGAACTCGCAACCTTGTACTCTATGAGTGAGTGGCTGCAGTACAGGCATTTATCCTGTACTGCACCACATGGGAACACATATGGACCTCCCCCCTATATAAATCAAGATTGACATTGACAAAAGAGGGGACCCTAAAATTAATATACAAATGGTATCTAACACCTGTGACACTGTCCTGCATGATGAAAAACGTCTCTCCAAAATGTTGGAGAGGCTGTGACATCTTGGGCTCCTTTGAACACATGTGGTTGGACTGTCCCAAGGTTAAAGATTTTTGGAATGCAATACTGATGCAAATCTCTCTTATTGCGAAACAAACTGTAACCTTCTGTCTGGGCCTTCTCTTATTGTCAATTTATTGTAAAGAGAACACTCATCTGAAGCATTGTAAGATTAATACATTTCTCATCTCAGCAGCCAGGAATATAATTGCAAAAAGCTGGAAAACAGGGAATGTAATAATAAGTGACTGGTGGAAAAGAGTTTGGGACACATGGTTATTGGAAAAGCTTTTGTATACTTTTCAACTCTGTAATGGACAAAAGAAACTGGACACTTTTTTGATGATTGGTCAGTGTTTATTGATTACATCATTTGCTGTTGGGCCTCCTATTCATTAAGCCATTCTTTGGAAAGATACCATGATCCTAATTTCACCAACTAGTGAATCTGAGTGATGTCTTTAAGACTTTGTTACTGTTATTGCCCCACAAAAGATAGCTATTATGCAAGTTTGCATATAGTCCTCCAAGGCTATTTGTTATTTATGTATTACTTGTGAGTTTTGTATTGTTGTTATAAAACAAATGAAAACATTTAATTATTAAAAAAGTAATTAGTTAGGTGTGGATTTGAGGTGGCCCAGAGTATTCTCCATTACAGGACCATTTTTTAATAAAATATTCCACTTTACTTCCATGGTTCCATCCCATGGAATCCTGGGACTAGCAATTTAGGGAGGGACATTTAAAATTCTCAGCCAGAGAGATCTAGTGCCTCACCAAATTACAAACCCTGGGATTATATAGGATGGAAGCATGGCTGTTGAAGTGGAACAATAGTGCTACAATTGTGTAGTGTGAATGGGACCACTGTTGCTGCTTCAAAAATCTGCTGGAGCTGAGCTCTCTTTTGGCAATCTTATGTGCAAATGACAGGTAAGAGCCCTGGCAAATACATCATTTCATGGTTGGTCCTCTAAACCAGCGTATCTCAAGTTATCTGATATGGAAGACCAGCTTTTTCCCATCCTTTCTGGCACCAGATTTGTGCCCATTGGCTACATTAGTTTCTTTCCTTCCTGGAAACACATCAGTGACTGGCAACCAATGGCTCTGGGAATGGTACAGTCTATGGACCACTGCTGGTTTGAAAGAGCCCACTGGCATTAAAAAAATCCAAACTCTATATACCTATAGAGCTAACCTTTCCATTATAATTTCATACTCAGACAATCTAAGCAAGTCTCTTCCCAGTCATTCTTTTTTGTATGAATCAGGTAAGAATATCAACCTCTGAAGACACTGGCCTTCAAGAACTGAGGCTACCAAACAAGAAAAGGATTATTAAAAAAACAACCAACCCTCTTCAGCTGTATTTTTTAAAAAGCAGCAACAACAAAACCAGCCTTACAGATTAATCAATCAGAAAGCTTCCTGAAAGCAAGGATAATCCAGATAAAACCTCTCCAGCACTTTCTGCATCGCCTGTTTGTCATCATGACTGTCCATTGCATGCTGCAATTGCTATTAACAAACTAAAGGAAGACTCCAGAGTGGAAAAGAAGATACTACACACTGGTGAGCATCAGCTGTACTAACAAAAAGTCAATGCAAAACCCACTTTGTTTATCAGGGAACACTGAAGCCCTCAAGTGGGTAACAATCCCAAATGCCACAGCTACAAGTAACTACAAGTAACTCATCTAACCACAGCGTTAGGAAGCAAGCACTTTACACTCATAGCAAACTGCTTCCCTCCAAACATAAGAGTAATTCAGTGTACAAATACAACTGCCAGAATCCTATAGGACCTGAACTGTTACAAAATTTTACATATAACTACATAGCAAACGCACTAGGAAACTTTTTATTGAACTGTGAAGCTGTGTAACAAGACATCCAAGAAGCATGCCCACTGCACATCAGTGTGCAATGTCCATTGGTGTATGATGTACATAACTGGATAATGTGCATTGCTCACTGATCCTTATTTGCACAATGCACATTAGGTACTTTGGTGGTTCTGTACAGATACGGATTTTACACAAGTGTGCAGTTCTAATTCCCTCAGACTCAAGTCCACTTATGAAGATGTAAGACCCCACCAGGACTCCTGCCAAAAAATATAAGTCACTCAAATTTTCTATTTCAAGAAGACTGGATATTAGTATATTCCTCTAAGCCACCAATTACATTACAATATTTTTTCCTCTGCCAGCTTCCAAGATGATATGTTTGAACTGGGTCTTTCTACTGTTTCTGTCCTTTAATGCACAACATAGTTGTACCGCCCTAAATTATTCATTTTTAAAGTGTTTCTAATTTGTCCTGTATCAGCAGATCTCACAATGATGTACAATTAACAAAATCATCTTAAAGCAAGCTAAAACAATTGAAAGATTTCTTTAAAAAATTACAGGACTTTAGCCATTCAAACAAAACCAAATCCACAATGGATAAATCACAAACCAAGCATTGATCGCACTAGATCTCCAAGAGCAGTTGCTGTTTTGGCTGATTTTTTTCCCAGAAAAACAGAAAGATCTCAAATAGGAATTGAACAGATTGGATTCATGGGTGATGAAACAGAGAAATTAACCCAGAAGTGCTGTTTATTTTCTGAGATTAAGAGATATAAGTTTTCTGAAAATGATAACTGGAAAAAACAGAAGATGGATGAGATAATACAGATTTTTTTAGGACTATGATTTCTTGGTTGACAAGCAGAAGCATTATAAAATACCGTTTAGATGGGAGAAATTGGAAGGAGTTACTTTTAATTTTAAGCAAAGGAGATTTAATATAAAAACAATTCAGAAGGCTAAAGTTTTCTTGAAGCCACACCAGCCGAAGATGGATTGGGGCTGCAGCAAACACACACTGTGGCCCCAATCCACCTTCAACCCGGCCCAAATAGGAGCAGAAAAGATCCACTTCTATTTGGGTTGGGAAAGAACTGCCTTTCTCAGCCCCGCTGCAGCCCCAGGGCGGCTTCAAGATGCTCCAGCAGCATGCAGCATGTAAATGCCACACTGCCGGAGAGTCTTGGAAGCCACCCACATCTGGGCAGACGGGTGGCTTCCAGGTGGCTTGTGGGTGGTTTGGGAGCATGAGCCATATAAACCTTGTGCTCCCAAGACACCCGGAAGGTGTCTTTAATGGGCCGTCTGTTTTGGCCCAAAGAAGAAAAAGTTCCATCAACAAAAGGAGAAGATGCTGATCTGAACTCAAATAATTCCAAAGGCCTGACGGATCTAAAATGTGTCTCATGGACTATCAGAGCCATGAATTCGCCTCAGGAAAAAAATATTTTTGAGTATTTGAAGAAATTTAAATATGATTAGATTTATTTACAGGAGACACATATTAGGTTGTATTTCAGAGAAAGGAATTGGTAAAACCACCTCTGAGCACTCTTTGCCTTAAAAAACTTGATGATTCATGGGGTTGTCATAAGCCAACAGCCAGGAAGACATATGCACACACACACACAGACACACAAACTGCAAATCTGTTGGAGGGAGCCATGGCAATTAAAGTGGAATCATAGCACCCTAATAGTGTAGCTTGAAACAGCCCCTGTTTGTATACAACTTTCTTTAACTTGGAGGTCTTCTAATTCCAATAAGGTGTTAGGTTACCTCAGCAAGAAAAGGACTTTGCATGTGAACCAATATTGTTAAAGCAATGAATTAAAATTAAAATAATCAATAAAACATAAAACATATCATAAAAAGGAAAGAAAATCAAGAAAACTAAACAGCCAGTTAAAATACCATAACAAATGAGATTTTGTGCTGGTGCCAAAGCAAATGCAGCATGTTGCCACTTCCTTTGAGATTGTCTCAGTGGTGATGATGTCCAGTTCAACACAAGACATTTATAGATATACTCCCAGTTATTTCTTATCCACCAAGTTAACTATTGCTTTATTTAACATGCGTAATAAGATTGAGTCTTAGCTGAAGTTGAGGCTTGATGCCATGGACATGTATTGTTATCTTTTATTTTTAGTATTCATAGAGCTGCAAGGATGGTTTTGGAATGCACCATCTCCATTTATTTTCAATGTCATAGTTCCAAGTCATTTTAAACAAGAGGAGACTCAAGTATAACAACTTTTAAAGTTAAAGAGGGGCAGTATACAGTACCTGAAGAGATGAGCTCACAATTACTGTTGTAATCCATCTTGTCTTTTCTTGACCACTGCTTTCACCCATTTGGACACAGTTACTGAACCTTCTTGTGCTACAGTCCTAGCCACAATCTTCTAAAACTTACAGAAGCACTACTTACTGTAAGAAGAAAATAAAAATATTGTTCATACCTTGTAAACACCACTAATGTAACAGGGCATGTTGTAGTAAATATTTTTTTAATGACCAAAACAATGGTGGAAGCCAAGGCTCAATGTCTCAGAAAAACTACAATTCCCATGATTCCCTAGCATTGAGCCAGGACAGTTAAAGTGGTCTCAAGCTGCATTATTTCTGGCAGTCTGTAAAGGCCCTATCTCAGTGGGACTGGCTTTTGACTGATAGCTCTTCTTCTGTTAGCATTATTTTATGTTTAATGCTTGGGGACCATACATCTCCCCTCTTCTTCAACTGTACATAACATCTGGATAGAGGTTTGCAAAATATTTTGCATTGTTAATTTAGGTTTCGGACAACAAAAATGTAGTAATTCCATCTTAATATGGGTAAGTCCCTTATTTGGCTTCTACTCCTTGTTCCTCATCCAGCCTAAATGTATTGACCTTCAAAACTCTGCACAACCTATGTCCCTTCCCTAGACCAACTAATGTTCCCAGTTCTTGGGATCTAGCCCCCTTTTTTCAGTTTTTCAGTTTAGGGTCAGGAGAGGAATCTCAAGGTGAGAGGGTGCCATGGGAAGAATGGTCTTCTGTATGCTGCTGAGGGCTGTTTTGGAGCAGCTGCTGCAGACTCTTGAATCAGCACATGGGGCTACCTACCTCCATCCCTCCTAAAATCATAGAGTTGGAAGAGACCTCAAGGGCCATCCATCCAGTCCAACTCCATGCCATGCAGAAACTCACAATCAAAACACTCTCTCGACAGATGGCCATCCAGACTGTTTAAACACCTCCAAAGGAGACTCCACCACACTCTGAGGACCTATGTCCCACTGTTGAACAGCTCTTACTGTCAGGAAGTTCTTTCTAAAGTTTAGAAGGAATCTCTTTCCCTGTAGCTTGCATCCATTGCTCCATGTCACTTTCTCTGGAGCAGCAGAAAACAAGCTTGCTCCATTTTCAATGTGACACCCCTTCAAATACTTATACAGAGCTATCACATCACTTCTTAACCTTCTCTTCTGCAGACTAAACATACCCATCTCCCTAAGGGGGGAAGCAGACGGGCGGCACGGGGCCTCCCCAGGAAGCTGCGCCGCGGGGCCGAGGCATCCGCATTCCTCGGCCTCGCGGCGCAGCTTCGCCATCCCAGGAAGGAGTGCTAAAATAGCGCTCCTTCCGCAAATCGCCGAAGGTGCGCCGCCAAAGGCTGCCGGCGGATAGGCATCCTCGGAGCACCAGACGTGCAGAGGGTCCGGCACTCCGACGATGTCTTCAGGAAGGGGTTGGGGCACCCAGCATGTGGCTGCCCCTCCCCTTCCTTGCTCTGAAGACGGCACTTTGCGCCATCTACTTAGCCCCTAAGTCTCTCCTAATAGGGCATGGTTCCCAGATCCTTCACCATTTTGGTCACTCTCTTCTGGACAGACTCCAGCATGTCAACATCCTTTCTGAACTGTGGTGCCCAGAACTGGACACAGTATTTCAAATGAGGCCTGACCAAAGCAGAATAGAGTGGCACTATTACTTCCCTTGATCTCTAGACACTATATTTCTATTGATGAAGCCTAGAATCACATTGGCCTTTTTAGCTGCTGCATCACACTGGACGTTATCACACGGGGTCTAAAGCAGTCCCATCCCTGCGCCATCCCTGCACCATCGTGTTTTTTCTCTCCGGGTTTTCACACGACGTTGCAGGGAAACCCCACCCATCCCTGCGCCATCCCTGCACCATCGCGGATCCTTGTCCCGTGTTTTCACACGACGTCGCAGGGAAACCCCATCTATCCTGTGCCATCCCTGCACCATTCCGGCATCACCCGGCATCATCCCCGTTCTTTTGAATGCCGGGTTCTTTTGGGAATTACATTTGCTGATGCCGGAATGATGCTGCTTCCGCGATGGTGCAGGGATGGCGCAGGGATGGGACTGCTTTAGACCCCCGTCTGATAACGCCCAACTGTTGACTCATGTTCAACTTGTGGTTTGCTAGGACTCCTAGATTGCTTTCACATGTACTGTTGTCAAGCCAGGTGTCCCCAATCCTATATCTGTGCATTTCACTTTTTCTTCCTAATTGTAGCCCTCTCAGTTACTCAAACTGCAGCCGATGTGAGGGAACAGTGAGTGTGAGGAAATGGGTATTTGCTGCCTTAGGAGTAGCAAACCAGCTATGATTGAGAAATATCTGGAAGGCCTTAGGAGGCTATTGTTGAAATACAAAATGATTTACCTTTTCACATGCAGTAAGACTCTTTGTTACTGAATTAAAGAAATGTGTCATCACCAAAGTGAAGCATGCTTTGCATGTAAAGGGTTTACCATAATCAACTATTAACTAATGCTTAACACATCTATCTATAGATTGACCTATCACATAGTGGTTTAGAATTAGGCCTATCTATATTACATTTGATGTATGTTAAAGTGTGCCATTAATCCAAATTGTGACCTTTAAGAGATTTTGGACTTCAGCTCCCAGAAGCCTCAGCCATGTTAGCCAACAGTCTGGGATTCTGGGAGCTGAAGTCCAAAATCCCTTAAAGGGGACAGTTTGGGGACGACTGAGATGGAGGATTGTTAATGACAGAGAGAATGTGACTTCTGTTCATGCTCAGTGTGAAATCATTTCCACATTTCAAGGTGATTTGGGCCTAAGTTGTTATTTCTCAGCCTAACCTGTTTCACAGAGTTGCGGTGAAGATTACATGGAGGTGTGTGAGAGGCCGTGTATACCACCTTCAGTGTCTTGAAAAATGAGAAAATGTAACATCTCCATCTATGTTTTAAGCTAAAAAAGCAACTTGACAGGTAGAAATTAATCAGGTTCCTTCTTGACAAAGTCTGTCAGAGAAAAAAGCGGCACTCTTAACAGAGACAGTGGCAACAATAGTGTTTTCCCACCCACTCCCTAGAGCTCAAGATAATAATATACTTACAAAGGGATTTTTTTTTTTTACCAGCACCTTTTTATTATGAATACAACGCCAGGTGTGGTTTTCTAACTAATTCCAAATCAATTTAAACAGTGTGATTTCAAATATACCGGTACCAGTTTTGGCCCCAAAACTCTCTAAGGATGATGAGAGAACCAAATGGATTTGGGGTTTTTCTATTTACTACTTGTATGTCCATTTAACAAAATGCATTTTAAATCTCTTATTGAGAGCTAAGTTCAAGCCTCAGCCTCTTCTATTAACAACAGATGTCAAGTTAATACAGATGAAAGAAACCTTTTTGTCCTAGTCCTGGAGGGACTAGCATCTTCTTCTAGCCAAGATAACTGAGGTCCAAAACACACTGCATAAATAATCCAGTTCAATTCAATTCCCAGCTCAGCCATAAAACCCACTGCTTGACCTTGGGCAAGTACACTCTCTCAGCCTCCAATGGCAAACCCTCTCTGAACAAATCTTGCCAAGAAAACCCCATGAAAGGTTTGCTTTTGGGTCACCATAGGTCAGAAATGACTTGGAAGGCACACAACAACAACCACAACAACAGCAATTGCAGGGTGCCTCTGCTTAAGACTGTAGTTTTGTGTGCTCTTCCCTATTAATTTCTCTCTCTCTCGTTTCCTGGCTATACTTTTTTGACCACATTCTTATTGCTCAGCTATGTGTCCTATCTGCAAAATGTTGGAGGGTATGGCCATTGAAAAACAGCACTTTCTGACCCCTTCTCTATTTCTAACATTGTCCATCTCAAACTGGATGTGGATTTATTTACTTCCTTAGAAACAACAACAACAAATGAACACAAGGGTATATTCAATGGTGGCTTCCTTCCCGCTGCTTACAAAGTCCTGCTGAGAACATATGCTTGTTTTGTTTTGTTTTTTGTTTTTGTCTGTTTGTTTCTAAAAATACTGTTTTTAAGGCTTCATGGGACTCAGGACTGGCAATACAATTAGGTCTGCCTGAAGGATCTACCTCAGGCAGCAGATGGAGCAGGGCTGTGAAAAGAAGGAAATTGCTGCTTTGTCATTTTTAAAAACAATTACATGCCAGCACTTGGATTTTCTGCCTCCCGTACCAAAATAACTCAGTTAGCCTTGGTTATCATGTACTTTTACTTGGGTTTGTTGCAGGCACCATTTGCTACTTCACCTCAGACAGCAAAATGTCGCAGATTGACAACTGTCAGGCTGAGAATATCCCAGACCCTGAACCTTCAAGGCCTAGATTATTCCACAAAATTAGGCCTTTGGTGTTTGAAACTGCTCTATTTATTGCTTGTTTTAAAATTATTAGAAAGCCTACTTTTATGTTGTTATTTTAAAGTTCTTAAAAAGTTTTTTTAAAAAAACAGTAAAATATTCCTTATCTCTGTATCTTGTAAAAAAAAATGTTTATTGCCTCAGGGACCCTGGTGGGCTGGGAAGAAATATGTAAGTACCTTAAAAATATAAATTAATGCAATGTGACAGTGGGTAGATATGCTTAATATGGACTCCATTACTACTATTTAGTAGTAGTTTGTCATCCTATAAGGTGTCCTCAGCCTTTCTGTTTTCATACCCAGCTATCAGATAAAACAAAATTCTAGTTTTCCCTTGATAGACACATAAGGGAGCAATACTATTGTTGTGTGCCTTTAAATTGTTGACTTGTGAACCTGAACTCATTGTTCAGTTTTTGTTTTGTTCAGGTCAGAGACAAATTATTTCACAAACCACTTCTGTTTAATTGTTCCACTATCTTTAATAATAAAAGAATAGCTGCAGGCCTGCAATAATTATCAATTACTGTGATAGCATGCTAGATGCCTCAATATTAGAATGTGTTTGGTTTTCGACCAAGTTGCTGTGCTCCATTTTGAATAGAAATTCCAAACAGAGGGCTTGCTAAAAGCAAAAAAGGAGACCAGCCATGCCTTATTGGGACTTTGGGAAAGTCATTTTAATATATGTCAGTCTTTGTGGCCAGATTAAGGTAAAGTGGCCAGTTTTAAGTCGAAAGTACAAATGTTTGACCCTTTGAAGCGAGCCGGGCCATAGCTCTTTAGGAAATACTATTTTTAACTGAGCTGGAAAACAGGAGAGGGCTAAGGTATTGTTCTTAAGGATAGAAAAGGAAGGTGCAGGAGGTGGCTTTCTAAAGTACTGCTGGTAAAATTGCTAAGCTTTTAAAAAAGTGGGTGGACAGGAGGCTCCCATGGATGCTTTTTGTAGTATTAGGCACAAAATTTGGCAACATCAGATACATTATGGCTAGCAGTAATTATAAACAAAGATCCAAAACACACTGCAGAAATAATCCAGTTTGAGACTGCTTTAACTGCCCTGGTTCAGCACTAGGGAATCCTGGGAACTGTAGTTTATTGTGACACCAGAGCTCTCTGATATAAACTAAATGACTTACAAAACTACAGCTCCCAGAATTCCCTAGCATTGAGTCAGGGTAGTTAAAGCGGTCTCAAACTGGGTTATTTCTGCAGTGTGTTTTGGACCTTAGTTCTTATGTTTGGGTATTGGCTCCCAGACTGAGTTGTTGGTGGTAAAGGGAAATGCAATGACGTTGCATACAGAGTGATATGCCTATAGCGGGCAGTAGTCTTGCAGACAGATAGGACTACCTAAATGGTTATGTTGGGTGGGTCTGATAGTTGTAGGTTAAAAAAAATCTCATCCTCATCCATAGAGTAAACATACTTTGAGCTTCATTCAGTTTTTGTTTTTAAAACCAGCACATTCTCACCCCAGGAATTTATACTAAGTAAATGTCTTCTGCAGTGGACCCCAAATAGTAGATTTTTTCCTGTTATAAGAAGCAGCTCCCACAGGCCTGCAATTTGCTCCCCCCTGCTCTTAATGTTCCTAACATATTGAAATGTAATAGCAGCACAGGTTGATGCATTCGTCTGTATTTTAGAAGATGTCAAACCTTCATGTGTCCTTCCGTTGCAGGAACAAGATCAAGAGGAAGGTAGCTAACATGGTGTTGCATTTCTGAAAGCATTAACGGTGCAGACTTTATAGCCTATGGCTAGCCCAAGACATCTTCTCTCCCATTCCACCATAGCTAACCAGACTGGTGGTTGAAACTTATTTCTATAAGCTAGTGGCCTCTATAACACCCATGCACAGGTGATAGAAGAGTGACCTCTATTGCATCTCTGCTCCATGTACCAAAGCTAACCTGATTGGTGGTGGTGAAGTTTTACTTCCACAGAACAGTGGCCTCTACTGCACTCAATGACAGCAAATATGTTTAAAGCATGCAGTGGATGTGCCATATGCAGTTCTGTTCTCCAAAAATTGTTATGTGACTACATTCCTGGGTGCCTAACATCAGCAAAGTCTAATTTCCTCAATTCCTTGCACAGGAAATGTGCAGTGCCCCAAACAATGTGCTTGTTTTGCTACACAGGGGAGGGCTCACTACAACATTTCAGGACCCTTTTAAAGGAAAATATAGACTTACAGTGATGTGATTGTAATGCACATGCAGTTACAGTGCATCTACATCTATACCTTGTATGGGTACATGCGTATACTCTATTGTTCAGAGTGACTAATAATACTCATTTGTTTGTACTATCAAATTACCTGCTTCAAGGGATTTACTATAATTGTACAAAACAATTTCCAATTCATTGTACAGTACATGCTATGCAGCACTCAATTGTTCTTCCAACACTCTACAGCAGGGGTAGGCAACCTAAGGTCCAGGGGCTGGATGTGGCCCCCGAGACCTCTGGACTGGCCTCAGGCTGGTCCTGCCGCCACCGCCGCCACCCACCATGATGATATTGATTATTGTTGCTATTACTTGTTCTTGGGGTTTTCTTGGCAAAATCTCCACAGGGGTTTAGCCATGGCTGTTCTGGGGCTTAGAGAGTGTGCATGCATATTTATTTATTTATTTTGGTATTTATTTATTTATTTTCGGTGCTTCGGCCCCCCAATTGTCTGAGGGACAGCAACCCGGCCCCCGGCTCAAAAAGGTTGCCTACCCCTCCTCTACAGCAATCTTCCAATTATTAAATATTCTTTTCTGTGCTCCTTCCTGTGTATATATATTCTGCAAAGGGTAGTAGAAAAAAATGTCGTTGGAAATGGAGCACTCCAACCATAGGAATCCACTGCATCATTTCGGAGAGCTGGAGAGATACAGTTATTGAAACTGTGTTCCACCTGGATCATCAGTGTCATCTGGAAGATTTTGTCTATGAACCTGATTTGTGGCATGAGCATACACCACTGAGATACTAGTTCAAGCAAAGCAAAAAAGTACTTGTTCAGAACAAATCTGTCAACCCCTCCCCCCAACAAAACACCTGTATATCATAGAAAACCCAAATGGGAAACAGGAATTTTAAATTGCCAATCAATAGATGAAAACTGGCTCAGCTTTTAGGGTGGCCAAGCCCTTTGTCAGCATAATGTACCAAACCAAGTGGAGTGGAGCAGAGTCACAAACAAACAAATTACATAGGGAAAGTAATTAAATATGTTTTGAACTGAATCAAGGAAAAATAACAAAATATCTCATTCTAGTCTTCAAAATTATTTTGCCCAGCTGACAGAGAATATGTCCCGCAAGTTATTTGGACAGCTGGCTGAGAAATTTTTAAAAATGAGAGAGTGACCCAAATAGAGGCCAAAGCTGACTGAATGAGAAAGTACTTGAAAACTAAACAGTTGTCCTAAGTCCCAAAGCAGCCTACAGAAGGATGAAGAACATTGGGCCTTCTAGATACTTCAGACTACAATAGCCAAAATCCCTTACCATTGGCCACAGTGTTAGGAGCTAATGAAAATTGTAGGCCTAAACATCTAGATGGCTTTCTGAACTGTGTTAGAATAGGATCTTCAAATACAGTGAACTACAAACTGGGCAGTTTCCTGCATGGAAGTGCTTTCACTAAAGAAAACAGATTGTGTTACACTACTATGTAACAGGCTGTGGCATTCACAATCTATGAATTCCAATCCTTTAACAGTGTCCTATAGTACAGGATGTATGCTACCTTAGTACAAGTGTCAGAATGGAGGCACTCAAATGCAGAGGCATAACTTCTGAATCAAAAGAAATATTGTAAAACAGACCAGAGGGTGTTAGTCACCTCTAAAAGTGTGACTGTTGAGCAGTATATTAGCTTTTTTATTAATCATGTAAAAGGTATACAGTGCGCCTGTGCCAAGCGCGGGCTTGCCATCCACGGATTGAGCTTTTGCGGACAGCAATCCCCGGCTTTTTCAATGGGTGCACACACACACTGCAGCGTGAGTGGGAGCATACACCCATTGAAAAGAATGGGACTTAAGGTCCCATGTTTTTTGCTATCTGTGGGGGAGTTTGGAACCCTCGCGGATAGCAAGGGCACACTGTATTTTAAAACAACAATACAAATGTGTATTTCTTCCTAGAAAAGGACCATTATGTATACGTTCCAGCAATACCTATGCACTCTTAAGATTTAAACAATTTATAAATTTATTGAAATTTTCAAAACAAAAAAGGTACAAAATCAATTGGGAGAAAACAAACCATACATGCTGCTCTTTATAAATAAATTCAGAAACCATTGCATTGAAACTTTTCCTTCAAAGTCAAACACACACTTCTAGTATTTAAAGTACCGTTGGCACACATTTTTTAAAAAACATAATCACTGCGAATTGTTTATCTTTTAAGAGCTAAATGGAGAATGATGGAGGGAAAAGGGTAGTACTACATAGTTTGCATTCACATTTTTGATTCACTGAGCATCCAGGAATTTATGACTTAAGCAATGAATGAAAAGAGGAAAGGAGAATAAGCCAAAACTTTTTCATACGGGTCATCTAATTCTTCCTAAAAAGTCTTGGGGCAAGGGAGAAGACATGCTCACATTTTTTTTAAAAAAGGTCCAGTTAAATTCTTAAACATTTCTTTACCTGCAATTAAATATAGTTTGAAATGGAACACTTAATGGAAGGATCATTTCAATATGACACTGAGGCAATTAGTTATTACTGTGTGGAAATATTGCATCAAATATTTGCAGATGTCTGGGAAAGAAAGAAGAAGGAAGGAACTCTGTATCAAACACTTGATCACTTCAGTGATGGGTTTCTAGTTCAAGAATTGTCCATTCCCCTTGTGGAGAAGAACAATCTTCAGAGGAAAAACTTGCCACTGTAATGCTGGCTGAAGAGTCATCCAGTGGAGATATTAGTTCGGTCCACCTACTGAAAGTGTCAATCTGTGCTTTACCCTGAGGTTGTGAACTGTCTCGTGCCAGAAATAGTGTCTGGTTGATGAGATATTGTGCTAAGTCAAGGTCTTCAGGAACAGAATTTTTGATGTCCATGTTTGATTCCTGATCAGATAACAACTGCCTGAGAAGTGTCCAGTCCTGTTCGGCAAACTGCTGATCTTCAAAATCCACCCCTAGAATGTCCACTTCCGAATCCATCCTCTGCTCAAAAGCTTCCCCAACATCCATCTCGTATATTGGAGAAAGGGTTTTTGGAGGCCGATGCTCATACATGCAGATTTGTGTCAATCTCTCACAATCATCTATGTTTCCTGAAATAATTCATAATACTATACATTGTAAAAATTGCACACGTTTTCCCCCTCTGCAGGGCTTTTGTACAGTATACTTAACTCAGTGCACCAGGACCAATGCAACCAGATAGGAGGTAAGGGGGGGAAATGCTAACTGTATACAAAGTTCACAAACAAGCCATTTCTTTTTTGTTCATGTATTTAAAAAAAATAAATGAAACAAAGTACGGCTTATAAATAAAGCTAAAGCAGCAATCACCACTGGCAATTGACAATAAACCTCCATAATTAGAAAAAATTTCTGATACAGAAAATGACAAGTCATGTAAAGCAACACTGAATATGCACATGGAATTCTAAAAAAATCACTAAACATGTAACTTAAAATAAAAAAGGAGTAGTACTGGAGGGGAGAAGAACAAAACAAAAACAAAAAGACATGATCACTAGGCCAACGACTTAAACCGTCAGATTCAAAAAGGGCAAAAGGATTTATTCACATATTTATATTTAAAATATTGCACATGCAAAGGGCAGATGCAAGCAAGAGTAAGCAAACAAACAAACAAAAAGAGTTACAACTTGAAAGGTCATCAGTTTGTATGGTTCTTTTGAACACAAATTACTTCATAATAACTCTTGAGTACACAGATATTTTGAAAAAAGGGTTCAGGTACCCTGTATTGTACTTGGGAGATATTGAACTGAATTCCTGTTTTAACAAAGACACACAGAACAGCTAGACAAGAAGTTACCAAACAGGATTAAGCAAGCGTTATGTTTATATTAATTGGTTGTGTTCTGTTGATGAAAAACAGTTTCTGCCCCAGCAAAATTTAGATCTGCAACCATTCTGAAAGTGTCTCAGGATGCAGGCCAGCTCCCAGTGAACCCAATGGTAGAAGTCCTTCCCACTGAATCAACAGTAAAAAGACCATTCCCCAGCAATGTGCAAAACAGAAAAACTGCAACAATAATGAATATCGTTCTTAAGATATATAATGCAGAGCACTTTTACTTCAGAATATCAATGCACTTATTGCACATCCCATTTTGATGTGGTGTAAATATTAAAAAATTTAATATTTACTAGAGTTAAAGATATGGGGGGGTAGAGAAAGAAAGAGAGACATATAAGCTGTCCACTAAAATATGATACTGTCAAATGTCCTAGTAGGACAAAAGTAAGCTCAAGAGCAGGAACTGCATCCCAGGTTTAGTTTTGTCCAAGTTAAATACTCTCACTAGGCAGGATGTTAAACCATAATCTTGACTCTTCAGAGTAAGGTCCCCCCCACCTCTCAAACATCAGCATTTAACTATATAACTGTTTTGATAAAAAATTTAATATTTACTAGAGTTAAAGATTCAATTCCAGCTATAAAGCTAATGTTCTACTAATACTTAACATCTTGAGGGACGTAACATTTTTATTTCTGTACGTTACCTGCAGATAAAGCAGTGTCAGCGTATTCAGTAGACGCTGGTTCACGCTCTTTCATGTGAACGTCCTGAGTCAGTGAGTGACTCCTACCTGGATCTACAGGTTTTGTAGAGTTGTTCTTTTGTAACTCAGTATTATCTCTTTGATGAAGGTCCAAGTGGCATGGTCTTCCTTGAGATTTTGTGTCACTGTCTGAAACTTTATTGCACTGAAATTCATTCTTCTCTTCACTTTTGGAATTTTCTTTGTTTTCTGTGCTTGGCTGGCTATGTTCTATTGTCATGGCTTTCTCTGTAGACTTCTGTTCTGTAACTGAAGCACCCAAGTTATCCTTTCCCTTTTGTTCTGTGCCATGAGGATCTGCAGAATAGCTCTCATTTTTGTCCATCTGCTCCTTATTTGGCTCCTTACACTCCAGGAATCCATCCTCAATCTCTAAGGAGTATCGTGAATAAAAGGTTTTGCCATGATGCTCGTGGGAAATGGCATCAAACACATCAGAAGGAGTTGCAGAATCCAGGGGACACTGGAGAGGAGTGTGGGCTTCCCCACCATCATCAGATCCCAGTTCTTCACATTCATCCACTGAAAGTAATATAGATCGCTTAAAATTTTTAGTAGCAGAGAATTCTTGACTTTCAATATCATTTTCTGCTGCATCTTCAAAGGCTAGATTCACTATTCCATGAAATTTCTGAACAGGAACTTCTGAAGGAGGCAAACTTTCTACAACATTTTCATTTTCAGACTTTTCATCTTCAGTTTCATCTGCTGAAGAGGAAACCTGATCAGCTTCCTGAGAAAACGGTGCAATGGCAAAACTGGGATTATTCCCCCTAGACACACCTCTTCTCTCACTTTGATGCAACCATGTTTCAGGCCTTTTTCTTGGGATCTCATCATCACTTGTAGATATGACCCGGAAGAGATCAGAATTTTCCTTTTTCATTTTAACTTCTATTCTTAGACTAGTGTCATAAATTTTTAGCTCTTCAGGTGTACTTGTGTCACTGCTGCTTCTGCCAAGGAAATCATGGCACAGCATAGTGCTACATTTTGAAATGCCTCTTTCATTTGATCCTTCATCATCCTGAGAACCTCCAGCATCATAATCTTCTGATCTTGGCTTTATATCATCTGATGACGTTGTTGCACTACCTGTGTCTGATTCAGGGCTTTCTTTTTGATCAAGTCCACTGGAACTCAGATTCCAGTGCTCTACAAATGGGGCCTCTGAGTTTTCATGGCTCTCTGGTGTTTCAGTGGTATCAGTGTCTTTAGAAGAGCATTTTTCAACTACCTGCCCTATGAAAGATTTAGAAGCAGCATCCGATTCCACTGTAGCAGACTGAGATTCTGTCAAGGCAGACTTATCAGAGAACTCATCAGCACTTTCAGATCCTACTACACAGGCCTTAGAAGACTTCTCTTCCCCATGTTCACAGTTAGAAATATCATTAGCTACTTCAGAAAAATTATGCAATGGATTATTAACATAGTCAATGCTCATTTCATCTTTCAAGGTATCTTTAGATTTACAATCAACTGATATTGCTTGTACTAAAGGGTCCTCATTCTGGCAAGCAACAGAGTCAGGAAGTGTTTTATTTTTTAGTATTTCCTCATTTGAAGCTAAAATGGTGGAATTCTGATTAATATTTTCAAATGCAACACTCTTCTTCTCTTGAGTATGGTGCAACTCAATTGAATTACGTTCTTCGGTATTTTTATTCCTGGGTGATTTATCATTCTTTTCATTCTCATGGGCCCCATCTCTCATCTCAATACAAACATGTTCTAAATCTCTCTTGGAATGTTGCTCTTCAAGGGGAGTAGATTTTTCTGAATTTGATATGTTTCTGTTATCTATTTCAAGTGAAGCCATTCCATTATTATTTTTCTTCCCTGGACTAGATTTGTTACTGCCATGTAGCTGAGCTCCCAATGCCATTGAGTTTTCAACTTTAGGGCTTGAATTTTTTTGCCCTTCTCCATGTATATTCTTCTGAACAGGTGACTCACTTCTGGAATGCTTGTGACTTGAAGATGAAAGCTTTAAAACAGGTTGCCCTGTAACTATTTTCTGGTTTTGGTCTTTATTGTTCCCCATTTCATTCTTCTTTGAATGGCTTTGGTTTTTGGCTGTTACTATTATTTTTGCAGTAGCTTTAACTGAAGTGGTTTGAGAAGGCTTTGACTTTTTCTTTGATGAAGTTTGCTTCTCTGATTGCATCGTGGGTTTCTCTTCATTTTGTTTTGGAGAAAGCCCAAGCTTCAGATTTGGTAAATCTCCCTGTGGACCTGCCAAGACAAAACATTTTAAGAGTATGGTATATTGCAAATTTTTCAATGTTTTGTATAAGCTGGTAAAAATAGTGTTAATTTTGGCTTCCCTGCCCACTGTGAAAAAGAAAAAGAAAAAACAAGATGACCAAGTGGAAGACAATCCTTCAAAAAATGGCAAAACATGTTCAAATGGATAGAAACAACACCCAGGGAACAGGAGCTGAAAGCAGGCCATTTAGGGACGGGGAGGGAAAGAGTGGAGAGGCAAGTGCATTGTAAAAAACAAGAATATTTCTACATGATCAGATTTCATGCCCAAATCCATTTATTTCTTACTTCTTTGTTATCTACATGCTTTTTCTTGGGATAGCACTTCTGTTAACAGGAACAATATTTTCCAAGTGTCAAACTACATAGTCTTATGGACTTGCAGTGTTTTGCCAGAATACTGTGTCCATCTGTATTATGACCAGCTGAGCAGAATACAGCTGACACAGAAAGCTAACTAACTTTCAAGAATTTCCTAAACACATTTATGGTTGTTGTTTTTTCACACAGCACACAGTTCACTATGACCAGATGTATGATGGCCACTATTGTGACAAATTCTTGTAAGATAAAGCTCTGACTGTCTACTAATTGTGATGGCTATAATATCAGAAGCTAAGGTATGTCTCTGAATACCAATTGCTGGGGAACATAGGCAGGAGGGTACTAACATTATGCTTCCCATATACAAATGGCTAGCTACTGTGGGATCAGAATGCTGGGTTAGATGGTGCAACAGTTCTAACAGTTCTCTTGGCAGCATCCACAGCTTACCATCTGCTTGGTTTAGAAGTGTGCACAGCATGGATCCTTAAATAATCTAAGCACCTGTGTCTCTGACAAATTTCTAATTTGGAAGACATGGTGTGTACAGAGTCATCATTACATCTGCAGGACACAGTGGACTCATTCCAGTCATTCTCAACTTACCTTGGCTTTTTGAAACATTAGCTGCATTCTTGGTTTTCTGCTGAAGTGAAGAATTGCCAGTTTCATTTCCCTTTTTCTTCAAAACTACTTGTGGTGTATGCTCATTGTTGCTTTTAGTTGTGCACTTCTTTACAACGCTAAAACAGAAATACAGCGCTTAGTTTATCTGCTAACCTCAATATCTAGAACATATGCTCTGTACATATTTTAAACATGGCTACAAAATGCTTCCTTTTTTTGAGTACAACTCTTACAATCCTCCAATGAGCATGGCCAGTGGCTATGCTGGTAGTTCTGACAGCTGTAGTCAAAAATGGACTTTCTCCAAGTGCCACCTTAAACAAATCGTAGTTTAAAATGTATCAGTGGGGGAAACACATTGTTAGCAAACACTTCCATTTCTCATTCACTATAAAGTTTGTGCTAATGTATTCAAGCATTACTGACAACATCCTGGACGGGTTTTTTTAATATATGCAAAACAAGAGTTTAAAGGGATCTGTATATAAGTATATAACACAGAACAGTATCTAGGGCAGAGGTGAATAACATATGACTCTCCAGTGTTGTACTACAACGCCCATCATCCCTCAACTTCTGCTATGCTAATTGGGCCCAATTAGCTACAGTCCAACAACATCTGGAGAGCCACATGGTCCCACCTTGATCTAGGCGTCCACAGATTTTGGTTTGATGTACTAGCTAATTATTATCTGTAGTTGCCACCAATCCCCTCCACTTCATCTCATTCTTCTGGTTTATGTAGGAGATGCAAACTTATCTATATTAGTGCCAAGTTCAAGAGATTTTAAGAAATAGCAGGAAGACATACACTATTTTGTAAAAGGAGCCCCCTGCCATCTGAATACTCTCTGGTTTCTTAAAAAACTCAGAAAGGAAAGAAGAGGTGTCTGGCAATCAGAGAAAGGAAGCTAAGAGAAATGCTTGTTGCCTCAAATGACTCAGGGTTCTGAAGCCCTGATAGCAGCAAAACAAGTTATAGATATTCTTCACTATAAACATGAACTGGGATATAGAATTTGGAACTAAGACACAGGTTTTAACCATATACACCTGATAGGCTGCATTTTCAAGAGAGAAATAAAATTCTAATATAGGAATACTAGCAGTCCAACTTCAAACAGACCTGTTCATAGGACTGTTAGCTTCCAGATCATTAGCATGTTTTTTAGCAAGGGTTCCATTTGTCATCTTTAAAGCAGACTTCATTTTCAGAGCTGTATAGTGAAATAAAAACAGGATTAGTAAAAGAACCATGAATAATCTCAGATTTTAGAATCTCTCTTCTCTTTCAGTTTTACCCCTTCATCCTCAAATAAAAATAATAATAGAAAAGACATTTGAGTATTCAAATTCCTTGTAGTCCAGTAACCCCAATTAACAGCTAGCTGATTTTGAAAAATTGTCCCCAGGGGAAATAAACTAAATGAATCACGGTAGATGAAATATACAAATAAGAAGAAAGGGAAAGAGATGGGTTTTATATCTACTGGTATTAAAATATTTGTAGAGTATTTTTTTCAAAGTTCAGAGGTACTGACCATGTGCCTGTACATGATAATCTCTCCAACTTACCCCTTACCATTAAATATAAAAAGTGAAAGAATAAGGTCAATTACAACTCACCATACTCCCTTTTTCTTTTTCAAATATTTTTCAGAGTTCAGTGTCTCACTTCTGAAATGCACCTCCAGTTATTTACCTGAGTGTTTTTTGCCTTCATCTACCATTTTTTCATCCTTGGATTCATCTAGTTGTTCGATGGACATCCTCAGATCTGTGCTTGAATTGTTTGATTTATTAAGTGTTTCTGTGCCAATAACAGAGGGAGATTCTTTTCCAGTGATCTTCTTCAAAGGTTTTGCTTTAATGTGTATATTTGAATTTCCAGGAAGTACTTTTGGTCTGGCCCCTGCAGTTTTACCTTCTTGGTTTTTCAGGGCTTTGCCAGTTCCTGCATTTTTATGGCTACTAGTAGATGATGACCGCTCAGAATCCTGTTTTGTAAGCAAGCTTTCCATCTTAGCATTTCCATTATTTTCAGTTTTGGGCTTTATAACAGCTCTAGCTTTTGGTGAAGGCATTTTCTCCCCCATTTTGGACTCTTTTGTCATCTTACAAACTGCTTTTTTACTGTCTTTCCCCTTTAAATCGTCATGTTTCAAAGCCTTATTAGTGCTGCTCCTGTTGGTAGCCGATGTGTGTCCAGATGCTCCTAATCCATCGGATTTCATTTTATCCTGATTAGTGGAGGAACCACCCCAACTGTTTTTCTTTCCGTCTGCTCTCCAAGTGGTATGGTTTATACCAGAAGCATCAGTAATGCATCTGTTTAACTAGAGAAGAAAAAATGATAAATCATAAAAAGAAAGATGGGAAGGTCACCATTATTTACTCTGTGAACTTATTCAGTTCAGCATGAATCTTAATCTTAAATCCTATGCTTGAATAAAACATATTCTTCTCATCCTTTTTGGTGTTTAAAAATAACACACTTCTGGTCTCAGCATCTTAAGGCTGCAACCTTAAGAACATTTACCCACTGGGCATAATGAAAGAAACTTTTGAATAAATATGCATCAGACTGCACTAAAAGCCAGTTTCCAACATTCTCTCAAGAATGACAAACCAAGAAGCAGAATAGAAAGACAGCATGGGACTAAGTGGAAGGGAAACAGGCAGATTTGTTTCTCAGTGGCTGGAGTCATCAGGAACAAAATGGCAATTTACTTTGAGTTGTCCTAGGTATACCTTGTGCTTTTTCTCCCTACATAAGGGAATGACAGCCATTCCCTCCAACAGGGTCAAGTAAGGCTTTGCAATTAGGAATGCTGTTACAGCAGAGACTACGGGGGGAAGCAGACGGGCGGCCATGGGCCGCCCTGGGAAGATGCGCCGCGGGGCTGAGGTATCTCCACACCTCAGCCCCGCGGTGCAGCTTCGCCGCCCCTGAGAGGAGCGCTAAATTAGCGCTCCTTCCACAAGTCGCCGAAGGTGCGCCGCAAAAGGCTGCTGGTGCACCTTCGGCGACTCTTCCGCTGCAGCATATATGGACGCTGCAGCGGGAGGTCATCCTCGGAGCGCTGGCCGTGCAGAGGGCCGGCTGCTCTGAGGACGACTTGGGGAAGGGGTTGGGGCGCCCACCGTGCAGCTGCCCCTCCCCTGCCCTGCCCCCAAAACAGTGCTTTTAACCGTCTGCTTCCCCCCTACATTAGTCTTTTGCAGGCAATGGGCTATCTAGCTCTCATTCACAAGAAGTGTGCAAGAGGTTGCAATGTGTCCTCATGAACTAAGCACACTCAAAGCATAACCTCTAAGGCAGGGCTCGGAAATGCAGCTCCAGATCCTTTCTTGTGGCCCCTAAAGTTCCCAGATGACTCCCAAAGCCTGCAGACTCCTCCTATTTAAAATATAGCTGATTTTTCATGGAAAAATTGTGAAGAATGCCTCCAAAGGAACCTCAAAATGTAGTGGTTTGCCTTGTTTCACCCACCCAACAGCTAAAAGTCAAACTGGAAATGGTATCATAGCACTTCCTGGTTGCCACAAACATGGTGCTGGGGCCCACTGGTGGAGGTGAGGGGGTAAACGTTATCCCCCACCATTCGTGGTTACCCACTCCATCCTATAGATTTTTGCAACATACAGCTCCACATTCTTTTATATGAGAGCACATATGTATGTACCCATACAAATATGTGAATTCAGGGTTGGATTCTTTCTCAAGAATGTCCCTACTAAATAGTATCATGAGCAAACAGGGTCACTCCAGTCACTAGGCAGCACACCCTTTGCACAGCAATTTGGAAAATATATGTTTATGAAACATGACATCACAGGAGTATGCAAGAAATAAAATGCAAATTACTGCAGTTACTAACATGCTGGAGGTTAAGCATGAACACTTGCTAAACTAACCCCTTTCCACTGAGGAACAGTCCATTTTTTGAAGCCACAAAGCATAAGATACAATATCAAGACATTCATAGATGGCAATTGGCTCAGCTAAAAATATATAGTAACAACAATGGCTGAAATATTAGCCTCCAGCCACCAGTAAATACAAGTCACAACATAATCTCACAATATTTTGAATAATGTGTTATGATAATGAGACAAAGTCCTGCTTGTTTATGTGCCTGACCTGTAAAGAACATTGTGGGTTTTGTTGTTTTACCTGAGAACTACTGAAAACGGGCTTTTTGGAAGGTCTTCTATCATCGCCTTTGTCAAAAGCAGCTGTATAAGAAAAGCACACCTTCCTTTAGGAAATATAAGAGAGAAGGACTGGAGAGAAGAACAGCCTTAGGGGCTGAATTTTGCTGTAGAACAGTCAGAGCAACATTTGAGAAGAAGGCACATTTAAGAACACACATAACCAAGACAGGATGGACAATATTAGGTCTTAAGTATTTGAAACTTCAGAAGGATCCTTTCCATTCTTCCTATGAATTTCCATATTTCTCAGATACAAACAGATTAGTTTATTAGCCATTGCACTTGAATAGATGGCATTCATTTAACAAAGAGTGAGTTCCTTCCTCTCATATCTGTTAAATGGATTTCGTCAAAAATTGTACATCTATCCCTCCAACCTACATTGAAAATTTAAGTACCCTTCACAAGCAAAATCAAATCTATTTTGGTTTAGCTCAGGTCATTCCACACAAGTGTCTTGGGCAAACAAGACTACTCAGCACATACAAAGTTTCCAAATAGAGCATGCTTGAATGAAATGTCCAGATGTGGCACAGTAATGAGGCTTCTGCAGTGCTACAGCTTACATAACCCACACATGACAGAGGCAAAGAGAGGAATATACTTTGTACATAATGTTATTTGCCACCATATATATCTACACAAAAGAGCAACATAAAGCTTTTAGTTCCATCAATTCAATGAGTAATTGCATTAGTTACTTACATATTTAATGAATCCATGATGTATAGGAGTCAATTATACCCCTCTCCCTGAAAAAAGACACTTGTTTCACTGGGTTCCTCAGCTAGACACTGTTCTGTTAAAGCCATGAGACTAAAAAATGCATCTTCCTCCATCCCTGCCTAATTTCTTTTTTCCTTAGTGGAATAGCTAATAAGCTATTCCATGGTGATGGCTACTAGGAGTGGTAGGCTTTCAATAATCACAGTTTAAATTGTTCTATTTTTTGGCCTACTATTGTTGCATTGTTATTGTTGCTTTTTTAAAAAAGATAGAATCACATGCAATCCCTAAATGAGAGCTTCTTAAAATATGATCATACAGTTGCTAAAGGAAAATAAGTTCTGATCATTAAAAAAAAGGACATACAATCCCACACAATGTTTCTCTGGACATAGGAATTAAAATGCAAGAATTAACCCTGCAGATTTCTTAAAATTGCAAACCTACATTTACTGTTTGAAGGAAAGACACTAACTTCATGACAGTAGGGTCAGTTACTGTATCATATTTATTGACTCTCTTAGGAAGTATCATATAAGATAAGTTAGACACTCCAAAATCAATTTTGTTTCGGACAAGACTGACCCAATATTCAGGCAAGCAGCATGTAAATGTATGTTAATAAGCAGCTACAGCCTTAGCAATCTAGTTTATTCAGAGTGCTCTTATGGACTATGAAAAACCCCTTCTTGTTTCTATTACATAGGTTATTATTCATTGCTTCCTAAATGCTTGGCAAAATGCAGATAATTCTAGGTATGCAGCATCTCTGTCCCTGAGAGAAAAAAACTGCATAACCACAGTACAAATATTCAAGCAATGCCTTGAAGCCATTTTCAGGTACTTCATCTGCAAGATTTCATGCCTTACATTCAGAAGAAAAAAGGGAGAGGATAAAAGTGGCCAGAGCAATATTCCTTTTGTTTCCTCACAAATCCTGCTGCTTAAATTTTAGAGGCAGCATACACAGTATCACAGCACCAAATCAGTTATGATGCCCATAAACCCTTTTTATTTAACCTCAAGTGAGACCTGTCATTAACCAACCACAATGTACAGTGCAAATCCTCCAGCTGCTACATACGTTAAATCAGTAATCAGCTCTGGGCAGAATCCTTTCTACAATGACAATATGCTCTTTTTAAAAATCCTATTGTAATATTTTAATCATTCTAAGTGCAAACAAAAAAGACAACCTATCTATTTATGACCTATCCTGACATATCTGCAGTTGATAACAGACAAGCAGAACCATTTACAATCGGGAGATGTGCAGCCTCTTGGCTACCATGCTTGAATCTGTCTGAGCAGGTTATTTTCAGAATTTTAATTCTGATGTAATATTTGACAGCAGAAGACCCAGAAACACATTCTTTCAGCTCTCATTAATTACCAGATCCTATAAACATGCTTAATAGGAGCACAGCTATTATCGAACGACCCTTCGCTTGCCTACCTGCTTCTATTCGCTGTTGATCGTCTGGCTCCAGCAGCTTCCAGCTCTCTGTGTGACGAACAGCATAAAATGACTGAACCAGGAAGATCCACAGCTTATCACGCAGAGCCTGGATCTTGCACGTAAACCCCTGTGTTCAAGTAAGGAAATCAGCAGCTGGAAAGAGCCACATTGTCATAGCAACCAGTCATTATTCCTCATAGAATCTACTTACTCTTTAAGCTAGATCAATGATGTCATCACTCAGATTTTATGATTGCCGAGTGGATGTGGATGAGGTTTGCAAAGGCCAATTGTCCTGCACCATAATTTTACACAGCTTGAAATCAAACCACTCCCACAGAAGCCGTAGCTCATAAAACATCAAGCATCCCACTCCCCCGCCTTTTTTTTTTTTTTTTACAAATGAATTTCTTCATAGCTTTTTACTCTTGGCTATGTCACTACAAGGTCAAATCCTCAGGGGGCCAATAATGCATCTAATTAAATTTTCATCACTCTTGCTGAGTAAGTCAACAATAGGAGAGGACCGGAACAGCAGAAAAACAATAATGTGTCTAGTTTTGGTTTCCGATAAGATCATTTAACCACCAGCCCTCTGCCAGTTGGGCACTGTGCAGGACACCGTTAATTTCATCAATAGAAAATAAGTTTCATTCATTAAGACTTGAGAAATGCAAAAACACAGTAGTTTCATTAAAGGATAGTAAGATGCTAATGACCTTTGCTTCCAGTAACACAAGGTAGCCTCCATAAATATTAAAAGCTTTGATACAGCCCTCAGGATATGGTGACAAAGAAATTACTGGTCAGTAACCAGATTCATTATTTTCTGTTGTTAATTGCCCCTCAGGGAGCATGACTATACAACTCCAAGGACACACTGTATACCAAATCAGACCAAGGTCCATTAAGTCTGCTATTGTGTATTTGGATTGGCTGCAGGTCCCAAATCCAGTTCTCTGGTGTAGCCCTATTCAGGCACATCTTCTCTTCTGTTCCCCACTGAATGGGGGGGGGGGGGGACAGTGGGGGTGCAATGATCTTTCTCATAGTCCTAATGGCCCAGTCCTGCAACTGAGGGCAGTAGGTTTAAACGTCTAAATCAGGGAGCTGCACAAAGTATGTGGGATGCCCCAGTTCAAATTCCCTATTCCAATAGTTGGACAGAGAAAGGAGAACAAATATGGGGAGAGGGAAGACAGAGGAGCCCCAACACTGAGACTGAATGTGTAAACAGGAATCTTATATAATGGGATCTCACTCACTCTTACTTACTAGAGAAGCCAAGAATCAAATGTAGCACTTCAGACATTTAACTGAAGTGCTCTGCTACTGAGGGATAATTTGCTTGCCACAAAGATGATGAACATGGGAAAATGTTAAGGGCCTACAAGTTACTCCAAGCAGCCAGACACAGTAAACAGAAATAAACTATATATCCAGAAAAGGCATTCTCAGCTAGAATTTCTTGAACTACCACAAGTCATTTTAATCTTAAAATAAGAGAGCAAAAGCTGCATTGGACCTTTTTCTAAAAGCAAAGGTATGTGACATGAAGGGGGAGAATAAGTTCATTAAAATATATCTAAAACTGTTGGTAAGATCTTCTAGTGAGCACTTTCAATCTAGCTAGAGCAGAGCTTGCTTAAAATCAGAATGTACATTTTGCTGAATTCAGCTGAGACCTTTACAAACCTATTTAGGACTGCAAGCTTATGGAATCTGTACCAAAACAGAAAAATCAGGTATACAGAACTGTCATCCTACTGCTAGCAATGAACTCATTCTCTGAGTGCTGATCCTTATGTAGTCAAAACGTCACTAGCCACACCCCAGGAGGCAACGTGGCATAGCAGAATGTCAAAAGTTTCAGAAATATATTTTTTTAAAAAGCTTCAATGGATGGGTGAGTGATGTGATCTTCAAAATAACCCTGTGGACTCAGTGTGCTCAAGCACTCACAAAATGCTGAGTGCCTGTTGGGGAAAATAAACAGAAAAATGCAGATGGGGTACGAGATATTCTGGAGAAGGCCACGGCTGCCATTTTAAACAGAAGCACTCTGCAGTACATTTTGTTGCAGGTGCCACTTTTGTACCTATATGGGCAACTAGAAACTGTTATGGCCTAATGTCAGTTCCTTTGAGCAAAGCTCCTGATGAATTTTTGACTTTCAGTGTTTTGATCTGTAAACAAACAGAATAAAAATGAAATACACACGAAACAATCCCAACAAGAACAAAAAGTAACAATCCCTTCCAACTGTGGAATATTTTCCTATTTCATCTTTACAAGACTTACCATCTCCTTCACACTTGCAGAACTTAGTAAAGCATCCACAGCCATAAGTAGACAGCAACTATTTTCAGTGGTAATTCCCTTCTGAACTGCTTCAAACAATTGATCAAACAGCTCAGGTTTGCTGCTCATGGCTTGGGCCTAGAAGACACCATTGGAGAAATTGTCTATTGAAATCCTTATGCTATGCAGTTTGCTGGCAGATTTACTTTTTCTAATATACAGTGGGCCCTTGGTATTTGCTGGGGTTTGGTTCCAGGACCCCCCATGGATATCAATATTCATGGATGCTCAAGTCTGATTAAGTACAATGGATAGTAAAATGATGTCCCTTATATAAAAGGCAAGATCAAGGTTTCTTTATAATTATTTTTAATATTTTCAAGCCATGGATGCTTGAATTCATGGATAAAGAATCTGTGTATACAGAGGGACAATTGTATAGCCAATTATTATTCTCCCTCATTTTCACGCTGTGAAAAAGCATCCAGGCCAGCAATATGTTTCAATCAGTAGTCAGCAAGGAGTCCTTGAGAAGCTCATCAGCAAGACACAAGTTGTATTCCTCATCAAAGGTTCTATTGCAGGGGTAGTAGTGGTATTTATTTATTAGCTTTTTATCCCACCCTTCTAAAAAATAGTGCTCAAGGAGCTAACAACATCACTAAACATGAACAATTTTTTTTTGGTCATTAAAACTATCACAACAATCAATACACTTCAATAAACATAACTATTCCATCTTTGCTAGTTCTTTGTGCAAGTACATTGGCCCTTGGTATTCGCTGGGGTTTGGTTCTGTGGATACCAAAATCCGTTGACGCTCAAGTCCCATTAAATACAATTGCATAGTGAAATGGTGTCCCTTATATAAAATGGCAAAAACAAGGTTTGCTTTTGGAATTTATATTATTTTTGAACAGTTTCAAGCCATGGATGGTTGAATCTGTGGATAAAAAAATCTGTGGATACAGAGAGCCAACTATAGTAAAATGCTCGCTATATTTAAAGGATTTTTTCCTATGAACTTTCCAACTCCGCTGGATCCCTTTCCTTTATTTTTTCCTTCCAGCACTACTTAGATGATGGAAGACTAACACTACTATCACAGGCCCCCAGACTGTGGTCCTACAAACCAATACCCAAGAGCAAGCTCCACTGAACAACGTAAATAGGAATGTGCCGAGAATTTTTCTTGTTTCTACTTCTAAAGCTGAACTCTACCTACTCAGAGTGCTTCTGGAGTAGTTCTCTGAAAAGTCTTGCTTCTAGGGATGTACACTGGGGGGGAAAGTGGAATAAAATGAGGGGATGAAAAGGATGGGAAAGGCTGAGCATAGTAGTCAGCAGCAGCTAGGACCCAGAACAGCAACAATGCTACATGAAGAGGAAAAAAACAATTTCCTGTCTTCTTCAAAAATTCAATGCTAGGCACTAGGCCTGACTGTAATTGACAGTTGTTAATGCAGATCTGAATTTTTATAGCCTTCACATAACTACACTACTGACTAATGGCCCCAATTCTGTATATCATATCCACTCAATATTCCCAGCACCTTTACTATCATTAACAGCTACAGCAGCATTAATTCAATTTTTACCATTCCTTTCCTCATAAGAGTTCAGAGGGGCTAACCATTCTACACACAAACACACAGTTAAAATGACAAATTACAAATATCTAAAATTACAAATCTAAAAACATTAATTACATGCACCTTAAATTACAAATATTTAAAATCCAAGGTTACAATTATCTGCTACTATATATAATAATATAATACAATATAATAAAAGCAATAGAAATAAGCAGCAAAGACAAAGCAAACACTTTGTTATTCCCCAAATGCTTGTACAAATAAGATATGTTAACTCATAAAAGACAAAAAAGGTGAGTTGGGGGGGGGCAAGTGGATCTCTGATGGAAGCGAGGGTTCTGTAACATTACTAAAACCCTGTCACATGTAATAGCCCTATGGCACCACATATAGATCTGCTCTGGCTGATGTTAAATCATGCATGGTCTTTTAAGTAACTGGGTCCCAAGCTGCTTAAGGTTTGTACACTAATACTAATCCTTGATTTGAGTCCAGTGGCTCATGAGTAGCCAATGCAGAGATTTCTGAATGAGTGAGTGCTTATTCCTCACTGTTCCCAGCACCATCCATGCAGCAGTCGGTGGACCATCATCTAGAGAAACCTCATGTGGACTGTATTGTAGTCCATCCAGATATTATCAGAACATGGATTACTGTGGCCAGATTATCCTGCTCCAGAATACTTGAGACACAGACTTATTTCAACACATCAAGGCTTTATTTTTTTGAAAATCATAAGCTCATCCTTCTAATACTTTATGTTTTAGGGAAGAACTGGTTTGCACTAATTAAAGCAGCATTTAAATAGCACAAAATGTTGTTTCCCCATAGGATTAGGCCAAGACAAAAGCAAAATACTCTGACAATCTATCATTCCTCTGAAGACAAAGGAAAGCCATATTTGTTTGTTTACTAAAATACTTAGAGTGGCTTACAAAAATTACAACTCCCAATGAGTGTAGCAGAAGAGTTCCAATGGGAAGCTACTGAGCAGCAGCAGCAGTACTGGGAGATGACACTGATGGAGGATCTCACAGAAATAATGGCAGTGACACTGTAGCTAACTCTTGTTATTACTGTGCAGAAAAGGGCAATACTAAACCACTTCTTAAAGTCTTTTACACCCTGAAAACCTCATGTTGAGTCAATCAAAAGAATAAGACTAAACACACACACATCCAAAGCAACTGAAAAGCCCTTAAGTAACAGACCACCTTATATGCAGGTACTTGAATGAATAAAAAGATATTTGCCTACTGGAGGAAGGACAAAAGATAGGGAGCAAACCTAGCTACCCAGAGTAAGAATTCCCAGGGCCTGGGAACAGCCACAAATAAGGCCCTTGGATGCTGAATGACTGACTGTTGGGGGGAAGCAAAGCCCAATGAACTGGCTTCTCAACAGAGTTGGTGGTATCCATACTCCTTCTCCCCCAATTGAGACAATCGAGGCAATAGCTACACAAACCCAATGTTGTGATATTGCTTATTGTAGCACTAGTACATTTTGATATACTTTACCTGTAACAGAGCAGAAAAGCTTTCACTTTGTATTATTTCGGGAAAATTCATCACCATAAATGCTATACACTCTTCTTGCAGCCTAGATGCCAAGGCAAGAGCTGCTTCCGTCCATTTCACTTGGGGAAGAGTACCAATTAACTGGTTGGCTTCCATCAGAATTTGGGCTGCATTTTGTGGGTTCTTAAAATAAAAATAATACACATGTGCTCTGATAAATGCTAGACACAAAGTTTCTATGTCCTTCTTTAATACATACATGCTGCACATTATAATAATAAATTGAGCCTCTTTCACTTCAATTACAATCAGATTTTTAATATTAATGTTCCCAGGGACAGCCAATAAAAATGCAAAAGCAAAGCAAATGCATCTCGTATGTTCTTTGTTACATTTGAGCAAATCACAAATCTTCTAGTGTCTATGCTTCCCCAAAGTGGGAGGAATATTAACAAAAGGTGGAAATCCTAAAATTGAAATAAATTCAATTGTAATTGCAGGATAATTTTTTAAAAAAACAAACAGTTCTAAGCTCAGAATGGAGTCACGCCAGTCCTCTTCAAAAGACCTATATAGTATGAAGAATGATATAAGCCATTGGTGCAAATTAAGATTTTACTAATAATTAATAGATACTGCAGGTGTTTACAGCAAAGAAAGCTCATTAACTTTCAGATAGGGAGCCAAACCCCACTCACAACAAATTGAAGGTCTCAAAGCAGGTCCCATTCAGACATACCCCACAGCCAGTATCTACCTCAGGGTAGGCAACCTTTCCCCTTTAAGGGCTGAGGGACTTCAGCTCCCAGAAGCCTCAGCCATGTTGGCCAATAGTCCCATGTTGGCCAATAGCTCCTGGGATTCTGGGAGCTGAAGTCCCTCGGCCCTTAAAGGGGAAAGGTTGCCTACCCTGATCTACCTTATCCTCTTTTTAGTCTGGACCCCCCCACCCCCCAAATATGACTCTGTCTAAGGCTTATATACCCATGTCTATGTCTAGAAGAAGTAAACACACAGGATGGAACATGGATATGCAACTTCCCCAGTGTGGCACAGAGCCTCAGCAAGGGCAGAAATGGTCCCTTAAGTTAATTCTTATAGAATATGGAGAGTCTGATAAACTCAAGAATGATTCTTGTTTACAAAAAATGTAAAATGAATCAAAGGAACCTACATGACTTTACTGGCCTATGTGGCTGACTGATAGCAGTACATGCATACACTCAGAATATTATCTAATAGTTTTCTGAAACGCAGGCAAATACCCCAAACTCACACACACACACACACACACCCTGAGTCCATAAGCCATCAGTGTAGCTAAGCATAATATTTATACTTAGGAAACAGGTTATATTCACATTTCAAGCAAGTTTATTCAAACTGTTTATTCACCACCAGTGAGGAATATAAAGAGCAAATGTGAGGTAGTACCCAGCTTGTTGGGGGTAATTAGCTTACAGTTGTAAACTGCTTAGAGACGCTTGGTATGAAGTGGTATGTAAATGAAGCTGTGATTGCTATTGCTAGATGCACACCATAAAGCTATGGCTAGTTTTGGGCTACCCAATAAATATTGGCAGCATATAATCTTCTATTCATTTATTAGTTTAAATAAATTTTGTATTCAATAATCCTTCAAGAGCCTAAGGCTGGTAGAGATTAAACTATAAACTAACAGTCTGAAATATAATTCAATAATAAAACAGCAAGAAAAAATAGAAAACAGCAGCAATAAAAATTATATAAAATCTAGGCAATTGAAACACACAGTAAACCCCTGTTGTTGGTTGTTGGGGTTTTTTTTTGTACTTAAAAAACCTGCACACAGACTTACCAATGAGAGGACCAACATTCTTAGACAATCATTCTGAAGTTCAGGGGACAAAGTTGCAAAGCTCTTGTCTGAATAACATCTTACAAAATTCTGAACTAGCCACCTGTTGGAGAGGAAAAAATCTTCAGGCAAAATTACTTTATCAAATCAAGCATCACATGCAATTTCTGCAGACAGAAGTAAGAAGCCAGTGTGGTGTAGTGGTTTGGGCATTGGACTATGATTCTGGAAACTGCCAGAAATAGTGCAAATTGAGTCCACTTTTAGGGTTAATGCTAGGGAATCATGGGAATTGGTTTTTTTTCTGAGACATTGAGCCTTCTCTGTCAGAGAGCTCTGATGCCACAATAAGCTACAGTTCCCATGATTCCCTAATCCTAACCCTAACCCTAAAAGTGGACTCAATTTGCACTATTTCTGGCAGTCTGCAACCCCCCTAAGTTTAAATCCCTACTCAGTCATGGAAACCTAGAAGTGGAAACCTAGAAGTGGGTGACCTTGGGCAAGTCACAAACACTCAGCCTTAAAGGAAGGCAATAATAATAATAATAATAATAATAATAATAATAATAATAATAACAACAACAACCCCACCTTTTGCCGAAGCAGTCAAGGCGGCTTGCATCTAAAACAACATATAAATTATCCCACAATAATCGACTAATCGTATTAATAAACACACTAACCCCCCTTAAAAATATATTAAATTCAGATATCAGTTAAAAACAGAGATTGAAACCTTAAACAAAGTTAAAAAAACATTAGGCATTTTAAAAACGTGGGGGGGAGGGGAATGGTAGAAAACAGACAAGTAGTTATTCTGGATAGGCCTGCCAGAAGAGATCCGTCTTAATGGTTTTTTAAAAGCCTTCTAAGCTGGTTATCTGAAGGATCTCCTCCGGCAAGGCGTTCCATAATCTGGGGGCAGTAGCGGAGAATGTCCTCTGGGAGGTCGCCATCAACCTAGTCTTTATCGGTTGAAGCAGCTTCCTCCCAGAGGATCTGAGAGCGCGGGTCGGATTATATTGAAGCAAGCACTCCCTAAGGTAGGCTGGGCCTAGGCCATGTAGGGCTTTAAAGGTCATCACCAACACCTTATACTGTGCTCGAATCCAATAGGCAGCCAGTGGAGGGATCTTAAGATCGGTGAAATATGATCACTCCTCGATGTTCCGGTGATCAACTTGGCTGCCATATTTTGCACTAATTGTAGTTTCTGAGTTAGGTATATGGGTAGCTCCATGTAGAGTGCATTGCAGAAGTCAAGTTGTGAGGTTACCAGTGCATGTAGTACAGTTTCTAGGTCCCTTACTTCCAGGAAAGGGCTCAGCTGGCGTATCAGCCAAAGCTGATAACAAGCACTCCTGACTGTTGCATTCACTTGATCTGTCATGTGAAGCGACGAGTCCAGGAGCACCCCCAGACTACAAACACAGTCCTTAGCAGAGAGTGTGACTCCACCCAGGACTGGAGGTTGCAGCCCAATACCTGGTTTGGAGGCCCCTACTGTAAGTACCTCCGTTTTGTCTGGATTCAGCTTGAGTCGGTTTTCCCTCATCCAGTCCATTACTGCTTTGAGACATTGATTGAGGGAAGAACTGCCATCTGCTGTCATAGCAGTTGACCGAGACATGGAGAAATATATTTGGGTGTCATCAGCATATTGATAACACCCAGCCCCATGTCTCCTAATAATCTCTCCCAGCGGCATCATATAGATTTTAAACAACATTGGGGACAGAATGGCACCCTGCGGGACGCCACATTTTAGCTCCGTTTTTGAGGAGCAACTGTCCCCGAGTGATACCCACTGGAGTACAGTGCCTCCGATTCCTAACTCTCTCAGGCATTTCAAGAGGATGTCATACAAACCCACTCAGGACAAATATTGCCAGGAAACCCCTGTGATAGGTTTGCCTTAGGGTCACCATAAGTCAAAAATGAGTCGAAGGCACACAACAACAAATCAAAATATGAACATTTCTCATTGAACATATGACAAAATGTTATGCTGGGTCTTTTAAATAAGGTTTAGTCATAAGACAGAAGGACAGAAAGAAAGAATCAAATATTGGATGTTCACTTACTTCATACAAGTATTGTAAAGGTTTTTTTCTCCTGCTGAATGGGCAATAGCTAGACATTCAAGAACAGGCTGATGCTTTCCAGGCACAGGCTAAAACAATTAGAATACAAGCAGAATTACTCTATACTTTCAATTAGAATATAAGCACAGTTCCTGTACTCTAGCAATTTATGAGCTGTTAATTCCATTAAGAAATATTTTCAGCGAACTGAGTTTTGTGTATCAACTCGATCCAGATTACAGTGGAATGAGACTGCTGCTTTTTACTATGCAGTGTGATTTCTTAACAGCCTCACCCAAAACCAAAAATATTTAAATCTACTTCTTCCAAGAAATTCTTTCCATAACATTTTCTCTAAGGACCAAAAATGTAACATCTATGCTGCAGAACATCTGCTTTGTAAAGGATTCTGAAGGAATGTTGCAGGGCATATATATCCTCCATCAGGGGTAACAGCCTAGCTAGCTGCATCTCACAGTCAAGCAAGAGGGCATCCTAGAACAGCTATAGACATCTTCCTGTGGTCATATAGTATGAGGAGGAAAGATCAGTAGTAGGGGGCAAATATCTTGTCATTTAATGAAGGTACCTGTTTACTGCTACTGTTCTTCTAAATAAAATAAAAAACTGATAAATTTCAGCTACACACACAATGAAAACATTGATATAAAACATTATACAACGTTTCTTCTGTGTAACAATCCTATTTACAGATAAAATGGTTTCCAGTAAAAGAAATTCCTTACATTTCCTATTTATTCAAAACATTTTCTTCTCATGACTCTAAAATTGTTCAAGGCATTTTAAACACATTTAATTGACATTAAATGTCAAAATTTTATTGCTATTGGTAATCTTAAGTAATTAATTACAATTACTGAGATGAGCATAATGCTTTTATGTACAAATCAACTGTATGGATTGGAATACCTGGGTCCAATGTTTGATCACAAGAATTTCAGTCTGTTTGGTTCTTCTTGCAATGAAAAAACAGACTGACAAACAGGAACATACCTTTTGAAAGAAGTTGCAATAGTCTCTTTTCAGAACATATATAGCCACTTCTTTTAGACCTTCTAATCCATACATATCTGCAATACTCAGTATGCAACTAAAGTAAAAACAATAATTGAAGTTAGACATAAAACAATCATAACAGAGTCACTGGTGCTCTTTAATGGGGTTGTTCCATGGTAACTTGGACTACATACACAGAACTGTAGATTTACATTTTTCATGTTACTTTTAGAGGGATCTGGCTTAAACAAACTACATTAATCAAAGGTCTGGCAAATTCATTTTCTTTTCTGTGAAGACTTTCAGAAAAATCTCATCTCCATACATTCACAATCAGTTCAAAGCACAGAATATTCCCAAAATATAGTAAAATTTATTGGTATGTTAAATAAATTTAAAAAAACACCAAGTTTGTTATTTGTAGCATTTAACAGGCACAGCACTGCATCAGTCTGCTGAAAGGACACACACCACTTAAATGTGGCTTAGTGCTCACACTTCACATTGTAAGCAGGACTTTCATAGAATCTCTGACTGGAGAAATTAGTTATGTGATCATGCTCCACACTGCAGAACTGGCTGAAAAAGGTGAAATGTAATAGGACAAGCAAAAACCTGGCTATTTCACAGTGCAATTCTATTCATTTCTGCTCAAAAGTACATCCCAGTTCAGTGAGAGGTATATAATTGTATGACTGCAGGCTAATAGAAGAAAGAGTCAGCATGAAAAGCTAGGAACCCCACAGAAGACAGGTAAGGAAAGGAGGAATCTAAAAATATGAAGAACAAAAGGGCCAGTGTAACAAGGCTAAAAACAAGGCTAGAAACCCATAAACATCTCAGTGCATCAGTAGTCACATACTGCAGCATGTTAGATCTTTGACAGAATGGTGTGCTGTTTAATGACATATGCCCTTGGTAATGTAAGTACACATACATTACACACCAAAATAAAGCTTACATATATGTGACTAAAAGCAACATGTTTTCCAGACACTTTGTGATACAGCAAAAAATATAAGGACACTAGAGCAATCATTACCATTTTTTCTTTATAAATTTGTTTGTTATTAATGTCTCATCAGTTCAGTTGCCAAGTAAAATAAGGTATCGTGCATCCACACTTTACTCCACCAGTAATTCAAATATAATTACAGGTCAATGCTAATTATTTCTGGGGCCTTTACAATTCCATTTATTGAGGCTGTGATGCACCTTTCACTTGACTGTAGATGGATGAGAAGCATAATAACCCTGATAAGCAATTCAAAATAACAAAGCCTGACACATACCCAGCATCTGCTTTGTTTGGGAAATCCAAAATTGCTCCATAGATAAAATGCAGAATGACAGTCATTTCTCTATGGTTTATGCTGCAAAAAACAGAAAGAACAATCATTACAGACACCAGCATCTGCTGAATAAAATACATCATTCACATTTTATAAACCCCAAGCGCTTCACCAAGACTGAACTGCTACCCCATCATATTATAAAACCAAACCACATCAAGCTGAAGTTATACCACTAATATAGCTCTCCCCAACCACAGTTTTTTTTAAATGTAAACTGTAAAAGTAATTTGAACAAGATCAGCTTTTTGAAAGCTTCAGTGAATTTGTCCTTGGCTGTGATCCTGAAACCTCCTAGCTAGTTTGACAAGACTGCTTAGAAGGAAGAGAATTCAGCATTGTGTGATCTAGGGGTTAAGCTATTGCAAAACTCATTTCATTTCTAAGATGTTTAGAGCAGATCTTCAGATTAAGATGCCTTTACAAATAAAACCCACAGAATCTTACCAGGGAAGCTCATGGGGAGACAGACAAAACGTGCCAGTACAGATATCACACTCGATGATGCTTTGGCACTACAAAAAGATGTTCAGAGCCTACTCTGTGGCGGTGCAGTGGTTAAAATGCTGGTACTGCAGCCACAAGGTTGTGAGTTCAATCCCAGGGGCTCCAAGGTTGACTCAGCCTTCCCTCCTTTTGTGTGTTGGTAAAATGAGTACCCAGCTTGTTGGGGGCAATTAGCTTACAAACTAAACTGCCTAGAGAGTGCTGAGTTCACTGATAGCAGTATAGAAATGTACATGCTATTGCTATGTGGGAATTTTATCCATCCTTCCCCATGTGCTGCTTTCCTTAAAAGTGCTGGAAATATTACTTGATCTGATTTTCACAGCAAGTGAAATGCAAATCACACTTTTTTATTTCAGCCAAAAAGACAAATTATGGTTTGTCTCAAAGCAAAGAGGGATACACCAATGGAAACAGGAAGCAAGTGGAATATTCATTCTAGCTGCAAACCATAGTTGGGTGTTACATTAGAACAAAGACAGTGTGGATGTCTTCCCTCTTTAATTTCGGAAAGAAAAATTCAGAGTGTGGTTACTATTGCTGCACTGTCTTATGATATAGCCTGGAAGGGAGAAAAATAGTTCATGTGGGGCCTCTGCAGAAGGGCGGCCATGGGCTGCCCCAAGAAGCTGCGGATTTGGGCCAAGGCTGTCGCACGCCTCGGCCCCGATCCACTCTTTTTCTGGCCCTGGAAGGAGCGCTAAAATAGTGCTCCTTCCTCAAGGCGTGGAAAGGGCGCCGCAAGAGGCGGCGTGCGCCTCTTCGGCGTCTCTTCCAGCTCAGCGTGTCTGGATGCTGAGCCTGAAGGACGTCATCGGAGCGCCCATCATGTGCAATGACGGGTGCTCCGATGACATCCTCAGGAAGGGGTTGGGGCGCCCGGCATCTGGCTACCCCTTCCCTTCCTGTAAAAGGGGGTGGTCAAGATAGAATGCCTGAGATTTAAATTCAAGTCCTGCAGTCTTCCTCTTCAACATTTCTCCAAAATATCATCTTTACATGCACAGGGAAACTAATGGGTTCTGGAGAACCCTCTAGAGCAGTGCTTCTCAGACATACTGATGTGAAAGGACCAATCTTTTTTTTTCTTCCATTGTACCAGGGGCTAGCACTAAATTTCTGCCTATCGAGCACGATTTATTTTTCTCTCTTTCCTGAAAACTTGCCAGGCACTGGCACTGTCCAGGCAAACTACCTAGAATGGTAGTTGTTTTTCTGCTCTTACTTCCTCCAGAGACATCCATTTGGCCAGATTTAGAAACAAATTATTTTCTTATACTCTTGCATCTCTGTGAGTGTACTGGCAAATCATCTCCACAGAATAAATAAACTCCATAGAATATTTCAATTTCCTCCTTCCTTATCAAATTTCCTTCCTCCTGCCTCTTCCCTCTCCAGTGAAAGCAGAATAGCTCTGTTGAAATCATGTTTTGTTCTAAGCCCTATGACCACATCTTTCTTTACCCAGAAATCTACTCTGGCTCAGTGGATTGGAATAAAACTACTAACTCCTGACATTTAATGTTCTCTTCACTACAGCTTTATTGGCTTTCTTGCTGTGTTTTCTTAACTACTACCATCTCTCATGCTTATGATGCTACAGTCTTGTCTTCTATCATGTTGCCTCCCTCTCTTCCTTTTATTTCTTCCTCAAATACAGCCTATTTTATTCAGCAGTCTTTTCTAATCTCTACAATGCTTACTCACCATTATATACTCAGTACTCATTTATTAAGCCCTGTCCTCTGCTCCTAGTTTTGCCATAGCAAGCTAACGTTGACTTTAACTATGCTAGGCAGGGACACTATCACTGCCCCCCTCACTCATACATTAATACACTGTACAGTTTCCCTAGACCAGGATTGACATGACTTGTATGAAGCACCTGATGTAAACAAGAAAAGAACAGGTCCCATAAAGATGAACATACTAATAGCAAGTGGCTTACAACTTGAGTAATCACAAGAAATTCGCTCATGGAGACTCCTGCTAGTGGAAACAAGCAATATTTGCCCATTCCTCCCCATTCCTGGAGCACCTATAATTCTGCACTGGAGGACTGAGAGCGCTTTGCAACACTGTGAGAGGTGCTATAGGGAAGAGATTAGTTGTGAAAATCACCCTCCTTCCTCCGGTGGGAGTCTCTGCTGGATTGTTATTCCTTCTGTTAATGGAAAGGCAATTCAGGATCAAGTCAACCATGTTCCTGCATTTCATTCATAAAGAATGATGATAGGTGGCCTCTTCAAATATTAAATATGTTTAAGGAGCATTCAGTGGTTGCATTTTTTAAAAAAATCTGGTTAAGTGACAAAATGAAACACAGTTGTCTGACTACACAAGAACACATGAGGTAGCCATAAAAACAGCATGAACAAGTAGCCCTGCTGCCTTGACAGCTGGTCTCTTAAATAGCATTTTCATTATTTCAGGGTAAGCCATATGTGCTATACTCTTCAGTGTTTATAACTTGAAAATCTGCAGTAGCTCAATTCAAATCAGCTCTGAGCTTGGCCTACAGGGCCAGTACCCTTGCTGGCTGGGATGCAATGGCAAACTCCTTATCCTAGCAAAGGAGCACAAGGAATCTTCAAGACTTGTTCTCATAAAGCCAAAATAAATTCTGCCATTCTGTCTGAACTGAGGCAATGAACAGAGATTAGCAAAGCTACTTTTTTTGGAGTAGATCAGGGATGGGAATCATATGGTCCTCCACATACTATTGCACCAAAAGTCCCAGAAGCCCTAGACAATGGTAAGGAATGCTGGGAGCAAGAGTCCATCATCCTCTGGAGGACACATGATTCTTACCCCTGGACCAGATTCTTGGGGTTGTAGTCCAAAAAGGTAACTTCTAAGTTCTACAATATATATACTCCAATATTAGAAACACCAGGGCTTTGGATTTTCTGAACAAAAAGATGCATACTTGTCAAAAGAATAAGATACAGTGGACCCTTTCCATTCACAGAGGTTCAGTTCTGGGTCCCTCCTCCTGGATGGGAAAAACACAGACTGCTGTGTTCCATATTATTCAATGAGTGGCACCATGTGTGTGTCTCCATCAGTATGTCCATGCCACCACTGAATAATATGCGACATGGCGATCCACAGGCCATCAAATCCACAGATCACTACCCAGCAATGTGGCAGGCCCAGGTACTCTCTTGGTTCCAAGCAAGGTCATGGGAAAAACAGTGTCATACTTTAGTGGAGACAGGATGCAGCCACTTGGCAGTATCAAAAAGTGATTCAAGTTCTTTAAGAGGCCAAAACTATAGGATGTCAACTTTTAAACAGTGCCTAACACCGTACCCACATCATGTACAGATGCATATCCAACAGATTGGTAAGTGCAGGATGGAAGCTTCTTCCTGGTATGCAATGAGTCACATCCCATAATGGCCTTTTACCAATTTGCAAAGGATAAATACGCACTATGTCCCCTGCTAATATTAGACACTGGATGGTAATGGCAAATCTATCCTGATATAATTTCCTCTAACAGCAAACTCAGTTGGCAGTAAGATTGGAGCCAAGAACAAGGCAATTAAGAAACATCTACATGGTTGAGTGAATCCTGAGCTATGTAGAAAGACAAAAGTTTCAAAAGGGGATGCATCCCCCCCTCAAGACCTATTCAGTGAAAACAAAGCAAGCTCAGTGCCCTTTAGGAGCCACAAAATTATCAGAATCAATTGGAAAAGGGGGGGAAACCTGAAAATTATCTGCAAATATATAAAAGAGAGATTGTTGGCATGCTTAATTGCCTTATAACTTGTAAGATGAGTGGGGAAATTTTCACCTTCAGGGTGAAAATCACTTTCAGAGCTAATCTTGGGGGATCTATTCCAATCCTGCAGTGAGCAGGAGCCAAAGGAAAAGAAGAAAGGGGGGGGAGGGTTAAAAACAGCAACACATTTGAGATTTTTAATCCCAATAACTAGGGGCTAGTCTATATGATTAAAAGACAGCTGGCCCTCCACATCTGTGCCTCTGACTTTTGCAGATTTGATTATTTGCAGATTTGATTAATAAGTTAATTAATAACAATAAGGCATAACTATTTGTACTCACCCTAAAGATTTAATGGACAAGAGAGTAGAGTGGCGGGGTGTGTGTCCGTCTTCCAGCACAGATCACACTCTTGCCTTTCAGCAGGGGATTGTTCCTTTTAAAATAAGTTAAAGTACAGTACAGTCGACCCTCCATTTTCATGGGGGATCCATTCCGGACCCCCCTGTGAGAATGGAAAATCACGTATATTCAAGCCCCTTAGGCCTGAATGGAGGCGCACAACCCATTTTGTCCCCCTTCGTTCGCTGCCCACGGATAGGCAAGGGATGCGGATCCCAAGTCCACGAGAACGGAGGGGCTACTGTACTTACATTGGCCCTTGAATAAGTTGACTCTGTTTTTGGTACCAATTTTTTGACTAAAATTTCTAGACTTATACATGAGTATATACAGTATATCATTTATACCAGGGGCGTGCAAAGTGCTGTTTATCTTGAGCTCCTCCCCCCCTTTTTTTTGGCAGCTTGGAGTTCTGCAAATCAGTGCTCCCTGAGCAAAAACAACAACAAACTTTTTTAAGGGGGTGGGTGGGTTTTGGGATTTTAGAGTGTATCTTGAGACAAGTGATATGGTATAGAATTTTAATTGTTGTAAGCCACCCCGATTGTTTGACAGAGGGGCAGGGTATAAATAAATAAATAAATAAATAAATAATTTTCTGTCTAGGAATCTCTAGGTCCTAGAGAGCACAATTCTGCCAAAAGCTGACCACAGAGTCACACTGGAGTAGCTAGAGATTCTTCTCAAGTCACTTTAGGTCCTCCAGTGCAGGTCTATGGTCAACGTCTGCCATAGAGATGCACTGGAAGACCTAGAAATTCCAAGAGAGGTGTTCTTGTAAGTTTTTTTTTTTTTTAAAAGAGTAGTTTTTTATTTGTGGGTTTTTTCCCCACTCTCAGGAGGGTCTTGCACCCTGAACCCCAGCGAATGTGGAGGGCACTCATTCCAGTTTAAGAGAATGCAGTCTACCCACAAGCGACTTGCAGGGATCTGGGATTTTGTGCCCCCCACCAAAAAAAACTTAAATGCAGCAGAAAATGACTTTATGGTTTTTACTCAAGAATCTACAGAAATACACATTACTGCGCATGTGGCTGTCTGTCTGCTTTGAATGGATGCATGGGAATGCACGTTTTCAGCAGAGAGAGTATGAATAGATGTGAGTTGGTGCAGGAAAGTGAAGACAATTAACCGTTGATATGAATGTGAAAAAATCCAGAGCACTGCACATAATTCACTTACATTAGCCCTAAGGCTTGGGAGAGGCATTCCAACATTCTAGAAAACAGGAGGGACAGGGAGGGACAGGATCTTTACAAAAAGGAGAGGACATTTTTAAAGGCTGGGAACTCATTAAATTATGGGGAGGGAGGGAGGGCATACAGTGAACATACAGAGAAGCTCAAGGGCCAGATTGGGATTCCAGGATGGTTAGTTTTGGGTCAGGGGTAGGCAACCTTTTTGAGCTGGGGGCCGGGTTGCTGTCCCTCAGACAATTGGGGGGCCAAAGCAAGAAAAATAAATAAATAATAAATAAATAAAAATAAAAATAAAAAAATTAATTTTTTTAAAGAATTTAAAAAATATGCATGCACACTCTCTCAGCCCCAGAAAAGCCATGGCAAAACCCCTGTGGAGATTTTGCCAAGAAAACCCCAAGAAGAAGTAATAACAACAATAATCAATCTCATCATGGCCGGCAGCGATGGCGGGGGGCGGCGGTGACAGGACCGGCCTGGGGCCGGTCCAAAGGCCTCGGGGGGGCGCATCCGGCCCCCGGGCCTTAGGTTGCCTACCCCTGGTTTTGGGTCCACCACTACCCCCACAGTCTATGGTGCCCAACCTTTTCTATGCCCATGCCCATATTTCCCTAGGAAATGTTTGCTTAATGTTTGCACCCCTAAAAAAGGTATATCACATCTGAAGCTGAAGAGGTCTAATTTCTAATTTCTGAACCATAAATAAAATCACATACAAAACTGTGGGTGAATAAACTGAACTTTTTTAAAAAAAGCTTTTAACTTGGTGCATAAAATGCAAATCTAAATTGGCCAATTAGTTTCTAATTTATTCAGAAAAAATGAGTGATTATTCATGACTCGTCACTCAAGAACACAAAACCATATGGGCAATGAAATAAACAAAAATCCTATTATTAGAATTATGTCAAAAATTGGAATTAAGGGTCTGGAGTGCCTTAAAAATAATTGGTTGAGTGTAATACATATATTGATGGCACAGTTCTCGAAAACAGGAAAGTTACTTACTGTGGATGACTGATTTAAAACAAAAAAAGATTGACAGATTTGAATATAATAAAGATTACACATATCATAAGACCATATAAAAACAAGCAATATTTGTTATTGGACAGCTGGAATTGTTTTTGACATAGCAGAATAGTATGAAACCATCCAAAGACAACCAGTAAGAATTTAAAAAATGTTATTCATAGGAAGATCTCTTGTTTATATAATTTACTTTACTTATACTCCAAAAAGAACCCTTTCCACTCCCTTCCACACTTTCACTTAGTTCTTGGGAAATGTATTAGTAATTACGTTGAAAGTTATAAGACCTATTCAATAAAAAGTGCATCCTGAAACCAAAACTTATTTCTTCTGCATACAATTCTCTGCATGGCCATCAATATCCACCAGGGTATACTTAATAGGAGTACTGGATGCCTTTTGTTTTATCAAACTAAAATGATTAATTAAAAGATAAATTATTGTTTAATGTATCTGGACATTCCATTCAACACTGCAAAAGTGGGTGTTCTGCTTCTGCAACCAAATGTCCCCTTGCTCTTTTCTCCTCCCTCCCACAATTCGCTAACTCTACAACAAATGGTCCTACTACTCCCTGGACCATGGCTGATGTTGTTTGTGAGGCTCTTGGTGTGGCTGTTGTGGGACAAAACATCTTGGTCACTGTATGTGTTGGTGGACATTGCTGGATTTACTTTGGGGGTAGGCTTTCTCAAACAACCATTTCAATGGTGAGCCCATTACTTGGCTGTATCACTTCAGATCACGTGTTGATGCTCACATGTTCTGCAATGTTTCTTCATGCAAAATATTTCTTGTATAGTTCTTCTCCTTTACATATCAGTTTCCCAGGGATTATTTTTTTTAAGTAGAGGAGCATTCAATCATATGTACCCTACCTCCAATATGAAACTGTATAAACAAGAAACATGTTTACTCCTCTTCTGTTGTCTGTGATAAACAGGCCCTGAATTTTAACTAGAAAGAGACAGATACTTTCATGTATGTGAATATGATGCCACCAAACTCCTGACTCCAGCTCCTGTCCTAGATTTAACTCTACAGGTTTGATACCTTGTGTTGATCCTCCTTCTAACCTCATCCTGGCTCAACATTCCTTTCATCTCTGGGGGCAGCTATAAGCAGGTGTTTGGAAGCTTGTGCTTCCTTGAAAAACAACAACACACCCATCTTGCCATGTCATCTGCATATGACAATCTATGGTTAATCTCTATTATGGTTTGTTTGAAAGACACTAACTTTAAACCTTAAGTTATGAAGTTGGCTCATTTAAACAAACCACAATTAGGTGTTTGTTACACAGGGGAAAGTTGGAAGTATAAACGGTGATGAACCTGTGATTAACCCACAATTGTGCAAATGGTTTTTACACACAAAGCGCTGTGATCCCGTGCAGAACCAGTGATTAACCCACACTTGTGCACAAATGCATGAATGGTTTTCACACGACGTTGAGACGAAATGTGATTAAAGTGCCATTATCCCATGAAGAAGCAGGCAAGAAACAACAGTAACTCATTCACAGAATTTTCCTGTGAATGACTTTTTTGATGTTTCTTGCCTGGTTATTCCCTGGGTCTTCACAGGATAATGGCACTTGCGTTAATGTCGTTTTAAGCATATTTTAATGCCAATTTTCATGGGTTAATCATTGTTTAAACTCCAAATTTGCCTTGTGTGATAAACTCCATAGTTTAGTATTTGGACATATGCTAACCTACAGTTAACCTGAAATGGAAGGGGATCTACCAATATCCTCATAATTGCACCAGACATTGAAGTGGACGGGACATGCACATGTCTGAAATTCAGAGCAGCTCATTCTTGTAACACTAAATAATGGTTATGGTTCCTTCCACACACAGCCCTTGTCTGTAATGCTACACTGTTCTCAAAACCATGCACCGGATTTTCTCTTATCACAGATTGAATCAAGATTGACATATGACCTTCTTAATATTTAGACATCCTTGAACTCTCAAACTATGATCCTCGCTTCAAGCATCTGTAGTTCTGTTACTGCTTCTAACTATATTCTTCCCCCCCCAAAATTGTAACACTAACAGCTATAAATTAAGTGGTCCATGAATCAAACAGTCAGATTGCTTTTACATCTGTCACTCTCCCAGCCCTTACTGTGCTAATAGCTATGAAAACCTTTTAAACCTTTAGTTTTACAGTAATGGACCAGTATACTCAATAATGGCTTCCAGTTAACAACTGGGAATTAGCCTCAAAAATATGCACTCTATAATCAGTCAATCAGATGCGGCTTCAATACTGAAAGAAGTCATTTTGGAATTTGAAACAGGGGAGGTATATCTGAACACAAGTAAGATAAGTAGAAGAACATCTGATTAGCTTTTCTTGAGACTTGTTTATCACAATTATCAGTTCAGGTTATTAGTAATTATAGTTTATATGGTCAAAACACCCAAGCTCTCTTCCCTATTCAAATTCTCCTTTTCTGTTTCTCTGTTTGAATTCTACAGTCAAACATTAAATATTTTCAGAGCAATATCAACAAAGCTCAGTTAAAGCAAGAAAGAAAAGTCTGCACTCATTGTTCTGGAGCAAAAATTGCTAACCATGGTTGAGAATTTGTCAGCACCAATATTAAGGCTAACTGGGGCTTTCTTTAAGCTAAGACATGAAAATGTGGTTTGAAGGTTGGAGATTCTGATTTCAAGGAAAGCTACATTAGCCTTAACTGTGGTTATGGTTAACATCAGTTGTTGACAAGTCCTTGAAAAGCAGTTACAGCTGGCAATTTCCTCCAGAGAGAGGAGACATAGGGCACACCTAGAATTATTGAAAAGTCCCAGATTTTGTTCCTATTATCTTTGATTTTATTGTTGCTGTGTGCCTTCAAGTTGTTTCTAACATATGGTGACCCTCAGGTGAACCTATCCTGGTTTTGTTTTTTGCAAGATTTGTTCAGATGGGATTTGCCTTTGCCTTCTTTTGAGGCTGAGAGAATGTGACTTGCCCAAGGCAACCCAGTGAGTTTCTATGGCTCAGAAGGGATTCAAACCCTGGTATCCAGAGTCACAGTCCAATGCTAAAACTACTACATCTTGCAATATCTCTGATTTTATACTGGGTTGAAATAAGCCAATCTGGGCACCTGGTACAAAAGTTCTCTGATTGTATTGGGAGCCGATAGAAAATATTTTGGAATAAACAAAACATGGGGGGTTGCAGACTGCCAGAAATAGTGCAAATTGAGTCCACTTTTAGGGTTAGGGTTAGTGCTAGGGAATCATGGGAATTGTTTTTTTTCTTTTTCTGGGACATTGAGCCTTCTCTGTCAGAGAGCTCTGGTGCCACAATAAACTTCAGTCCCCATGATTCCCTAACCCTAACCCTAAAAGTGGACTCAATTTGCACTATTTCTGGCAGTCTGCAAACCCCCCCCCCCCCCCATATGGGTTTACAATATAAAATTGGAAAGAACAGGAACTAAATCTGGAACTTTCTGGTCTTTTGAATTAGTTTGAATATGCGTGCCCATAATGGGGAGGCAACACTAGGCTGTCTTACAATTTGTTACCAATGGTGCGTAAGTAGGTAATGTTACATCTCCACCAGCTCAATAAGTCATGCTAAAGACAGACAAGGGATGATAAATACAAGGAAGCACAGACTGAATTAGTTGCAATGCAAATTGTCTTCTGATGCAGAGTGCTCCTAGTTTTTACCTTTACAACTCATGTTTCTTAGGAATAGATGCAGATGAATATAGAGAGATTTCCCACTAGCTAAAAAGCAGAATTCCTACTCCAATATATTACACGAAATACCATGTCAGGACAGATTAATTTGACTTGCTTTTGTATGCAGCATGGCTGCTCTGTATTTGCTGGGATTTTAAATTGCCTACCTTTGCTCTCATATGACTTGCAAACAACTATGCTTACCCTTGAAGAGTGATGTGCTCTTGAGAGCTTTCAGCCCAGCTCCCATTCAGCATAGCAGCAAAGTAACTAGATCTGGCACACAAAATGGCCCTGGGAGAGGGAAAACAGGGTGAGATAAAAACACAAGTAAACATTATTCTACTAGATACAAATATTTATTTTACGAAAGCTGTTACAAAAGGTTGAAATTCTTTGCCCTTTACATACTAATATGTCTGCTCACTGCATACTTATTCCTCCTAGTATATCTGGCAATTTAATCCAATTTGTCACAGATTGGGGGAAAAACTGCTACATTCTGAAATGCCTCTGGTTAACAGCTAGTTCACAAATCATTTTCATTATCCATAGAACAAGGGCTGGAGAAATCACTCAGATTCCTAAACAGCTGGGATTTCTCCCACTTTGAACACACAGCAACACTTTGTACAGCAACATCACTGTAAACTCCCATTACAGGTCTTTCATCTTTCCGCTCAGTAAGGAAAGAAGTCTTTTGGAGGGCAGATCTGCCATTTAACTGTAATTCACATTTTGAGTTCAATCTTCACACATCTATTTTGCCATACATTTTCCAGTATGATTCATTCTGGCAAAATGATATGTGAAATATTTCCTTAGGAGAGAAATACAGAGGCGTTTCCCCCCCCCCCCCCCCCCGTTGTGTGTGTGTTCATTTTCAGGTTCAAAACACATAAACTTTGTCAATAAATACCTGCTTTCACCTATATGAGCTTTGCACTTCTCTAAAGCAAGACAATAGTAATCTTCTGCCTTCCAGAACAAAGCTTGTCCCTTACTACACAAGCATATAATGTATTAAAAGCTATTGGGACCAGCATCCTAAAGCAGCTTTCACTCCAAACTGAAACGCAAATCAGCAAACAAGCTTGCTGCAGCCAACTGACAGTGAAGTGATCTAACCAACTTTATCTGGCTTCCTAAGAACTATCAAAATACTTTTTTTTTCATATTTTGCAATACAATGCTCAAGAACCTTCAATTATTATCTCATATTGTTGCTCCTCTACTTTTCTAAATGTAGGATAAAGCACTCAGTGCTTGGCAATGATGTTTGTTCTTTCATGCTCTTTTCCAGTTAATTTGCCTTTCTCCTCCTCATTTCTTGGTTGTGCTGCTATACTACCTACATTTGTGATAAGCAACATGTATCCTGTTCACCTATTTGAATGGCAACTTCCGTCATACTTTAACATATTGTTTGGAGTTGATGGGAGCTGCAGTCCAATAAAAGGCTAACATCTGAAGGCCAGATGGTGCCCTATCCAGTCCCAGATGTTTCAGAAGAGAATAATCCAGAAACAAGCTCTGCAGGTAAATTTGTACATTTGGAATATTTTTTGTATTGTTCTTTTACTGTTATCAATTAGGGAGAGCGTATCGTATGTCCACATCATGAAAAAAGACCTGGCTAGAAGAACAGTATTTTAGAATAAAGGTTGAGTATTTCTTATATGAAAATCCAGAATGCTCCAAAATTCAAAACTTTTTTCATGGGTGACTGAGATAGTGATACCTTTGCTTTCTGATGGTTTAGTATACACAAACTTTATTTCATGCACAATTTTTTAAAAAATATTGTATAATATTATCTTTAGGATACGTGTATAAGATGTATATGAAACATACATGAAGATTAGATTTGGGTCCCATCTCCAAGATATCTCATTGTGTATAAGCAAATATACCAAAATCTGATACACCTCTGGTCCCAAGCATCTCAGATAAGGGATGGTCAGCACGTATAACAAAAAATTCCCCATTTAAGCAAGACCCCCACATCATTATGGCATCAATGTCAGTTTGATAATTTAATATATGGTAGACAACTGCATAGGAAATGGGAAACAACTCCACCACCACCACCTGCAGCTCCTGGCATACCAAAATATCTCTGGTTCACATCCAAAAGGGGGACTAGAAATGAAGATACATCCCTTCTTGATGCCATTTTGGAGGGGAAGTGATGCATTTGAGGGGGTTGGTGCTCAAGGGGCTTCAGGAAGGCTTTTTGCATATTTACTGTGGATGTAATTTTTGTTGTTGTTACTTTCATTCTTGAAGAAAGTAAAGAATAATTTTAGCAATTTTCTTCCCACTGTGAAAAGCTTTTGAAAATGATGTTTTTGAAGATTATCTGCAGTATAGGATTTATTCTGTGCAAAATTTGCACGTGGTAAACAGCAATTTTCTGCACAGAAGTATCATTTTCCACATAGAAAATGCTGTTTCTTGTGCAGAAAATGCTGTAATTGGGGACTTATTTTGTGCAAAATTCATACACAGGTATTTTTGCACAGAAAACAGCATTTTCTGCACAAATAACATCAATTTTCAGTGCAGAAAATTCTGGTTTTCGCCCCATAATACCACATGCCAACTTTGTGCAGAATAAGTCTCCAACCATAACATTTTTGCACAACAAATAGCATTCAATATGAGAATATTTTAACAAGGTAAGGAGTGCAACCTGTGCAAGAAACCATGCATAGCAAAATAACATTTGAACTGGATTTACATGCTATTTCCTATATATGGCAGCGGATGCAGATCAGCACCAGCACTTAAAAAATACCCTATTCAACAAATGAAATAACCAAATCATATCACTGAGAAGAATAAAAATCCTCAGTTTTGTAGAGATGCAAAACATTTTAAGGTACTAATGTAAGTGAATACTATTACAATGTTATACAAATCTAATCTGAAGGGAGTCCTACAGAGTTCAATAAGCCTGACATCCAAATCAGTAAGTATAAGATTATAACCTTGAAAGACTATATATTGGTATGATTTTTTTAAATTGTAAGATATCTTAGAAAACGTGAAGTTATATAATGCAGTCCAGAAAAGCAGTATATAAATAAATACATTACCACATTTTGTTCCCTAACAGGAAGCTCAAAAATTTAAGGATACTGTTGTCTATGAAACTACCTATGCACTTGAAACTGTTTTCCACCAATCCAAATAGTGATATCTGAAAAGCAAGATTTCTTGTACAGCATCAACAGATCTCTTCCCAAGGTAGATGCAGTTTCTGTTTTAGAATTAATGGGAGAAAGAAAAAAGTATTATTTTTATTTGTTCCCAGCTTATACTAGCAAGTTTTGCAATCCACACGTCCATTGACTATTTTTAATTGTTGTATCACATTTAAAAAAACCTCATTCAACATATTTGTATTTAGTGATGTAATTCAGTGGCACAGCACTTGCCGTGGATTACTAAAATATAGGTTCAGTCCCTAACAATACCAATATTCTGACTAAATATAAATGTTGATTCTTGTTTCTTGGGGGGGGGGGATTTCTCTGGGTTGCAACCAATAAAGGCAAGAACCCAATATTTTAGTGCCTATGGACCAATCCCATTTTGAGAGAAAGGCAGGATATAAATCCAATAAATAAATGAATAAATAAATAAAATAAGAGTGTTCATCTCTGGAAAAAATGAAAGTCATCCTTGATATCAGTGTTTTATTCATTGCTCTTTTTCACATACCTATCATCATCTATGATGCAATTCAAAGATACAAATGCATCACTCAAAATACTATGTAACCAGTAAGGTTGGAAGAAAATGAAAGTTTTTATTGAAGAAAAGGTTATTTCTTACAATGGGGAGTCACACATTTCTCTCTTCCCATCCCTTTTTCCTTGTATGCTGTGCCTTTTTACATTTTAAGCCTAATAATAATATTGGCTATAGCTTGTACTGATCTTCTGAAAGACTATTCAGCTAAAGAGTGGGGTAAAAATGTTTTAAATAAGTAATAAAGATACCCAGTAACTCAGGAAATGAGAACTGCTATCTGTTTTTACCACCTCACCAATGCAATGTCATACAGTAGAAACTTGAACTGGAATCTTCCTCTTCTCAGTATATAAAGCAAGTCACTCTTCTTATTTAAGAAATGGGTGTACATGTTGCTGCCTCTACATAATGTTGCAAACCTGTGTCTGATTGCTGCAAGCCTCATTTATTCAGGAGCCAAGTTACAAAAGAGCATTATGAATCATGACATTGCCAGTGGAATGACTGCAAACGCTGCTGGAGATGGTTAACAAACTAACAGTGGCATTTAGGTAACAAAAGAAAGCCCATATACCACCATTTTAACCTCACCTGACACAGCTACATTGCCTTCAGCGTCAACAGCTTCCTCAGGAATTTCTTTTGCAATAAAAAGGGAAGGAACAGATTCTGTTTCGATGGCTCCGTCTGAGGAATACTGATGACCAGGTGTCTTTTCATGATTTTCCAGGCAGGGTTCCGCTGATATGTGACCATTCTGTAGATGGCTAATTTGAAGACTTTCATCTTCCTTTCTAAATCTAGGCTTTGATATTTGTTTCTTAAGAATCTCTTGCTCAGCCTCTTTAATGTTTCTGTCAGACGAATACACAGCCCTTGAAAGAGAAAAACAGGCTTCAGTCTCATGCAGAGATATGTGACAGTGAGTCCCACACTGACCCCAGAACTTCCTTTTGCTTACACATCCATGGTGCCAGGCTGTAAAATAAAGTTGATGCAGTGCAAAATTCAAAGTGTTCTTTGCATAAGCAGCTCAGGATATGGATTTTCTCTCTATGGGATCTGCTAGCTAAATAAATACAAATAAAATCACTTGTATCTGTCATAAGTTAGAGCAAGGTGTAAACCCAAACTCTTCCCTGCTCTCTAAGTTTCATACTAGCAATAGCAGCACTTTACATTTCTATACCACTTTATAGTGAACTCAGCACTCTCTAAGAGGTTTACAACGTGCTAGCCAATTGCCCCCAACAAGCTGGGTACTCATTTTACCAACCTACAAAAGGATAGAAGGCTGAGTCTGTAACTACTTAATGCTTTTCTTGTCCCCACCTTAACAATTTGGATAAATCACTCTGTAGTAACTGTTTTTAAAAAATGAATTCAAGAATGAAGAACGGTCAAACAGCAACATCATCTTTTCTGCACAAGGAAAAGCAGAAAGGAAGCAGCCCTTACCATTGTCTAAAGAACTGCCCAAGTCAACTTTGGGATTCAGCTGGCATACTCAAGGACTGTCTGAGTATGCTACCAGCTTCTCTCTTCTCTCACTTACCCTACATGGGGAAGACAAAGGAGGAGCAAAGAAATCTCAGCCAGTACTTCAAGGTACTAGGTAAGTCACGGGGCTCTTTCACATTACACAATTATAGCACTATGATTCCTCTTTAACTACCATGGTTCCATTCTACAGTATCCTGGGATTCGCAATTTAGAGAGAGGCATTTAAAATTCTCAGGCGGACAGCTCAAGCACCTCACCAAACAGCAAATCCTAGGATTCCACAGGATGGAACCAAGACACTTAAAAGTAGGATCATTAATATTTCAATTTGATATGTATGTTCAAATAATACATGTTAATAAAATATAATGGGAAAAAAGTAGGATCATAGTGCTAAAATGGTGTAGTGCAGCAGGGCCCATAGTTTCAGCGGCAAAGTGGATTCAACCAGCATGTAAAAATGCTGGCTGACAGAGGGGATTAGTTTCTCTATATGAGAGGGAAAAGTAACTGAGCCTCAGTTTCCAGGCTGCAGTTGATCTTCCATCCTCTCTCCGTTTCAGAGGCTTTCTTGGCTGGATAGGACTTACAAGCCAAATTTGCCCCATCTATCAGGGATTCCCAGCCCTGAGAGAAAGAGTTAAAATGAAAAAGAGCCCACCATTTCCCCTCTCTTCCGAAAATGGGCTTTTCTTGGCATTCCTTAAAAAAAAGAAAAAGCTAATCAGAATAACTAGTTGCTGGACAGAATGACTATTTCCAGAAAATAGTTTGTCACAGAAGTGGAGGAGAGGGTATGCACACAAAATACAGATCATGCTTGAACTGTAATGGTTTAAATTTTGTTAAACAAACTCAAAAGAGGAAAAAAGGATAGATAAATAAAAGATTAAATATCCCGATATAATCCAACACATAAAGACTTAGCAAAAGAAAATGTACCCACAATAAGGGGAGTACAGATGCCAAGGTATATGTGTAGAAAGAAACATGACCCCAAATACAACAAATTACAATAAGATCCTGTTGTACAGACTCGTGTTATTCAAAAAGCTGGGTCCCAGGAGGGCACCCACAGATTAATAGGCTTAGGGGAATTTTAATAGCTCAAATGCTGTTTTGGCTGGGGCAACAATCAGCCTTGGGATCCCAACCCTATGTATAATGGCTCCAAATCACACAGAACTCTAGAGGCAATTCCAAATAGGTTTTTGTAATTTTATTAAGGAGATAATCAACACACACACACACGTGTACACTCATATACACAAGAATTAAAGAAGCAAAGGTGAGAGAAGGTGAGTAGTGGAGGCCTTGCTAACAGTCATTCTGTACCGATCTTGAAGTATACCGTAGTTCAAATCAATGGCGTCCGGAACAGAGAGGACTCAGTAGCCACTGAGGCAAGTGGGGTGGTCAGCTTATTAAGCTGTCTATTAGAACTGACAGAGTGTCTGCCTGGTTATAAACTAGATCCAAGTGTCCAGGCACTGGTATATATACTGTAAATCATGTCCCGGGGCTGTATTTTTGGGGGCGAATTGATTAACTAAATGGTTTTCCAGGAGAAAAGAAGGGTTGGAAGCTGTAGTAAATGTTCCAATGATTGGTGTGAATATTTCAGACAAAGCACAGCGCTTGCTGCTGGAGAATTGTCCTTTGTGTATGCGCAGCCATCTCCTTAGCTCAGAGTCCCATCATTGCCCTCCATAGAGAAAAAGGGATGATGCTGATGTCTTGGGTGATTTCACTGTTGTGGGTGCCTTGCTGCTTTCCTTGCTGGAGCCAACTGGATTATGGCCAGATTTCCACCTTGGGGTTGTCTTTACAGGTCACCCACTGGTCACTCACCTCAGTGTCCCTTTTAATATTAGATTGATATCAAATATGGGGGGTGATGGGGGGGCTGATCACAAGGAATACACTGCATCACATACTAGAATGTTTGCAAAAAAATAATTTATTGTTGACAATGAGAAAAATAGCTTTAACTATTCTCAAATACTAACAAACCTTTCATAACAGCAATATAAAAGACAAAAAATGGCAAATAACCTTCATTGTTCAATAAAGTCTAGAAAACAAGGTTTTGTATCATTGTTTCAAATTCGAATAAAATTGGTTCTCTTTGAGAAAGCTTCAAGAAAACCATTTCCTAGAAAGATCTTGGCGATATGCATGAATTTATGGAGTGTTAAAAGAGTTCTCCTTTAAGGCATAAACATTCTTGTCCAAATCTGTTCTGAAAATGACCTCCAGAAAGACATGCTGATTGCAGTACTCTGCAATCAGATTAAACTTGTCTGTATTTATTAGTCAGTTTATAATAAATTCCAGAAAAATACAACATAGTCCTTGAGTTGAGATACCTGCCTGGAAGCTACAACACTCTGTTATCAGACAAGTCATCTCAATTAAGGTTGCAAAATCCTTCCCTTTGGGAGAGTATCCTGACTCGCCTGTTAAAATCTTCATAATCATTTGTAGGGTTCATAGACTCTCAAATGCCATAACAAATAAGTAATGAATTTGTACTACACAAGAAAGGAACATAATAATTTCCACATATAAAAAAGCCAGTTCTGAATATTCTATGACACAATTTCAACAATACAACCAAGAAACTGATCCCAGCTTATGAAGTAGGAGGATGTTTGAGCCTTATAAATTTAGGTCACCAGGGGCAGTTCACAGATTTATCCAACTGCCTAACAGATTCAAGTGCACCCTTCATTTCTTTCAATATGTGAATGGCTACTTCTCATTCCTACAGAGTAACGTTTTGCAGTTGGGAAAAAGGTGAAATATATTTCTAAAATTTGGCATGACAAACTTGTTCTCTGCACCCCTTTGGAATACTCCGAGCTGAAGGAGGGAAGAAAAACATTCCTTAGCTCCTACACAGAGCTCCAGGGCTGGGACACATGGAAAAGATTTGAAAAGCAGACCTTATTCCACCTGCTGTTTAACCCATGGACGTTACTGACATTACTATTTAAACACACACACTGCAATCAGTAATGTAAACACACAGAATAGCTATTTGAATAATATCTTAAAATAAGACTTTCTGCAAAAATATTTCCAAAAAGACAAAGACAAAAGAAGAAAGCTTGCACTATGACTGAAAATTCAAGAAGTATACAGAGGTAACCTGGAACCAGAGCTTCTGGGTAAATACGATTTTTCCCTCCATTGCTCCTTAAATATTATATGTGCTTCCCTTTGAGTCCTCTTCCCATCCATATCCATGCATCTAACAAGGTGTCTGCTCTAAAAACTAACAACAGCTTCCAAGAATGTCCCAGAGTATTTAATTAAACTGGACCAGGTGTGAACGGTTGTTCCAACTTGTCACTGAGACTCAATCTGCCTTAGAAGCTGCAGCATCAGGAATACCAAGACATCTCCTACAATCCAGAATGGGGCATTTTGGCTTTCTACAGTTTTGGATTACAACGTCTTGAGATCCCAGGCAACAAGGCTAATGGTAAGGGACTGAAAGGCTGCAGACCAGTAACATCTACAATTTCTTACACCCTACTCTGTAGTATAAAGCATTTTGGAACATCTCACAATTTAAAAAAACACAATAAAATGGTTCAACATCATAACACTAGCACTAAAAAGGAAGCTGGAACAAAAACGTCATAAAAATGTAATGCTGTTATTGTTAACTGTTCTCAAGTTGACTTCGACTCATGGCAACCTTGGAGGTTTCCAAGCCCCTCTGTCCTCAACATTTCTATTCAGGTCCTGCAGGACCAGGCCCATATCATTCCTGATTGAGTCTACCCATCTGGCATGTGGTCTTCCTCTCTTTCTCCTGCCTGTCACTTTTCCTAGCATCATTTTCTTTTCTAATGATTCATTTTTCATGATGCAGCCAAAGTACAACTGTCTCAATTTAGTCTTGGTTTCCAGAAAGTTCTGGCTTGATCTGTTCTAGACCCATTAGTTTGTCTTCTAGGCCATCCATGGTATCTTCAGTACTCTTCTCCAGCACCACATCTCAAATGAGTTTATTTTCTTCCTATCAGCTTTTTTCACTGTCCAGCTTTCACATCCATACATGGTGATGGGGAATACAATGGCTTGTTTGAAGTTATGTCTTTACATTTTATGATCTTGTCCAGTTCTTTTATAGCGACTGTTTCCAAACCTAGTGTTCTTCTAATTTCTCAACTGTGATCTCCATTCTGATCAACGTTGGAGCCAAGGTATGAGAACTTTTGACTATTTCAATTTTCTTGTTGTCTAGGGTGAATTCTTGTAGATCTTCTGTGGTCATTATTTTTGTTTTCTTAATGTTCAGCATTAATTTGACCATGGCACTTTCCTCCTTGGCCTTCTTAAGTAATTGCTCCAGATCTTTGTTTGTTTCTGCCATGTTAGGTTGTTAATGTTTTTTCCTGTTGTCTTCACTCCTCCTGTCTTTGAGTCTAAGGGCCTTTGCAGACTGCCAGAAATAGTGCAAATTGAGTCCACTTTAGCTGCCCTGACTCAGTGCTAGGGAATCATGGGAACTGTAGTTTATTGTGGCACCAGAGCTCTCTGATAGAGAAGGCTCAATGTCTCAGAAAAAAAACTACAGTTCCCATGATTCATGGTATTTTCTGCATACAGGTTGAATGGATAGGGTGATAGTATGCAGCCCTGCCTGATCCCTTTGTTTATTGGAAATCATTTTGTTTTTCCATATTCTGCTCTAATGGCAGTCTCTTGGCCTGAGTACAGGTTGCACATCAAGACTATCAGATGCTGTGACATTCCCATTTATCTTAGCACAAGCCATAGCTTTTCATGATCCATGCAATCAAAGACTTTGCTGTAGTCAATAAAACACATGGAGATTTTCATCTGGAATTCTCTTTGCAAAGGGATCCCTAGTGGCTCTTCCTTTCCTGAATCCAGCTTGCACCTGTGGGATTTCATGCCCCATCTATAGAAGGGGTTTTTGTTGCAGAATTGTAAGCATTACTTTGCCTGCATGGGAAATTAGTGTGATGGTTCTGTAGTTGCCACAATCTTTTGTGTCTCCTTTTTTATGGACAGATACATTGACCACTTCCAACCAGTGGGCCACTGCTTTGTTATCCCTATTTGTTGGCAGATTTTAATTAAAACTAAGCTTGATTTTGTAATAGTCATGGGTAATTGAGATATGTGTATGTTTGTGTGTGTCTATGTAAAAGGAAGAAGACATCAGGACAAAAAAAGAGGGGAAATGATGATATGACTAGTGCACCAACCAAGCCTTATGAGGGAAAAACATTTTGTTAATAGGGAGACATCCAAGTAATTGAACCCCAAGATCTATTCATACATTCAAGGAATACATGTGGGCATAATGGAGGATTCCAGATTACATAGGATATTTAAGTGTGTTCACTGAAACATGAAGAATCCTCCTTTAGACCTTCCCATCCAGTGTCTTTAATATCTGAAAGTCATTAACTTCATACAGATATTTATTTGGATATTTGATCACCTTTTATTGACATTTAAGTAAATATGATTTCTTTATTCTGCTTCCTTTTTTCTCATTTTTTAATCTTGCTTGTTTTTTCTTAATTTCTATGTTTCTGTTATATGATTTTTTTAAAAACGTGTGTGTGTGTGTTTGAAAAAAAGAAGGAAAAATGGGAGGTGGAACCTGTAGAGACAAACACAAATGGCAGTATATTTTCAGGAGGAAATTAAGGTCCCATGGCCCTCCTGGTAGAAGATACAGAATGACATCCAGAGCACTGGATTCCATAGCTGGGAATTATAGCCCAAAACATAGCCTTTCAAAGCTTTAATGAGATAAAATAGCTTTCATTATTTTCAGAAGCCTTCTAACAAAAGGCTTGCTGTATATTTATAGGAAACCTACTGTGAAACTGGCACAATATAATTTCATTTGAAGAAGCCAGCATTGGATTATGACTCTGGAGACCAGGATCCATATCTCTGCTCAGCCATGGAAACCCCCTGGTTGAAATTAGGCAAATCACATACATTCATTCACCTGGTTCCCCATAAGTCAAAAATTACTTGAAGGCACACAGCAACAACATGCCTGATTTGAGGAAAGGTTTGAGATGTACTGCTTATAGGAGGGCAAGCAGGGGTTGCCAAATTCAATACACATTCAAGTTTCTAGACACAAAATGAAGAATGCCACAGAATTGCTGGAGGATGGGGATGGAGAAGAAGATAGCATGGGGTGTCTACTGCCATCCTGCAGTAGATGTAGGCTTCCTACAAGAGACATCTGGCTGACCATTTCAGGAAAGCCGTTGGTCTGATAGTAGGATAGTTGACTTCCTATGGCTCCTGCAAGATACATAAAAAGGCAGACCCTTTTTGATTATATTAGGTAAAGGTAAAAGTATTCCCCGTTGACAGGGTTATCAAGTCGTGTCCAACCATAGGGGGCGGTGCTCATCTTCTTTACTAAGCTGAAGAGTCAGCGTTGTCAGAGATTACTCTGTGATCATGTGGCCAGCACGACTGCACAGAACACTGTTTACCTTCCCACCAAAGTGTTACCTATTTATCTACTTGCATTTCGATGCTTTTGAACTGCTAGGTTGGCAGAAGCTCAGACTAGTAACAGGAGCTCACCCCATCATGCAGCATCCGGGCCTCGAACTGCCAACCTGCTGATCTTGCAATCAACAGAGTCAGTGTCTTAATCACTTGATCCACTGCATCCCTTGATTATATTACATATATTTTATTTTCTCTCAGAGGCAAGAATGCATCTTTTAGTTTCTATATGACATCACTATTAAAAAATAACAATTTTAACATACACGCCTTCTTGGAAACCTGGGTGACAAATGTTCCATATGAAAATTTGTAAAGTAACTAGCAACAAGACGGAGCATATAAATAGAAGCTATGATTACAACAGCATTGCACGAACTAATCATTTCCAGCCATTCTGAAGCTGCTAGTGACAGGAGCTGACATGTCTTTATACAATAATAAGACAGAATAGAAAAAGAAATACAGCCAAATTAAAAAGAGAAAGGAACTGAGAAAGCAGGCTGTTTATTCCTGTTCTATCCGTTAACCTGTATCTGCCTGCAACTCTAGGCTTTTAGGAAATGGAGTGTTCTATTTCTGTATATCTTAATGTATGATAATTGATTCAGTTAATAAATATTTGATATTTAGGCAGTGCTTCATTTTGGACAAGAATCCTGCAGTATTCCCTACTGTACAACATATCCATGGGAGGCATCACTAGCTGATCTCACAACAAGTCAAGTACATCAGAAGCAAAGTGCAGTGTTGTTGAGGAAATGACCGTATGGCATCTTTGCACTCTTAGATGAGATGACCCCTGACAGAACCAATATATGCTAGAACCTTTCATGGTTTTTAAAAAAGATTTACATCCCTATACAACTAAGACCTGATTTGCAGCTTTATGTTCAAAATGTTGGGTTAAAATGTAGGCTTTAAAGGGGCATCTATGGAATTTTATGATAGGGAAATGTCTTTTTTTAAAAAAGGAGCCTATTGAAAGTCCTGGGATTCTGGGAGCTGAAGTCCCTCGGCCCTTAAAGGGGAAAGGTTGCTTACCCCTGTGAGAGTCAGTGTGGGACTGTAGTTAGAGTGCAAGACTGAGAAATCTAAGTACTGTTATTCTTAAATTTATAGTTCTATCTGACTCTTTGTTGGGTCTGTGAATGCAGAATACACACACACACACACACACACCTCTTTATCATGGGATCTCAGAGCAGTATATGAGTAAAATTAATTTACACAGTTTAAAACAATATTTGTTGTGTTCCTCCAGGTCATTTTTAACTTATGGTGAGCCTAAGGCAAATCTATCATAGAGTTTTCTTGGCAAGTTTCTTCAGAGGAAGTTTGACATTGCCATCTTTTTAGACTGAGAGAGTGTGACTTGCCCAAGGTCACCCAGAGAGTTTTTATGCTTCAGCAGGGATTTGAACTTTGGTCTTCAGAGTCATAGTCCAAAGCTCAAACCACTACACCATGCTTGCGTTATACTATTTAAAACAAACAAAATAATCAACAAAGTGACAAGTTAAAGCAGGTTAACACTGATTAAAAACATATACATGTGCATTTGGAAACAATTAAGTCACAAAGGATTTAATATGAAATCTTGTTTTACCTTGGGAGGCACAATGAAGCCAGCACCAAAAGGGCCTCCAAGGGCAGGGCATTCTCTACTGAGCGGTGAAGTCCTCTAAGACATCCTGGGGCAATCACCATATAAATAACCACCATCTAGGTTGAGGTCAACAGACACAAGGGATAACAGGATTTCACTGTGTTTAACCTAGTAGTTAAAGTGGAATCCTAGTGCTATGATGTTGTAATGTGAAAGGACTCAAGGAAAATGTAAGGAGAGGCTGCTGCCAATGAGAAACATCTGAGAAAGGGTAGCCCATAGGCTTTCATTAGGTGGGACCCACAATGGTAGGAGCAGCATATGGCTGGAGTCAGCACTATAGAAATAAATAATCATGCCATTTGTTTAAATATCTTGAGAAGATAGTCAGATATTTTCCTATCACTGCGAGTTTAGACAAAGAGGAATGACACACTTTACACATTGACATGAAGAGCCTACTGGACAATCAAAGACATAAGATAATTGGAGGTTTGAGTAACCCCTTTTCATTAAAGCTTCAGAGCTGGAATTACATTTACCTTACTGAACATTTGAAGAAGGAGGGAGAAACAAAACAGACCAAGATAACTGCTTTCAAAGAGAATTAAAATAGGAATATAAAAAACAAAGCTTGAAATGCAAATTTTTAAATGGGGCACAGACATGAGATAGGAAACTACCAACAATAAAATTTAAAAAAACATAATAAGAATATCATCTCCAGTAGCTGCTAAACTGATAAAAATCCTTATTTCTTTGCACATGCTTTTGTTTCATTTCACAAGCAACAGATAGAGATAAGAAAATTCAATTATTATTGTATCGTAAATGTTCAAAGTCACCGAAATAAACAATACAATAGACTAAAAACAGCTCCAGGAAAAGCTCGTTAATCAACCATAGATTTAGACTTCATAGGTTATTGAGAGTACAAATGTATGTTAAGGCACTTATTTAAATTGTTATTTATTGCATTTGTATATAGCAGGCAAAACTCTATGGGAAGTTTGCAGGATAAAGGTTAAAACCTTAAGAAACACATACATTTGATAAAACAAAGGAAAATCACAAAGAGATTCAAACAGCCACAGAATAAAACCAAATCAAAGCCAACATCAGAGGAAAGCAGCATATGAGGATGTAAATTGAGGAATTCATAATCCCTTAGATCCATTTTGCTTTTAAACTCAAAGTCTAGGACAGGGGTTGGCAACCTACGGCCTGGGGGCTGGGTGCGACTCCCTGAGGCCTCTGGACTGGCCCCCGCCGACCCTGCCGCTGCCGCCATTTTGTTTTTCAAAATGATGGCCACAACTCGTTTGCGCATGCGCAGTACTCTTGCGCATGCGTGAATGAGCCGCAGCCGCCATTTTGCAAAACAAAATGGTGGCCGCGACTCGCTCACGCATGCACAGTACTCCGGAAGCCCCATTCCCTCCCCAGCCCGACGGAAGACCTGGGGACCAGTGACTGGCCCCAGGTCTGAAAATCTTGCCGACCCCTGGTCTAGGAGGCCTCAGAAGACGGCCTAGAACAGTGATGGCGAACCTTTTAGAGACCGAGTGCCCAAACTGCAACCCAAAACCCACTTATTTATCACAAAGTGCTGCGTCCCTCCTGCTTTCTAGTAACGAACTCTGATGAACTCTGTGCTGGGGTGACGGCACGCATGCCCACAGAGAGGGCTCTGAGTGCCCCCTCTGGCACGTGCGCCATAGGTTCGCCACCATTGGTCTATTACATACATCTGAGAAAGTAGGCTCAGGTCTACAAAAGCTCATGCTACCAGCTTCTTTCTTTTAGTCCCAAAGGTGCTACAAAATCCCTTTGCGTAGGGACCAAAAAGGACACAAACTAGGTACCATACAAGCCTGTCTGGAAAGGGTGTTACAAAACCAAGGCATGCCCACAGAAATGCCGTATCTCTTTACTTAGCAGGAGCACTAACAAGAAGGCACCAGACAACCTTGAGTCAATACAGGTACAGAATCATAAGAGTTGGAAGAGACCTCAAGGGCCATCCAGTCCAACCCCCAGCCATACAGGAACACACAATTAAAGCACCCCCAACAGATGGCCATCCAGCCTTTGTTTAAAAACCTCTGAGGGAATGTGTCCCACTCTCGAACAGCTCTTACTGTCAGGAAGTTCATCCTAATATTGAGGTGTATACCTCAGTTAATGAAGTAGATATGACTGTGGGCATTACTTCTTTTATAGAAAATTTGGAACCAGAGGCAGAAATAATATGGAAACAATAGGGATAGGTTTATACAGCACAAAAATAAAAGGCATAGTTAAATACATTTCAGAATTTTTTTTATTCAGAACTAACATTATGCACACATGAAATGAAACAACCAGGTAATAATAATATAATAATAATAATTTTTATTTATACCCTGCCTTTTGTCATAGCAATCAAGGCGGCTTACATCTAAAACAGTACAAAACTCCCCCATAACAACAAATCACATAAATAAACACACTACCCCCCCTTAAAAATACATTAAATTCAAATGTCAGTTAAAACAAAAGATTAAAGGTAAGCATTGCATAAGTACCATATTTTCCAGCGTATAAGATGACTTTTTTACCTGCAAATTCTGTGGCTAAAGTGGGGGGGTGCTAAAACTCTATATTTTGACTGGAAAAATGGGGGGTCGTCTTATATGCGGGTCGTCTTATACGCCGGAAAATACGGTACTTGAAAGCTTCTTCCAAAATGCATCCAAGGATGATCTGTTCATTCGACAGCTTTCAATGATGATCTCCAATTTGGTGGCCAGCCATACAGATTTATGCTTTTTTTTTTTAACGTGCTGGGAGCACCTAAAGAGATTGGCTTCTCTGCTTTTCCCCTTTGTCTCTGGTTTTGCTGTTCACACATTCTCAGTAAGGGTTTCCGGAGGCAGCTGCTCTTTACCTTGCCAGTTGTAGGCAGGCATAAAGAGCTACATTAGGACTGATTAGAGCAGAATTCCATTCTTTTCCAGCAAAAGCTGTATTGTACTGTTTTCTGCAGAAGCATTGCTGCAGACCAGCACTGTAAGCCTGTGTTTTTCTAACCTTCCTTTACCATGCTCCCAATGTCAGGACTACCAAAAATTTTCTGGGGGCCTTTACAGACTGCCAGAAATAGTGCAAATTGAGGCCACTTTAACTATCCTGTCTCAGTGCTAAGGAATCATGGGAACTGTAGTTTATTGTGGCATCAGAGCTCTCTGGCAGAGAAGGTTCAATGTCTCAGAAAAAATATAATTCCCATGATTCCCTAGCACTGAGCCAGGACAGTTAAAGTGGCCTCAATTTGCACTATTTCTGGCAGTCTATAAAGGCCCTGAGTAGACAGGGGATGAGAATGGGCAGGTGTGAAAAGACTTTGTAAAAAGGAGCTTCTTTATCAGAGGCTTTGTTAAATGAGGTATACCTGTATATGCAAGCAGAGATGCTCCTTTGGGTCAGAAGCCCTGGGCCATTTAGCACTTTTAACCTTAATACCAGTAGGCCTACAACTGGAAAGGAAGTCAGCAAAGTTTACAAAGCACTGGCATAGTATGATCATGCTGTCTAGTTCCAGTTAACAAGGCTTTGTCTCTGTCCACACAAATTTGTAGTTGCTGTTATCAGCCTAAAGCAATTTTTAAGAAAACATTCGTAGTTTTGGAGGTCACTTGCACATTCAGTGACAATGCTGGATTCAAGACTCATTCCCAAATGATCCTTGACAGCAGGGAAGGGGGCAACACATGAGCTTCTAGATGCAGTTGGATTGCAATTTCCTTCAGCCCTGGTCAACATACCCAATAGTGAGGGACTGTGGGACTTGCAATCCCACAACTTCTGGAGTGCCAAACTGCAGACCTGCCTAAGAAGTAGTGCAACTTAGGGGGGTTGCAGACTGCCAGAAATAGTGCAAATTGAGTCCACTTTTAGGGTTAGGGTTAGTGCTAGGGAATCATGGAAATTGTTTTTTTTTCTGAGACATTGAGCCTTCTCTGTCAGAGAGCTCTGGTGCCACAATAATACAGTTCCCATGATTCTCTACCCTAACCCTAACTGTGGACTCAATTTGCACTATTTCTGGCAGTCTGCAACCCCCCTTACTTCAGAACAGATTGATCACAACCCAACTGGGCAGATAAACCATGTATTAACAGAATATATGTTTTATCTGGTTTTAATCTTAGTTCGTTTTGGCTCTCATCTGGCTCATTACTATGAGTTCAGAACATTACTGGTGTGCAGAAAATCTACTCTCAGCTTGATTAGAGAAGCTGATATTAGTGTAATTCACAGACATATGCTGTACATATTTCTAGATTACATCTCCTAGATGTATCACAGAGATGTCAATCAGGATGGAGATGGATAAAATCCTGTGGTGTTCATAGCATAGATATGGGGGCAGAGAAATAATTCTCCAGCACTACTCTAGAGATCACGGTTTAATTTCCCACTGGGTGACCTTTGGGCAAGTCACACACTCTCAACCCCAGAAAACACCATGATAGCTTAACCTTATGGTCACCATAAGTTGGAAATTACTTGAAGGTACACAACAGGGGTCGGCAACCTACGGCCCGTGGGCCGGGTGTGGCCTGCAGAGGCCTTGGGACCGGCCCGCAGCAGGTCTCGCCACTGCCGCCCCGCACGCGCTACTGAGTCCCACGCGCGCTGCAATGCCCCCGTGTGCCATTTTTGCATCCAAAATGGCGCCCGCGCTTGCACACGCATGGCCGAGCCCGCTATTTTGGAACGCCCAACGCGCAGGGCGTTCCAAAATGGAGCCCGTTGCCATGTGCACGCGTGCGCAAGCACGGGCACCATTTTGGACACAAAAATGGCACCCGTGCTCACGCACACATGCACCCACAAGTGCGGGCACCATTTTGGAAGGCCCCATGGCAGCTGTGCCGTGCGAATTCACATGGTGCAGTCGCCATGCAGCCTTCCCTGACCTTGGGAGCCCCCCCCCACCCATGTGCCAAGCGAATTTGCCCGGCACATGCGGGGGGGGGGGGCGTTTCCAAGGCCCAGGGAAGGTCCCGCTGGTGCGCTGGGCGAATTCGCATGGCACACACGCGGGGGGCGTTCCCAAGGCCCCCTGCCCATGCGGTGGGCGAATTCGCCCGGCGCACACGTGGGGGGGCATTTCCAAAGCCCAGGGAAGGCCGCCGCCCGTGCGCCAGGCGAATTCGCCTGGCGCACGCATGGGGGGCCCCCAAGCCCCCCCACGCCCGTGCGCCGGGTGAATTCGCATGGTGCACGCACGGGGGGGGGGCATTCCAAAATGGCCTGTACTTATTTAGACCTTCTGGATCTAGGTTAGGTATCTTCATGAGTAGCCTAACCACTGCCTCTCTCCACAACCACCTTTCTCAAAGAGAAATTTACCCCATTTCATATCTTGCCAGACAATTCCTCCTTCTAAGATAAACAGGAGTACTTTGCTTTAATGTGCTTTGCTTTCAATTATACAGCACAGTACCTTTTTGTTACCATTTTGCTCTGTCTATTTACATTTGTGCACTTGGTGTTTCACTATTGTATCTGGAATTTTTTTTATTCATTATTTTTACTTCTGCTTCTTTTCTTAGGCCCCGTGCTACTATACACTTAATAAATGATAGCGTAAATATGATTTTAGGCTTTTATATGTGCCGGCAAATGAAATAAAAGCTGCAATTAGCTTTAAGACAACATTCACTTTATGGTGGTGGTTTGGAACCCAATCCACAGCATTAATGAGATATGCCTGAAATGAACCAAGAGTAAAGCTTTGAAGTAACTAGTCACAGATAATTAGGCACTTGTAATTAACCACATTCCCTCAATAACAATAGGGTAACTGCATGATCTCATAGCTGTAAGTTAACAAAGGATAATTTCAGTGTTTTTGCAATGTCATTGACATTAGCTACATTTATCATTACAGAGATGTGGCCTCAATAAAAAGTGGAGGAGGACTAAGACACATTGCAAGTGCTGTCTCCTGCTGTGCCTTCTGCTTTGTTGTGGGCACTGAGGCAAGGTGGGTGGGAGGAGAATATACACTGTGCTACAGATCAATAGATCAACATCAACAAATGACTTCAGATTTTTTAAATTATTAAGAAATATCTATTTTAGTTACTTTTAAAAAACAGGAAAGTAAAGAATAGTTTTTTTTTAAAAAAAATCTGTTTTAACAGTAACAACTATATATATTTATGTATACGTCTAGAAACTTAGGTCAAAAAATTGATCCATACAACCTGGGTTGACTTATCCACGGGTCAATCTAAGTCAGGGGTAGGCAACCTTTCCCCTTTAAGGGCCGAGGGACTTCAGTTCCCAGAAGCCTCAGCCATGTTGGCCAATAGTCCCATGTTGGCCAATAGCTCCTGGGATTCTGGGAGCTGAAGTCCCTCGGCCCTTAAAGGGGAAAGGTTGCCTACCCCTGATCTAAGTACTATATCTTAACTCTTATTTAAAAGAAGGAACCATTCCCTGGTGAAAGGCAAGAGTATAATCTGTCCTGGAAGCACCTATTTCCTCTACTCTCTCATCCATCCAGCCTTAAGAGTGAGCACAAAGAGCTATGTCTGCTGGAATTTTTAAGTTCTCTGACATTGTTTTGCTTTGCTACCTCCTTTAGATCCTTTGCTACATGCCCCTAAGTTTAACCCCCAACTTATATATGGGTCATATCAAAATCCATAATTTCAGCTCCAAAACTTGCTCTCGACTTATTCATGAGGTCAACTTATAATCGAGTATATAAGGTAACTAAGGGCCTTTGCAGACTGCCAGAAATAGTGAGTCCACTTTAAGGGTTAGGGAATCATGGGAACTGTATTTTATTGTGGCACCAGAGCTCTCTGACAGAGAAGGCTCAATGTCTCAGAAAAAAAAAATTCCCATGATTCCCTAACACTAACACTAACCCTTAAAGTGGACTCAATTTGCACTATTTCTGGCTGTCTGCAAAGGCCTTAAGATGAGGCCAACTGCCGCCCCACCGCTTCTGCCCTGCTTTAAAACCTAGCAGGCAGAAGAGACTGAAGGAGGCAAAAGAAGCTGAGGCCTGAAGGTTCCTAGGGACCAACACTTAACAGTAGCTGGCAGGCCAGCTCCATAGGGCCTAGCCAGAAAAATATTGTATTTAGGGCCTTTGCAGACTGCCAGAAATAGTGCACATTAAATTGAGGCACTGCCCTGGCTCAGTGCTAGGGAGTCGTGGGAACTGTAGTTTATTGTGGCACCAGAGCTCTCTGACAGAGAAGGTTCAATGTCCCAGAAAAAAATACAATTCCCATGATTCCCTAGCACTGAGCCAGGGCAGTACCTCAATTTAATGTGCACTATTTCTGGCAGTCTGCAAAGGCCCATCGTCTTTTAAGGGGGGGGGTATTGTATTACTGTTATTGTTGTAATGTATGTTTTTAATTTGTATCTTATGTTTGTAAGCCACCTTGATTGTTCAGGCAAAAGGCGTGATATAAGAAATAAATTATTATTATTATTATTATTATTATTATTATTATTATTAGGCAATATCATGAGATGACATGAGTCATTGGAAAAGTGATAATGCTCAGAAAAAACAAATTGAAGAATGTGAGAAAACATGGAATCCCTTTACTGTATATTTAAAACAAATATGGGGACAACATTGGATTACAAGGATTAGAAAGCTAAGCAATCAAAGTATATTATAGAGAGAACTTTAATTTTTCCTTGTTTAAGTAAATTATTCCCCATTTAGAAGAGGGAATACTTAGGGCCTTTACAGACTGCCAGAAATAATGCAGTTTGAGGCCACTTTAACTGTCTTGGCTCAGTGCTAAGGAATCATGGGAACTATAGTTTATTGTGGCGCCAGAGCTCTCTGACAGAGAAGGCTCAGTGTCCCAGAAAAAAAATACAATTCCCATGATTTATTAGCACTGAGGCAGGACAGTTAAAGTGGCCTCAAGCTGAATTATTTCTGGCAGTCTGTAAAGGCCCTTAGTTAGGTTATACATATGAGGTATACGTGCATAACTGTTATATGTCTGTATAGTTTGCTAGCAATGGTGTTTATTTCTTTTAGGACATATGATATATACTCAAGAGTGCAGAGAGAAATTAATAGCTAAAGAATGTTTAAGATTCAGTGATTGGGAGAAAGAAGTCACATATCTGTCTTAGTTGTAGTACGTCTGTATGTTCACATGCATTATTTGTGTTTATATGTGTTTTATATGTTTTAACTAATAAAATTACTATTAAAAAAAAGTTGAAGGCATTAGGTAAAGAGATGTCCCAGCAGACTGGAAGAGGGCAAATGTTGTCCCCATGTTCAAAAAGAGGGAGGAAAATAACTGCCATCAGCCTGATATCAATACCAGGACAGATTCTAGAGCAGATCATGAAACAAGCAGTCTGTAAGCACTTGGAAAGAAACGCCATGATCACTAAAAGTCAACACAGGTTTCTCAGAAACAAGTCATGGCATATTAATCTTAGCACTCTCTTTTTATAGGAGTTATAAGCTTGGTAGATGAAGGAAATGCTGTGAATGTACCATATCTTGATTTCAGTAAGACCTTTGACAAGGTCCCGCATGATATTCTTGCAAAAGAGCTAGTAAAATGTAGGCTAGACAATGCAACTGTTAGGTGGATCTATACCTATAGTTTGTTGACCAACCATACCCAATGGCTCCTCTTCGTCCTGAAGAGAAGAGACAAGTAGAGTGCAACTGGGCTCTGTCCTGAGCCCAGTGCTATTCAACATCTTTACCATTTATTTCAGGGGTAGGCAACCTTTCCCCTTTAAGGGCCGAGGGACTTCAGCTCCCAGAAGCTTCAGCCATGTTGGCCAATAGTCCCATGTTGTCCAATAGCTCCTGGGATTCTGGGAGCTGAAGTCCCTTGGCCCTTAAAGGGGAAAGGTTGCCTACCCCTGATTTATTTGGATGATGGGATGGGGACATGCTTATCAAATCTGCAGATGACACCAAATTAGATGGGGTAACTAATACCACAGAGGACAGGAACAGAATTCAAAACGACCTCAACAGATTGTAGAGCTAGGCCAGAACTAGCAAAATGAATTTCAACAAGGAGATGTTATTTGCAATCCATCTCCTTAGTTGGATTCTAGAGAGTGAGTTTTGACAGAACACATTCAGAGGGATCAAGAGATTACTGTGAGATGGAGTAGAGAAGACTGTTTCTACCTGTCCATTTTATTCTACCTAAATCTGGGTCTAGCCCATGATGAATTATTAAGTACCCAATCAGAACTACTTGCTAATAGTCAAGGCAAAAGTACTGCTAAGTAGTGAAAAATACCAGCAGAATACCTTCTATTAATAAACTGCTCATCCAAAATGGGTCAGCTGGCAAATATGCTGAAATTTATTAGCATTAAACGAAAAGGAGCCAAGACAATAAGAGATTCCTTTTAGTGATATACAGTGGTCCCTCCACGTTCACTGGGGTGAGGGAGCCCCGTCAATGTGGAAAAACTGTGAATAAAAAAATACTATTGTTTTTACCTAAGAGAACACCTCTCTAGGAATCTCCAGGTCCTCCAGTGCAACTCTATGGTCAACATCTGCCAGAAACTAATCACAGAATCATGCTGAAGGACTTACAAAATGGCCAGAGAAGTGTTCTCTCTAGGAACTTCGAGGTTGTCCAGCACAACTCTATGGTCAACTTCTGGCAGAATTCCACCGGAGGACTTAAGAGATTCCTAGGGGGAACATATTAACCAAAATCTCAAATAATCAAATCTGCAAAAGTCAAAACTGCAAATGTGGAGGGCTAACTGTATAACCTTTGGGGATGGAGGAGGCTACATTTTGGCATGCTAAATTTGAATGACAGCCTTGAAAATCTATTACTTTTTCTTATACAAGTTTCCTCAAACATTTTCACACATACAAACTATAAAATAGAAGATATCCAGGGGTAGCCATGCTGGCCATTTAGCAAATTTGGTGGATATAAAATATGAGGACAAATATATTACACATACAATTACAGCTATAACATAGACTCCAATATCCATTTTGAAACACAAAAATACCACTATGCTGTTTTCCTAAACCCTCTTGCATTATTCCAATTAATTTGATTATTCAGTTGCTTATTGAAATTGACGAAAAAAACCTTTGCTTTTAAAGCTGTGGGCACAGAAAGAACAGCATTTCTCCTTTTCAGTTGGTAGCGTGACCAATGAAATTCACTATCGAATTTCTGCAGTCTTACTAGCAATTGTAAAGGTTATAAGATAAAAAAGGAGGAAGTGGGGAAGACTAAAAGTTAAGAAAACATGAAGAAATCACAGCAAGGTGGTTGAAATGAAAAGGAAAATTAATTGTCCTCACATTATATTGATAAATGACAGACATCTAATTCAACTTATGGACCTCTGATCTATAAAGCAGCTATAACTTCTGTGCAAAAGTGTTTTGACCAGTCTAAAATGGTTAAAAAAATTCTAGTAATCAAAAACTGTGATATTCCCAGGGAATCGCTTAGAACAGACATGCTACTTTTATAAAGTAGCCGAATTAACATAACCTCTTCCCTATAGGCCTGAAACTCACATTTAATTAAGCAAAAAGTCACTCATTCTTGCATTACAAAGAGAATGTCTAATATGCAGTTCCTGATATACCACAGGCTTTCAGTGGCTATGGTATTTAGCCCTTGTGAAACAACCTGTCAATATGACTCTTTTTGAGCTGATCCAGCTTTTCAAGCTGATCCAGCTTTTTGGCTAAAAGATCCCGAAAATCAGTCAGGTTAGCCATGAAAGCAAGTGGACTGTCAGAAACGACAATGCTGCTGCCTCCATCTCCTTCATGTTGTTGTACGCTATCAAGTCACTTCTGACGTATGGTGATTCTAAGATAAACTTATGCCAGGTATTTCATGAAAATATTTGTTCAGAGGGGAGTTGCCATTACCTTTGGGGATGAGATAGTGTCACTTGCCTAAGGTCACTAAATAAGTTTCCATGGCCATGTAGAGATTTGAACCCTGGTTTCCCAGAGTCCTACTCCAACACTTAAAGCACTACACCATTCTGGCTCCCACTTTCTCATACCTAGCAAGAAAAGGCTAGTGTTATAGGCCTTGGGAATGTTACTTTCTGGTTGTACGAAAAATGTGTTTGCAATGAATAGGTTGTTGGCTTCACAAAAATCTATCAGATGCTCACCTGCTTCGTTTCTTTTGCCTAATCCAAATCTGCCTACTGTTTTTGATTCTTCCTTGCTTCCAACTTTCGTGTTCCAATCTCCAATGATCAGTGTGACATCTCGTGTTGGTGTGCTGTCAATTTCTTCCTGTACGCATTCATAGAATCTATCAATTTCTTCCTGTTCTGCCTGTGTTTGGTGCATATACTTGGATTATGGGGATATTCATAGGTTTACCATACAGCCTTATTAAAATGATTTGGTCTGATTTTGCGTTGTATTCTCGACTGCTTTTCCCACATCTTACTACGTTTTGCCACCATTTTGCTATGCCATTGTATATAATGGGACTTGAACATCCATGGATTGTGCTATCCACAGGGGGACCCTGGAACCAAACTCCAGTGGATACCAAGGGCCCACTGTAGCCCTCAAAGCTAATGTTTCCAAGAAGTGGAGTTTCTCTCTTTTGCTAGCCCCACAACAGCCTATCAGCAATTTCTCCAACCTAGTCACTGTTGTGACTTGATTTTTCCAGCTTCACAAAAAGCAGTATTCTTGACTCTGGCAAAACTAGGCGACCTTGGTGGCCCCTACTGGTGAAATGGTCCTCTGTATGGAGAACTTAAGCATCTCCATTTGGATTCTAGCCAGTAGATATTCATCTACTACATTACCAGCCTTTCCATACCTATTTAAAAATAAATTTCAGGTGGGTTAAATGTGTCCTTTGATGACCCCAGAATCTCTAGTGAGCATATTTTGCCATCTCCCAAATGGAACTGTTATTCCTGGTCTTTTCACTGATGTGAACACAAATGTTCAAATTTTTAGATATGCAGTATATAGGTATTCCGTATCACAAGTTCTCTGGGAAACAAATGAACAAATGCATCCTTAATAACAATAAACAACAAAAATATTAAAATGAATTCAATTAACAAGAGTTATTCACAAAGTTTGCAACCAAGAATCCTCCTTAATTAAATGTGGAGATTACATTAAGCACTAGAAGTGTCTTAACTAACAGTCCAAACATGCTATTTAGAAGACTTCTTTCTAAACAGCATTATGTGTATATATTAGTTATTATGTTGCTTATTTTGCTTTAACTATAAAATACTGGATATGGAAAGATGGTAAACTAATATATACAGTATTTTGTAATTCACAGTTATCCATCCGATCTAAATACATTACTCAGACATTTATCCATTTGGTTCTGCAAGATTTACTTTCTGGTAAATAACTACAGGCGTACCTTGCTTTGAGACGTACAGGCGGACTTTGGGGGGTTGCAGACTGCCAGAAATACTGCAAATTGAGTCCACTTTTAGGGTTAGGGTTAGGGAATCATGGGAACTGTATTTTATTGTGGCACCAGAGCTCTCTGACAGAGAAGGCTCAATGTCTCAGAAAAAAAAAACAATTCCCATGATTCCCTTGCACTAACCCTAACCCTAAAAGTGGACTCAATTTGCACTATTTCTGGCAGTCTGCAACCCCCCTTTGTTTTCACTAACATGGTGCTTTTAAATTATACAGTACAGTACCATCTTGCTACCCAATCTCATTCTGTTTACAGCTTTGTGTACTTAATTTCTCAATGTCATATTCTGGCATTTTTTAATTTATTATTTTTACTTTTGCATCTTTTTAAGGACCTAGTACTATTGCACACTTAATAAATGACAGTGTAAAGATGTTTTTAAGGATTATATACACTGGCAAGTGAAAAGAAAGCTGTGCTCCACTCTAAGGTAATATTCGCTTTACAGCAGTTGTCTGGAACATAATCCACCGTATTAACCAGGTATGCCTGGACAAGACTGAAATGTTAACAGTATTAAATAAATATAGCCCTGTCATACTTCTTGGTGAGTACATGTGAAGTGTCAAGATAGAAAACAATATTTTAAATCACCCGTCCTTGCTGCTATACATCCTGAAAAGCACGAACATTTGATGAAAAACAGACATTTGAACAAGATCTGCTAACCTAATTGGTAGACATTCAGAAACATTAGAAAGTAAGGGGGGTTGCAGACTGCCAGAAATAGTGCAAATTGAGTCCACTTTTAGGGTTAGGATTAGGGTTAGGGAATCATGGGAACTGTATTTTATTGTGGCACCAGAGCTCTCTGACAGAAGGCTCAATGTCTCATAAAAAAAAAAAATCCCATGACTCCCTAGCACTAACCCTAACCCTAAAAGTGGACTCAATTTGCACTATTTCTGGCAGTCTGCAACCCCCCTAAGCTATATTGACTCATTCCAGGTCACTTACCTTTCAACAATGAAGATAACACTGAAGAGACATATAAAAATATTCTTGAAGTAATAAATTCTAAAGAATATAAAAATATTCTTGAAGTATTAAATTCTTAGGGGATGCAGTGGCTTAGTGGTTAAGACGCCAATTCTGATGATCAGAAGATTGGAAGGTTGGCAGTTTGAGGCCCGAGTGCGGCATGATGGGGTGAGCTCCTGTCCCTAGTCCCAGCTTCTGCCAACCTAGCAGTTCAAAAGCATGCAAATGCAAGCAGATAGATAGGTACCACTTCTAAGTGGGAAGGTAACAGTGCTTGTTGCAGTCATGCGGCCACATGACCACCAGAACGGTCCTTGGCAATGCTAGCTCGTTGGCTTAGAAATGGAGATGAGCAGATGTAACTGGCTCCTACAATCAGTTACAACTAGACATTCATGTGAAGAGACTACCTTTATATTTTAAATAAATTCTTACTAATTTTTGGCCACAAAAAGACAACAATTCTCTGCTTCCTTTTTCCTTGATACCTCCTGATTTAGCATTTGTGAAACAATATTTTAACACATAGATATAGATTAAAACATATACAGGCATACCACAGTTAGCAAAGCCTCTAATAAAGAAGGTCCTTTTTACAAAGTCTTTTTAAGTCCACCCTTTTCCTCCTTGGTGTCTGGCTGGCTGGAGGTTTGTTTTTGTTTTTGTTTTTCAGTATTGACACTGGAAGAATGGTAAAGGAGGGCTGGAGAAACATGGAGAGACGTTCAGTGTCAGGTTTGAAGCAGTAAACAATGCAATGAAGCTTGAATTGTGAAAGAATGTGTTTCTGATATAGATCTTACATTAACTGTGTGTACCTACTTGCCTACAACAGGCAAGGTAAACAGCAGCTGTCTCTAGAACCCCTTACTGAGCATGTGTGAATAGCAAAAAAGAGGGAAAAGGGGAAATCCATCTTTAACATGCTATCCCAAGCATGTTAAAAAGTGCATGAATCTACATTTGACCACCAAAATGGAAATCATAAGAAAAGTGGTGAAACAAATGCCACCACCCACCCCCGCCCAAACACACACACATACACACACCAAATACTGGAAGAAGCTTTTAAATTCTAGAACAGGGGTCGGCAACCTATGGCCCGCGGGCCGTTTCCGGCCCAGGTCGGCGGACTTACGGGCCCAGGCGGACCCCTGCCGCCACCGCCCGGTTCGCCCGCCGCCCGGCCGCGCGCAAATGGCGGCCATAATGTGTTTGTGCATGCGCAGGATTACTGCATGCGCAGGATTACAAAATGGCGGTCGCGGCGCCCTGAGGAGGCCCGTCCCTGCCGAGGGAATCCTCCCAAGGGGGGACCCTCGGTGGCGACGGGCTTCCAGGAGGCCCGTCGCCACCGAGGGAGGCCTCCCAAGGGGAACCCTCAGTGGCGACGGGCTTCCAGGAGGCCCGTAGCTACCGAGGGAAGCCTCCTCGGGGCGACCCTCGGTGGCGACGGGCTTCCAGGAGGCCCGTCGCTACTGAGGATCCTCCTTGGGAGGCCTCCCTCGGTGGCTACGGGCCTCCTGGAAGCCCGTTGCCACCGAGGGTTCCCCTTTGGAGGCCTCCCTCAGTGGCTACGGGCCTCCTGGAAGCCCGTCGCCACCGAGGACCCCCCTTGGGAGGCCTCCCTCAGTGGCGACAGGCTTCCAGGAGGCCCGTAGCCACCGAGGGAAGCCTCCTCGGGGCGACCCTCGGTGACGACGGGCTTCCAGGAGGCCCATAGCCACTGAGGATCCCCCTTGGGAGGCCTCCCTCGGTGGCTACGGGCCTCCTGGAAGCCCGTCGCCTCCGAGGACCCCCCTTGGGAGGCCTCCCTCGGTGGCTACGGGCCTCCTGGAAGCCCGTCGCCACCGAGGACCCCCCTTGGGAGGCCTCCCTCAGTGGCGACGGGCTTCCAGGAGGCCCGTAGCCACCGAGGGAAGCCTCCTCGGGGCGACCCTCGGTGGCGACGGGCTTCCAGGAGGCCCGTAGCCACTGAGGATCCCCCTTGGGAGGCCTCCCTCGGTGGCGACGGGCTTCCAGGAGGCCCGTAGCCACTGAGGATCCCCCTTGGGAGGCCTCCCTCGGTGGCGACGGGCTTCCAGGAGGCCCGTAGCCACCGAGGGAATCTGGCCCCCGCACCATTCCCTGCCCCTCCCCCCCTCCCCCGGCCCCCCAGCAACAAAGGCCGCGCGGTGCGCGGGGGGGCCGCGCACGGCGGCGGAGGGCGCGCGCGTGCGCGCGCCGCCATCCCCCCCCACCTTGGCCCAGCTGAGACCTGGGCTACGTGAGACTGGTTGTCTGTCCCTGTTCTAGAAGGTTCAAAATGTTTTTGTTCACTTGTGCAAGGCTTACATGACCTGGTTGTTTCATTTCAGATGTGAATACTGCTAGTTTTGAATAAAAAGGTTGCCAAAAACATGTTGAGCTACTTTTTTAAAAATGGTGCAGGAACCTATCCCTATTCTTTCCATGCTATTTCTGTCCCTGGTACCAATTTTTGTTTAAACAAATAAAACCCATTAACATTAATATCTAGTATAGGGGAAACATTTCAGACAAGCTATGTATTCATATGCACATGTTAAAGCTGGGACAAAAATGTTTGAGCATATTATAAGACAGGAAAAATCTCACCTGCTCCAAACTTCTTCTCCACCATGAGTCAGACACAAACTTGAGAACACAGAATCACAGAGTTGGAAGGGGCCGAAGGGGCCACTGAGTCCAACCCCCTGCTCAGTGCAGGATCTCCAGTTAAAGCAGACAGCTGCATCAAAAGCACAGTTCCAAAAGCACAAGTTGATGACCTACTGTTACAGGCACCAGGTTCTAACAAGTTCTTTAACTGTCCTAAAATCTATGGCGATATCATCTTGAAACACATTTTAAAGAGCAAAATAAGACAAGTGGAAACTTACTGTAGGAATGTTTTAAATACAAAGATATCCAAGTTCTCAAGATCAATAATTTCACCAGCGCTTGTATTATTTAACCCTCTTCCAGCCACATGCCAAAAAAAGTCAGGAACTCTTGCTAAAAGCACTGCTTTGTGAGCTCTGAGCAGAGTCTTGCCAACACAGAAAGTGATGTCTGTTTGGATTTCCTCTTTAAGAAGCCTGCAACAGAACAGAAACAGTTTCACAATCAAGTTAAAGGTGAGCTCAGACGTGACATGCAGGTTATAGCATGCTAGCATTTTATCTGAGCGGGTTTGAAATTCTCCATTAGAAAAGGAGATGGAAAGAAAATTCCAGTAGATAGTCACTGAGCAGGACATTCTGGTAAGACCAAGTGATCCAGAAGAACATTGGGCTCATTCATATTTCTGGTCAAACTAAAGATTTCTTCAGGGTCTGGATCAATATATAACAGATATTCTTCATATCTGTTGGTGACTCTTTTCTTGTACTTTCCCCTATTTTTTCTTCTTTGGGAGAATCTGTGGGGTAATTTAAGTTTTCTAAGGCTTCAGCCTTTTTAAAGGAAACAAGAATCAAAATATGAAAGCCAAGCCTTTAAATTAACAGAGTAGCTGAAGAGTGACATTGTCTAACCATGCTCCCCTAAGAAATCTGACTGCCTGAAAAAACAACAAACACATAGCTTGTAGTTCAAAACAATGGCTTTAATCTATATTTATATAAAAAGCTAAATCCTAATCTAACTAGTGACGGTTTAGATAAAGAGAAAAGATCTCACCATCTTTAGAGAACAGGGAGATTGGAACAGCTCAGTTGAGAATCCTGAGAGAAAAGGCTGTTAGTCCCAAAAAGGGAGTGACCAAACTCACAAGGTTAGTTTGAATGAGAGAGAGAGAGGGAGGAGTTTACAAGCAGAAATCCCTGTCTATCTAAGGAGGGAGGGAAATAATGCCAAGATCTTCCAACAGACACTGAGAAGTTTTTGTGGGTTTTTCGGGCTGTGTGGCCATGTTCTAGAAGAGTTTCTTTCTGACGTTTTGCCAGCATCTGTGGTTAGCATCTTCAGACAAAAGAGACACTGAGAAATCCTTTATAAAATCTGCCAGGCTGTATCTATTTCCATTCACTGCCTATCTTTGTATTCCCTCCCCAGTTAAATCTTGGATTTGCGCAGGCAGATTTGTTGGGGAAATGGGTCTTATTGAACAGCATCATCTATTGCACTGCCTATTGTTTTGCATTTTGATGAAGTTGTTTTTGAACTCTCAGTTATGATAAAAAAAAAATCTGTTTCATGGGTGTTTTTGATAGGACGATTAGCTTTTGTAAGTTAAAAAAAAAAAGCCTTCCATACCCTTAAAATAGGTCACACACACTGGTGGGAATACACTGTTGATGACATACACTGGCTTGACTTCTGTTACAGTAGTATATGAAACTTCTTGTTGAAAAAAGCAGAAGGAGGCATTCATTATCTTCTTGCACTGCATTGTAGTGGAAAAAATAAGAACTGAGACCCCCAGACTATCCAGGAAAGTAGAGTTTATTTTATGTCGACGGACTCTCAGACAGGTTAGTCCTGTGACTTGAGAGCCCCTCCCTCAGCTAATCATAATTCTCATATACCATCTTACACAGCAGTTTATAACTACATTAACACATGCATAATTCAACATTTTAATTGGTTACAAGATATAATTCCAATCCCCTCCTCTCCTGATTTCTACTTGCCATGCATGAACTACTTTGGCATCCCAGTTTTTTCCCCCTTTACTCCCAGTTCATAGTGTCTTCAGGGTTGAAAAACAACATTCCTTGCTATCTTTTTCCGGTGAAGCCACAACTAGAAGCCTTTTACAACTGCTTTGCAAATGCAGTTTTAAACATAGAATATGAGACCCCAAGGATCATCCAATCCAGCCCTGCATTCGCCATGAACTTTGTAGTTACTTTTACATTATTTCATCTCCTACAACATCCCAAACACAACCTCTGCTTGAGGTACTGGAGTGCACCCCAAGGCCAACAAATGACCAGGGCACTGGGAGGGTCTTGGGTACCATCCAGCTCCTGTTTTGTGGCTAGGAAAAGAGAAGAACCATTGAATTTCTGGGTGCTAGCTCTTCCTTTCTCCTACAGCAAAAGTGTAAGTCAAACGATGGGTAAATCTGATAAAATAACTATAATAGGTTTTATTGTTTGTTTGTTTTTAAACAAGTCTATCCTTAAAAGTCATTCAGGAAAGTTCAGCTGCCTCAGAACACGGCTGCCGCATTTACCATTGCTCAAGCTTCACTAGTTTCCAGTTAACTTTGATAGCCAAAACCAATGTACTGGTTTTGACCTTGCTACTTCTAGATTCAGGAACAATTTTTGCTCCAGAAAATCCACTGAGGGCCCTACATTTTTTTTTAACTTTTGCACTCTGTTTGAAATCAAAACAGCCACATTTGGAGATCCTCCAGCAGGTGAAACTATTAATTTTGATACAACTGCTATTGTTACTGTTGTTGTTGTTTTTGCTCAGGGAGCACTGATTTGCAGAACTCCAAACTGCCAAAAAGAAAAAAAGGGGGGGGGGGAGCTCAAGATAAACAGCACTTTGCATGCCCCTGGTATAAATGAACTACTGTATATGCTCATGTATAAGTCTAGAAAATTTAGTCAAAAAATTGGTACCAAAAACAGTCAACTTATTCAAGGGTCAATGTAAGTACAGTCGCCTCTCCATTCTCGTGGACTTGGGATCCGCATCCCTCGCCTATCCATGGGCAGCGAACGAAGAGGGACAAAATGGGTTGTGTGCCTCCATTTAGGGCTAAGGGGCTTGAATATACGTGATTTTCCATTCTCAAAGCGGGGTCCGGAATGGATCCCCCATGAAAATGGAGGGTTGACTGTACTGTACTTTAACTTATTTTAAAAGGAACAATCCCCTGCTGAAAGGCAAGAGTGTGATCTGTCCTGGAAGACTGACACCCCCCCCCCCCGCCACTCTGCTCTCTTGTCCATCAAGTCTTTTAGGGTGAGTACAAATAGTTACGCCTACTGGAATTCTTAAAATTCCTTGGCATTTCCCCCCTTTGCTTCATCCTTTCAATTTTCTGTTACATGCATCTAGGTTTTACCCTTGATTTATTCATGGGACATATCAAAATCCATAATTTTGGCCCCAAACCTGCCCTTGACTTATAGATGATGTTGACTTATAGTTGAGTATATATATTATATAGGGAGCACTCACTTCTGTGCAGAACATATTGAGCGTTCTGTCCCAAATTCCTTTTCCATCCAGATTGGTGGGCACAAGGATTAAGCGTTCTTCTGCAGTGATGGCACTCATGATATGGAAGATCTACCAGCCCATTAAATGCCCAACTAAGACCATCCTTTCCCTCAAATCTCGTGGGTTTGCCTCTCCTCACTGGTGAAGGCAAAAGAGAAGACAAGCATCTCCTACTAGCTAGCTCCCTCTGAGAAAAATATTATCTAATTATCGTGGCACATTAGCAAGCGATCTCCGAAGAAAGAGAAGACCCTCCAGTAGCAGATATGGAGGTGTTATGGCATTGCTTATTTCCTTTCTTCTTTGCACTCCAGATCTTCTTTACTACTGCAATCGTTGCTGGCACTTACATTGTGATTATATATACCTTATTTTCCTGCATATAAGACTACTTTTTTACCTGCAAAAGAAAATATATATCGTACTTTCCGGCGTATAAGACGACCCCCCCCCACTTTACCCACAGTTTCAGAAGGGTTATATAAGGTAAACACAACAACGTTAAACCCACACATAGAGGGAAGGTATCAGTGCGTATGTGCTTTGGGTGACCATGGATCACATCTGCATTTGTAGGGGTTTGTGCCCCATTGTTTTCTAGGGTGGTTGCAAACAATACATTGCACCCCAAAGTGACCAAAGCATGGGAAGATCCACACATGGATTTTTTTTTTTAAGTGGAAATACTTGATAAGCAGGAAACGTGTATGATGCCTGTCTCAGGGCACTATCACACCACACTGTTATAGCGCTATTATTCCACTTTAATTGCCATGGCAACATTCTGTGGCATCCTGGGGCTTGGAGTTTAGTGATGCACAAGAGCTCTCTGGCTAGGAATTTGAAATGCCCTTCCCTAAATTGCAAATAAGAGCTAGTGTGCTGTAGTGGTTTGAATGTTGGACTATAACTCTGTATAGCAGGGATAATAATAATAATAATAATAGTAATAATAATAATAATTTATATCCCGCCCCTTTGAGATCAATCGGGGTGGCTAACAACAATAAAATATTACATAGTACAAACAAGTCAAATTGTCACTCGGCCATGGAAACCCACTGGGTGACCTTGGGCAAGTCACACTCTCTCAGCTTCAGAGGAAGGCAATGGCCAACCCCCTCTGAAGAAACTTGCCAAGAAAAAACCCATGACAGGGTCGCCTTAGGGTGACAATAAGTCGGCAATGACTTGAAGGCGCACTTGGTGCCATTTGGGTGGGATGCCAAATTATTAAGTGGAAGAATAGTGCATAACAATATCATGTGTCAGATCCCTGGGCTTGAAGATATCCCCTTGTGCTTCCTCCTGGTCCAGGATGACCAGATGCCCTCACTGCAAAGGACTGAGGTATCACAAAATGTAGGACATGTGAGAAAAATGCAGGACATTACAAAATAAAAGCCCCAAACACTCTCAGAAATATAAACCTTAGCTACTTAGTCCTTCTCAAAATGGAGGACCTTTTGGAAATTCTTCCTGGACAGAAGGCGGAAATGTAGGGCAGGTCCTGGAAAAGGAGGACCCTGGGTCACCCTCTTCTGGTCTCAGTTACAAAAGGTGCATCTACAATGTAGGCTGGGTGACCAGACGTCCTCTTTTTCCCCCCAGGACATGTCCTCTATTCCAGCCTTTTCTGTCCAGGAGGAATGCCAAAAGGTCCTCCATTTTGAGCAGGACTAAGAAGCATGGACTTACATTTATGTGAGAGTTTTTAGCTTTCATTTGGTACAATCTCCCTATATCCCCCCCCCTTGAATGTCCTACACTTTGTAGTGCCTTGTCCTCCTTTGAGATTAGGACACATCTGGTCATTCTTAACAATGTAGAAATAGTGAAGAAAAGTGACATAACCCCTTCCAAGTGCTGCAGCTCCATTCTGTGGAAACCTGGGATCTGTAGTTTCCACAAAGGTCCGTAGCCTTCCATGGCAAACTACAAACAGCGGGGAGGGGGGTGTTCCTGCAGGATGGAGCCAGGGCAGTTAAAGCGGTGTCAAACCGGGTTATTTCCAACGTCTACACTGCCCTGGTGTCCCCCCGCGAATTGCCCTCCTTACCTGCCCATATCCTGCCTCAGTTGCTCAGCCGCCATCTCCTTCAGCCTCCGCCGCTCCCAGCCTTTTCTCCCTCCTTCGTGGGTCCCCACAGGGCCCCCTTTCCCCCCACAGCGCGCCATGGAGCCAGAATCACCCCAAAAAAGGGCTGTCGGCAAGCCCTGGGGTGAAGCGAGCCACTGTTCGTGGTTGTGGCGGCCTTGCGATTGCCAGACGGTCCCTTAGCTGCGCCACTGTGGGATTCACGAAGCAGAGATCCGCCAACGCCGACCCTTCCTCCTCCACACGCTGCGGACAACGCCCCCTCTCGCTCCGCTCCATCAGGGACGGTCTGAAAATGATCGTACTAAGAGGAATACGAGCTATGCCGGAAGCCTCATACCCAGGAAGGGCCCACCTCTCCTTTCTTGTCATTGGACGCCTGGAAGCGTTGGACCAATCAGAGTCGGGGGAACCGCTGAGTGACTGCTTCATTTTGTTTACCATTCTTGCACTCACATGGAGGAAAGAGGCTGAAGGGACCTACTAAAACAAATGGCAGTACAGTGCTTGCCCCTAGGGAATCATATGGTTATACATGCCCATAGGGAATCATTGGAGAACCCTTGATTTGGCCTGATTTTGCATTGTATCTGCTCACTGCTTTTGCCACATCTTTTCTTAGAATGAAAGCCACCCCATTTCTTCTTGTCTTTTCATTCCCTGAGTAGAAAGAACATTGTGTGGTAGCCTCTTGTCCTGAGTACAGATTCCTCCTCAGGACTATCAGATGTGTTGGCACTCCCATGTCTTTAAGGGCATTCCATAGACTTTCATGGTCTATATGCAGTCAAAGGCTTTGCTATATAGTCTATAAAGTATATGCTGATTTTCTTTTGGAATTCCCTGGTGCACTCCATTACCTATTGTATGTTTGCAATGTGGTCCCTGGTGCCTCTTCCTTTCCTGAACCCTGGTTGGACCTCTGGGATCTCTCTTTCCATGTATGGTTGGAGTCTATGTTGCAGAATTTTTTGAGCATAATTTTTCTTGCGTGGGAGACCAGTGCTATGGTCCTATAGTTGCTGCGGTCTCTTGTGTCTCCCTTTTTGTGGATGGGGATGTGTATTGATCGCTTCCAATCTGTTGGCCATTGTTTTGTTTTCCATATCTGTTGACATATGTTGCTTAGGACTAGAGTTGACTCTCTCAATGTGGATTGCAGCAGTTCAATTGGAATATCATCTGTTCCTGGTGATTTGTTTTTCTCTATTTCTCTTATTGCAGTTTCCACCTCACTTTTTAGAATTTGGGGTTCATCTTCATATGGCTCTTCATTCCATGTGTCATGATTCCCATAGAGAATTATTAGAGAATACTTGCCCATAGCGAAACATTGGGAATTACTTGACCATAGAGAAACATTACCTGCCCAATGTTTCCCTATGGGCAAGTATTCTCCAATGTTTCCCTATGGGCCAATATTCCCCTATGTTTCCCTATGGGCAAGTATTCTGCAGTGGTTCACTTACTATGGGCAAGTATGATTTCTCTATGGGCAAGTATGGTTTACCTATGAACAAGTACTGTCATTTGTTTTAGTTCCTCCAGTGTGTCTTGTGGTGGCACTTCTTCAGGAGGAGAATAAATGGAATACGGGGGAACTTAGGGGGGTTGCAGACTGCCAGAAATAATGCAAATTGAGTCCACTTTAAGGATTAGGGTTAGTGCTAGGGAATCATGGGAATTGTGTTTTTTTTTCCCTGAGACATTGAGCCTTCTCTGTCAGAGAACTCTGGTGCCACAATAAAATACAGTTCCCATGATTCCCTAACCCTAACCCTAACTCTAACCCTAAAAGTGGACTCAATTTGCATTATTTCTGGCAGTCTGCAACCCCCCTTAGCCTCTTGGATAGTGCCTTTAAAGTTCAGACTAGAATCCTGAGCAGATTTACCACCAAATAACACTACTAGCACAAAAACATTAATTTAGTTTATAGATAATTATGAAGGATCTTTTATGAGGTGGTTGTCCAGAAAGAGCAATAAAAGAGGGCTTTAGCCTCTTGGGCACAGCCTTTAAAATTCGAACTAGAACCCTGAGTGTATTTACCACCAAAATGACATGGAAGCCACTACTGCAACATCATAATCATAAAAAAAAAACAAAAAACCTAAAGATTTTTTAATTAAGAATTTTTAGTTAGTTAGTTATTTAGTTTTCATTTACCGAATGTGTTTTATTTCAACAACCAAAAAAATTCTAACAGACTAACAATGCGCATAAGTTAAAATTTAATTAGCACTTAGTGATAACAAAGATCAAGTTGATTTACGTGAAAAAAGAACATTTACAATATCCTCATTCACATTGTTGATACCTTTTTATTAAGAATTTTAAAGTCCATTACAAATTACAGAATTAGAAGAAGGGAAACAAATGCAAGGGGGAAAAAGCAAAAGTGAATGAAAAGAATAAAAAAGAAAAGAAAAAGTCTTAGGTTTAAAATACATTGCAGAAATAACCCACTTTGAGACCACTTTAACTGCCCTGGCTCAATGCTAGGAAATCCTGGGAACTATAGTTTTGTGAGACATTTAGCCTTCTCTATCAGAGAGCTCTGGGGCCAAAATCAACTACAATTCCCAGGATTCCCCAACACTGAGCCAAAGCAGTTAAAGTGGCCTCAAAGTGGATTATTTCTTCAGTATGTTTTGGTCCAGAGTCATGTTGGTCCGGAAAATCAGGGGATCTTGTAGCATCTTTGTGACTAGGGGGTTATTTACACTGTGAAAATAATTCAGAATGAATCCAGGTTAAATCTACGTTGTTCACACTCATCATGAATGCACCCAATTAAGTTTGTGTTCTGCCAAAAAATGAACTTAGGGCCTTTGCAGACTGCTAGAAATAGTGCAAATTGACTCCACTTTAAGGGTTAGGGTTAGGGAATCATGGGAACTGTATTTTATTGTCCAATGCAAATTGATCCGAATAGACCTGGGATAAAAAGCTGCATGCCTTGAACATGTTCCAAATGAATTTGCATCATTGACTCCATCTTTATTTGACATGACAGAACTTGTAGGGATGTGCATTGATGCGGTTCCTTAGTGTGAATAACAAACCTGAAATGCACAAGTGAGATGATTTGCATCATCACACTAAAAACAACAACGCCTGAATGACTTCTAAGGCTGCATCTGCACTGCAGAAATAATCCAGTTTGAGACTGCTTTAGCTGCCGTGGCTCAGTGCTACAGAATTCTGGGAAATGTAGTTTGTTTTGGCACCAGAGCATTCCAACTGTGAAGGCTAAATATCTCACAAAACTACAATTTCCAGAATTCTGTAGCATTGAGCCATGGTAGTTAAAGCAGTCTCAAACTGGATTATTTCCACAGTGTGAGTGCAGGCTCACTGAAAGAAAGAAGCTTTCGTAGAGTTGAGCCTGCTTCCTCAGGGAACTAATCATAACTCTCTATGACACACTGAAGAATTACTGCAGTTTGACACTGCTTTGCCTGTCATGGCTCCATCCTCCTGGGATTTGTAGTTTGTTGTACCAGAGCTGTGTAACAGAATACTAAGTATCTCACAAAACTACAAATCTCAGATTTCTATAGCATTGAGCTGTGGCACTTAAAGCAGTGTCAAAGCGCATTAATTCTGCAGTGTAGATGCAGCTATATAGCTAAAAATTATAGCCATTGTCTTCTTTTAATAACCTATTTCCTCTAATAAAATCAAACATTTCCAATTCATTTTTTCTCTTTTTTTTTCTTTTTGCAAAAAGTCGATAAAAGGTTTCAGATCCATTTTTAAAAAAAAGTCACTGCGGCATCTGCACTGAAGAAATAATCCAGTTTGGTACCACTTTAACTTCCATGGCTGTATGCTATGGAATTCTGGGAATTGCACTTTGTTGTGGCACCAGAGTAGAGCTCCAGTTCCCAGATTTTGATAGTTAAAGTGGTGCCAAGCAGGATTATTTCTGCAGTGCGGATGCAGTCACAGACGACCATTCTCTAATCAGGTCAAACAATTGGTCCATTTCTACTAATTTTATCAGCTTCCTTGGCCATGCTCCATAGTGGATAATATTGAATTCTTCCATCCTTTGATTATTATTATTATTATTATTATTATTATTATTACTATTTATTTATATCCTACCTTTCTCCTGGCATAGGGACTCAAGGTGGCTAATAAATTTAAAACAGTCCAAGTTAAAACAATATAAAACATTAAAAATACAAAGTTTAAAAAACAATTAAACAATTTCAAAAGGTTAAAAACATTACACGATTAAAATTTAAAATTTTAAGAACTCTTTATATAACCTCATACAGCACCCATGTCGATTTGCTTTTCTCTGCCACCAAAAAGAAAGCAGGATGGAGTCATCCTGGCCTCTCTAGGGAGGATGTTCCAGAGTTTGGGAGCAGCCACTGAGAAGGCCCTTTCTCAAACATGCCTGAGAGGATAGTGGGACAGAAAGAAGAACCTCTCCCAATGACCTCAATACTTTGGGGGGGAGCCTCATACAGGGAGATAGCCTGGACCCAAGCCGTATAGGGCTCTATAGGTCAAAACCAGCACTTTGAATTGTTCCCAGAAATGGACTGGCAGCCAATGGAGCCGTTGCAACAAGGGAATTGTATGTTGTCTGTAGCCAGCTCCAGTTAACACAGCCTGACTGCAGCTCTTTGGACCAGCTGAAGTTTCTGAGCACTTGTCAAAGGCAGCCTCACGTAGAGTGCATTACAGTAATCCAAATAGGATGTAACCAAGGCGTTACCACCGTAGCCAGATCTGACTTCTCCAGGAATGGGTGCACTAGTTTTAATTGTGCAAAAGCACTCCTGGGCACCGCTGATACTTGGGCTTCCAGCACTGAATCCAGGAGCATCCCCAAATTGCGAACCTGTGTTTTCAGGGGAGTGTAACTCCCAAAACTATCGCATTAGGTTATAAACCGGCTTACCTGAGCCGGCTTAAAATTAGAAGCGGGCGGCATCCTGGTAGTATCAGATGCATTTAGTCACTGAAATCGCCACCCGGGTGTAGCCCGGCTCCATTGCCACTCCAAGGGGCGCTCCTCACACTTCTTTTCGAAGTTGGGAGTTTTCCGACTTGAAAAAATGGCTGCCAGAGCACCCCTCTAAGTGGTGATGAAGCCAGGCTGTACCCGGGCAGTGATTTCGGTGGCTAAATGCATCTGATACTATCAGGATGTCACCTGCTTCTAATTTTAAGCCGGCTCAGGTAAGCCGGTATATAACCTAATGCAATAATCTTATCTATCTAACACAGGCTGAATCTCTATTCCCTAGTCCAGGTGTCCCCAACTACGGCCCACGGGCCAGACTCGGCCCGTAGAGGCCTTCTTACCGCCCGCCGCCGGTCCTGCCGCCGCTGCTGCTTGCACACACCGCCGGACACCATTTTGGAAGACAAAATGGCACTGGACGCATGCGCACAACTCCAGGCGCCATTTTGGAACACAAAATGGCACCCGAGTCACGCGCGCCTCCGCCCCCCCCCCAAAGATCTGGGGGCCAGCGAACCGGCCCCCAGATCAAAAAGTGTGGGGACCCTTGCCCTAGTCCAACAGATTGTGAATGTATTGTTTATATACCCAGAGGTGCAAATAGGCTAAAGCAATGTTAATGCTGGCCTGGCAGTGGTATGTTTATTGGATGCAGTTTTGTGAATGGCTTTAATCTAGCTGTCAAACAGAACTCTTCCAGAAACCTAAACTCTGTGGCTGCATGGCATGGATCAGTTAGGCACATGTTCTTGGTTTTTATTACTTGATGTAAATATCAAATGTGCCAGAACCTGAGTGTAGAATACAACAGGACTGGCCATAGAATGGCATCTCCTTGCCTGTTTGTGCCCATCCGTGCTGGGCTAGAGATTGTTACTTTAATTGCTAAACTGCAATAATGTAGTGCAAGGGAGAATGTACTTTATGAATATGTATGACCAGTTGGTGTTGTGATTTGTGATAAAGAATATGTAGGCAACCAGGAAGAATAAATAAATCTGTATCCCAGGTTACAAGAAACCCCTCAGAACCCCCTTTTCAGATATTTCAGCAAAGGGATTTTGTCATTTTTCTTAGGTTGTGCAGTCCCCGAAGAAAGCAAGAAACGTGTTGTTTTGACGTGTAGAAAATGAAAATGGGAGCAACAGTCCTTTAAGCATTCCTGCGCCATTTTTCTGAACAAAGTCCTGAGCTGGTAATATAAACCATTTTAACCCCTTTTTTTTTCTTTAAATATAGTTTGTTGTTGTTGTGTGCCTTTAAGTCATTTAGAATTCATGGCAACCCGAAAGCAAATCATGGTGTTTTCTTGCCAAGTTTCTTCAGAGGGGGTTTGCCATTGCTATCCTCTGAGGCTGAGAGAGTATGGCATGCCCAAGGTCAGTAAAATCTATTTTCTGTGACATTTACCCCTAAGTCTGTACAAGACTGCAGTCTGAGACTCTTAAGAATATGACAAATACTGCAAATAATACATTTCCCACCTCTTTGAGAGTTAAATTCATATTTACTGCAGTCAAGAAAACAAGAACTAGCATTCGCCATAAATTAAATGCCCCATATGCAGAAGTTCTGTAATAGATGGTAATAGATGGTAAACCAAATGGAAAGATATTGAGGCCCATTGGCACTGTCCTGCTTGATTTACATTTATTGACATAAAAAAACCTGTTCTGCCCCAAACATTATGTACTGTATTATTCATTTTCACCTTGGTGATGGAAGTAGCTAAGGTGTGAGAAGGCATCTACCATTGTCCATTCACAAGTTCCTGTGCAAGATGTAGAAATATTCATAAGCTGAAGATTTCTTCCTGACCCCCTTCCTGGCAATTCTTGGTGCTCTTGTCCTCCATGAAGTAATGATAGGTATGGTATTGTCTCCTCAGACCTTTAGCAATAAGTGCCAAATAAGTGTTGAATTTTTACATGGAAAACATTATTTTGATGTTTGTTTCATATCAAATTCATGTCAACTTTCCATAAATGTCCCCAAGTATTTCATTATGAATAAGGATAGCAGACCTGTACTAAATATGTTTATGTGGAAAATCTAACAGTCCCAGCTACAGCAGATTTATTAAAATCAATGGGACTTGCTAGTCACAACTCATAAATCCCATGGTTTTTAATGGGTTTACTCTAGTTGGGTCTGAGATTTGATTTAGTCCTTGTTTTCTTGGAAATCTGGCCTACATTTTTAATTAGTAGTCCAATAATATCTTGCCATTCATTTGTAAAAAACAAGAAACAAAATGGTAGCCATCACTTTGGAAAGGTGAATGCAGCTACCATGGCGCATTCTTTATTATTATTTATAATAATATCTATTACTTGTGGCTGTGATTTTATAAAGGAGTAAGCTAATTCTACGATATTTCTACCATAAATAAATAATTTTCACTATAAAGATAGATACAGGGCACCACACCAGTTGCAGTTTATTAGAACAAGGCAAACACTAGGATACACAGTCATGACCAGAGTTCATAATACTCTATTTTAGCTTGTGAAACACTGTGAGTATACATCCTAGATATTTTTCCCCTATTTATACTACCACACAAGCAACTATCAACTTATTACAATTATTTCTGATTTGTTATTTTATGTTTTCAAATGTGCCCAGATACATTTTGTTTTGTTTAGATCTGTACAGTAATATGTAGACCAAAATATCTGTTAACATCTTTAATGGTAAAAATATAGTAAAAAAAATTCCAACCAGTAGAATGAAAATTGTCATCATACAATCATACAGTAACATCTTTTACTTCTGGTGCCCCTGCACTAATTCATCATTATAAATTTGTAAAAGGCACCACACATTAGAATCTTAAAGCAAGTGCGTAACCAAAACAAAGCAACTGTCTATGAATTCCTTATTGTACAAGCACAAACATTTTAAGGCAAGTGTTTCATGTGCAAAATACAGAATACAAGTAAAACCAACATTACTGTTACGTAGTCTTACACCACCTTCTTGCAATAACATTGGAATCAATACATACAGTACATTGAAAACATTTTCTCTAGAAGAGCTCAGCCTAAGGTTTGCTGCAGATTTGTCCTGATCACAATTAACCTTGAGCTTTTAACATTTAGATTGTGCTGGCAATAAATGTTACTCTCTTTTTCTTGACTCTTCTTTTAGAAAAGTCCATATCAACTTGTTCACGATGTCAGGCTGATCCTGTTGGAGCCAGTGGCTGGCTTCAGACAGAATAGTCAGTCTAAAATGATTTTTAACATACATCCTTGTGATTTCTGCCATCTCAACGTCCATAAAGGGATCCCTTTCTCCCCAGAGTAGCAAAGTAGGCATGGTGACCTCATGGTGCTGCAGAGGCAGGCAACTTTAAAAACAAAATATTTATCTTATTATTTCAGAAATTATGACCATTGGATTATTTGCATTTCATAGGTTAACACCCCAAGTGAGCAAGGGATACCAGGCAGAGACCCAAGCTTCCACCTGTAACCAATCTGGATTCCAATGCATATTCATATGTACTTCACAGTGTTCAACCAGGACATGTTGAACTAGCTAGGATCCATCTTCCACTCCAGATAGAGATGGGAATCCATCACCGGGGTCCCTGGTTGATGCATGTAACTAGTGCAGGATCAGGCTTACAGAATTTCACAGTTCCCTCTGTTTATTATATGATGTGATTATTATTTTTAGTATCAACGTGCAAAAGGTTTAATTGAGAATTTACATCACAATCATACATGTTTATTCAGACTTATGTGCAATATGGTTCAATCCTTGGTTCAATAGAATTCCAGGTCTTGTATGGTTTCCATTTATGATAACTCTTGCCATCAATTGAAGACACTGTCCTAAATTCAGGTGCTAGTTCCAACTAGAGTTGACCAGTTGAATCAGGGAAGCTTATATGAGTGTTGACTTAACAGGTTCCCACTGATTCTAGTTAGGACTAGCAAATGGAATTAAGCCATTGGCTTGGATTCTAAGGCAGTGGCATACCTAACTTTGTGTTATCTGGTGTGGAGGCGGGCCCCCAAAGCAGAAGGGGCAGGGCTTCTGGGAGATGCCAGAGTTGGCCTTGATGAGTATGCGCATGAGCGTATGCCTCCAATCCTCCTCCCTGCAACTTGGCTTTCCTCAGGGGCCTGAGACCTGTCCCCTGAGGTCTGGAGACCTCCCCAAGGTCTGTGGAAATGGCGGAGCAGCCAGGAAAAGAGATGCTCACTGCCCACCTGGGCCAGAGGCCCCTCTCCCAAGGCCCAGAGAGCCCCCAAGGCCTGCAGAAATGGCCATGCAGCCAGGGGAAATGGCCACATGCCCAAGGAAACAGCTGCCCACACGGACAGAGGACCCCCCCCCCCCAAAGCCTGGAGCGGCACCTGCACAGGCCCAAGGTGTGGCTGCGGGGGGTAGGGGCTGACTGGATGTCATCCCCCTTCTGGGGTACCACCCAGTGCAGCCCGTGCCCCCAGTAACACTTCTATTCTAAGGTTAGGTAATGTAAGGACATTCATAAGAGGAAAACAATGACTAGGACATGGCAGGCTGGAAGAAGCAGGTAGGCACAGGAAACATCCATTCCACAAACTTCTTTAAGTTATTTTAAGATTCAAATCTGGTTTTAGGAGAGTCCTCCCTCACTTGCACAGAGCCCCCTCTCCAGATGCCATCCCATACTGTTAATAACTTTCCATAGAAGCTTTTGGCAGTACCAATGTGGGAAGAAACTGAAAAGTTCCAGCAGCTTTCATATACCTTAATGCAATACGAATGTACCTGGAAATAAACTTCGTTTGACACAGGCTGGAGTGGGGTGGAGCACTTATTTAGGAGTAAAAATGCATAGGGTTACTCTGTAAATTAATATTTAGGTAGTGCATATCTGTAAATCCCATTGAAGTCAGTGACTTTTTTCTTAAGTGTCTTTAAGTCACATAGGTACCTGGAATGAAGTAGCAGTAACTCCAGCAGAGCTTATTTCTGAATATGTATGCTGAATATAATTACAATAATATAATATTTATCATTTTTTTAAAAAAAATTCTTTAAATCCCAGAATAAGAAACTATGGGTTCAGCTGTGTGACTCCGAACAGAGACGGGAATCATTAGCCTGGCCCAAGAACATTATACTTACCTGAAAAGATTTCTGTAGTGATTTATAGGACCAGTTAATGCTCCTGGTTGGGAAAATACATACAGATAAGCTTCCATGTCTTCTGCTGTTAGCCTACAGCCTTTCTTTCCAATTCCACTGGACTGGCTGGTAAAAAGGTTTTTCAAAGTCTGCATATATATAAAAAAAGGAAGTTAGGAACAAGTATTGAAAGCTGCCCAGAATTACTAAACAGGTGTCAGTCAAAAATGGTATTATTTTGTTTAATAACATTTTATTTTAGTTAAGCTTTCTTTGGCTTCCAACATATAGAAAAGTTATTTTTTGGCACACTTCAGTGCCTTACACTTGAAATTTTTGGTTGGTATGTCAAAAATCCTGAAGTGAATTCACATGATGCAGTTATAGCAGTTTGATAATCACATTAACTGTCTTGTCTCCATGCTATAGAATTCTGCAGTTTGAAGTTATGTAAGGTATTTAGAATTTTCTGCCAGAGAAAGTTTTAATGTAATGATTCTCAAACTGTGATCCTCCAGATGCTTGACATTTCAAGTCCCTAGGATTCCTAACCATATGGCTTAAACCTCTTGGAGCTGAAGTTCAAAACATCTGAAGGAAAAAAAGATGGAGACTCACTGCTTTAGTGTTCTGCCCTGAATCATAACATTAAACCTCTCCAAGATATAATTCTAAGTTCATCCCCAGACTATAAATCCCTCGATTCCATAGGATAGACATACAGCAGTTTAAATTACACCAGACTGCTATAGTTGTGCAGTGTGAACAAAACAGGACAGGTACTGTTCCTGTAGCAATGGCAAGGTCAAAAACATCATCCATGTTCTTATTAAGTGCAGTTTTGTCAAGGAGTTAAACAAATTTTAGGCAATCCTATCATTAGATCTTTCCTAGATGATTTTCAGAGTATACTGAATAGTTCAGTGGCTGATATGAACAATATGATCCCTGGGCAAATATCCTGGTTGCTTTAGAAAGATGTAATGCTCAGCTCTTCTATGATTAGTACATGATTTTCTCTAAAACTGTTAATATTACTATTACATGAGACTTGCACTTTTATTGTTCTTGTGATCAGTTGACCATATCAAACACTAATATATCTGTCACCTCTTCAAGCTGAGCAATAACTACTAGCTTTTATATTATTTTCCCATTTTGTTTTAATGGATCAGCAGTTTGCTAGCATTCCTTCCATGTTTCATCTCTAGCCTTGAATGCTGATATGAATGAAATTCAAAAATGCACCACACGTACACCCAGGGGAGAAGTATTGGCAGGGCCAGCAGAATCCTGAAATTTACATAAATCTATAAAAAGAACTGAAACCCAAAGGATTTAAAGATACACAAACTGACAGGAATAGCACTAGATGCCCATTGCCTTGCAGAGCTATGAAACGGATCCCATTTGTTCAGCCAGGAGGGAGGAATGCATTTTATTTAAGTGTCCAGCACTGGGGTGTCTATCAAGCAAGACCCTAGTGATTGCTTTCTAGAAGGGAACAATTGTTGTCCCATCCCACTACCCCGAAAAGGAAAGTTTGGCTGCATCTAGATTCCTCCTCCTCCTCCTGCTTTTAGTAAGTCTATTCTTCCTTGATGACAACCTCAGAAAAAGCCACCCTTTGCAGCTCCCAGTGCCCAACAGAATGCCTTACAGAGGCATGCAAGGAAGCTCCCTCACTGAGACCAGAGGTTGCCTGAGACCAGAAGTTGTGTATCTCTTAAAGCTTCTAGAAAGCCATCCCTCCCAGGGTATGTAACCCACACCTGAAAGGGATGTCCTTTGTTCTAGTCTTGGGAAAGGGAACCATCAGTGCCTTCCCAAGAACTGGAAGGCCCAACCAAAACTAAGAGAACATCTGTGCTTGCGGCTCTATCAGTTTTAGTTACAGAGACATGGATACTCTCCTGGCTTATATTTTCTGTTTTTGCACCCTTTTCTATTTTGTCATCAATAGGCAGGAAGATCTTACTTCATTTTATGTTTTGAATCTAAATTGAGCAGGATCTGAGTGGAGCATGCCTTCCAGATCAGTACAGGGAGTTGTAGTCTAGCACATCCGGAGAAGGTCAGGTTTGGGGAGCTTGCTTTACAAGCACACTCCATATACAAAAGATGACAAACAAACAAAGCTGCTTGAGTAGGGGTGGCCTGTGAAGAGCTCCAGAGCCATCCATTTGTGGCACAAATAAAATAAAATTCACCTGATTTTTTTAAAAGGAAAAAAAATCCAGTGGGTATAACTGTTAGCTAAAACAAATTGTTTCCTCATGCTTTGTTTTACCCCTCAGAGCCATTTTTGTAAAAAAAAGTAGCAGGTTCAGGGTAAGTGTGTGAAAAATGGTCACTAAGTCTATTAGGCAAATAAAATAAATATTAAAGTGATTTAGAATGCAGTAAGTTATTTAAAAGCTCAACCACTGTCATTAAGAAGAATAAAAAGAAAAAGAAAAAGCATCCCACATTGACAAAAATACAAGGCTCCAACTCAAACCTTTATTTTACCTTTTCACTTCAATATCTCCTAGGGACATCATTCAAGACAATGCAATATTTTGTTGTGTTTCCCCCTCTCATTTCAGCATTTAGGCATGGGTGTCATTGCTTATACAGCAATGCCAAAATGTCATCACTGATGGTGCATAAAAAGGGCATACTGGCAGTCTTGGGGGAATCTCAGATAGACTCTGCTGTCTGCCAAATCTTTATGGGGGAAATTTTGAGGATGAGGGACTCCAAATATAGGACAATATGTGTTTTCAGTGACCATGGAATGCTGACAAAATGTTGGGTGAAGGGAGCAGGTAGGAGAGAAAATCTTAGCCCTGTGTGTAAAGTTCTGTGAAATTGTCTAATAATCTGATCCTGAGTTTGTACCCAAATAAAGTATAAGTGATTAGGCTACACCTAATAAGGCATCCAGGCAGCAAGAGACTATGTCATGTATGCAGTTTAATACAAGTGAAATGATATGTTTGCATACGTGTCATTTCTACATGATAAGTTTCTTCCTTAATGATTCAGACAAGTTCTCTTTCTAAAACATACTCACCTTAAAATCATTTATTGTAAACATAAGTTCTGGAAACCATGGCATTTGAAAGAAGTAATAGTAGGCAGATTTAATCATTTGTGATGGATGTTGCAGAATGTATTCTTGAAAAGAAAAGCACATCTATGAATTAATATGAAAAGCTGACAGTTTCAAATTATGATCAACTCTAATACTCTTTTATAACTAGGATTTACTAACGTTACAGTACAACCCCAGAACCAAGTCTCACCATACTCAGTCTTATTTCTTGTGAATCTGAACTGGGTCATAAATATATTTGTAATCTTAAAGAAGAAAGAGGGGAAAGAGCCTATCTTTGTGGCAAATGGTTTGTTTTGATCCAGCTAACTCAGCTGTTCTACAGGACTATTGTTTAGGAATTTACTGTGCAAACAAAAGTGACCAGAATATAGGCAGTGAGGGCAGGGGATAGATACCAATCCTTAAACTGGATGTCTCCTGCTCAAAACAGGGCTGCTTATTCCATCTTCATCCTGCTACTAGCTCAAGTACTCTGCTCTTTAATTCACAGGGACATTCTTTACCACAGCGTAACCTAGATAAACATGAGAGCTGCATTAGGTGGGAAAGAAATGGCCAAGCCAATGGTTCTCAAAGTGTGGGGCTAGAGCGCCCCCCCCCAGGGGGCACAAGAGAGTTGCTCAGGGGGGCTGCAAGATTTGGAGTCTCTGCCTCCTCCTCTGTTTCCCAAACATTTTCAGTCCTGAACATCTCTCTTGAGGAAGGAGGAGGAGGAGGAAAGCGGAGAAGTTCTCTGGATCATGGCCTCTGGTGGAGCCCATCCCAAGCCACCATTTCGTTTTTCACCATCTGTTCCAACTCTGGCTTGAGGAGATCTTATTATAAGGCTTTATAAGGCTTATTCAGATGAGGTTTGCCACTGCCTTCCTCTAAGACTGAGAGAGAGTTACTTGCCCATGGTCACTCAGTGTATTACCTGGCTGAGCAGATTTGGTCCCAAGAGTCCTAGTCCAACACTATACCATGCCAGCTTTCTTTTTGAACCCCATGATAGGTTTGCCTTAGTGTCGCCATAAGCCCCTCATTATTTTGGTCATGTTCTACTTACTCCCCTGAATGTCTTTCATTCAGAGCATCACTTAAGAGAATGGAGGACATTCAGGGGAGCTTTGGGCTTTGGTTTGGAAATGTCCTCCATTTTGAGCAGGACTAAGAGGCATGTATTGACATTCCTAGCAGTGTTTTGGGCTTTGATTTGGGGAATCAAATTCCCTGTTCTCCTTCCTTCCTTCCCCCTTCTCCCTCCTTCCTTGCATCACCAATGATGCGGAGATGTGCATCATATGATTGACATTTTTTTAAAAAAAGACTGGGATGGAGCATCTAGTGGGAACAACAATTGTGTCAAAAAAGACACGAATGCATGGAATAATGAAATAATTTGCTTCCATAGTGGAAACTACGCATCAGCCTGAATCAAATCAGTGACCTAGTGTCAATGCAATTCACAAACCAATTTAAATGCAAGTGGGAATGAGCCCTAAATGAACTCCTTTGAGATGTGCTGGGGAATAGTGCTGAAGATACTGTGGATGGCCAAGATGACAACAAATGGGTTACAGAACAGATCACACTAGAATTCTCCTGGGAAGCCAAGATGATTAAACTGAGGTTCTCATACTTTGGCCACATCATGAGTATGCATGACTCACTCAAAAAGACAATAATGCTAGGAAAGAGAGAAGACAGTAAAAAGACGGAAGACCACACACCAGATGGCTAGACTGGCTAGGGAGTCTAGGGAGGTCACAGGCATTAATCTACAAGTTTTAAGCAGAGCAGTGGATGGGGGGCTTGGAGATGTCTCATCCACAGGGTTGTAATGAGTCAAGGCCTATTCAAGGGCAGTTAACAACAACAAGCTGGATGAGAGTTCTGTGGATACCATGGACTGCAAGAAAGAAAAGTAAATGGGCCCTAGAGCAAAACAGGCCTGAAATCTCCCTAGGGGCCAAGATGGCATACTTTGGCCATATCATGGGAAGACATGATTCACTAGAAAAGATTATAATGCCTGGTAAGGTGGAAGGAAGGATGAAGACTGCATTTCATATGGGTAGACTCAAGGAAGCCATAGCCCTGAGTTTGCAAGACCTGAATAGGACTGCTAATGTCAGACTGACTTGGAGATCTTTCATTAATAGGGTTTTCATAAGTTGAAGTCAACCTGATGGCAGATCACAACAACAACGACATTTGGAGACCCAGCTGGGAACCACTTTTCTAAAAGAAAGTAAGAGCAAGCATTTATAACTTGGGGACTGGTGATTTGAGAGAGAAATGGGTTGTGTCCCTGCCCTCCCATGTCTCTCAAGATCACTAAGAATTCCTGCTGACATTTCCTATGGATGGACAGAGTAGGAGAAATAGGAAGGAAATACAACCATGATAAACAACAAGATCCCAAGAACAGTGGGAGCCAATATTTCTGATGTTTGTTATAGGCCTAGTAACATATGTGAGCAAATATGTTAGGTGCAAGCAAACTCACACTAGGTTCCTGGGACAGGGAACAATGCCTAAATAGACTGTCAGTGCATTCATGCAATTAATTAATATACCTACATGACATGCTGCCATGTCTGGTCATAGATATACAAATCAGACAGCTGAAAAAGTAATGAGCTTAAACAAAGGGAATTTAGAGAAGCTAAAGGACACCAAACTATTTGTGAAAGGAAAGCCTTTGTGGATTTTCCAAATCATTCAAAGGGTCATGGTTTGAGGTTTGGCATGTGTACAAGTTTGGACTGGGCCTACAGAAATGAAGTCTGACACATTTCATTCTGTCATTTCTTTTTGAGCTCCTTTGAACTATCATTATTCCTCCTTTAGCTTGGCACCAACATTACAGAGTATAGGGCAGGGACTGACAACTTTAGCTCTCTAGGAGGTTTTTTTTAAAACTACAGTTCCCAACATCTCCAGCTGGCATAGCCACTAACAGAGGATGATGGGAGCTGCAGTCCAAAGACATCCAGAGGACCACAGTTGCAGTGGTTAGGATGTTGGACTAGAACTGGAAGGGCTCAGGTTTAAATCCTTATTGTGCCATGAATCTTAGTGACTGACCTTGCACCAGTCACTTTTAGTTAACTTAACATACATCACAGGGCTATTGTGAGGATGAAATGGGAGAAATCGAAAAAAATGAACTATGTACATAATAGCAATAGCAATAGCAAGTACATTTCTATACTGCTTATCAGTGCACTTAAGCACTCCCTAAGTGATTTACAATGTGTAAGCAAATTGCCCCCAACAAGCTGGGTACTCATTTTAGCGAACTACAGAAGGATACAAGGCTGAGTGGACCTTGGAGCTGTGGCTGGGATCGAACTCACAACTTTGTTGCTTGCAGTACAGGCATTTAACCACTGTGTCACCAGGGCTCCTTTTGACCTCCGGGAGGGTGAGGGGAGGAAATATATAAATCTAAATAATCATAATACTTTCTTCAAATTCTCATTATTGGTTTCTTAAACTGCTGTTGCATATCTTCTACTAAACATGGAAATGCTACAAAGATATGGACAGTTGGATCCCATCCTGTATACTCACCTGTGAAAACGGAGGGGTGCGGAAAATTAATAACAATCAGCTTTGTTACCATTTCTGGGTAACAAATAGCAGCTAACCAAGCAATCATTCCACCCCAGTCGTGACCAACCAGCACACACTTGCTGTATCCTGTTATTTAAAAATAGATTTTTGACAGTTGTTTACCAACAGTTGCCAGCAAATAAATTATCACATCAAAGGAAATGACAGTAGATGTTGCAGTATATTTGCTAGCAATATCTCAACATTACTTTTTCTCTCCTTGGCAAATGATTTACACCACCCCAGATAAGTGTTCACTTCTATTAATAAGCCTGTTTAAGAATCAGCTGACAACATAGCAACAGCAAAGTAAGAGGATGAAAGTAAATGGGCCTAGGCTGCTCCTTGTCCTTAATATCACTAAGTTAGTTTATTTATAATTCACCAGTATATGTGTGTAAATAGGTTTACAACAAGAGAGAGGAGAAATAAGAGTACAATAATGTAAACCCAATGCATATGTAACTAGAACAGGTGTAATCAAATCAGAAGAGTCACTGAAGGGAAAAAGGGAAGTATCTAGTGGATCAGGAACAAATAATTACTCAAGGAATAGTCTATCAAAACCAGGAACCATTAAGAAAAGTGGAAGGTCCCTAGGTAAGGTAAGGGCCTTAGTAAAAGGACAGCTGGAAATTAACATGTTAGTCATGTTCAAGCAACACAGCTGGTACAAATACCATTTTTAATTGTTTGTTCAAGAAGCTTGAAATACCTGCTTAAGGAGAGGCTCTAGATTCAGATGTATCAACCTAACAAACAAATAATAGGGCTACTCATATGCAAAGGGATCTTGCAGCACCTTTGTGACTGAGCAAAAGAAGTTGTAGCATTGTGCTACAATTTATTTTGCTCAGTTAGTCTCAAAGGTGGTACAAGATCCGTTTGCATACTGATATTCCAGACGAACAAGGCTAGCCTCTGAATTCTAGAGCTTACCTAGCCATTCCTGAGGCATCTGTTTACCATTAGTTCTGCTCTGTACCTTCAAAAATTGAATGATACCATAAGCACAATATGGGCACAAATACTCCAAAGCTCATTACAATGGTGGCTTCCATGTCAGCAGGGCCGTGAAACCACTCTGGATTTTGGGAGTTTTCATGGAGTTGTTCGAGGTGCTGAACCTATTTTAGGACAGAATGTTCAGCACCTTGGACAACTCCTTGGATGAAAACCTTGACTGGAGTCATCATTCTGCTGACACAGGAGCTGCCAGCTGTCACTGGGACATTGTCCAATTTGCATGTTGCTGGTTGAGAGGGATACTCTTTCTTGTGTGGGAATAGCCTTCTGCTTTCTCTCTCTCAATCACACACACAAGCACATTTGGGGGTGGGTTGCTCATAGATAATGCATACTCTTGTGCCTGAGCAATCATTTTAGATTTTTTTAAAAAGTTCACAAAACAGTACATGTGTAAATGAGAGGAAAGGTGCCACGGGAAGGAGTGATTAATGAATAATTATATTGCCCATGGAAATTACATTCATAATTGTAATGTTGGCTTGGGTGGTGATGGATGCAATTACATTTTCCCACTATGGTGGTGCTATTTTGGTTGTGATTTCTATGCAATAGATGTTTTTACCTGCAAATGCCCAGATTCCCTTCAGCAGATGCATTTCAAATATATTGTCGTGGCCCAAAATAAATTATATTGGATTCATATTTCACCCTTCATGGATAGAAGGGCTCTTTTGTGGGATGCCCAAAGATCACTCCCCCCAAGAAAGGGTGTCTGTGTTTTATTAATTTTTGCTGATTCCTCCTTCATCTTTACATCCACTGTGTCACAGCAGATTTTGGGGAAGGATGATGGGTTGGGGCTGCAAGAAGGAGAGGGCAATGAATGAAAACCATTTCTCCTTTTTTGTCCAAAGGGTCAGCCAGTTCTCAAAGATTTTACTCTGTATAACCTTGGATCATAACCAGTTTCAAAAGTAAGCTTCAGTTTAATTCTTCACCTGGGAGCACAACATCTACTGACACATTCATTCCGAATAACGTATGAAATTTTTTAAATGGGTGAAGAAACACAAGCCAAGGAAATTTGCCTGAATTAGACTGAAAGTGAGGAAAATGGCACATGCTGTATACACAGACGCACACACGAACAAACACCTTGAAAAGGGCTTTGTTCAAGCAAATATGTTATCATCTAGCTATTTCCCTTTGAAGAATTGTTATAAACTGGGCAGCAAGGGTGCTATTAACACACCAAGAGATTCCAAGATATCCTTTATATCTGTAATCAGGCAATCAAGCTTGTAATTCTCGCTGTGAGAAGGAGCATCTGTTTCTCCATAACCTCTCAAATCCAAGGCCACAACTCGGTATTCACTCTTGAATTCCCGCATTTGATGACGCCAGGAGTACCTAGCAAAGAAGAATAGAGTTTAACTGCATAGTATTTTAGATTTATATTCTGTTTTCCTACCACTGAAATCAGCCACTCATACTGGAAACACAAAACTAAAGACAACAGAAGCATAATATTAACAAACATAAAGTGAACACATTTTAGAGGAGATATTCAAGGTGATGAATTTTGTCTCCAAAGCAGCTCCTTTAAAGTTTGGACTAAAATCCAAAGATTCACAGCCCCAATGGCATGAAAACCACTAGTCACCACCAGTACATAAAACAGGTATAAGGAAAACTACAGTTCAGTTCTTTTTTTAAAAAAATTGTTTCCTTAAAAATAACATGCCACTCCTTCCTAATGATTTCAAACTTAAGATTACCACAAAGTAGGGAAAAGTAATAAAAAAAATTAAAGCATTCATTGTAACAAGAAAAGGCATTGCTCAAATCCCTTTTTGTTACAGATTGTGGAAGTCCACCCTTTATTAGGGTGATGGGTGGTTAATAGTCCTGATGCATAACTGATGTTTTATTAACAGAAGGTAATAAAAGGAGACCTTCTGATACATGAAAGTCTCTCTCCACCTTTTGGTATATAAATACTCCTAACTCATAAATACCTATAACTGGAGTTTGGGAAGGTGGCAGTATCTACTTCAAGAGGACACAGAGAAACAGTTTGGGAGCCAACTAGGCAAAACTGAATTTGGAGACAGAACAAAGAGCTGCAGGTTGGCTGGAGCTTCCTCTGGGACTAGGAAGCAGGACTAGCAGATTTGGTTCAAATATAATCTGTATTCATATATGGAAACAGAACAGATAATGTAAGACTCCAGTTCTTTATCATTTGAAGGATAATACTGGCTTCATTTTTGTAGACAGTGGGGACTCTGCAGTGTGGTACTGATGTTCCTCTTTGCTGTGCTGAGGTTTTTTATCCTTTCTGTGGAATCAATTAAAATATAATTTGTGTAATCTATTAAAATGGAATTATTGCTTTTGAAGAGGAACATTTCTGAGCAATTGTTTCTCTATCCCTAAACTATTCCCATGAAATCTGTGTGAGTAAACAGAGGAACATAGCTAAGCACAACTTAAGGTATCTCTCCTAATGGTTTACAGTGGTCCTGGGCCTCTTTAAACAAGGTACTGAATTGACTGGAGCAACATAAAGAGAAAGCTTTCTTCCTTATCTTTTTTAAAAAAAAAAATAACAGCAGATATGCAAAGAACTATCTGGGCCAGAAAAATTGGGCCTCAGGAATAATCTAATTGACAATGTTCAGTTCTTTTTCAGAGAGAGGACAGTATACAATGTTCACTCTGTAATAGAAGAAGATATAAAATGTGTAACAGATATTTTGCTATTTCATCTCTGTTTTGTATTTTTAAATATGTCCTTATTCAGTCAATCTCTCTTGGTTTGTAACAATGAAGATTAACAGCTGTCATTAAATTGGTACAATTTCCACCAGCTTTATATTGAACAGCTAGAAATGTATTATATAATAGGTTGAAACAAGCTAAAGAAATCTGATTTAGAATATTATTCACATAAATACATTATCTATCTATCTGTTTATCTATCTAGTATTTAAAACATTTATGACCTGTCCTACAGCCAAGGAGGTATCTGGAGTGGCTTGCAAACAAATTAAAGAAAGCAAGATGGTTCCTGCCCTTAGGCTTAACATAAGGACGGGGAGGGAAAGGGAAAACTAGAAAACTCATTTTTAAAAGGCAGCTGTGTTGGTCCATAAGAACACACACACACACACACACACACACTCCAACACATTTGGCATCACTTTTATTGCTGGGGTGAGAATCATGCAGCCTTCTAGAAGTTGGATTGCAACTCCCATCTACCTGACCATTGGCTATGCTTGGGAGTAGCAATTTCAACATGGAAAGCCACAGAATATCCAGTTCTTGGATTTAGGATCAGTTCTGAATGTTGTAAGGTTTTTATAATAACCAGTTGCAATGCAGCTATAAAGGGTGTGATGCAGCTGGATGTTGCTGGTCTTCTTATCATGACCTGGGCGGCGCACAATCAGGTTAAAGATGTCTTTCTCAACTGAGTGAATGGATTGCTCTTGCTTGTTTTATTTCTCTTTTCTACAGCTAATAAAATACAAGGTAATAAATAAATATTTGATGGAATGGTTGCTGGATGACAGTTAGGGGAGAGGCCATAATCTATTATGACTGGGTAATCATGGGAAACATTTAAAAGATCCTAGAAGGTGCTAAATAAAGTATGTGGTATAAACATTATCATAGTGAAAGGTAATAACACTTTATACCAGTGATGGCAAACATTTTAGAGACTGGGTGTCCAAAGTTAGAAGCTTATCGCATTCACAATTAAAACGTCTTACCTGAGCTGGCTTAAAATTTAAAATGCATGGCATTCTGATCTTATCACAAGGATTTAGCCACTGAATTTGCTGCCTGGGTCCATCCTCGCTCTCAGGGGTGATCAGCACACCTTTTTTTAAAGCCGGGAATTTTCCAGCTTAAGGAAATGGCCACCGGAGCATCCCTGTGAGCGGGGCTGGATGCGGGCTGGACCCAGGCAGCAAATTCGGCAGCTAAATCCTTGTGATAAGATCAGGATGCCACCTGTTTTAAATTTTAAGCCAGCTCAGGTAAGACGTTTTAATTGTAAATGCGGCAAGCTCCTACAAGGTGTTTCGGCACCGGGTGTTACCCAGCGCCAGGGGGTGGGCCTCCCAAGGGTGGGACTTCCACCTTCTGGGAGTGGTACTTCTGCCTTCTGGGGAGGTGGGACCTCCATTTCCTTCCGCCCGGGCCCTCAGCTGCCTCTCTAGAGACAGCTGAAGGCCCAGGACTGCAGGAAAGAGGTGCAGGTGCATGCCTGTTCCTCCTCTTCCCCACCCTCTCATCTCCGTGTGCCCTCCAAAATGGCTTTGTGTGCCAGAGATGTCGCCAACATGGCTTTATACCATCTGTTCATTTGAACTTCTGTAACTCCCTTATACTATGTCCATTTGGCCCAGTCCTTCTAACACTGATGAGCAGTTGCTGCTGTCTGAGGTCAAATCAGTAGGGGTTTTTTTAACCAGGAGATGCCAACAATTGAACCTGAGCCCCTTTGCATGTAAAGCATGTGCTCAGTATCTTTAATCTTCACAGCATTTTTCTGAGACCTAACAATCTGGCAGAGAAAACGTGAACCAAAGTTCACTACAATCCAGCCTTTAGAGATGAAGCATCTACATGGATATACAGTGGGCCCTTGGTATCACTGGGGTTTGGTTCCAGGACACACGCACTCCCCTCCCCCCATAGATAACAAAATCCGTGGAAGCTCAAGTCCCATTAAATACAATGGTACAGCAAAATGGTGTCCCTTATATAAAATGGCAAAATCAAGGTTTGCTATTTAGAATTTATACTTTCCTTGAATATTTTCAAGATGTGGATGCTTGAACCCGTGGATTAAAAAAAATCCATGGATAAGGAGGGCCAACTGTAATCCATTTTTTAAAAAAGGTATCTTGATATGGCATTTTATTCTAGGCACACACATAATCCAGAGTCCTCACAGAGACTTGTCAGTTCCCACCCACAAAGAATGAACAAAGAACTTTCTTCAGGACACATGTTTGCAGCAAAACTGGTCTTAAACACTTCCTATCAGGTGAAAGATTCAAAATACTTTGTAAGATGGCTTGGGGAAAGCACAGCTTAATTGCCTTTCAGATTCCATTGTCAGTGAAGAGCCATGACAAGCTGAGGAGCACCACTTTGAATAATTTAAAACAAGTTTAAAAGATTTTGGGCTTCATTTTTTTAAAAAAAAGTTCACAAAAGGTCTTGCATGTCTCTTCTGTTTTACTTTTCTGTATACATCCTGTTTAATGTTCTTCTTAAAATATCTTAAACCCTGAAGTACCCTAGTTCTAAGTAAAGATTTTTATACTCTTCATGTGAGGTATCTGGTATTTATTCAAGGCCCGTTTCTTAGACTACAGTATTATTTATTTATTATACATCTCTCATTAGGAATCTCAGTGTGCATGTACAACTAGAGAAATAACGCAGTTTGACGTCACTTTATGTGCTGTAGCACCATTCTATGGAATCCTGGGATTTGTAATTTTACAAGGTCTTTGGCCTTCTCTGCTAAAGACTGCTGGTGCCTCACCAAACTACAAATCCCAGGGTTCTGTAGGATGGAGCCATGGCAATTAAAGTTGTATCAAACTGCATTATTTCTACAGTATAGATGCACCCTCTATCTCTTGTCCAAGTACAGACCAAGCTGAGGAAGGATTTGTTTTAACAACAAAAATGAAGATAATAGCCCCTCACTCAATTCTCTAGTGTAAGGGTGTGGAAATGTATGGCCATCCAGTGGTTTGTGGACTGCATGGCTATGCTGGCAAAGGCTAGTGGGAATGCAGTCCAAGAACATGGAGGGCCACATCCTCTACACCCCCTGTTGTCATATAATGTTATGTCATTTCTTCAATCAAGCAACAGAAAATGATACTCCAAACCCAACAGTGTAAGTTTGCAAATATTGTAAGTTTTGAGCACCTTTCAACCATAACACATTTCTCTCTAAAGGCATGACTGAGATCCAAGTCTGCTCTTCATATGACTCTGTGAACTCTTTATGCACATTCACAACATGCCGGCGAGCACCAAACACTTGAGGGAAATTTATTTATTTCTCACCTTTCTCCCAAGGTTGGGATGCAAGGTGGCTTACAACGTATTAAAACATTACAATAAAACACAGTAAGTTATACATTTTAAAATTGTATGTTAACTGAAAACATCAAAACACTTTTAAAAACACAACATTAAGAAACACACTAATAGTCCAGCACTTCCATTTAGGCACAGGTTGTTACTGAATGAATGAATGAATTCCTGTATAAAAAGATCTTTCCATGGATGGATCACAGGGTAGCCTAATCTTCCTGGGAAAGGTATTCCATTTTCTGAGAGTAGCCACCAAGAATGACCTCTCCCATGTTCCCATCAAATGTATGCCTGAAGGTGGAAGAATTGAGAAAAGAGCTTCTCTGCCAGATCTTAAAACCTGAGCAGTTTCATATGGGAGGAGGCAATCCTTCAGATAACCTGGACCTGAGCCATATAGGGTTTTATAGGTCATAGCCAGATTATGGCGATGGTGAAGCTATGTAAGGCTTTAAAGTCATCATCAAGGATCAGATTATGCCCTGAGAAAAGAGTTGCCCTACTGCTTACTGTAGCAAAAAGAAGAAAAATCCCTTCAGAAAATGTCTTTGCTTTCTCAAGGATAAGTAATTGCAGCAATTTTGAGACTATCCTACACCTTTATTTCTGGAACGCAACTTGTGGCCAATATTGACAACTTGCACAGTAGTAGCAACATCAACATATTTTTCACAGTGTCACATTATTGTTTTAATTTCCCATCAGATTTCAATTCATGTGTTATTCCAGTGGCAAAACTGTTGCTGGGAAGCCAAATTGAAGTAACACTATTGCAGGCTGGAATGTGCTTTAATAGCACAACCAAATAATTTCCAAATTGAGGTTGACTGAGGTGGTTACACTCAGCCCAATCCACAAAGGTAAAATGGGTGGTTAAGTACTCTGAAGAATGACACACATGGGGATTAACTCATCAGGGGAACTATGGGGGGTTGCAGACTGCCAGAAATAGTGTGAATTCAGTCCACTTTTAGGGTTAGGGTTAGTGCTAGGGAATCATGGGAACTGTTATTTTTCTGAGACATTGAGCCTTCTCTGTCAGACAACTCTGATGCCACAATAAAATACAGTTCCCATGGTTCTCTAACTCTAACCCTAACCCTAAAAGTGGACTGAATTCACACTATTTCTGGCAGTCTGCAACCCCCCTATGTCAACAAGATAATGCATGAACTGAGCCTAAAGAGATCTTCTCTAGCCTCACTATTGCTTATTTATTTGAAACATTCATATGCCATCCTTTATCATGTTTGGCTTTGGGGGCAATGCATAAGCAAAATTTATATCACAGCATAAAACAGAACACTCACGCAACAAAGAGAATATTTTATAACCATGTTAAAATATCAACATTTCAAAATGCCTGGCTAAGTAACATTTTTACTACCATCCAAAAGACTGCCGTGTAGGTACCAAGAGAGCCTCTTTATGGAGAGCATCCCACAATTGGGACATCACTGCAAAAACAAACCCTTTCCTCTGTTACGGATTAACATACCTTGACAAAGAGGGTAATTCAGGTGATAATCTTAATGTACTACCTGTTGTAAAGCATAGTACCTACACACTACCTAGCATCAATGCACTGAACTACCTTGGCAGGTCATATGGCGGTGGTCCCAAAAAATAGCTTGCAATACCTACAACTATTAGGTCATATAAACAACTATCTTTTTAAATAAAAGTTTTATTCTTGGTTGTACTGAAGTGAGCCTAGATTGGTTATTCACTTTGCCCTAAATTTAACCTTCAGACACTCAAAGCACAACAATTTTGTAAAATATGAGCTGATGTCGTATAACTTATTTTCATTCTAAAGGTGCAGAGGATCTTCCAGCACTCTGAAGTGCCCTTAAGAGGCAATTATTTCATCTTGAAACTTATATAATAGGCTCTGGGCTCATAAATAAAATCTGCATAGGCTGACATAGTAAGAAAACTAAAGTATTTTTATCTGGAATATTATATGCTGTGATTTTCCCACAATCAATCACACATATTTTAATTTCATAAATTTTTTTAGTACTGCACTTTTTTCACAACGCCACCACCAACATTGGGTGTAAACTGTGCTATTTATATTCATGGTGGCCAATATAACAACATGTTTACTTCACATGGAATGAAACTGTTTAGATCAATTTCATGCCATTATATACAGCAGAGTTGGCCAACTGATAATTGTTTGCCAACATGGGGCTAGTTTCCCTCAGATCTATCAGATTTTAATCAAGGAAAATTAATAATAATAATAATAATAATAATAAAATTTATTTCTAGCCCGCCCCTCTGAAACACAATCGGGGTGGCTTGCAATCATAAAACATCACAGCAATAAAACATCAATGTCAACACCCTAACCCAGGGGTAGGCAAGTTTTACCTACCTCAGGCCGGTCCGCTGGTCCGAAGCTCTTCCACGGGCCGAGGGGGGGAAATGGCTCTGCGCGTGCATGCTTGCACGTGCATGTGCAGTACTTCTGGCATACTGCGCATGCGAGAACAAGTCGTGGCCACGATTTTGTTTTCCAAAATGGTGGCCGCGACTTGTTTGCACATGTGTAGTGTGATATATGTGGTATGTTTCTTTAAGTCTTACATCCTCTCTCTTCATCCACCTGTTTCATGTTACTGTATTATTATAAAAGATTATGTGATCTTGGGAGTGGCAGGAGTTGTTTGGATAAGAGACTGACCATGTGTGTGTAAGTATTCTGAAACTCCAGCTTTCCAGAGGATACTGACTTTCCAATAAATGTATCTTTCTTTTTGAGAAGCTCAGCGAAGCACTCTTCTTTATATTACATGGTGTCAGAAGTATGGACTTTCTTCGACCTCCACCTCCCCTGGTTATGCAGGGTAATTTGGCGGTGAGTTGGAAGCAGTGGGAACAAGCCTTTCAAAATTATCTTACAACAGTTGGAGCAGATAAATATTCAAAGACAAGACAAATAGCTATTCTCCTGAGTTGTGTTGGCCAGGATGCTGTTGAAATTTATAACACGTTTATTTTCCCTGATACGGAGCCAAAGGATGTTAATGAAGTACTTAAGAACTTTAGAGACTATTTTACTCCTCGGACAAATGTTATATTTGAGCGTTATTTGTTTTGGAGTTGTTTATGGAAAAGCAAAGATTCTGTTGATACTTTTGTCACAGACATACGAGGGAAAGCAAAAAACTGTGACTTTGGTTCTATGGCAAATGAGATGATAAGAGACAAAATTGTTTTTAGTGCACCGGAGCAGATGAAGGAAAGCCTCTTAAAGCAGTCTGACCTTACATTAGAGAAGGCATTGGAATTGTGCCGGTTGACTGAAGTGACCACAGCTCGTTTGCAGACCATGGTACATTCTGGTAAGCAACAACAGGAAGCGTGTGGAATACATCAAGATTCTGAAGAAATACCAGTTCAAACTCTTGGATATAAAAAGTTTGCCTTTGATAAGAAACAGGTTCCTACTGGATGTATATTATGTGGAAGATGTGGAACTGAACATAGACCATATAAGTGCCCTGCATTTGGTAAATTATGCCATAAGTGTGGAAAGAAAAATCATTTTGCTAAGCATTGTAGGCTTATGAAGACAAATGAGACTGGAAGACAAGAAGGACATCAAGTTCATAATTTGGACTTACAGAGTTTATTTATAGGACTTTTATCTCGTGATACTGTTGAACCTGTGCTGACAAATCAAATTCCAGGATGGTATGCAGATGTAACCTTGAAAGGGTTTGCAGTAAAGTTCAAACTAGATACAGGGGCTGAGGCAAATGTTTTGCCAGTAAAAATATTAAATGCTCTGCCAGGAAAAAAAAGAATTAGTTAAAAGTGAAGTAACTCTTGTAGCTTATGGTGGAGCTCAGATAAAGCCTCTTGGTACAATTGTCCTGGAAGGGCGCACTAAAAATGGAAAAGCCAATCTGTTGTTTTATGTAACTGATAAGTCAACACTTCCATTGTTGGGTAGGGTGGCGTGTGAGACTTTAAATTTAGTGCGTCGGGTTGATGAGATAGGCCCGGTTAGTTTTACATCATGTGAACAATTAGTTACAGCATATTCAGATGTTTTTGATGGACTTGGGGAATTTGAAGGTCCTCACCATATACACATTGATCAAACTGTTCCTCCTTTAATACATGGGTGTAGAAAGATACCTATTGCAATCTTGGATAGGTTAAAAGAGGCCTTAATTCAAATGCAAGCAACAGGAGTGGTGTCTAGAGTTGAAGGCCCCACAGATTGGGTGAACAGTTTGGTTGTTACAGAAAAGAAAAATGGAAAGTTACGAATATGCCTTGATCCTCGTGATTTAAATAAAGCAGTTTGTAGGCAACATTATACTATTCCTACAATAGAGGAGGTATTAGCTAGGTTAGCAGGAATGAATTTCTTTACTATCATAGACGAAAAAGATGGTTATTGGCAAGTGAAGTTAGATGAAGCTTCAGCCAGTTTGTGTACATTCAACACACCATGGGGAAGATATTGTTTTAATCGTCTGCCATTTGGGCTTAAGTCTGCTAGCGAGGTATTCCAGCAAAAGAATGAAGAAACTTTTGGGCATATAAAAGGAGTGTATATGATTGCTGATATGATAATAGCAGGGAAAACTTCTGAGGAACATGATCAGATTTTGCAGCAGGTAATGGAGACAGCAAGGGCCAAAAACATCAGGTTCAACAAAGAAAAGATTCAATTTAAAATTGACTCTGTGAAATACATGGGATATATAGTGACAGCACAAGGTGTTAAAGCTGATGATGAAAAGATAAGAGCAATTTGAGAAATGCCCCCTCCACAAGATAGACAGGGTGTTCAGAGATTTTTAGGGACTATTCAATATTTGGCAAAATTTATTCCGCAAGAGTCTGAGATTACAGCACCTTTAAGGGCGTTACTGAAGAAGAATGTAATTTTTCAGTGGATGCCTGAACATAATTTTTCAGTGGATGCCTGAACATCAGTGGATGCCTGAACAACTAACCGGGCCTATCTCATCAACCCGACGCACTAAATTTAAAGTCTCACACGCCACCCTACCCAACAATGGAAGTGTTGACTTATCAGTTACATAAAACAACAGATTGGCTTTTCCATTTTTAGTGCGCCCTGCATTTGAAAGGGTTAAACAACAATTATGTCAGGCACCGGTGCTTCAATATTTTGATGTTGAAAAGCCAGTAATTGTTCAAGCTGATGCGTCAAAAAATGGATTAGGTGCTTGTTTGATGCAAGCTGATAAACCAGTATTTTACGCATCCAGATCTCTTAGTCAGGCAGAACAAAATTATGCTCAAATAGAGAAGGAATTGTTAGCTGTGTTATATGCAATGAAGAAATTCCATCAATATGTCTTTGGTAAGGAAGTATTAGTTCAGTCTGATCACAAACCACTAGAAGTAATTTTCAAAAAGCCAATTGGTAGTGCTCCTGCTCGGTTACAGCGTATGTTATTACAACTTCAAAGATACCAACTCAATGTAGTTTATACTCCAGGGAAATATATGTATTTAGCTGACACATTGTCCAGGGCTACCGTAGATCCCCCAAGTAAGGATGAAGAACAAGTAGAGGGGGAAAGAGTAATACATGAGTTGAGTAAGATAGTAATGCATCCAGCAGGGGTTGCAGCTATAAAAGAGGCAACTGGGAAGGATGAACAGCTTCAGGTTGTGGTCACTTTTACAACACAGGGCTGGCCACAATATTATAGAGATGTACCCTCAACAGCGAAGCCATTCTGGTCAGTGAGAGATTCCCTCTGATATGAAGAGGGTATTCTCTATGAGGGAGAAAGAGTAGTTATTCCATTTGCCCAAAGGCAAGAAATGTTATCTATGTTGCATGACTCCCATCAAGGTATTCAGAGGACTAAAGCAAGAGCAAAAGGCCTTATGTATTGGCCTGGTATGGGTAAGGATATTGAAGCATGTGTTGGGAATTGTTCTGTTTGTGCATATTATGCATCAAGGAACCAAAAAGAACCACTTATACCCCATGAGATACCAGAACTACCTTGGGAAAAAGTGGGGATGGATATTTTTGAGCATAAATCATGTGCATTCCTTCTGGTGGTGGATTATTATTCAAAATATCCAGAAGTTATAACCATTCCAGATAAGACAGCACGGACAGTAATATCAAGAGTAAAAGCTATATTTGCACGGCATGGCATTCCTAGAATTGTAGTGAGTGATAATATGCCTTTTGCTAGCCGTGAGTTTCAACAGTTTGCTCGGGAATGGGGGTTTCAGCAGTGTTTTAGTAGCCCGGGCTACCCCCAGTCTAATGGAATGGCAGAAAGAACGATACAGTCTATTAAACAACTGATTAAGAAGGCAGAAGACTCAAAAAGAGATCCATATTTGGCATTGTTAGAATATCGAAATACTCCTGTTACGGGAATGTTATATTCACCAGCACAAATGCTAATGAACAGAGTGTTAAGAACTAAACTCCCAGTAACTAAGGATGTGTTATCTCCAGAAGTGCCTAGTGGTGTAGGAGATGGTCTTAAAGGAGCTCAGCAGAAACAGAAACATTATTATGATAAAACTGCAAAACCCCTTAAGCCTCTGCAAGAAGGAGATCATGTCTGGGTTGAAGAGAAGGAAGGGTGGTCTGCTGCAACTGTTGTCAAAGAGTGTAAGCAGCCCCGAACGTATTGGGTTGCGACTGAGAATGGACATAAGTATAGACGTAATAGGCGTAGATTGCGACGCCGGGGAAGGGTTGCCAATAGTCATTTGGAAGTCAGTCAGGATGTTTACCAAGATGATCAGTCTTCTCATAGGTTAAATGAAAGAGAATATGATGGTCACATAGACAACTGTCAAGGTACAAGTGTTTCTCAGAGAAGAGAAAGGTCCCCCATATATGTAACATCTCATGGGAGAAAGGTATTCTTACCTGAGAGATACGTATCATCGTGAATGAAATTTCTTTTTTTTCTGACATTGTAAAGATTGTAATTTTATTATTAATGTATGATTTTTATGGATTTTTATTGATCTTAATATCTATGGTGTTTGTAATTGTAATTCTTTTTTTCTTTTGGAAGAAGGGGGATGTGATATATGTGGTATGTTTCTTTAAGTCTTACATCCTCTCTCTTCATCCACCTGTTTCATGTTACTGTATTATTATAAAAGATTATGTGATCTTGGGAGTGGCAGGAGTTGTTTGGATAAGAGACTGACCATGTGTGTGTGAGTATTCTGAAACTCCAGCTTTCCAGAGGATACTGACTTTCCAATAAATGTATCTTTCTTTTTGAGAAGCTCAGCGAAGCACTCTTCTTTATATTACATGTAGTACTCCGGCGCATGCGTGAACGAGTCATGGCTGCCATTTTGGAAAACAAAATGGCGGCTGCTACTTGCGCGGCAGTGGCAGCGTGTGGCGGCAGCACTGGGCTGAGGCCGGTCCAAAGGCCTCGCAGGGCCGGGTCCGGCCCACGGGCCATAGGTTGCCAACCCCTGGCCTAACCCACCCGCCCCTTAATGAAAATAAGAATGCTCTCAAGATGTATGAAACAAGAGATATTCCAAGCTTATCGGTATCTTAACGTATATAAGGGTAGGGGGCAACACTGAACTTTATACATACAACACTGAACTTTTAAAAGGAAGCTTTCCCCCTCTTTTGTGGAATTACAGTTGTCCCGCCCAATTCGCGGGGGATCTGTTCTGAATATCACTCGTGAATCAGGAAAAATTCAAATATTCAAGTCCTATTGAATAAAATTATAAAATGTTATCCCTTATATAAAATGGCAAAATTAAATTTTGCTCTTTCAAATTTATACATTTTAAAAATATTTTCAAGCTGTGAATGTTTGAATCTGTGGATAAAAAGATCAGTGGATATGGAGATCTGACTGTACAGTCGTCCCTCCAAGTCTGCAGACTTGAAATCCATGGAAGGGCGACCGCCATTAGCATGAATGGAGCGTGCCCCCAGCGCATGCCCCATTCAAGCCAATGGGGCTTGAATATACGCAACCCTCATAACTCGTGTGTGTGTGTGTGTGTGTGTGTGTGTGTGTGTGTCTGGAACGGATCCCCTGCGAGTTATGAGGGACAACTGTATATGAATTTTTTGTGTGCAGAAAATGCTGTTTTCTACCCCAAATGCTGTTTCCTGCACAAAATTACTGTGCAGATTTTTCACACCAGTAAGTCTTGGATTACAAATAGTTTTTGGAAACTGCACAATTTTTAAAGACTTTCCTACAGCAAGAAGAAAATTGACAAAATTACCCAGACCTTCCTTCAAGAAAAAAATCAGCAAATGCTGTCATAAATTGCTACTATTGAGTTATGAGCTGGGCAGAAGAAAACAGGTGCTTGAAAGTATACCCAGCAATCACTGTTGCTAACTAATCTTTTAATAATTGTTACATGGAACTCCACTAGGATTTATGCACCAGTCATGTATGAAGAAATGTGCCAAGAAAACCCCAGGATAAGTTCTCCTTAGGGTCGCCATAAGTCGCAAATGACTTGCAGTTACACAACAACAACATGTGTGCCAAGTGTACAATAATAGCAGTTTTCATGTCTTGATTATCATTACTGAGAATAATCACTAATTTTAGAGTTCTTAGATAAAATAAAATACAAATAGATAACAACAGCAGAATGGATTTGGTTACCGGTCTTCTTTATGTAGTACACACAAATGGAAGCATAGGTAATATAAGCTAAAAAAAAAGAAAGGAGGTTTTTACCAGAACTCTGGAAAGCCATGAAGGAGCAGCATAAGTGGTTTACCCCTTTCTCCAGCAGCCACATAGTGGAATCTTAGCCCAGCATCCTGGAAGTGAAGAAGACAGTCTTTATTTTTAACACTCATTTTAGGGTGGTGATTTCAAATATTTCACGACCAACTTCAGTTTTCTTTCTCTAATGTTGCCTTGCAATTTGCCATTCCTGCCCAAACCAGGACAAAGAAGTTTATATCTGGACCTATGTAGATGTTCAGATATTTGAGCATTCAAAAGGGCTGGGTTCAACGGACAGGTTTAATAGAATTCATAAAGGATCACACCAACTAGTTGAGAAGTACAGCCCTTATAGCAATAGCAATAGCATTTACATTTCTATACTGCTTAATAGTGAACTCAGCACTCTCTAAGTGGTTTACAATCTGTAACCCAATTGTCCCCAACAAGCTGGGTACTCATTTTACCAACCCACAAAAGGATGGAAGGCTGAGTCAACCTTGGAGCCCAAGAATCGAACCCATAACTTTGTGGCTGCAGTACCAGCATTTAACCACTGTCCCACCAGGGTTCCCTTATGTATCTGCGAGACTATCAGGTTTTGTTTCTCCTTATTTCTTCTCATCATTTTTGGATAGGTTTGGCCTCAGTATCTTGTTCGAGGAGCACTGGCTGCATCCGCAATGCAGAATTAATGCAGTTTGACACCACTTTAACATTGATTCTATGACTCAATGCTATGGAATCCTGGGATTTGTAGTTTGTTGTGGCACCAGAACTCTGAGTGAGGAAGTGAAATATTTCACAAAACTACAAATCCCAGAATTCCATAGCATTGAGCCATGGCAGTTAAAACAGAATCAAACTGCTTTATTTCTGCAGTGGAGCAGCAGCCATCATCAATGATTGTATAATGATGAGTATGCATTAGTGTTTACTTTAGAAACTTCTGATCAGCAGAAACGGTATTCTTGATTTTTTTTTGGGGGGGGGGAAGGCTGATTACTTTAATGTAATGTGAGATGTCAGGTGCATGCCACCTCTAAAGAGGCATTTTTCCTTTTCTCTCTTTCATAGAAAAGAATGTCTCTTGTGGCACATACGTTCCTCATCTAGGAAAAAAAAATGCTCACACACAATCTGAGCTGTGGCTTTGTTAATGAATTGTGGTTTTACTGATATGCAAATGCAGGAAGATTCATGTGATCAAAACATTTGATGCCAGGCATTCCATAGGGCCCATTAGGGCTACCATAGAAGGATAGGCACAATTACTTGTGAGCATACCCATTCCTACCTCCTTTGGAGTTTTCTAACTTGGCAAGATATTCCACATTCGCTCATTTCATGAACTCTTATGCTATCCCCAGTGATATGTATTTGTGGAAATGTACCTGGATACCACCAAAGAGATGGAGGAATGAGGGAGGGGAACAGTGCAAATATTAGGGCTATCTACTTTATTCTGACTTCACAAACAATGAAACAGCCAGTTGAACAGTACAACCATGCATAAGCATGCCTACTCAGAAGTATTTGAGTCCTGTAGCTTACTTACAGTGACCAGCTTACTTACAGTGACCAGTGGATACCAGTATGGTATAGTAGTTTGAGCATTGGACTAGGACTCTGGAAACCAGGGTTCAAATCCCGGCTCAGCCATAGAAACCCACAGGGTGACCTTGGGCAAGTCACACTCTCTCAGCCTCAGAGGATGGCAATAGCAAACCCCCTCTGAAGAAACTTGCCAAGAAAGCCCTGTAATAAGTTCGCCTTACAGTTGCCATAAGTCAGAAATGACTTGAAGGCACACAACAACAACAGCTTACTTACAGGTATACTGGTATAGGATTGGAGTGCAAAGGAATGCTGTCCTCCCTTGCCCTGTTCAGGCAGGAATGCCAGATTGCAAGGCAATATTAGGGAAACACAACTGATTGGAATTGGAATATTTCAAAAACATCTGCCTTCTTTCTTTCAATCAAGTACAAAAGAATGTGTGAAATTAAACGGATGAGTACACATTCCAGGTTGGATACTACATGCAGAATGGCTGCCATCCAGGTCTTCCATGGTAGCCCTAATGGGCCATAGTGGTATTCAGCCAATGTGGTAACCTAACTGGCCACAGATTATTTGTCACACTATTTCAGATCAATAAACAAGCTCTCTGCTGAGATTGATAATAACGACACCAGCCAGTCTGTGGATCCTTGTCTATCTTGAGAGCCTCTATTCATTTCACGCTTGACGTCAGACAGTTGTGACAGGCAACACTCAGCAGCAGTGCAAGGCTATGACACACAATATTGCTTGCGGTGATGAGAGAAGTTCATGGGGCTGACTTCTGCTTCTTTCTTGCCTGAAAACTGTGCTAAAATGAATCTCATGGTTTTAATTATCAAAACTGCTTTGAAACTAAAGGCTCTTTAAGAAGACAAGCCCATTTCAAAACCAGGGCTTTTCCATAATGCTGGAATATGAAAGCGTTGCTGCTTCCATCATAGAACTCCAGTTTATAATACTTTTCAAATAAATGGAATATGTCCTTATCATGAAACATATGCATAAGCAAAAGTCACGTGAAAACTTCTTCCCTGAGTGTGAGAAAACTTGGATTTGTAGTTTGGAAATACACACACTGCCTTAAAACCAGGCAATTTCTTCTCAAAGGTCAATCTTAGGGTTGGGAGAACAGTTTTAAAATTGGCTGCAAACTGTGATGTTACACATCAACCCAATCCCATCTCCAGAGATGATTTTCCATCTCTTTTTCAAAAAAGCATAGCACAATGTGCCTGAAACATGAGGTAGGGACAAGGTAGAGTCAAGCGCCTAAAGACCTTGATACTTGAATGAGTGCCTCTTTCTCTGTATACCTGCTAAGGACTAAGCTCTGATGGAGAATTTCTCTTCTGTGTCGCACACAGACATATATAGTCTCTAGGGTACAGGGCTTGGTGTAGGGATCTGGACTGGGATACCACTACATGACAAATGGCTATAAAATAAAGTATCACTGAGAAATGCGTGACAACTCCCCCCGCCCCCGGATTACATGTCTTCCCATGCCCTCAAAAGAAACTTGTTGAGCAGTACATACAGCTACCATGATGTAGTGGTTTGAGGGCTGGACTATGACTCTGGAGACCAGGGTTCAAATCCTGGCTTGGCCATGAAAATCCACTGGATGACCTTTTTTGTCAAGTCACACTCTTGCAGACTCAAAAGAAACTTGATAAGAAAACCCTGTGATAGGTTTGCTTTTCAAATCCTGTGATAGGGTCAAAACAATTTGAAGGCATGCAGCAACAACAAGAAGAAACATGGGACTGAAGCTAGAAGCAAGCAAGGACAAGCCAAAATCAGAAAAGCTCATTCTCTCTCCCTCACTTTCTTTTTCTCTCTCTGACACCCTCCTCCCCTCGCTCTACCATTACCATCTCTCTCTCTCTCAGCCACCCACTCCCCCATCTCTCTTCCTTCCCTCCTAGTAGGCTTTTATAGAAAGGACAGGTTGCTTTTGCAAAGATCCAGGAGGATTTCAAATTAGTCTGAAGGACACCTGAGATCATACTGAGTGAGATTCAGGTGGCCAGAATGGTGTAGTGGTTTATGTATTGGGCTACAACTCTGGAGACCAACCTTCAAATCCCTGCTTGGCCATGGAAATCTACTGGGTGACCTTGGGCAAGTCTCACTCACCTAGCTTCAAGGAAGGCCATGGCAAGTGCCCTTTGAATAAATCTTGCCAAGAAAACCTCGTAATAGGGTTTCCATTAATCAGAAATGACTTGAAGGCATACAGCAACAACCACTCCCAGATTGCTCACCCCTGCTGGAAATAAAGTTGCCTTTACCCCTTATTTAATTTTAGACGCATATCAAAATAACCTCATCCAGGAACATAAATTAGCTCTTTGTGGTTGTATAAACTTCATTATCTTAGCATAGATTAAGAAATATCTCTTCTTTTCCTTTATAGGGATTTTCCCTTAACAAACACTACACAATTTACTTCCATTGTAATTAAGGGCACTTCATACTCAATTAACGTACTGACTAGATATGTAATTCAATTAAGCACATTAACAGTGCTTAATATTCATAATCACCTTATACTGTTTTGTTATATAATGCTAATTTGTTTTCTTAGATAAATGTTTAACAATGCTATAGAAGTGTTTAAATACATCTGGAAGCACTAACCCTCTGAGCAATTTATCTTTCAGTGTGCAAAGTTCTCAACAGGTGGCCATTACTGTCAGTACCAATATTGTTCAAGCTCTTATTGACGAATCATAAAGAAATCTACCACCCTAACTTTACAAGGCACATTTGATGGGGAACAACTACAGGAGATGGCTATTGCTTTCATGACCTACTTGTGGACTCCCTAGAAATATCTGGTGGTCACTGTGAAAAAGAGGATGCTGGAGCAGATGGAGTTCTGGTCTGAGTCAGGAGAGCTCTTCCTATGGTCTTCGTACATCTACATTGTAGAAATAAGGCAGCTTGACACCACTTTAAGTGCTGTAGTACCATCTTATGGAGTCTTGGGATCTGCAGTTTTACAAGGTTTTAAGCCTTCTCTGTTAGAGTGTTGGTGCTTCATAAAACTACAAATCTCAAGATTCTGTAGAATGGCGCCAAGGCAGCTAAAGTGGTGTCAAACTGCATTATTTCTAAAGTGCAGATGAACCCTAACTGTTTATGTCAACACAACAGCAGCCAGGACTTAACTCCTCTAATATTTAAGGAAAGAACTACTTTTTATGCAATAACAGGATGCCATGTAAAGTGATGTCCTTATTGCTAAGTTCTCTCCTCTCCTTCTCTTTTCTTTGAGACTACTCCTCCCTGGTAACTGTTCATTTGACCCATGTTCTGATGTCCTCACATGATGTGCTGGCTCATCTCCATTTTACATCATTGGCTGCTGCTGGTGGAGCAGAGGAAGAGAACAGCAGGATAACGCTGTGACAAAGAGACATTTTCATGTTGGCAGGGAGTAGGGAAGAACTCAATATCAGGAGGCCAGGCTTTATAGTATTTCCATGATTCACTATTAGCTGTATAGAAAATTCAATTCTACCTGGCCAGTTTCTGAGTTTGTACCTACCAACAATTCTACCTGCAGTCTAACAGAGATTGTTCTACTCGCTGTTGTAGGAAGGATCATAACCGGGCTAAATATAAATGTACTAATCATAACAAAAAGAAACTTGCAAACACTTGTGTTTGTATGTATATTGCTAGTGCCGCTTCTATAAATTGTGTATGGAGGCATTCAAATCATCAATATATTAGCAATATTCCTCTTCCCTGAGTCAGTGATGGTACTGATAATTTAAATGCGATCTGGAGATATGAGTGTCACTTGGGGCACAATGGAATCTCAAAACAGACTTTACATCTCAAAGCTGACATTTAATTCAAGCATAATAAGGGGTTTCCTCAGATTCTCTATGAAGCCTAGACCATTTCAGTTCCCTGGTGAAGGTTTACAAGCCCCCCCCTTTTTTTTTGTATTCTTGAAAAGCACAATCATCCAGGTTATAAAATAAAATGGGGTGGGGACACAGTAGCACCCAGCTATCTTCACACAAAAATCCTCTCCCCATCTATTATGTTCAGCCTGGACATTGTATTATAATCCAGTATTTAGTAGCAGCACCATCCTACTAAGGTTATTGTAGCTGGGCAACCTTGGGATGATTTTTGTGGCTAAGCCCGAATACTGTTACTCAAGTAACTATTGAAAGGTTGCATAAGTGTTTTTGCAAATCACTAGAACTCCTCTCAATGTCCCGCCTCCCTTTCCCCATATTGGTGGTTTAGATTAAAATCCTCTTTCAGGGTAATCATTTTCAGTAGAACATCAGACCCCTCTAATATGACTGATCTGCATCAATTTTTCTAAAATTGCAGGGGTCCCTCTGCTGACTCACCAAGAGAGAGAGGGATGAAAAACACATTTCAAGATCAAACAGGGCATACAAGACAGGCAATATATAAAACTGGACAACCAACTTGGTGTTGGACTATGACTCTAGCAACCAGGGTTTGAATCCCAGCTTGACTATGGAAACCCATTGGGTGACCTTGGACAAATCACACTCTCTCAGCCTTAGAGGATTGCAATAGCAATCTGAAGAAACTTGCCAAAAAACCCTCTTGATAGTCAGAAACTACTTGAAGGCACACAACAACATAAAACTGAGGGCACAACAACAGAACACCTACAAAGCCCAGTATGTTCCTATTGCTTGGATTTTTAAACAGGTTGTTGGTGGCAGTTCTACCCATCCCACCTTCTCCTATACCTCCCCCTAAGATTTTTAGGGGTGCACACAGGGGGGTTTGAAACCACACACACACACACACACACACACATAGACACACACACACACATTTCATTCCATAACCAAGTGGGAAAAGCCACAATCCTTCTCTCATTGGCTGGTCGTAACCTACATTCTTGTCTCTTTTTCTTCAACAGCATCAACAGAGCTGGGTAAATGAATAAATAAGAGGAAGGGAGAAAGGAAGGGGGTAAAGGAAGGCGCAAGAAAGGAAAACAAGGGCATCCTCTCTCTCTCTCTTGCAAGGAAAGGGGACCCACACAGCTGCCAATTTGCCTTTGACTGCCAAAGTCTACCCTACATAGTTTTTGGGAGGTAGGGGAAAGAGAGAGGACCCTCCCTTTGTGGAGGGGGGGGGGAAGAAGAGAGAAGACCCCCTCCTCAAAAACTAGGGTCTCTTTTTCGGGGGAGGGGAAGAAGAGAGAAGACCCTTCTCCCCAAAAACTGGGGTCTCCTTTTCTGGGGGGGGGGAGAAGAAGAGAGAAAATCTCCCTGCCCCCAAACTAAGGTCTCCTTTTCTGGGGGGCGGGGGAGAAAAAAGATCTTCCTGCCCAAAAACTAGGGTCTCTTTTTCTTGGGGGGGGGGGAGAAGAAGAGAGAAGACCCTCCTCCCCAAAAACTAGGGTCTCCTTTTCTTGGGGGGGGGGTAGAAGAGAGAAGACCCTTCTCCCCCAAAACTGGGGTCCCTTTTTCTGGGGGGAGGAAGAAGAAGAATGAAGACCCTCCTCCCCAAAAACTAGGGTCTCCTTTTCTTGGGTGGGGGGAGAAGAAGAATGAAGACCCTCCTCCCCAGAAACTGTGTTCTCCTTTTCTGGGGCGCTGGTGTGGGAAGCATCCGAGGGGAGCCTGCTGCGCCCCCTGACCTTTCCCCCTTGACCTTTCCCCCTTGCCCTTGCCCTTTACCTTGATGCGGACGTAGCAGTGGGTGCCGAGGGAAGGGTCGCTGAGGCTGCCCGGGGGGGTCTCCCTTCTCAGCCACTGGAAGGTCCTGCCTGGCCTCGTGCCCAGGCTCCACAAAAGTTTCAGCAGCTCAATGCCGGCGCAGAGTCCGCAGTAAGCGTACACCAGAGCCCAGAAGAGCAGGGAGCGGAGTGTCACCATGAAGGAGCCTGGCGGGGATGCGCAGCCAAGGGACCAAAGAAGGAGCCAGCAGCAGCAGCCCCACTTACTCTCCTCCTCCTCCTCCTCCTCCTCCTCTTCTTCCTCCGACACAGCCTCCTTCCATTTCCCCCCCTTCCACAGGCAGCCAGATGGACTCTGCCAAGGGGAGGCTAGCAATCAACACAACAGCCTCAATGGAGCCGCCTGGACCACTCCAGGTTGGGGGGGGGGGGAAGATGGAGATGGAGATGGGGATACAGAGGCAGGCAAGCACAGAATAGTACCTAAGCAAGCAAGCAAGCAAGCAAGGATGCAGGCCAAGAAGAGGGTGACTAGGTGTCCTAACCGCAAAGAGGAGGAGGAGGACAAGGCCCTGCCAAATGGAAAAGTGCATTGCAAGGAAAAAGTGGAGGACATGGGCCCAATAAAAACACTCATCAAAATGTAAATCCATGCTCTTCCCAGCCATGGAGGACGTTTAGGAACTCCTCCTGCACAGAAGGTGGACATGGGGGTTGCATCCTGGAAAAGGAGAGGACACCTGGTCACCCTGGAAAGAGGAGGAGGAGGAGATCAAGGCACTGCAAAATGGAGGACGTTGCAAGGATTTTTTTTTTGTAAAAAAAAATATGGAGGACATAGACCCAATAAAAACACTCATCAAAATGTAAATCCATGCTCTTCCCAGTGATGCTCCAAATGGAGGACAGTGGGGGATTCCTCCTGCACTGAAGGTGGAAATGGAGGGTGCGTCCTGGAAAAGGAGGACGCCTGGCCACCCTGCCTTGGGATGCCTGGACCACACCAGGTTGGGGGGGGGGGGAATGAGGATGATGATGGGGATACAGAGACAGGCAAGCACAATTGCTGCTGCACAGAGTGGTACTTCAGTAGGCAAGCAAGCAAGGAAGAAAGCATGCAGGCCAAGAACAGGATGACCAGGTGTCCTAAACATAGAGAGGAGGAGGAGGCACTTCAGAATGGAGGACATTGCAAGGAAAAAGTGGAGGACATGGACCCAATAAAAAACGCTCATCAAAATGTAAATTCATGTTTCCTAGCAATGCTCCAAATGGGGAACATTTGGGAACTCCTGCTGCACAGAAGGTGGACATGGAGGTTGCATCCTGGAAAAGGGGAGGACATCTGGTCACCCTGGCCAAGAAGAGAAGGAGCGCTGGTGGTGCAGTGGTTAAATGCCAGTACTACTGCTGCAAGGTTGTGAGTTCAATCCCAGGCAGGGCTCCAAGGTTGACTCAGCCTTCCATCCTTTTATAGGTTGGTAAAATGAGTACCCAGCTTGTTGGGGGCAATTGGCTAACACCTTGTAAACTGCTTAGAGAGTGCTGAGTTCACTATGAAGCGGTATAGAAATGTAAATGTTAAATGCTGGTGGGCACATCTCTCCCAGCAGATATTTAATTAATTAATTAATTTAGGAGATTTCTATCCTGCCTTCCTCCCACAATGGGATTCAAGGTGGCTTGGTATTGTGTGCCTTCAAGTCATTTCCAACTTACGGTGACCCTAAGGCAAATGCTACCATGGGGTTTTCTTGGCAATTTCTTCAGAGGGGTTTTGCCATGGCCATCCTCTGAAGCTGAGAGAGTGTGACTTGCCCAAGGTCACCCAATGGGTTTTCAGGGCTGAGCTGGGATTTGAACCAGTTATAATCCAACACTCCCAAATACTACACCACTCTGGCTCTCAAGGGATTCTCTCCTGAATCAGTTGGTTCAAGGCAGCTTACAATAATTTAAAATTATTGTAGCCGCCTTGAGTCCCTGTACCAGGAGGAAGGTGGGATATAAATAAATAGAATAATAATAATAATTTAAAATGGTAGAACTAAAACACTGGTTACAAACATTAAACAATAGATATTACTAATGAAAAATATTACTCATTACTACTAAATATCACTACTAAAGATGAGTAATAATACTAAAGATGATTAGGTTATTGAGAGTCAGCATGGTGTACTGTAGAAGTTTGAGCATTGGACGATGATTCTGGAGATCAGGGCTTGAATCCTCCACTTAGCTAATTAGTAAAGTGCTAATAAAATATTCCACAGTCCTCTCTCTCACTGATGTTGATAACTGTTAAATCAGAATATCATACACGATAAGAAAATAATTGACAAACCTCTCTTGCTATCATTATGAAAAACCCCGTGTGCCTTGGCTGGAGCCAGTAAGGAAGCAATGACTCTTCTTGTTGGAGATTATTGCATGAGGGTAGAAAGTGAAATTGAAGCAGGGTAGTAGCTTCTATGGGCGAACCTTCTCAGATGACGTTGTGACTGACCTGTAGCTGGTCTATAGTCTACCTGTGGCTATGGTGCACTTTTTCATTGTCAGGCAAAGCCCACCAAGAGCTGCCAATTGCAGTAAGCTTCCAGCTGGACTGGGCAGTCATGTGCCATAGTTGCTGAATTGTATTAAAAAGGTGCCCACCCCTGATTTACACACTGAGCATGGTTCCTTGCAACTGGGAAGTCAGTGTACCCAGGTTTCCTGCACAGCTTGGAACTCTGTGAAGTATTCTGGATGGTACTGGAGAATGTTTTCCCTTGGCACTTTCATCTAACTTTAATTTTATCAACCTTTTCTGTCATCTGGTCCAAAGATTAGTACGGGGTGGGGGGGTGGGGGAAACAGCTATAATTGAACTAAAGGAACAGATCTAGCTCTAAATGAGTGATGAGAATTGTGTGGCATGCCAGATGTTGAAGTGCAATTTCTGTCAGTCTTAGCCAGCATAAGAAGAGATGGGAGATGCTTGTAGTTGCAGTCCAAGAACACTTGGAGGACCACTTGTTTTCCACTGTTCCTGTACAATAAAAGAGTTTAGAATGATTATGAATTGCCAACTCCCAGCACAAGTAATGGAAATGGGACATTGTGATGATCTTGGATAGGAACTGAGGAGCTCCCAAGTTGAGTTATGCAGTATTCTTCAGGCCTTTCAGCTCTGGGACCCAACCATTTAGCCCAGGGGTAGGCAACCTTTTTGAGCCGGAGGCCGGGTTGCTGTCCCTCAGACAATTGGGGGGCCGAAGCACCAAAAATAAATAAATAAATAAATAAATAAATTAGAATTAAAATTAAAAATTAAAAAAGAATTACAAAATTAAAAAAAATATGCATGCACACTCTCTCAGCCACAGAAAAGCCATGGCAAAACCCCTGTGGAGATTTTGCCAAGAAAACCCCAAGAACAAGTAATAACAACAATAATTAATATAATTATGGCGGGCGGTGGCGGCGGCGGCAGGACCGGCCTGGGGCCGGTCCAAAGGCCTCGGGGGGCTGCATGCGGCCCCCGGGCCTTAGGTTGCCTACCCCTGATTTAGCCCAAATGGACATTTGGGGGTCCATACGGAACACCTGGCCTCCTGGAGAGCCTTCTTAAGGACGCTGCCAGCCCGACCATCTTGGCTACAGCGAGGGAGAGAAGGGGACTCAGTGGTGCATGTGTTTGCACTCCTCCCTCCCCCTCCGGAACACCTGGCCTGACGTTTTTGGAGGCTGCGGAGGACTGCCTTTTTACTTGCAGCCCCCAATGAAAATGGCCCATGATGTACTCTGATTAGCCATCCACGCGGCGAGCCGTGGCGTCCTGAGGCATCCTGGGGCCGCGGAGGACTGTTTTTCCCACCTTGCAGCCCTCGGAGGACCACAATGATATTGGAAATCATGTATTTTTAAATTGTATATTTTTAATCACTGTTATTTAATTTGTTTAGTATGTCTGGGGGGGGGATGAGGGAAGGAGGGATGGGATTTGATTCTGACTTATTTGTTTTGGTGTTTTGTATTGTTGTACGCCGCCCCGATTGCCTAGCAGAGGGGCGGGATATAAATAAAAATTATTATTATTATTATTATTATTATTACTATTCCTATATTTTAGTGGTAACTTTATCTTAGAAAGATAAAATATCATTATAAAGATACTTTTAAAATGATTAATTATAGTCATAAATCTCAGCCTGTAAAAATAGTTGCTATTATAGTTTTCATTTTTAAGAAGTAATTATTTATTTCTCATTCTTGACATGTAACTAGAATAGATGCTTTTGAATTACTTTCTAAAAAATCTGAATGGTACTAGGTGCTGGCTTGCTGTACATAATACACTCTCTTCCTTTCTATCTTATAATCGCTTCAGTACCCACAATAAAGCAGAAGGTACAGCATGACCAATGTACCTAAATGTATATGAACCACACAATATTCCTCTTTCACCACTGAGGGCATCATCACACGAGCCCCTTTGGGCTAGTTAAAAACCCCTAACATATCGGTTTGAGAGCAATCATTATTGAATGTTATGGGACTGTTTCTGCCATCACACTCTCCTCACCCTATGTCTTTCCCACTGTGCCTTTTAGTTTTGTTTTATTTTTATTTTTACTTTTCAAAGCAAATACCAGAGTTCTGCTAATGTGATTTAAGTTAAAAAGAAGATGAAAATAATTTCAAAATAAATAAACCGGGCCGCTTGGGAATAGTGAGGGGGACAGGAGGAGACTTGTGACAACCAAGTGACTGCCAATAATGCAACTCATAGAATCATAAAGTTGGAAGAGACCACAAGGGCCATCCAGTCCAACTTCCTGCCATGCAGGAACTCTCAATCAAAGCATACTTGATAGATGGCCATCCAGCCTTTGTTTAAAAACCTCCAAAGGAGACTTAACCACTTTCCAAGGGAGTGTGTTCAACCAGGAAGATAAAGAACAATATAAGAACTATAGTAAATGCCATGGACTACTATAATACACACAATGAAAAAAAGGCGGCCCTATTGTTCATCGATGCAGAAAAGGTTTTTGACAGCGTTAGCTGGAAGTTTATGTTTAAAATTCCTAAAATAATGGATGTGGGGGAAAGATTTAGCAAAAGTATAGAAGAAATATATAAAAGCCAGTCTGCACGGATTGTAATAAATGGAGAGATAACGAAGGAGTTTCAAATTAAAAGAGGGACAAGGCAGGGATGTCCGCTGTCCCCTCTCCTATTTATACTCTTATTGGAATTTTTATTGAATAATATAAGAAAGAATAAAAAAAAATCAAAGGATTAAAAATAAGGAATGTGGAAATTAAAGTGCAGGCCTATGCGGACGATTTGTTGGTGACACAGAGTGAAATTTTAAGTGACAATGTAATGAAGTCATTCCTTCATTGTGGCAGGAGAGATTAATCATTATTGTTGTGTGCCCTGAAGTCATTTCTGACTTCAATCAACCCTGAAGTGAACCTATAATGGGGTTTTCTTGGCAGAATTTGATCAGAGGGTGTTTGCCCTTGCCTTCCTCTAAGCTGGTATAGTGGTTTGAATGTTGGACTGTGAGCCTGGAGACCAGGGTTCGAATCCTGGCTTGGCCATGTAGACCCACTGGGTGACCTTGGCCAAGTCACACTCTCTCAGCCTAAGAGGAAGGCCATGGCAAACACCATCTGAAGAAACCTTCCAAGACCACTCCATGATAGGGTCTTAGGATCATCATAAGTCAGAAACTACTTGAAGGCACACAACCACACCAATAATATAAATAGTTACTTCTCAAATCTGGTGTGGTAGAGCTGCTGTCATATCCCTCCTTATACCAGTCTGCATTCCAGCAGTGGTCTCTTACTGAGAAAATGGTAGAGGCTGAGATGCAAGCCTGCACTTCTTTCTCTCTAGCTCTGTGCTACTTATTTGACAACCCAAATGAATTTACATATTTACTGAAATGCACACTGGAACCACACTGTCATGTACTTCGTACTTCACCAGTAGTATCGTTGTCTGAAAGGTTGGCTACCACTGGCTTAGATGATATGCTTTGGACCTTCAAGATATGGTGAGTTACTTATGTATATTAAACACAGGAATGAGAAAAAGAAAACAATGCAACTACTCACTGCTGCAACTACATGTTGTTTGGAAGAGTGGGGAAAATGTTTCTAACCCACTCCTAAATGTGATGGTTTCTTTGCATTATTGTTGTTAACTGCCTTCAAGTTAACTTCAAATTATGGCAACCCTATGAATAAAGACCTCCAAGTCCTTCTGTCGTCAACAGCCCTGCTCAGGTCTTGCAGACTCAAAGCTGTGGCTTCCCTGATTGAATCTATCCACCAGTAATGCAGTCTTCCTCTTTTCCCACTTCCCTCCACCTTACCAAGTATTATTGTCTTTTGTAACAAATCATGACTTCTCATGATATATGGCCAAAGTACGGCAGTCTCAGTTTAGTCAACTTGGCTTCTAGGAAGAGTTCAGGCCTGATTTGCTCTAGGGCCCATTCATTTGTCTTTTTAGCAGTCCACCGTATCAATAGAACTCTTTTCCATCCCCCTATTTCAAATGAGTTGATTCCTATCCGCTATCTTTACTGTCCAGCTTTCATACCCACACATAGAAATGTGAAATACGATTGCACAGACCATCCTAACTTCAGTATTCAGTTATATATCTTTACACTTGAAGATCTTGTCTAGTTCCTTCATAGCTGCCCTTCCAAGTCCTAGCCATTTTTTGATTTCCAGATTTCAGTCTCCATTCTGATTAATGACTGAGCCAAGGTATGGAAAATCTTGAACTATTTCAGTGTCTTCATTGCCTACGTTAAAGTTATGTAAATAATTTGTGGTCATTATTTTTCTTTTCTTAATATTCAAGTGTAAATGTACCTTTGCACTTTCTTCCTTGACTTTCTTCACTAATCATTCCACGTCTTTGCCATTTTCTGCTAGTAGTATGATGTCATCTGCCTATATTAAATTGTTTAGTTTTCTCCCATTTTCATGTCTCCTCCTTCTGAATCCAATCCTGCTTTGCATATTGTACTGCCTTTCTTTTAAAGCAGGTGTTGGGAAAAGTACAGCCCTCTAAACTTTGTTCAGCTGCCAGTTCCCATCAGCTCTAGCCAGTGTAGCCGACAGTGAGGGATCATAGGAGGTGACAGTCCAACAACATCAGGAGGGGTTTATAGTTCCCAATGCTGTTTTAAGCACTGGCTAGAGCCAGAGGGCTGTAGTGATTCACTCATTTGATTATGACTCTGGAGACCAGGGTTCAAAACCTCGCTTGGCCATGGAAGCCTACTGGGTGACCTTGGGCAAGTCACACTCTCTCAGCCTCAGAGGATGGCAATGGCAAACCTCCTCTGACCAAATCGTGCCAAGAAAACCCCATGACAGATTTGCCTTAGGATCTCCGTAAGTCAGAAATTACTTGAAGGCACACAACAAAAGTGGACAAAACCAGGTGAGAGGCTTCTCTCTGTAAGACCCTCCTGGCAAAAGGGGAAATAGCCTAGCCTCTCCCAAAACAGAAGAAAGAAAGGCACAAAGGGGAGATAAGGAAGACCCATTAGTTGATGGGAGGGCACAGGTGCTCCTGTCCCCTTGCACCAGCATCTCCTTGCTCCTTGCACCAGCATCCCCTGCCTTTTTCTCCCATTTTGGCTGCAATAGAGGAATGCCAGTAGTTGCTTAGCAACCTCCACGCTCATTTTCTACCTCCTTCAGAACAGGCCACCTATTTAAAATGAGATGAGCAACCAAAACACGAGGGAGGATAGCTACGTATTTAGTGGAGGTTAAGTGCCTCACAGGAAGAAAGAAATTAAAATATTAAAGGTTTACTGTCTATCTGGCTCCTTTCACATGAGCTGGAGACAGCATTCAAGAAGGCAAGCAGATATGGCCCTAGAAAGCCAAGAATGCTGTGAGCCAGGAATACTTTTGGCATCAGCCTCTCCTTTCTACCTCTAAACATGGACCACACATTTCAGCTATATAGAAGCTATTTCAAAGGTACGCTCACTTCTTTGGCAATAAATTAGGCACAAGACTGGACCAAGACACTCCTGTCTTGCTTGAGGTAAAGAAGCAGATGCCTCACACCCTCAAGTTAAGGTCCCTAGGACCTAAACTGAGTTAAAAGATTTTTGGCAAATGAAACAGGAAATCCATTAGGCATCTCCCAATGGACTGCGCATGCACGAGCAAGTCGCGGCCGCCATTTTGGCAAACAAAATGGCGGCCGTGACTCATTTGCGCATGCACAGTACTCAGCGCATGCGCAAACGCAGCTCGTTCACACATGTGCAGGAGTACTGCGCATGTGCAAACGAGTTGCGGCCATTTTGGAAAATAAAATGGCGGCCGCGGTGCATTTGGTGGCAGTGTGTGCAGTGGCGGCGGGGATCGGCGGGGGCTGGTCCAGAGGCTCGGGGAGCCGGACCCGGCCTGCAGGCCATAGGTTGCCAACCCGTGACCTAGACGATGAAGAAATAGAAATAGTAAAAGAATTCCCATACCTGGTATCAAACCTTGATATAAATAGGGATAGAAATGGAGACTGCAGTCAGGAAATCAGAAGAAGACTAAGGGGGGGTTGCAGACTGCCAGAAATAGTGCAAATTGAGTCCACTTTTAGGGTTAGGGTTAGTGCTAGGGAATCATGGGAATTGGTTTTCCCCCCTGACATTGAGCCTTCTCTTTCAGAGAGCTCTGGTGCCACAATAAAATACAGTTCCCATGATTCCCTAAACCTAACCCTAAAAGTGGACTCAATTTGCACTATTTCTGGCAGTCTGCAACCCCCCTAAGAATGGGGAGGGTGGCTAGGAAAGAACTAAAAAAGACTAAAATGCAAAGATATACAACTGAAACACAAAGGTTAGAATTATACAAGCCATCATATCCCCTATTACCATGTATGGATGTGAGAGCTGGACAATTAAAAAATATGATAAGAAGAAAATCAATGCATTTGAGATAATGTGTTGCTGTAGAAGAGTGCTGAGAATCCCATGGACAGCCAAAAGGATAAACAAATGGCTCCTAGAGCAATCAAGCCAGAAACCTCTCTGGAGGCCAAGATGACCAAACTGAGACTGTTGTACTTTGGACACATCATGAGAAGAGAGGACTCATTGGAAAAAACAATAACACTGGGAAAGATGGAGGGAAGTAGGAAAAGAGGAAGGCCACATGCCAGATGGATGGACTTTATTAAGGAGGTCACAGGTATTAAGGGGTTGCAGGAATTAAGCAGAGCCGTGGAGGATAGGGGTTCTTGGAGGTGCCTCATCCATAGTGTTACTATGGGTTAAGATCAACTCAAGGGCAGTTAACAACAACAACAACAAATCAAACATAACAATAATCTTTTTACAGTTTTATAGGGTCTGATTCCCAGCTCAGCTATGAAATCCATTGGGTGACCTTGGGCAAGTCATATGCTCTCAAACTCAAGAGGAAGGCACAGTCAACCCCCTTCTGACCGAATCTTGCCAAGAAAACCCCATAATGCCTTAGGGTCACCATAAGTCAGAAACTACTTGACAGCACACAACACACACACAGAGGTGAGCAATAATGCCCCTTAAACAATGCATTTTGTTGCTCCATCTAGAAAATTATCATACAACAACAGTCATCTCAAATCACACTGAAAGGCAGGGGTCGGCAACATTTTGGGGGATGGGGCCGGTCCCCCTGTCCCCCGATGCCCCCCGGGCCGTGGTGCTGCGTGCGCGCATGCGCACTACCACTACTGTAGTGCGCATGGGAGAGGCCCAGTGTGGCCACGGGGGTCCTCTGGGGCGCCAGTTTGTGTTCCAAAATGGCGCCCCGAGTCTCACACCTTTCCCGTTACGGGGCAGGATGGGAAAGTTTGTGCGAGACTCCGGGTGACATTTTGGAACACAAAACAGCACCCCGGAGGACCCCTGCGGCAGTGAAAGGCAGCAGCGGCAGGACCGTGCAAGGGCCGGTCGGAAGGCCTTGGCAGGCCGGGTGCGGCCTGCAGGCCGTAGGTTGCCGACCCCTGCTGTAAGGCATACCATCCCTAATTTTTTTTTAAAAAAAAACCCATCAAGGGAACAATTGTATATTAATAAGGTCCAGTCATTTTACATACTGAATATTAATCCATTCAAATAAGACATGAAGGCCTTTTAGACATGAATGTTTTGATGCACTGATGCCAGACTTAACTCCTCTAAAGAATAGAACTACTTGTTATGCAATACACAGAATGCCATGTAAAATTGTTTCCTTATTGCTAAGTTTTATCCCTCCTTCCCTGCTGTTTCAAGCCATATTCCTCCCAGCCTGACTGACCAGAAGTGATAGATTTCCACTGGGTGGCACAGCTTAAATTTGTGTTTAGCTGTCAGTAAGTCTATCTTACAGCTAAAAGAGAGTCTCTTCTTTGCAGAAATGCTATTAAAATGGAGGTTGTCAAATGTTTTTCCCTCTGGCAACAATCTGTGGAAACTCATGGACTGGCATGATACCTGAAAGCCTTTCTGAGAGCACAGTTTGTGTGTGTTTGTGTGTGTGTGTGTGTGTGTGTGTGTGTGGGGTACCCACTGTTGAATGAAAAATCTAACCAAGTGTAGGAAATATATGACCCTCCACCCACTGGACTGCAAACCCCATCATCCCCCAACCCTGGCCATGCTGGCTGACAGTGATGCAATTCAACATATGGGGAATGAACAGGTTCCCCATCCCTGATCTAATATTTGGCAAAATGTTTCAGGAACTTCAAAGCCATATGTTCCTATATGAGAACTTTTATTATAATTTGAATGCTGTAATATATTATGGCAGATGGGTATCATAAGCTCTGTGGGCATATGTCCAAAAGAAAATCTAAAGTGAAACCATACGTAAAAATAAATGTTTTAAAAATTACTACATATTAACGGGCTTGAGGTTCCTAGGGAATACCAATTGTTTTCTTTTTCAAGGGCCAGGTACTAGATGAACTAAAAAGCATTTTATCCTGCTATTTTAACTTAAACACATTGGCCAGAAAACAAAGTAAAAACAAAAAGTAACATGCAGATGGATTTTTAAAAAAAAATAAACTATAAATAATATGCCATCATCACACAGACAGATATGAATTATTTTCAATAGTACTTTACAGTAAATGCAAAACAAAAAAAAGAGAGAGACAGATGGTTCATCTGTATTTAAAGACCAAATCTGAATCCCTAATATAATACCTTTGTTTAATAAGCAAGACATAAAAATAATGTTTGTTTGAAACAGAAGATTAAGTAGTTTGCAAGTAGTTTTTGTAGTAGTAGTTCATTTATATGTATGATCAGAAAGCTGCCAAAAAGCATTACGAATTGTCTAATAACTTTACACTGAAAGGTTTACACATAGTTTCATGGTTGTAATGGTATACATTTTATAAAACTGAACCTGTAAGAGTAATACACTGGCTCTTCAAAAATAGATAACAATTGAAGTCTTGAAGTTTTCTGGAATCCATGGTCACTTTTTAAAGAACTAACACAGTTCCATTGTTCTCATAGATTTTCTTCAAATGTTGTCATAATGTCACTTTGTAAAGTCATATCAATGGTACCTGCAAGCTGTTTTTTAAAAATCAGAAGGGGGGGGGGAAGAGACATTTAAAACTGAATAAATTTACCAGAACTAGATTTGAAATAAAAATGCACTAGGATCTAGTTGTTCACATTCCAACTATATATGCAAGAGGGAATAATCAGAGCCATGGTTGAAAATGTTTAGCTCCCCATTAGTGATTTCAGATTTAGTCAACCTCATGACTAGTGGAAACTTGTGGGTCCAATGCCAGTGGTAAGTTAGTTCTGTATTTTGGTATAAACTTCAAAGTTTATACCTAAAGTGCTATCCTAAGTGCTGAATGTACTGGGAATACCTCAAATAGCTGTTTTAAATTTCAGACTAAAACGCAGAGTGGAATCATCAAATCACTGACATGGAATATGACAGCCTCATTATAATGTGCATTTCCCCACACCCCCAAGTGCCAGCCAATGATGTTGAATGGAGCAAATTAGGACACTGAGCAAGACCTGAGGTGGGTGGAGAGATGGTAGCTGGCTGGAGGGAACAAAAGAAGATACTGCTTACCATTTGGGACAATTTCTCTGCCTTATAATGTTGCCCTATATGCCAGAATTCCCCCCCTCATTAAAACTAATGTAAGATTTTGCTTTACAAAGTTTAAACATGCAGTAACCAGTGAAATTGTCGCACAATATTACATAAAGCATCTAGTTAACCCTGTCGACTATATGTATATGTGTGAATGTATATGTGCAAGTGTGGGTGAGTCAGATCTATTCCAATAGGACCATTGCTGGACTAAAGCCCCACTCATATCATGGCCTCAATCTGATGAAGTACTGCCAACACTATTTATTATTTTAAAAGTACTTCTGGGCTAACTATGTGACAAATGACATATTTAGTCTTCAATGTTACCTAACCTCTGTTTCTAAGCTGGGTCTTCAAATAACTTAAGGCAAACAAGTTTCATTTTCTTCATTAAAATAAAACTCAGCTATTGGGACAGGTACTCATTGTTGCATTGTGTTAGGGAACTGCACTGTTTGCACTGATTTATGTATCAATTACTTACTGCTTCTCTCCTCCTGCGTTCTTGTTCCATTTTTCTTGCTAAGTTACGGTCCACAGCAAAATTCTGTGGTGAACATGGTTGCTCTTTAATAGGCATTGCTCCTTTTGCAGGTGAAGAACTTTCTTTTACTATAGTGGATTTCAAATTTGTCTGTCCATTGCTTCTAAAATTTATACATACATATATGTCTATAAGCAGATATTCTAAAGACATAAATGTGCAAAAGCAATCAATAATAAGTTACAATCAGCAATGATTGTACAGTGATTCCCAAACCATGTGTCCCAATACAGGGTGGAGCATGTCTTTAAAAGATTACAATATTGAATACATCCACCAATCTATGCCTCTTGGAGCAGAGAGGTGCCATAGCTCATTCATTCCCTCACCCATTCTTCCACCTCTCAAGATAAAGGCAGCAATAACCCAACTGGAGTAAAGGGAGGGAGTAAAGGATTCATTGAACAAGCCCCAAGTAACACCTGAAGGAATGTAGAAATTGAAGAATCATTACCACTGTACAGTCCCCCCCCCCAAGCCATCAGTAACTGGGAACTTGAGAAGAGCAGGTCATTGAGAAGCAATGCACTGCCAGTACGCTTCTGAATTCTGAATTCAAAGTGCTGGTAATTACATTTAAAGTCCTAAATAGTTTGGGACCACAATACTTGAAAGAGCAGCTTTCTGTACAAACACCTGCCTGAGATCTGCTGCACTATGCTTTATCAGTCAGGGCAATATACTGTGGAGGATGCTGGACCTTCTCTTCTTTGACACTCCAGTTATGGACTGTCCTCCTTTTGGAGGCCCAATTGCCTTCATTCCAGTGCCAAGTAAAAATGTAGCTATTCATTAAAGCCACTGAGGCCTAATTGATTTTAAACAAACACTTACATGAACATGGTTTTATATCATTGTCATTCATTTTAACCAGTTTTAATCTGTCTACTAAACTTACTAAATAACAAATTTTTAGCCTTTAAAATTAATGAGGTTGGTTTCATTGTACACTGCACTGAGATCTTTGGGTAGTGGGCAGAATATAAATATTATAATAAATAAGTTGTTGTTGTTGTTGTTGTTTACTTATTTCCTGCCTTTCCCTCAGTATAGGGACTCAAGGCAGCTACCAACAAATTTAAAATGGCACAATTCAAAAACAATACAAAAGCATTTTAAAAAGGCCTCCAGGGTTGTGGAGAAACAGGAAAACAATTTAATATAAATAAAATAAATGCCTACCCTCTGTTCTGGGAATTATGTTGTTATTGTTATAAACTGTGTAGAGATCAACAGTTTGTATACATCCTGACAACTGTTCTTGTTTTTATGGGCTTTCAAACTATTTCCAACTTTACCTGAGTTGAATGTACAGTGTGAGTATTTCTACAGGTTTTTCCAGATTCTCAATATGAGAATTGGCTAGGATACTAGAGATGGGTAGGGGGAGACGCAGTGGCATCACTAGGGGTGTGTGGGCCACACCAGGTGACACCCTAAGAGGGGTGACACCACTGCTTCTCAACATCTGCATTTGGGCAGAAGCAAGCTGTGGCAATTGCCTGTGTCTCTTTAAAATGTATTAAGAGATGGTGGGAGTGGGGTGAAGCTCAGTGGGAGGAGAAAGGAGAGGCCCCAGAATTTTTTAAAATTAATTTTAAATTTTTTTTAATTCTTTTAAAATTTTCTTTAGAAACACCACATTTTAACCAAATCTTCGCTATGTATATGCAAATACATTTAGGTGCTGTGTATGATATTGTAATTTGTAGGTGTAATTTTAATTTTGCTAGTTATTTATGTCACAACTATTAGCATGACATTCAGTGGTATATGGAAATTACAATTTATGAGTAACATTAATGCAAAAAAGGATTACTAAGCATTCTGTATGGTGTGAAATTGGAGGAGGTGGTCATGACGGAGTGACACCATGAGTTACCACACCGGGTGACACCAACCCTAGGGACACCACTGGGGAGACAGCATGGGGTCTGACTTAATTTTGGTGTGAGCACTGGATCAGAACCCAATGACTGTTCCTCCTTCAATATAAAAAACAGTGGTGAGCACTTTTTAAAAAAGTTGTGGCTATTGTTACATAGAACCAGTGTGGTGTAGAGGTTTGAATGTTGGGCTAGGACTCTAGGAAACCCAGGTTCACATCCCAACTCAGCCATGGAAACCTACTGGGTGACATTGGGCAAAATACACTTTCTCAGCCAGAGAGGAAGGAGATGGCAAACCTTCTCTGAAAACAGCTTGCCAAGGCAATTCCAGGGTACTAAAGTCTATTAGAGCCCTTTCATGACATCCTTGATCATACATCAAGTTTGCCAAGCAAAAATCACAGGACAGACCTATGTGTGTTAACCAAGGTAGCCCAATACCATATATTTATCTATAAGTACAGAACAAATTGTGCCTTGTATTTTAAGTCTGGGGTCCCTGCCACTGTGACCCTTCACCAAAATTATCAAAGATACTTAAATGCATCTGAGGAAGTAGACTGATGTCTACGAAAGCTCATGCTGCCAACTTCTTTATCTCACTTAGTCTCAAAGGTGCTAGAAGATCTCTCTACATACCAGGCCGGTTCTTTGCTTCCTGTTCATGGTCTTGCATAGTTATATGTGTGGACAGTTTGGAAAGGCTATAGTTATGTTTTACTTTAAAGAGGTAGCCACGTTGTTACCACAAACCTGAACTGAATGTTTGTTTCTAGTCAGATTTTCTGTATTGCTCTAAAATAAACATGGGCATACACCAAGGAGCTTAATGCGTGCTTTAAAAAGCCGACTTAACCTTTTCCAGCTTCAACCTTCATCTGGGATACACTCAGATGTTATCACGTGGGCCAACTCCTTAAACTGTTGCCAAATCCACAGCCTGAATCCAGACTGGATAAACTGCAGGTCGAAGCCACATTCAGCTGGCTGATTTTCAAAGTCAGAAGCTTCCAACTTTTAAAATCGGCCGGCTGAGTGCCACGGTTTACCTGGTCTGGATTCAGGTAATGGATTCAGAGGCGATTTAAGGAGCTGGTCCATGTGATAACATCCAGGTATATCCTGGATGAAGATTGAAGCTGGAAAAAGTAAGAGGGCTTTTTAAAGCATGTGATAAGCTCCCAAATGAGGGTAGTCCTGAAAAGGATATTCAGTGTTGCTGTTTTACCAGAATGCTAACTTGCTGTTGGCATTACCGTATTTCCCCTGAAGAAGGAATCAGCCACAAAACAACTCAGCTGGAAACCTCTCAATATGCAGGTAGTTAAATGGACATGTGAAATACAGTCTTTCAATTTAATTATATAGAATTACAAACCTCTCTTTTTCCGGAGGGAGGATTTTCAGTTTCCTCTCAGCTTGATCCAATTGCCTTCTTCGTTCCTTTGCCCACTCATTTTCTTCTTTTTCTAGAGCTGCTTTTTGGAACTGCCTGAAGCTTTCACTGGAGGATTTAATTGGGACTGGAGCAGGTATTAGTTTACCTAAATTTGTCCAAGAATCTGCATGCTTGACTTTTATGTCCTGGAATTTTAAAAAAGAAAAAGAGGGGGTTCTCATTTGTAAACATAAACAGATAATGCAACTTTCCACCTCCAACAGGAATGGAAAACCAAAATAGTGATTTTTTTTTTAAAAAAAAAATCATGATGTCTTCATGAATCCATGAAAGCTTGCCTTGGTTTAGGAGCTACATCACATGCACCTGGATGTAACAAAACAAAACTAATGCAACTCATTTCTCTGCTCTTAAATGAAGCAACTTGAGTGGGTATGATTTAATTCCTGGGGAAAACACAAATATATTCAGAGAATAAGTTGAGGCAACCTCAATTATCTGTAAGTCATCTGATATGTGCATTGAACTTGTGATGGCTTGTACACATTATGGCCTCTCCTTTCATAATTTGGTGACCCCCTCCCCATGCATTATGAATCTGTGCTTTCACTTTTTTAAAGGGTACAGCCAGGGAGGGGCACAATCCAATGATGCTGTCAGCAAGACATCTATTCTTGTCTCTCTCATGAGTGTATGCACGCTGATGTTATGTAATATGATTCCCATGTTTTGACTGGAGGCTAAACTGAACTGGAGAGCTCAATTTCAGAAAACAGATGCCCATTATATGTGGGGTCTCATTTCTTCTTCCTTTGAGGATGTTATTTTTAACTAGGTTATGTTGTTTTTTGACAGTTTTGAGGGGACAACTGCTCCTCCAACACATGTGATACATGTGAAGAAGCCCTTTTTCACAGCCTTAGAATTTGTCGGCACTATGGCTCAAAACCACTGAAAGAAACATAAAACGTATGAGGTATGGGCCTGGGTGTACAGACCCAGGACCAATTGGGATTCCTAGAAACAGATATAGGAATGTTTAGAGACAGGCCTACTTTCAACTACCCCAATTTGTCATGGGCATTACTGATTAATGCTCAGTCATCCCTTTAAAAATGCTTTTTAAATGTCTCAATTTCTCTCTTCCTCCCACTTTCCCCCCTTTGTCCTCCACTTACTTCAGTTGCTGAGGACAAAGGGGAAAAGTGGGAGGAAGAGAGAAACTAAGACATTTTTAAAGCAACTGAAAAAGGAAAGGAGATGGAATCTTGCTCTTCCCAGTAGGCTCAGGCAAAAGTAAACTATTGCAGCCTTTCCTAGCTTGTGTGTTCCTATTCATTAATAACTTTCTCCATTTTGACCTTGTTTCCCAGTTTTCACCTGCAAAAGTTGAATGGTATGCTACTGACCTTGTGTATCTCTGTTTTATAACACTTAAGACAGGGGTAGGCAACCTTTTTGAGCCGGGGGCCAGGTTGCTGTCCCTCAGACAATTGAGGGGCCAAAGCACCAAAAATAAATAAATAAATAAATAAATAAATAAATATTTTTTAAAAAATTAAAAAATTAAAAAATATGCATGCACACTCTCTCAGCCCCAGAAAAGCCATGGCAAAACCCCTATGGAGATTTTGCCAAGAAAACCCCAAGAACAAGTAATAACAACAATAATATCATCATGGCAGGCAGCAGCGGGGGGGCAGCGGCAGCGGCGGCAGGACCGGCCTAGGGCCGGTCCAAAGGCATAGGGGGGGCTGCATCCAGCCCCCGGGCCTCAGGTTGCCCACCCCTGAGTTAAGATATTAAACAGACCAACAGATAATTTGAAAAACAGAAATAAGCAAAGCTATTTCAGACATGATAGCATCCCACCAGAAAACAAGTGAAAAATACTGAGACAACAGCAGCAGTACATTGGATATGTTTATTTCTATTAGAAATTGTCCAGTATTCTTGCACTGTTCACTACACACACACCTATACCCTGTATTCACTGTTAATTTTTAATTCCCTCTGTTCCAAGCACTGCTAATGTCTTTCCCCACAAGCACCGCAAGTGTAGAAGGCACCAAGTCAACTGACTACAACCTTTTGCAATCAGAAGCAGCCAAAATGAATCCTATCTTATTTTCAATTTCTAATAAAGCCCCCAAAAGCTTTGTTAGAATCTAGCCCTTTTCTCAACACCCAGATGCACATGACAGATGGCTGCTATTATTCACTGCTAAGAGATAGTCTGCACATGATCAGATATGCCTTTGTAAACACTTCAGATATTTGTTCTGACATTTAAAACAAAGGTTCTTGGGCAAGCCCTAGCATGGAAAAATAGAAGTGTGGCCATTTCTATGTATCTGTTACACTCACCCCTTGTGGGGTTTACCAATAAATAGAATCCACTATAAATAAATAGCACACCAGCTAAGAGTGAGTATAACAAACACATAGAAATGGCCACACTTTTATTTGTCCATGCCAGGCCTTGTCCCAGAACCTTTTTTCTTCAATTCTTTGAATGTCAGAACAAACATCTGAAGTACTTACAAGGGCACGACATGACTCCAAATAGCACAAGATATACTATAAGCAATCCACCAGGGACGTTATCACATGGGAGAAATCTGTTGGTTAATCCACACAAATCCCAAACAAAAACTAAATTTGTGCCTCACGATTTTACACGACGTCGCACAGAAACTGGTCAGAAACTGGACAGAAACTGGTATTATCCAAGATCTTTTTAATTTCAGGAGTTTAGAGGAAATGCATTTGTGAAATTACAGTAATTTCGCATTTACTGTAACGTGAAAAGCAAATACGCATGGGCAATTCTCTTTTAAAACCTGGAGGAGGGCCAAGAGGAGGAGGAGCCTCCAGGGAGGGAGAGTCCTGGGTTCCTTCTCAGTGCCAGGGAAGGGAAGGGAAGGGAAGGGAAGGCAGCCCAGGAGAAAAAAGTTTGGGATGGAGGAGAAGTTTGGCATTTGGGGTGGAGGGAAAAGGAGGGGAAAGAAGGCTTCCCTCGCAGAAGCTGTGGGTGGATGTGGGTGCAAGTGTGGGGTGTGCTTGTGGAGCAACTTAGAGCTCCATCTCACCATGAAGTTCTGCCCTGCAGGTCCTACAAAGGGGAAAGGCTTATGGGGGGGCATGGGAGCTACCTCCAGTTTTCCCCTCTCAATCCCTCCCTTGCCTTGCCTTGCCTTGCCTTGCCTTGCCTTGCCTTTCCAGCCTCCTCCTCTGCTCTCTTGAGAGGTCCTAACTCCAATGGAAGGGGGTTAGGACCTGTGCAGGAGGACATGACCCCAAATGGAGGACAGTCTGACATTTCCTCCTGGGAAATGCAGGACTCGCCCTGGAAAAGGAGGAGTCTTGTCACAAAACACACCCATTCCCAGTACATGTATGGGTTCTTTTCACTTGTGTATGAAAGTTAAAAATGTCTTTTTTCACTTTTAACTTAATTCTGTTATTACTGTAATTACGTGTGAAAAGCTTTTGCATAATTAAGCTCTATTTTCACTTTCTTTTCGGGATGCTTCATTTCCACTTTATTATCTCTTTAACAACGAAACCGGCCCACGTGTGATAACGTCCTGTGATAATATATAAACTTTTTTAAACATCTAAGTCATGTGACTGATCCGGAGCCTCTTGAATAATTATTGGCTAATATAAATTGGCTTTCAGACTGAAACATAATCATAGCAATATCTGGAAATTTTATAGTCTGAGATGAAATGAATGGTGAAAGCCATTCTTCTTCCAGGGAAGAAGAACTATGTGGAGAAATTACTAATATAGTGTTGAACAGGTAGCAGTTTGATACAGAAATTGCTGAAATGGGGCTTTTAATTAATGTTGCCAAATGGGACTTACTTATGAGGAATACATAGACAGAAGGATCCTGACTCTGCTGGACAAGATAAGCACTGGATTATATGCCAGCTGGAACCAATCTTTTATGCATCACAATGTTGTCAGAATGTTACTAGAATGAAAACTGAGAAGGCTCCTGTTCTTTTAATGGTTGTGCAAAGCCAGTGTGGTGTAGTAGTTTGGACTACAACTCTCACCAGAGTTCTGTTCCCCTGCTCTGCCATGGAAACCTTCTAGGTGACCTTAGACAAGTCACACACTCTCAGCCCCAGAATACCCCTGTGATAGGTTCACCATGGGTCAGAGACAATGTGAAGGCACACAACAACAACAGAAGAGGGACTTTCATGCAACAAGGTAACAAATGACACATGCTAAAATTCCCTCTTCTGCACAATGAGGAGCCCTCTCCTAGGTTCACTTTGGCAGCCCCAAATTGTCTTAGGACAGTGATGGTGAACCTTTAAGGCACTGGGTGCCCAAACTAAATGGCCTTCTGACACTGGCGGGACTTCTGGGGGGGGAGCGGGACTTCGAAGGTGGGACTTCTCCCCCCCCCCCACCTTCCTGGGCCTTCAACTGCCTCTCCAGAGGCAGCTGAAGGCTCGGGATGGCTGGGGGGAGGAGGAACAGGCACTTGCCTTTTTCTCCTCTTCCCTGCTCTGCATGCCAGGGAATATGGCTTTGTGTGCCATCTCTAGCATGCATGCCATAGGTTTGCCAACATGGCCTTAGGACCTCAGAGGCCCAAGTATAAAAATGGGTCTAGTCTCATACAGAACCTGTTGAGGGGGAAAGAGCACATGAAAATTATGCAGGACCACATGAAAGCAATAGCATGATGATAAAACAGTTTTATATAGTTGTCCAGTCCCGGGGTGGTTGTGAAATCTGCCACTCATATGATCACTTTACATCAGACCATCTGCTAAATTTCTATCTCTTGCAGAATATTCAGTCAGTGCTTTTGTGGTGAAGGGAAATGCTAACACAAGTCCATTCTAAGAGATGTTCATGGATTCCCTTTGAACATTAATAAAAATCAGCTTGATTATTTTTGTGATTTTAAGAATGTGATAGTAGGTCTTGTTGCTGGATTAATCTTATAACCAGGTTGCCTGCATGCCCATAAGCTATGCCTCTTTTAAAATTTCACTCATACTCCCATTTAACAATGAACTTATTTTACAATTATTCCAAAGATAAAACATCCAAAGTCACAGCTTCATCTGATTTATATTACAATAATTAACATAAATTTAAAACCCTTCTTCTCAAATATCTGCACAGAATCTCAATGACAATCCCATACCTTCTCATAGGTAGATATTTTGTGCATGGATGTACTCCCCTCCCCCATTGCTCTGTTGACAACATTTCATCAATAAAATACTGGTTGCTGCTAACATATAGTATATAATTCTTTTCAGATTCTTAGAGAATGCTTTTCAGTATAACCTTCCTGTGTAACTATGGAGTTTAGCTGTGGTTCATAACCTCTAAAAATCTGATTAAATATATCCAATAATTTATAGTAAAAGTCTAAACCCACCATAAATAAGGAAGGGTTCTGCTCTGGTTCCTTCATCTCCTACACAAAGCTGAAGGGACCATTTTAGATAGTTTAATTTGCTTATAGTAACAAAATTAAATTGTGTAGAATTTTATGCACATTTTCTCTTGATTTTTCATCCAGTACCTCCCAGCACAACTTCAGACATATGCATACTCACTGCTCATCCAATACAGTAAGTTCTTGCTCCCATTTCTGTTTTTTGTCCATTATCTCAGTATTTTATACATCTGCAAATCAGTATTTATACAACTTGGATAATACTCTTCTTTAACTACCAGATAATATTGCCTTTTCAAAAGAAGAGAGATTTCTAAGAGTGCCATTTTGACTAATATTTGATATAAAATTTCTGACTTATATAAACAGCCTAGAAATTGAGAACTAGATTTTTTTTTAAAGTAGCTGAGCAACCAATGCTGTAGCCCTTCTAGATTTCAAATTCCTAAAAGCTGTCATGGTTTTTCTGAATACATGCATGCACAGCATAGCTAGTCACCATGCACCAATTCAAGCCATATTGATTAAGGCTATCTCTCTCCCTAGACATGTGGCCTTAGTTTGAAACCTAATAATCAGACTGCCTTAGTTTGAAAAACTCCCACACATGCAAATAAATTAGCTCACAAAAGGCCCTCTGCTTTTAGGCATCAACATTTTATATTTTAAAAAAATCCCAGAAGGCGGTATGTTATTACCTTTGCTATAGGAATTTGAGGTTTAGCATCTCTTTTTTTCTCTGCCTCACATTTATCAGAGCAGCTTGCTGGAACAGTGGCATGTGTAGAATCAGTCATATGTTGCGCACACGGACTATCTGGAAAACTACTCTTTGGTTCTGGAATGTAAACAAGATAGTGAATTTCTGGGGTGGGGGCAGTGAACACCTCTGTAAAATCTCTTATTATTAGATTCTTTAAAACTGCACTAAAAGCTTTTCAGTTTAGGCACTTTTAATCAGTCTTAAGTCACAGAAAATGTTTCTATTCTTTCTACTCTTAGGACTTTATCACAAGGGGAATTATGTGCTTCCATCCCAAAAATGATTAAAGTGTGCACATCCCAGAAAAATGCACAAATGTGCAAATGATTTTCACATGCAGGGCACAATAATGCATTAAAAGCTCATTACTAATGTGAGAAAGTGAGTAGAAAGCGCATTTGGTTTTCACACAGATGCAGACAAATCCCGTTGATGGTTTGGAAATAACTTTTTTGCATGTGTGTACAGAATTAGTAGTTGCATCACCAGAAATCACCCAGCAAAATAAGCAATTTTATATACACACTTTTTTTTATAAAAATGTACTTTACTGTCCCTTACTTTCCAAGAAATGGTATCCAATCTAAGTAAAAAGAACAAAACATTACCCAAAAGAAGTAGGAAAGCTAGAAAAAACTTCTCTCTTACTCTTGCTGCATTCCTGCCTTCCCTCAGCAGCTGTTCCTTTAACAGCCCTGGCTAATGGGGAAGGCTGGAGGAGGAGAGACATTCACACAGAGAGGCGCGTGAGGGAGAGAAGCAAGCTTTTTCTCTGTGTATGTGTGTGTCCCTGCCTTTCCCTCAGCAGTTGTTCCTTTAAGAGACCTGGCTGAAGCATAAAGGCTGCATTCCTCTTGGCACAACAAAGCAGCACTGGAAGTAAACTCACCCCAAAGAACCATGAGAAGTCTGGCAACAAGTACAAAAATGGGGAGAATCCCACAAACAGCTTTCACACTATAACAATTGCTCAAAAAAGCAATACCGTGAATGAAACAGAAGTGAATTCACAATAATTTCCTGAAAATGCCTATTTGCTGATTCATGTCACTTTATTGTTGGATTCTATGTGGTTTGTGCGCAAGGTCGTGTGAAAACCATTTGCACAATTGTGCCTAATATGCTGGATAATGGCGGGTTCTTATCCGTTTAAACTTCCAATTTTCCCCATGTGATAAACGCCTTAGGAAGGTTGTATTTGTCTTTTTTTTTTTTACTCTGCACAATTTCCAAGGGAGCAGAAAGGCAAGAACTCCCCTTGTTGTGACAGAATTCTATTTGCAGAAGCCTGCTTGAGTGTAGGAGATACACATTTTCCATTACTCATTTTCTGCTTTCCACTCCCATCTTAACAGGGACCATTTTGTCTCCTGTGATGCTCTTTTCCAGGCTCTCCAAAGAAGAAGAGCTTGTTACTATGGGCCTTTGCAGACTGCTAGAAATAGTGCAAATTGAGTCCACTTTAACTGCCCTGGCTCAGTGCTAGGGAATCATGGGAATTGTATTTTTTTTTCTGAGACATTGAGCCTTCTCTGTCAGAGAGCTCTGGTGCCACAATAAACTACAGTTCCCATGATTCCCTAGCACTGAGTCAGGGCAGTTAAAGTAGACTCAATTTGCACTATTTCTGGCAGTCTGCAAAGGCCCTATGTAACCTTACATGTCTGCTTCCACCTTCTCCAGACAGATAGATCAGCCTTCAACCCTATTGGTGGTATAAACTCCCAGTCTACTTCTGCTGGGTCACAGGTGTAATAGAGTTAGAGTTTAGGTACTCCAAGTAATTATATCCTTTTTTAAAAAATTGTTATTTTGTCAAAATAATTTCTGGATAATGTGATAAGTCACAAATCATGGCATACTTCTTATACTTATATGGCAAAGCCTTCTTAGCTACTGACACAGAATCCTCAAAAAGCATAAGTGTGGGGGCTATTTACTTTAAGAATACTATATCCATTCCTAAGCAGATAGATTTCCAAAAACTGAATTTGATAATTAAAAGTAGTTCATCTGTTTGCAGAACTGTTAGATTACAGGAAGCCCTCTTCTGATCACCACTACTAATGCAAGATAGCACCTTGAAAATCTTGTCCATGGGAATCTCTGCTCCCACATATTCAGACAAAGGCCTGCACAGAGCTGTGGTGTTAGATAGATAAGCTGAGCTACCCATAACAACTTTTACAGTACAATTTTTAAAAGGGATTGGATGAAGTAGGTATATGTCAATATTCAAAAGAGTTAGATATTTAGATGATTTTTAAATAATGTATTTTAATGAAACCTAATACATGGAATGAATCATATTACGTATATTTCATGGTGAAACACAATAGGATTCATTGCCTGTATTAGGTTTCATTAAAATACATTATTTTAAAACTATATCTAGAAGAAGTTAGCTAGAAGAAGACTGAATCCTATGCCTGTTTTCATAGAAAACTACTTGGCAACCGTGTCCTTTACTGCAGTGCTGCAACCCTCAAAGACAGGTACAATTTGTCAGAGCAAAAATTCTTAATCTTTTGCAGACTGAACTTTTAGAGCAAAGTTAGAAAATAGTCATACTCAGTCTGTAGTCCAATCGCTTGTTTTTATGACATATTTCCATTTCTTTGCATAATCCACATTCAACTAAACCAACATAACATTTCCTGTTCATTTAAGGTGTATCTGCATGATAGCCTGTTTCACCCATTAAATCAAGGTGGACTTGTGTAGTGGATGTGAAGGCCAATTTTTGCCTTGACAGCTGGTCACCATTTTCAGCTCATAATGAACTGTACATTCCAACTTGAAATCATTTCTGATTGTGGCTTCCTGCTCTGTCTAGGAGTTTGAGTGAGGGTGGAGATGTTTGGACATGATCTCCTCTCCTGGAAGCTTCTAGGAGCAGCAATTGAACTATTTGGGGTGAAAATACATGGAAAAATACATTTGGGAATGGGGAACTGAATGCTTTTAGGGAGTGGGCCAAAAGATTCCCACCCATATAATTAAACAATAGTTCAGTCAAACAAGACAAGGGATTCTATTTCCCTACAAAAAAATTCTTACTCTAGACTGTCTGTAACAGTATTTCAATAAACCAGCAAAAACAGATCACCCTTTGCTGTCACTTTATATGGACCTCAATATTCATAGATTTTAGCAAGTACCCCAGTTACATTACTATTTGTATTACCAGAATACATACTTTGCTCTTGATTAGTAGGATTTGAGTCAGCAGTTCCCAAAGAGATTATAGAGTAGACAGTAGATGGTTGTGTTTGATGAAACAATGTTTTCCCAATTTCCTTGGTATCACCCAATGAGATATTTGAGGAGGAGGAACAAGTTACCTACAGGAAAATTTGAAGTCTTAGAGAAAAAAATAATACAAGATTTGTCACAGCTATGAAACTCCACAATCCCATGGTGATTTTGTCAACTTTAGATTCTGAGACTTTGTATAAAGCTATTTCTTCCAACAATTTTGTAGTCCATATTTTTAAATGTGGGGAGAGTTTTCATTCTTTGATCAAGAAACTAAACCATGAATTGTAAGAAATCAATGCCTTTTCTTAGTATTGCCAGGCTTAATAATTGTAGATGCCAATACTAGAAGGAACAGGGACCCATCAGGTTGGATCCAGGCTTTTTTCATCAGAGGCCCACCCCATTATGGTGCAAGAAATGAGTCTTGAAATCCACTGTCATTCATATAAGAAGAAGAAAAGAAGGGGTCTTTTCCAATGGCCTCCCATGAATACAAACCACCAAAACTGTTAAGAATTAAAATTAAAATGAAAACTTTTAAAAATCTGATCAGTTACAGTGTCTCCCAATTTTACCAGTAATGTTCACCTCTGAAAGCAAGTGACCAGACTGGAAAGTAGAGTTGTAGTTTGCCACTAAGCCAGCCTGAGATGCTTCTTGAACAGGAGTGCAATGCAAAGGAGACACAACAGCCACTATACCTGTTGGGAATGGGAGACAAAGTAGAAGAATACCACAGCTGCTGTATACAACATCTGACTAATTAACTAAAGCACAAACAATATAAACTGAAGACATGTAAGAGTTCAGCCAGTCAGAAGAAGTAGAGTTATATATCCCCTGAAATTATTCCAGTAGGAATCCCCTTTGTGAAGGCACCCAACTTTAAAAATGCTCTTTGTAGGTTTACCCACATAGTCCATTGTGCAGTTCTCCACGCCCATTTATTGCTTGTTGGTGTGAGGGTTACAACTTCACATCATACAGAACAAAACATCTGGTTGTTCATTATATGCAACTGTATAAGTGCTCAGTTAAAATCTTGGTCTAATTTATAGTCTATAAAAAACTTTTAGGATGGGTTTCAAGCAGCACTATCTCAGCCTGGGTTAAAACATAGTATGTTTTAATTGTAATGAGGTGGCATCATCTGCTTGTCTGTGGGCATAAGATATAAAACTGAATTCTGCAACTGCTGTATGAAACTGAAAGGTATTGATCTACTGGGAGCATTATAGCATTGCTACACATTTGCTGGCTGATTACTATGAATGGGTCTATCACTATGGCTCTGATTAAAAGTGACCAGACAGAAGTCAGGGGTCTCACATGGACACACACCTCTCAAAAATTTCCCTCAAAAGCTGCAGATTTTTCCTGAACATGAACAATTCATCAGCCAACTAAGTTTGAAATATTGAATAGATTGCAAATGAGAAATAATAGCTTGGAATTTGAAAAGACAGACACATAACTCAGCTGGCTGAATATGAAGCACATTAGGTATAGGTCAATATCTTTTCTCTGTGGGAATATGATGTGCAATAGCAAACCAATATCCTTTTGCTTCCTTTTATTTGGATTAGAATATTCACTACGTGCCTTATCACACAAGAAAACAAAACTGAAACGGAGCTGGACAGTAGCGGCTTACTCTGTGCCTTTCCACATGATGTCATAGCGCTTCAGTTCTATTCCTGTAAGAAATGGTAGTCAGAGTGAGTCTTTTGTTGAACAGATTTTTCCAGCTAGAATGAAGGCATGCTTTTAAAACTGCCTCTCATGGGAAAAGAACTGAAACACTACGATGTCATGTGGTAAGGCATGGAGAAAGCTGCTACTCTCCAGCTCTATTTCTGCTTTATTTTCTCATGTGATAAAGCTCTAACACACTTACTTTTGAAGTGTGTATTGTAATTACATTTCTAGAACCTAAATACCACTTTGTTCTTGATTACAAAGGTTTCAAAGTACATATGTATGATTGTACATTTGTAGAAAATATTGAAAATATACCATAAGACTCCAGGACTTGCTTGTCTAAAAATAAATTAAATCCAGTGTGTTTTCTACAGAATTCCACACTAATAGAAAATAAAGGGTCCATTTCAATCTGTATTCGTACCATACATATTTGCATGACAACAGTTCTAAAAAGATCGTAATTGGATCACTTGAAAACATTCTATTGAACCAGTTTTCTGTGGAAGATTTACCTGCAGGTGAAAGGATGCGTTGTTCTCGGAGTTTTAAAGGGCTACGCTGCAACATTTGGGAGTGTTGCAGTATCTGTTGGTGGAACCTTGCTCCTGTTGGTCTTTCAGACGGTATGCTAGTATATGAAGTATTCTGTACTTGGGCAACAGTATTGCAGGATGTTCTTGGATGACACAGTGGCAGCTGATGGGAAAAATTCAACAAGAATAATCCCATTGTTCTATTCTTTTTAGATTTTGTTTTCCAAAATGTTTCCAAACCTTCACATTACAAGCTTCATTTCACTGAAAATCAGGAAGTCATGAAGGAGCTGGAGTAGGTGTGGGGTGGGGAGAAAGATAGTACTTTTTCCTTGTGGTGGATCGAAAGGTTCAGGAAGGAACAGATAAATCTTTAGGGGCAAACCGATGCGTCTTCAGGTGGTGTTATATCATTTACACATACACAGATGCCAGCATATTAAAGAAACATCAAGAGAAAACAAAAAATAGAAAATAATAGTGAACGCTCTGTGAATTTTAAATGTGGAGAAATGAGGTAAATGTACCTTGCATTGCTCTCTGCAAAATAAATTCTTTTTCCCATTTCCATTTTGATTTAAATGTGTTTCTGTGGAAAGAGGGAGAGAACCAGACATGAGTGGCATGAGCATTTGAGCTGGTCTTACAAAATTCACTGTGTATGGCACACACTGTAAGACTTCCTTATTATTCCTTCCCCTTTCCTCATTTGGGACTTTTCTGTCCAAGGCCTTTCTGGTCCTTAAATGTTTCAAGTGACAACACATTCAGTGACAGACATAGTTTAGGCAGTTTTCTTCTCCTCCTTCTAGTTTATAACATACTTAAAACACCTGTCTCAAAATGATCAGCTGTGTGGACCGTTGTGAAGCCCCACTGAGCCCACTTTTAAGAAAAGCCCTTACAGATTGAGATATATCACTCAAGGATTGCAGGTTTGAGTGCAAGCAGTCAGAGCTGATTGATGGGTGAACAAAATTTAGGGTGGGAAAAAAGGGTTGGCCCATGAGGGAGGATAATCCATATGTCCATGGATTGCTCTGATGGACCATCCAGAGAATGCATCTACATTATACAGTTCCAGCAATTTGATACCACTTAGATGGTCATGGATCCAATCTACAGAATCCTAGAATTTGTAATTTGGTGAAGTATTTAAAATTCTCTACAACTGATCTCTAGTGCATTTCTTTGAATTACAGAACTAGATATTTTTAGCAAGGAATTCTAAATACCTTAAAAAACTATAAATCACAGGATTCTGTAAAAGTTACTGTTGTTGTTATTATTATTATTATTGGTGGTGGTAGCAACTTTATTTATAACTCATCTTTCCCCCCAAAACGAGGATTCAAGCCAATTTGAAAATTAAAATATGGTAGTTAAATATCCAAGATTGCTATAACTGCAGAACATAAAAATATTCTTTATCATGATCTCCCCGGGGGGGGGGGGGCACGAGAGAAAATCACCTGGAAGAAATCCCACTTTAGCATCTGTAACAACTTTGCTTGGCCCCATCTTCAAGAGCTTTATTAATAAATGTGGAGGGGGTGAAGGGAGAGAAGACAAGTGAACCTGATTCAGAATCACTGCTGTCAGAAGAGCTGGAATCTCCACTGGTGCTTTCAGAGTCAGAGGAAGTGCTGCTACTGCTGCTGCTGCTTTCACTCAGCCGGCTTGGGCCTCCAATGGTCTTTGGTACAGCATTATTTTCAGCTGCAAAATAGAAGAGAACTGAACAAAATACTCTCTTGGGGAAAGGAGAAGAGAAACAAGCAGTAGTGAAGGCAGACCTGTGTCAATAATGGTTGCTGGACACAAGAGCATAGTAGGTTCTTCTGTTCCCATGGCCCTTTCCATGAGACTACATTTGTGGATAAGTTTACTAGTACACATGCCATATCTCCCACCACTCTTCAAGATTTCCATGCAGTTAATTTCAAATCTACACTCCATTTTTCAGTGTATTGTGTACACCTACATTTTGTTTTCAGTCTTTTAGAGCTAAGCTGTCCACTGACGTCCACCAGCCTCCTTTCTTCCTTTGATTTTTTTGCTACATAGAAGAGAGGAGCAGAAAGTAAAATATGAAGATCTCTACAACTAATCACGCCTCTTAAAAAAATAAAAGAAAAAGATGAGTTCTCTCTGCCCTCCAACCCAATGTTTTTGTGCATATTACATACACACCATAATGTTTCTTGGGTCTTTTTCTCAAACAAGCTATTACATATTTCTCCAGTTCCCTTAATGTTGATGCTTTGAGAGTTTCAAAGTCTATTTCTATTTCGTCAGGATTTGAGTGTCTCAGTGAAGGTTCCCTTGACTGAATAATATAGACCACTCTGCCAAGCTTCTCTCCTGGGAGTTTATTTATGTCCAAACTTAACTGCCTCTTTTCATCATAACTCATAGGCTTGGCACTTTCCTCATCTTCAGACTTGTACATTGGCTCCTCTTGCTGCTTGATTTTCTTTGAACAACTGCAAGAAGAGAAAATAAAAATGATTTAACTACACTGCCAACAGCTTTGAGTCCCATTTCGCACCCACAAGCAATCTTACATGTTCAAAGACATTTTCTTCTTCAGCCTCTTCATTTGCTTCATCTTTCTCTTCTTTTGATTCCCATACTTGTTTTTAACTTTGTTTTTTCTTTTCTCTTTCTGATATTTTCCTTTCTTCCTCTTCAATCTGGGTAATGCTGTTTTAGCTAAAGCTTGCAATTGCTGATGAACAGCCTTAAGCTATTGAGGGAAGAAAAGAGAACTACCACTGAGGATGAAATGTTTGTGTGCAGGCTCTAGGAATCATGCTACCAAAAAAGAGAACAAAAATATTAAAAACTCTAGAATTTATGAGAGGGAGGGAATCTTTTGACCTTCTTCTCATTGTTATCCATATATTATCGGGGAAAGGAGAACTTGATCATGCAGAAGATAGTTTAATAGCAATCAAACATCACATCGAAGCAAAGAATATTTACAGCAATTAATATAATACAGATATTGGAACATTTTTCACCTTAGTTCTATAATGTATATAGGTTGACTAGATAGATTATATCCTTTTATTTTTTGTTTCTTGGTAACTACTGAAGTCTGTCTGAGGCATTGCTATAAAACAATCTGAAGAAAGATATAGTGGAGTTTTATTCTTTATATAATGCAAAAGCCTGGTTGGCTAATGTAAATAAATTTGAATATTGAATATTCTTTATATAAGGAAGATCTATCACTGAAAATGCCTAATTTAGTACCAAAATAACAAGACTGCTCTTTGTAGGTCATTATTCGACCTGTTGGTCTGATAGATCCAATTCTACCAACTCTTGTCACACTCTTCTAATATTATTCATTATTTTATGCAGTTGTCATGAATAAAAGAGCTTTTGCCAAAACTTAATAGCTGTAGCCAATAGGAAAATGCTCTGACAAGGATGATGACTGTACGCTGTCATCTGCTTTGTGTCAGCTAATAGAGAACTCTGTTTCACTGTTGGTTACACCAAAGGTATTACTTTTCACTGACTTTACAGAGGAACACAAATCACAGAGCACACAGGCAACCTATACATGTGGCTTCATTGTTCATGTTATTTATTATTGTTTTGTTTGTTTTTTTAATATTGAAAGCTAACTAGAATGTAGCTTCTGGAAGTGGTGTGGGTATAATAAATGTACATACACACCACACTGACATCTCTGGGACATCCTACTTGATGTGCAAGATGTCTCAGTTTAAACCTCTGTCATCACCTGTTATGGCTGCAACTCTGAAACTCCAGAGAAGCACTGGCCAGTCAGTGCAAATAATATAGACTGTTTCAGTGGTTCTTAACATTTGGGCCTCCAGATTTTTTGGATTCCAGCTCTCAGGAGCCCCAGCCAGGATGGACAGTGATGAGGGTTTCTGGGAGTTGAAATTCAAACTTCTAGAAGACTAAAGATTAATTTTGACTGAATGTGATGAATCCCATTCAGTACGGTTTAAGCCATTTCCTATGTTCATTGCTTTTGTGTGCATTGATGTAAAAAGTAAGAATCTTGTAACTTGATGTTTCATAGAACTCTCTCAACAGTAGCACTATAGTGTTGCATCTGTTGTTCCTGCTTCTTGAAAATGCTTTTAAAAAAAACAAAAACAAAAAACCACAGCCATATGTTCATACTTTAACATTAATGGGCAATGTGATGCATCATGTTTTTCCTACAAAGTGCAATGCACATTTGGGATTGAAATTTCCTGTACATGTAATTTTGTGGTGTTATCAAGAATCATAATACCTTACTTTTCCATTTGCCACAATCACTACAAAAGTAGATTGGGCATAATGAGACAATTATGCATTTTTATTTATTTATTGCACTTATATCCCACCTTTCTCCCCAAATGGGATCCAAGGCAGCAAGATTCATATTCTTTCCCTCTCATGCACACACAACAGACTGCTTTACCACCGCCAACAAAATACAAATAAATAAATCAATAGATTTGTTCCCTGACTATCTAGGTAGTACCAGTTAGGCTCACAGTAGCATGCAAAACAGGTTAGATACCATCATCAGCCTCACCAGTCTTCTCCTTTCCCAGAAGCTTGCAAATTTTTGTGAGCTCTAGGAAGGATGGGGAAACTAGTCAACAGGAACTGTCTTGTTGGCAAGTAGGGAAAGCCAGGTGACCTGAACAGAGGCATCACTCCAGTCCACACACTGGCTATATGAGCTAAGTCCCAACTGCTCCCTGGCAATCAACGTTGTCCCTATTGATCACCCCTCCTTCTGTTTTGTTTTTGGATATAACTTTGGTGAAAGCCAGTGTGGTGTAATGGTTTGAGCATCAGACTACGACTTTGGAGACTAGAATTACCTGCTGAGCCATGAAACCCATTGAGTGACCGTGGGCAAATCACACTTTCTCAGCCTCAGGGAAAAGCAATGGCAAACCTCCTCTTGGAGAAATCTTGCCAAGAAAGTCTTGCGATATAGGAGATGATTTGAAGGCACATAACAACAACATTTTGGGTGGTTTTGCAATCATCATTCTTTGTCATGGCAGTGTGTATCTTTTATCTTTGTCAGTATTTAAGGAACTTTTAGCATGGGGCCCAGATCCATTTTGTAGCCTAGGTTCTTACCAGACTTGGGGCCTTTGCAGACTGCCAGAAATAGTGCACATTAAATTGAGGCACTGCCCTGGCTCAGTGCTAGGGAGTCATGGAAAATGTATTTTTTTCTGGGACATTGAGCCTTCTCTGTCAGAGAGCTCTGGTGCCACAATAAATTACAGTTCCCATGATTCCCTAGCACTGAGCCAGGGCAGTGCCTCAATTTAATGTGCACTATTTCTGGCAGTCTGCAAAGGCCCTTGGTTAGGTGCCCTCTTCAAGGGATGTTGGGTTGTGGGCAACCATGACCATGCCTAGCTCAGGGACAAGTGTCTTTTGTCACATTGCCAAGTGCCAAGGGAACCATGCAATGACTTCCACCATGTGAATCCCATGGCTTTCATTCTAGACTAACCCAGCAGGAGGGCTGGGCCATTTTAGTTCCATCAATTTGCAGGTGAGCCAACTGATGCCTAGATCCAGATCCGTACTAGAGCTAAACCTCTTCAGATTTAATCAATGAAGCTGGGACCTTTTCCATGCCAACAAATGCAGTCTGTGTTCATTATTGTTGAAATGGAGCCTGACTGGCCACTGAGTCTGCAACATACTGTTTTACTATCAGCAAAAATAACAACATATAACTATTTTGTGGGAACACGAATATTGCCACCTACTTGATCCTGGAGTTCTGCAAGGCGTTTAGCTCTTTCTTCTTCTGAGTCCTCAGAAGAAGCATCACTGCTGCTTTCACTAGAAACAGATACTGTGGGTCTTGCAGTGGAGTACGACAGAGGCCTATAGGAAGCTGGTTCATCTGGAATTTTGGCAAACTGCATCTCAAAGACATCCTTAACAGAAGAGAGTTGGGTAACTTTAAAACTCTGCCATGATAAATGGGTTAGATTTTTTTAGCACACGGATAAGGAGGATATGGCCCTCCAAATATTGTTGGGCTACAACTTCCATATAACTCACCATTGGCTAGGCTGGCTAGAACTGTGGGTTTGCCATTACTGCTTTAGCAGTTTTACAGTTTTAATGCAATGTATTGTGTTGCATTGAAAACATATTCATTAGTACAGTGGGCCCTTTTATATGCAGGGGGTCCATTCTGGACCATCCTGGCATATGGCAAAAAACACGAGATCTCAAGTCCTGCTGATTTCTATGGCCACATGCACTGCGGGTGTGGGCTTGCCGTGCACAGAAACTTGTCTGCATATGGCAAACCCGTGTATGGAGCTGGCGGGCTGTACTTAAGAGAAGGTAATTGTATGGACTTCCCATAAATGGTTGCTTACTGTGTGAACAGCATGCTGGAGTTGGTGGTCAGATCCTGCAAGACTATTTTTATGTTCTTAAATGCAATTTTTCACTTTCAAGGACTCACTCACCTGAAGTTTCCTTGCCATAGCCACCACCTCTTGGTCAGGAGAGTTGTATCTGTAGCAGTTCATAAACATTAGCCTAATATCAGCAGCAAATTCTTGTGTGTCTTTATACTCATTGTTTTCCATTTTATTCTGTGAAGAATAAAAAGACTTAAGATTCAAACTCTGGATATGTGTCTGTTGTATCACCAATTCCTGAAACCAGCCATTTTAGCACTATAAATTTAGTTATTTTGAGATGACAAGACTAAGCCTATCATTGCCCCATAAATCTGCCGTATTTCCATTTCCAATATTTGGTTCATTAGGATTGTCTTGCCTAGCCACTTGATGCTGGGATATCCATTATAAGTCTATATCTTAGTTCATTATTTGTAATTCCCAATAATTTCCATTTTGAACATAAATCTACTTCTCTCCACCTACATCATATTTTGTTGTTATATTCAGTCATCTCTCATCTAGTTCATTCACAACCTTCTGATCAAGGGCCTCTCCTTTTGCCATAGATCTCATTTCACACCCAGAATGCTTCTGAAAATGTTATTTTTAAGAACTTTCTCATGCTCAGGCTTAGCTGTACACCTGGATACACTGTTTTGCTGATGTTCAATACTTTAAGTTAGAGTAATAGCCACTGCATGATGGGGTGAGCTCCTGTTACTAGTCCCAGCTTCTGCCAACCTAGCAGTTCAAAAGCATGCAAATGCAAGTAGATAAATAGGTACCATTTTGGTGGGAAAGTCGACAGTGTTCTGTGCAATTATACTGGCCACATGATCACAGAATAGTCTCTGACAGTAAGGGCGGTTCAACAGTGGAACACACTCCCTCAGAGAGTAGTGGAGTCTCCTTCCTTGGAGGTCTTTAAGCAGAGGCTGGATGGCCATCTGTCAGGGATGCTTTGATTGGGAATTCCTGCATGGCAGGGGGTTGGACTGGATGGCCCTTGTGGTCTCTTCCAACTCTATGATTCTATGATTCTATGATTCTGACAATGCTGTCTCTTCAGCTTAGTAACGGAGATGAGCACCGCCTCCTACGGTTGGACATGACTGGACAACCTTGTCAATGGGGAATACCTTTACCTTTACTTTTTTAATAGCCACAACTACATGGCCAAGGTGCTGTACTCTATGACAGCCCATATAAACCAGTAGGATCACTACAGAAACTGGTCTTGCCATTTTTCCAAATGAGTAATAGCATCTCCAATTTCCCAAACACAAAGGATGTGATTGATTTGGCCTTCTGGCCACTGCTATAGAAAAAATATGAAAACACCCTGGACTGATCACATCCCTTTCCCCTTACATCTCTCCCTGCTCTCTCCCTTTTGCACAAGTTCCGCTTCTGTCAGAGCATCACTGATAAGCCACTTCCCCATTCTGTTTAATTTTTCACCAACTATTTTCTTGCAGAGTTGAACCTTTTTGGGAACAGCTCCCCCACCACCACGTTAACTATTCTTCTTACTCAAAGAATCACCTTGGCCTTTGTGGAGAAGAACTTGGTACCTTGCCAGATTTTTCCTCCTTTCCCAAGCCAACTTCACCCTCCACCACCCCCTTCAATTTCTCATGAAACAGGTAAATTCAATGAAATATCTATTTCACCTGCATGATTTGCTTGTTTTCTCTTCTGCACACTATATGTGCAGCAGTGCTGAGATACCTGGCAGTGCTAAAATTTGTGGATATAGACATGAAATTGACAAGTCTTTCCTTCAGTTAATTCCAACAGATATGAGGGAGGGAAAGGAGAAGGGGATGGAGGGAAAGGCCCTGGGAGAGATGGGCAGGTAATGCAAAAAGGGACTGGTGGAGGCTGATGTACTATCAGACCATTACCAAGCACATCATTAAGTTAGGATTCAGCAGTAAGAGCAGCTTGGGCCACTCCCCAATATAAACAAGTGGGAGAGTGTATTCCATCTCTCACACTCTCTGAAGTGGGATGGTGATATTATTTTAAGAGGAGAAGCATCATTTGTGAATCGCAGTAATGCACACTGGGTGTAGGGCGGGGTGGACAATGTGTGGCTCTTCACAGTTGGACTGACTCCAAGCAGTCCTCACTCTTGGCTATGCTTGCTATGACTGATGGGAGTTGCAGTCTGACAACTCCAACATGATCAAGTGATCATTTGATACCCTAAACATTCAGCTTTAAGCCATATTGCTCATCGTGCTTAGAAGAATCCTTTCTATAGGGGAGGTAAATGGTCTATCTACCTCCCCTCTTCAGAAGCAATCCATCTCTTATCAGTACTTGGATGCTCATCTTATCACTCTGATTTCTTTAATCATCCAGTCTTCTACATTGATTGTAACTCCTCTGGAGGAAACATCTCATTTCCAGCTAAGTCTGCTCAGTGACTTGCACTCAACATGAGTAGCACTAGTCATATAAGAGCGCCAATGTGAGAAGGAGATGGAAAATGGTGAGTATGCACATGCACACCCATCCATAGTCAGGTGAGTAAAAACTTCTGTGGTTAGCCAGTGCCCCCAGTGTACCAAAATTGGTGGTGGTGGTGATGGTTGCCTCTAGATTGATATCTGAGGTAATCTAGTCCATACTGTAGCTTGGGCCTCTACTAGAGATGCTGCCTACATTTGTACTGTCTGAACAGCCAAAAGTATATATTTTATGTTATAATAACTGTAGAATACGTATGACTAACAATAACCTACATTTATGATGCTAAAAGTCACTTACTTTAATAGTTCCAAGATCCATAGGACATTTAACAATGTCATGATAATCCTGGAGTCCCAAGGCTGTAACATCAACTGGTTTATAAAAAGGCCAGGCATATGCTTCATGCTGTTTTGAGAACATTTCTGTAAGGATCTCGTTGCAGTATTGTAGTGGTTCTGTTATCTTTATTTTTTTTATGTGTTCGGGTGGTTGCTGGGAATCTGGCAAGCCTTTTTTTGTTAGAAGCTCATCTTCAAACTCTTCTCTGCAGGAGATTTTTGTAATTTTGGGTTCATTTGGTGCTGGAGAAGATTCACCACTTGCTGTGAGGATTGCAGTAGTGGTATCAGCTTTTCTTTTCACACCCTTTTAAAAAAATTAACAAAGAGGTCAATTGCAACATTTGAAATCTGGGTTAGAAGCCTTTTGAATAAACTGGCCATAAATCTAACTATAGCTTATATGTGAGTGGGCTATTTTTTCAGCTAATTATTTTCCAACCCCAAAGACACATCCCCTATAGAAATTTAGATTTTAGCTCTTAATTTCCCATCTGAATAGACATGTAGAAAATTGGACAGTTAGCAATATTTTAGGAAGTTGAAAGGGAGGTGGAAAAATGAATGACATGACAACTGTTTATCTGTTTATATTCTACTTTATACCATCTGAGATGTAAGGCAGCTTCTGACACATTTAAAAAAACAACTTCCAGTAAAAAAATAATCAGCTATACATTCTAATATATTCATTATACTTGTTATAGTATTAAAATAAATTAAGTTAGAAGTTTAAAACGCCTCAAAAATAATATATAAAATAAACTATCAAAAAGTCCAGCTCATCCAGCAAAATCTAATCTGTAGATTTGCAAAGGAAATAATACTATTTTATTCTGTTTTAATTATGTTTAGCTATTGATGCTAGTCAAAAGATATTACCCCCCCCCCATTGTAGTTAGTGTAGCCATTGTAATGAAAATGCAGTTTCCCAGCAAATATCGGCAACACAATTGGGAAATGTTCTACTATTGATTAGTACTCACATTGCAATAGTTAATGCAGTATGGAATATTGGCCAAAAGACTGAAGTTACAAAGGTATAACTCAGAGTTACACAGTCATAACTGATTCGTATTCATGATCTTATGTATTCAAAAGTGTAGGGAATACCTAAAAATTGTCAGAGTCCCCCAGTCCTGACCTACTGGGTAGCAGCTGCTGCAAGCAACACCGTCTATTCTTTCTCAAGGAGAATGCAACAGACTGACATTTCCACTCCCTTACCTTCAGATATCTCCAGTGCAAGGAGAAATTGTGGCAGGCTGTTGTACTGGAGATCACTGGAGAGAGAGGAGTCGGAAAGTCAGCATGCTGTGAGTCTGTTTGTGAGAACAGACCTCTCATTGCTCACAGCAGCTGCTACCCAGTAAGTCAAGACTGGAGAGAGGGTCAAGCTGAGAGATGCTACTTAGCTTTGTAGCTGTTCCAGAATACCAGCCATCATCTTTATATTGGAATTAACAGGCTGCTATTCAGCACAAGATCTGCCAAAACTGAAATCATCCTAACAACAGAATGGCTGGATGTGTGTTACAAGTATCTGTTGACAAAAATTCCTCCCTGTCTGACTATGTCCCATTTTAAAGTAAAGTTTTGTATTTTTATACCTTGAAATAAAACTGAACACTGTAACTATAGCCTGAAACAGACAGGGCAAATGACGATGTTTCCTACCATGTTTGAGATGCAGTGTTTGGATGATTCACACCCCAAATGCAGCGGGAAACCTTGCCAGACCCACATCATTGGGAAAGAACTGGGCCAAAATAGAGCGGTGAAATACTGCTCCTTTTGCAGACCCGGTTCATAACTGTGGCAGTGGCTCAGATTGGGGTCAGGCACATGCAGTCATCAGGGTCCCAGTGCGAAAGGCGCTGGTGTGGCCCTGCTGCTTTTTTTTTGTTCTTTTTTTTTTGGCCCATCTGTTTTGGGCCTATGGTTAGCAGAAACAGGCCAAGTTCTAACAGTAGTGTAACAAAGAGCTTGTTTCTGCTACTCAGGATTAAGATCAACCACAGATTGTTAGATCTGGATCACACAATAAACCATAATTAATTCAAATAGATGTTTCCAATCTCTTCCTTGCAGCCACACTGGAGGAGGCAGTAGAAGGGAAGAGAAATGCATAGCCCCAAATCTCACTGCACTGATTGTTCAGAGAAGTGCTCATCTGCTCAGAAATGTCCCCACTCTAAAATCACTTACTTTAGTTCCTATTTCAGTGGGTGACATTACATTTGATGACTGAGTCTCAGGTGAAGGATCTGGGGCATGTTGCTGCAGCATTGTCTTCATCATCCGAAACTGCCTAACCTTCCTAGGTGGTTTTGCCTGTTTACTTTGCTTAGCCTGTGAGATGCCTGCATCAGATTGCTCAGCACCTAGGGATATGAATTAAAGTGAATTAGTAAATGGACTTCTCATAGCTCTCTAGAAAATGAAGTTCTAGTTCCACTGGCATGGCCAAAGGAGTTGTCTTTTGGCACTAGCATCATTGGGACACCTTGATCTTAACCTGTATCTTGTTTTCAGCTAAACACTGCTACTTAAGACATAATCTAGCTACAACAGTCTGATGATCTTTAGAGCAACACCACGGACATGTTACTTAGTGTGTTGAGCATATTCAATCATCAGCAGAACTGACCTTTTGTGTAAAGGTCAGTTCTTAATTATATTTTTCTAAAGTTTTTTGTACTTCTTAAAACCTAAAGATTCTTCAAAGACTGTTTATACTATATGTGTGTGTACACACAAACACATTCATATCTTTTTCACCACATAGATCACGCTCACCATTAATGTACAGGGCTGTCTTCAAAACAAAGAACCAGAATCCATCCAAGATAGCTCTACAACTACAGATTTCTGTTTAGTCATTAAATAACATCAGACAACCTTTTCAGCAAACAAAATTGTTTGCCATTCTAAGCAGTGAATATGTTTGTCATTTAACTTTTGTTATCTTTATATAGCCAGAATACCCAAAAACATCAGACAACCTTTTCAGCAAACAAAATTGTTTGCCACTCTAAGCAGTGAATATGTTTGTCATTTAACTTTTGTTATTTTTATATAGCCAGAATACCCAAAAACATCCATCATTGTCTATCTGGCTGAAAAAATGATAATCCCATCACATGGTAACTATCTTCTGAAGCAGTCATGAGACCCCATCTTTAAAAAGAATTATGGTTTTTACCTTTCTAATACATTATGTGTATTTTCTCTTAATATTGTTATGACATTTAAATCATACAATAAGCTTTGATTATTTAAAGCAACATCTGATTTAAATTGAAAATATCTTAAGAATGTTTGTCAACTAACACTGATTGAGTATCTACACTGGGAACCTGTATGTATGATTATAAGGTGCAGAACCAGACCTTAGAAAAACCACTTTTTCTGGAGTATATCTCCTAGAATCTCCTAACCAGCATGGGATTATGAAATCCCATAGGATTTTGAAAGATGTAATCCAGAAAAGTAACTTTTTCTAGCTCCACTTAGGTCCAATTTCCTAGTTGACTCAACTTGCCTGGATTTCCTTTTGACTTGGATAGTGCAGCATTCTTAAACCTGAAACAGCCTTCAACTGAGGTCTCATCCAGACTGGCAATGGGGTCTGATCTACACCATTTAATATCATTTCTTGATTGTTCTTCAACAATGGTGATTTGTGCCATTGTCCAGGAAAGCCACTAAGAGTGCTGATAGCAACTTCTTGTGAGGGTTGAATCTTTTGCTAATGCAAAGCAAGAAAGCAATGGTCCATATTACCAATCCAAAGGTCTAGGCAGAGAATGGTCAAACAGTCCGAAGGTCTAGGATTCTGGAGAGATAGAGTAACAAGGCAGTCCGAAGGTCAAGTGTTCCAGAAGTTCAAGATAGGTCAGCAGTTCGAGAGTCAAGGTTTCAGGTCAAGGAACAAGGAGAGCTAAAGCCAGAGGCTCAGATAATCTCTGGCACCAAGGCAGCTCTTCTGCACCTGCTTAAATTACCAAGCTGCAGAAGCTCAGCTAAGGCTGATTGCTCCAGCATTATAAAGTCTCCTTGAACAGCGAAGGCCCTCCCTTTCTGCTCAACGCTGGCTGAAGGTAGGTTTTGCCCCTTGATCCTCCTCCATGTCTGAAGGTTCTGCTGCTGGGAGGCTTGACTCCATGTCTGTGAGACCACAGACTCTGCTGGAGCTGCCAAAGCAGAACTAGGGCCGGGCTGAGGCTCCACAGCTGCAGACTCAGATCTCAGAGGAGGTTCTGGCTCATCCCGTGAGTCCTCCTCCAGGCAGGGCATGACAGCCATTTCAATTCTTTGGTGGATAACTTACTTGAAATTGGGCTGTGATGTTCGATGTGGATGCATTCATCCCCTGCCACCTGAGTTGTATTTCCAAATCTGAGACAATTCCCATGTGGTCTATTTCTATTTTCTCCCACCAGGTTTGAAGAGTTTTTGTCACATTTTCTCTAGAGGTATAGTACTGAAGTGATCAAATGTATTGATTCTATTGTTGTGTTTGTTTCCTTGAAGCATGATCTCTCTCTCTCTCTCTCTCTCTCTCACACACACACACACACACTCTCTCTCTCTCTCTCTCTCACACACACAGTGAGAAAGAAAATTTCTCCCATGTCAGTGTCTTCCAATCCTTTAATTCACATAGGGAGTGTCTATGGGGTTGAAGAGAAGAGAAGCATTGATTGGGACTGCCTTAAAACCCAAGACATGAAGAGCATTTGCTCCCCTGTTTTCATAGCTCCCTCTTGTCTTCCCATTTGCAATAGCTATTCCCTTTCTTGTCATGAGAAGGTGGTAGTAGCAGTGGCATCACTAGGTGTGTGTGTGTGTGTGGGGGGTGTGTGGACTGCACCAGGTGACACCCTAAGGAGGGGGGTGATACCACTACTCTCCAAATACCTACCTTTTGGCAGAAATGGGCTGTAGCATTCATTTGCATCTCTTTAAAATGCTTTAAGAGATGGTGGGAGTGGAGTGAAGCTCAGTGGGAGAGAAAGGAGAGGCCCCAGATTTTTTTAATATTAAAATTAAAAAATGTAATTTTAAAATTTTAAAATTTTAATGTTTTAATTTTTTTTTAATTTTTTAAACATTTTCTTTAAAAACATCACATTTTAGCCAAATAATCACTATAGTTTTTTGTGGGTTTTTTCCAGCTTATGTGGCCATGTTCTGGAAGAGTTTATTCCTGACATTTCACCAGCAGCTGTGGCTGGCATCTTCCAGAGAATGTTGGCTTGGAGGTGAGTGGGGTATATATACTGTGCAGCTCTTAGTTCAGAGGAAGTGATTTACATGATAATCTCTGTGTTGGTCTGTTGTTGAATGGCAAGGCCTCAGGGTGTCTATTAAATTAGTGATTCATTGTCTGCTGGGAAAACCCCTAACTCTGGGTGGCATTCATTTCCACATGCTGGGTCTTGATTTTGGTGTTTTTCAGGATTAGTAACCAAACTTTGTTTACTTTAATGGTTTCTTTTTTCCTGTTGAAGTTGTCTAAGTGTTTGTGGATTTCAATGGTTTCCCTGTGCATTCTGACCTGACAGTTGTTGGCACAACTCAGAATTTCAGTATTTTTTAAAATAGCATTTTATGCTCAGGATGTGTCCTGTTACTGCTGATTTTTCTGGCTGACCCAGTTCGGAGTGTCTCTGGTGTTCCTTGATTCGTGTTTGAACACTGTGTTTGGTGGTCCCCATGTAGACTTGTCCACAGCTGCATGGTATGTGGTAAACTCATGCGGCCATGAAAGGGTCTCTCCTGTCCTTTGCTGAGTGCAGCATTTGTTGGATTTTCTTGGTCTGTTTATAGATCATTTGGAGGTTGTGTTTCCTCACCAGTTTCCCTATTCTGTCTGTGACTCCTTTGATGTATGGTAAACATAATTTCCCTTTGGGTGGTTGTTTGTCTTCACTCCTATGGGTTTTTCTGGGTCTGGCAGCTCTTTTGAAGTCTGAACTGGAGTAATCATTAACCCGTAGAGCCCAGGCTAAGTGCTTCAATTCATCTTCCAGGAAGTGGGAGTCACAGATCCTTTTTGCCCAGTTTACCAGTGTTTATTGTGCTTCTTTTTGTCCTGGGTGATGGCTGGAGTTCTTGTGTAGGTATTTGTCTGTGTGTGTAGGTCAGGGACAGGCAACCTTTTGGAGACCTGGGCCGGTCTCCCATAGCCCAGGTCATGGCTGGGCCAAGGGTGGGGGGGAATGGCGGCGCACGCGGCCACCGCCATACCTCATGTCACGGCCGCCATTTTGGAAGTCAAAATGGCGGCTGCGACGTGTTTGCACATGTGCAAGAGTACTGCGCATGCGCAAACGCATCGCGGCCAAAAACGCGCCCCGACGGCGGCGCGTGGCGGCGGCAACCTTCCGCCTGGGCCGGTAAGTCCGGGGCCCGGGGCCTTAACCGGCCCCCGGGCTGTAGGTTACCGGTCCCTGGTGTAGGTTTTCTGTATACTGTGTGGCCCAAGCATTGGTTCAGTTTGTGGATGACCAGGACATCCAAAAATGGCAATATTCCTTCTTTTTCTTTTTCCATTGTGAATTGGATGCTCGGAATGGATGTTGTTCAGATGGTTCAAAAACACTGTCAGATCTTCTTCTCCATGGCTCCAAATGGTGAAAGTGTCACCCACATATTGGAACCATGTCGTGGGCTTTCTTGGTGGTGTTTCCAGGGGTTGCCTTTCAAAATGTTCCATGTAAAATTTTGCTATCATGGGGCTCAGAGGGCTTCCGATGGCTACCCTGTCTCTCTGCTCATGGAATCCATTGTCCCACTGGAAGTAGCTTGTGGTGAAGCAATATTTGAATAGGGCTGTGATGTCTTCCGGAAAAATTTGTCGGATGAGTGCCATGGTGTCCATTATGGGGACTTTAGTGAACAAGGAGACCACATCAAAACTGATTAGTATGTCTCTGGGTTTGAGTTCAAAGTTGCTGATTTTTTCTATGAAGTGAGCTGAGTCCTTGATGTAGTGGGTTTGGGGTTTTTTTTGCCCTATATGAGTTTGTAATTTTGTGGCCAGAAACTTGGCCAAGTCATACGTGCGGGATCCAATGGCACTCACTATGGGTGGAGTGGAATGGAATCCTTGTGGACCTTGGGAAGTCCATATAGTCTTGGTGGGAGAGCCTCAGATTTGCATAAACTTTAGCATGTTGTTGGCTGAATTGAGGAGTTCTTGATCAAGGTGTTCTCCCACAGACAAACAGCCCCTTGACTGTGTCAGCCAGTTCTTTGTGGGTGGTGTGTATTCTCTCAACCAAGGGTCACACAATATATATACCCCACTCACATCCATGCCAGCATTCTCTGAAGATGTCAACCACAGCTGCTGGCAAAGCATCAGGAATAACACGGCTTCCAGAACACGGCTACATAGCCCAGAACAACCACAAAAAACTATGGATGTCAGTTATGAAAGCCTTCAACTTCAAATACTTACTATCTATATTAAAATACATTTAGGTTGTGCTTATGACATTGTAATTTGAAGATATAATAATGTTGCTAGTTGTTTATGTCTAACTATTAGCATTACATTCAGTGGTTTATGGGAATTATGATTTACAAATAACATTAAGTGCAAAAAAGCATTACTAAGGATTCTGTATGGTGTGAAATGGGAGTGTGTGTGACACCATGAGTTACTACACTGGATGATATCAACCCTAGGGATGCCACTGAGTAGTACTGGCCAGCTTCTCCCATAGTACAGAAAAACTCCCAACTTACTTATTTACTCCCCCCACCCAGAAGTGAATTTTAGAATGGTGTGCAGAATCCTGGTTTTGGGTAAAGAATGAAAAGTTAACACCCACAGCACAGATCACTGCACACAGAAGGCACTATTCAAAAAGACAAAAATGTATCATGTGGATTTTGGTGCACCTGGGCATTTTGAATTCAAAATTTATCAGGAGGAGAAAATGTTAAACGTGCTGCAAGAACTGATGGAAATTACCAGGAAAAAGGGGAACCAGCATGGTGTAGTGGTTTGAGGATTGGATTGTGACTCTGAAGGCCAGGGATCAGCTTGGCCATGAAAACCACTCAGTGATCTTGGGCAAGTCACATGCTCTCACCCTCAGGGGAAGGCAATGACAAATCTCCTCAACATATCTTGCCAAGAAAACCCCATGATAGCCTTAGGGTCACCATCATTCAGAAATGACTTGAAGGCACACAACAACAACAGTACAAGATAATGTTGGAGTCCCAACATACTTGGCTAGTCTGGATGAGATTGGGATCTTGACATCTGCAATAAACCGTACACAATGGCTATACACCTTATTCTAGGCATCTAGAATGATGAGGCTTATCTCAGGTATACCACCTTTTACAACAGCCCAGAATGCTAAATTCCTTCTAGCACAACTTGTAGAGTGTTTTCTTACCATCTGTATTTTTCCCCTTTCTTTTTCCTTGATTAATCACAACTGCTTTTTCTTCTGGGGGCATCTGTGCAACCTTCTGCATAAAGACTTTTTCCAGCTCCTGTGCCATGAAAACAATGTCATCGCCAGGCTGAAAGAAAAACAGTAATCAAACACACTTGTAATGCTCCTAGACTCACTTAGGAGATTATCACATGGGGTAAAGAGGGATCGCTCCTGTCCTTACCCTGTCTTTATCTCATCCGCACTTATCCAGTCCTTCTCCCGTCAGTAGCCCCGTCATTGTATTAATGCGAGTTTGCATTAATACAAACTGACAGGGCCATGCCACTTCGGGGATGGGATAAGCATGACATCAATCTGAAAATTTTATCGCGATCATGCAATAAGAACATATCACAGACATGATAATGATGATGTCATGTGATAATCTCTGCATAATCCCCATGTGATAATCTCTTATGTGTCACCTTTGACTGCAGCCTTTCAGGCAAGAGAACCTATGTATCCCCATACCTGACTTTTCAAACTATAAAGCACTGAGTTTTCTTTTAGTGGATAATTTACTTCACTTTTGTTCCTCATTAGCCCTGTCATAACTACATGACTTTCGTTATGAAACCCCCACCTCACCCACTGAGCCAAGATTAGTACAGAGCAAGGAAACAGTGATTTTGGGGGGCTACAGCTCTCAGAATCCCCCAGCCAGTACAGTCACTGGCTGGGGAACTTTGACAGTTGTACCCCTTCAAAAATAAGGTTTCCAAGCTTTGGCCACAGGTTTTCCCCACTGCTCAATATATATTATTATACTTCCCTGTATCCTAAATCTCAGAGTGGCAAACTCTAGGGATTCAGATTTCTTTTTGGCCCAGGGCTGGTTTCTTTAGAAGTCTTCTTTCCCCCCCATCTCTATTGGTTGCTGCAAGGATTGGGGGTGAAGATGGTGGAGTAGTACCTGAGATTGCTTTTGATTGTCATAGTGATGGCTTATTTTATTTGTATTTTTTCCTGCATTCTTTGTTAAAGTTAATTGGGTCTGATTTAAAATGTGTCTTTCATAATGAATTTTGTATCCATCACATTTCCAGTAATTACACTGATAAATGTGATTTCTGCATCATGCGTTTTTGAGCATATTTGAATTTATGCAAAGGCCTTTGGCAATAAGCAGCAGAAATTGGAATCTGTGTGTGTGTGGTTTCCTCAGCAGAAGTCACTGGAGACTAATGATGTCTCAGTGACAGAGGTTTAGTTATACGTGGGTACGCAGGGTAACCAGATGTCATAACCACAAAGGAGGACAAGACAACACAAAATGTAGGACATTCAAGAAGAATGTAGAACTTTACAAAATAAAAGCTAAAACCACTAAGATAAATATAAATTCATTTTATATGGTTTAGGTAAAGCTATATTACATATATTACATATTTTATGCCCATCTAACTCACCTTTTACTCCTTGTCTTTTGTCTAACAGGAGGTTGTTGTTTTTTAAGCAACACTGGCTAAAAAAGATTCTGAAGGAAGTCTGGGAAAACACAGCCTTTGCATGTTTGGGTTTCAGCAGTATGTTTGCAGTAAAGTGCAATAAACGCTTGATTTGGGAAAGAATGGGATTCTGCTCTAGTCAATTGTATTGTACCTGCATGTATCTGCTTACAGCAGGCCAGGTAAACAGCAGCTGCTTCCAGAATTTCTTTCCAAGCATGCTTGCATAGCAAAACAGAGGGGAAAAGGGAAAGCAGATATGCCTGTCACACTGTTTGGCCACCAAAATGGAAATAAGAAAGTGGAAGCTGGTGAAGGGGGGGAAAAAACAATAATTTCTGGATACATTTTGGAAGAAGTTTTCGAGTGGTCTCCAGAAGATTCAAATATTATTGTTTACTTATGCAATACTTACCTGAGCTGGTTGTTTCATTTCATATGTGTGCATTGTCAGTTTTAGATAAAAAGTTTGCAGAAATATGTTGAACTGCTCATCTTTTTTTGAGGTGCAGAAACCTATCCTTATTTTTTCCACATTATTTCTGCTTTGGATACCAACTTTTCTTTTAATAAAGTAATGCCCAGGAACACATCTAATTTCTCAGCTGAGGTACCAGTGATGTGCCTAGTATATTTGACACCAGAGATGATTTTTTAAAATAACCTCCTATCTTCAACAGCTTTTTTGCAAGTCTTGGTGGAACTTTTGGCTAGGTGGGAAAGGGGGGAGATTTGCTTTTCTGCCCAGCCAGCAAAGCCCCCAGACTTGGAAGGCAAGCCTCCTCCCACAGCCTTTCTGGGTCTGACAGAACTATTAGCCAGATAGGAAAGAGAGGAAACTAACCCACACAGCCAGCAAAACTGCCAGACCCAGAACTTTGCCATTCCCTCACACCAGTATACTATGTGGCACCCCCCCCCCGAAGTGTCATCTGGTGTGGTCCTCATCCTCCACACCTACTAATCAGCCCTGGTGGCGCAGTGGTTAAATGCCTGTACTGCAGCCACTTACTCATAGACCACAAGGTTGCGAGTTCAATACCAGCCAGGGCTGAGGCTTGACTCAGGCCTGCATCCTTCTGAGGTCGCTAAAATGAGTACCCAGCTTGTGTGGGTGGGGGGGGGCAATCAGCTCACAGTTGTAAACTGCTTAGACATCCCATAGCGCGATATGAAGCGGTATATAAATGAAGCTGCTTAGTGACACCTCTGTGAGATATAGATATATTAGGAGACTTGCTCATACCGTTTGGGTGAAGTTCCAAGACACAGGTGCACTAGTTGCTTTCTCCATCCCATCATGCCAACAGATACCCTGCTAGGCTTAAAATAGCACAGACAGACTGTTGTAAATAAATCCAAACTAATGTGGATTTTAATATTATACATACCTTGTTGTACAAATAGCAGTTTGCAAACATTGTTTTAAAGTTTTCAATACATTCCGCAGCACATGTGTAATAGTTGTGCTCCAGGCGTTTTTGAATTGTGGTCAAGTCCATTGGGTTTTTAATAATATTATAATAATCCTGTGTTTTAAAACAGAAAGCAAGGAGAGGGAAAGACAATCATGAGGATACTCTGGATTTGAAGAGCACTGTTTGCTAGCACAAACAACACATCTTGTGTATTCGTATATTAAAAGGTGCGTTGCAGTGAATGACATCTTCAAAATAAATAATAAATTGGCTAAGGTGACAGATGTGTGCCACCATAAGGAGGTGGTGGATTGAAAGTTACAACACAGTGGCTAAGAGGACAGAGGCTTGTCCAAGATCTAGCAAGTCCATAGCTAAGGTGATGGTTGAATCCAGGAACCTCCTGATATGCACACTTATCTACCATACTAAATAGCTCTCAAGACAAAAGAAAAAGAGAGAGAGAGAGAAACTCTGGGAAGATTACAGTCATCTCTCCTTCAAAATTAAGGCTGCATTCAGTAATTATAATAAGCCACGGGTTATTGTAACCAGAATTCTTCCCACCGCCCCCAGCTTCTTCAGTCCTTACTTCCCTTAACCAGCAACAGTTCCTCTGTGAGAAGAAACCTGGATGTTTCTGTGTTCAGTAAACTGAAGTTTAGTATTGCATCCAACACTATACCTTGGATATTTTTAATTATGACTTACTGAAAAAATCCACATCTGTTCTGTGCTTCAAACAAATTATTTCCATAATTAACCACAAGTCATTGAGTTCAGCAGTCATGAGAAGCTATAGTTAATCTCTAATGGAAGCAAAAACATCCAGCCTCTTACTCACAGCTGAGCCAGAAGAGAGGGAAAAGGGCATATGAGCTCTGGCACTATGTGTTAAACATGTTCCTATCAAGATGAATCATAGTTTATTATGACATTTTAACCCAAACAAAGAATATTTTTCAAATACCACTAAGAATTTATGTATAGTTGGTCCTTCTTATACTGCAGTGATGGGTAGCTCTTCCATATCATGCTTCATAATGTGCTTATAGCAAAGCAAATGCAGAAGCACTGTACCTTTGCTTCAGTATCCCAAAAGATACCCCACTTTAGGGGTGATTACAGTGGCACCCTAATTATTTTTCAGTGGTTTTCCCCCCACAAGTATATGTTTAGGTAGGCTGTCATTTCAGAAAGTGATCTGTGGATAGAGAAGTGCATGGAAGGGGCAACTTTCAAGGTTTTTGGCCCTCATGTAGTGCCCATAAAGGCATACATGCTCCAAAGATGGTCATATTTGGCATGTCAGGGTTGACAGCTCAGTGTTCTTATATGTGGATGAAATACAATTTAAATGTCTGATTTAGAAATCTGAAGAGGCAGAACTGGCCCAAGGCTAGCTTCCATTTTAAAAAGTACATTGAGTGAATGACCTCTAAAATTAACCTCAAGTGACAGTTTCTCTTGAAATCCAGCACCAGAAATGCAAGGTGACAGTCACTTTGAAAGCACTTTTGGACAAACTGACCATTTGAGTTTGTCAAGAAAAAGAGAAATATGTCTGAGGGGTTCAGCCTTCAATGAAAAGATCAAAGGCCTAGAATGATTTTTTTGAACATAAAGGCCCACAGACTAAACATACATTTTAAAGTTTAGTTAAGGTATATGCAGGAGAAAAGGGCTGGAATACTGATAAATACCAATGTCATTCATGACATGATAGCAGTCTTTCAGTAAATTGCTAAATCAGTCATTTACAACTTCACATTATTAATTGAAAGGGGCGTTTTTATTTAATCAGTGTGACAAATAGTAAATTGGAATATCACAATACCATAATATTAGTATTATTACAGTAGGAAATAGTAAAACAAAATAGCAAATTAAAACAATAGCATGATCTTTTGCTTGTTCCATTATGTTACGCTTCCCACAGTCTAAAAAAAAATCTTGTAAGAGGTGGGTGTGTTTTGGTCATATACAACCTATTTAAATTTGATTAACTGGCTAGAAAGGAGAGAGTTAATTTATTGTTGTTGTGGATTACTGACTGGCAATACCAGCTGTGATACAAAAAAGAAAAATGGATTATGTCCAGATATGGCAGAATCATATTAACTATAGTTATGACTATAATAATGCAAACTCTATGTCATTTTTAAAGGAAAAAAGCTTTTTCTTCCTTGTGTATGCATTTCAACTGCTGGCCTTGCTAGAATAAATTCTTTTAAAATAGGGTGAACAACTTTTTTGGCTTTGAAGTCTGTATCTGGAGTATACTGTGAGATTGCATAAATTTGTTCATACCCCCATGCATATACAAAAGCATAATTCTTTCAAATCTGGACATATACCATATAAAATGTATGTACAAGGAAACCAAGTAGGCTCTTACTGGAAGTTTTAAACCTGCAGCATCTACAGGCTGATGAAATGGCCAAGAAAAGTTATGTCTCCACATTGCTTTCATGACCACTCTCTGCAAATATTGAAGCTGATTTGTTAAACGGCCAGTTCCTTGGGAATTGATGAATTTTGGAGGGGGAGGATTGACTACTGTCAGAAGCTGTTGACTTGGGGCAGTCATGTTTATTCTTAGTGCCTTTATTTTGCCTTGTAGGTCAAATGTCTTCAGCAGAGGATCTGTAAAGAAAAAAAAAAGATTTGCAAGATCTCTTTTGATTCAATGCTTAGTCTTTGCTCAGATTAACAACGATTTTTAACCACAAGAGTGAAAAAGGCATTGCTTATCATGTTTTTTTTTATTTTGATCTACAGTTATCTATGACTAAACACCTTTAAAAAACTATTTTTATAAAGTATTTTTTTTTATTTTATTTTTAAAAAACATAAAAAATCCACTTAAAATATATTCTTAGTCATCTTTACAGTACATTTACCCATAGTTCAGACTTCTCAATAGTTCTTTGAAAGTAAGTACATTTTTTTCACATTTTGCATACATCATTTCTGTATCTATTACTTCTATCATCATCTCAGATCCAGTTCATTTACACAATCTTAATAACTACTTTGCTGCTTTATTCCCATTTTCTATTTATATATTCTTCCACTGGAGCCCACTCTTCCTCAACCAATTCCACATTCTCATTATTCAATAACCTTGTCAATTTGTCCATTTCCTTCATCTCTAACAATTTCAATAGCCATTCATCTACCGTTGGAGTTGTCTCCTGTTTCCATTTGGAGGCTATTAGTATTCTTGCTGCCGAGACCATGTAAAGTATTAGTCTCCAATATTTTCTAGTTATATCTGCTTCTAGTTTGTATGTCATATTTAATAAATATAATTCTGGATATAATTCAAGACCGTTTTTAAGTATGTCTTCCATCGTCATGTGTATTTTTTTCCAGTACCTTTTCATTTTGGGACATCTCCACCAAACATGATACCAAGATCCAACATTGCTTTTACATTTCCAACATTCGTTCTTTTGTAGTTTATAAATTTTTGCCATTCTAGCAGGGGTGAGATACCATCTTTGTTCCATTTTCCATTGATTTTCTCTTATGTCTTGAGAGCGAGTAAATTTTCTTGTCATTTTCCTTGCTTTCTCCCAATGATCTACCATTATTGTCTTACCAATGTCTGTTGCCCACTTGATCATATTGTCTGATATTATTTCTTTTTCCTGTCTCTGACACATTAATATTTTATATAATTTACTTATTCTCTTCTCTCTTGTCCCCAGCCAAATTTTATCTATGTCTTTCAATTCTTCTTCCACCCCTTGCAGCTTAATATCCATTTTAAATCTTTCCTTTATTTGGGTATATAATAACCAGTGCATTTTATCATCTAAGTGTTGAATCTCAGACATAGCTTTAAGTTCCAATTGGTTTCCAATCTTCTCCAGTATCTCTTTATATTTTAACCAAATTCGAAGGGCTGTCCATCTTCCAAAAAAAGCTTCATGTGGTGAAGTCCATAAAGGTATTTTAGTGTATATTATTTTTTTCAGTTCTTTCCAAGTTTTAAGTAAGCTTCTTCTTATTACGTGGTGTTGGAATTCTTTGTGAACTCTATCCTTATCATAACATAAGTATCCATGCCATCCGAATCTGTTGTTGAATCCCTCCAAATTCAATATATCCTGGTCTTCTAATGTTATCCATTCGGATAGCCAATCTAAAACATTCGCTTTGTGGTAGAGTTCTAAATCTGGTACATTCCTCCCTCCATCTTTACTTTGTCTTGTCATTGTTAGCCAATTGATTCTCGCTTTTTTACTTTTCCAAATAAATTCCTTCAAATCTTTTTGCCACTCTTGAAATATTTGCCTGTTATGTATTATCGGGATATTCTGAAATAAAAAATTTAATTTGGGTAAAATCATCATTTTTATCGTCTCTATTCTTCCTGATAATGATAGCTGAATTTTACTCCAATTTGTCATATCTTTCTTGATTTCTCTCCATTTTGGTTTATAATTGTTTTCGAATAAATCTACATTCCTTTTGGATATCCATATCCCCAAATATTTAGTTTTATTTACAACCTTACAATGCGTTTCTTCAGCTAATTCTGTTTCTTCTTTTTTTGTCATGTTTTTTGTAATTATTACTGTTTTGTCATAATTTATTTTAAATCCGGCCCTATTCCCAAAATCTTCTATCATTCTAAACGTTTCTTTTATATTTTCTATTGGGTCCTCCAATATCAATACCACATCATCGGCAAAGGCACGTAACTTATATTCTTTTCCTTTAATCTTCATTCCTCTAATGTTTGGGTTTCCCCTTATCTGATTTAGTAATGTCTCCAACACCATTATAAAAAGAAGAGGTGATAACGGGCATCCCTGACGCGTCCCTTTGCCGATATTAATTTTTTGTGATTTGTTTCCATTTATCACCAGGCTTGCTGATTGCTCACTATATATTTCTTTAATCCAATTACAGAATTTTTCTCCCAACTTCATTTTTTCACATATTTTTATCATAAAAGTCCAATTTACGTTATCAAAAGCTTTCTCTGCATCCAAAAATATAAGTCCCAATTTTTTGTCATTATTCTTTTCATAGTATTCAATCACATCTACTATTGTTCTTATATTGTCCTTTAAATATCTTTGAGGTAAAAATCCCGACTGTTCTTTTTTAATTATTTGTGAGAATATTTTTTTAAGTCGTTCTGCCATTATTAATGCAAATATTTTGTAGTCTGTATTTAACAAAGATATCGGTCTGTAATTCTTAGCTCGCAATTCATCTCTTCCCTCTTTATGAATCAGTATTATGTTTGCATTCTTCCAGGTATCAGGAATTCCATCTTTTATTATCCAATTAAATGTATCACACAATGGTTTTTTCAATTCCTCTATAAATGTCTTGTAATAAACAGCCGTATATCCATCTGGTCCTGGAGCTTTGTCCAATTTCAGCTTTTTTATTGCTTGTTCCACCTCTTTTTCAGTAAAGTCCTTATTTAATCTTTCCCTTTGATCCTCTGTTATCTCTGGTACGTCTTGTTTATTTATATACTTTTGAGTTTCCAAAGGTTCTATATCATCTTTCCCATATAGCTCTGTAAAGTATTTATAAAAAATATCTTGAATTTCTTGCTGAGTATGGACTACTTTGTTATCATCCTGTATCTTTGTTATTAATCTCTTTTCCTTTTCTTTTTTTAATCTATAAGCTAACCATTTGCCCGATTTATTTGCAAATTCAAAATATTTTTGTCGTACAAATTTCATCTTTTTTGCAATTTCTTCTGATAATCTTTTATCCAATTGATTCCTTAAATATTTCAATTGTTTATCTTTCTTATCATTTGTAGGATCTGCTATTAATTGTTCCTCAAGACGCTTAATTTTATCTTCCATAGATTTAAATTCTTGTTCTCTTTGTCTTTTTATCTCAGCAGCTCTTGAAATTAGTATCCCACGTATTACTGCTTTGCTGGCATCCCAAATCGTTTTTGCTTTGATCAATGTTTTATTATTGATTTCAAAGTATTCTCTAATACTTAAACTCAATTTTGTCACAAATTTTTTATCTTTTAAAAGATAATCATTTAACTTCCATTCAGTTTTTTTCAATGATTTGTTTAAAGTTAATACAATTGCGTTATGATCCGATATTGTTCTTGGTAGAATTTCCATCTCTTTTATTTTAGTCTTCATGTTGGCTGAAGTAAAAAACATATCAATTCGTGAGTGTGATTTGTAAGATTCTGAAAAAAAAGTATATCCTTTACTTTTGGAATATAAATCAGTCCATACGTCTGTTAAGTTTAGTTGTTCCACTAAATCAAAAAAAGATGTTGGGAGTTTCCCTTGGTTCTGCTTGATTTTCTTTTTTGATGTCCTGTCCATTTTAGGGTTTATTACCCCATTCCAGTCTCCCAGTAAAATTAAATTGTGTTCGTCCTGGTGTACTCTTAAAATTTCTTCCTTCAAATTTGCATAGAAAGAGGCTTGCCTTTCTTTAGGACTATATATACATACTAAGAGGTATTTCCCTTCCTCTGTTTGTACTTCCACGCCCAAGTAATGTCCTTTTTGGTCCTTAAATAATTCAATCGCTTTATAGCTTTTTTGAATATATAATACAATTCCAGCTTTCCTTTTCTCATTTGTAGATGTAAACATCTGTCCTAGTTTCTTATTTACTAAGTATTTTGTCTCATTTCTTCTAATTTTAGTTTCCTGTAAACAAATAATTTGCGGCCTCTGTTTTTGTAATAAATGAAATGTTTTACTCCTTTTGTGTTTTGAGTTCAGTCCTTTTATATTCCATGAAATAATTTTCATAGCCATTTCCATTTTGTGTTATAAATTTAAATAATGCTAATTTAAGTTCCTGCTGAATCCTAAAGTTGGCCTTCTTCCTCATCCTCATCTACTTGACCTCTATCCTGCATTTCCTCTTCATCACTTGTATCACTATCCAGTTTCCCTTGTAGATCCTCTTCAGTATATAACGCACATGCTCCTTGTTCCTGCAATTTTTCCGCCAATTCCTGTTGGCTTTCTAATTTGGTTCTATACCTGGTCTTCATCTTTCCTTCCTGCGATGGTTCATTCGAATCTCCAGCTTGTTCTTGTTTCCTTGATTTCAATTTCTTCAAAAATTCTCTAGCTTTTTCTACTGAGTTGATTCTATAGCGCCTTTGTCTATATGTCAGGGACAAGCCTTCCATTCTATCCCACGCAAATCGTATTCCTTTTCTCACCAGCTCCTGCGTTAAAAATTTGTATTCTTGACGTCTTCGAAGTATTGCCATTGGTACATCCTTGTAAATTTTAACCAATTTCCCTTCTATCCAAAATTCTTTATTATAGCTGGCTTGTAATATTAACTCTTTTGTTCTTATTCTGGTGAATGTTATAATTAAGTCCCTAGGCATGTTTTTTTCTTTTGCTGTTTTGGAATTCACACGAAATATCGTGTCTGTTTCTCTCCTTATTTCCTCTTGAGTTATTTCAGTAAGCTCTGCCAGTGCTGCTGTTATTATTCCAAATAAATCTTTATTTATAGATTCTGGTGCCCCTCTAAGCTTAAGGCTCTTTTCTCTATGACGGACCTCTTGTAACAAGTTTATATTACTTTCTTTCTTTTGTTGTTCCATCAATTCTGCTGTTGTATTCTTTAGTTCTTTGGACGTTTCTTTTAATTCTTCCACTTCTCCTCTTATTCCCTCTATTTCATCTGTTATTTTACTTAGTTTGGTTCCAAATTCCGATAATTCCTTATGCAATTCCTCTCTGGTTTCTTTTCTTGATTGTTCCAATTCCACCTTTATTTCCACTCTAACTTCCTCTCTCATTTTCTGGAAAGCCTCCAGCAGTGACTGCATTGGATCCTGTTTTCCAGTTGTGTCTGTAGATGCTCTCCTTTGAGTGTTACTCATTGGGGGGGTGGGTGGTTTCTTTGCTCCTGAAGCCATGTTGTTAAGGACACAGCAATATATCACAGTATACTTAATACAGTCAATTAATAAGACAAATTGCTTATCTGAAAACAAATTGCTTATCTAGGTGTAAATCACTATAATTCACTATAACTTACTTTTAGCCTATGCTTAAAATAGAAGGTTAAAAAAAAGAAAAGAAAAACAAAACAAAACAGGAAAGCACAAAATTAATATGTATATTAAAATTTACACTTCTTTCTTCTGTTTCTTCTTAAAAAAAATATAAAATATAAATTTTTAAAATTTAGATATAATATGCCTTCTATATAATTAATATTAAAGGAAGATAACTGAAACAAAGTCAATCTATTAAAACATTTAGTTTTAGTAACTTGATCTCCGGCACCAGCCCCCCAATAGGTTCTTATCTCTAAGTTATTTGTATTCTTTCTAAATTAAGTATTTAATTCTTCTACTTTGTGAGACTGTATTCTTCTGTTTCTTGTTCCCTTTCTTATCTTCCTTTTAACAATATCTCCTTGTGAAGTGCTTCAGATCCTCTGTCGACCCCTCCACCGTCCTCCTTCCGTCGCAATCTTTCTCTTGAAATTTCTCGCTACTGGGGTCTTCCCTCTGTTGTCCCTTTAAAAAACTATTTGGTAAAAGGAGGAGGGAAAACAAGGTTGAAGATAGCTATCAAGAGAAACAATCTCTCAAGTCAATTTTGAAAGAAAGAAAAAATACTTTCTAGCCTTGAGCAACTAGAAACATGCACCAAAAGATGTCCACATTACCTCTTTCACTGCAAGCACAAGACATGCTTAGAGTGATGGCAACAGATAACTAAGTCCTGTTAGATGAAATATTACAGAAAACCCAAGGGTATTAGCATGTGTAAATTACAAGAGAAGCTATAGGACATTTCAACAACAGGAGGGGAAGCTCTTGCACTAATGTGAAGTCGTAGACTTTCATAGCCGGCATCCATAGTTTTTTGTGGGTTTTTCGGGCTGTGTGGCCATGTTCTAGAAGAGTTTCTTTCTGACCTTTCACCAGCATCTGTGGCTGGCATCTTCAGAGAAAGATGCCAGCCACAGATGCTGGCGAAACATCAGAAAGAAACTCTTCTAGAACATGGCCACACAGCTCGAAAAACCCACAACAAACTCTTGCACTAAGCTTAAGTTCTTTACCCCAAACCCCTTCCCAATAATTGTGCTACATCCAACATTATTTTCTAAGGGTGAAATACAGGCAACTTATACACACATCTATAGTCATTCAGATTTCTCACTGTTCTTGTAGGTGTCTTAACAGACTTCCCAACTGTCATAGAACCTTCTATTTCAGGATAGCTTATGAAGCATACTCAGGAGCTCTATGAATATATTCTTTCCAGATGTCTCCCATCTCAAATTCATCATACCATTAGCTACACAAAATTTAATATGTCTTAGGCCTCCTTTTAAAAAGGGTGGCCGAGTGATGAAAAACTTTGGAAGGATCTCTTCTAACTGATGAAACACACACTACATTTCAGTGTAAGCAAGTATAAAAAAGTTACAATGGATGATGATGATGATGATGATATCATAACCATATATTTGATTATGTGGTCTGTGAGCTAGTTATAGCTGTCTACGAAAACTATCTTGTTATAAAAATGGATATTAAAAATGTTAAAACTGGAAGAAATGGAAAAAAAAAACCCTATCATTATGATTAAAGTCACTAGATTTTTTTTTTTAAAAGACTTGGATCATTATATAATTATGGGGGGAGTCATGGCATTGTGTTCTATTGTGTTTGTTGGTTTGTGTTGGTTTAGTTTATGATCGTTGGTAAAATTCAATAAAAATTGTATGACAAAAAGAAAAAAGAAAACAAAAGAAAATTATCTTGGGATTGTGCTAGAAAGCTCAGAGAGAAAGTCGATACAGCATGTGGCCAGTGTGAAAAGGGAAAATTCTATATTGGTGATCATTAAGAAATGGATGCATCATAAAACTGCCAATATCAGAATATCTTTTACACAAATCTGTAGCATGTATTGTTCTGATCGCTGTCCCATAAAAGATATTGCAGAGCTAGAGAAGCCACAAAAATGGACAAGCAACAGGTTCAAGGGGCTGAAGCAGCTCCTCTATGAGGGAGGTTACAGTGTTTGGAACTCTAGCTCAAGTAAAAGGTGATGACAATGTAGAGGTGTATACACTAATGTGTGGTGTGGAGGAAGGAAGTATTTTTCCTTTCTTTTTTATTATAATACTAGAACATGGGCGCATCCAGTTATGCTGAATGGGAGAAAATTCAAGACAGACAAAAGGGAGTTCTTCTCTATAAACCTGCATAGTTTATCTAAAGAATCAGTAATGACTGCTACCAATTTGGATGATTTTAAAAATAAGATGAAACAAATGCATGAAGGGAAAAGCCTTTTCACACAAGTTGCAAGAAACCCAAGTGGAAAGATGCTATCACTCCTCTTAGAGGAGTTTCTGACATGCTGACTCTCTCTGCATGGGTATTGTGTGCCATGGGTTTATTGAATATTGCCCTGCCAGCCTGGCTCAGGAATCAGTTTTATTCTAGGTGGCACAGTCTGCATAGGTGACAGGAGCATGGTTAAGGCCACATAATACTGCCAAGATGTGGGAGCCCTAGAGTATACATGCTCACATCTTAATTTAATCATTTTAATTAAGAGAGTGTTTCTCATTTGCTGGCAACACATTCAAATGCCTACTGAATACCCATGTCAGCACACCATACAAGTGACTAAACTACAAAGATATCTTTGAATTAGCCATAGCCAATCCAAAGCTGTGGCAGTTAAAAAAAAAACTTCCAGACTTCAAGCACATCTGTCTACCTACTAGTCTGAGCTAACCCATGTACTCTTTGTTATGAAGACTGTGCTGTGCTACTCAGTATAGGTAGCTGTATTTAATCAATAAACAAGAATCTTTTGAATTCACTGTCCTGTACTGGGATCTAAATGTTTGTTCTGTTGAGCCAACCCAAGTCCAGTCTCTGAAACTTAGGGCCTTTGCAGACTGCCAGAAATAGTGCAAATTGAGTCCATTTTAAGGGTTAGGGTTAGTGCTAGGGAATCATGGGAATTGTTTTTTTTCTGAGACATTGAGCCTTCTCTGTCAGAGAGCTCTGGTGCCACAATAAAATACACTTCCCATGATTCCCTAACCCTTAAAGTGGACTCAATTTGCACTATTTCTGGCAGTCTGCAAAGGCCCTTAGATCCTCTGTGTGCCTCGCTTAATACCCTTTAACTCAGGGGTAGGCAACCTGTCCCTTTAAGGGCCGAGGGACTTCAGCTCCCAGAATCCCAGGAGCTATTGGCCAACATGGGACTATTGGCTAACATGGCTGAGGCTTCTGGGAGCTGTAGTCCCTCAGCCCTTAAAGGGGACAGGTTGCCTACCCCTGCAAACTGCTTAGAAATCCAAGCAGCTGATGTTTGTAGTTTCTACTTGGGCATCTCTCATGCTCTGGGAATCAACCCAAGGCTTGATTGGCTTTTATTATCATTCCTTGTGATTGTTTACTTTTCTCTGTTCTCTTTTGGCTTAAAGTCCACATGTTCTGAGCCAGTTTCTCATTTGCTTTCCTATTACACCACCTTTGTACTGTGTTTTGCCCAGAGAAATCTTGTTAACTCAGAATGCTTGATCGACCTGGTAAAGTGCAAGCATAGCATAGTAGTTTGAGTGTTGGCCTATGACTCTGGAGACCAGGGTTCAATTCCCGGCTTGGCATTGGTTGATCTTGAGCAAGTTTCATGCTCTCAGCATCAGGGGAAAAGGAAATGGCAAACCTCCTCTGAACAAATCCTGCCAAGAAAACCCCATGATGAGTTCATCTTAGGGTCACCAGAAATGACTTGAAGTACACAACAACAACAACGGGCTCATTGAAGCCCTTCGTCCTTCATGGGCAGGAGCACAGTTTGACTTGTAAAACCATTTCTTAAACATGCTTACATATAATAATGTAACAGCTCTGGATGTTATACCTGTGAAAATGAAAAATCGCAAATATTCAAGTCCCGTTGGCTTGAATGGGCATATGCACCACAGTCTCAGGTGCCATTATATTCCTCCCTGCTTGCCGATCCACGAAAATCGAGACTCAAAGTCCACAAAAATGGAGGGACAACTGTATATGCTCTTGACCTTGAAGCAAGTAAGCTTGAACTAATTGTTCCTCAATTTAGAAGTAGCTGTCGCTAATTTGAGTGAGACACAAGTCTGTGGTGCACATGCAGCACATTTGGTTAAAAATCCCTATAGATATGCACTCCTGGTTATATATGTATTGGTGCTAGCAGCATGGGCATGTGAAGAAGGATTTGTAGCAATAGCAGTGTATGGACTTCCTGTAGACATTTAGCTGCCTCCTGTAGGAGAAGAACAGTGGACCAGGGAAGATCTTGGTCTGATTTAATGGGTGTCTTAGTTTTTTTAAAAAGCCTTTTTGAGCCCTTGATGCTTTATTTGGAGTGAATATGGCATGAAGTATCTTGAAATCTACCCATGGTGGATGGGATCCTTTGTCCTTATATCAGATCTTTTTATGCATTGTGGGCTAGGGAAGAAATTTATAGACTATTCAAGTGGCCCCCAATCTTTGGTCTTCCAGTTGTTTTGGACTTCAGCTCCCATAATTCCTGACTATTGGCCAAGTTGGCTGGGGCTTCTGGGATCTGAAGTCCAAAACAAATGGAAGAGCAAAGGTTGGGAACCACTGAACTGTTCAGAGCATCTTGATTATTAAGAAGTCCTATCATGTTGGTAACAGAATCCTGCTCAGTAGTAAGAACACCATATAGCTAATTAATATATTTAGTCAAGCCTGTAGCTTCAGATCCAAGTGTAGAATGCAGAATGGAAAATAGTTTTATGGAATAGTTCTGCTATTGTATATCAGGTGTCTTGTAGCCCATGGCATTTAGTTAAAGTAACAGCCAAGTTCTAGGCATGTTTTAGTTTAAAATATATTTTACAGAGCCACTCAATGTAATGTGCACAGGAATACGATGTTAAATTTAGGTGTGGAGGTAGCTATGTAGAACAGTTATTTGGTACATTATGGTGGGACATACCTGTCAGATAAAGGTAATACCTATTAGCTAAAGCAGAGGTAGGCAACCTAAGGCCCGGGGGCCGGATGTGGCCCCCCGAGGCCTTTGAACCGGCCCCAGGCTGGTCCTGTTGCCACCGCCGCCACCTTCCATGATGATATTGATTATTGTTGTTATTACTTGTTCTTGGGGTTTTCTTGGCAAAATCTCTACAGGGGTTTTGCCATGCCTTTTCCGGGGCTGAGAGAGTGTGCATGCATATTTTTTAAATTTTTTAAATTTTCTTAATTTTTTAATATTTATTTATTTATTTATGGTGCTTCGGCCCCCCAATTGTCTGAGGGACAGCAACCCAGCCCCCGGCTCAAAAAGGTTGCCTACCCCTGAGCTAAAGGATCAAAAGGAGAGAACACAATCACAACTCCAAGCTTACTTCCAATGGACTTGGCCAAGCTCTTGAATTAACATATTTCAACACTAGCTAGACTGCAAGATGAAACAAGGGAGGCCTCCTGCCCCTTTAATGGATGTGTAGAAGAGGAAACAGCAGCAGATGTTGCTTGCATGACTGGCAATTTCAATACTAGCAGGCAGTGGTTTAGGTATAAATAGATGGATCAGGGAGGGTTTAATCCTGCAAGGGATTCCAGAGATATACATGGTTTCTCATGACCAGAATGTTGAACATGGCAATTGTCATGTATAGTAGTAGTTATAGCTCCTTTGCCATCTTGCTGCTGGGTAACTTTCTTCTGAATTATATCACCTGACAAGGTAGGTAATATGTGCCAATACTCTTTTGCATTTAAGATGACACCATTTCCCCCCCAGGCCTCTCCACAAATCTTTCAGAGTTTGGAGCTAATTGAAAGCTATGCATTCATCAGCCCATCATATATAAGCTGCTGCAGACTACATAATACATAGTTTAATTATCCCCATAATTCGGTAAAGGTACTGCTCAACATAAGAATGAAGAGTGAAAATGTGCTTCCATTTAAAGATTAAACACTGAACACAGATTAGAGAGACAAAAACGATTTCTAGAGTACATGTTCATTCTTTGAGAAAATGGATCTTGCCTTTTGTGCTGAGAAAAGTACAAAGCAGCTCCCAACATAGATTTTCTTGCTTCAGTGGATATAAAGTTTGTACAACAGCCCAGTTAAAAGCAGCTTCAACTCTCAACAAAACTGAGTTTTTTGACAGCTAATTAACACCATCAGTCAATTGGATATGGAGTCAAAGCCTTCCCTGATCCATTTGCTCAGTAGGAACAGCTAAGAAACAAAGTAGCATGAGGAAAAAATTGAGCTCATAATTAAATGAGGATTAAGATGTTCTCAGAAACTTAACAGAATTTAATTCAAAGCAACTATTCATTAAGGTACTGAAACACTAGGGAAAATATAGGTTAAACACAGCCATTGCAATAAGAAGTCACAACAGACTTAATGCAATATGTGAAGATGATGGCTGAGTTCTATGCATCATTTGGTCAGGAGGAATCAATTTTTGGTATAGATTTTTGTGGGTTTTCCGGCTGTGAGGCTGTGTTCTAGAAGAATGTATTCCTGACGTTTCACCTGCATCTGTGGCTGGCATCTTCAGAGAATGGTGAACATGGCAATTCTCATTCTCTGAAGATGCCTCACAGCCCAAAAAACCCACAAAAACCTATGAATGCCGGCCGTGAGAGCCTTCAACTTCACAATTTTTGGTATGTCGGGTACTTCACCAGCATTCAAAACAATTGCTTGGACCTATCTTAAAATATCCCAGTCTACATACTTGCCTCATATTTAGATAAATAATGTTGAAGAATTTTGTCAGTTGTTTTAAGGGTATCACTAGGGGGTGTGGGGGATTCAGGCTGCACCAGGTGACACCCTAAGGGAGGGGGGTGACCCCACTACCTATTTTTCCATTTAGAATCACTTTTTGTTTTTACTGTAAGTACTTCTTATCATTGTTATCATTGCTGACAACAGCAGTCAAGACTTAAAAAGTAACCTGTTTGAGTCACAAAAAAAAAAAAAAAAAAAAAAACCAAAAAAAAAAAAAAACTGAACAGTACACACACACTAATTTTCTATCAAGGCAGTCCCTGGCACTCTTGAGGTAAGAGAAACTTACTGTGTAAAGTTCATAGTAATTGTAGACTTCTGTTTAGATAGGGAGGCTTAAATGTTAAAATAGGTTTGTTTTTTTCACATTGGATAAATTAATCTTTAGTACCAACCAATTTGCTGCTTTCATAAAGAGGAACAGTGGACAACTCCCATCACAATGATTAGATTACCCTGACACAATAATTTACCTGTAAAAGAGCAGATACACAAATTCTGGAAGCAGAGCAGGTCAGAAGTTTCACACCTGCTTTTGTGGGTTTTAATCATGTCAGCAGTGTATAATTTCACAATGGCAACACCTGCCTATGCTTACTACACAAGTATTTCTACCTAATTTCACTCTGTGTTCGTTTGTCAAAGTAATCAAATGAGACCACTCACTGAATGCTAGACTGATCAGTTGCATTTCAGTCTAGCTCCTTGGGGGTAGCTTGTATGCCCTCATTTTCTAAAATCAAACAACACAGCAAGAGAATTATGCTAACAGCAAAGAAAGAGATCCAGGCATTCTTTTGTCAAATATATGCTTGCTACATACTTATGGCCTTCCACTGAGTTAAGTTGTACAAATATAAGCACTGAATTAGGCTACTCCAATATATGTTTATACAGAAGTGAGTCCCACTGAGTTCACTGGGGCTATTCCTCAAAGTGACTTGTGCTTGGACTGGTACAGAGTGCTCACCTGATGCCAAAATAATAGAGTGAGACCTAAGTATTTGTAGAAATTGTCCTGCAATGATGGACACACTTCATAAATAACCTGAAAGTCTTTGTAAACTTGGTGTCTGCTTTCCCCCTCAAGGCTAGTGACAATTTGCATTTGCTGGAAATTTCTATTAATGTGTTTGTAGTTTAAAAGACCATCAGTGTAGTCCTGTGCATCTCTGCTCAAAAATAAGCCCTTACTGAATTTGGAGGTGTGTAGACGCGACTAAGGGGGGTTGCAGAGTGCCAGAAATAGTGCAAATTGAGTCCACTTTTAGGGTTAGGGTTAGTGCTAGGGAATCATGGGAACTGTTTTTTTTCTGAGACATTGAGCCTTCTTTGTCTGAGAGCTCTGGTGCTACAATAAAACACAGTTCCCATGATTCCCTAGCCCTAACCCTAACCCTAAAAGTGGACTCAATTTGCACTATTTCTGGCAGTCTGCACCCCCCCTAAGTGTCTATAGGATTGCAGCCCTTTTAGATGCAATATTTCCCAGGTGACTAAAAATCCCCGAGCCTTCTCTGTGCACTAGATTCAGCACTTCAGTCCAGCTCTCTTCAGCTTAGTTCTTCACTGTATCCAAAAAAAGAAGCTCTCGATGTTGGCATATTAATCAGGCTGAATTGAATGAAGAACAAACCATGAATGAAGACCCTGGTTTGATTAGAAAGCCACAATTATTATAGCCGAAACATAATTTTCTGTTTGCAGACCCATACTTCTGCTTATAGTCAAGTCTTGAAAGAAGAGCCCAACATTATTTGGACAGTATAACTGTAAAGGTTTTATATTTATTTTGTATTGAAGTAAGAATTATCACATCAAATTATAAATGTATATTGAAACTTTGACATTGGATCCATCAAGTTACTTAAAATGATTTTAGTTCTTTATTTGATTAATCTCTTGTACCTCTAGCTGCAATTCTAAAGGCTGTAAAGTAGAAAATCTTGCCCTTATTTGGAGAGTATCCTTTGAACTTCAGGGTTATAAAAAGTCTGCATTCAGTAGAATCTGAGTATATGCAACTTCTCCCCCCCCCCCCCAAATGTGCAATTACTTTCCACTCTATCTAGCCACGGTCTTATTTTTTAAAAATATCAGAAGTGAAATTGGGCATAAAACTGATCTTAGAAATTGAATGATGGAAATACCCTTTTTGGAAATATGCAGATACATTGTTAGTGATACGGTTTTCATCAGTAAACTGATGGATACACATTCTTAGGCCTTCAGAATAGTGAGGAAATGAAAGATTGCCAAGTGAGATATTTCCCCCCACATTCAGGACTGAGTGAACAGAGAAAAACGTAGAAAACATAATGTTAAATTGCAAGCACACCTTGGAAGCTTTCAGCTGCATAATTACAAAAGCTTGGAAAAATTACTTTTTCAGATTACAGTTTCCAGAATTTGCTAGCTAGTATGGCCACATACTGGCTGTGGGATTCTGGGACATTGGTACTAAAACCTCAAGCTGTTGTTAATGAAACCAACGCAGATAAGGCTTGAGCAGAAGGATAATGGAAAATATTGCTACCTTTCTTCAGCAAGGCCTTCCAAATTCTGCAGGTATGCCATCCTGAAAAAACAGGTGATGAAATGTCATCACTGTGGCAACCCTAACAGTGGATCTAGGATATTGTTTTAAGTAGAGTAGATTCTTGGTGTCTGTTGGAGTTTGGTTCCAGGACTCCATGGATACCAAAATCCATGGATGCTCAAATCCCATTGTATGCAATGGCATAGTAAATGGTGTCCATTATATACAATGGCAAAATCAAGGTTTGCTTTTTGGGGAGGGGGTATATGTGGATGCAGAAGCCGTGGATACAGAGAGCCAACTGTATTCTACAAAGCTGCAAATCCTGGATAGTTTTTCACTAAGGGGATACATCACAGGAGGCAGTTGTGCGCCCTGCCAGATGTTACTGAACTACAACTCTAAGGAAACTAGGGCTGCTATCCAGCAATCTCTGGAGAACCACACAATTCCCACTCCTGATCTGTTTTATGAATTTTCCACATAAACCTCAGTCTTCGTCAATTGAAGGGATGTAATGTTGATCAGTTATAAAAGCACACATCCAACATGAAGCTGATTGTCAGGTAAAGTGCTTCTTACCTTATCTTTCCCAGAGTTTCTATAAAGGCCCCTTTTAAAATATAAAGCAACATTCTTAACCTTGGTTTTGAAAAAGAGTTACCTTTTTGCTTGGAAGACCAGGTGTCTCTGATAATGAATATAACCACACTGCAGCTGATGGCTTTAACAGTTCTCAGGTGCTTGTGCTCAGATTTCTAAGGGCCTTTGCAGACTGCCAGAAATAGTGCACATTAAATTGAGGCACTGCCCTGGCTCAGTGCTAGGGAGTCATGGGAATTGTATTTTTTTTCTGGGACATTGAGCCTTCTCTGTCAGAGAGCTCTGGTGCCACAATAAATTACAGTTCCCATGATTCCCTAGCACTGAGCCAGGGCAGTGCCTCAATTTAATGTGCACTATTTCTGGCAGTTACTTTAAAAATCTTCTTGTTTGGAAAATGGTGTTTGCTGTCTCAATTGTTTAGGTAAGGTTCTCTTTGGGGAGTAGAACCTCCATTTAAGAACAGATCCAGTAACCCTTTTACTGACAGTCAGATGGTTGTGGGGCCCTAAACTGTTTTTTAAACATTATTGGAATGGCACTAAGTATGATAAAACAGGACAATTTTAGTGTTGATGTGAGGCAGAGAAATGGGCATAAAGCTTCAGAGGCCTTGTCTGCATTGCAGAAATAACGCAGTTTGACACCACTTTAATTACCATGATTCAATGCTATAGAATTCTGGGATTTGTAGATTTGTGAGATCTTTATCCTTTTCTGTCAGAGAATTCTGGTGCCATAATAAACTGCAAATACCAGGAGACTATAGCATTGAGTCATGGCAGTTAAAGTGGTGTCAAACTGCTTTATTTCTACAGTGCAGATGCAGCCCTAGAAAGTAAGTCCTATTTATCATTGGGGGGCTTACTTCAGAGCAAACAGCTTTAGGCTTATACTTAAATTTCCAAATCATTAGTGGTGGATTAATCCAAAAAATGGGGAATGTGTGACGACCCTCCAGGGATTTTGGACTGTAACTCCCATCATTTTTTAATCATTGGCTATGGTGACTGGATCTAATGGGAGTTGCAGACCAATAACACATCTTATTTCCCACTCCCAGATTAGTCCTATTCTTTTATAATTGTATCTTATTAATTATACATTTGCATTATAAGTGTGATTATTTTTCATCAGAAGTTAACAAGACTGCTGATTTCTATGAGTGTGTTTTCAAATCTCCAGTTTGAATTGCTGGCATGAATTCTGTCAAAAAAACAACAATCCTGCACTTTTGGACTTTTCTCGAAATCAGAAGTAGAACTTCTTTTTATAGAGCACTGGTAAATAATAATAATAATAATAATAATAATAATAAAATTTATTTATACCCCGTCCCTCTGCATTGCAATCACATTGTATATATTGGATGAATGAGGAATCATCAGATAACTCAATAGGCATTATTCATATTTTCTCTAATCATCCTAACCTTGATTTCTCTTAACTGCCCACTTTAAAGTTACAATCCTGTAATTCCTTATCAGGGAGTAAGTACCGCTGAAATCCATGAACACAATAGCACCTATACATAGTGCATAAACATACCAATTGAGACTCCTTTTTCCGGAATTCCAAAATCCAAAATATTCCAAGCTCCAAAATTGTCCACATGGGTGGCTGCGATAGTGACACCTTTGTTTTCTAATGGTTCGATGTACACAAACTTTGTTTCATGCACAAAATTATTAAAAATATTGGTGTAACCTTCAGGCTATGCATATAAGGTGTATATGAAACATAGCAATTTCATGTTTAGACTTGGGTACCATCTTCAAGATATCTTTTTAAATATCTGCAAATATTCCAAAAGCTGAAAAACTCCAGAATCCAAAACATTTATAGTCCCAAGCATTTCAGGTAAAGGAAACAACATGTATATGGATTGTAACCAACATGTCTTCCATTTCCTTGTGTTGCCAGTCTAGAGTGACCAGCTGCAAGAAAGTACAGGGCTCCAGCACCATCACTGATTGCGAAGAAGGAGCATCCTGGCAAGGACCTGCTGATATTCCTCTTCTGTACAACTATCGAAGGTGCAGAAACCCTGGTCTCTTTTACATCTGGGCATCCACAACAGGTAAAACTACCTCTAAGTATTCCTTGCCTAAGAAAATCCTATGAAATTCATGAGGTCACCATATGTTGACAGGCGACTTAAAGGCACATGTACACAAATACACAGAGAGAGAGCAGAATGGCAAGGAGATAATCAGCCAGGCTTAGACAATGCCCTTCCCTCCATGGCGTCAGTCAATCTCTATCTATCTATCTATCTATCTATCTATCTATCTATCTATCTATCTATCTGTGTGGGTGTGCCATTTTGTGCTCTGCATGTGTGTGTGTGTGTTGGGAACACTTAGCCTACATGGAAGAAAGCATTGTCTCTTCCAAACAGGGATCCCAGAAGTGCTAATCTGCTTGTAAACAAGTCGTGTGGTGAGCATGCACCCTGCTGCGAATAAAAAGTGATGCTCTTAAAAGTAAAACATAACCTTTTAATTGCTTTCTTTGTGGAGACGGGGCCCTTTGAGTTTGGTGGGACAGTGTAGACCCCTGTACCCTGGAAGTGGTCCAACCCTGCCCTAAACCCTCAGGACTTTACAGGTAAGAGAAGCCAAACCTGAAGAGCATCCACAGAATCCACAAAAGAATCAGAGAGACACAAGGTCCTCAATGGATTTATGTTTCATTGGATGTTCATCCATTGAGCACCTTGAGACATGTCTCCAGTTTCCCCTCTGAAACCAGCTCCAAAGGTAGTCTGCAGAAACAAAGTGGAAGTTGGTCCAAGACTAGTGTTACCTAGTCTGCAAAATAAATACTTGACAGAAATCCAGACCTTTTTTTCAAGGGCATCCACACAGACTAATAATCTATTGAACAGTTGATTACAGAATATATCATTATGACTAGATGACCCATCCATCTTGAACTGATGTTTTGCTTTCACATCTACATAAATATTACCAATCTTTTATATATGTATACATCTTCTGTATAAGTTTGTTATGTGTCTTTGAGTTATCTCTGACTCATAGTCACCCCATTGTGGGTTTTTCCTGGCAAGATTTATTTAGAAGAGGTTTGCCATCACTCTCCTCTTCAGCTGAGAGAGTGTCACTTCCCCATGGTCACCCAGTCAGTTTCCATGACTGAATGGGGATTTTGAATCCTGGTATCCTGGAGTCCAACACTCAGACTGTTAAATTATTCTGGCTCTCATTGCATAGTTAGAAGTATGTTTTGGAATTTCTTGAAATGGTATGAGTACCCCACACTGGCTTTCTTTTTGTACGGTATGTCTTTTTTATTGGGACATTTGAGTGAGGAATCATATTAAAACCTGGAAACTGTGAAATGCTTAACTCTGTTTTTTGACATTTTCTTAAATTTTTCATGTGGAAACTTTTATTAGAAACACATTTCTTCTGTCAAAGTCCAGTGTACAACAGTTTTGCTTTTTATTGGAATATTTCAAAAGATTTACAGTGCATTTAATCTGCAGGGTAACACCTTAGAAAATGTTTGTCGAATCCAGCTTCATATGCTCTTACTATCTGAAAAGTCAGTTACAGTAGCATAGAATAGTATATAGTCTATCCAGAAAATATTTTGGGAAAAATATGGACTCATCTGTGTTTACAAGCTGAAATGCTGACATACGGTTGTAAGAAGTCAGTGCCTATGATATTGTCCCCCTTACAACTCATTCTTCTACTACAAATGCATTTATATTCCTGAATTGTACAAATTTTGAAAACTAGATAATATAATTTAATACTGGCCCAACTATTTCTAGATGTTGGTTCACTACCTTCTGTAATGCATGTGGTTTGATGATCATCCTCTTCTAACATGTTGTAAATTGTGATGTCTAAATTATTTCCTAATGAAGGTTTTTGGAAATGAAGAGTGTTTTATTGTTGAAGAATGCTAGATCCATGCAAAGTATTTTTTTTTAAATTTCACCTTTAGAAATACATTAAAATAAACAAATCCAAACCTGCTACATTAGAGGACTCTGATGGTCTTGTGACCCATTATCTCCTCTGCAAACTAGACCTACAAGATCTGATAGAATTTATAACAAATAGAATAGTTACAAATGTTTGATTTCAAATAAAAATAATAAATACATATTTGTTTAGTCTTAAGGCATAATTATGTAACAGTTTTTATTATAGTCAAAGCAAAAAGGTGTTTAAAAAAAGTATGGCAAACAAAAAGGTCTAGGAAAAAAATAATAGAAAAAATAATACATAAGAAAATTTAATTATCTAAAATGAGCAGTAAATATAGAAACAGTAGTTTTCTGGTATCCAGGTTAACAGTGTGTGGTCAAGACAATACACTGTACCAAAAAGTAAAAACCACAAGTAATGTACAGTATTTTCTGGCATATAAGACTACTTTTTAACCCAGGAAAATCTTCTCCAAAGTCGGGGATCGTCTTATACGCCAGGTGGCAGAGGAGGAGGAAGAAGGTGTGGCGCGGTGGGAGGCAGGAGGAGGAGGAAGAGAGGAAGTCTAGGTCATAGGAGGAGGAGGAGGGGGGAGGAAGGGGTGGCATAGTGTGGTGTGAGGCAGGAGGAGGAAGCAGCAGCGGATAAGAGGTGAACCCCTATCCTGGGGTTTTCTTGACAAGATTGGTTCAGAGAAGGTTTGCCATTGCCTTCCTCTGAGGCTGAGTGTGTGTGACTTGTCCAAGTTCATCCAGTGGGTTTCATGGCAGAGTGGGGAATCAAACCCAGGTCTCCAGAGTGGTAGTCCAACACTCAAACCACTACACCAGGGGTAGGCAACCTTTCCCCTTTAAGGGCCGAGGGACTTCAGCTCCCAGAAGCCTCAGCCATGTTGGCCAATAGCTCCTGGGATTCTGGGAGCTGAAGTCCCTCGGCCCTTAAAGGGGAAAGGTTGCCTACCCCTGCACTACACCATGCTGGCTCCTAATCCCATGTACTACCTATGAAATAACTGCAGACTTTTTTGTTGTTCTTGTGTGTCTTCAAGTCCTTTCCGACTTATGGCAACCCTAAGGCAATCTTATCATGGGGTTTTCTTGGCATGTTTCTTCAAATGGGGGTTGCCATTACCATCCTCTGAGGGTGAGAGTGTGTGACATGCCCAGGGCCACTTATCTGGCCACAAATTGTACATACCCCAGAATGCATCACCTAGTATATTGGCAGTCCTTTTCCCCCAACACTTTCTCATTTTCTCCTGTTGGAAGAGGGGTCGTCTTATACGGTGAGTATATCCCAAACTCTATATTTTAACTGGAAAACTTGGGGGTCGTCTTATACGCCAGAAAATACGGGTATATGCTTTCTGTATATATGAAAATAAAAAGTAGATGCACAGCCAATTACACAGAAGATTAAGATTCTCAAAGGATATATACAATATAAAAATATCCAACATTCAAAGTGCATGAAAGAGCAGAAGTATATGCACTTCCAGAGGATATATAATATAAAAGATAAATGATTTGAAATAAAAATAATAAATACATATTTGTTTAGTCTTAAGGCATAATTATGTAATCATTTTTATTACGTCAGCTGCTTTTGGTGTTAGAATAGCAACTAGGAGATATTGTTTAACAACAAAAACAGTAGTATTTGAGCATTCACTGGAATCCTATATGACCTGTTACATTAGGTAACTGTATATATGCCTAGCTATGTAACAGAGGCACTAAGAAACTCCTTTACTGAATTGTGAAGATGTGTAATGGGACCCTGACAAGTGTGTCCAATGTGCACTGGGACTGATGTGCATCAATATACAATGCACATTGGGCTCTTTGCCAGCTGTGCTACAGAGCCTCCTACTGTATAGGAATGTTACACAACTGCACAACTTTAATTCCTGCAGACGTATAATCATTTACAAAGACATAAGGCCTCAACAGAATTTTGGCAATTATTTTATTATTGTGACAGAGCAATATGAAAATGCCATGCCTCCTAGTGGTACAGCTTTTCAAAAAACACCAGGAGCATGATGGTAGAGAAAGCATTACATCACAAATGCTGTCTTCATGTTTTAGCTGTTTTTGTGGAGTTTCTTTCAAATTAGGAAAAAAGGGGAGCACCAAACGTAAAGAAGAATAGGACTCCTTCCGCCTTTACTTGTTGTATTGAATGGGGAATCTCAGCACCTGTAGCTTAACCTGTGAGACAGACCCACTGAAATTCCCTCTTCTGTACAATGATTAAATGAGTAGGAGTCCCATCCTCTTTAGCATTGGACCATTGTCCTTGATAAAGCTGTACCGCTGAGACACTTGACACAACTCTGGTAATGGTTGTTTCCCTCCTACATAATCAATGGGGCCCTTTGTACAACCTAGTTCTAGCATTATGATTCCACTTTAACTGCCATGGTTGCATCCTACCGAATCTCCGGTTTGTAGTTTGGTCAGAGGAACTAGAGGATTTCTCTGACAGAGAATTCAAAATACCCACCCCAACTGCAAATCCCAGGAGTCCATAGGATGGAGCCATGGCAATAAAGTGGAATCATAGTGCTATAACTATGTAGTGTGCAAGGACTCCATGTCTACCTTCAGATATTGCAGGTGTGTTTGGCTCCTGGAGAGACTCCTTGCTATTTTCCTTATCTGAAAGCAAAGACAGCAAAACTCTTTACATCTAAGAAGAATGTCAGGGCTTTTCCCTCCCTCGATTTATAGTGTTTCTGATATACTCTTGTATTTACCCTACCACCGTATGGGTCTTGGGGGGAGGGTTCACCATAAAGTATCCTTTGCCGTTCATATCTGCACAACAGGAAGAAATTCAGCAAGTGAGACTTTCCCCATATCTTTCCCTTCATATTTAAAAATATTTCATCTTCTGAATTTCTGTGTGCGCCAGATCACCCAGGCAGCAACCCTAATTTAATTAATTCCTGTCAATGATTTTCCAGAATGCTTTTCTCTCTTCCTCAGAACTTTTTTTCCCATTTTAGCCACTCTGTTCTTAAATTCCAGATCATTGCTAGCAGAAAATATTATTTTTTCTGTATTGATTTTTCATCTCCATGTTGTCATCTCACTCTCGTGTTTCATTCATCAGCGTTTGTTCCAACAGGAAATGTGCTAATTGTGTCTCTCCTGCAACTTCCACTTTTCTACCAGTAGATGTCAGCTTGTAACTAGGTTTAATCTTTTTTGAAGCTAGTTAAAATGAGAACATGAGGATCTTCATTGTTAGATAACAAAAAATGTCAGGGACTCTGGAGATATTAGTTCAGCTAACTATAACACTTTTTAAAAAACCGTATAACACTAATGTTGGTGGTTATAAGCTAAAAACTCTTCTTGAGAAGTGTTGACCATTTTGAGGGCAAAAAGGATGAGAAGGGGCTCAGAAAATTACAAATGACTCAGTGTATGTAGAACATGTCCCAGCTTTTATGGCTTCATAGTTTCCTATCTGTTTTTACTGTTCACCTCTGTTTGTTATTCTTCTTGTTGCTGCTCAGATACTATGTTACTGTTCTTAATTGATATGTCAATTTAACTTTTCCCATATAATTAGAACAAAATTAAATAAAAAAATTCAAGCAAGCATTGTCTGCAGCTGTGATGTCATAAGATGAAAGGTGGCTTGAAAGCATTTTCCATCCACATATACAGTTTCCTGCATTTTTGGTGGCTGGGGGCCATTCCATCATGATTTAGGGCCTTTGCAGACTGCCAGAAATAGTGCACATTCAATTGAGGCACTGCCCTGGCTCAGTGCTAGGGAGTCATGGGAACTGTAATTTATTGTGGCACCAGAGCTCTCTGACAGAGAAGGCTCAATGTCCCAGAAAAAAATACATTTTCCATGACTCCCTAGCACTGAGCCAGGGCAGTGCCTCAATTTAATGTGCACTATTTCTGGCAGTCTGCAAAGGCCCTTACTCTTCAGCACCATAGTTTCCTTAAGTGCGCCTTTCTTTTTCCCCCATAGGAGTGAATGGCAGCTCTTCTTTGCTCTCAGTTTTAGCTAGCAAAACAGAGAGACCTGACAATATTTAAAGCAGGGTGAGCAGCTGCCATTGGTCTGGGATCCTATATTATGTCTTCAAAAGGATAGTCTGGGAAGTCTGGAAGGGCTGGGGTCTCCAAAAACAGCACTGGGGGAGAGCTGCATGCAGCCTGATAGCCACACTTTTCTCCACCCCAGATTTTAAAGTAATGGGATTCCAATGTGAGCATCCTGGCAGTAGAATGCCTTGTGTGTTTTCTTTCTCCAAAAAGCAGCCATTGGAGGGGAGGTGATTTGGGTCTGGTTTGCAACATGCACGGTAGGGGTTTAACCAAACCCTCCAACTCTCCTGATTCAGCTTGGACAGCCCAGGTTAATTTTCTGTTGTCACACTTTCTCAACTGCTTTTAAAATGCTTAACTCCTCCTCCCCCTCCCACTTTCCCCCTTTGTCCGCAATCTACTTCAGTTGCTACAAATTGAGTTCAAAGTGCAAAAGTAGTTTGCATTCTGTTAACTTGATAGGGAAGAGAGAAGAGGAGAGAGTGAAGCCTTGCTCTTCCCAATAGGCTCAGGCAAAAGCAACTGCTGCTGCCTCCCCTAGATTGTGTGTTCTTCTTCATTAATAGCTTTTGCCATCTTGACCATCCTCTGATGTTGCTTGGTCTCATGTGGCCTGGTTTTCTTCAAGTGAAATATTGGATGATACATTTAGCACTTTGTTTCCACAATGATTCCCTAGCTTAATTTCCCACATCATCAAAGCTGCTATTTGCGGAGAAGGAAAAAACATCTGGAAGTAGAAGTAGAAGTACAAGTAGAAGAAGAAGAAATTCATTTATGGTCATAGACCAGTAATATCTGGGAGTAAAATGTATGGCCTGTCCATTTACCATTCTCCAGTAAGCAGAGGTTCAGAAGGGATGGGATGGAAATCTATATTTGGACTGGGACATGGAGTGGCTTATTATATCACCTCCAAAACATTATGGACAAAGTGCAAATCAGATTCCTGTGTGACTGTTTTCAGACATTAGAAAACACATCAAGGGTATCAATCTTGGAATTCCCTTCTCAAGTTACCTCGACCCACCAAATGTCTATGTACATGCCTGATATGGGAATAACCCAGAGAGGACAAGAATGAATGGGATTGGATTGACCCCATCCCTGTGTCACTGCATAGTTCAGCTTTTCTGCACACAACTCTATTTTGTTAATAACTAAATAAATAGTACACTACACCAAGATATTCTTTCAGATATAGCAAGCAATAGATCAGCTGATTAAATAAATAAAATCCAAGAGACTGAGAGATGAAATCCAGTTGTATGAACTCCCCTGCAACCTCCTCCAAGCACTGACTGTTTCCATTTTAGAAGATGCACAGGTCTTATTTATGTGAAACGTCTGTGGGAATCTTTTCCCTCTGGGGTTAAGGAAATGTTAAGCCCAGTCTAGTACTATAGGCTATATCTCAGAGGAAAGCAATGGCAACTCACCTCTGAGTATTCCTTGACTAAGGACCTTATCACATGGGGTCTGAAGCAGAGCTAATCCAAAGGGCATCCACAGCTAATACATATTATTTCCCCGTGTTTATACACGACGCTGCCCCAGAACACGGAGATAATCCGTATTGTTTCCCCATGTTTATACACGACGCTGCCCCAGAACACGGAGCTAATCCGTATTGTTTCCCCGTGTTTATACACGACGCTGCCCCTGAACTCGGCAGAACATGGAGCTAATCCGTAAGGAATAGAGAGATTTTGACATTCGGTTTGTCGGGGAAGTACAAGGGAGCCTTCGCATTCATTGCGCAATGGTAGGCGGGGAGAAAATCCCAGCGAGGGGAAGGGATTGCCTTGGCAAAAGGCAAACCGGATTGGAGAAAAGAAGGAGAGGAGGAGGGAAGAGGGAAGAGGGAGGCGATCTCTCTCGCATTTTTCCCCACCAACACGCCACTGTGGGCTGCCTTCCCTTCTCCAGTCCTCCAGCCCTCCTCCTCCTCCTCGGTCCCCTTGGCTGCCTTTCCTCCCGACTCCTTCCTCCCATCCTTGCCATCCACATTCTGCGACGCCGGCTTTTTGTGACGGGAGAGAAGGGAGCCTTCGTATTAATTGCGCAATGGCCAAACGGGCGATATTCCGTTCGTTTCGCTATAGAACTGAATTTATTCCTACTTTGGGTATTTTTCGCTTATTCTTCGCTTCGTGGCCAGCGTTTGATAAGGTCCTAAGAAAACCCTAAGAAATTCATGGGTCACCATAAGTCAATGGGCAACTTGAAGGCAAATACACACACACACAGGGTCTGTACAAGCAATGATGCTCAAAAGAAAGAGAGAGTAGAATTCCTGTACTTTGGTTCATTTGTGCAGAAAAGGGGGATTTTCTGAAGCAACAAATAGCTTCAGGGTGAAAATATAATTTAGATCTGTCAGCATTTCTCCTTCCTTGTATAAATGCTTTGAGCCCTCAGCAGCTGTTCTGAAGGGTTTTTTTTTTATGTATGTATGTGTGTGGGAGGGGTTAAGTTGGGATATTAAATTGTGGATCTTCTGTGTCATGTGTGGTTTCATTGTTTTGGTCCACTGCTGAAATTAGGCAGGTTGAGACCTGTGAGTTTCTCAGCAGGAGTAATTTAAAAAAATAGCTAAAAGTTTCAGGGAAATTTGAAAATATGTCAGTATAAGATTGCCTTTAAAGAACTGTGTGTGTTTTGGCAACATGTTGATGCCAAATATAATTTTTCTCAATGAAATATCCCTTTCTCCAACATATAAAATTGCATTTCTTGGCAATACATGTAAAAGTGGCTATTGTTCCACAATGAATATTTACTCATTTTAAAATATAAATTGAATGCTACATTTGCTAGGGTTCCTTCTTCTTCACAGCAAGTGAAGATGTAGGAACTCTGTCCTCTTTTGCATCTGGTCACCCTGTTGTTATCATATTGGAACAAATACAGGCCTTGGATCCCCACCAGCTGACCCCCTCCCCCATACTGTGATTCCTCTGGTCTATATGTGTCAGGTCTTTCTATTAATCCCATCTTCTATTTCCACACCAGAGATGCATGTTGCCATGAGTGAAGGCTTCTTTTGCTTTCCTCCCTTAATTCATTATTGTGTGGTAGGTTGCTCCTGGTGCAGACATGGCTGAACAAAGCTTGAAGTACTGCACTACCATGCTCAGATTGCAATATGTCAAAAAAGGTAACTTTGCCAAGTTACTTTTTTTTGGTTGGGGGACATGTGAGTTTGCAGATGTTCTTGGATAGTAACTTGCAGCATCATTGTCCAGCATAGCCAGGGGTGAGACAAGAAGGGAGGTATAGTCTACGCTGTAATCCCTGTTTCTTAAAATAACACAGCACTGCCACTAATGGATAACATTGTGTCCATTGTAAATTACATGTTATTGCTAATTGCTGTGCTGATGGGTGTGTTTTAATATATGTGTTTTAACCTGGTTTTAACTTTTTTTCTGATTTTTTTAAACTTTTGTATTTTGTGAATTTTAACAATCTTTTTTAATTACTGTAAGCTGTTTTGAGTTCCAAACTCACGGAAAGGCAGGATATAAATGATGATGATGTTTGTGTGGGCCCAATGGCCACCACCTTCATCTAAATTCTCAGAAACAACACAGATGAGGAGATAGGTCTCTTTCTCGATTGTATGACAGAACAGGAGGTGAATCCAAATTCACGAAAACAGCACAGATAAGGAAATAGGCCTCTTTTCGATTGTAAGATAAAGACCAGGAGGTGAAAGCTAACATGGTTGAATGTTCCTCTCCTTCATAACAAAACTAACAATAAATCCTTGCATATTGAAAGCTAGATCTAAATTGGTTCTAGCCTTCCTTCCCTCCCCGCACGTACAAATATTTTTATAAGCAGAGTTTTGTGCTCCTCCTTATAATTATTTTAAACTTTATCTGGAGGATTATTCAGTTGCATCCTCTCCAACCTTTCATAGATGCAAAGTGTCACACATGCACCCAAGCAACATCAGAGCATGATCAAGATGGCATAAGTTATTAATGAGGAAGAATATGCAAACTACTTTTGCACCTTGAAATCACTTTGTAGCAAGGGAAGTAAGCTAATCACAAAGAGAGAAATTGGGAGGAAGAGAGAGAAACTGGATACTTTTAATTGAAAAGGTGAGAATACAGAGGATTAATTAGGACCGTCCCTGACCAAATGGGACAGTTTTAGGGTATGTAGTTGTGAGCCCTCAGACTGAGGCTGTACAGCCTAAAATCTAAAAAACTTTCATTGCTTGATCTGTGAGGATTAGATCTTGAAGGACTGTGAACTCCAAAGATTCCACATGTATCATGTGAAGCTGTATTAACTCCATGAGCACACAGGCAGTATTATGTTTCTATAGCTTCACTTCATAGGCGAAAACTAGGACGTATGTGGCCCAGCAACATCAGAGTGTGATCAACATGGCCAGAGTTGTTGTTAGGAAGAACATACAAGCTAAGAGAGGCTGCAACGGTTTGTTTTTGCCTGAGCCTACTGGGAAGAGCAAGATTCTCCCTGCTAAATTGAGTGCAAACTACTTTTGCACTTTCAACTCAGTTTGCAGCAAACAGAGGAGGAAAGAGAAACTGGGGCATTTTCAAAATAGCTAAAAATGCCAGATTACCATACATACGCAACTATAAATCAACCTCATGTATAAGTCGAGAGCAGGTTTTGGGGCCAAAATTATGGATTTTGGTATGACCTGTGGATAGGTGGAGGTTATAACATACAGGCATGTAACAAAGGATCTAAAGGATGAAGCAAAGGAAAACAATGCCAAAGAAATTACAAAATTCCAGCAGGCATAACTGTTTGTGCTCACACTAAAGGCTGGATGGATGAGAGAATAGAGGGGGTGGGTGGGTCAGTGGTTCTTGCCTTTCAGCGGGAGATGGTTCTTTTTATATAAGAGTCAAAGTATAATACTTACATTGACCCATGGATAAGTCTACTTAGGGTTTTTGGGTTAATTTTTTGACTAAAAATTCTTATACATGAGGATATACAGTAATTGGAACTGTCCCTATCAAATCAGCCAGTTGAAGGGTTTGCAAGATTGCAAGAAAACACCTCAGTCCCCAAACCTGTGTATCCTCTGGCAACAAAACTGCCCTGTTTGCTTCAGTGGAAGCAGACAGTGCCTCATAAACAAAGGGTCTGCACCAGGAGGAGCCCTTGTGGGCAGGACTGTCACGTGTGTGTGTGTGTGTGTGTGTGTGTGTGTGGTGGGGATTCTGCCTGGGTGACAGATTAGACTGATTGGTTTAAAAAGAACTAAGCCATTGTAAACAGTCTCCAAATCCTCTCTGATCCATTACAATAGTTTCATAGATCCCTAGCAGCCTTTGTAAGGTTATCCAAGAGTTCCGCCTATTGTGTTTTATGATAAATCAGTACAGCTGCTGCATTGCTAAAATTTCTACATCTTGTATGCTGCCTGGTTCACATGGAACCAAATGCTTAGAGGTTATCAAAGCAGAAATTCATGCTTTTAAACAAGAAGGAAAACTTGAACATGTTATCAAGTTCATGGGTTAATAACTAATTGTGTGTGTGAGTGAGTGGAGGGGACTTCATCCACATTGCAGAAATAATCCAGTTTGACACCGCTTTAACTGCCACGGTTCAATGCTATGGCGTTCTAGGAACTGTAGTTTGCAAAGCTCTGGTGCCACAACAAACTATAATTCACAGAATTCCATAGCATTGAGCCATGGCAGTTAAAGCAGTGTCAATTAGGATTATTTCCACAGTGTGGGTGCAAAAAGAGAGGGGCGAATATGTAGGCAATGGGCTGTGTTCACCTCTCTGTGAGCTCCTTGAATGCCAAACAACCTCTTCCACCATTCATTTGCCATGATACTGGTGTTGATAAAGGGAGGGGGAAGCTTTTGTTCCTCTAAAGCAGGGGTAGGCAACCATTCCCCTTTAAGGGCCAAGGGACTTCAGTTCCCATAAGCCTCAGCCATGTTGGCCAATAGTCCCATGTTGGCCAATAGCTCCTGGGATTCTGGGAGCTGAAGTCCCTCGGCCCTTAAAGGGGAAAGGTTGTCTACCCCTGCTCTAAAACAATGTATGTGCTCCCATGCATCTTATTTACGAGTAGGACTATAGTCCTGGAAACCTTCCAGGAATATAATTATATTTGGCTATAAGATGCAGAGGTAGCATGCTCCTTGTTTTAAAAGCTGGGGAGGCCAGAGTGAAGTCCTAAGGGTTCAAGTGGACCCCAGGGCTGTATCTGTGGCCCTCAAGCACTTCAGACTACCCAGACTGCCCTTTTTATACCCTCCAGTAAAGTTCATTTACATAGCAAAAATGCTTCTCATGGAAACACAAGGAGTGACAATTCCCCCTTTAAATAGGCAACACCTCCCTTGTACTTTTCAACATTTAAAAAAACTCCCACATTTTTCAGAAGCAGAAGTTGTTTGGGCACATATTTATTTGCTTATGTGCTACTTTTCCCCCAGCACAGGACCAAAGGTGGCTAAAACAAGGGGGGGGGGGGGGGAGCAACAGTTAATAAAAAAATTGAAAAAGCAATTAAATAAATCATCACATTAAAATACCATTAATTTTTTAAAAGTGTAAAATCATTTAAAGTAATAATAATGTTGAAAATACAGCATACCTGTCTCATTAAAAAACACAAACCTTCCCTGTAACCAATTAAGCATTAAGTGCCTGTTTGAATAAAAAGGAGAGCAGAAATTGGGGGTAGCCTAGCCTTCCATTGAAGGAAGTTCCACATGCTGGGAATAGCCACCAAGAAGGCCCTCTCCCATGTCCTCACCAGATGGAACTATGATGGAACCAGTTGCCCATCCCTGTTTTAAAAGGAAAGTTGAAAGAAGTGTGTGCTTCTGCTACCACTACAGCAATGCATTTGGCAGCATTGAGGTGAGGTAAGCTGTCCCAGTGAACTCAGAGTACCAGTTTTGGTACTTGACCCTCAGAAGTTGCCCACACAATGTTAAAACATAATCTAGTTCTACACTGGGTAACCAGGTTAGTGCCATCTGAGACCCTGAGATTTCAGGGCCAAAGCTTGTGATCAAGAGATGGGGCCCGATAACATCACAGACAGCAACTCCTGGTGATGTTATTAAACATGATAAATTAACATCAGCTACAGTTCTTCAAAAAGGATACAGTGGCTCAAGTGGTTAAGATGCCAACTCTGTTGACTGCAAGATCAGTAGATCAGTTCAAGGCCCGGGTGCTGCATGATGGGCTGAGCTGCTGTCACTAGTCTCAGCTTCTGCCAACCTAGCAGTTGGAAAGCATGCGAATACAAGTAGATAAATAGGTACCACTTTGATGGGAAGGTAAACAGCGTTCTGTGCAATCATGTTGGCCACATGATCACAGAGTAGTCTCTGACAATGCTGGCTCTTTGGCTTAGTAACTGAGATGAGCACCACCCCCTACGGTCAGACATAACCTGACAACCTTGTCAATGGGGAATACCTTTGTCTTTACAGTTCTTCAAAGTATGTAATTTTAAAAAAGTTTTAAATGTAGAACACACACACATTTTTCAAGACAATACTCTCACCCTGGAATTACTACTCCATATCTTGAGGACCAGAGACTGAGGTCCAAAACTTGAGACCTGGGACCCCTAGTGTTACATGAAAGAGCATTGGGATTTGCTGTCCCATTTGCTTTTCTCAGTACAGCCAGAAAGATGAGATCGGAGGCATCAATATCTTGTTTTTACCTAACAAGCCAATCTATTTCAATGAACTGTACAGTAATTTAGCCAGAGTTCCCAATGTCAACATAACAGAAATTCTACTTAGTTTAAAACAGGTAGGAGATACAGCCCAACAACATCTGAAGTTCCTTGTGATTCTCACCTTGGTTTAAAACCAGAAAAGAGAGGCTCTTATTTATTTCTTGAGGCCATGCAAGAGGAGAGACAGGGAATCTGTAAGCCTGTGGCTTGCTCAGTCACATAGCACAAAACCATAGTATGCCAGAACACCATATTACCCCAAGGTTGGGCCCTGTGTAACCCTTCCTCTGCTCCAATATCAAATTGATATCAAGCAGCATGTTTATAGTATGTAGCCATGTGGGAAATGTGGGAAATTGCCTTACCGTATAAGGAGATTTGGGAGGCTTAATATGGGGGAGCTCAAGAGCACATAGCCAGGATAGATCAAGTTTGGAATCTGCATAATTCCTGCACTGATAGGAGTAATGGTGGGCATTGGACCGCATGTTTACAAGTGAATAGCTATCCAAGTACACTCTTCTCCAGGAGAGATACTCCTTTGTCTAAGGACATTTGCACTGATGGTTCAGCCATGCTCAACTTCCTTGCTTATTCTTCCCTCTTGGAAACTTCACTCTAATCCCAAACTGTGCCCCGGGATATGTTTTGCTCTATCAATATTCCTACCCATACATTCCAAATTTGGTATCATTTGAGGTCAGACAGGCATCCTGTCCATATCTCACCTGACTCCTCAGCATAAGCTGGCCATGCCATAATCCTAAAGCAGCTGCTGAGCCATTTTCCACCTCACAGTGTTCTCCGGTCAGAGCTATCCATCTGGAATTGGTACAGTATTGCCCTTTGTGACCCCTTTAAGTCACTATCTGCTACCATCTTTTATAGCATTAGTTCTTGGATGTTTACACGAGTGAGTGTCTTGTGTGAATGCTGATTTCCTTTGATTACAAATAAAATTATGTTTGGACCTACACTCTGGAATACTGTTTTTGAGAACTATTATACATAGGCTTGATCCCTGCTTTAGTTGCCCTCTCAGCTTCTGTCATTTGAGCTAATTTGAATATTAACAGCCATGTCATAGACACATAGGCATTCAAAAAGAATGATAACATAAAATTTGAGCTCTGGAATTTGTTGTTGTTGTTATTTATTCAACCATCAAACATACTTACAATGTTGAGGTCTGAAACTTTATTAAACACCAAGCCTTTAAAAGTGAATTAAATACACCAGAGCTTTGGCTTAGTTTTTTTTTCTTTCTTCATGAGGTTGATAGGAATGTTTAGAGTGCAAACAGACTAAAATGGGGCCTGGTTAAACATTAACAAGTAAGATCTCACACATTGTTTGTGTATACAGATTGGGGGAAGGGTCTTTTTTTTTTGCTCACATCTATGTTATTTCAATACAGACTGGGATTAAAATGTTCCATCTGTCATTTCAAAGTGGGTTTTGTTCATGGAAAGTATCCAGTGGTGGAGAATAATTTTATTTAAAGGGAAATAATATCCAATTAGGCAACAGGTGAGAAAGAAAAAAGTCTATATTTGGAATGTGCAATCAAGCTATTTTGAGCTTCTTAGCTTTGGATCATTGAACAAGAATGGTTTGAATTAAGTTGAGCAAGGGTAGTTTGAGTAGGGGAAACTACATTGGATTAGTACCACCAACTTTGATAACATCTTGTTCCATTTTCTAAACTTTTGGTTAAATTTTTTGGATATAGAATTGCCCTTCTTTTGTCTAGAATACTACCTTTCCCCTAACATGTATTTTGATGTTGTTTTTAAAGCATGGTAACACATGAATGCAGAGATATCAACAAGAAAGGTTACTGTATCTGTATCTTTGCATTCATCAATATGCCAAGATGAATCCAAGATGTGGTAATGTTTTGCCTCAGAGCAGTTGTACCAATGAACCTTAACCTTGATCTTAAGAGACTTTCTCGCTGTTCCTCTGACAGTTTGTTTATTCTTCACTTCAGGGTCTCTTTTGAGCTAAAACAGCCATTAAGGACAAATTGTTCTAGACAGCTTTTCTTTCTGTGTGAGTAACAAAAGCCACAGCACTCATTTTTATTGTTGTTATTCATTTGCTCCCTATATTTTTTTTACAGGTGAATGCTTTCCAAGCATAAATACACTGTACTATTCATCTGCAGCCAGGATGATCTAAATATAGATGAAAAGGCATACTGAGAGATCTGTTGAATATCTTAATGAACAGGTAAAGTAATACTGAATTGAACTGGATGGATTATAGCTAGTACCCTAGAGCTATGCATATTTCATATAGTACCCTAGAGCTATGCATATTTCCCAGTTCATGTGCCCATTGTCATGATGCCAATAGATAGCTTGCCAGTGCATATAAATAGTGAGACCAAGAGGAGAGCATGTGTTTTGAACAAGGACATAAATTTGGAATCATTAAGGCATTTGAATTAATTGTCAATCTTTTGTGTGGTGTGAGTGTGTATGCAAGTTAGTTGTATTTTTTGAAGATTCCCTACATTAATTTGGCATCTGTTTGCTATCCTAACCAGCTGCAAGTCAGTGAGCTAATACCAAACTTAGGGCCTTTGCAGACTGCCAGAAATAGTGCACATTAAATTGAGGCACTGCCCTGGCTCAGTGCTAGGGAGTCATGGGAATTGTATTTTTTTCTGGGACATTGAGCCATCTCTGTCGGAGAGCTCTGGTGCCACAATAAATTACAGTTCCCATGATTCCCTAGCACTGAGCCAGGGCAGTGCCTCAATTTAATGTGCACTATTTCTGGCAATCAGTCATGCTTTAAATAGACTCTTTAAAATGAAGGGGGTTAGGTCAGTCTTAATAACTTCTCACCATTGATTTCAATTGGTCTTCTCTAACTATGATTAGAAGCCAAGATGACAAAACGAGGCTGTCATACTTTGGACACATCATGAGAATGCAAGATTCCTTGGAAAAAAACATAATACTGGAAAGGTGGAGGGAAGTAGAAAGAGAGGAAGGCCGCATGCTAGATGGATGGACTTTATTAAGGAAGTCACAGGTATGGGTATGCAGGACCTAAGCAGAGCAGTGGAGGACAGAGGGTCTTGGAGATGTCTCATCCACAGGGTCACCATGTGGTGAGATCGACTTGAGGGCAATTAACAACAACAACAAACAATGATTAATTCTTCATCCACCCCAGTGAATATTATAAACTTTAGCTCTCTGTCTGTACTGAAGAGACAGTGACTGCACCCTGCTTTTCTCTGGAACAGGTCTTTGTAAAGAGATGGGTTCATGCCACATCAAGTGATTGTGCTGTTGTTGTGTGCCTTGAAGTCATTCCTGGTGTATGACAACTCCAAGGTGACCTTATCAAGGGATTTTCTTAGCAAGATTTGTTCAGAGAGGGTTTGCCTTTGCCTTCCTCTGAGACCAAGAGAGTGTGACTTGCCTAAGGTCACCCAGTGGATTTCCATGGCCAAGTGGGGATTCAAATCCTGGTCTCCAGGATCATAGTTCAATGTTCAAATCACTACACCACATTGGCTAATTGTAGAACTGTAGTGTAGAATTGTAGTCTGATTGTAGAATTGATTAAATTTATCAATATGACATTTGCTAATCATTTGATAATTTTAGAATATCATAAAACAGTGTCAAAGTAGATAGATTTTTGTTAGCATGTTTGTCGGAAAACTACTTTTTCCTCTTTGGGATGCATTTAAAATAACGTAGACCTCCTCCTCCCCTCTGTCTATCTCTACAAAAACAACATACAGTTATTTCTGAGCCACAGTATAGTGTCTATGTCACCATGTACGTCTGCATGTTTGAGACATTCATCCATGAATATGGATACACTGGGTATGATTTTAAATCCCAGCACAAGTATTGACTGTTCTGTTCAAAGTACCATCTAGTTTGTTGGGCTGTCTCATAAGAAAACAGATTCTGAGGCATCTTTTTCCATTCTGTGGAATAGATTCAGTTCTACAACACGTCCCTGTTTTGTATTTTCCTTTTTCCATTGTCTCACAACACCTGAACATGTATAGTTGTGTGAGTATAATTTTGTTTTGCTTCAAAAACAATAGATCTGTGTTGCATCCCTGAGGTAAACCCATGCCTTTCCTTGGCAACTAGTCTGTCAAGAAGAGGGATATTAACCAGTGGTTCTTAACTTTTGGGGTGTTACAGACCCCTTTGGGAATCTGATGAATGTTAGGGGTCCCCGTTCCCCTCCAAAGTTCTTAAAACATAGTTTTTCAGGTAACAGGAACAAAATAGAAGAAAAAGACCACTTTCTCTTTTTGCACCCCCTCAAAAGCAATGGACCACAGCTGAAGAATCCTTTACACACACACTACAAATTTATGAGTAGGTCTGTGATGGCTCATGATTTCTTGAGGACTCTTTTCTGGGGGAGGGGGAACAGTGGTACAGATCATTTCTGTTTAGTTACATATTTTCAGTGATATATATGTCTTATTTGCCTGTGTAGAATCAAGCCAAAAGAGATTGAACAAGCATGGGGGATAGTTTCCTGTTCATTAGAAGGAAATTAACTTAGGCTGGACTAAATTTACTATAGGTTGTTACACTAATGTCTTTTAATTTAATGAAATACCATATGTTGTTTAAGGAGCTCACATGCTGGTTTCGTTCAGAGAAGAGTTGAAACTCAATAGCTGAGATCACTTAGGGGACACTAACACCGTGTTCTTGAATGTAGCCTGTAATGAAAACAAACGAACTGACTGTGTAGGTATCAGATTGATCCATTCTACTGCTGAGGTATCATATTAAATAAAACAAAGGATAACATTCATGGATAAACAGAGGCATTAATCCTTGCTATTAGGGATGTAAATAATAGTTGTAAATTTTCTCTTTACTGACAAAGTAGGCAAATGCTGTTAGTGTCAACACTGTTTTCTGTGCAAAACATTGTAGGGGGTTTGCACAAAACCCCAAGACTTTGTTGTGTAATTATTTTTTTCACAAAAAGGTTCTGAAATCTGATATGTGAAAAATCATTGCAAAAGGCATAAAACTCTCATAATCTCAACTAACAGTAGAAAAAAAATATTTGAAATTCTTATTCCTTGCATTTCTAAATGCTATAAGCAAGGTCTCTGCAGTGTCCCCACATTTTAAAATGCCTTTATTCTTTTTCTTTTCCAATCAAGGTATCAAACCATTTTCTGGGTTTATGTCTTTTATAATGATGACAATTTTCAGTCTTCAGTCTTCTGGTCAAAGGGGCTTGCTTACACTACACAGTCATAGCACTATGATTTTACATTAACTGCCATGGATGCAGTCTATGGAATCCTGAGATTTACAGTTTAGAGAGAGGTAATTAGAATTATCAACCAGAGAACGTTGGTACTTCACCAAACTACAAACCCCAGGATTTCATAGGTTGCAGACACGGCCATTAAAATGGAATAATGTAGTTGTGCAGTGTGAAAGTACCCTTAGACAATAATTGCTTTTCTTATAGGTTTCCTATCTTTTCTTCTCTCTCTCTCCTCTCCTCTTCCCTTTTCTATTGCTGAGCATATTGATACTTTTTCATTTACAAAATTACATGCTTGTTTAGCCAGGTGGTCAACAGTATTAAACAGGGGTAGGCAACCTTTCCTCTTTAAGGGCCGAGGGACTTCAGCTCCCAGAAGCCTCAGCCATGTTGGCCAATAACTCCTGGGATTCTGGGAGCTGAAGTCCCTTGGCCCTTAAAGGGGAAAGGTTGCCTACCCCTAGTATTAAAGACCTTCCTAACCCTTTTATCCATGCACATGTTTCTCTCTTGTTGTTAACTGAACTTGAGTCAATCTTGACCCATGGCAACCCTATGGATGAGACATCTCCAAGACCCCCTGTCCTCCACTGCTCTGCTTAAATCCTGTAAACCGGGGGTAGGCAACCTTTCCCCTTTAAGGGCTGAGGGACTTCAGCTCCCAGAATCCCAGGAGCTATTGGCCAACATGGGACTATTGGCCAACATGGCTGAGGCTTCTGGGAGCTGAAGTCCCTCGGCCCTTAAAGGGGAAAGGTTGCCTACCCCTGCAGTGTAAACCCATACCCATGACCTCCTTAATAGAGTCCATCCATCTGGCATGTGGCCTTCCTCTCTTCCTGCTTCCCCTCACCTTTCCCAGCATTATTGTCTTTTCTAATGAGTCTTCTCTTCTCATGATGTGTCCGAAGTACGACAGCCTCAGTTTGGTCATCTTGGCTTCCAGGGAGATTTCTGGTTTGATCTGCTCTAGGACCCATTTGTTTGTCCTTTTGGCTGTCCATGGGATCCTCAACACTCTTCTCCAGCACCATATCTCAAATGAATTCATTTTCTTCCTATCATCTTTCTTAACTGTCCAGCTCTCACATCCATACATGCTAATAGAGAATATGATGCCTTGTATGATTCTAACTTTTGTGCTGAGTTGTATGTCTTTGCATTTTAGAATCTTTTCTAGTTCTTTCATGGCTGCCCTTCCCATTCTTAGGGCCTCTGCAGATGGGCAGCCATGGGCCGCCCCGAGAAGCCACAGATTGGGGCCGAGGTACCTGCACTCCTTGGCCCCAATGCAACCCTTTTTTGGGCCCTGGAAGGAGCGCTAAAATAGCGCTCCTTCCGCAAGGCGCCGAAGGTGCGCCGCAAGAGGTGTTGGGCGTCTCTTCGGCATCTCTTCTGTTGCAGCATGTCCGGACACTGCAGCGGAAGGACATCATTGGAGCGCCCGTCGTGTGGAGTGACGGGCACTCCGATGACCTGTTCGGGAAGGGGTTGGGGCGCCCAGCGTGAGGCTGCCCCTCCCCTTCCTTATCTCCAAGACAGCGCAAAGTGCCATCTGCAAAGGGGGCTAATCTTCTGATTTCCTGACTGCAATCCCCATTTCTATCAGTGTTTGATCCCAGGTATGAGAATTCTTTTACTATTTCTATTTCTTCATTGTCTAGGTTGAACTTTTGAAGGTCCTCGGTGGTCATTTATTTTTGTTTTCTTTATGTTCAATATTAAGCCTGCCTTTGCACTTTCCTCTTTGATCTTCCTTAGTAGGTGTTCCAGGTCTGTGAGGTTTTCTACTAGTACTATGGTGTCATCTGCATATCTTAGATTGTTGATATTCCTTCCTCTTATTTTCACTTCTCCTTCTTCTGTGTCGAAGCCTGCTTTTCTTATAATATGTTCTGCATACAAGTTGAACAGATAGGATGAAAGGATGCAGCCTTGTCTGACTCCTTTGCCAATTGGGAATCATTCTGTTTCTCCATGTTCTGTTCTGACAGTAGCCTCTTGTCCTGATTACAGATTCCTCATCAGGACTATCAGATGCGTTGGCACTCCCATGTGTCTAAAGGCATTCCATAGCCTTTCATGATCTATACAGTCAAAGTCTTTGCTATAGTCTATAAAGCACATGCTGATTTTCTTTTGGAATTCCCTGGTGCGCTCCATTATCTATTGTATGTTTGCAATGTGGTCCCTAGTGCATCTAATTAATATCTAGGATTGCCTGGCAACATTGGAACTGTTGCTTTTGATGGAAAGAGATTTAACTCTTCCTTTACTAGCTACAAGCCTGTTTTTTTTTTAACTGCTGTCTAGAAAAATAACTTTTTTTTACATTAGTACTTGGAGCAGAAGCACTTTTCATTTACTCACCCCTAGGAACTGGGTTAACTCCCTCTTCCCCATTTGCAATGATCTCCCCAGTCTTTTGCATAGGATTAATCTCAAAAGGAATGTACTTTCCATCCTTTAAACATCTGTAAGATTCATAGTTTTTTTACTATCAAGACTGCCCATTTGATTGTCTAAGCCTTGGTTATTTCATGCCTGGACTACTGTAATAGCCTGCTGGCAGGTTTGCCTTCCTGCTCTCTCACTCCTCTGGTTTAAATCCAGAATAGTGCTGCCTTGATTGTTTTAAATGCCCCTAAATATTCACATGTCTCTTGCCCTCATAGATCCCTTCACAAGCTACCAATTTAGGCCAGGGCCCATTATAAGCTTTTGGTTCTGGTATTTAAGGCCTGCAGTATCTGGCAGCTTGGTTAGCATGATATGTACCATCTAGGAATTTAAGATCTGCAGGCAAGGGATTATTGACAATTCCACCAATGTATCTATCAAGCCTCTATCACGGCTGCTAGCCTTTCAGGATCGGGCTCCGCATTTGTGGAACAGTCTTCCTTTGTACAGCTGCCTGGAGGAGGATCTTTTTTGTAAAGGGTTGAAGACCTTCCTCTTTGATTTGCTGGATTAAGCTGCTGAGTGTGCCTAAGGTGACTGAGATGGATAGCAACTGATGAGATTTTTGGTTTTAGTACATTAGTATATTATTTTAATATTTTAGTATTAGTGTTGTGTTTTATTGTCTGTTCTTGATTATATAGGTCTTATGTTCCGCCCTTTGGTGAGTAGGGCATTAATAATAATAATAATAAGAATAATCCATACATACCTGAATTTTACTCTAGTCCTGCCCTGATCCGGCTGATACCATATTTGTCACCAAAGGGGAAAGCTTGAGAATTTGGACAACCAGGAGATTATCGTACGCCCAAATAAAGCATCCTATTCCCTGACTTGATATAGTCATGTTACGGGTTGCTATCAGATATTATTGCATGCTAAAATGCTGACTCTCTCGCCAGGCAACTGCAACCCATCTCCCAGCCGTGCTGAGCCTGCCGATTTTCAGCATAGAAGCTTCCCATTTTAGCATGCGATAATATCCTATAGCAACCCGTAATGCAACCTTACCCCATTATAGATAGGCTGCTTTATTTGAGTGTGCAATAATCTCCCTTGTCTCCACACTGGTTGTCCATGATGTATCCAACAAGCTACAGTGTATCACATACATAGTGTGCACACCTGTGTGAGCTGTTCTTTCTAGGTAGTTAAAAAAGGCTAAAAAATATTAACAGCTATTGACCAGTAACACAGATTCAAGAGTATAGTAGTAATCTGAGGGCACATGCTTTTGCTTTTAGATATCCTTCCTTTGGATATGTTGTGTAGGATTTTCAAACTTTAGGAAGTGGGAGTTGCATCATTGTTACATTGAATTGTGATGCCACAGCAGGAGCACTTGTGTTGTGACCTAGACATGGAGATAGCAATTATGATATCTTCAACCTAGATATCTGTTTTATGGGCCTGAATTTGCCAGGAAAGGTCTGGAAAGTAGAAAACAAGTGAACAGATTTAAAACTTGGGATAGGCAGCTTCAACCACCTGGATATGGATTCAGAATTGACCCACTACTGGCAATGTTAAGGAAAAAGCAACATGGGATATACAGTAATAGAAATAAAAATATTTATGTGAATGTCAAAGTGACTAAGCAGGAGCAATCAGGAAGATACACAGGTGAAAAAGATAATATAATTAAGAAGCCTTGAGAGCCAAGGACAAAGTTATAGAAGGTATATTGAGAACACCTGTGATAGATTGCAAACACCTGAGACTCATTAAGTGGTCAAGGTAAAGTGATGAAACACTTGGGTTGGTCTTAGGTATGGGATGATCTATGTGGACCAATCAAGATGTATGTACACACCCACTGGGTGGAAACTGACTGGTGGGTGGTGTCTAACAATGGCTATAAATTGCAATGTTTGCTAATGTACATTGTGGAGTAGTTTGGGAGATATTGTGAAGTGTAGAGATTGTGATTTGTAGGGCATATAGTATTTATGTATATAGTAGAATAAAGTAGATCTTTTATATAAGACTACTGAGTTGTCTGGTGTCTTGAGGGAAGATACAAGAGCCAGAAGAATCCTGGAGAAGTTTGGAGACATCTCAGGAAGAAGACTGAGAAGGCTTGGAGAGTTTGTCAGGGTCTTCAGCCTATTCTCTGAAACTCTGCTGCTTGGGAAAGAAGCATCAACCACTGATCAAAGCTGGTCAGCTCTGCTGCATAACAAGGTGGTGAGTTAGAGCCAGAGGTGAAGAGCTACAACTCCCATCATCCCTGACAGATAGCAATTATGATATCTTCAACCTAGATATCTGTTTTATGGGCCTGAATTTGCCAGGAAAGGTCTGGAAAGTAGAAAACAAGTGAACAGATTTAAAACTTGGGATAGGCAGCTTCAACCACCTGGGTATGGATTCAGAATTGACCCACTACTGGCAATGAATGGTTTATTACCCTTAAACAAGTCCCTGCTCGAGAAGGCAAAATTCAGGCTGCTCCTTGCCAAGTGGCTGTGGGTGGCTTCCATGTTAGTGGGGATGGTGAACCTTCCCTGTATTTTAGTCTGAACTTGAAAGGAGCTGTCCAAGGTGCTGAACCTATTTGAGGGATAAGGTTTGCATCTTGGCTAGCTCCCTTAAAGTTCAGATTACAACCCAGCATAGATTCACCAGTTTAGTGATATGGAAGCCACCACATCCCATGATCTTTGCTAGTGCTGTTTCCTTTTGAATCTGACCCTGGGGGTTTCCCAGCAAACAATGGACCATTAATTAAATAGACACTAATCCTCCTTACATATCTTTCCACCTTGAGGCCTTACCTCAACAGAACAATACACAGATTTACATGCTAATGTACATGCTAATTCCCAGGAGACAATGGACCATTAATTAGACACTAATCCTCCTTGTATATCCTCCCACCCAGAGGCCTTGTCTTAATAAAACAATACACAGATTTACATGCTAATCCTCTCAACCAAGGGTCACACAGTATATATACCCCACACACCTCCATGCCACCAATCTCTGAAGGTGCCAGCCACAGATGCAGGTGAAACGTCAGGAATATATTCTTCTAGAACACGGCCTCACAGCCTGAAAAACTTATGGATGCTGGCCATGAAAGCCTTTGACTTCACATTTAGCTTTCTTTGCTTATTATCTTTCTGATTCTAGAAGCAGTGCCAGAGATATTGACTGGAATGGTTCAGAAAGAGTAAGGGAAGGGGTTGGGTGGTGGTTGGGTGTTCCACCTGAGGAATATGAAATACTTCCTATGGATTGCTCATTCATTCACTCACACACACACAGACACCCCGACTTAGCCTTCCTGTTATAAGGGAAATTACTTTGGTTCACTCATAAAAGAAACATTACTTTTCCAAACAAAGCGACCACTCTATTTCAAAGCAATTATAAGAAAAATACACACAGTGGCAAAGACATAAAACTATAGTGTGTTTTTTTTTAAAAAAAGACCACAAACAGGTCATGTCTCCCAGATGAAATCATATGAAGTATGAATCTTGATTTTGGTGATACTTGATAAGTCATGCGCTAGCTTAATAATGAAAAATGTGGCCACAGAGATTTATCTGGTGAGGCTCCTTATATCTTATATTCACCGATTGACCCACTGATTGGCTCCACCTTATAAATCTCTTGTTATTTGTTTGCACAAAATCTACATCCAAGTTCATCTGAACTCATTTAAAGCTGCTGTAGATGTGATCTAATTCATATTTTTTTAAAAATGAGGTGATAAAGATCTGAAACTTGGTCCATGTGTTTCTCCCTGTCCTTGTTTTTCCTGGTTTGAATCCTCTGGCTCGTATTTGTTTTTCCACTGAGGTTCCAGAAAGTCACTGCCAGTCAAAAAAGATAATACTAATCTTAATTACATAGCTAATCAACACTCTGACCTGGATTAAGACATCCTCATAGTCTTCTCTAGCAGAGCTGGCAGAAAACATTTTACTACCATGGAAAACTATATGGAACTAACCCATCCCATCTCAGTCAGGGTGCATAATATTTGTGACCTCAGACATTCCTTCCCATGCCTCTTCCTTCAAGTGAAAACACAATAATTAAATTAATTAACTAACAATTTGTTGCTCTTTCATGAGACCTTGAATTGGTTTCTTAAGGCAGCTATTTCACTGTGCTTAATGATAGTGCTGGCTGTGTTCTCTGTTTCATCTTATCTTAGGATTTTATCACATGAGGCTAACAAAGAAGAAATTCAGCAGGATAAAAGCATCTTTGGCCAGTACTTTTCATTGTGTCGGTCCTGCTCCTACTTTGCATTCCACCCATTCCTGGAGCACTCCTTTTCATTGATGAGTAAAACCCATCAATCCTTCCCAATCATGCTGCTTTGCCATGATGGATTTCCATGCAATAGGTCCCATCTGCTGCAGTTCCACTTCTCAGGCAGTTGTGTGGTGTTAGTGGGCATGATTCTATTCCTCTTTCCTTCCCTCCACTCCCTCACTATTCTCAAGCAGGCTGTTTTCCTTCTATTTCTTTTCATTTTTAAAAAATTCATTGCACTGCCATAATTGTGCAATTGCAGTTAAAATAAAATAAAACCCGAAAGGCACACTAGGTCATAGGACAGGAAGAAAGGGTTAAGAAGGCCATGTAGGAGAGAGACTGTGAGACCATAGATCACCAAAGCAGTGCCTTAGTGCCACTGCAGAAAAGTGTGATAATGAATGTTCCTAAAAGAGTATGCTTCCATTTCCTTAAACTAATGCGATTGCAGCGAGATAGCAGGCTGCTGTGATAAAACCTTTAGTCTTGCAAGGACTTGTTTTAGCTTCCACATAGAGGAGTCTAAATATGTTTTGGTATATATGCAAAATATATCTTTGAATACATGGAAGTAGAGCATATGGATCCAGCTCTTGATTACAGATCACCTCATGTGTCTAGCCATAGATAAATAAATATATGAAAAGGGGTTATATCTTGTAGCTTTAAATCTAGCATTCCTAGATGACCAACAGGCTATGTAACCCTCCCATATATGGACAAATAAAGCAAAGGATCAACACACACACACACACACTTCATCTCAGATTTTTGCAGTCTCAGCAAAGACTTCTGTTCCACCTGCACCAGAGTGTCTGTAAATCAGGATTGTTGGAAAGAAAGCTGATCCTTATTTGCAGGAATTTATTCTGATAAATTGCATGCTGGTGAAAAGAATAATCCTTAGTAGGGCAAATCTAATGTTTCTGTAATCCATCAACAGTGGATTAAATAAAGGACAACTACTGTATTAGCAGAACACTGCTACATTCAGAAGAGCTAATAACTGCTGAATGCTTGTCCATACGGAGGAATGGATGGATTTCTTTACTTTGCTTCCCCCTTCCTCTTGCTTGTGTTCAGTACAAGGAAAAGCAAACACCCTAATTAAAATGGGAAAAAGTGATATCTCACTGTGGGAATTCCTGATTAATATGATACTGAGCAAATTAGAAACTACCTGAGGTACTACTGTATTATCCTACTATTAATTTAGGATTTTTTAAATTTGTTCTCTGTATACAATTTAGGAAGCCAGATATAATGGGTCAGATCATTGCTCCATCCAGCTATTTAGGGACTGAGACATGAGTCTTTTTCCATCTATGTTTAGGAACACCAGAATCTGAACTGAGACTAATTTGTCTTACGGTTGTGATGTGTCCCCGAGATATGTCTCTTCTCTAAAATTCTGGAGAAAACTCTATTTGTCAGCCATGTATCTCTCACCAAAGTGATGTTCCTGAGTTGTTTTAGTGTATGTAGGTTTGGCGATCTTCAATGGAGGCAGACAGATGCACTGGAACCTGACACAGATCCATACAGTTAATTAGAATTCAAAGACCTAGCCATGTTAGTCTGTATGCAAATCAGTATGCAAAGGGATCTTTTAGCACCTGTGAAACTAACTGGAAAAAAGAAGCTGGTAGCATGAGCTTTCATAGACTTGAGCCTACTTCCTCAGATACATGGGGTGGAGTGGAGAGTCCACTCCACACACAACTGATTTATATAGGTCTGTCTCTGGGTATGCTACCAGCTTCTTTCTTTCTGTTAATCTCAAAGGTGCAACAAGATCCCTTTGCATATAGTTAATTAGGACTATGGTGCTTCGTAGACTTCCTTGGAAGGATGTGAATACTCAATAGTGAGATATAAATCATTATCATCAATTAGCCAATAAACCAAAAAGATTTTCAAAAATTATACTCACTGGATACTGATTTTGTTGATCCATGGTTCTGCCTCTTAAAGAATTAACTCCTAAGCACACTTACATGGGAATAGATCCCATTCAGACCTAACTTTTGTGTAAGACTGAACATATGAGCCTAACCACTTCTTTTCTAAAATGGATCCCACCTTCTGAAGCAAATTTTCCTATGTTAAAAGAGGGGAAATTAACCACCTGTGCTCTCTTGCTCTGGTTTTCATTCAAAAATGTGCCTGCAGTTCTTCCATTGAGTTGAAATGATCACAGGGACAATGTGCCAAGGTACCTTGTTAACTTGGAATATTTGATTAGCCCACTCTGAGCCAAAAAGAAAAAGAAAGGGCTCCAGAGGAACCAAGTTGGATGACAAATACTGGACAATATGCACTTAAATTTTCCACAGCTAAGATTTATGATTTTATACCTTGTTGCAAAGGGGCCTACTCAAATAAGTTTTGTCTTGCTCTTAAAACATTCTGATGTTCGGTCAACAAAAAGAGGACTTAAACTTTAATGTTTTTATAAATGAATGCTGATATTTACTCTCATATTTTCTCTCTTTGTATCTCACATTCTCTATATACAAAGCAGACAGCATTATTTTCTGTCTCTCAAAGCTCATTTAACACACAGTTGTGTGTCTGTAGGCAACAGGGTGCATACAGAATAGAAAAACAACTTTACAACTTTTACAGATGTTTGCCACATGTTTAGTTACATATGGAAAAAGAAGTCTGAGCTAAGAATTATCCTGCTCTTTCTCCTTTCTGAAGAAAAGTACATGGCTACAGAGTATGTGTTTTTTAACATAGCAGCAACCCTGAATTTTTAACAGAATATCAGAATTTGGAGCTGAAAACTTTGGTTTGGACTGTATCACAAGCTCACACTTCCAAAATTGGAAGCAGGGTGTAGGGACATTAATGAGACAGATGAACACTGTGGTTCTGGAACTGCTGAAGGTAAAACAAATATGCAATATATATATATATATATATATATATATATATATATATATGTGTGTGTGTGTGTGTGTGTGTGTGTGTGTGTGTGTGTGTGTTCCAGTTATGACTTTTACAATAATCTGAGTTCCTGGCAGAAACAGCATGTCTGTTTATTTAAACATAGGTTTTTGCCCCAATCACATATAAAATGGGGGAGAGGCAAGTCGTTGGGGCTAGTTTTTTGGGGGGGAAAATGTGAAGTAAAAAATTCTTCTGAACAAATCTTGCTAAGAAAACCCCACAATAGATTTGCCTTAGAGTTTCCATAAGATTTTCCGAAAGTAAAAAGAATGTTTTTGACGAGTTTCCGTTTGGATTAACCTCATTTTAACTCCATTTTAACAGTGACGTCGTCTGAAAATCTAACCACTTTTGTGGGTTTTTTTCCAATTTAAAGGCCCATTTCCGCACAGGATTTCCCCCGTGTGATAAACTCCATTGATTCACCCAGAGTGTATCCACACTGCAGAAATAAACTGCCATGACCCTATCCTGTGGATTTGTAGTTTGGTGAGGCACTGGAGCTCTCTGACAGACTAGGCTGAATATCTCGCCAAACTCCAAATCCCAGGATTCCATAGAATGGAACCACGACAATTAAAGTGGTGTCAAACTGCTTTATTTCTGCAGTGTGGAAGAGCTGCCAGTGGGTTTCCATGGCCGAGCAGAGATTCGAACCCTGCTGTCAATAGTCACAGTCCAGTGCTCAAACCAGTACATTTCAGAATATTATATGGAAATAGATCTTTATACAAACAGATACCAAAAAAACAGAGAGAATCTTTGGTTCCTTCCACCGTTTCACTCACTCCTGGAGTTACTTCCTTAGGCAGAAGTGGCCAACATGAAAAGCAGGAAGTTGAACTCCCACATGAAGCTTTTCTCACCTTCACAGTAATGATTCAGTGGTTCATTTGTTAAGACCATCTATATTTGTAGCCTGCTTACTCCTAGAATTCCCTGCCTGAGAGCTGTTCAGATCAGCTCATGCAGGTGCTGTTCAAGTACAGTGTGTACATTTTCTCCCTGTACCAAGAAAAACACTTAAGAAAGAGTAGTCTGAAAGACGTCAGATAGCTTCACCGCACGTGCATGAGCTGTGCCAACCTAATAAAAATGTTTAACAAGGAACTATATTTCCTAGCTTTCAGTTAGGTTTTACAATCGAGACTGCAAAAAATGTATAAATACATCCCAAAATGGAATGAAGGAAGCAAGTCTGGGAAATATCCTGCACACTACAGCCCATCCTTCCCTAGCTTAGTGCCTTCCAGAAGTGTTGAGCTCCAACTCCTGTTAGTCCTAGCTAGTTGGGGTGATGGTATTTGTAGTCTTGTGAAAGGCACCCAGTTGAGGGAGATTATCCAAAAATACTCTCTTAGCCCAATCTTTTACTTATTTACTGATGTTTTTCAGGCTTTGATAGAGCTGGTGGCTTCGATAAAGACTAAAGTTGTTATTATGTGCCTTCATGTTGGTTCTGACTCATGGCAAACCTGTCATAAGTGTTTTTTCAACAAGATTTAATAAGAGGAGGTTGGCTCTCCAACAACCATCAGAGGGCCACAAGGTGGGCACAAGTTGTCAGGCTGCAATTATCACCATCCTTGACCACTTGGACCTGTTGTTTTGTAAACCTCTTGATTCTTCACAGAGCAACATAGTAAAACTGTGGAGTTTGCGACTACAAGATGTGGTAATGTCTACCAACTTAAATGGCTTTGGAAGAGAATTATAAATCCATGTGCTCTACTATATTTCAACAAAGATTTTTTTCTTTTTAAAATACTTTCCCTAACAATGTATTAGTTAGGAGTTCTGAGTTATATTTTTATTACATGGTGTTTATGAGTTTTTGTATGAATGCTACATTTATTTACAACAGTGGGAATCATATATCCCTCCAGATGCTGGACTGAAACTCCCATTATCCCTCACAACATGCCATGTTGGTTGATTAACAACTACAACACTATCCTCCTCCTCCACCATCATCACCACCAAAACACTTTACTAAGGGAATAGGTTGTGATGGCTACTGTTAATGATAGGCATTTGTCACCTCCAGTCCAGTAACACAAATTAGCTTTTAAATAATAGTTGCTGAGGAACATGGATGGGAGGATGCAGTTTTACTCATGCTGTGCTTGTGAGGCATCCATAAATGTTTGTGGAAACAGAAAACTGGATCATTATGTTCCATGGGGCTTACTCCCTAGTAAGTGGATATTTCACTCCAAAATTTCTTTCTAATTCATTGTAAACCATGTTAACAAAAAATGTGCATCAACAAAAATCACTATTGCTTCATGTCTTCCACTACTAATGGTCCAATATACTTTCTATTCCTTTTCCTAAGAGAGCCAACATGGTTTGAGTGTTTGAGTTACGACTCTGGAGATCGGGGTTTGAATTCCTGCTTGGCCATGGAAACCCACTGGGTTATTTTGGACAAGTCATATTCTCTCAGCCTCAGAGGAAGGCAAGGCAAATCCCTTCTGAAAAAAATATTTCCAAGAAAACCCCATGATAGATTCATTGTATGGCTGCCATAAATCAGGAACGACTTGAAGGCACACAACAATTCCCTTTCCTAACAGACTGGGGAGGACAAATGAAATCTAATGTCACCCCAAGGCATTTAGACATAAAATGTCCCATTGTAAGCAAAGTAAAATGAACCAAATTGAATAAGGAATACAAGAAATAGTCTGACATCAGGCATTTTAATAGGTAATAATATGTTACATATTGTGTATAGTTGTGTTATGATTCCCAACAGCCTCTCTCAATAACAGTGAAAGCTGATACGATGCCTTTTCGGGGACAACCCTTTAGAGTTAATCATCAGCCTGTTAGAGAAGGAAGTCATAATCCTCAGGATGATGAACTCACATAGATTCACTGGAAAAATAAATACACAACATAAGGTATTAATCAGCAAAGCAGAACTTTTAACCTTTTATGCATACAACTCGAGGTAGGAACAAATTGCATTAGAAAATTGCTCAGCAAGGGCCCTACAGCGAGTTCCATAGGACACTCCCACCCAATGGATAAATAGGTAGCTTCAGCAGAATTGGCAGGGGTCTTATGGGCCACTGATCTCAGTTATTTACATCTTTGCAGAAAGATCCATGGACGCACATGGGGTGTCCGCCTAAAGCTCTGAATGAGCTGGGTGGGGCTTCCTGTGGTTTGAGAGCTTGGCGTATCAAACAACATTTCCCTATCCCTTCCCAAGAGCGCTCTCTCAGAAATTAAGAACCTTATCTGGCAATTGTGAGCAAATCTTTTATTTGAAACAATTCTATGGAATGCATGTCTCTATGGGGTTTTGCAAAACCTAATTCCTCCTTAGCAGTGATTGTTCCTAGAAACTGCAGAGCGGGGTTTAGCAGCCAGAGACTCTTAGGCCAAAGGCAGGACAAGCTCTCTCACCTGACCCTCCATTGCCAAGCCAGAGAGGCATAAAATGTGGGGAAAGCTGGCACCAGTCACTTTAGAGCAAAAGTGTGGGGAACTTGTTTCAACTCAAGGTCAAGATTCACTTTCAGGGAAGATCTTAGATGCATTCCAGTGGGGAGGACATATTGCTGTGGGCAGGGATAAAGGCAAAAACTTGAGACCAAAATTACTAGCAAATTTTATTTTAATGCTTTTCCTGCCAGTAGTCAAACCATGGGCAAGACATTTCAGATTTGGAATGGGTGGGTGGGGATGGGCTGGACTGGGACCCCAGGAGGGATGGACTTAGGCCTATGGCCTGAGAGTCTCCATCCTTTTTTTTTTTTTTGGATGTGGGGATGAAGCATTGAATCATTATTCTTCACCTCTCAAAGGAGACCCCTATGAAAATCAGCTACACACAGGGACTATGCTGTTAGGCAGAGAAGCACAAGGGAATATAGCTTGGACGTGCTGTTGTGTGCCTTAAGATGACCCTAAGGCAACCAAATTGTGAGATTTTCTTGGCAAATTTTGTTCATTGAGGGTTCACCCTTGCCTTCCTCTGAGGCTGAGGGACCATGACTTGCCGAATGTCACCCAGTAGGCTTCTATGGCTGAATGACTGGTCCCCCAGTGTCCTAGTCCAATAATCAAAGCACTACACCACACTGGCTCTGGACTTGTTATAAGACAAGAAACCTCACTAGAAACAAGGCAAGAAATCTCAGTTTACCTAACTTATTACCAAGTTAAGGCCTCAAGCTCTATGCTCAGGGCCAGAAGATAAGACAGATGGGGATGGCTAGTATGCCACCTCCCTGTTCTATGAGACAAAAGAACATTATAAATAAATATGACCACACAAGTCTAACCTTGCTGTTAGTCAGTATATGGCAGCTGCCTCAGGCAGTTGGTGTAGACAGACAACAGTAAAAGCAATTCTCACCTAGCTATTCCCAGAGCTTAGGGAAATTAATATTTTGCATTAGAACTCTCAGAATCTCCCAGCAAACTCTGGTTCTGGCAGTGTGGCATTCTGGAAGATATAGTCCAAAAAACTAAATTTTCTAAGCTCTGTTCAGTCCTCTTGAGCTCCCCTAATTGAATATGGATAAAATCAGACTGAGCCACTAGCGTGGTGTAGTAGTTTGAGTGTTGGGTGTGTAGTGGTTTGAGCTCTACAACAGTAGAGACCAAGGTTCAAATCCTTACTCAGCAATGGAACCCAGTGGGTGACTTTGGGCAAGTCACACTCTCCCAGCCTCTGAGAGCAAACCCCCCCCCCTTTGAAGAAATCTACGGGGAAGGCCCATGCAGAAACTGGGTTTTAAATTGGGGGGGGGGGGGGAACCTGCAAAAGTGGGTTGGTTTTCACACACATAGTGGTTAAACTGTTGTTAACCCAAATGGAAAGTAGTCAAAAGCCACTCTTTTTACATTTGGGATTTGCTGAAAGCAAAAAAGAAGCGTTAACAATTTTAACAGCGATGTGTGTGAAAATCAACCCACTTTTGCGAGTTTTCCCCAGCTTTTAAATCCCATTTCTGCACGGGATTTCCCCTGTGTGATAAAGTCCCTAGCCAAGAAAACCCCACCTTAGGGTCACCATATGACTTGACTAAATGACTTGAAGGCACACAGCAACAAGAACATAATTAGGCTGCTCAATTGATTTTTCATAGATAATTGCAGAAAAAAGAAAGTTGGTGGGAATGAGCATGAGAGGGATCATTCAGTTGTCCAGATATTACTAACTGTAGCTCCCAGCATTTCTCACCATTGGCTATGCTGTCTAGGGCTGCTGAGATATCTAGAATGATGCATGATTACCACCCATAGGAAAGCCCCATAGATCCTATGTCATAGGATCTACTGTAACTCTATGCTCCTCAGGCTAATTTGGAGGAGTAGCAGTTATTTTTTTCCATTGTGCCAGGGAATGACACCATATTTTTTCCCATTGGCTACATCTGCTTTTGTGTTTCCTGGAAACTAGCCAGGCACTGGCTGCCAATGACTCAAGAGGATGGCACTAGTATAGTGACCACCACTTTAAGTAGCACTGCTTTTACCTATAGTAAATATGTCTCTCTTCCTCCCCCAATTCATCAGCTTTAGAGAGCTCATGTATTTGTCCCAATGGGAAACGCATATTCATATGGGTTTTATTTTTCTGCCTGCTGGTCTAAAATAAAGTGCTTCCATGCCTGTTTGGGATATGCACCTTGACTGGCAGATGGGCATTCATTGTTCTCTCTCAAACAGCAAAAGGTATTCAGCTCTGTCTGAAATTATAATGTATCTGGTCTATACTAGATTGAACAACTTGTCTGACTGCCTTTGAGGAATATGAGTTCGCCTTTGCAATCCTATCTTCATATCTGAAAAAGACATTTAGGATTGTAACAAGAACCTACGGTTTCTGAGAAAGTGTGCAGGAGTGGGGGAGGATGGGTTGGGTTGCAGTACTGCCTATCTTTCCTCTAGTAGTATAATAATAATTCACTACACAACATTAAATAAAAAAGAATTGACACTCATATGTTACCATTTAGACATAATCCAATTTTTGGCCACCTTCATCTGTACATGTGTTATCTCTTAGCCAAATTCCTTTGGGTTGTTTTAAAGGTCTCAAATATTTTACTCTATGGTAGTCCCATTGAAATAGTTCAATGAGCACTTGCATTTATTTCACACCCTTCACAGAAATGTCAACAAGCACTTCACACATTGGAACAACCAAGTTAAAAATAGCTGAACAAAAAGACTTCATGCCAGGATATGTATTTCTTGCTGGTGGGACTTCTTTAAATAAAAGTGTCATGTATTATGTATTTATTCATATTGATACAAGAAGGCATATAATTTGCTTTGATTGTTAGTTGATGGTTGATAGGTTTCAAAAATTGTAAACCCCCTGGGGGGAATCAATTTTAGCTTGTTTGGATAAATAAATATATTCAGTTAGCAGCTTTGCTTGCTATTTCTTACACTTTACAAATATTGTTGTATTTTTCCCCTGTGTGTCACTTTCAGAATAGTACTTGTGTGAGCAAAGATAGTTATAAAAGGTCCATGGTAGTTATCTTAGGATAAGCTGGGAGCAATGTATGCCCTCCCAGAACTTCCATTTCTTTTCTTAGGACTAGGTATAATTCCATAATAACACACTCCAGAATTCTTCACCATCATGGTAAAAAAAAAAAAAGTGTGGTGGTGGGAGAGCATGTTGTTGCTGTTTGCCTTCAAATTGTTTCCAGCTTATGGTGACTAGTCTAAGGCAACCTTATCATAGGGTTTTCTTTCACTCTGTGGGTTTCCATTAATGAATGGGAATTTGAACTCTGGTCTCAGTGGCACAGGAGCAGGGTGACCAGATATCCTCCTCTTCCAGGACAAGTCCTACATTTCAACCTTCTGTCCAGGAGGAATTTCAAAATGTCCTCCATTTTGAGCATAAGTAAGAAGCATGGATTTATATTTATATCAGTGTTTTTACCTTTTATTTTGTAATGGCTTACATTTTTCTTGAATGCCCTACACTTTGTGATGCCTTGTCTTCCTTTGTGGTTAGGACATATGGTCACCCCACCTAGCAGAGCCAGTGTGGTGTAGAGGTCTGAGCACTGGACTATGACTCTGGAGATCAGGGTTCAAATCACTGACAGCCATGGAAACCCTTGGGCAAATCACACTCTCTCAGCCTCAGAGGAAGACAAAGACAAACCCCTTCTGAACAAACCTTGCTGAGTAAAGCCCTGTAAAATGAGTTAGGGTAACCATAAGTTGGAAACAACTTGAAGGCACACAACAGCAACACCTCCAACACCTCCTAGTCCAGCACTCAACCCATTTATACCAGGGGAGAATAGGAGTCCAAAAATTTGGCTAGAAGTTTTAGCAACAGAATATTGTTCTGTAAACAGATGGTTAGGATGTGCTACATACTATTTTTAATGACTTTAATATTTTTCTATATCCATTTTATAACAGATGTATATTTTATTTTTATGTTTTTAAGTTAATGTCCCCCACTCCCTTGTGCTGGTCTATGACCGTAATAAAGATTTATTCTAAGTCCTTAGAGATGATAGACGTTGAATCACTGGTAGCTGTGCAGGTATCAGACTTACACCTAGTGGCCCCTGCTGGGAAGGAGAGAAATTGGTGGGTCCTTATCTCAGAAAACACAGGGCTGCCTTGATCTACCTCTTGCATTAGGTGAAGAATGCAAGTTTCTTAAGCAGCATACAGAAATGGTACAAAGAAAGTCACAGTCCTTATATAAGCGAAGCTGGAGATTAATTTTAGGTAGTTCACTAAGGTGAGGAATCAGCTGAGACCAAATTTAAGTATTTTCTTAAAAAAATGTGGCCTTTACTTGCAGCCCATTAGTTAACCAGCTTAATTTTTAGTTGACTAGTCTGCTGATTCATTAAGCTAAACTTTAGTAAATAAATATATTGATTAAACTAATGAATGGCTGTAGTCTTCCTGATGGTAAACAGGCTGGGTTGTTGATCTGTTCTGGTATTTGCAGAACCTATTGCCTATACCAGACCTGCACAACTTGGTAGTTGGTAGGGGCCAACATTAAAATAGGTTAAACTTCTTTGAGCCACAGATAAGTCTTAATTAAATATTAATTAATTAATAATATTAATATTAATTAATTTATTTTAATATTAATTCCGTCCTCCTATGTCCCGGCTTCTCCTCATCACTGTTATTAATTGTGGTTTGTATTTGTTGTTGTTTTATCTGTCGGTCTTAATCTGTATCTGGTTTAATACTTTTTTAAGGGGAAGAGGGGATGGGGTTTGATGTATTCTAATTTTAATATTTGTTAACCGCCCTGGTTGATCTCAGAGGGGCGGGATAAAAATAAATTTTATTTATTTATTTATTATTATTATTATTATTATTATTATTATTATTAAAGCTGAGCCACAGAGGAGCCTTTCCTGTCCTCCTCCTCCTCCGCCTGGACCTCTCCTCAGGAGAAGGCCAAGTGACGGAGTCTTGAGGGGCAAGTGTTTGCCCCTCTTCCTCCTCTGCTGCCTGGCCTTCTCAGAAGAAAATTGGGTGAAGGAGGAGCCTTGCAGGGTGAGCATTTGCCTGTCCTCCTCAACCCATCCTTCTCCTCAGGTGAAAGCCAAGCACGGAGGAGCCTTGCAGAGTGTGGTCTTCCTCCTCCACCTGTCCTCTTCCACTGCCACCACCTGGGTTTCTCCTCAGACAAAGTAGGGCAGTGGAGGAGCCTTGAAGGGCAAGTATTTGCCTGTCCTTCCGCAGTACCACATGGCTTTCTCCTTGAGATAAAGCCAGGCCGCAGAAGAGCCTTGGGGCAAGCACTTTCCCATCGTCCTCCTCTACCTGGCCACCTACTCAGAAGAAAGGGTGGGTGGTCACCCTTCCTCCTCATCCTCCTTCTCATCCTTCACATGGACCTCTCCTCAGGAGGAGTCCAAGTGGAGAAGGAGCCTTGAAGCTGTTTCACATCCTTGTGGGCTGCCTAAAATCCTTTGGGCGCCCTGGGCCATATGTTGTGCAGGACTGGCCTATACCAATCAGCCATCTGTGGTCTCTTTTCTATATGATTAATGTCTGCATTCAATACACAACATCAGAGACAAAAGGCCTAAGCAGACTGCCAGAAATAGTGCACATTAAATTGAGGCACTGCCCTGGCTCAGTGCTAGGGAATCATGGGAACTGTATTTTTTTTCTGGGACATTGAGCCTTCTCTGTCAGAGAGCTCTGGTGCCACAATAAATTACAGTTCCCATGATTCCCTAGCACTGAGCCAGGGCAGTGCCTCAATTTGATGTGCACTATTTCTGGCAGTCTGCTTAGGCCCAAAGTCATTTCTCTTTGGTCAGTTCCTTCTCTGATTTCTCCTTTGCAAGGAACACAATTATGCAGAGTTATTTCCTTTATTTCATGTCTTTCTTAAATGTCCAGGCTTTTCTTTCTTGATTAATTCTATGGGGAAATGTCTTTCCCAGGCGGGTACTGCTCATTTATGGAACTCATTTATGTCTTCTAAGATTAGTGGCAATGTGAATGTAAATCCATCTCTCAGACTTTGTTCTTATTTTCCCTACACTGATTTGTTCCAATGTGTGAAGTGTTCTTTGACAGTTAATGAAAAACATTATAGAAAAGGAAGCAATCATTGCGCTGTGTATTCCACAGAAAGAGCAGCATTCTAAAGTTTTCTCAATTATTTTCATTTATGACAGACTTAGTGTGAGAATATATTCATTAGTTAGAGGTGAACTTGAAAAGTGCACCAATTTCAGAATATGAAATTGCTCGGTGAGCATTTAATTTGTTTCTTGGGGAGGTTTCTGGAGTATATCTACACCCAGAGAAAAACACACATGCTGTTCTACACTAATAACATAAAGCAGGATTGGGCTGGTGTCATACATAGTGTAGCTTGACTAATTCTCAAATGAAAATGTATTTTAAAAGATGAGGCAGTTATGAGAGAAAACCATGTACAAGTTGAGTCTCCCTTATCCAAAACACTTGGGACCAGAAGTGTTTTGGATTTTGGATTATTATTATTATTATTATTATTATTATTATTATTGGATTTTGGAATATATGTATTTGCATATACATGCACAATGAGTTATCTTGGAGATGGGACCCAAATCTAAACACAAAATTGATTTATGTTTCATATATATCTTATACACATAGCCTAAAGATAATTTTATACAGTATATTTTAATGAATTTGTGCATGAAACAACTTTGTGCACACTGACCCATCAGAAAGCAAAGGTGTCACTGTCTCAGCCACCCATGATTTTTTTTATTTTTTATTTTTTATTATTTTTGGTTTTTGGAGTATTTTGGATTTCAGAATTCTGGATAAAGGAGAGTCAACCTGTATTCATGTGTTGAGTGCATATAGAGGAGCACATGGCAATGTATGTCGGTCCTCTCCATTCCTATCCTCACAACAGCATTGTGAGATACATTAAACCAGGGGTAGGCAACCTAAGGCCCGGGGGCCGGATGCGCCCCCCTGAGGCCTTTGGAGCGGCCCCAGGCTGCTGCCTGCCATTCTTGGGGCTTTCTTGGCAAAATCTCCACAGGGATTTTGCCATGGCTTTTCTGGGGCTGAGAGAGTGTGCATGCATATTTTTTTAATTTTTAATTTTTTTTAAAAAAATTATTTATTTATTTATTTATTTTTGGTGCTTCGGCCCCCCAATTGTCTGAGGGACAGCAACCCGGCCCTCGGCTCAAAAAGGTTGCCTACCCCTGCATTAAACTGAAAACTTTGCTTGGCTCACGATCATCCAGTCAATTTTCAAAGCTATGTTGGCCTCTGAATCTGCTTTTTCTCATCATAGTCCAATCTAGTCAGGGATGGCAAAACTAGGATGTCGCCCCTCCCATAATAATTCTGCCTCCCTGAATGAAATTTTCCTTCAGTCCTCAAATTTCTAGCACTTCAGAGAGTGAGACATTGAAAATTAGGTACAGTCATTCCTCCTTTCTCGTGGACGTAAAGTCCGCGGATTTGCATATTCATGGAGGGGCAACCTCCATGAAAATCAAGCCTATGGGGCTTGAATATTCCTAAATCTCCATTTGTGTTGAGTGGTGGTGGTAAGGAATGGATCCCCCGCGAAAACGGAGGGCTGATTGTATTTTCACCTAGGCTAGCACTCTGATTTTTGGTGTCTTTGCATTTCTTTGGTAACTTTGCCTGCCCTTTTTCTTTGGATGCCTAACCTTTATTTCTAAATGCTCAACTGAGGCTGCATCCACACTGCAGAAATAATCCAGGTTGACACCACTTTAACTGCCATGACTCAGGACCTTATTCCACGGGGCCAAAAGCAGCAAGAATCCACTAAGAATCAGGCGCTATAGCGCTATATCTTCCCGCGTGATTACACGACGTCGCTCAGAATCAGCTAAGAATCAGGCGCTATAGCGCTATATTTTTCCGCGTGATTACACGACGTCGCTCAGAATCCAGCAAGAAACCACTCGGAATGCAGCATCATTCGCATTCTTTTGAATGTCGGTTTCAGCGGGCATTGCAATAGCACGAGCTGATCCATAGCACTATTATAGCGCTAGCGCCATATTTATAATAGCACTATAGTACTGGAATGATGCTCATATCGCTTTCTTGCCACTTTTGAGAGCAGCATGGGATAAGGTCCTCAGTGCTGTTGAATCCTCAGAATTGTAGTCTGCTGTGGCACCAGAGCTCTTTGATAGAGAAGGCTATGTGTCTCACAAAAATACAGTTCCCAGAATTTCATAGCATTCAATCATGGCTGTTCAAGTGGTGTCAACCTGGATTATTTCTGCAGTGTGGATGCAGACTCAGGTATTAAATTATTGCAATGCTAGAAATTTGTGGAATGAAGGATTATTTCATTTAGGAAGACAGAATTCTTATTTTGGGGTAGAGCAATGCCCTCCTTTTGCACACAGACACCCCATAGCTATACCCATGACTCTGTCTGGGAGAGGCAATTTTTGGCAGGTCTGGGGACCATTTTCTGCCACTGCACATCCTTGGTGTGTGCATGGTGATAAAAACTGAACAAAAAATAATTCAGAAGCATGCAGAAACCACACAACAGCAAATTCTTATGTTAAACAGTGCAGTTGCCTCCCTATTATTTAAAGAAAAGGCTCCTGGGTGCTTCTAGAAGAGACAGTTCACACGTACCCCCAAAAGTGAACAATCTGTGATCCCTTGGGTGTGGGTTGGGGGGGGGCATATATAGTTCCAGGACCATAGTTTTCTCATCCCTGCCATACTCATTATACCCTCCCAGCCGCCCCCGTATGCTTTAGATATGATATAAGAACTAATCTGTCCATAGAACTGAGCTTCAACTGAAAAGTAATATTTAGGAAAGTGCCAAACTATATCTATACTAAATGAGCAGCTGTTTATATTATTTTTAAAAAATGGTCTCAGGTAACATTCTCATGATGGCAAGCCTGTCAAAGCAATTAAGCCATTTTCAATTGACTAACCACCTGCTCTCTTTACAGATTAGTCTTCTACAACACAATTCTTCCTAGGGATGTTTATTTTTATTTTTGCGCCACTTACTCCCAGTATGCATAGGAGTACATCCTCAATTTTTAAAATAACAAAACAAATCCCTACACTTTGTATTTATTCATTTAAAATATTTTAAACTAAAAAGCCTCCCATAAGTTTAAGAAAAACAAAACGAGTTTCTGCCTGTAGGCTTCAGTTCTACAGGTTATGGTAAAGGGGGAAAGGGGGATGAGGAAAGAGGAATACAAATTAAGTCTTTGGCACCTATCTTAAACAGCAGTTCTACTAATTTAGGGAAAGAAGAGCCAGATGGAGTGTTCCTGCTCCCCAAATTATCCTCTGTTGCAGCCCAATGAAATGGTGGATACTAGGTAACAAGTGAGGAAGGACAGGTCTGATGGAACTGCTCTTACAGTTGATTGTTACTGTGTCCCTTCACGTCTTTTCTGAATTATGGAGATCCTAAGATGACCCGGTCATGGGATTTTTCTTGGCAGGTTTCTTCAGAGGGGGGTTGCCATTGCCATTACCATCCTCTGAGGCTGAGAAAGTATGATTTGCTTAAGGTCATCTGGTGGGTTTCCATGGCTTACAGTCAATGAAATGGCTTAGTCTCTTCTCTCTCCTTCTGCTGCATCCCAGTGAGATACCAGCAACCCACAGGTGAGATGTAGTAAGGATGGGACTCTGCATCCTTCAGTCCATCTTCTTAACAGCCCTCTAACAGTTTAGGACAGGAACAGACAACTTCAGAAGGCCTGGAGACTCTTGGGAGCCTCTGGGAACTTCAGAAAACTGTACTGGGCCAGTGGCATCACTAAGGGCTTTATCACACGGGGGGGGGGGGGGGACGGGAGCATAGCAGGATGCTCCCGTCAATATCACACAATTTTGCAAAGATTATCAGATGACATTGCACAACGTCATAATTATCCTGCAATCATCCCATGAATAAACAGGAATTCCAGTGCGGCTTTTTATTCATGGGAAAATCCCGTGAATAAAAAGCGGTGCTAGAATTCCTGTTTATTCACAGGATAATTGTGGGATAATCGTGACGTTGCACGAGTTCATGTGATAATCTTTGCAAAATTGCATGGTATTGATGGGAGCATCCTGCTATGCCCCCGTCTTTCCCCCCCAGTGTGATAAAGTCCTAAGGTTGGCATCACCTGGTGTAGTAACTTATGGTGTCACCTCCCCATTGACCTCGTCCCATACCACACTATCCAGAATCCTTAGTAATGTTGTTTCTACTAATGTTACTCATAAACTGTAATTTCTGTGCATTGCTGAATGTAATGGTAACAGTTGTGACATAAACAACTAGCAAAATTAAAATCATACCTTTAAATTATATGCACAGCCTAAATGTATTTGCATGTACTTAGTTTCATGTGTTTTAAGGGAAAATTTGGTAAGATGTGATTATTTTAAAAGAAAATTAAAAACTAATACAAAAATTGTAAGTCTTAAAAACCTGACTAACCAGGCCCGACCCTGCTTAGCTTCTGAGATCAGACGGGATCAGGCGTGTTCAGGGTGGTATGGCCGTAAATTGAAGTGGAGGGAAGCTAAGGGACAAATACTGTCATATAAAGTATAACATGTAAGAAAAGGAAATAACTGAAACAAAAAGAAAAAAAAGATAAAGGAATAAAGGGAAAGACAGTATAGACAATAAGAAGGAGTCGTAAGTAGACAGAAAGATTTCAGTATTAATTGTACACTGGAAGTAAGTAGAGAAAATTTATCGGCTGTTAAGAATTCAGATAGAAATATACAATGAAATATATAGTTGTATTAATGAAACAAAACTAATAATGATATTTTAAAAACCTGGGGCTTCACCCTTCTCCTCCTATTGGTTTTTGTCCTGCTCATACCATCTCTTCAGCATTTTAAAGGGATGCAGGTGAATGCCATCGCCTGTTTCTAGCAAAAGAGAGATGTTTGGGGAGCAGTGGTGTCACCCCCCCTTAGGGTGTCACCAGGTGCCACCCACCCACCCCAGTAACACCCCTTACAAGGGCCAAAAAGTCACCCTTGCAAACTTGCAGAGCAGACATAAGTGTCTTGTCATCTTCATTCACTTTAGTTTAAGGGGAGCTTTAAGGGGGACAGAATACCATATTGGCACAAAACCATAACTCTTAGAACCTCCAGGAACAGGAAAAACAAACCTTTTCAAAGAAAAACGATAGTAGATGTAGTGGTAAGGTAATGGGGATCATTCCATCCCACTACATTGGACCAGCTGAAATCAGCTACCATTAGTCTTTTTATCTTTGGTTTCATCCACATTGCAAAAATAATCCACAACACATGACAAATCCCAGGATTCCATAGCAAGGAATCATGGCAATTAAAGTGGTGTCAAACTGGGTTATTTATGCAGTGCGGATGCAGCCCTACAGAAAAACCATCCACACAGCAGTTCTTTCACTTTTCAGTTGCAGAGGCAGGGGGTCCATTTGCTTAGGCAGTAAGACCTGCTACTATTTGGCTTCCCTCTCCAGAAGTGCCTTCTACCCTGCTATTCTACCTGATAATTAATTCTTTTCATAAGTCTTTGAATCATTACTACCTAACTTTGCTTGTTCTCATCACATCCTTTTCCATGAAATTTCAAGTTTATTACACTGTAAGTCTGCAGGAACCCTTTAAACTTGTATAGTAGTTTGAGTGTTGGACTAGGACTCTGGAAGATCACTGTTCAATCCTCATTTGAACACAGAAACCCATTGGGAGATTCACATTAAACTTTAAATTATTTTATATTTATAGTTTTTTGTGGGTTTTTCGGGCTGTGTGACGATGTTCTAGAAGAGTTTCTATCTGACGTTTTATATTTTATATTTCCTTCAAGTTTATTAAACAAAAGCTATCACTATGACTTTGGCCTTTTGCATTCTTGATTACAATAGTACACACATCAAAATAATCTGAAAAAGGCAAACAAGCACACTCTCAACTCACAGGCTCAAGGATTAATATTTGTCATACCACCAGTTAAGCAATGAAAGCATTGCTGAGTAATGTCTTAAGGCTGCAGTTCTGCACACACTAACTTGAGAATAAGCCCAATAAGATAGTGGGACTTAAGCTACCAGTAAACAAGTACAGCATTTTTCTTTGCTAAACCAATTAAATCCAGCTCATTACAAAAATAATTGTATCCACATCAAAGTGGTGGTTCATGTATCATTGCTACCTAATAGGGGCATGAGAAAACACTCAAGTGGTAGCTCTCTCTGGTGGTGACCTTTATATCTCCACTAGTTCACCATATGTGTTGAACATTTCCCCCCCCCCCCCCCCGCCATTTTAAACATATAGAAAAGGTGGTGGCAGAGGAAAATTGCTGCAGTTAAATGGCTCAGCATATAGTGCTATCCCTTTGATCAAATAGGACAGGATCTAGTGCCAGCCCAAACTTGAATTCCCAGTTGTTGTTGGACTACAACTCTCAGAAAGCATCACCATTTCCCATGCTGACTGGGGTTTCTGAAAGCTGAACCCTAACATATGAAGACCTAAGTCTGGGACTCACTGCTCTAAATGCAATGCTTAAGGCACACTCTTTGCGCATGCCATCTATGTTGCATAATGGGGGAAAATAAAATGAGTTCACATGAATGCAGTGAGAGATTATGGCACTAGAAGTGTCATATGTTTGATGTCTCCCCTTGTATTAACTGTCTTCTCCAATATGGGAACCTCCAGATGTGTTTAATCAGGGATCAGCAACCTACGGCCCGCAGGCTGGATGCAGCCCATGGAGGCTTTCGGACCAGCCCCTGCCCGGTCCTGCCGCCGCTGCCTTTTGCGGCCATGGGACTCCTCTGGGGCGCCATTTTGGAATCCAAAATGTTGCTCCGGAGGAGCCCCACTGTGGCACTGGGCCTCTCAGAGGCCTGCCGCTGCTGAGGGAAGCCTCCTGGGGGGCACCCGCGGCAGCGCTGGGCCTCTCAGAGGCCCGGCGCTGTCAAGGGAAGCCTCCTGGGGGGCACCCACAGCGGCGTTCAGCCTCTTGCGTGATGCGGGTGGTGGTGGCTGCCAAATGTGCGCGTGATGCGGGGTGGTGGTGGCTGCCATTTTGTTTTTCAAAATGGTGGAGTGCACATGCGCATGCACGCAAGGGGGAAGCACGTGTGCACAAGCGCATGTGCACACCGACCCCCAGCACCATTTCCCTCCCCGGCCCGTCGGCAAAAAAGGTTGCCGACCCCTGTGTTTAACTATAATCCCTACCATTCTTAGCCAGCATGTTCATGTTGAGTGGGGATGATAAGGTCTGTAGTCCCAATACATCTGGAGAGCACAGGGTTGGAGAGGGCTGTATTAGAATATCTCAGCTGAATGTCAGTGGAATTTACAGCGAGGAAAAAGCATCATATGGATTAGATTAATAGACTCTATAGAGACAGTCTCCAGCTTCAAGAATATTTACAAAAATAGCTCATGTTTAAACGCCAAGCTGAGGTATCATCCAGCCAAAGTGAACCAGATGATTTCATAATGAAGGCCTTGGAAGGGAGGGGAAAACTAGTAAAACTAAAAAAATAAAAATTAAATACTTTACTTCAAAATGAAGGAAAAAAATATTTAAGACAAGGTGAGTACCAACATTTTGTTTTTGCTAATTGCCATCAAGTTGACTTCAGCTCATGGCAACCATATGAAGGAGAGACCTCCAAGTCACCCCATTATCAATAGGTCTGCTCAGTTTCTGAACACTCAGGGTCATGACTTCTTTGATTGCATTTATCCACTTGTACAACAGTTTTCCTCTTTTCCCCCTGCCTTCTACTTTGTTGTTGTTGATTGCTATCAAGTTGACTTTGACTTATGGTGACCCTATGAATGAGAGACTGCCAACACAAATAAATATTGAATTAGTCCATCAAAAAAGACATATTTTCTTCATAATTATTTGGATCCTTTTCCCCAAAATCACATCACGCATCTATCCCAATACAAAACTTATTTCATTTCTACTTTTCCCCTTGCCCTTTCTCAGCTCCTTCTGTCCTCAGAGTAGCATCATGAACTAACTACCTCAATGAACTGGATTGTTCCCCTCTTCCTGAGGAACCTCTACCGCTTCTTAACCTTGCCTCACACCCTTGGAGTGTGCTCCTTCCTTGCTTCTTGCACACTACTGACACCACTCCCTCTCTCATTTCTCCCATTCCTCACCACACCTCACACTGTCTCACTGTGCTCCTTGCTTACTTCACATGCACTGCTATTTGCACTGCTCACTCTCTCATTTCTCCTACTCCCTCCCTGACCTCTCCTTGTGCTCTCACAATGCATTCCTCATTTATTTCTTGCACTCTGTCACTCTCACTTCCCTCATACCTAAAATTCCCAGTGGATTTGTTTCTTACAGAATGATTTGACAAAACTGTGTCCCCACATTTTGCACCAAAATCTTGGCTTCTACCAGGCTGGAGTCTTAATTTTTTTTTAAAAAATTCAAAAGCTTAGAATCTTGGTCAAATGAAGGTTCAGAAAAGCACTGGGTGGCATGCCTAGAATCTGGTTAAAACCTGGTTATTCTGGTCATAATCCAGACCTACCCATGAAGATGATAAAAATGAAGGTTTCGTAAAAATCAGAAACTACTGATCATGACAACTCAGAAAATGACACTGATTGGATGAGAAGCAGAGAATCTTTTTTGCCCTGGTGGCTGGAATGCCATATGGAGACTTCCTGGAGTCTACGTGGCAGCACTGAGCATACTCCCAAACCTGATGTGGTCATGCCACTCTCTCACACCCCTAGCACACAGGTGAAAACCTGTGTCCACTACCATCAATACTGGGAGAAAGGCAAGATATGAACTGAAGGAATGAAGCAGTAAAACCTACAAAGTCACACAAACCTCTCCAACTCCTCATCCAAGCCTTGCAATTAGCTGATGGGTATATGTGAGATTTTCTTCATCCAGTGCTGATAGTCTCCCTTTCTCTGAGTTGACCTGAGATAAAGTTCAGTGCTGTGACAGGAAGAATCTCTCACCTCCAGACTGGACTGAGGACATGTTTTTCCTGCCCCAGTTCTCAGCTTCTTGTGGACAGGAGGTTCACCACCCCTCAGTTAGACTTAAATCTATCTGCATGGCTTAATGTCAGGGTATGCAGGATTGCATAACACTATTGTGACTGAATAAAAGTGTGGTAATTGGCAGGTGAACCTGTGTTTGTGAGCCTACATGGTTATTGGCCACTTAGGCCAGGTGGCTGCAATGCAGTCAATCAGCAGACTACAAATGTTGTGGTAGTTTGCATGAAGGTTGGGAGTTGTTATATTTTCCATGCTGGGAGCTCTGCTGGAAGTTGTTTTGCTGAGAGCTGTATGCTGAGAGCTATGTGACTTGCTCTTCATGCTGAGTTTGTTTTTGTATTTTTCTATGCCTATTTGTATCCAGCCATAATGCTACAATGTTTTGTGTGTTATCTTATTTTTGCTTCTACTAGGTAAAGCTATTTTTGTTACTAAAGCTCCATGACTCTGCTACAATCCATTTTTGCAACCCTAACATAATACCCTGGAGAGCAACTTGGAATATCCTGGCCCTGAAACTGCCCCAGCCTCCCTGCATTACCTTACCTTGGGCCCTCCACTGTGCTGTGGGGCAGCTGTTCACAAGTGTGTTCCACTGTGCTACTGTGGAGAGACACTGGCAAAGTGGAATGTTCAGAACAGCCAATTGGAATCAGGCTGGCAAAAAGGTGGGGGCCTGCCTGATGAGCAGCTGTAAAAAGGATGAGGAGCTGGTAAGAGGATTGAGTGTGTCAAGAACTGCCAGGAGTGCACTAAGAATTACCACAAGTGCAGTTAGAACTGAGATATGATCCTTAGTGGGATTCAGAATCCCATGTAAAGAAGAAAGGTTTAAAAGGACAAAGGAAGTCTAGTGACATAGAGGAGTGTGTCATAGAGCTGCCAGGAGTGCTGCTGGAAATAAGGGTTTAGCCTTAAAGGGGATTCAGATTCCTATATAAGGGGGAAAGATTTTTATTTGTTAACTTTATTTTTTATTAAATTATACAATAGTTAAAAAGAGAAAATAGTCACACATAGACAAAACACACATAAAAAACCAAAACAACAACAACAGAAAACAACAAAACACAATATATACATAAAACATTCTAACATCTACAACCATTCCAACATCTACCCATCACCCTTAAAAAATATATAAACATATAGTCCATATTAATATATATACTTCCTGGTTTCCAATACTTCCTTCATTTATATATCATTAAGTGATAATTCAAATTGTATCTTTTAATCTGAACCTGCTTACAGCTTAATTCTTTATTTTTTTATTTAATATTCTTCCTTCAGCATTCGTATAAGCTTATATTTAAATCTAAAAAGACATTAATTCAGAAATCTCAACACACACAAAAAACATTTGGTTTTTTTCCTTTTCTTCCTTCTCTTTTCTTCCCTTAATATAATAAGTAACTTATATTTCCTTCTTCTTTTAAAAAAGATATTACTGGGTCCCATATCTTTTTACAGCTTTCCCATGAGTGGCCTTTGGTAAGTGAGCCCTGGTGGCACAGTGGTTAAATGCCTGTACTGCAGCTACTTACTCATAGACCACAAGGTTGCGAGTTCAATACTAGCCAGGGCTCAGGCTAGACTCAGGCCTGCATCCTTCCGAGGTCGCTAAAATGAGTACCCAGCTGTTGGGGGGCAATGAGCTTACAGTTGTAAACCGCTTAGTCATCCCATAGTGTGATACGAAGCTGCTTTGCTTTGCTTTGCTTTGCTTTAAGTTTGTCCATTTCCAAAATGTTGAGAAGTTTTATTAACCATTTATCACAATTGATTAAGTCTTTATTTTTACAGTTTGCTGCATAGATTATTCTTGCAGCTGTTGTTAGGTAAAAAATCAATTTACCATGTTTTTTCCCCCCAGTTCTTCATCTATGACTATCCCTAAGAGATAAAAAGTGGGTTCCATTAAAAATTTACATCCTAATATTTTTTGGGACCAACAGTGTATTTTTCCCCAAAATCTGATAGCGTAGTCACAATTCCATCATAGGTGGAAAAAAGTACCTGGTGCTCTGAGACATTTCCAACATTTAAAGTTCATTTTTTTGTAAATTTTTGCCAATTTTGTTGGAGTCAAATACCAACTGTACTGCATCTTATAATAATTTTCTCTTAGTTCATAACTAGCAGTATTTTTTAATCTTCTATTCCAGTTATATTCCCACTGTTGTAATGGAATATTTCTTTGTATATCTTGTGCCCATTTTATCATAGGCTTCTTAATGCACTCCTCTTACATTTCTAAAGCTAAGAGGTATTTATAGAGTCTTGCTATTCTATGCAGTTTCTCTGAGAAAAGTATATCATCGAAGTCTGTTTTATCTATTTCAAAACCTTGAGTATTTTTATTTTTTATGAATCTTTCTTTGAATTGTCTGTATGTAAACCAGCTTATCTTATATCCTTCTTTAATTAACTCTTCTTGGGACTTCATACTTATCATATTTGTTGTCTCCTCTATTTTTAAGAGTTCTTTATATATTAACCATTTATTAGGTTTCAATTCCTGTGTTTTATGGAAAGCTTCGTTTATAGAAACCCACATAGGAAGTTTATTATATAACCAAGGATAATATTTCTGCCAAGTTTTTAGTAAGGTTTTCCTAATAAAATGGTTTTCGAAAGATCTATTTGCTTTAACTTTCTCATAAAATAAGCGTGCCATCCAAATTAATGTCATTTGTCTAATTGCAAAACATTTCTATTTTCCAATCTACACCAATCTGTAATCCAATCAATACAGCAGTCATAATAATATGCTTTTAAATCATGTAAGGCTAGGCCACCTCTATTAATACTGTCTTGCATTTCTTTTAATATCACTCTGGCTTTTTTTCCTCCACAGATAAATTTAGATATGTCTGTATGCTGATTTCTAAAGGGTATTTCATTATTTATTATGGGAATATTTTGAAATAAAAACATCATTTTTGGTAAAATATTCATATTAATAGAAGATATTCTCCCCAACCAGGAGAGGCCAATTTTTCCTCATTTATCTAGACCTTTCTTTATATCTTTCCACAATCTCTCATAATTATTTTTAAATAAATCTACTTTTTTGGAAGTGATAGTTATACACAAATATTTAACTTTGGGGGGATGCAGACGGTGAAAATGCCATCCTCAATCCCAGGAAGGGGAGGGGCAGCTGGACGCTGGACACCCCATCCCCTTCCTGAGGATGTCATGGGAGCAATGGCCTGTCCACATGACGGGTGCTCCGATGACGTCCTTCCAGCTCAGCGTCCAGACAGGCTGATCTGGAAGAGATGCCAAAGAGGCGCGCCATGCCACTTGCGGTGCCCCTTTCGCAGCTTGCGGAAGGAGCGCTATTTTAGCACTCATTTCACAGGCGGCAAAAGGGAGGATCGGGGCCGAGGTGTCCAGCAGCCTCGGTCTCGATCCTTCTGGGGGCAGCCCAGGGCCGCCTGTCTGCATCCCCCCATTCTTTTGAATTTGATACTGGGTTCTTCTCTTTATCTCTTCTATCTCCTTTTTGGACAAATTCATTGTCAAAATAGAGGTCTTTTCCTTATTCACCACTAAACCTGATATTTGGCCAAATTTCATTTAGGTATTGTATATCGTCTCATGGATTAGCTAATGATATTACCAAATCATCAGCGTATGGCCTTAGCTTAAATTCACAGTTTTTAATTTTTACCCCCTCAATTATAGTGTCCTCTCTCATTGTATTATTAAGTATTTCTAAAATTGTTATGAAGAGTAATGGTGACAAAGGGAGGAAATGGTGACACAAGGAGGAAAGATTTTAGAAGGACAAAGGAAGTCCTGTAAAATCAGTTTAAAGGGTTACGTTCTTTGAGAAGTGGAGAGCCAGTAAAGGGAAGGCTCATATCCACCTTACTCTGTGGAACTGTAACTTAAGAATAAAGTTAAAGTTTCATAGGATTTATATCCTAATGAATGAGCTTTAGTGGAAGGCGTGTGTAAAGAATTAAAACACAGTTGAACTGAAGTTATTGAGTGAACTGGAACAAAGTCACTTTGCAACAGGTGATGTACACGTTGTAACCACAAGCTTTGAGACCCAGCTTCCAAAAGAGATACCATCATAAGTTCTTTCTGTAAATAAAAGTTATCACCTTCTTGATCACAAAGGAGGGCCTGGAAGTGATTTAAAAGTAACATCAAAAACACACTACCTAGTATATTAAAAACACTTAATAGTAAAGAAGCTGAAGTAAGTGGGAGGACCAAGGGCTAGAGAAATAGGGAAGAAAAGCCTCAAGAAAAGCCTTGAGGGAAGAAAAGCCTCAAGCTATTTAGGATAGGAGAGGAGAGGAATCCTGTGTAACCTGGTGGTCACAACTGCCATGACACAGCTGTGTGGCAGTGAGTCACCTCCTCTGAGGTCCGAACAAAGTGTCCAGCATCGATCACATGGCTGGGCACCTCTTTCTGACCCAAGAGCAAGTGATTCACTGCTGGCACTGTGAGCAGCACAAAAGGATGCGTATGTGAACAGCCGCTATACATCACAATGGAGGGTTCCAGATCTTCCAGAAAGATCCAGAGCAAGCAGTGAATTTTTAAAATCCATTCTGAGGGGAGTATACTCTGGCATTGGTGCTGACTGGGCTTGATGTTGTCTGGACTGTTTGCCTCCAAACTCGGGTTTGGGCCTTGAGTTGTCCAGACTCCCTGCCGAGAGGGTGGTGGTGGCAGCATCCCGAGGCTTAATGACACTTGGGGTGTTGGGGGGGGGGCTACTTGCCATACCCACCCCTCTCAATGCTTGCCCTTCATGGCTTTGTGGCCAGCCAGGCTCCCTCCCTGAGGAGAGAGCTGGACCAGGAACAAAGCCATGATGGGTGTACTTGCCCTTCCGCTGCCCTCACTGCAAACTCAGCTCCTGCACCAGGGACAAAGCCTAGGCAGCAGTGAAGACACAAGAGATGTGTGTTCCCCTCCACCACAACATCCCTCCTCAGGGATGTCACCTGGTGTGGTCTGAACCCCCCCCCCCCGCACTAATTAAAACTAAGATTTAATTAGTCTTGACTTCCCCACTCCCTTTCCCCTCCTAAGCTCATTCCCCCCTGAAAGTGAGTGCTTTCTGCATCTGCTTGACACTGTGGAAGAATTTGCAATACTTATTTTTCTTTGTTTACTATAATGTTGCTGGCTTCTTTCTTCTGTTTTCAGCATTAACCTTCTGCCTGCTTCTCATAAACTAAAGGGAGAGGGAATGAAGAGATGTTGGTTTGCTTAGACTTCAGCAGTTGTAGCTCCATTTCTACCAGCAACAAAAATTAAAAGTTGAAAGTAAATGTAGTTCGTACATTTGTAATGATTGTGTGAATAAGCTGTATTTTTAAATATGATACACCCAGACATGAAATTGTGAAAAAAGCTGTTGCAAACCATGCACTTTATCAGATCTGTAAAGTGTGCTCTAAAAACAAATACTGTATATTTTCTATTTGTCCCCAAATCGACATTTTCTTCAAAATGTATCACCTTTTTAAAAGCAAAATCTCCCCATGGCTTCAAAATGAGCAGAAATTTTACATCTCTATTGAATACATGCTAAAGTATCTCCTTTTTTAAAAAAAATGGATGGAAATTTAAATAGCACACCTTTGGCTCCATTTTGCCCTACATAACTTAAATCTGTTTATATGATCAACATCTGCCAAGATTTAGCAATACACCTAGGATTCCAGGAATGTTCTTAAGAGTTTTTAAGGAAGGAAATTAGGTGCCTCGTATTTATTCAGTCATGGATAATTTCTTTATTATTCCAGAGCCAACTATACACAGTTACAGTCCAGCTGTTAAGGCCAAACTACACATTACACATGAGCTGTGGGCAAAATTAACCTGATGACTGTTCTTCTCTTCCAGAAGATCCTCAGAGGCAGGCAATTTTCAGTAGTGGGGAAAGATGCTCAGCACTGCCCCTCCAGCTGTCTTCTTGCTAAAACATCCCTGAAATCCTGCCCCCCCCCCCAAATTTGAGATCCAGCAACTAAAAGTCTATCAACACTACCCAGTTTACAGCTGGTTCATGACACTTTAGCTATCATACTTCCATCCCATGGACTCTTTGGATCTGTAGTTTGGGGAGGTACTAAGAGGTCCTTGCTTGAGAGCTCTAAGGCTCATTCAGGATGTTGCCAAACTGCAGAATTAGTGCATGCAGCCTCAGTCTGGTGAAAAACTGTGGGAGTAGGAGTTTCACAAAAGGATTTTTAAAAAATTAAATTAAAAATCCAAATGATGACGCACGCTCTAGTTCTGGCCTATTTCTCCCAAACCAGCTGTAACTTTTTAAAAAGTCCCTCCCAGGACTTTCCAATACAAGCAGGGGTTAGGACATGTCTCTACTGTTTCAGTTCTTCCTGTACTGATGAAGTTGTGAATTGGGTGTGCATGTCACTATGGAGACCTACTTTCCCTCAATACAATCCTTCTTACACCATGCCTAAAGGGTGGAAAAAGAGGAAGGGGGATAAAATTACAATTTATTACAATTCCCAGCAATGAATGAGCCTGACTGGATGCAGGGGCAAGAACAACTGTTATGAGGATAAACTGCACAGCCCAACAATTACTGGCGCTTTTGGCGATCTGGAGTGAACTCTTGTGAACTACAGCACTCAAATCTCTCCAGCAGAAAATTCTAAGCGACTCACCAAACCACCAATCCAAGGATTCTGGAGGATGGAATCATGGGAATTGTGGTATCAAACTTCTCTAAGTGTGTAGTGTGGATACACTCTTACGTTGGAGTAGAAGCAGGTGGGCAGAATGTGAATTATGTCTGTGCAATATATCAGAGAATGTGAATACTTTCTGGGGGAAACTCATTGGCTCCTATCCATTCCTCCCCCCCATCAGTAAATCTAGGAAGGGTAGAGAAACAGATTTACCAGTTTAATCCCTCCAGTGAGTTTCTCTCCAGAGGCTTTCTAAGTTAAGCACTGGAAGCGAAGGAAATACTTCCAGATGTGACTTCATTCTCAACAAGCAATCAGAGCTTTGCTTGGGTTTGGTGCTCATATTAATTGGTAAGAAACTATGGCCGGGAAGCAGAATTTGACAAAAGTATTTTTTTTTAATCCAGTTCCTAGAACCTCCAGCCTGCATGCTTTCTATATATGTGAGAGTTAGAGTTCCCCCCAAAATGACTTTTCTAAGCTCTCTTGGAGATCAGTGATTGATTTAAGTCAGTGGTAAGCAACTATAGGTGTTCTCCAGATTTTTAGGATTACAACTCCCATAAGCACTAGCCATTGGCCATACTGGCTGAGGCTGATGGAGCTCATAGTCCAAAACATCTGAAAAGCATCAGGTTGCTTATCCCTGATTTACGCAAACCTCATTTCTACTGTGTATTTATCCCCTGGATTCAAATCAACAAAAAATGGCTCATTGTCTTTGAATGCCAGAAATGGAACAAAACCAAACCCCAAATAGATTAAAGTCATTATCAGTGCCTGTAGCAATTTTAAAACTTAACAAAAGAAATAAAATGAAATCAAGATTACTGTTTTAAAATTTCCACTAGAAATTGTTTATAGGATTCTTCAGTGGAAGAAAACAAAAAAGAAGCTGTAATCAGTCTTCACTTGGAAGAGGCATGTAAAAACTGGTGCCTTGAATTAGTATTTAAATTCAAATCAGATTTTTGAATACCATCAGCAGGAATCAGATCTCCTTAAATGGAACTAGAGGCTAGAATATGCTTTCATATTTAAATATGCAGATAGATCTTGCAAATTACCACTTGCAAATTACCACTTTCCTTCTTCCTTGAAGAGACTTTCTTCTCCCACACCTCTCTTGTCATACATAGAGATTACACATCCTAAAAGTAGCAGAGAAGAGATAAGACAGAGCCATGGCACGCTGTAACATGCAGAACGTTCCAACAGGTTTTAAACAAACGAAGAAAAGCTGCCAGAGATCAGCCTCAACTTGTACCCAACCACCCCTCGCAGCCTTCATGGCTGTACCGATTTTTATTTAAAAAAACTACATCTAGAATACACAGTTGCCATGGACCATCCTTGCCAGAGGTCTACTTGGAATACAAGACTAGGAATCTTGGATGACATTCCCTTCTAAGCCCTGGAGTGAGCAAAGATAACCTTTTTGTAGAAAAATAGGTGAAAATAGGCCAGAAACCAAATGTTACAGAGTGAAGTGCTCCTGACCAGGGTACCAGCCAGTGTCACATTTAGGATAGTTCATCCCATTCCCCATTCTTCCCTAACAGTGGATTACCTTTCCATGTCCACTGAGCTTGCTTGATCCTTAAATATGTTCCCCTACCCCATATTTCTTTGTCTTTTTTGCAAACCTTAGGGATTCCCACAAACGAATAGCTCTTCTTTTGGGTATGGATTGTGTTGTTCTGGCTACATAAGGATCCACATATGCAGGTTCACTGTTACATATGGTTACTGTAGAGCTAAACCAGACTGCTGGCTTGTACAAGTCAGTCTTCAACAATATTTTAATAGGGTTTTAACATTATAACCTTCCCTGTTGTTGTTGTGTGCCTTCAAGTTATTTCTGACTTATGGAGACCCTAAGCTGAAGCTATCATGGGGTTTTCTTGGCCAGATTTGTTCAGAGGAGGTTTGCCATTGCCTTCCTTTGAGGCTGAGAGTGTGTGACTTACCCAAGGTCACTGAGTAGGTTTCATGGCTGAGCAGGGAATTGAACCCTGGTCTCCAGAGTTGTAGTCCAACACTCAAACCACTACACTACATCCTGTTTTTATTTGCATTTAGGCTTCCCTCTTTTGTGAGCCACCTGAAGCCCCAATTTTGGGAGAAAGGCAGGATGCAGATAAAATTAAGAAATACATAGAATTATACTCATAAAGAAAACTCTGAATCAAACCAGGTTTGCACTGATGTCAAACTTTGATACTAGACTGTTTTATTTCTCTGTTAAGAATTGACTTCTTCTTGAAGGGGTAGGAATTGTGTGCCCCTAGCTCCCAGAATCCCTCAACATTGACTATGCTGACTGGGGCTTTTGGGATCTGTAGCCTAATGACATCTGGAGGGCTGCACATTCCTACTCCTGTCTTGTTGGATCTTACTTTTTCATATATTCATGTATATACAATTAGGAACCAGTGTGGTGTAGAGGTTTGAGGGTGCATCTATACTGCAGAAATAATGCACTTTGATACCACTTTAACTACCTTGGCTCCATCCTATTGAATCATTTGTGAAGCCCCAACATACTTTGGCAGAGAAGGCTAAAGACCTTGTAATATTACAAATCCCAAGATTCCATAGGATGGTGTTTCAGCACTTAAACTGGTGTCAAACTCCATTATCGCTACAGTATGGATGCACCTGAGTGTTGGACTAGGCTTCTGGAATACCAGGGTTGGAATCCCTGCTCAGCCATGGAAACCCCTGGGTGAATATGGGCAGGCTGCACTCGTTCAGTCTTAGAGGAAAGCAAAGGTAAACCATCTCTGACTAAATCTTTCCAAGACAATTCTAGGATAGTGCCACTACAAGTTGGAATTGATTTGAAAGCACATAACAACAACTCTTAAGTTTATTGCACAGCACTTGCAGGAATGTGAACAGAACGGCTTGGAACGGGGCACGAACGTGTGTTACCACACAGGAGAATGCTCCCGATGCCGCCAGGAGTCCCCAAGCCATTCCCCATCTGTGCTATGGCAGCCAATTTTGAAGAACAATTTTGAACTGTTCTTCAAAATTGGCTGCCTAAGGACTCCTGGCAGCATCGGCGGCGTTCTCTTGTGCAGTAACTCATATTCTGGCCCCATTCCATTCTGTTCCCTTTCCTGCAAGTGCCATGTGATAAACTTAACTATTACAAATTAGCCATCTTTGTATCTAGCATAGACCTATTGTACAGCATGGGATGTGATTGCCACATCTCTGGATGCTATGGGAAGAGAGGATGCCTACATTTTCCTATGATACACCACTTCATTGAACCAAAAGCAGGAAATCTATGCATATACCACGGCTGTTGGTTTGACTACCAGCTCCACCCAAAGCCTTCGGGGTCTTAAGTTTCTAGGAAGGACTGAAAGCTGAGTGCCTGTGTGTTATTATTCAGGGGACAGGGGAGAGGGAAGGGATGAATTAGATGGGCTGTACTGACATAATTGATCTTTCCTTACTTCTGTAGGACCCACTTGTGTTTAGCATCAGCTTCAACAGATGATTGAGGATAAGGTGTGCTGAACCTGAGATTATATTTATACTGTACTGGAACTAGAAGTCATTGTAAAGGGTTATATGAAATAAGCAGACATGAAAAGAGCTCACAAGAAAGTTGCTCACAGGGGAAAAAAACAACCTACTGTCATATATGTGCACAACAAAAATGCCAACAAGGAAAATTGATTATGTGGCAAAATGCCCACATTGAAAAATCCTTGCCTCTTCCATCACAAACATTTTTGTTTTGATATTTTTATTTACAGGTACATGGAGTGGCTATGGGGACCCTGCAGCCCCAAGTAATGCAAACCTATACATGGCTCATCTGGAAAGTAATATCTTAAACTTAAGCGTTAATGTGTGACACACAATTATATGATTTTTTTATTAAGAAACATAATGTGGATTTTTTTTATATATATAGTATAGAAGTACCTCAAATTCCTTGTGGCCTTGACTCAAGTACTGTTCTTTTAAGGAGTGGAGCAATTTGGTCAATTAGGTACAACAATCCCGCATAGTCTCAATGAATAATTAAATCTCAGCTGTTTTCTATAAGATCCTCTGCTGAACCAGCTCACTTCTTGGGCTATGTAAGTTCCCTTCTGTCATTATAGCATGGTGTTTCTAGGATGCCCCTGTGATTGTAAGCATGTAACCAATTGATAATGTTTGCTGGTATATGAATTAGCCTTTTACCAGCTTTTTACTAATAAAATTGTTAAATTCATTATTCTTAATTTCTTTACTCTTAGATTTGCTAATGTATGTCTTCGTTGGTTGTTTACAGAAATTGTGAATGAGGAAGACACACATTTTGTATGGGAGGGAGATGTTTAGCAGTTGTTTGTAGTAGTAGTAGTTGTTGTTATTATTATTTGTGGTGCAAACATTGAAGTTTTCAATGTACGCATGCACATGACGGTGGGGCGTCGTGCGCATGCACGTGTGTGCGCAAGCGCACGTGACCACCCAGCCCCCATACCATTCCTCCCCCCCCCAGCCCCCTGGCAACAAAGGTTGTCGACCCCTGGGCTAAAGTCATGAAAACAGCCATATACAACACTTTGACTTCATTGGAGGAAAGGCAGTATGCATAGATATGTGCCCATAGCCATTATGGTGGTGGTAATGGCTCAAGTGGTTAAAATGCTGACTGTTGATTGCAAGATCAGCAGGTTGGCAGTTCGAGGCCTGGGTGCTGCATGATGGAGTGAGCTCCTGTTACTATTCCCAGCTTCTGCCAATTTAGCAGTTCAAAAGCATGCAAATGCAAGTAGATAAATAGGTACCACTTCTCAGTGGGAAGGTAAACAGTGTTCTGTGCAACCATGCTGGCCACATGATCACAGAGTAGTCTCTGACAACTCTGGCTCTTCGGCTTAGTAACGGAGATGAGAACAGGCCCCTATGGTCGGACATAATCTGACAATCTTGTCAACGGGGAATACCTTTACCTGTAGTAGTAGTAGTAGTAGTAGTAGTAGTAGTACTAGTGTTGGTGTTATTATTATAACTGATTTATTGTTGTCATTTAAAGGCCACAAATATCTCCTTGAGTGCTAAACAGCAGCTCTCTGTGTGTGCATGTATGCACATACATGTATGTGTTCACACATCTGGATTATGGTTGTGGTCTAGGGAGGAATATTTAATCATTCCACCCTCTGCACCATGTCCCTGATCTAAAAAGGAGTGGTGGTGATGTTGCTTATTCAGAAAAGAAAACACTGTTGAGATTGTGAAATGCAGAGTAATGCAACAGGTAAATTGGCTCTTACTTCCATGTAAATGGTTATAGGATTGTGGGAACTGCACAGTTTAAAATTTTGCTCATTGTGTCACGGGGGGGGGGGGGAGGAAAACAACTCCTGGTAATTTTGTCAAGCAGTGCAAATTCTGACTGCTAGGCAGAATTCCTATTGACAGGCATGCTCCTCCATTACAACAGAATGCAAACAATGAGTCATTCTCTTAAAATGACTCAGCTTGGAAATGATTAGAAACAGACAACTCCCCCTCCATTACTCAAGGAATTTTGCTCTTGTATGTATTTGACTTTTAGACTATATGGTGGCAATCACAGTTCAAAGCTGATTTTCTTCTAGGTGCATTTTATATCACATATTTTTTTCTGGAACGACTTTGCCTAATCTGGTGCCTTCTAGATATTTGTGATTTCAGTACCCATCAGACCCAATGATAGGAATATTGAGTGTTGGAAAAAAACCTGTTTTTAGTGTTAGGGAGGTGTACATAACTAGGGTATGGGAGGCAGTGTACATAACGAGGGATGTGGTGGCTTAGTGGTTAAAATGCCAATTCTGATGATTGGAAGATAGGAAGGTTCCAGTTCGAGGCTGAGTGCTACATGATGGGGTGAGCTCTTGTTACTAGTCTCAGCTTCTGCCAACCTAGCAGTTGAAAAGCATGCAAATGCAAGTAGATAAATAGGCACCACTTCAATGGAGAGGTAACAGCATTTGGTGCAGTCATGCTGGCCACATGACCACTGGAGTCGTCTACAGACAATCCTGGCTCTTTGGTTTAGTAACGGAGATGAGCACCACCTCCTGGTTACAACTAGACATTCATGTCAAGGGACTACCTTTACCTTAACAAACTAGTACGTAGGGAACTTATGGAGCAGGTACCACAACCAGCATTAGTGGTACCTGCACTTTAAGACCTGTACTGAGGTTAGTGTCCAGGGATTTCCTGCTCAAGTTTAGTTGCTTGTTTGATCTGAAGAGTACTGATGGAATGATAGTTGGATGTCCTGTTTGTGATGAACTGAGCCTAGCTGTTGTGACAGAATAAAAGGAAACAACAGGTGTTTAAACAGTGATAGAAATCGTGCAGCCCTCCAAATATTGCTGGACTGCAGCTTCTCACATTCCTCACCATTTGCTGTGCTCACTAGGGCTGCTGGCAGACCAACAACATCTGGATAGCTACATTATTACTACCTCTCTTATAGCAGGGATGTGATGCTTATAGCCCTCCAGATGTTTCTGAAATGTAACACTCTCCTGCCTCAGACAGCATAGCCAATGGTGAAGGATGCTGAGTTGCAGGCTAACATTTGGAAGGCCCCAATTTGCTCACCCTTGCTCTATAATATAGTCACTTGTCCTATAGTAAGTATACAGTCAGTGAAATATCCAGTGAATATCCAGTGAAATGAGATGCATAGTTTCCTCTGACATTTGAGCGTATCTCTCTTGCCAAATTAAGCCGGTTTACTTTTTATGGCTTCAATCCTGGATCCGGGATACCCCCGGATGTTATCAGACATAAATCGCCACCGATTTAGCCACAGTGCCACCGGCCAAATCCATCCCAGGTCAAAGTCTCACTCAGCCGGCACTTTTTTGAAGTTGAGGAGCTTTTGACTTCAAAAATTGGCCGGCTCAGTGAGGCATTGACCTGGGATGGATTCGGCCGATGGTATTGCAGCTAAATCAGCAGCGATTTATCTCTGATAATTTCTGATCCAGGACTGAAGCTGGAAGGGGTAAGCCAGCTTAATTTGGCAAGTGATAAACTCCTATAATGATCTACTTCCTGTGTTACTTTTCTTAGCATATGTTCTTAAGATAAGGAAGTGGTAAGAATATGTGTGAGTCTGTAGTTTGCCAAAAAACCAAAGAAAGGGGTTATGCCAAAAGAATGAAATCGAACAATGCCCCACCTGACTTCAAAGACAAAAATATAAGAAATAACTGAACCCTGGAGCAAAAAAGCCTCTATAATTACTAAAAGGGTAAAAGTACCCCACTGAATCACGTGCCAATGATGAAAATGAAATAAAATGCACAAAAAATCTAGGGCTGAATTTATAAAAGAATAACAATGTGCTTCAAAAGCACTTATAGTTCAAAACAAGGCCAAATAACTAAAAGGGTGTCATTTACCCCACTGAAGAAACCGCAAATGCAAAAAAAAAAAAGGTAAAATGAAAATTCATAAACCAAGGCTGTCTTTAAATTTTAAATTCAAAAACAATAATGTAAGAAATAACAAAGCCCTGGTGCAAAAATGTCTTTATAATTATTAAAAGGGTAAAAGTACCCCACTAAATCTCATGCCAATAATGAAAATGAAATAAAAGGCCCCCAAAAATCAAGGGTTAAATTTATAAAAGAATAACAATGCCCTTAAAAAACACTTGTAATTCAAAACAAGGACCAATTACTAAAAGGGTATCATTTACCCCACTAAAGGAACTGCAAATGCAGAACCAAGGTGCAAATTCATAAACCAAGGCCAAAAAGTACCCCACTAGATCCCGTGCCAATAATGAAAATGAAATAAAAGGCACAAAAAATCAAAGGTCAAATATAAAAGAATGTCAATGCCCTTAAAAAACTTATAGTTCCAAACAAGGACAAATTACTAAAAGGGTAGCATTTACCCCACTAAGGGATCTGCAATTGCAGAAAAAAGATAAAATCAAAATTCATAAATCAAGGCCAAACGCATTTCGACTCCTGTCTTCCTCAGTGGCCTATAAACAATTAATTTATATATGTATTTATTTCACAGCTCACACAATGTGACTCTGCACTATTCCAAAGCAATAATGAGCTCCTCCTGCTTCCAGAGACTCTTATATAGCCAACCTTGCTGGTGATGAAACTAATCCAGTCAAGACTTAATACAAAAGGAAAACCTTAGAATATGGAAGGGCAGTTAACAATTCAAATCAAAATAAGTCTTTTTACATGAGCCCACCAGGGATTCAGATAACAAACTGTGACTCCCTTGTTGTTTAACCATTCATATATATTATATCTTTGTAGATATTCCAACTACTCAATGTAGAACAATACTTCAATTAAATCCTGTTACTACTCTTAGTTTCACTTCTCAGGATTAGCCAGAATGGTATTGGGAGATATCCTGTAAAGACTTAAGAAGAAACTAAGGGAAAAACCTAGGGTGTGGAGAGATGTTTGAAAAACTCAAATTAACCAATTCACATTTTCATTTAAGCCAACTGGTGATTCAGATTTCAACTGATGAATCCATTTCAGTTCCAATAATTGTAATTGTTTTATATTTTTAATGTTTGGTATCCCATCTATGCACCAAAATTTGAATGAATTAAAAGTATGTTGCTTATCAAGAAAGTGTTTAACTAATGGAGCCTCCATTCTATGATTTTTAATACAACTTCTGTGTTCCACTATTCGGGTATGAATTTCCCTGCTGGTGCAACCCACGTAAAGAAGTTTACAGGGGCATTCAATTATGTATATAACATTCTTACTTGCACATGTAAAGAACTTGTATATCTCATAACTTCTCCCGTCTGCAGTATTCACAAAGCATTTTAAATTACTGCTATGTTTGCATACCGAGCAATGTCCACAGATACAATGTCCCTTGACATTCAAATTATTTTGTATAGTTGAAAAATTAAAGTCTGCTCGTACCAATATATTCTTAATATTTTGAGTCCGTCTATGGGCAAACATCGGTTTGTTTTTATACCCGGGTATATTCTCCAGCAAGTACCAATGTTTCAATATACTTTCCTTGACCTTCTGTGTATGTGTGTTAAAAGTCAGTGGTATGACCACTCTTTCAGGTGCTTTCTTGGGTTTGGAATCAAACAGAAGTTTCTTTCTATCCAACTTTCGAACTTTGTCTTGTGCCTCTTTTATAACCTTCAATGGATATCCTTTCTCCAAAAACTGGAGGCATGTAATGTTAGATTCCCTTTCATATCCCTCCAATGTTTTGCAATTACGCCTGATACGTAAAAACTGTGAATAAGGGAGGTTATTTTTAAGAGGTGTTGGATGATAGCTGTCATATCTTAAAAATGAGTTGACATCCTTTGGTTTTCTATATAAGTTCGTTTGTTATTCTTTTATAAATTATTGTTATTCTTTTATAAATTCAGCCCTAGATTTTTTGTGCATTTTATTTCATTTTCATCATTGGCACGTGATTCAGTGGGGTACTTTTACCCTTTTAGTAATTATAGAGGCTTTTTTGCTCCAAGGTTCAGTTATTTCTTATATTTTTGTCTTTGAAGTCAGGTGGGGCATTGTTTGATTTCATTCTTTTGGCATAACCCCTTTCTTTGGTTTTTTGGTTTACATCTTAATAATAATAATAATAATAAAATTTATTTATATCCCGCCCTATGAAATCCAATCAGGGCGGCTTACAACCATAAAAACATATACAATACCCATAAAAACATATACAATACAACAAACCCCCTCCCCCCCCTTCAAACAGTATTAAATCAATAATAATTTAAAACAGCGATTCAATTAAAACCTAATATAAACCAATATATATCAATATATAAGCCCAGCAACAATGATCCTAATTTGCCTTGGGAACTCTTGTTGGTAGTCTGTAGTTTGCCACAGGCCAAATGCTTGTTGATTTAACTCTGATATTTTGTTGTTGTTGTGTACCTTCAAGTCGTTTTTTTACTTATGATGACCCTAAGGCAAAACTATCATGAGGCTTTCTTGGCAAGATTTGTTCAGGGGAAGTTTGCCATTGCCTTCTCCTGAGGCTGAGAGGATATGACTTGCCCAAGGTTGCCCAGTGGTTTTCATGGCTGAGCTGGGAAACAAACCCTGGTCTCCAGAGTTGTAGTCCAGTACTCAAACCACTACACCATGCTGCCTCGCTTATTTCAGTTTTATCCTGATCAGACCAAGTAATTCTTAGGGTGGAGGAAAATTTCCTCAACTCTGATATATACTGAGGAAATTTTCTTCCACCCTCAACAACTGCTTGGTCTGATCAGGATGAAACCGACATTAACCCGTGATGCTCAAACCTGTGATCTTCAGGAGTTTCCTGGTACATATTTTAAGATGGTGTATCAGCAGTAAGAAGTTTTCACTTTCAAAGTTTCTAGTTCTTACAGTCATACTGACAAGTTTAAAAGATGGCAAAATGTAATTATTTCATTAAATGTTGAAATAATTAAAAATGATATTGTCAGATTAATCTTATTGTGTGTCACCCTGGGAGTGCTGGATAGAGGGCAGAATATACATATTTTAATAAGAAAGAAAAAGAAAAGAAAAGAAAAGAAAGAAAGAAAGAAAGAAAGAAAGAAAGAAAGAGACGGAGACAATTTGAGGTTCATACAATCAAGATTTTTTCTGATTCAAGATTTTCACAGTATAGTAGAATATGTGCAATAAGCCCACCAAGAGTTCATAAGCTATATTCAAATTACTTCCATACAGCTAATGGAAATTTGGCACAGTTAAGATGAAGAATTTAAAAGCCTCTTTGAAAAACAGTGGCATTCTTCTGTCATTAATGGCCCTTCCTTCACTATTAATGACGCAGAATTTAGCTGACATCTGTTTAGTATTTTGGATGTTAAAAGCCAGATGTATGACCTTGTAAATATTGCAATTCACGTTTACAGTTGGGGCATCATTGCAATGACCACAAATGCTCCACAATCCGGTTTAGGAGCCTAGGCACTAGGGAACAGGGTGCTGAACAATGATGGGTCTCTCTCTCTCTCATCTGTAAGGTGCAGTGTGAAAAGCACCTTTAGGGGTGCCTGATTTTCACATGGCACCTCACTGGTAGGAGGAGGCCGGAGGCTGGATGTGTTCAGCCCCCTTCTCTCAGAACTCCTTTGGTTGGGTGTTGGTGGGTCTGACAGATGTAGCTACAATGACAGAGCTCTGTTGTTGAAGCTGTATCTGACTATGCAGGATTTCATCCTTCATTTCCAAAAACAAATTTTAAACCATATAATGGAATAGTTACAATTTAAGAATGGGAAGCATCTCCAAGTTATTTTCATGTAGTACACTGCATATAACTGTCCTTGAGTGGTTAAAAGGCTGGGCATTTTTGGCACTCCATATGTTTTGGTATACAGCTCCAATAATTCCTAACCACTTGGCCTGCTGGTTGAGGATGATGGGAACCACAAGTGTAAATATTTGGAGGACAAAAGGCCTCCCCTCGCCCTGGCCACTGCTTTAAGGCAGTCTTTACCAGCCTGGGACCTCACAGTCTGTTGGACTCCAGTTGTACAATGTGACGGGATAAAATAGAAATAGTAAAAGAGTTCTCACATCTGGGATCAAACATTGATAGGAATGGGGACTACAGCCAGGAAATCAGGAGAAGATTAAGAATGGGGAAGACAGCTATGAAAGCACTAGAAAAGATCCTAAAATGCAAAAATATACAATTCAGCACAAAAGTTAGAATCATACAAGCCATCATATTCCCCATTACCATGTATAGATGTGAGAGCTGGATAGTCAAGAAAGAAGATAGGAAGAAAATGAATTCATTTGAGATGCGATGCTGGAGAAGAGTGCTGAGGATACCATAGACAGCCAAAAAGATAAACAAATGGGTCCTAGAGCAGATCAAGCCGGAGATCTCCCTAGAAGCCAAGATGACAAAACTTAGGCTGGCATACTTTGGGCACATCATGAGAAGACATGAATCATTGGAAAAACAATAATGCTAGGAAAAGTGGAGGGAAGTAGAAAGAGAGGAAGGCCGCATGTGAGATGGATAGACTCTATTAAAGAGATCACGAGTATGAGTTTGCAGGAGTTGGACAGAGCAGTAGAGGACAGGGGGTCTTGGAGATGTCTCATCAGCAGGGTCACCATGGGTAGAAATCGAATTGAAGGCAGTTAACAACAACAACAACAACAACAAAATACCAGCTGGAGAATGCCAGGCTGGGGGAAGCTCCTCTGTGGCACCAGTACGTTGGGCCAGATGCTGCCCCCCCCTGCAACTGTTCTAGGGTGTCTCTTACATGTCACCACCATCTTGTAAATGTCTAGTGCCATCTTTGACATGTTTCACTATTGCTGGAAGAGGTGGTTCATAGGGTGACCTGTTTGTTTGGATGAATGTGTCTGACATTTGGTACTATTAGCAGATTTTGTAAACTGAACCAAATCCACTTGTAGTAAGGCCATTTATTTCAACTCAACCAGATTCCTTAAAAGTATGCTTAGGATTGTAGCTATGTGGAATCAAATCCCCCTGAGTTCAGTGAGCTTTACTCCCTCTCAAATAACTATGTGTTGCTTGTTACTCTGTAAGGCAACCAACTGAATGAAATGGCAGAATCCAGGGATGGTAGACTTCACTTCAAATGGTCTGAATTTGTTTCTCCTAAACCCTGGAAAACAAGACTACCAAAACAACTTCAACCAAATGAAAACTAGCATAGGAGAGGTATCCTTCTCACTCTACAACATAATAGTTTTCTTATTGCAGCAATCTTTACAGAAGCAGTCAAAAATCATCTCTCTACAGTTACAAATAAATTCAACCACTTGCTTGGCTAGCTAGATGCGATATTACACACAAATATATGTGATGAGTCCCACTGTAAGAGTATGTTTTTGAATATAAAATAACTACTGTATGTTTGTATGTATGTATGGACGTTATCACATGGGGGAAATCTGTTGGTTAATCCACACAAATCCCAAACAAAAAGCGAATTTGAGCCTCACGATTTCACACGACGTCGCACAGAAACTGGTCAGAAAGTGGACAGAAAGTGGTATTATCCGAGATCTTTTAAATTTCGGGAGTTTAGAGGAAATGCATTTGCGAAATTACAGTAATTTCGCATTTACTGTAATGTGAAAATCAAATTCGCAAAAGCAAATCTCCTTTGTAGCGTTTTCCCGGTTTCCCCATGGGTCTATGGGGTTTCCCATGGGTCTGTGGGGTTGCTTCACTTCCTGTTTACTTATTTTTATTTTTATTGTTCCTTTGCAGTAGGGGAAGAACTACACCTTTGCCTCAGGTATCTTCAACAACCAAACTCATTGTCACTCACTCCGGTGCAAGCATGCCGGCCAGACATGAGCTTTCTACTTTCTCCTCTCCTCTCCTCCTTTCCTGCCCCACCTTGCCTCCTTCTTCTCCTTTCCCTTTCATGGTTTTGGTGGGGGGGGGGGTAGAGAAAGAGAAAGAAAAGGGGGTGGTCTCCCTTTTCAAGAGTGCCCAAGAGAGGCAAGGCAAGGCAAGGCAAGGCAAGGCAGGACCCAGGTGCGCTTGGGCTCCCTTTTTTGCGCAGCCCTCCCTGGCTGGGATTAAAGGGCTGGCAATCTGCTTCTCATTTCCTCGTGGAGTTGAGCAAAGCAAAGCAAAGCAAAGCAAAGCAGCTTCATTTATATACCACTTCATATCGCGCATGGGATGTCTAAGCGGTTTACAACTGTGAGCTGATTGCCCCCCAACAAGCTGGGTACTCATTTTAGCGACCTCGGAAGGATGCAGGCCTGAGTCGAGCCTCAGCCCTGGCTGGTATTGAACTCGCAACCTTGTGGTTTATGAGTGAGTGGCTGCAGTACAGGCATTTAACCACTGCACCACCAGGGCTGCCTCTCCCCCCCCCCCCGCCTCTTCCCTCCCTCCGATCCCCCTCTTTGGATTTATTAAAACCCTTTCCCCCCCCTTCCTTATCGAAAGGCAGCCAGGCAGCCCCTTTGGCATCTCAGCCCCATGCTTGCAAGAGTGTGCTCTGTTCTCCCATTGCATCCCATCCTAAATGCTTGTCTAGAGAAAAGAGGAAACCCCATTGAAGTCAATGGGACTGGTTTCTCTTCCTTTTGCTTTTTCCTTTGCTTTCCTTTCCATGCAAAGAAAGGCAAATCCAGTGGATCTGGCAAGGAAAGAGGCAGCCCTGGCAAGGCTGGGGAGGGCTGGATCTCCCCTCTGGAGGAAGAGAAATTTGGAATTTTATTTCTTCCACTTTTTCTCCCCCTTTTCTCCCCCTCTTTTTTATTATTGCAAAAGCTGCCTCCTAGCCAAGGCATTCTGGGATTTACCTTTCATTTTTTGACATCTTTGGAAGTGGGACTCTCTCTCTCTCTCTCTCTCTCTCTATATATATATATATATATATATGCAGGAACCCATGCATGCCATCATATAATACATGTGTGTTTGTGTGTGTGTATGTATGTATAAGTAGACATACATATATGCCATCATGCAGGACATGTGAGTGCTCATAGTGATATATATATATATATATATATATATATATGTAGTGTGCATATATTGCATGTAATTGTGAGCGTGTTCATGTGTATATATATATATATATGTGTGTGTGTATATATATATATATATATATATGCCATCATATAAGCGTGTGTGTGTGTGTGTGTGTGTGTATGAAGACATACATGTACGCCATCCGACCACATATGTCATGTGTGTGTGTATAGGTATTTACTTATGGTGTGTATATATATAGATACATATATATGCACATATATATATATATATATATATATATATATACACATACACACACACACACATATATATATATATACACATACATACATACATACATATACATACATATAATATACATATGCATCATAGACAACACAACTAGAAAGAGCACAGCAAGAATGGGATTACTGTAATGGCAATAACACTCGAGCACAGTAATAACATGATTACTGTAATGATGATAACACAGTGCCAATGGACTGAAGAAACAGTAAAACTTCTTTTAAGGACAGAAAAACTTTCTTTCTTTCTTTCTCTCTTTCTTTCTTATATTAATTTATTTCCAGTGCTGTAATGTATGGCTGCATTTATTGAACATACCTTCAAGAAAAATCTTCACACACACACTGGTTTTAACTAACATTAGCACCCAATCCTATTAAAAATCCCTCCTTCTCCCATTGCATCCCATCCTAAATGCTTGGCTAGAGAACGGAGGAATTCCCATTGAAGTCAATGGGACTGGTTTCCCTATAAAAACAATGGGCTTGGTCTTGTAAGGGTTGGAAACCACAACGGAGAGTTAACAAAGAACAAAAGATGAACTGGCTGCAGAAGACCTTGCATAAAAAAAGGATTGGAGGGAAAGGAGGGGTAGAGAGTTGCGGAAGGAACTTCTTTAAAAATTACAAAAATTTGATTGCTTCAGATTGTTGTTGTTGTTGGGCAGACTTCAACTCGTTTCAGACTTCTGGCGACCCTAAAACGTAGCTATCCCCTGGTTTTCTTGGCAAGTTTCTTCAGAAGGGGGTTGCCCTTGCCGTCCTCTGAGGCTGAGAGAGTGTGACTTGCCCCGCCCAAATTGCATGGCAGTTAAGCACTGTCAAACTGGAATATATCTGGAGTGTGGATGCAGCCTTGGGTGGAAACAGGTTTTACCCGGACATGTCCTCTAGTCCTTTGCAACCCCAGAAGAAGAAGATGAAGAAGAGTAGGAGGAGGAAGAGGAGAGGAAGAGGTAGAAAAAGAGGAGGAGGAGCAAAAGGAGGAAGAAGTAGAGGAGGAAGAAGAAGAATAAGTGAAGGAGGCAGAGGAGGATGAGATGAAAAGGAGAAGGAGGAGGAGGAGGAAAAGGAGGAAGAAGAAGAAGAGGAGGAGGTGGAGGAGATGAGGAAGAAGAGGAAGAAGAGTCCTAAGGAAAACCCAGGCGGTTTTTACTTTTTTTCCAGCCCCCCCCCCTCTGGTGTCTCTCCCCCTCCTTCCCTCCCTCCCTCCCTCCGGCTGGGCTTCCCCTCCATCTTCCAGTGGGAAGCGTCTCTTCCTCCGTTCAAAGTGGAGTTGGCACAGCAGAGCCACTCCGGAGTAGGCGAGAGGCGCAGAAGGAGGAGACCCTGGGCTCCTTCCACCATCATCCCCAGACCGGGAGGAGACCATCTCCTCCTCCCTTTCTTTCCCAGGATATTATCAGTAATATATTGTTGTTGTTGTTGTTGTTATTATTATTATTAATGTCCTCCATTTTTCTTGAAGGTCCTCCATTTTGTGGTGGCTTGTTCTCCTTGGCGGTGAGGACATCTGGCCACCCTGATCCTGGGATTGTGGTGGTTGTTGTTGTGTGCTTTCAAGTCATTTCTGATTTCTGCAGACCCTAAGGTGACCCTATCATGGGGCTTTCTTGACAAGATGTACTCAGAGGAGGTTTGCCCTTGCCTTCCCCTGAGGCTGAGAGTGTGTGACTTGCCCAAGGCCACCCAGTGGGTTTCATGGCCCTGGTCTCCAGAGTCGTCTTTTAGAATCTCTTGAACTCAAACCCCAGCCCTGGTTTGGGAACGGAGGGGCTAAGGAACTGCTTAGAACTCAAAAAGCAAGACCCCTTCCCATATCGTTCATTCCAGGGATTCGATGGGAACCTTCCAGGGACTAGTGTGATAAACTCCAGAGTCTCAAAGGAAGTGACGCAAGCAAGATCCCTCAAACGTGGCAAGCATTCCTCTACCTGCACATGTGTAAGGAAACCATTTCTAGTATATTTGCGGGTTTTTCTCACTTGTGTATGAAAGTTAAAAACACCTTTTTTCTGCTTTTACTGTAATTACGCTTTTGCTGTAATTACGTGTGAAATCCTTTTGTGCAATTAACCTCTATTTTCGCTTTAATTTTGGGATGGTTTATTTCCACTTTATTTTCTCTTTAACAACGAAACTGGCCCACGTGTGATAACGTCCTACGTATGTGTTATTTACATTTAGAACATATATACACACATATAGTTAACAAAGTGCTCCTGGGCTTTACTTCTTAACAGAAACTTTTGTAATAGAGGTAGAAATAACATGGAAAGAATAGGAATAGGTTCCTACACCACAAAAAATAGCAGTTCAACATGTTTCCACAAACGTTTTATTCAAAACTTACTTTGAGCACATGTGAAATGAAACAAACAAGTCAGGGAAGCCTGCATAAGTAAACAAAACCATTTTTAATTTCCATAGACCACTCGAGAGCTTCTTCCAAAATGCACCCTAGGATACGTTTTTCCCCCCCTTTCTTTTTTCCCCCCCATTCTGCTTACAAGTTTTATTTACATAGGAATTGTTACTAGTGGTCTTGGAAGAAGGCTAAATCCCTTCTATTTACAATGTATATACATGTTTATACTTGAAAAGTAAGAAAACTGTACAAGAGAACCCAAACAGTGGACATACACTGGAACCAAGCAAGTAAATACATATGGAAAAACAGACAGTTTAACTTCAAATTGTATGTTGTAAGTAATATTAAAGTGTAGCTTTAAATCTGATAGTAACGTATTACAATGTACTGCAAGCCAAATCTTTAAAACAGGTTCTGCAACTTCGTTTAACACTTGATGACTAAAGCAGTCTCACTCTGTTCCTTTTTATTTAATGCAATGATGACATTGACTTCATTTGTACATATAGGGACCAGATACAAAAAATCATAATGCAACTTTATTGACATTAATACTATCAAAATGGACTTAGAAAGAACAAGCATTAGCTGTTCAGAGAGCTTGAGAGGTATCCTTTTCAATCTCCCTCCAGCTCAAAAGCCATTTTACAACATTTTGGAGTGTAAAGAAAGCTGACAAACTTCTAGGTTTTACCTTTACAGTATGATGCTGATAGATAATGGATTGACAGTATGCGTTTGGGGGTATCCATTATTGTACACGCTGTAGTTCAAAACTACTGAACTTTGAATTTAAGTGAGAAAAAGCTTTTACTATACAGGGACTCAAAACATTCAATATTAACATTGTTTAAAATGTGCAAAAGGACTTGCCACTAGCTTATTAATTATACTAGTGTTTATAATCAAGTATAAGTCACTGTGATTTAAAACAAAAATTCATCTGATTTTCATGGAATATCGATCCAATTTCCCTGTAACAAAGCTGCCACCAAGTAGTTAAAAACCATAGTTTGTATATACAAGCACCCTAGCCCAAATAGTTTGCTTGACTACTGCCACCTTTAGACTTTTTGCCATTGCCTGCAGAGAAATTGGGTGCAGCTTCATCAGTTCTAGATTAGATACATTCACTTAGCTGAAGAGTGATGCTGCAGTTTAAAAGGAGCTTAGCAAAACATACATAAAGCCTCCTATTATCTGGCAAGTTCGTATACCAAACAAAGCAAAACAGAAACTTATTTGGTCCTAAGGATTTCGCTGGTTAATTTTGGAGGTATTTGTACCAAAATGTTTGGTTCAGGTAGCAGTTTTTGGGCCTTACTTTAAACACCAGCCCTCCTCCCAAAAGTGCCTCTGTGGTAATCATAAAAGAAGATATCCCTCAAAATTTTAAGTACCAACAAAAGTTATAACAAATTTTATTGCATTCATCTTTAAATATTAAATATGCATTAGCCATTTTCTCAAGTTTTTATTGTCTTGCTTCCTGTAAAAAGGAATCTTCTAACAAAAAGCTCTTTAATACTGGCAGCAGTATTTCCTTTCAACACCCTCCACTTTTCTTATGATTTCCATTTTGATGGTGAAACTTATTGCTCTATCTTTTCCAGCTTGCCAGGGTAGCTAGTGAGGTAAGTTGATCTTATTGTTGTTATGTCAGGTCATTTCTGGCTTATGGAGACCCTAAATTGAACCTAACAAAGGGTTGTCTTGGCAAGATTTATTCAGAAGTAGTTTGCCTTCCTCTGAGGCTGAGAGTGTGTGACTTGACCAAGGTCACCTAGTGAGTTTCCATGTCTGAGGGGGAATTCAAACCCTGGTCTCCACAGGCATAAGACCTTACTGGTCAGGCAAATAACCCGGCATCAGCCCAACAGGATTCAGCCAGGACACATGATGCAGGCGGGAATTATCGCATTGTTAGGTGCCAGCATCCTGGGTCCCAGCCATGCTGAGCTGGCCGGTTTTTAAAAATGGAAGCTTCCCAATTTTAAAACTGGCCAGCTGAGTACGGCTGGGACACTGGACGCTGTCGCCTGGTGAATTGGTGGTGACACTGGTGGCGCAGTGGTTAAATGCCTGTACTGCAGCCACTCTCATAGACCACAAGGTTGCGAGTTCAATACTAGCCAGGACTCAGGCTTGACTCTGGCCTGCATCCTTCCGAGGTCGCTAAAATGAGTACCCAACTGTTGGGGGACAATGAGCTTACAGTTGTAAACCTCTTAGACATCTCATAGCGCGATATGAAGCGGTATATAAATGAAGCTGCTTTGCTTTTGCTTTGCTTACAATGCGATAATTCCTGCCTGCATCACATGTCCCAGCTGCATCCCGCTGGGCTGATGCCAGGTTATTTGCCTGAGTGATAAAGTCCATAGTCCAACACTTAAACCCCTACAGTACACTGGCTTTGTATCTGTTTTTATCCATCAGGGGAGTTCAGCAGGAATGAACAGACCTTAGAAAAGTCACTTTGGATTACTCCCAACTCCCAGAATGCTGGGTAGAGAGATTCTGTGAGTTGAAGTGCAAAAGAATAATTGTCCCAGTCTCTGGGTATGGCTAAACGAGGGAATTGCTCTTTCTGTCTTATGCGCTCAGTACATTATTCTGGAGGCAGGTGTTTACCTTGCCTGTTGTGCATAAGCATCCACAGCTACACTAAGATGACCTGGAGAAGAATCTCATTTTTTCCCAGGTCAAACTTTATTGTATTGTTTACTGTAGACACACTGCTGCAACCCAACACTGAAAGTCTGTCTTTCTCCTGCCCTTCTTCACCATTTTCTCAATGCCAATACAGTGGGCCCTTGATATCTCTGGGGTTTGGCTCCAGGATCCCCCTTGAATACCAAAATCTGTGGCTGCTGAAGTCCCATTATATACAGTGGGATGACACAATGGTGCCCCTTATATAAAATGGCAAAATGAATGTTTGCTTTTTGGAGATTATAATTTTTTTTAATATTTTCAAGCTGTGGATGGTTGATACCATGTATAAAGAATTTGTGGATATGGAAGGCTGACTGGACTGCAAAAAAAATCCCCAAACTTCTAGCTAGACAGAAGACAGGAAAAAAGATAGCAGTAGGCTGGGCTGCTATAAAAAAAGCCTTTGATATCATCTATCTAGCTATCTAACAAAGAAAAGCAAAAGGTCCCATAAAAAGACTTTGCAGCAGAACACCAAGAAAATGTGGCAGTCTATCCACACCTTGTCTTTTTCTCCTTTTGGTCATTGTATGTGTTCCAAATACTGCTTTTGCAAAACTCATTATTAACAGGCACTTCCATGCTACAATCCTGATGCTTTGAGTGGTAAAATGTTAAATAACGCCTGGTCCAATGGCCTTCTAGCTCAAGGCAGAGATGATGCGGGGCAGACAGTCCACCTCCAGATGTTCTGAACTATAATTCCCATAGCCCTTAGTCACTTGGCACGTTTGCAGGGATTAATGAGACTTGTAGGCCAAAACATCTGAAGAGCTCTGGGTTTCCTATGAGGCAAATTCACATTACAGGACTCCCTGTTCTGGTTCCTTTTGTCCTTTGGAGCAATTGTCCAAACTCTTCTTCTAATTGGAGAAAGACTTTTTTGAAAATTGTTTGTTAGGAAGGGGGTGTATGGGGAATAAATCACTTTTTAAATACTTGCAGTGTCAGTTTTGCACGTCAATGTACAGCTGTTAATGATTTTACCCTTTGGTAGTTCCTGTTTTGAAGTTGTGCAACTCACTAGGATGAAGTTCTATTGAATCCTGCAGAAACTGGTGTAGGTTTTAAAATCCTTAAAACGCCTAGCAAGTTATATTGCATTTCAGTGGGACACATTTAGGATGGGATCCTGTCCAGATTAAGACATTTTCAATTTGCAGGCCAGGAACGGTTGAATTACTGGTGCATTCTTGCAAAGATATGGGTGTGGGGAGAGGATTAGTGTGTGTGTGTGTGTTGTTTGTCTTCAAGTCATTTGGCTTTATGGAGACCCTAAGGTGAACCCCCAGGATTTTCTTGGCAAGTTTCTTCAGAGGGGGGTTGCCATTGCCATGCTCTGAGGCTAAGAAAGTGTGACATGCCCAAGATCACCCAGTGGGTTTCCACGAAACATCAGGCTCTAGTTGCACCCTGTAGATATGACATGTTTATTGTGTTTGCTCTCAAGTTTGGCAAGAATATACACAGGCCCTTCCTTTGAGGGAAGGCAGTGGGAAAGATAAACATTTGGGTCCAATGGCCTAGAAGCAGGAGGACAGCCTGTGTCAACTCAGTCCAAGCTTAAAGGGAGGAGAGGATGGGGTGGGGGAGTCTTGCCATTCCTAACACTGCAAGACTGAAGGGGGAAGTGGTCCAGACGTAATGTTCACGAATGCTGGAGATCCAGCAATGAATGGAAGACAAACGGAGGGATCCAATTGACAAAGGCTTTCTCTGCACTGCAGAAATAATCTAGTCTGACACCAGTTTTAACTGCCACTGTTCAATGGTATGGAATTCGGAGCTCTCTGACAGAGGTGGCTAAATGTTTCACAAAATTACAAATCCCAGAATTCCATAGCATTGTGCCATTGCAATTAAAGCAATGTCAACCTGGATTATTTCTGCAGTGTGGATGCAGGCTAAATAGTTCCCCCAAAGCTGACAGGGGATTCAAGGTCTCCCAAGGAAGCAGAAGGCTTGCAAGGCCATGGGGAAAAGCCATTCCCATCTCCTGTAGGGTTGAGAAGTGGGACAAAGGCATGCTCTGGACCAGGGGTAGGCAACCTAAGGCCCGGGGGCTAGATGCGGCCCCCCAAGGCCTTTGGACCGGCCCAGGCTGGTCCTGCCGCTGCCACGCCCCCTCACCGCCACCGCCTGCTATGATAATATTGATTATTGTTGTTATTACTTATTCTTGGGGTTTTCTTGGCAAAATCTCCACAGGGGTTTTGCCATGGCTTTTCTGGGGCTGAGAGAGTGTGCATGCAAAAAAAATTTAAATTTTTTTTTTAAAAAAATATTATTTTATTTATTTATTTATTTATTTATGGTGCTTCGGCCCCCCAGTTGTCTGAGGGACAGCAACCCGGCCCCTGGCTCAAAAAAGTTGCCTAGCCCTGCTCTGGACACATCATCTACACTGTAGAAATAATGCAGTTTGACACCAGTGTTAAGTGATGTAGCTCCATCTTATGCTATCCTGAGATATGTAGTTTTACAAGGACTTTCACCTTCTCTGTCAAAGAAAGCTCATGCTTCCGCAAACTTCAAACCCCAGGATTCTGTAGGATGGAGCCAGGGCAGTTAGTGTCAAACTACATTATTTCTAGTGTAGATGCACCCACCCTGTAGAGTCAGCCTGGTGTAGTGGTTTGAGCACTGGATTATGACTCTGGAGACCAGGGTTCAATTCCCAGCTCGGCCACTTAAATCCAACGGGTGACCTTGGACAAATCACACTCTCTCAGCCTCAGAGGATGGCCATGGCAAATCTTTTTTGAACAACTCTTGCCAAGAAAAACCCATTATAGGTTCACCTTTGTTGTTTTTTTTGACTATCCTAGAGTTGACCTTGGCTCATGGCGACTCTGTAGATGAGACATCTCCACGACCCCCTGTCCTCCACTGCTCTGCTCAAGTCCTGCAGGCTCATGCCCATAACCTCCCTCATTGAGTCTAGCCATCTGGCGTGCAGTCTTCCTCTTTCTTCTACCCACAACCAGTGACGTACTTACTGTTGGTGTCACCTGGTGTGGTGGACGGGGCCCCAAAAGTGGAATGAGTGGGGCTTCTGTAAGAAGGTGGTGCGGGGGAAAGCCAGGCCAAAGCATGGAGCTGGCTGGAGTGTACCCCCCCCCCCTTATCCTCCCTGCTTCAACCTGGCTATCCTCAGGGGAAAGCCAGGCTGAAGTTGGCTGGAGCACATGTGCGTGCATGCGCAGCTGCAAAAACGGTTGCCCGGGCCAGAGGTCCCTCCCTCAAGGTCCATGGAAAGCAGCTGCACAGCCATGCCCAGGCCGGGAGACCCCTGCGGGGTACAGGGGAGGTCGACCACGTGTCACCCCCTCTTCTGTGGTGTCACCCAGTGTGGTCCACACCTCCCGCACCCCCCCAGTGACGCTACTGGCCACAACCATTCTTAGCATCATTGTCTTTTTCTAGTGATTCATGTCTTCTCACTATGTAGCCAAAGTACAACAACCTCAGTTTCATCATCTTGGCTTCCAGGGAGATTTCAGGCTTCATCTGTTCTAGGACTCATTTGTTTGTCCTTTTGGCTGTCCACGGTATCCTCAGCTCTCTTCTCCAACACCCCATCTCAAATGAGTTGATTTTCTTTTTATCTGTTTTTTTCAGCTCTCACAACCATACATAGTGATGGAGAATATTCTACGATTCTGACTTTAGTGCTCAGTTATATATCTTAACTCTTTAGGATCTTGTCTAGTTCTTTCATAGCTATCCTTCCCATTCCTAGTCATCGTTTTATCTCTTGACTGCAGTCTTTGTTCTGAACTATGCTTGATCCCAAGTACAGCAACTCTTTAACCAGTGGTGTCACTAGGGCTGGTGTTACCCAGACCACGGTGGATGGGTGGGAGAACTGACTTGCCCCTCCCCAGCCAGCCCACCACCCCTCCAGCCTCCAGAGTCCCACATGATGGCTGACATATGCGTGGGACTACGGAAACATGGCTCCCCACCACTTGCTCCCCAGTGGTGCACCCTCCAGAGGGTTCATTTAGGATCTGGTGTGGATGATGGGCAAGTGAAAAAGTGCCCTTTCTCACCTGTCCAGTAGCCATGCCAGTCCCTCTGAGTGCACCACCATATTGGGTGACACCCAGTGCAGTCCACCCCCTGCACCCCACTAATGACACCACTACATAACTATTTCACTTTCCTCATATCTCGATTGAACTTATGTAGATCTTCTTTGATCATTTCTATTTCCTTTATGTTCAGCTGCGGGTCTGTCTTTGCACTTTCTTCCTTGACCTCCCTCAGCAAGTCTTCAAAGCCCATGATGTTTTCTACGGTGGCCATAAGTGGGAAACAGCAGCCCTGGTGGTGCAGTGGTTAAATGCCTGTGCTGCAGCCACTCACTCACAAACCACAAGGTTGTGAGTTCAATACCAGCCAGATGCTCAGGGTCAACTCAGGTTTGCATCCTTCCATAGGTCGCTAAAATGAGTACCCAGCTTGTTGAGGCAATTGGCTCACACATTGTAAACTGCTTAGGGAGTCGCTAAGCACTGTTAAGCGGTATAGAAATGTTCTTGCTATTGCTATGGCACAGACAGCCATCACCACCACCTCTTCCAAAAGCTTTGGATTCGCAGTAGTTCCCAAACTTTAGTCCTCCAGTCCAGATGTGTTGGACTTCATCTCATAGAACTCTTGACTGGCTGGGACTTTTGGGAGCTGTAGTTCAAAACATGTGGAGGACCTAAGTTTGACAATACTGCAGAGTCTGGAGGTTTGCCTTGCAGTCTAAGGAAGTCCAGAACATCAGGATGAGGGAGGGGAGGAGTTGTTGTTAACTGCCCTTGAGTTGATCTCAACCCATGGCAACCCTATGGATGAGACATCTCTAAGACCCTCTGTCTTCCACTGCTCTGCTTAATTCCTGCAAGCCCTTAATATCTGTGACCTCCTTAATAGAGTCCATCCATCTGGCATGTGGCCTTCCTCTCTTCATACTTCCCTCCATATTTCCCAGCATTATTGTTTTTTTTTCCAGTGAGTCCTCCCTTCTCATGATGTGTCTGAAGTACGACAGTCTCAGTTTGGCCATTTTGGCTTCCAGGGAGGTTTCCACCTTGATCTGCTCTAGGACCCATTTGTTTGTCCTTTTGGCTGTCCATGGGATCCTCAGCACTCTTCTCCAGCACCACATCTCAAATGCATTGCTTTTCTTCCTATCATCTTTCTTTTCTGTCCTGCTCTCACATCCATACATGGTAATAAGGAATACAATGGCTTGTATGATTCTAACTTTTTGTGCTGAGCTGTATATCTTTGCATTTTAGGATCTTTTCCTGTTCTTTCCTAGCCATCCTCCCCATTCTTAGTCTTCTTCTGATTTCCTGGCTGCAGTCCCCATTTCTATCAATGTTTGATCCCAGGCATGAGAACTCTTTTACAATTTCTGTTTTATCCCCAGTCACATGGTGCAGCTGGAGTCCAACAGTTGGAGTTGGAGGTATGAGAATCCTTGGACTATTTCTCTTTCTTCATTGTTTAGGTTGAACTTGCGAAGGTCCTGGGGTGTCCATCACCGGGCCCGCCCCGCCCCCAGCCCAATCAGAAGCCTGGGAAGCCCTGATTGATGGGCTGGACCAGGAGTCCCTCCCAGCAGGCTGGGTCTCCCCAGTTGAGTCCCGGAGTGAGTTGGTGGTGGTGCGCCTTGCCTTTGCCTTTGCCTTGCGCTCTTGCCTGGCTTTGGGAGGGCAGAGGAGGAAGCAGAAAAGGGGCATCGGACCAGCCCTGGCTCTTCCTACCGGCCCCAGGGCAAAGGAAAGGAAAGGAAAGGAAAGGAAAGGAAAGGAAAGGAGGATGCCGAAGGCTTGAGCCCAGGAAGAGGCTGGAACTCGGGCTCTTCTCTGGTTCTTGGTGGCAACTTTGTATTTTTGGAGGAAAAGTTGCAACCTCCGGAGTGGCCATCTGACAGATCTCTGGAGAGAGAGAGAGGTAAGGGAATCTTCTCTAACACTGCAAAGGAGGCGCTGCCCAAAGTGGAGGACCCTGCCAGCAAAACACGGAGGACCTTACAAAACAAAAGCTAAAATCGCTCCTAGGAATGTCAATGCATGGCTCTTTAGTCCCTGCTGGAAAAGGAGGACTTTTTTTTGGGGGGGGGGATTCCTCCTGGAGAGGAGGTTGAAATGGACTGGAAAAGGAGGACTTCTGGTCAGCCTGGGGTAGGTAGAAGGTTGAAATGGAGGACCTGTCCTGGAAAAGGAGGAGCTCTGGTCACCTTGGGGTAGGTAGAAGGTTGAAATGGCGGACCTGTCCTGGAAAAGGAGGACTTCTGGTCACTTTTGGGTAGAAGGTTGAAATGGAGGACCTGTCCTGGAAAAGGAGGACCTCTGGTCATTTCTGGGGGGAAGGTTGAAATGGAGGACCTGTCCTGGAAAAGGAGGACTTCTGGTCACTTTTGGGTAGAAGGTTGAAATGGAGGACCTGTCCTAGAAAGGGAGGACCTCTGGTCACCCTGGGATAGAAGGTTGAAATGGAGGACTTGTCCTGGAAAAGGAGGACTTCTGGTCACCTTTGGGTAGAAAGTTGAAATGGAGGACCTGTCCTGAAAAAGGAGGACCTCTGGTCACCTTTGGGTAGAAGGTTGAAATGGAGGGCCTGTCCTGGAAAAGGAGGACCTCTGGTCACCTTGGCTGTGACCTTTCTCTGTGTGTGGGCCAAGTCACTCAGGATCCCTTGGGTGGGTGCTCTGAAGGGATCTCCCCACTTGGCAGAGGGAAGGAATCACTTGCCTGGCTTTGCCTTGTGTTTCTTTTGCTGGGGGAGAAGAGGTCTTCTCTGGCCTTGGGACTCTCCCTCTCCCCCCCTTCCTCCCATGTAGAAATAATGCCCTTTGTTGTTGTTATTTGTGGTTGTTGTGTGCCTTCAAGATGTTTCCGACTTCTGGTGAGCCTATCATGAAGTTTTCTTGACAGGCTTCTTCAGAGGGGGTTTTCCACTGCCATCCTCTGAGGCTGAGAGCGTGTGACTTGCCCAAGGTCATCCAGTGGGTTTCCATAGCCGAGCCAGGATTCGAACCCTGATCTCCAGAGCCAGAGCCCAAAGCTCAAACCACTGTGCTCACACCACTTTAACTGCCATGACTTCATCTTAGCCGAATCCTGGGATTCGTGAGGCACTTTGCTTTGGCAGCGAAGGCGAAAGACCTTGCAAAGTATAACCTTTTGTAGACTTGGTCTACTTCCTTAGATGCACATCCCAGGTTTTGTTGGGATGGAGCCACAGCACTTAAAAGGGTGTCAAACTGCATTATTTGTACAGTGCAGATGCCCTCCTAGCTGTATTAGTCTAGAAAAATCAGTGTGCAAAAAAGGGATCTTGCATCACCTTTGAGACTAACTGAAAGAGAGAAGGAAGCAGGAGCTTTCCTAGACTTGAGCCTAAGCTGAAGTGATGGATTGGGGCTGTGGGTGCAGGCATTGTTTTGGGGTGGGATGACCATCCATGGGGCTCTGGGGCAGGGCAACTGGATCTACACTTTCTTCCCTCACCATCTTCTCAGCAGTTAGGTTAAAAAGCAGCATAGGTAGGACAGGAGATGCTATCTGCTTTGCTGGAGGGCAGGAATGGTCGAGTAACTGATCTTCCAGAAAAACTCCAGGCCTCCTCCCTTGGGCGCCTCTTTTGACAGATCACTTGAGAGGAAGACAATTCCAGGCAGGCAACATGCTCTCATCCTCAGGGGAAGGCAACACCAAACCCCCTTTGAACAGATCTTGCCAAGAAAACTCCATGGTAGGATCGCCTTAGAGTTGCCATAAGTTGCAAATGACTTGAAGGCACACACACAACAACATGCAAAAGCTCTGGAGTCAGTGGCTTGTCTTGGTTGATGCCCAGCAAGTCAGAACCTCTTTGGGGAGGGGGTAACCCAAGAGAAAATCCTGAAGTCATCCCTCTTTTACCCTCACTTTATTTTAATTACGGTACATTTGTTTTTTTATTTATGTAATTTATATCCCACCTTTCTCCCAAAATGGGTAGAATTCCAAGGCACAGTCCTGTTAGTCTGGAAATATTTTTATTTGCATTCAAGTACAGGCAGATGAGGGGCATTTGAGATACTCAAGGAAATAAGATAGAAAGCAGCAGTCTATTTAACTCATTGTTTTGCCTCTGTTGTTGTTATTATTATTGTTGTGTGTCTTCAAGTTGTTTCAGACTTATGGCAACCATACGGTAACCCTATGGGGCTTCCTTGGCAAGATTTGTTTAGAGGAAGTTTGCCATTGCTGTCCCCTGAGGTTGAGAGAGTGTGACTTGCCCAAGACTTGCCCTAGAGTTTCCATGCCTGAGTTGGGAATCAAACCCTGGTCTCTAGAGTTGTACTCAAACACTCAAACGCTGGCTCCCGTAGTCTAGAATATATCAGTATGCAGAGGAATCTTGCATCTAAGGAAGTAGACCAAGCCTACATTATGCTACAGCTTCTTTTGCACAGTTAGTCGCATTTTTTACCCTGCCCCTCAGCCAAAAATGCTCTGAGCATTTTGTTGTTGTTCTTGTTGTGTGCCTTCAAGCCATTTCTGACTTATGGCGACCCTAAGGCAAACCTATCATGAGATTTTCTTGGCAGAATTTGTTCAGAGAGGAGTTTGCCCTCTGAGGCTGAGAGGAGAGGAGTTTGCCCTCTGAGACACGCCTATGGTCACCCAGTGGGTTTTCATGGATGTGCAGGGATTTGAACTCTGGTCTCCCCAGTCTTTTAGACCAACACTCAAGCCACTACACCAGGGGTAGGCAATCTTTTCCCTTTAAGGGCCGAGGGACTTCAGCTCCCAGAATCCCAGGAGCTATTGGCCAACATGGGACTATTGGCCAACATGGCTGAGGCTTCTGGGAGCTGAAGTCCCTCGGCCCTTAAAGGGGAAAGGTTGCCTACCCCTGCACTACACCATACTGGTTCTGGGCTTGCAAATAGTTAATTTGACAGTTCCCTGGATCAGTTCCAGCATAACATGCTGTGACAGATTTCTTCAGTGGGCATGCAAACCAAATGGTGCAGCAGGAAGCAACCTGTTTACATCAGGACTACTGTTGGACTTTAAATGGCGGTAAAATAAATCCCCCCCCATACACATTTACTCAGTTTGACTTGCTTTGAAGTAATTGGGCATAAATTTAAGTTGGCTGTTTGGTGCGCAAAATGATCTTTGAATCCTAGATTTGGGCAAGCAGTTATATTGTCCTCTCCATGTTGTTTACTATTACACAACTCCTACTATTACGCTCTTGAATTCTTGGCAATGATTACAGGTTTGATTTGTAAGGCATCTGAACTATGTCACTCTTACTATGTTTAGATTTTGATAAATGCCTTTTAAGCTTCAGGGACCATAGTCACACTCAACAGTAGTCCTTCAATAGCTTGAATGTTACTAGGCAAGTGCTTACAATTCAGCAACTGGAGTGGCTTGGTCAGAATAGTGCTTTTTCTTTTATTCCTGAAAACATCTCCGTGTTAGGTGAATTTTATTCATGCTATAGGCTTCCCTTGTGGCCTCAAGAAGTTTACTTTCTGAGCAATTTTATGGGTGCATGTCCAGAATAAATTAGTTTTACCTGCCTCATACTATAAAAGAGTTCTGCTTGGATGAAAGCAGGAAACCTACTTATGCGGGAGTGCATTTAGCTGAATTCAGTGTGACCTACTTTCAAGTAAACTTGCAAAGGATTGTAAAGTTGTTTTTATGTGTCTTCACATTGAATTTGACATCTGGCGACCCTGTCATAGGGTTTTCCTGGCAAGATTGAGATTTATTGAAGGTTGGTGTTGCCTTCTTGTAAAGCTGAGAGAGTGTGACTTGCCCAAGGTCACCCAGTGGGTTTCCATGGCTGAGCGGGAATTGGAATCCCAGTTTCCCACATCAAAACATTACACCACCCTTGTTCTCACTTTATAGTTAGAGAAGTGTGTTTTGGAAATGCTGGAAGCAATATAAGGAAGGAGTTCATTGACTTTTAAGTTCACATTGTAAAGAAGGCTGTGCATGTAACTTCTCAGTGTGTGGAAAACAGCTGCAATTATATGCGCATAGTCTTGAGAATAAACCCCATTAAACACAGGGGAAGTTACTAAGTAATCAAGCATATATTTGGATTACAAGCCCATGATATTCCAGGCTGGTGAGAGCAACTTTGCTTTATGAATTTCTGGGTGAAGATTGTGTTCTGTGGTTTTGTGGTTGGGACTGAATTGGATCGAATAGCAATCACTATAGTATGTGTTTTGGACAAGATATGGTTCCAAATGATATTGTTCTGGTTACTGCTGTTTCATTCTTGTGAAGTTACTAAACTCGACAGAAACTAATTTTGACGCTTCTGAACTGCTTGAATGTATGTCAATAGAGTTTGGATGGAAATAACCCATGATAGCATCAGCCGTGAAGATGCAGAGTAAGAGCAACAATACAAATTATTGTTGTCTTCTCACTTTATTTGGGATTTGTTTGGGAGGACTCTTGTATCAATACTTCAGCTATTAGCATTATCTTGTTTTCCTGCTGCATGCATTTACCTCAGGTTTACTAAACAATAACTTCATATTTGACAGTTAAGCTTAAATCTCCATGCATTTTAGTTACATTAATTAATGTATTTTTTTTTCTGAATAGGGATCTTGTGCTATTAGGAGACATTCTGGAAAGGGGGCTTGCCCTAGCATGTGGGTGATGCTTGCCCTGTAGCTATCAAAGGTTTAGAAGCCTTCCTTGGATAAAAGTGGAGAGTTTTGAATTGTATTGTTTTACCTGGAAGAGTTCTACAGATACCATGGCTGCTAAAAAGAAAAATGAATGGGTGGTAGACCAAGGGGTTATCCACATTGTGAAAATAATCCATGATGAATCCAGGTTGAATCTCCGTTGTTAAACACACATTCTGAATAAATGCAGTTAAGTTTTTTGGGGGGCTGCTAAACCCCCCACTTAATTTGAGATAATATTGGGTTTTCTCCTGAGTTTTTAAAAAAGATCTGTGTCATTGGTAGTGTGAATAACCAATGCTAATAGACCCAAATAGACCTGGGATAAAATGTTGCTTGCCATGAACATGTTCTGAATGCATTCACGTTATTGACTCAAACTTTATTTGAAGGTTTGCATGTGTGAGCAACCAAACCCCCAGAGATATGCATCTATATGGTTCAAAAGTGTGAATAACAAATCCGGAATGCATGAGTGAGATGATTCACATTGTTGTGGTAAAAAAAGCCTGATGTCTGAATGACCCCAAAATCTATCCTGAACCCTCACAAGAGGCAAAGATGACTAAACTGAGACTGTTGTGCTTTGGACATATCATGAAATATCATATCCATGTCCTGATATTTCATGATATGCCACTGAAAAAAGGGACAATGCTTGGCAAAATAGGTGGCAGTAGAAGAAGGAGACCACACTAGAGCTGGATGGACTCAAATAAAGGACACTACTGAGTTTTCAAGACTTGAGGAGGACAGTTGATGACTAGGGTGACTTAGAGATCTCTTATTCATGAGGTTACCAGAGTTAAAGTTGGCTTGATGGCAAATAACAACAACAGAACTGCATCTCCTTCTAGAGCTATGCAGGGGTAGGCAAACTGTCCCCTTTAAGGGCCGAGGGACTTCAGCTCCCGGAAGCCTCAGCCATGTTGGCCAATAGTCTGGGATGTTGGCCAATAATCTGGGATTCTGGGAGCTGAAGTCCCTCGGCCCTTAAAGGGGACAGTTTGCCTACCCCTGGTAGAATCATAGAATCATAGAGTTGGAAGAGACCACAAGGGCCATCCAGTCCAACCCCCTGCCATGCAGGAACTTCCAATCAAAGCATCCCCGACAGATGGCCATCCAGTCTCTGCTTAAAGACCTCCAAGGAAGGAGACTCCACTACTCTCCGAGGGAGTGTGTTCCACTGTTGAACAGCCCTTACTGTCAGGAAGTTCCTCCTAATGTTGAGGTGGAATCTCTTTTCCTGGAGCTTACATCCATTGTTTCAGGTCCTAATCTCTGGAGCAGCAGAAAACAAGCTTGTTCCCTCCTCAATATGACATTCCTTCAAATATTTAAACACGGCTACCATATCACCTCTCAGCCTTCTCTTCTCCAGGCTAAACATCCCCAGCTCCCTAAGTCGTTCCTCATAGGGCTTGGTTTCCAGACCCTTCACCATTTTAGTTGCCCTCCTTTGGACACACTCCAGTTTCTCCACATCCTTTTTGAATTGTGGTGCCCAGAACTGGACACAGTATTCCAGGTGAGGCCTGACCAAAGCAGAATACAGTGGCACTATTACTTCTCTTGATCTAGACACTATACTTCTACTGATGCAGCCTAAAATTGCATTGGCCTTTTTAGCTGCTGCATCGCATTGTTGACTCATGTTCAACTTGTGGTCCACCTGGACTCCTAGATCCTTTTCACACGTATGTGTGGTAATGTATGTGTAAGTCCCATTAAATTTTGTGGGACCTAAATTTGAACAAATACACACACAATGAGATTGTGAAGGCTCTTCTGGGAATTAGTGGTTAGGTTGGGTTTTTACAATGCTGAAGATGTTTTACAGCAGTTCTTATCAAGCTATGTGTGGAACTGGTAATTTCCCCCCCACAATATGCCAGAGACCAGTACCATATTTGTGCCATATTATTACCAGGTGTTTCTTTCCTGGAGATTTGGGAGGGATCTAGCTAGTGGGTCATGCACCAACACTTTGAGTAGCACTGTTCTGTAACATACAAATGCAGATTCTGCTCTGTATAGATGAAGCAATTAAAGTATTCATTTTTGATATTAAATACATGTTGTTGGTTAGAGTGGGTCACCATGCAACACATCCTGTGTTGCTGGTAGTATTTTGTAAGCAGTCTAAAAAGACACTGCTCAGTAGCAGAGGGAATGCTCAGTAGCAGAGGGAATACTCTGGATGCAGAAGGTACCAGATTCTATCCTTGGTACCATTTTTTTTTCTAAAAAAAAGAAGCATCCATATCATAAGACTAGAGAACTTCTGGCCTTCCAGATGTTGGACTGCAGCTCCTATCATTCATTCAATGCTGGATAGGGCTGATGTGAATTTATGTATTAAGGCGGTAATTAAGGCGGTAATGGACTGGATGAGGAAAAACAGATTGAGACTGAATCCATACAAAACGGAGGTGTTAACAGTCACGGGCCCGAAACCAGGTCTGGGAATACAACTCCCAGTCCTGGATGGAGTCACACTCTCCTCCAAGGACTGTGTTCGCAGCCTGGGGGTACTCCTAGATTCATTGCTTCACATGACAAATCAGGTGAATGCAATGGTCAGGAGTGCCTGTTATCAGCTTCGGCTGATACGCCAGCTGCGCCCTTTCCTGGAAAGTAGGGATCTTGAAACTGTGATACACACTCTGGTAACCTCACGTCTGGACTTCTGTAACACGCTCTACATGGGGCTACCCTTGTGCTTAACTCAGAAACTTCAGTTAGTTCAAAATATGGCAGCCAGGTTACTTACTGGTACATCTAGGAGAGAGCATATTATACCAGTGCTGAAATCTCTCCACTGGCTGCCTATTAGTTTCGGAGCACAGTACAAGGTGTTGGTTTTGACCTTTAAAGCCCTACATGGCTTGGGTCCAACTTATCTTTGGGACTGCCTCCTTCCCTACGATCCTCCCCGGGCACTTCGGTCTTCTGGGAGGAACCTGTTACAGCCCATAAAAACCAGACTGTCGGCGACCTCCCAGAGGACCTTCTCTGCCTCCGCCCCCAGATTATGGAATGGCCTGCCGTATGAGATCTGTTTTATTACTACTCTTGATTGCTTTAAAAAAGCAGTAAAGATGGTTCTCTTCCGGCAGGCCTTCCCTGAATAACATCTCGGCCCATAGAAAAGTATTCCAGCTCTTTTGTTGCTAAACTGCTATTTATTTGTATTGTATTGTTTTCCTTTATTTTGTATTTTAATCTTTTTATAGTTTAATATATTTTAAGGGGTGGGTGGGTTAGGGAATAATAATAATAATAATAATAATAATAATAATAATAATAATAATAATAATAATAATAATAATAATAATAATTTATAGCCCGCCCCTCTGCACAACAATCGAGGCGGGTTACAACATTTAAAACAAACATAAGAATTAAAACATTCCCTCATCCCCTAATCCTACCCTCCCAACCCCTTAAAACAGGATTAAACTAGAAGAGATTAAAATACACTTATCCATTAAAACAATAACAGTAAAATCAAACTACAATGGGGGCATAGTAATAATAAAAACTGAAATCTCATCTCCCTAAAGCAGATGCTATTCCGGGAAGGCCTGCTGGAAGAGATCCGTCTTCACTGCCTTTTTAAAGGCAGTAAGCGTAGTAATGAGACGGATCTCGTCCGGCAGGCCATTCCATAGCCTGGGAGCGGCCGCAGAAAAGGTCCTCTGGGAGGTCTGAGACAGCCTAGTTTTTATTGGCTGTAACAGATTCCTCCCAGAGGACTGAAGGGTGTGGGGGGGATCATACGGGGAGAGGCGGTCCCTAAGATAAGATGGACCCAAGCCATGTAGGGCTTTAAAGGTCAAAACCAACACCTTGTACTGCGCCCGGAAACTAATTGGCAACCAGTGGAGGGATTTCAGCACGGGTGTTATGTGCTCCCTCCGAGATGTTCCGGTAATTAACCTGGCTGCCATATTTTGCACTAATTGGAGTTTCTGGGTTAGGCACAAGGGAAGGGGTTGTTTGACTGTTTTAACTTGTAATGTTGTTTTAATTTGCTGTACGCCACCTCGATTGTGCTGCAGAGAGGTGGCATAAAAATTATTATTATTATTATTATTATTATTATTATTATTATTATTATTATTGTGTATTTACACAAATAAATACATAAAAGTACTTATGCCCTGCCCTTCAGCCTAAAAAGGCTCCCAGAGAGGCTTCCAGATAGTTAATATGGCATTCTCTGCCCTCAGACTGCCTAAAGAAGTCAAGACAGATAAGGAAAAGGAAATGGCAATGGGGGAACTGAAATGCAACACTATGGAAAAGGCTATACAAGTTCACAACTCTTGAGTTCTCAGAGAGTGGGAAAGTCCTGTGTTTCATACTCTGGAGAATGGCTGCTTCCAGTATGAGGATCTAATGCTGAGTAAGGGGGGTTGCAGACTGCCAGAAATAGTGTGAATTCAGTCCACTTTTAGGGTTAGGGTTAGAGTTAGGGAACCATGGGAACTGTATTTTATTGTGGCATCAGAGTTGTCTGACAGAGAAGGCTCAATGTCTCAGAAAAATAACAGTTCCCATGATTCCCTAGCACTAACCCTAACCCTAAAAGTGGACTGAATTCACACTATTTCTGGCAGCCTGCAACCCCCCTTAGTTAGATAACCAGCCTGCTATAGAGCAGCTTTCTTTCTCCAAACAGAGTTTTTGGGTGTTTTTTTTTTTTAGAGTGCAAAGACGGTGATGCTAGTTTGTTGTTGTTGTGTGACTTCAAGTAATTTCTGATTTATGGCAACCCTATCATGTTTTTTTTTTTTTTTGGCAAGATTTGTTCAAAGGGAATTTGCTTTTGCCTTCCATATTAAAATAACATTTGAATGGAAATATCATTATGAATGTGGTTACTAGATTATTATTGCCTAACAAATCTTTAATTTTTTTAAAAAAATAAAGCAGAACAGATAGGATTAAATAAGTAGGCTTGGTATTAGGGCCTAAATTCCCTAAAGGCACCAGATCCCATCTCATCTTGGAAGCTACTTAGAAGTTTGGAGGTTAGAGAGAGGACCTATTTTAACTTCAGAAAGGGTGCATGGATGAGGAGTGTTAAACTTTAAAAACTCTCTGTTATTACTCTCCCCCCCCCCCCGCCCCAGTTGAACAAGGGAAACTGACTGAATCAGGGACTCTGAGGCAACATTATGGGCTGGGAAGTTCAGTGCCCCCTCCCTTAAAGTCAAAATTGTTCACCTAATTTTATATCTACATTTGAGCTTGCACAGCTAGCCAGTCTCCTACTTAATCTGACCCTTAATTCTTTATCCTATTAAGCACTTGCTCATTATAGCTCTTCTTTATTGTTGTGTGGTTCCAAGTCATTTTTGACTTATGGCAACCTTAAGGTTAAGTTATCATAGCGTTTTCTTGGCAAATTTCTTCAGAGGGGATTTGCCATTGCCATCCTCTCAGTGTAACTTGCCCAGGGTCACCCAGTGGGGTTTTGTGTTCCACCGGGAAATTGAATCCTGATCTCCAGAGTTGTAGTCCAATGCTGAAACCACTACTTCACGCTACACATGATCATATCCAAAATCAACCTATTTTTCCCCTCCAGTGGCTACAGTGGACTCACAACTGCTGAGCAGTGAGGTGGAAACCAGACCTCTCAAGTGGCTTTGATTTGAGAAGGGTGACTTTAAAACACTGTTCAGCATGGGTGTCTCCTGACTAACAGTGTTTTATGTGGTTTAGTCCACAACTCAACCCACATTCATCTCTCTCTCTCTCTCTCTCTCTCATATTTATTAGTTATATCTATTTGCTACCTGTCCTGCCATGATCTAAGGACAGTATGCGTGGATCTCCTTCTCTTTGGTGCAGCTGTGTGTTGTAGGTTAGGCTGATAGGGACTTTCCCAGTGCAGTGGAAGCTGGCAGCTCCTATGTTAGTTGGGTTGTGAACTCACTCCAGACTTCAGCTGACTTTAAAAGCACTGTTTAAGGTGCCCAACCTATCTAGGAATAGGTTCTAGCACCCTGGAGACTTCCTGAAACCCCTGGATTAAATCCTGGAATGGATTTTCCACCTCACTGACACAGAAACCACAGGGCGCCACCAACCCATGTTTCATAATTTACTGTAGACCTGCATTTGGGTCTTCCATATCCCAGTTCAACACTTTTAACTGTAACACCACACTGGCTCTACTCTGTTTCTCTCCACATTCTGTTGCTGTTTATATGCTACACATGGTAGATGCAGTTGATCTGACTGAAAATCTTCTTGGTCATCTGTATTCTCTTTGTTTTTTAAGATTTTAAAAATGTCATCATCAACAACAATAACAACAATTTTGTAGCATTATGGGGATTGCCTTCATTTTCTTAGTTCATTTGTTTATAAGAAGCTAAACTTGACTAAGTATTTGTTGTTTGTTGTTAACTGCCTTTGACTCGATCTTGACTCATGGCAGCCCTGTGAATGAGACATCTCCAAGACCCCCTATCCTCAACTTCTCTGTTCAGAACCTGCAGGTTCTGAACAGAGAGATCTGTGATCTCTCTGATTTTGAGTTTAGCATCTGGCGTACAGTCTCCCTCTCTTTCTACTACCTTCTACCTTTCCTAGCATCTTTGCCTTTTCTTATGAGTCTTGCCTTCTAATGATATGGCCAAAGTATGACAACCTCAGTTTTGTCATCTTGGTTTCTAGGGGCATTTCAGATTTGATCTGTTTAAGTTTGTCCATTTGTTTGTCCTTTTGGCTGACCACAGTATCCTCAGCCCTCATTTTCAGCACCACATCTCAAATGAATTGATTTTCTTTTTATCCTCTTTCTTTACTGTCCAGCTCTCACATCCATCCATAGTGATAGGGAATACAATGGATTGGATTATTCTATTTTTAGTGCTCAGTTGTATATCTTTTACTCTTAAAGATCTTCTCTAGGTCTTTCATGGTTGCCCTCCCCATTCCTAGCCTTCTTCTGGTTTCTTGATGGCAGTCCCGGTTATGATCCATATTTGATCTCGGGTATAGGAACTCTTTAACCATTTTGATTTCCTCATTGTCTAGGTTGAATTTGTGTAGATCCTCTGTGGTCATTATTTTTGCTTTCTTTATGTTTAGCAGTAAGCCCGTCTTCACACTTTCTTCTTTAATTTTGCTTAGAAATTGTTCCAAGTCTATGGCGTTTTCCACTAGTAGTATGGTGTCATCTGCATATCTTAGACTGTTGATGTTCCTTCCTTCTGTCTTCACTCCTCCTTCTTCCAAGTGTAAACCTGATCTTTGTACATATAAATTGAACAAATAGGGTGATAGAATGCAGCCTTGTCTAGGAACCATTTTGTTTCTCCACAATAGATCACGGCATCCTCTTGGACCGCCTGAGGGAGTTAGGTATCGGGGGCACTGCCTTGCAGTGGTTCCGGTCCTTCCTCTCGGGTAGGTCCCAGAGGGTGCTGCTCGGAGACAGTAGCTCCAGTAACAGGGAACTCTCTTGTGGGGTCCCTCAGGGAGCTATTTTATCCCCAATATTATTCAACATCTATATGAAGCCGCTGGGTGAGATAATATGGAGTTATGGTGCTGGGTGTTATCAGTACGCTGATGACACCCAAATCTATTTCTCCGTGTCTCGTTCATCGGCCTTGAATTCCAATGGCATCTCCTCTCTCAATGAATGTCTTCAAGCGGTAATGGGCTGGATGAGGAAAAACAGATTGAAGTTAAATCCAGACAAGACGGAGGTGCTCACGGTAGCGGCCCCGAAACCAAGAATTGGATTGCAACCTCCAGTCCTGGATGGGGTCACACTCTCCTCCAGTGACTGTGTTCGCAGTCTGGGGGTGCTCCTTGACTCGTCGCTCCTGATGATAAATCAGGTTAATGCGACGGTCAGGAGCGCCTGTTATCAGCTTCGGCTGCTACGCCAGCTGCGCCCTTTTCTGGAAGTAAGGGATCTCGAGACTGTTGTGCACACGCTGGTAACCTCACGCCTCGACTTTTGTAATGCGTTCTACATGGGGCTACCCTTGTGCTTGGTTCGGAAATTACAGCTGGTACAAAATATGGCAGCCAGGCTTGTCTCAGGAACATCTCGGAGGGACCACATTACTCCGGTTTTGAGGTCCCTCCACTGGCTGCCTATCAGCTTCCGGGCCCGGTACAAGGTGTTGGTTATTACCTTTAAAGCCCTAAATGGCTTGGGTCCAAGCTACCTCAGGGACCGCCTCCTCCCGTACAATCCTCCCCGCGCTCTCTGGTTCTCTGAGAGGAATTTGCTGCAGCCCTCAAAATCGAGGCTTGCGGCTACCTCCCAGAGGGCTTTTTCTGTTGTCGCCCCCAAACTCTGGAACGGCCTGCCGGATGAGATCAGTCAGCTAACATCATTAGACAGCTTTAAAAGGGCTGTCAAGACGGATCTCTTTCGGCAGGCCTTTCCAGATTAAAAATTCTCCCCGGCCTCGGATACGCCCACTCCATTGATCCTTACATGGCCCCATCTAAGGATGGTAGGATCATGCCCGCTGGGTCGATATATGGGTTATGTGTAGTCTATTGAATTGAACTTGTTGTTTTGTTTTAATAGTTTTAATCCTCATTGATTTAATATTGTCTTAAGGGGGGGTGGGGTTTTTGGGATCGGATTTGTATATGTTTTACAGTTGTAAGCCGCCCTGATTGGGTTACCAAAGGGCGGGATATAAATACATTTTATTATTATTATATTATTATTATTCTGTTCTAACAGTAGCATCTTGTTCTAAGTACAGATTTCTCATCAGGACTATCAGATGTAATGGCAGTACCATTTCTTTAAGAGCATTCCCTAGCTTTTTATGATCAATGAGCCAGAGGCTTTGCTATAATTGATAAGGTTGAATGTATCTAATCTAATCACCAAATGATTAATCCTTGTTGCTATTCTATTCCTAAGCACACACTGAAAAGACAAGAAGGGGTCTTCTATGCTTTCTCCACATTGGCTCTCTGACTGTGTGGCAGGATTTTTAAAAAGAGAAGAGTCTGTACTGTCAGGGCCTAAATACCCTCAAGTGTCCTGATCCTGTCTGATCTTGGAAACTAACCAGCATCAGTCCTGGTTACTTGGATGAGATACTGCCAATGAACACCAAGTACTGTAGGCTATATTTCATCAGAAGGAGCTGGCAGAAACACCTCCCAGAGTTTTTCTTACCTAAGAAAATCCTTTGAAATTAATCGGGTCCACATAAGTCTAAAGATAAAGGCACGCACACACTTTATACTGTCTAATCTTCTGTTTGTCTTTTTAAGATACTTAGCTGGAACAGAGGTTCTCAAAATTTGTCACAGCCTTCCTAAACCAAGAAATGGCCAAAGCTTAGAAGTTACTTGGCTGGACTGTAGCTCCCAGAACCCCTCGGCTAATGATGTGTTTGGGGAGCTGTACTCCCCAAGAGTTGTTTTTCCAAGCTCAGCTCAAGTCACAAGGTCAGCCAAAGGTTTAGATGAAAGAAAGGACCTTACCAGGAAAAAAAAAAGATTTTTGTTGTTGTTGTATTTATGTCCTCACCCTAAGGGCAAGCAGGTCAAAGAAAGAGAGAGGAAGCAGGAAAGCCCTGCCAACACTATATTTTAAGGTCTTGGCTGTAAGGAAATAAAAGTTGTAGAGTATGGGAGGTGCTCCATTGTTCCTTGGCACTCGTGATAAACACGAGTTCGGTGGGTGCAACCTTTTTGTTGCATCGGCAGGGAAAAGCTGATTTTATTGGCTGCCTCTTGGCCCAGTCCAGTTACATACTGTAAATGGGCCAGGAAGGAACTTCTATCCCCTTGGTGACTGACCATACATCCAAGAATAGTTTGCCTCTTGCTTTGAGAGCATGCCTCATGTCTGGGCTGAACAATAAAAGGAGCACATTTGCATCACATCTCAGTATTGTGCTCTCTCAGAACACCACTGAATGTAGTGAGAAATTCTGCTGATCTTTAACTGGAGCATTATAAATTCCTCAAACTATAAATGGATTCCAAATATGTGAGAGAAGGGGGGGAACCTCAGTGATCTCTTAAGTGCATCAAGCTGTATGCATCAAGTATTATTGAACTGACATGATGTTGGTTTTATATGTGCTTATGTGTCAGTAGTAATCATTTGCCACATCGATCTTTGTTGACCTGATATATACTTCCTTGTCTGTTCTTTGGCCTATAAAATACTGACTTCCTAGACAATGTGTTTTTTGTGATCCTTATTGATGGGATGTTTGGTTCTTACTCTCTGCTGTTGGAATACACTGGGTGATAACCATGAAATATCCTCTGCTGTTAGAATCTGAGGAATCCCATAATAATAGGGTCATAATGAGATTTGAAATAGTTGCATTTTGGGGCTATTACTTTCTTAATTGCCCACTGTAGGGATTCAGGTAATTGTAGCCCTAAAAATAATATTCCCAAGTTATTGCCATAGTGCAATGGTGTACTTTGCAGGTGTATGATCTTCAGGATGATCTCTGGGATCTCTGGGTAAAAAGATCTCTGGTAGCAATTGCTGTGACAGACCTCTACTTGATTCACTGGAAAACAGGGCAGTGTACAGTGGCCTCATTTGTCAGCCAAATAAATAAGGGCCTTTGAATGGCTGCTTCCCTGTTCCGCAAGGAGAACATGGTAGGAAGGGGTAGACCAACTTGACCTTATTTGTTAGTTAGAGAAAGAGCTGTAGGGATATTGTTTTGCACTTTTCTGCTGTAAAGAGCAAACTAACTAAGAATGACTGCCTGAGTTTGCTTCCCCCCCTTCTCCCTCTCAAGTCTATGGGGGGTTGCATACTGCCAGACATAGTGCAAATTGAGTCCACTTTTAGGGTTAGGGTTAGTGCTAGGGAATCATGGGAATTGTTGTTTTTTTTCTGAGACATTGAGCCTTCTCTGTCAGAGAGCTCTGGTGCCACAATAAAATACAGTTCCCATGATTCCCTAACCCTAAAAGTGGACTCAATTTGCACTATTTCTGGCAGTCTGCAACCCCCCTATGTTCCTTATCTGCCATCTCTCTTAGACTGAAGCCTGAGATCAAGGACTATCTTGTATATTGTAGGATTTTTTCCCCAGTGGAAGAATAGAAAAATATGTTTCAAATCAATAATGAGCAGTAAAAATATAAAGTACTGTGTTAGATGCTGCTCGTGTTAGATTTTGACATGGTAGCATGTTCAATGTGATATCAAACCAGTCATTCAAATATTCATTTAGTACATTCCATGTAGTTCTTAGCACGAAGAGTGCATTGCCAAGTTACTGTACTGATCCTATTGGAGTGGCCCTCTTTTAAAATAAATAGATATTTTCATTGTTGGATGGACAGCATATAATTTAGTGAGGGCATAAACATACATTTTATACCAGTAAAATGCGCCAGCAAGGCAGTTTGAAGATTCTAATTATCAAGGAAATTGAGAATTCTCTACATACATCTACAGCGCATTGAGCCACATAATATTTTCACCACTATAAACTAAGATTCTGCAAAGACCAGAGCCTGGGAATCTTAATTTTTTTTAAACCACAACTCCTAGGACCCCCAATAAAGATGGGAGTCGTTGCCTAAAAAAGTAACTTTTCCAAGCTCTGGTAAGACAGTAAAACCAGAAGAGCAATGAGTCTAGTCTTATTTATATATTTAGTCTTGTCACAATGATGCTAGTCTTCACTACTACAATGGAGTTAGTTCTGAACCAGCTTTTGTAGTTTGATCACTATAAAGTATAAAAGAAGGTTCCCTGTGACCAGAGTAGTCTATAATTTCCTATCCTGACTGCAGTTGATTTTCTCTGCCTAGCAAGTCAGTGGAGTAGTGAAACTAAGGAGCTTATTGCATTACCTTTTACCTTTTAAACTGACTACACCTAACGGGATGCAGCCGGGACACAGCATGGTGGTGGGAATTATTGCACTGTAATTCATTGGTGAATCCGCTGGGCAACTGCAGCCCAGGTCCCAGCCACACTCAGCTTTTTTGAAAATGGAAAGCTTTTTTGAAAATTGTGGCTGGCTGAGCGCGGATAGGACCTGGGCTGCAGTCACCTGGCAGATTCTGTGGCGAATTACAGTGCGATAATTCCTGGCTGCATCCTATTACGTTGCAGTCGACTTAAAAGGTAATGCGATAAGCTCCTAATAATGAATGGCAAGGATATTCCTTGATTTAAATCAGTTTGGAAAGACTGTCCTTAATCATGGAGCATTATAGCAGTGCTATAACAATTTAAGATGTGCAGATGACACCCTGTTGCTTGCAGAAAATAGCCAATACTTAAAAAAAACTATTGATGAAAGTTAAGGAAGAAAGTACAAATGCAGTGCTACAGTTGAAATTTAAGAAAACAAAAATAATGACCACTGATAATGTATATAACTTTAAAGAGGGTAATAAAGAAATCAAAATAGTTAAAGATTTTCTGTATATTGGCTCAGTCATTAATTAAAATAGGGAATATAGTCAAGAAAGCAGAAGACTAAGGTCCAAAACACACTTCAGCAATAATCCAGTTTGAGACTGCTTTAACTGCCATGGTTCAGTGCTAGGGAGTTCTAGGAACTGTAGTTTTGTGAGACATTTAGCCTTCTGTCAGAGAGCTCTGGTGTCACAGTAAACTACTATTTCCAGGATTCATTAGCACTAAGCCTGGGCAGTTAAAGTAATTTCCAACTGGATTGTTTCTGCAGTGTGTTTTGGACCAAAGTCACTGCTAGGATGGAACTAGATAAGATCCTCAAGTGTAAAGACCAATCATTATGTCACAGTATTTCCATTTCCTATCTGCGGGTGTGAAAGCAGAATAGCAAAGAAAACTGACAAAGTGAATGAACTCATTCGAAATGCAATGCTGAAGGTAAGTTCTACAGATGTCATGTTCTGCTAAAAAGAAAAATGAATTGTTCCTGGACCAACAACTCCATTCATCTGTCCTGCCCAAACTGATAACTGTTTTCTGTATTCACTTTGATGGGTCCCAAGCAAAGGAAAGTCAGAAGTGTTGCTGTAGGCCCTAGACCCTGGGTTTATTTCCCAGGGCTCAGGAATCTATCACTGCTTGGATAATATACATATTCATCAACATTTGCAAATTTTATGTGGCTTTGTGTCATGGACCCAGATCTTTTTAGTACCTACCCTAGCCTCTCTCTGCTATGTTGCATTCTCTTCAAGAGGCCAAGGAGACTGTTGCATTATTAGCCATTCTGACCTGTGCCAGATTTCCTTCCAGTAGCAGTTTTTTCCTTGGAGTTGTTTGGCAGCATTACCGCCAAAGAGCTGACAGCATGTATCCACGTGCAATCTTGTGTATGGCTGCACGCCTCTGTGGGTAAGAGAGTGCGGGTGGCCTTGGATTTGGCTTGCTAATGTTATGGATCTCAGATTGGGGAAGAAACACCACCTCCCTTTGCCTCCCTACCATGGTATCCTATGTCGACATAGTGGCTCTAGTTCAGCATTTCCACATTATGATGCCTTAAGTGCAATTAGCTCTTTTTATAGCTTCGTTGGACCGAAGAGAAGCACAGCTCTGAAAGCACTGTGGGGATTACCTTTGGATCAGTTCCTTGGTCTCTTTCACTCCAATATTATTATTTTCTCCCTGGGAGCATCAGGTTTTAAAATGGAAGCATTGTAGCTGAAAGCAATGTCCGTCTTGCTAATTCATCCCCTAATTCATCATTTAGGAGACTGCTAAACTTGAGCTTTTTTGTGGCATGGACAAAATGAAAACAAACAAAACTGGGGGGGGGGGACCCACACACAACAAAAAAGAGAGAAATACTCTTACATGCCTCATTAATGACAGCAGGACTTTGGTTTAAACATTGTGGGAACAGTTCCCTCTCCATAACTAGGTATTCCACATGCCCCACGCCTAGAAGGTCTTCCCTGAGATAAATGTCTTTTTCAATAGGAAGTGTTTAACTGAAGCTTAAGCACAAGGCCCATGCCAGTTCCTCAGCTTTTTCACATTAGGACAGTTTGGTGATAAGAATTTGAGATTAACTTGGATGTGCTCCAGACCTTGAAAGAGACCTCTTTAGATTGCAGGAGAATTGCTTATCGCAAGGTCATGATCTACAGCTAGCTAGTTTTCGTCAAATCTCTGCCCCCCCTCCATACAAAAACATTTCTGCAAGTCTGTCTCTCAGTGATGCAGTAAACAGAAGCAGTGGAGGCTTGGTCTGTGGGTTCACATGGGTAGGTTTCATTGCAACAGTGTACATTTGGGAGAGGATGGGTACTGCAAAGACATTTTCCATTGAAGGGAGTGGCATTTTGAGCTAGGCAGGTATGGCATAGGAGAACGACTAGTGGATTACTGTGCAGAATTAGACAGGTACAATGAAGAATATACTTTAGGTCCATTTTTAATGATGCCATAAAAAAACAAAAAAAAAAAACCAAAAAACAGCTCCTTAGCTTCTCAGCATTCCTATCAAAAAGGATTCCCTTGCCAACATTTCAGTAATGGACCAGGGACTCAGATTGTTTTAATTTCATTACATTTATTGAAAAGTTGTCAGTTGATATACTCTAGAACTATTGCATTTTCTATGGAATAGCCATCCAAACAAATGCTAAAGAGATCCTCTTTTGTACTCTGTAGAGCCAAATAAGGGGAAATTCATGTGTCAGAGTTGCCAGGCAGAGACTGTGAGTTGGCTGGGAGACATTTTATTTAGAAAAATCATAACTAAACAAGGACAGTGTCCCAGTCTGCTAGCGAGTTACTCTGTCTGTGCGCAAACACACAAATGTGGTTGTACTTGTGAAGAAGGATACTGTATATAATTTACTACTATAATTCGGACTATAGGTATGGATTTGGGGTTTGGCCTCCCTGGCAGCCTAATGTAATAGCTCTTGAATCTACTAGTGTATAGATATTAAAGGTAGCATGATGACAAGGACTGCTGCCACACAGCATAATTAACACAGTTTGACACTGTTTTAACCATCATGCCTCTATCCTCTGGTATCCACAAAACAATCTCATGATTCCATAGCATTGAGTCATGGCTGTTAAATAGGTATAAAGCTGCATTAATTCTGTAGTGTAAATGCAGCCAGACTGTGAGCTCTTAACTGAGTTGTGATCTAGGTAATGCAGGACTGGGTGATCTTGTGGTTTGAATGGAGATTTGGGCTGTATCTTCTACCAGGAGGTGATTTAAGCACAATGGAGTCCTTGGAAAACAGGGAAGAGCACATTATGATATGGCTGGGAAAGCTCAGAGAGGCATCAAATAGGAGAGAGAAGACAGACCAACTAAGACAACCGACAGATGATTAATTCATGGTTCTCCAACCTTTAGAGAAGTCCCAGAGTGGTCTAGAGAAAGTCACAGTGAAATTGTCAGATGTTGCACAGATAGCAAATTCAGCAATAAACTTGGAATGCGTCTCTACTGGAGTGAAGCTTTAAACAGAGGGCATGGTGAGTACAAATCATTACATAAGCATTTGTGTTTGAGGAGTTGCTAAAGAAAAATGAGGCAGTAACAGGATAAAATCCTTAACCCACTGGCTCAGTGCATTTCCGCCTGACCAGCCTGTTTCAAAAATTCAGCTTGAAAGAGCATGTTGTTTTTCTGGGATTAGCCCTCAGAAGTACACACTTTCTGTGAACATTATAGTTACCGTAGATGTGTGTAGTACACCCTGAAAGGGAATGTATTTACTGTATATATTCATATATACGTCTAGAAATTTAGGTCAAAAAAGTGACCCAAAAAACTTGTGTCGACTTATCCACGGGTCAGTATAAGTACTGTACTTTAACTCTTATTTTTTAAAAACAAAACCATCCTCTGGTGAAAGGCAAGTGCATAATCTTTCCTGGAATCACTGACCTCCTCTATTCTCTCATCCATCCAGCCTTTAGTATGAGCACAAACAGTTTATGCCTGCTAGAATTTTTAAAGTTATTTGGCATCTGCTTTGTCCTTTATATCCTTTGTTACATGCCCCTAGGTTTTATCCTCGACATCCAAGGGTCATATCAAAATCCATAATTTTGGCCCCAGAATCTGCCCTTGACTTATACATGAGATCGATTTATACTCGAGTATGTACTGTTGTAATTTTCAGCTTCCAAGTTTTGGAGTACAAAGGTGAAGTTGTTAAATTATTCTAAGATGTATGTCTGGAGACACTAACTGTGCACAAGGTCTTTAGGTTACATACTGAACAGGTGAGAGAAGATTTCCATTTAATCCATGATTAAATACCAGGAAAAATGCTTCTAGCCCCATCCTATTCCAGAACAGCTAACTGGTAGCTGACTTCATTCTTGAGGCTCCAGAATTAACTCTGAACACTGATGATGAAGATCCAGCACTGTGGCATGATGGACCTTCTGATGGGACATGGAAGCCTCCCCCCCCCACACACCTAAAAAGGGCCAAAAAGTGAAGCTTCTTTTTCATACTAATAGTATATTATTTGTGTTCTGTTGTTCCAAATACTCTTTTCCTCAATATGATTTTGGTATACATTATGCAACAATGATGTCCACTTTGCACAGTTTTGTTAAAATGTGTACCCTGTGTGCTTTTTATGTGTACTCCAACATGCTTTTTATACAAGCAGTAGTATATACAGTAGAGGTCCTTGTATCGACCTTTCTCATCTGCTAGAATCCTTATCTCTGTGATATACTAGTTCTAGAATAGATCCAGAGCCCATATTCTGGGGCACCTTTACCCTTTGTGGATGGCAAAACCTGTCAATGCACTGTCTGAATCACTTCTTGCCAAAACATCTTTCTCTTGGCTTTCCTTTGACTTTCAAAACAAGCCTTTCTTTTCCACCTTTATAATAGTTACTAGCACAAAGCACAATTAAAGAGAGGAAGACTGACTCCTACAAAGCAGGAACACCTTTTGATTCTTTGTTTTTGGAGGCATTGTGCTTAAAAGGCTTTGGCACAATAATAAGAGAAAGTTTATAATTCAGATGTATCTACTTAGGGACTGAGATCTATATTTTATTTTATCTTTTTTGGAAGGTTGGTTGAGTTGATATTAGTGATTTAACTCCTCCTCCTCAATGCCAGAAATAATCTTTAGTTGTTCTGAGGAGGTTTGATTATGAAGCAAAACACTGCTGAATTTGGGTACATGTATGTTTTACAGGGCAAATTTCTGAGGCTTAATGTAATTCATGTGGCAGATAATGTGAACTGGTTCACAACCAGTTTGCAAACCTCATTCCCATCAGTTAACATCCTTTGTGTGCCATTTGCATAATCATACAATATTCCTGAAAGGAATTTGGTCTCTATTTGTACTATCAATCTGGGAAAAACTTAAATGGTTTGTTTGTCTGCTAGGGAGTTTCCAGTGAAATGTTATTTAATCAATTTTGAGATATTTTATTAATCTCTGAAAACTAATTGCATCAAAAGTTATGAGACTTAGATAAGACCTTTTTTACCCTAGTAAGGAAGGCAGTGAAACATATCCTGCTCCTATACCTCTCTTACTCTTGGTGTTCATGGTGTGATGGATCTCCTAGTCCCTTACTGCAGTTCTGCATATAAGGCATCAAGAGCTAGCTGTGTGATTAATTTCTTAGTTTCATGTCTACAGTCAAATTCTGAGCTGAGCAAATGAAAGTAGAAGGTGGATTTAGCATGCATTGTATTTGGGAGGAGGGCAAACCTCATCTGCAAAATTGAGGATACATGTTCTCTTCCTGACTTTAAATGGATTTGAGAGACTAAAATAGGGGTGTGTATAAGCTGATGCGTAAGACTTTTTGAATTCTTATTTCTAGTCCAAAGTTTGACCTGGGTGAAGACATCAGTGGCACCCCCTATGATTGTTCCTCTTGAGTTCCCCCTTCCTGTCTTCAGAAATAAGAGTGCTGTGGAGCATATGGTTTTCCCTGTGCCCCCTAAACTTGTCCATTGGCCTCATCGTTGAAGCAGAGGATGCTGTCTTTTTGTCAGTGCTGAGGGAGATTCACCTATTGGTCTCATTGCGTTTTCTATATGGATTTGGCCCCAGGACTTTGTCCTTGACTTTAGGCAGCAAAATGTCTTGGATCCATCCTGGGAAGAAAAGTGTGTATATCCAGTTTGATTTAAGAAATGATGACTATTTATGTGATTAGATTTGCCATGTACCAAGCTCAGTACCACCTCTAGGAGTGGCTGTGCCAGCTTTCCTGTGGGTATTTTGTGACCTGATGGGCACTGGTATTAAGAAAAATAAAATCATAAGGGATCCCAAGGGTCATCTGGTTCAGTCCTCATGAGTTCTGGAAATCACAGCTGAAGCATTCCTCAGAAGTGGTCATCAAATCTCTGCTTAGAAACCTTCAGTGAGGGAGAGTTTTGTACCCTAAAGCAATCCATCGCACTGTCAAACAGCCCTTACTATCAGTAAGTTCTTCCTAATTTTTAGTCAGCGTTTCCTTTACTTTCCCAGCCCCATCTGGAAATGCTAAAAATTGATTTTGTAACCTTTTGCATTTCAAGGATTTACTTGGTCATTGAGCTACAAATCTTCTCTTGTCTTTTAAATGGGAAGGTCAGCTGTTAAAGTAGGGAGCTCCTCCTTAGAAAACCCTGAGATATCCTCCTCTGGTTTGGTCCAAACAAGTTTGGAATGTCCTTTAGTTAAATGGCCTTTGTCTGATCTGTCAGATTGATGCAAAGTATGTGCTACAAAACCAGATTGGTTTGGGGCTGTTAGAGCCAGAAAAAGGAAAAGCCTCTATGATTTTCAGGGCATAATTATGTATATTTTGTGGTTTCCTGTAATTTAACAGAACATGCATTAATGAATTAAGTATAAAAAGAAGCAAAAAGAGTCTTGTGGAAGTGGGGTGGGTGGGAAATACACATCTAATCTTGGCTCCCCTCCAGTTCCCATAGCCTTTATTTGAGATTTGTGGAAATGACCTGTTAAGCACAGCCATCGTCTGAGTAACTCTCTCGCGTCACAGTCACTCTCTCCTTGGGAGTTTGATTATACTAGAAGGCTTAAAACCTATTTTAGCTCCCTGGAAACAAAATGTCTTTGACTTTATACTGTACAATCTTCATAAGATTATTATTCACTGGAAGTCTTCCAGCAATATTTTATAATACTGTCCTCATCTGAGCACAAGTAAATTCAGTGGGAAGGACTGAGAAATGTCATTTAGACCAGTGGTTCTCAATCTTTTATCTTCCAGATGTTGTGGACTTCAGCTCCCAGAATCCCTGACCATTGGCCAAGTTGGCTGGGGCTTGTGGGGTTTGAAGTCCAGAATTTTTGGAGGACCAGACATTGAGAACCATTGACTTACAGCACACATAACTGAAAAATCATGTTGGCATAGCATTTCAAAAAAGAGTTTTTCTTTGGGGGGAAAAAGTAGGCAGTTGTTTTGAGAATAGCAAACTGGGTAAAGTAGGAAGGGGTAGACCACATCTAGTCAACTTTGATATGAATATGGATTACCCATTTCCCAGATTGGGTCCTGAGTTGGGTTGATCCACTAGGTATTGGCAAATGGTGATCACATTGTCAATAGAAACAGTGGGCTTGCAGGCCACCACCCTTCAGAATCATATACTCATTGCTGTAGCAAGATATGAAACAATACAAATCAAATACTTGGTTCTATAGATGGAGGGATCAGTCAGTTTCTAGTCCATATAAGTTTTACAATTGTTCATTGATAAGTTGTCAAAATAATATACAACAAAAATGCATGCTATTTTAAAATGTATTTTTCCAGCATAGCTATCTTTGTATGCATTTCTTCCTGCAATAAGCCTTATTATACAAGGGATTTGGGGTGTGTGTGTAGAATTGGTAATGAAAAAGATAATTGGCAAGGATAATTGTATTCTGATCCCTATGTCAGTCTGTGAATGGTGAATTTGATCAGCTCCTGTTTGAAAAATGTGGCCAAACAAATTCTCCAACTATATCTCCTCAGTGCTTCGCAGCCCTTCTGGCTATTGTCAGGCTTTCTGTTGTGAATTCTGTAGATAAGATCAGAGGTCACAGGAGCTAAAAATGATGACTAAGTTTTAAAATGTGAAAAATTGCAGATAGGTGTTGGAAAGAGAAGACTTATATAAATTGGGAGAAAGTGCAAAGCAAAAAGCTTTCTGTGTTTAAAACAATGCTGATCTTACACAATGGCCCCATACACAGAATAATTGCTCCCATGTCTGCTCACACTGTTCTAATTCTTACTGAATATGCTTTTGATAAAAAGCTGACTATATCAATTTATTTTGCCACTCCTAATAGAAAATGGGCATAATGGTTCAGATGGGTCATTCAGTGGATGTCTCTGTGTTGGCTCTGTTTGGAGGTTTGACCAAATACATGGAGCATAGACTTCACTGGGCTTCTACTGGTGGAATCCACCCCATAGTCACCAAGTTCACTTTACCCTGGTGATGGTCTAATCTGGTCTCCTTGGTGCCTTATTTGAAAAGACAAAATTAAGTGTGAGAACCAGTGTTGTGTTTAGAACATTGGCCTTGCACATAGGATCCAAGTTCTAGTTCCCACTGAACTCAGAACTATGACAGTCAGTACACTGTTACAGCACATATTCCACTTTAACTGCCATGACAACATATTGTGGAATTTTGGGACTTGTAGTTTAGTTAGGCCTAACACTTTCTGGCTAAGAATTCTAAAAGCTTCCTAAAGACAGTTTAAAAACATTAAAATAAATCAGTTATAATAATAATAATAATAATAATAAATTTTTATTTATAGCGCGCCCCTCTGCACGGCAATCGGGGCGGGGTACAACAGTATTAAAATAAAACAGAGTTAAAAACATTCCATCATCCCATAGTCCTACCCTCCCATCCCCTTAAAACAGGATTAAACAGATGACCAATTAAAATACAATATTAAAAACATAACAACAAATAATATAAGGAGTCAGATTACAAGTCAGGGACCCATCCCTAGGCTGACAGTTATTCCGGGAAGGCCTGCCGGAAGAGATCCGTCTTTACTGCTTTCTTAAAAGCAGCAAGAGTGGTGATTAGACGGATCTCATCCAGCAGGCCATTCCAAAGTCTGGGAGCGGTTACAGAAAAGGCCCTCTGGGAGGTCTGGGACAGCCTAGTTTTTTTTGGCTGTAGCAGATTCCTCCCAGAGGACCGAAGGGCGGGGGGGGGGGGATCATATGGGGAAAGGCGGTGCCTAAGATAAGATGGACCCAAGCCATGTAGGAAACTAATCGGCAGCCAGTGGAGGGACTTTAGCACTGGTGTTATGTGCTCCCTCCTTGATGTTCCTGTAATTAGCCTGGCTGCCATATTCTGTACCAGTTGAAGTTTCCAGGTTAGGCACAAGGGTAGCCCCATGTAGAGTGCATTGCAGTAATCCAGGCGTGAGGTTACCAGGGCATGTACCACAGTTTTCAAGTCCCTCATGTCCAGATAAGGGTGCAGTTGGCGTATCAGCCGAAGCTGATAACAGGAACTCCTGACCGCCGCATTCACCTGACTAGTCATGTGAAGCGACGAATCAAGGAGTACCCCCCAACTGCGAACACAGTCCTTAGAGGAGAGTGTGACTCCATCCAGGACTGGAGACTGTATTCCCAGATCTGGTTTCGGGCCTGTAACTGTGAGTACCTCCGTTTTGTCGGGATTCAACTTCAATCTGTTTTTCCTCATCCAACCCATTACCGCTCTGAGACAGTCATTAAGAGGATAGACGCCATCTGAAGTCTGAGACAATGATCTGGTCATGGAGAGATATATCTGGGTGTCATCAGCGTACTGAAGGCACCGAGCTCCATGCCTCCGAATGATCTCCCCCAGCGGCTTCATATAGATATTAAACAACATCGGGGACAGGATGGCGCCCTGGGGGACGCCACAATTAAGCCCGATTTTGGATGAGCAACTGTCCCCGAGCCTCACCCTCTGAGATCTGCCCGAGAGGAAGGAATGGAACCACTGCAGAGCAGTGCCTCCGATTCCCAACTCTCTCAGGCGATCTAAGAGGATGGCATGATCTATAGTATCAAAGGCCACTGAGAGATCCAAGAGCACCAACAAGGTCACACTACCCCTGTCGATACTCAGGCGGAGGTCATCGGTCAGAGCAACCATGGCAGTCTCCACTCCATATCCTGTCCTGAGGCCGGTTTGAAATGGGTCAAGATAATCGGTTTCATCCAAGACTGCTATAAGTTATAAGCACACAACATCCCAATTTATTTGGCATGGGAGGGCAGGGAAGAGGAGGAACTGGCGCATACTTGTTCCTCCACTTCCCCCCACCCTCCTGTGAGTTCAACTACCCCCCCCCCCACGAAACACCTGAAGGCCCGGGATGTCCAAGAAGGAGGAGGAAAAGGTGCAATCCTCTGACTTCTCCTTCCTGGCTGTCCTAGGCCTTCAGCTGCGGCTGAAAGTCTGGGAGGGTGGGAGGAAGAAATCCCGCTCCGGTAGTCCCATGGTAACACCCAGTGCTGGAAGGCCTTTTGGTTTGGACACTCGGCCCCTAAAAGGTTTGCCATTACTGGTGTACAGTTGCCCCTCCCAATTTGCAGGGGATCTGTTCCGGATCCCCCCGCGAAAATGGCAGTTTGCTAATATTAGAGTCATTTTAAGTATGGCAGTTGTCCCTCCCCGTGAAGAGCAAGACTGTGGACCTCAAGTCCGCGAATGGTGAGGGATAACTGTAGTGTGATAGGGCCCTTAGACCATTATTCTCTCTCTCTTTCAGCATGAACTACCTCACAGGGTTGTTACTGAATGAGGAGGAGGGGTGTGTGTCATACATTATTATTATTATATATGACAACACTTTTTGCTGATTGGAGCAAACAAACAAAATAAACACTTCCAACACACTTCACTGCAGGGGGACCACACCAGGAAGGCTCTTTGCCATTATGCATCCCCTTCAGTTGTGCTAATTTGGAAGTCTCAGTCAATCTTCTGTTGTACTCCTTTTCCAATTGCTTTTAGAATGTTCCAGTTCACTTTCCTCCCCTACTTTCTCTCTTTGTATTCATCTTATTACAGTTGCTGCAAACTGAGTTCAAAGTGCAAAAGTAGTTTGCACTCAGTTAACTCAGCAAGAGGGAGAGAAGAGGAATGGGCAGAACCACGCACTTCTTCAATAGGCTCAGGCAAAAACAAACTGCTGTATTCTATCCCAGCATGTGTGTTCTTCTCTGTACTAACTCTTGCTACATTGACCACATTCTGATGCTGCTTAGCCACATGCCAGTGTTCATCTGTGAAAAGTTGGAGGGTATGCCTTATGTCATGCTTTTGGACTACTCAGAAGCATTGATGACTCTGAGAAACAGGTTGCTGGATGGAATAAGTCTTTATTAGGCTATGAGCATGACCTTTCCTTATTGCACTAGTAGGCCCCATGTCATGCCCAGCCTGGCTGAGGACTCAGAGGACGAGGGGGATGAGCCACAGCCTCCCTTGGGACCTGAGCCTGAAACTGTTGAGCCTGAGCCTGGCCCTGGGCCTAGTTCTGCTTTGCCAGCTCCATCAGAGCCTGTGGCCTCCCAGGAGGCTCAGCAGCCAAGCCTCCTGGCAGCAGAATCTTCAGACATGGAGGAGGATCAAGGGACAAAACCTACCTTCAGCCAGTGTCGAGCAGAAAGGGAGTGCCTTCGGCATTTGGGGAAACTTTATGAAAAACGCTGGAGCAATCAGCCTCAGCTGAACTCCTGCAGCTTGGTAATTTAAGCAGGTGAAGAATGTCTGCCTTGGTGCCAGAGATTATCTGAGCGTCATAGTGAAAGACTCTGGCTCTCCTTGTTCCTTGGCCTGAAACCTTGACTCTTGGACTGCTGACTTATCTTGAACTTCTGGAACCCTTGACCTTTAAACGGTCTTGTTGCTCTGCCTCTCTGGAATCCTAGACCTTCGGAATCCTTGACCATTCTCTGGCTGGGCCTTTGGATTGGCAATACGGACCTTTGCTTTCTTGCTTTGCATTAGTAAAAGACTTGTTTGCCTTCAACCCTCACAAGAAGCTACTATCAGCACTCTTGGCGGCTTTCCTGGATACCTCACTCCAAACATTCAGCAAGAACCTTTGAACAGAAGCTATCTGGCTATAAGAACATGAGTGTATAGTACATTCTGACATTACTGCATCAAGTAAGATATTTCCTGCCCCCAGGCACTTTGGTTCTGTACATGCTCTGGTTTTACTCACAATTTTGGATGGATGTGCCAAATCAACTTATAGGGTTATCTCCTTTGATTCTGCTCCTCTTCCATCCAACTAGTGTTCTAGATTTGTTGTCTGAAAAGGGCTTTGGACAGAGAAGAAAGGCACGAAATTATGCTGGATTCTGTTTGGAACAGCCTTGATTCAATATAAAACAAAGAGATAATGGAAGGTTAACAGAGGGCTAAGAACCAATAATGTCTCTTAAATTCAACAAGATCACCCCAAGACATTTTGTTGCCTGAGCTGTCATGTATGCTAACTACCTAACCAAGGTACCTAGCCATTTACTGCCTTTTCAAGACGCTCAACATTAGCAGCCTGAGGCTACTGCCTCATGAACTAATGGAAGGACCAAGCGCTGTTTAATAATACTGTGATTGAAGTTGCTTCTGAGAGTCAGCACGGTTTGATCAAAGCAGTTGTTTATCCTGTTTTGGAAGGCCACTGGAGCAGGAAGGGTCTTGTGTTGTGACACTTTTTCTGCTGAGATGGAAGGTTATGGGTGTCTTAGAAACAGAGCTGTGATAAGGAGATCAGGAATAGGAAGTCATTTTTCATGCTGTGAAGAAAAGGCAGATGATAGAATGCAAAATACATGGAAAGTAAAGCAGGAAAGTAAATGGGAAGGAAAGGAGATAATATAAGAAACAAATGCTGACATTTCAGGAAATGCACAGCAAGTAGAGAATGAAGGCCCCCGTTTTAACAATTATTATGCCCAGTTCTCATTAGAAATTACAGAAATTTTGGCTAGCATTTAAGGTTCCATTAAACAATGTTGTCAGTGCTGGTTCTCCTCTTTCCTTTCTTCCTTCACCCCTTCTCCTCACCTTAGAATTTTTGGAGGAATAGGAGCAAGTTGCCATGAGAGCACAAATGGAAAGAATCTATGAGGGGGTCAAGGGACTGACTTTCTGAGAACAGGATGTAATAGTCATACTGTTCAGTGCTGGAGTTTCTGATATACAATATACAGAAATATTCTTAATTCCACCCAACATACATGGCACCCAGATGTTGATTTCTTACTTTACCCATTTAGGTTTTATTTTTTAGGCCAATGGTGGTTGGTAGTTCCCATGTCAGTGGGATGGTGAGTCTGTTCCAGGTTTTAATCTTAAATTTAAATTAGATCCCCAAGGTGAACCTATTTTAGGGATGAGTTTCAGCCTCTTGGATAGATCCTTTAGAGCAGGGGTAGGCAACCTTTCCCCTTTAAGGGCCGAGGGACTTCAGCTCCCAGAATCCCAGGAGCTATTGGCCAACATGGGACTATTGGCCAACATGGCTGAGGCTTCTGGGAGCTGAAGTCCCTCGGCCCTTAAAGGGGAAAGGTTGCCTACCCCTGCTTTGGAGTCAGACTAAAACCTAGAATGCATTTGCCACTTAATTATCATGGAATCCAACAGCTGCCTCTGTTATAAGTTTGCTTAGATTGATAGCAGCCTGTCTTGTGGGTTGCCATGAGGGTGGAAATCAATGGGGACTAAGAGAGTGGAGAAATGTGGTTGCGCATGAAGAGGTCATACATGAACAGGGGGTGACAGACCTTTCCTGTGAGAGCTATGTAACCTCTCTGCCTTGAAAAGCCCTCTTTTCCTGGCCAGCTCTATATAGATGTAGGCTACAGTCCTAAACACATTGAGTAAAAGCCCCATTGATGCTTGCTGTGGGTAGGGTTGTGCCCTTTGATGCTGAGTGTCAGGATAGCTTTATCTCCCATGACCTCTCTTTTTGTAAACCATTCTAGTGAGGCATATGCACTACAAAGAACAGCATTGCTGGATTATACACTGACCTTAAGGAAAGAGTGATCTAACAGCCGGTTACAATTTTCCTATTCAGGGTGTTCTGTTTAGTGCTTCTGTATCTAGTAATTCTTGATTCCCAATTCTCTTCTGTTCATTGTCTTGCCAAATGGTCATGGGTGTAGATTTTAATGTTTCAGAATGGCTTATTCATAGACTCTTGTGTGTATGGTATCTGACATTTGAATTATTGAAGAATTTGTGAAGTTTGCTGTGGTAGTTTTGATCTTTGGGAGTTCTGCAGTTCCTTCTCAGGTGCTTGCAGGTGGAGATTTCTAGCATCCTGAAGGACTGTTGTATGCATCTGACAAAGTAGATTCTAGCTGATGGAAGTTTTTGTCACCTTTAATCTATTAATCTTTTGTATGCAAGAGGAATATTTTCTCTATTTTTCCTTCCTTCTTTCCTCTTTCTGCTGTAGCACACACAACTCTCCTTGAACTGGGGTAAGTAACAGTCAGCCCTCCATATCCACAGATTTTTTTATCCATAGATTCAAGCATCCACAGTTTGAAAGGTTTTTTTTTAAGATGCGTAAATTCCAAAAAGCAAACCTTCATTTTGCCATTTTAATAAGGGACACCATTTTACCATGCAGTTGTATTTAATAGGACTTGAGCATCCATGGATTTTGTTATCCATGGGGGATCCTGAAACCAAACCCCAGCAGATATCAAGGGGCCACTTTAGTTTAAAGTGTTGGATTAGGGCAGGAGTATAGAAGCAGCAGCCCATCAGATGCTGCTGAACTACAGGTTTGACAATTACTCATGCTTGATGGGGCTGGTAAGATTTTTAGTCCAGTAATGTCTGGAGAGCCACAGTTTCCCCAATTCACACAGGCTAGGCAGATTGAAGTTCAAATCCACACTTTGCTAAATGGTCTTAGTTACCATATCTCACTTAACCTATCTTAACTTGGTTGTTAGGGAGGATAACATTGGAGGAAATGGGAAAGCCCTGTGGCCACACCTTGATCTCCTTAGAGGATAAGCGAAATCTACATATAGCTTTGTCATTTCAAATATATTTGTTAACTAATTTCTGACAACCAAAGTTATGTGTCTTAAAGTTGATTCTGACTTAGGTCAACTCTATCATAGGATTTTCCTGATAAGAATTATTCAGAGGAAGTTTGCCATTGCTTTCCTCTTAAGGATGAGAGAGTGTGACTTGCCTGAGGTCAGTCAGTGTGTTTCCATGTCTGAGCAGGGATTTGAACCCTGATCTCCCAGAGTCCTTGTATTGCACTCAAACCACTTTTTCCTGATAACCAAAGATAGCCCAGCAAACATCTTTAGACTCTATTTGTTTATTTCATACACCGCAACTGTCCTTATTTGGCAGGGACTGTCCCAATTAATCTTCTTATCTCACTTTTTCAGCAGTTTTTAAAATACCTGTTTTTTGTTTCCTTCCCTACCTTCCTCCTTTGTCCTCAATTTACTACACTTGTTGCAAACTGAGTTCAGAGTGCAAAGGTAGTTTGCACTCAGTTAACTCAGGAGGTAAGGAGATGAGAGGAGGAGGGGGAGTCTTGCTCTTCCCAGTAGGCTCAGGCAAAAGCAAAGGGCTGCATCATATTCTAGTTTATGTGTTGTTCCTCAGCAGTAATTTTTGCCATCTTGACCACACTCTGATTTGCTCACTTTGATGTTGCTTGTCCACATATGTCCTAGTTTTTGCCTGGGACATGTTGGAGGGTATGTTATTTATTTATTTGATTTATACCTTGTTTTTCTGCAAAGAGCAGCTCAAGGCAGTTTAGATTTTTTAACAATAGCTTATATCTACCATGGCGACTGCCTTATAATAATGTCTTAAGTTTTGTGCATGAGGTTCAGCTTCTGAACTGAAAATAATATCTTAAACATCTCAGATTTTCAAGATTAACAATGTAAATGAAGCTTTCACCGTGAGGGTGATGAAGGATTTTAGACTTATACTCACTGGTCTGTGGATCGGTAAAGCCATGGACGGATGCGTATAATTTGTGGTGAGCCTGCTGTGGATTCACACTTGGCCCTTGGGTTAGAAGTACAGTGTTCCTCAGAGGATTGAGCTCAGCAGTAGGGATAATTTCTGACTTGAGCAGAGCCCAGATGTGCAAAAGGCTGATTGGCTGGACTTTGTGGCAGTCATGAAGTCACCTCCTTCTCCCAGCCAGCTGTGCAAAGTGTTGATTGCTTTGCTGTTGTAGCAGCTGTAAAAACTTCTTCTCTCTTCCCTTGCATCACGGCTTCAAAATTATCATTTTTATGTACGACGTTAAAAAAAGGTGTTGATTACACATTTAAGCAGATTAAATGGAGAGTGAATTTGGGGTTTGGATGAATTGTACTGGTGCAATGCTGCAGTTTGTGGCTTGTGCCCTGAACATCTGGTGCAAGAGAGCTTATATGCAGTACCATAAATCACAGCTCCTGCTTAATGAATTGTCCCATGACTTATTTGAGTAAAGAAAAAGTTCCTGTGCACCCTGGCATTATATACGCTGTGATGTCAGTTCCCTCCTTCCATCTGAATGCATTTACTAAGTTTTTTATTTAAAGCATTTATATACGTCCCTTCATCCTATCAGGATTTCAAGGTATTATGCAACCAATTTACCAGAATTGTTATTGATTCAGTTAGCAGAACAACAGCTGACTTATTCTATAGAAGAGCTTTTAAAAAAAGTTTTTTTCTAAAGGGGAGAGAGGGAGTATCTGGCCACATGTGGCTCACATGTTTTTACTTTTGGAAACCCATAGATGAACTTCCAGTAAATCTGCGGTTACACATTGGAATGGATTGTAAAGAACATGTTATTTTGTTCCAAAGTCAACAGCAAAGTGTTCTTCTACAGAATACGTGCAGAACTGTGGCTTTAATTTGTGTATGAGTGTGTAGGAAGGAGAAACAGAACCTGGAATTGTCAGTTAACACGTGAGGGGGATGACTTGCCCAAAAGTTGTTATTTCTGGATTTAACCTTTCCGTGTGCAGAGAGATTTGTGTGTGTGTAAAGTTTGGCCCTCCAGACGGTTTGGCCTACAACTCTCATCAACTCCAGCTTGGCAAATGGTGAGGAATTGTGGAAGTTGTCGTCCAGACCTTACAGGACAATGTTTTGAACATGAAACATTCCTACTAACATCACCTAGTCCAGCATCTTGTTTTGGCAGTGATCAGCCTCTGGGCACATGGAGGTCTTTCTTGTTCTTCCCTTGCCCTGGCAGAATCTTTATTTCCAATGCCTACGTTACTGCTGGGAATGATGAATGAAAACTGAATTCATTTTCACTAATGATGAAAAAAGTCATGATTTTAATTGTTAGATGCAAATGCTGTCAACAAGTTGAATAAAAATTCACATTTAATGTTTAAATTGGGGGAGTAATTGGGGGTTGACACTTTGGGCACACTTTTCATAATTTTAATTGGGTTTTTAAAAATGTAAAATGAATAATCTTCTAGAGCATTTTTCCACATTGTAACATCCCCCATTTGACCTGAGATATGGATCATCTTGAGGTCTGATCTGTGCTGGGATAACAGGAGTTAGTATGGGCTGTGTTTGTATAGGGGGAAAGAAGCTTTCCAGCTCTGTTCCCACATCAATCTGTTTAGCTGCTGCACAGGGCCAAAACAGACAAAACGGGTCCAATTTGCATTCCAGGATGATTTTTCAGAGTAAAAAGAATCCCTATTTGTTCCAAATCAGGGCAGAAGATCTCTTGAATCCCCTGAGCATGTGGACTTTATGGCAGCCAGAATATGGCAGCCAGGTTGGTCTCCGGTACATCTAGTAGAGACCATATCACACTGGTCTTGAAAAGACTGCACTGGCTGCTGATCAGTTTCCGGGCCCAGTACAAGGTGTTGGTTATCACCTTTAAATCCCTACATGGCTTGGGTCCATCCTATCTTCGGGACCATCTCCTTCCGTATAATCCCACCCGCACACTACGGTCCTCTGGGAGGAATTTGCTTCAACCTGCTAGGACTAGATTGTTCACAACCTCCCAGAGGGCTTTTTCGGGAACCGCTCCCAGATTATGGAACGGCCTGCCGGATGAGATCCGTCAAATTACCAACCTAGACAGCTTTAAAAAGGCTGTCAAGACGGATCTCTTCCAGCAGGCCTTTCCTGATTAACTTCCCGGCCAAGGAGTAAGTAAATTTTCCCCACCTGCTGCCACATCTTGCCACGCTATTTAGTGCTTGCGGGCTGCCTATTAGACTGTTCTTAACATTTATTGCTGTAAATTATCATAATTGTTTATTGCTGTTAATTGTTTTAATTTCATGATGTTAAATACTGTTTTAAGGGGAGGGTGGGTTTGGGTTTGGGAGGGTTTATTGTGAGATTTTATTGTTGTAAGCCACCCCGATTGCTTCGGTAGAGGGGTGGGATAGAAACACATTTTATTATTATTATTATTATTATTATTATTATTATTATTACACTGGTGGGGAGACGGACAAGTGGAAGAGGTCAGAAGATGCACCACTGACCCAGGGGAGTATGTGGGCAGTGTTGCTGTTTATCAGCCTGTTGTGGGTACCAGTTGTGTGGATGGCTCTTTCACCTTATGGATCCAGAAGCCCCAGTGGAAAGCTAGGTTTTTCCATAAGTGTGGACATGGCCCTATTCTCTCATGTCCTGTGGATCTTTTAGACCACTAGTGCCATTATAGAAAGTAATTAAAATTGTGTGTACTGTTGAAATTGGTCCACGAACCTTTTCACAATTTGTTTCATAAGGAGGACATCGTTCAAAGTCTGCTTGAAGCAGCAGTAGTTTCATATTAGTTTCATATTAGTAAGATGACACCTTTGAATACACTCCTTTCTTTGGCATTGTGTAAAAAGAGAATCAAAAACAATGTTTTAAATACATGTTTTTAAAGTGATCTTTTTTTTTTTTACTTCTTTTCACAGGTAATAGTAAATCTGGAAGACTGCAAGTTTGAAAAATTCCACAGAAGATTCCACAGAAGAATTCCCAGGAACATCTGTCAGCAGCAAGATTTGCAAAGGAAGTCAATTTGAGAAACCCTGGTGTGGCAAAAATGACTTCAAGTTGTTTAATTCCAGTCTTTGCTTTGATAGTTGGTTGTTTAGCATCTGCAGGTAAGTGGTGTTAACTTAATCTGGGTTTTACTGTAATTTGTTTTGTGAGCTCTTGGAATTAAGAATGCTTCTTCTGACCAATGAGAGACATTTATGTCAATTGCATTTCAAACCTGTTAAATACAAGTGCATCATGTACAAGTGTAAAGTTTCCAAGTGTGACTGTGTAATTAGAAATAACATTAGGAACATTATAATAATTTACAAGTGGTGTGGAGAAAATGTGGTCTCTAGGTCACATGTAACCCCCCAAACCCTGTTGTTGTGTTTTCTGAAGCAGTTCCCCAGGGTTCCTACACTCATTTTTTTCTTGGGTTGAGAGGGAATTTTCAGGTGCAAATTGTCAGATTTTGGGTCATCCAAAATGAGTAAATAAATAATGTTTCTAAATTCTGGTAGTGGGTAGCTCTTTACATTAGGTCCAACTGTATCCAGTAGTTTTAATCTAGTAATTATAAAAGTTTATATATTATATATTATAATAAATATATAATTATAAAAGGGATGCAGTGGCTCAAGTGATTAAGACACTGACTCTGTTGATTTCAAGATTGGCAGGTTGGCAGTTCAAGGCCTGGGTGCTGTGTGATGGGGTGTGCTCCCATCACTAGTCCCAGCTTCTGCCAGCATAACAGTTCAAAAGCATGCAAATGCAAGTAGATAAATAGGTTCCACTTCAGTGGGAAGGTAAACAGCGTTCTGTGCAATCATGCTAGCCACAGGATCACAGAGTAGTCTCTGACAACGCTGGCTCTTTGGCTTAGTAATGGAGATGAGCACCGCCCCCTACAGTCAGACATGACTGACAACCTTGTCAATGGGGAATACCTTTACCTTTACCTTCCTTAATTATAAAAGTACATATTTTAAAGCAAAGATAATTTTAGTACATATGTGTTAGTATCCTAAGCGTATTTACTTGAAGGTCAGGAATGTTTTCACTCGACTAAGTGCAAGGCCCAAGCATAGGGTGGTGGTCTGATGTGGCAAAATTTACTTTTTTTGGATTACAGCTCCTAACTCAGCAGTCATTTTGTTGGCTGTGGGAAGGTGTAATCCAAAAAAGCAACTTTTATCATCTCTATTGGTGGAAGGAAGAGAACACTTTACTATAAGTATGCTAGGGTTGGTCTGAAGAGTACCACAAACATAAAACGGTGGCTAAATTGTAGATTATGTTCATGCAGACCTGTTTTCTGCCAACTATATGGGCTATAGTGGCCTTGTAAGGTATTCTGAGATTTGTTGGGTCCACTCAAAGCTCTAGCTGTCCAATAGAGCCAGCAACATTCTTGTCCTTCAAGAGCACAGGTCACCACTTGTAAAAGAAACACAGTAGGCTTACAGTTTGGCAGACAGAATAATAGTCCTTTAGAAAACCTATAAGAACTTCAAGAGGGGAGTCAACCACATGTGGTGGTCATCCAGTAGCCCAAGGAAGGGAGAAGCTCCACAACTATCAGGGACAATGAGATCCCAGGGTCAATGGAGTGATAGAGATCTTCTCTGTAGTGACCCCATATCTTTGAAACCAGCCTCCGAAAGAGGTTCTCCTGGCTCCATACATTTCAATCTGCATTGTAATACGAGTGTTATGAGCTGGGCTTTAAATGGCTAGATTCTTTGTTTTTCTAGTTTTTTGTGTCTTAGATCTTGCTTTATGGTTTTAATTATCATTGGTAAGTCGCCTCACTGGTTGTGTATCTTGGAAAGCTTTGCATTGGAAGGTGATATAAAACTGTCAGCAACCAAATAAACAAGAAGAATGAAGAGAAACCTGTGGATCATAGTCAGGCCTCTGAATTAAAAATCGAAAAAGAGAGAAGGTTTTTTGAGGGGATGGATAGGATGCTACATGCTTGTATTAGGCCTTAGAAGAACATGGTCTAAACCAGGGTGGGCAAAGTTGGACCTGCAAGCCACTTGTGGGCCCCCAGGCCCATGGGAATATTTTTTTTTATTTAAAAACAAGTTTAAAAGATTTTAAAAATTGGCTCCAAAATGCACTTTAGGTAGAGTATTCCTACCACATTTGGAGGCAAAAAAAAAAAAAAAAGAGGAAAAAAAAGCTTTCTAGTGGTATGGAGGACATCTAGTGATATGGGGGACAAAAAGGTTTCTGGCCCACCCTGGGCCAATTTAAACCCAAGAAAAGTGCTTTTTGGAAATAGGAATTGAACAGAAAATGACTTCCACTCATTTCCTGTTATTTAAAAAGGCTTTTCAGGGGTCTAAAATGGTCCAGTGATGTCCAAAAATGCCCCATAGCCCTAGAGGGCATATTGTGCAAAAAATATGATTATTTGCATGTGTTTATGTATGAGTGAGTATGGTGGGGGGTTGTGGCCTTTCAAAGTCTCCTGGGACAATAATGTGAATTCCTGCCCTTCTGCAGTTGTCTACTTTAGGACTAAGTAAATGGGTGGAAGATTACAGTTTTGGAGCAAATATACATAGTATCACACAGGTCTATGTCTCTTGCAAGCTCTTTCCCCCCTACTGAGATTTTGAAGCTGCCTGCATTTTGTTCAGATTAAGATGTCCCAGTTCTCAGAAATTTACAGAACTTTTAGTCTTCAGTTGGTACATTGAGAGCAGCAGAGGAATGTTCCATAAACTTAAGTGGCACCAAATATTTTTTTTATTTGTGGGATGCAGGCAAAGATGAGAGACAAGTTGAGGAAGAACAGAAAGAAAGATTAGGAAAGTGGGAGGAAGAGAGAGAAGGGGGGAAATTAGAGGAACATGAAATGTAATTAAAATAAAATAATACGAAGACCCATATTGCAAAGTGGAGTTAAAGATGGATTTGATTAAAATGCAGAGATGCCTTGAATCCTATTTTGCTAGAAAGGTGGGATATAAATCCAATAAATACATAAATGTAACTTTTTGGACCTGTTCTCCCTGCCAAGCCCTGATAGTGTAAAGCCTTTGACGTGGTGCACATTTTCTAGGACTTCATCAAGTTTCTAGGACTTCATCTGCCATTAGCAGACTGACTGTGCCTCACCTGAAGATTTTTGTTCTGCCACAGATATTTGTGGCGGTTGTGGCAACCCCCCTCCACAAAAGTGAATATAAATAAGTATAAATAAAAATCATGAATGCTAATGCTATTTTTTTACCTGAGACAATACTTCTTTAGGAATCTCTTAAGTTTTCCAGTTCATGCATGCAGAGTAGCACGATAAAAACAAAATAATAAAATTATTATTGTTATTGTTATTGTTGTTATTATTATTATTAAATCTGCAAAAGGGAAACCAGAAATTGAGAGGGGGGGCAATATATATTGGAAAATTAAAATGTGATTGTGACTTATTTGGGACAATTGGAAGATACATCATGTAAAATCACAATTTCTAACATACTTAAGTAATGGGCACCTTCTCATGAACTCTCCCTTTTCTATAAAGAACTCCTTGCATATATAAATCAACAGAAACGTGTTTTTTTTGGGGGGGGGGTTGAAATTTGTTTTCAGGACTCCGATTGCTCTTTTCTGTGTGAAGTAGCTGTTAAAACATTTTGTATTGGTCCATACTACAATTAGTCAATGCAAAAGACTGTGACAAAGATTACGGTATATTGATTTTTGTCAGTCTCATCATCATCAAGTGACTTTCTTTTCCCAAAAATGAAAAATCTTTGCGGGGTCACTGATTTGACAACACAGATGACATCCTATTTCACTGATTTTATTTATGTTCTGATTGTACTGATTTTACTGATTGTATTTTGTACACTACTGCATATGTTAATATAATTAATATAAATTATTATTATTATTATTATTATTATTATTATTATTATTATTATTATTTTAATTGTATGCAGACCAGAGCTTGGAAAAGGTACCCTTTTGAGTAGGATGGGGTGTTCTGGAAATTGTAGTAAAAAGTATTTTTCCAAGTGTTGCTTTCCAGAAGCTTCACACTGATTTGCTGAGGACAGTTCTGTAGCCTGGAAATGGTGGCAACTAGCTTAAGTTCTTCTTCTGGTGCAAAAAAACAAAGGCCAGGATTGGTCATTATGGAAGAAGCCAAGTGATGATGTAGTGGGCAGACTGGATACAGGATGGATGACTTGTTTAAGTCTGTGATGTCCTCATTGTGGAAATGATGACCCAGTTGCATTGGAAGACATGTCTGAGCAATAAAGCTGGCCTCTCCTTCTCCTCCTCCTCCTCCTTCTTCCATTACATGGAAAATAATATTTTTTTTCAAGAATGTGTTTAAACCTTCTGGGACTTTCTCCAGGGCTGGATTTCACTGAAGGCATGCAGCCCATGCTAATTTTGATTTCTTCACACTGTACCATGTGTTGATGTTGTAAAGGTGATATTTTGTGACAAATAAATATGTAAAAATAGGATACGTGCATGTGAAAGTGTGGTATGATGAGATGGAAAACAAGATATTGATAACAGCAATGCTTAGCACTAGAGTTTGAAAGAAAATTAGAACTAAATTAGAACTAATTTAATTAGGAAACTAATTAATTAAAAGTTATTAGTTATCATTCCAAGGCAAATGAGTGCTTGATCACTGTCATAGTAATAATATGGAAAATATATTATTTACGTTCCTGTTTCTTGAAAGTAACTAGAAGTTACTTTACAAAACTATTCTGAATCAAACAATTTACTGCCCTGACTACCTTGGTGTTTCTTCAGCACTCACAACAAAGCACGAGGCAGTAATGTGTGCCAGCATTTGAACCATCTAATAGTTTCCCCCCCATCATTTTGTGGGGCACACCCATGTAACTATAAAAGTAATTTAATGTTACAGTTAAACTGCAAAAGGAATTATCCCTCATTAATTTATATTCATAATGAAACGTAGTTGCAGCGCTTAAAGCAGATTCTCACCACATTGCAGATTGCTGGCAGAAAGGGGTTGGAAAAGTCATCCTGCTGTACCCCTGATCACCAGCAGAACAAGCTTCAGTTGTTCAATGTGGTTTCCAGCTGTTAAGGCAGTGGTTCTCCATTATTTTCTGTCACGCCCCCCCTAGGAAAGAAGAAAACATTTCGCGCGCCCCCGCGCAACTGTAAATAGTCACATGGGCGGGTTTGACCAATCAGGATAGAGCACGTTGGGCTGCTACTGGGGCTGCGCTGGGACAATCTCCCTCTCTCCAGCCGTAACGGGCCTCCCTTTACGGAGCTTCGCGCCCCCCCTGGGGGGCGCGCCCCACTATTTGAGAACCACTGTGTTAAGGACAGTTTTGAGAGTTGGGTCAGGAGACAATACATAGTTGCACATTTGATCTCAACCACAATCTTTTGCCTTGTTTTTAAATTCAGGTATAGTTACTGAAGCCAGCATGGCATAATGGTTTGAGTGTTGGACCATGACTCTGGAGACCAGGATTTGATGCCCAGTTCAGCCATGAAACCCACTGTTTTCAGGACTCTGGGTGATCTTGGGCAAGTCACACTCTCTCAGCCTCAGGGGAAGGCAGTGGTAAACTTCCTTGGAACTAATGTTTTCTATTATGACTATGACTATGATTATTATATTTGTTTATATCCCACCCTTCTCCCAAGACTGGGACTCAGGCAGCTTACATTATTAAAAAACAGACAATAAAAAACATGCAAAAATAGAACATTAGAACAGAATTAATTTACTACAATAACTAAAACAAATTGCATGTTAAAATATCAAATAGTTTAAAAAGATAAAAATGTTGTCATGTTTTCTTGATAGATTTGCCTTATAGTCACCAGAAGTTGGAAAGTAGTTGAAGGCACACAACAACAAACAACAACAGTATTTACTGAATGCAGACATAGCTTTTTGCCCTGTCTAACATGATCTCAGATGTTTCTGATAACCTTAGTGGCTGAGGTCCTGAAATAAATGGGGCAGGTTTTCCTATTTCTGTAAACCTAACCTGGCCAGTTAGAAGACTTTGTACTGGCCTGCCAATTACATGGGCTAATCTTGTACATCCTTTTACTTCGATTAATGGAGCTCTGAGACCTCAGCTAATGGAGTATTTTCTTCCATGGTCTTTAACCACTATCAATTTAAGAGATAATTGGGTTCAGGCAGGGGAATTTAAGCCTTCCTAAGCTATGTATAGTCATGATCTGGCTTGGAGGTCCATAACCCTGCTTAAAAAGAAAGAGTTAAAGGTGCATGTTACACATTTAACATAGTGTTTAGTTCAGGGATGGGAATAATTTAGCTTTCCAAGTGCTAACCTGGAACTCATAGCTTTTCTTACATTGGCAGTCATAGCAAGGTTGGATGGGAGTTGCAGTCCAACAAAATCTGGAGGGCTGCATGATTCCCATCTCTGCTCTAGTTTAACCCCAGTCATGGTGAGAAGCTTGCTTAGTTTACATACCCTCCAACATTTCACAGATGAAAACCAAGACATGTGGCAAAGCAATTCCAGAGTGTGGTCAAGATGTCAAAAGTTGTTAGTGAGGAAGCACATCCAAGCTAAGAGAGACTGCAGCAGCTTGCTTTTGCCTGAGCCTACTGGAAAAGACAAGATACCACTCCCTCTTCTCCTCTCTCTTTGCTGAATTAGTTGAGTGCAAACTACTTTTGCACTTTCAACTCAGTTGGCAGAAATTGAACTGAGCTATGGACAAAGGGGAAACTGGGAGGAGAGCGAGAAACATGGATATTTTAAAAACCACTGAAAAAGTGGGATGATAGACAATGACAGAGGATTCATGACTGCTTCTGCCAAATCAGCATAGTTCGAAGGTATGAGTTTGCCCAGTGCTTACAATATTCCTGGCCGAAGCCCTAGATTTTCTTAATATCTCCTCAGGTCAGAATATATGCCTCTGCACTCTCATCGCTTAATACATAATACTGAATAATAACTGTTTGAATGTTCATACCAGTGAAGTGTTGTATCCCTTTTTTCAAACATTAACATGTCCCCATGGGTAGGCTTTTGTTTTTAATTTTGTGCTGGGGATATTATGACAGCTGTTACTGAAGGGTTCCCTCTGGAATAGATAGTCATGATTTTGCTTTATTTATCTGTTTTCTTTTGCATCCCCTTTGTTACTTAATCCTGATAAGTGTAGTGTGTTGTGTATCAGCTCTGACTCATGCAGCACCATGGTGATGATTGGCATGGAAATGGAACAATGCAAAAACAAACAGTTCATGTACTGCTGTGCATTCCCCCTTTCCTTGTAATAGGAAAATCCTCATAGGCCTTCTACAGCTGATTTGAAAAATAAATTTAGAAATCCAGATAACAGAAATCCCTTGAGCAGTATGGTGAACTATATCTTGGGAATGCAATAAAAACAGAAATGTGCACTGACTTGGGCGGTTTTCTCCCTTGCTGGTTATCCTCCAGTTTCATTAAAGCCGCGAATTATATTTTATGATTTCCTCCATAATATTTGGTCAGACTTTGTTGGGAGGTGCAAGACAGGTGTGAACATGGCAAGAGTCAGAACATGTGGACAAAATTTGATTTAAACTGCATACTAAATTTCCACAACTTCCTTAAAGGTTTTAAGGAAACAGCAATGTTTTAAATTTTATGGGAAATCAAAATGTTTTGAAGCTGGAAGTATACATTGGGCTTAAAAAGAACTGGAGTGAGGCAGGGAAGGAGAGGGTAAAGGTGGTATATGAATACTTTGTTCAAATTGTACAGTTCGGATGTAAATGTTATCAAATGAACAGATGGAAAATCCTCTTCATGGCTTGTGCTTTTGAGAAGTAGCTCAGTAAAAAGCTGGAAAATAGATAGGACTGGAAGAAAATTGAGGATTATTAAATCTCATTCTAAATGCCTGTGGCTAATCCACTTGGAAAAGTTACACTTTGGAATACAGCCAGTGCCATACTGACTGGAGAATTCTGGGATGTGTAGTCTCCAAATATAACTTTTCCAGGCTCAAACATCTTGGTAATCTATATCCAACAAATTAGCTTGTATTCTGATTTTTAAATATATGTATACATTAACATCTATAGCAATTCCAAAGGCAACTCAAAAATTGTTATGTTCTCTTACCTGTAGCAAAATTGGTAACAGACTTCCAGATATTTGCTGAGTGTATGATTACTAATATATCTATTAGAGTAATCTGACATTTTGAGGGCAATAGTTGCTCTGATTCTATATTACAGGAGTAAACTGAAGATGGATAATGTAGTGGATCTCTTCTGAGTTGAACTGGATATCACTCTCTCAAATGTCTTTTCTTTTCCTCTTCCTCCTCCTCCTCTTCTTCTTAAGAAGCCCACTTTGAGTAGTCCAAAAGTCAGTCAAATAATTATATGAAGTGGCTGAGAGTAATTCTTTTCCCACTTGTTTCCATTCCATTGTATAAATAGAGAATGACTTTCTGAAGTGAAAAGAGTCTTCTCTCTATGGAAGTACTCTGTAAGGCCCTTATCACATGGGGTCTGAAGCAGAGCTAATCCAAAGGGCATCCACAGCTAATACATATTATTCCCCCGTGTTTACACACGACGCTGCCCCAGAACACGGAGCTAATCCGTATTGTTCCCCCGTGTCTACACACGACGCTGCCCCAGAACTCGGCAGAATACGGAGCTAATCCGTAAGGAGCAGGGAGATTTTGACATTCGGTTTGTAGAGGATGTACCTAGGGAGCCTTCGCATTCATTGCGAATTGGTGGGCAAGGCGAAAATCCCAGCGAGGGGAAGGGATTGCCTTGGCAAAAGGCAAACCGGATTGGAAAGAAGAGGAGGAGAGGAAGAGGGAAGAGGGAGGCGATCTCTCTCTCTCCATGGGCTGCCTTCCCTTCTCCAGTCCTCCAGCCCTCCTCCTCCTCCCCGGTTCCCATGGCTGCCTTTCCTCCCGGCTTTTTGTGACGGGAGAGAAGGGAGCCTTGGTATTAATTGCGAAATGGCCAAAAGGGCGATATTCCCTCCGTTTCGCTATGGAACCGAATTTATTCCTACTTCTGTTTTTCTTCGCTTTTTCTTTGCTTCGTGGCCAGCGTTTGATAAGGTCCTAAGTGATGGAGAGAAGGAACCTCTGTAGTTAAAGAGAAATATTAACCTCTTGAGGAGGGAGAAGGTGACACACACCATACACACACACACACACACACACACACACACACACATATACACACATACATATATACATATATATATATACATAATATATATATATATGTTCAGAACTTACAAAGTGGATATGTTTTGTTTTTGTTTTAGTGAAATTCTGATTTAGTACTTCTGTTGCTGTATATCTTCAAGTTGTTTTTGACTTACGGAGTTTTCTGGGTGAGATTTGCTTGAGGGGTTGCCTTTGCCTCCCTCCAAAGCTGAGAGAGTGTGACATGCCCAAGGCCACCCAGTGGGTTTCCATGGCTTAGTGTGGATTTGAACCTGGCTCAATGCTGAAATAACTACACCATGCTGGCTCTGATTCTACAAGAGCCTTCTTATGCTTATACAGCCCTTCATTCCCCTCCTTCCCAACTCCAGCTCCTTGACTTCCCCAAGGTCCCCCGGTGTATGCCTACTTAATGGCTCGATTCTAAGAAAGCTCTTGTATTCTTTCAAAGCTTGCCTGTAGCTTTAGTTTCCCGTGCCTTTATTTAATACCATGGAAAATGAACAAGAAGTCTCACTGAATAAACTGAATAAACATTAAAATAGGACATTTAATGAAGTCTGGCTCTAGATGATGCTAGAGAAATTCTCGGAAGCACCAAGTTGAGGTTGCCCAAGCCTCAAGCTCTACAATCTTGTATTCCAGTTGAATCTCCACATGGGAAAATACTCATGAATTGCAGCACTCGGGTTCTTCAGAAATGCTTATTCAATGTATATTATAGTGAATTGATACCTGTTCATCTTGCTGTCCAAAGCGCTGAGCCAAAAAGATGTTCTTTACCACATATTTTGAACCGCATTCCATTTCCCCTTTGCTCCTTTCAATCTGTTCCTCTTCTTGATGGCATGATGTATGGTTTTGTGCCCAAAAACATGTTTGCTGTGGTTTCCATGAATACTACTGAGATTTGAGCAGGAAGAGACTTCCATTGAGGCTGTGAGCTATAAAAAAACTCTTCACATTTTGAAATGTGTAATTCCCACCATTTTTAGTCCTAATATAAAAACTAATATATTTCTGAGCTGTAAAAACTGGTGCAGATAATGCTTACCTTGGAAACCTTGTTTCTCTTGACTGTTTGTTATATATATTTATATGTCTCTGTAACAATTTCTCTTGTTACAGAGTATAGTAATATGTAGTAGCTGTAGCAATAGTAGTAAATAACATGCATTTACAGGGTTAAATTTAAAAAGAAACACCCTCCCAAATTAATGGAGTACAAACTACTTTTTCATTTTGAACTCAATTTATAGCAACTGGTGTAAGATGAAGATGAAAAGGAAAGGAGGAAGGAAGAGACAGAGACTTGGACAACTGAAAATCACCTGAAAAAGTGAGATAGCAGAGGATTAATTGGGACTGTCCCTGACAGATTGGGATAGTTGGAGGGTATGTTCCACTTTACAGCTGCTTTTAAAATGTCCCAGTTTCTTTCTCTTCTTCCCACTTTCCACCTTTGTCCTCATCTTACGTCAGTTACTGAGAACTGAATTCAAAGTACAGAAGTAGTTTGCAATCAGCTCAACAGGAAAGAGACAGGAAGGGGCAGAATCTTGCCCTTCCCAGTAGACTTAGGCAAATGCAAACTGCTGCAGCCTGTCCTCCGTAATAGTTTTTGGCATCTTGACCACACTCTGATGTTGCTTGGCCACATTTATCCTAGTGAACCTTGTTCTTAAAGTGAAATTTGACCTCCCTTCCATTCCCTTCCCTTTTTTGACTGCCATTGTGCCACAGCAGTGATTTTGGAGACAACAGTGAGGGTGTGAGAAGGCTTCAAAATCAAGTGGTATAGCTTGCATGTGACCTGCCCATTCTGTTTAAGTGTGTAACAGAAATCTGGAACTGGCACTATACTTATAAATTGTGCATTTTAAAAAAGTATCATTGGTCAAATAATATGATTTCTCCAATAGTTGTTGGGCCATGGTGTGCTAGTTGGAGATGGTGGAATTGTTGTCCACTAATAACTGGGAACCTGTGATTGCAAACTGGCTCATCCAAGGAAAACTCAATGCTTCCATCCAGTCATACAGATGAACACAGTTTAATCTTGAAATAAGTTCTGAATCCATTTTTGAAGAAATTAAAAATATTTATAATTCCTGTAAGAAAAATCACAAATCCCTGTATGTGCTTTTTTTTAAAAAAGGAAAAAAAAAGGAAGAACCCTTGGTGCCTATGTGTTTCGTGACTTTTAAATGCATAAATCAGAACTGCAAGCAGTGTTAACAATATTGGCACATACAGATATATTCCAGTGGAAAAGTTTGTCATATCAAGAACTGTGGGAGTTCAGTCACATTTTTTAAAATGAGCACATCAGGACAGCAATTGTTTTTCCAATGGCAGATGCTACACATTTCCAACCAAGACACTTGGGGTTATTGTTTTTACACTACTTCATGTGTAACTTAATTCCTCTTGCAGTCTATCCAGCTGCTTGATAGGTGTGTGAATTCCCCATGCAATAGCCAATGTATTACAAGCTGTCAATTATTTGGTTATATACAGGCCTCTTAAGTATTCATCTCCAATGTTGTTTGTTGGTTGCTTTCTAAGTGGAAGATTCCATTTTTTGGTTGTAATACTCTCTCAAGAGTTTATGGCTGTGAAAAAGTATTTGTTATGAAACAATGGGGAGGAAACCCTATCTCCAATTTTTACTAGAGTGTAGTAGTAAATATGAGGGTTGCTAGAAACTCCATTTGAGTCACTCTGCCTTGTGATAGCAGTGTGCCATCACTCATTCAGAAAGTTGATGGAAATGACAAATAGGAATATAATTATTTGTCATCTATGACAGGTTCCATCTTGCCAGAAATCAGCAGTAGAACATGTGAAATAAATAAAAGAGGACCTCTGGCCATGCACAATGCAACTTTCCCACAAAACACACTCCTGGTTTAAGGAATAGGGCTTTTGGGTCAGCGTACAAGTTTTTAGATGGGTGTGCGATGGTAATCTTTTATTGGGTCAATCCAATCTGATGGGTCAATCCATTATTATTGTTGTTGTGTGACTTCAAGTCATTTCTGACTTATGGTGACCCTAAAGAGAACCCATGGCAGGGTTTTCTTGGCACGATTTCTTGGGGTGTGTGTGTGTGAAGTTGAGAGAGTATGACTTGCCCAAAGTCATCCAGTGGGTTTCCATGGCCAAGCAGGAATTCAAACCCTGGTCTCACCGTGTTATGCTAGCTCTTGGTCAACCCATATGTGTACTTAATCTGGGGAAAGAGTTTATTTAATGTAATGCAACTGAATTATACTGAGGTCATTACGGGGTCTTGAATTGGGAAAATAAATCAGGTTGAAGACATTGTATGCTGACTCTGAACACATTGACACTGGTAGAACCATTCCTTTAGCCAAGGGATGGGAACATGTAGCCCTCTAGATATTTGTGGAATGCAACACCCAGCAGCCAATGGTGAAGGATAATGTGAGTTGCGATCCAGCAGCATGGGGACATATTATTCTTTCCTGTTTTAAATCAATCTTCAAGTGAAGAACTGAGTACTATCCTAGCTTCTTTTCTTCCAACACAGAAGACTTGACACAGGAAATATTTTATATTTTTATGGTTAGGAACTGAAGTACAGTTAGACAGTGGAGCCTTCCTTACCTTTTTACTGATCCTTTAACCTGCCAGTGATTTGCTGGCCAACTGCATTTTGATGTTGAACAGGAAAATGCCTTTTTTGGATGCTCTGCATGATAATGTGAGTAAGTGCAAAGTAAATGGCTACCATTAGAAACAGAAGGTTGGACAGAATAGAGCTTGGCCTGATCCGTGAGGCAAGTCTCACATTCTGGCATAATGAATATACTGTCATTTTTATTATGTTCTGTTTACATGCGACCTAACCTTCTATTTTAATAGGCAAAAGAGAGAAGAGCATATTAAATCTGGGGTTACACATGTTGTAAGATGTTATCTTATTCTTTTAGTGGACACTCATTCCAAGTGAAATACTTTAAACAGACTTTTGTAACTTGTTTGGCAGATAACAAAGCTGAAATGCACCCCAGTGCATTGTGTTTGTGAACTTCCTGTACAGCTTAATTTTCATATTGTCTGGGTCATCCATCTACCCTTGAACAAATGTCACTATTAGGAGAGAATAGGATAGTTGAGTATTTGCAGGTTGAGTCTCCCTTATCTGGAGTTCCAAAATCCAAAATTGTCCACATGGGTGGCTGAGACAGTGACACATTTCCTTTCTAATGGTTCAGTGTGCATAAACTTTGTTTCAAGCACAAAATTATTTTTAAAAATTACATGTTAAATTACCTTCAGGCTATGCGTATAAGATGTATGCAAAACATGAGTGAATTTCATATTTAGACTTGGGTCCTATCTCCATGATATTTTATTATGAATAAGCAAATATTCCAAAATCTAAAATCAAAAACACTTTGGGTCCCAAGCATTTTGAATAAAGGAGACACAACCTGTATTAATTGAATGTTTTCTGAAAAAACACTTACCTTAGGGCTAAAGTTATCTTGTTCAATTTAATTTCAAAGCACTGGCCAGGATCCAAATTTTTAGTTCTGTTGGAACCAAGTTGTTCAGTGGAACTAAGTTAGGGACAATCATCCTTCCTCTTGTAGTTCTCAGGTATGCCCTCAAAACCTCATCCTGCTGGCTCTCAAACCCTGGGTCACAAGCAGCACAGAAATCTGCAGGGGGGTGAGTAGGAGAAGAAAGTCCTGTTGCACAACCAGATAGGTGTTAGCAGGATTTAAGTTTTGGGCCATTGTTGAGTTAGTCTTTTAGAAGGGTTATGCTGTGTGCTAACATGTTCTAAAAAGGAAGAGGATTCTTCTAGAGCAGGGGTAGGCAACCTACGGCCCAGGGGCCCAGATGCGGTCCCCCAAGGTCTTTGGACCGGCCCCAGGCCAGTCCTGCCGCTGCCACCGCCGCCACCCACCATGATGATATTGATTATTGTTGTTATTACTTGTTCTTGGGGTTTTCTTGGCAAAATCTCCACAGGGGTTTTGCCATGGCTTTTCTGGGGCTGAGAGAGTGTGCATGCATATATTTTTTAAAAAATTATTTTTATTTTTAAAATATTTATTTATTTATTTATTTATTTTTGGTGCCCGGCTCAAAAAGGTTGCCTACCCCTGTTCTAGAGCTTTCCTCATTGTATTTGAAATCATCTTCTTTAAAAAAAATGATGCCTATATTTTGGAGGAGTGATGATATGACTGGAAACAGCCCCATGTCAGTTTCTTTGGGCTCTTTCACACTACACAATTATGATTCCAGTTTAGCTGTCATGGGTGCATACTATTTAATCCTGAGGTTTTCTGTAGTTTGCAGAAGAACTAACTAGAACTCACTGGCAGAGAATTCCAGTCAGTTGTGACCATGCCAGTTAAAATGGAATCAGAGCACTATATATAATTCTGTAGTGTGAAATAGACTTTTGCTGAATTTCTATTCCTAGCCTTATTGCTATCATGGATAGTCATCTGCAATGAACTGATTCTCCCCCATCCAGAAACACAGATATGTAATGCATCAGGGATATTAATGGTTACAGTACTTGCTAATGCTGTAACCAAGCATAAAATGAGTTATCCTAGAAGAATGGACATTCAAGACAATAGGTATATTCTCTTTCCTTCCCTCATGATGGCATGCAAAATTGCTTATTCCAGTTTTGTGTTCAGTAGTCCAGAAGTTCCCTTAGCAGGTGCACTCAGGACAGAGGTTCTCTTCTTTTGTTGTTGTTGTACACATTCAAGTTGTTTTTGACTTAAGGCAAACCTATCATGTTTTTTTTTTTTTGCAAGTTTCTTCCGGGGGGGGGGTGTCATTGCCATTCTCTGAAAATCTCTTTCCCTCAGCAGTTGGAAAGCTGTCCTTCACTTGGACCTTGCCTTTCACTCCCCTTTAGCACATCCCTGGCTTTTTATCTCTGCTGTGCCAAGAGTTCCACTTTCAGACTAATTGTTTCTATGCCATTGCTTCAGAGCTGGTTCTGTTGGCCAGTCACTGCAAACTGGGTTGTCATGAAGTAATAATGATGCTAATCATATTTATGTTTTCAGTGTTCTCCACCAAATGGATTTCACATAAAATAAAATATAGGATAGGCCCTGGCCTTGGGTCAGTTTAAAAATATGTAAAAAAAGGCATGAACTATGTTAACCTCTCTGTTTAGGGATGTGTGTTTTGGATTGGGACACTTAACTGAGGCAGGAGTATTGGAGAAGAGTATATGAGCCAATTTTCTGGGTTCCTGCAGCCCCTCTCATAGCAGGGGGCTTAAGCACGGCTGGACTCTACCATCTTTTCTGCTGTCATGTCCAGTATTAGCTCTCTACTCGGTCATATTTTCTTTGAACTGGTTTGTTTTCTGGAGAAGCTTTATCTGAGTTATGGTTAATTTTAAGAAAGACACTTTTTATTAAATGGCTGATGCATTATGGTGGGAATTCACTTAGGGACAGACACATATGTGAGTCATGTTAAGCGCGTTGGGCCAGAAAGTCAGCATTGTGCAACAAATGTATTGTATTGATAGCAACAGAGTTGTACAGACAGCAGAGTTGTACAGAGTTGTACAGTTCATCTGTGCCTTGTCTTTGCATGTTGGACATTGTGCATTGTGATTGAGCATGCTATCCTTTCCATTGTGGTTGTGCATCTTCTAATTTGTATTGCAATTGTGCATTGCAGATGTACATCCTGTACTTTCCATTGTGGTTCTGCATTTTGTATTGTGCATTGCACAATGGCACCCAGTCATTGACATGTGTTGTGCAATGTTGCTATTTTCCATCTCCACATGTGGAGATTTATGCTATGCTAAATGGATATTGGATTGAGGACTATGTATGTTTTGCTCCCTCTTCAGTAGTAGCGCCTGCAGTGCCAGTTATTATATTCGGTTATTAATGTAAAATGTTCAGAGGGTCCAGGAAAGAATGGCTGCTAAATGACATGATAAATGGCAGCAGTATACCACCTATTAACATTATCTCTTAGCTGAAAGTTAACACGGAAACTAAAAAACTACTATACTGTAGGTAGGTCATTTTTCAAACTTCGTATTCTACAGTAGAATAATATTCTACAGTTTGCATTAATATTTATGCCCTTTCCATATTCCAAAGTGGAGCACCATTATAATTTAGTCTTGTGGTGTTTTCTCTATGCTGAAATCTTGTCATGACCATTTCCATTCATTCTGTATATCTACAGTGAAAAGCATGCAAGTAAGTCAGCACAGACCAAGCCTTGGTTTTTATTGATATGATTCAGAAGAAAAGAATTCTAATGAAAGGTTTCTGAGTGCTGCACAATTTAATGATGTTGTTAAATCTTCTTGCATGTAGGAAACCTATAACCAGCTATTCTCTTTCTTATTTTTGTTCATTTGAAATATTGGAGATAAACAGTGACCTATCTTCCAAGAAGAGATTTAGTCCTGCCTAGATGTGTCCCACTTTGCATGAAGATTCACAGGAGCCCAGTGGAGTGAATTGGCTAGACAAACATAATCTCTGCATTCACTTTTTGTTAAAAATTCTCAGGAGTTTGTAACCTGGGATTCAGGGTACAACACAATAACACTGTTTGGCTCTGTAACACAGGAAAGTTCACAGGGGTTTTTTGGAGGGGGGGCTTCCCACTCCCTCCAGACTGGGACATGTGTGGCCAAGCAACATCAGAGTGTGGTCAAGATGACAAAAGTTATTAATGAGGAAGATCCTGCAATCTGGGAGAGCTGCAGCAGTTTGCTTTTGCCTGAGCCTACCGGGAAGCAAGATTCTGCCCACTTCCCCCCCCCGCCCGTCTTTAATTGAGTGCAAACTACTTTTGCAGTTTGAACTCAGTTTGCAGCTATTGAAGTAAGCTAAGGACAAAGGGAGAAAGAAGAAGGAGGAGAAAGAAACGGCAACAATCTAAAAGCAACTGAAAAAAGGAGGACAAAGGAGTCAATTGGGACTGACCCTTCCAAATCAGGACAGTTGTAAGATATGCCTTTTTAATTCCCAATTTTTTAAAACTTTTTGTCACAATGCAGAAAGGAAAATATTTTATCCTGCAGAATTACTGACCCCAAGCTACAAAACATTATCATCATGGAGAGTGAGCATGGACTCAGGCAGCAGGTATTTTGGGACTGGGTTGGAAACACACTCCACCAGCCTTGCCCTTCATATGGCCTGCTTGCTTTTGTCAAGTGCGGAAGGAGATGTTGTCCTGTTAAAGACAGCATTCACTGCCAAACCAGTTTTATGCTGCATATGGAAATGAGATGCATGCACCATCATGCTCTTCACTTCACACAGCAAAATATTTGGGCAAAGGCCTGCCAAGATCTGAAGTTCTGAAATTTCAGGACATCTAGTTTGTGACTTAAAGAATTTTCTCTCTGACAAAACATGACAGGCCAAGGATGTCTGTCTGTATCTCTCATTATTTTCTCCTGTGTTCCTTTTGGTAGGAAGGAAAGAGAGGAGAGAATGTAATTCAGTGCCTCTCTTTCTTGTGTATATTAGGTTCATGTTCTTTGGGGAATATTAACCTGCCTATGGCTAATATTCATTCTCCTCCAACACTATCTGCTACTTAGGTGATACTCATTCCTTACCATTTCTCTGCATAATGTCCTCAAGACTTAAGAGTACGGTGGGCATCTCATCTTTCTTCCTATCTGTGCATATTACACTGTTCTCTGGACTGAAAGATAACACTTTCATTCAAACATAGGATGTCTCAGAGCTTCTACCCTAAACTCCAGTTATGATTAGCAAAGAGGTTATAGGAAGACCACACATGAGCAAAAGACCATAATTTGGGGCCAATTGAAAAGTTTTGCTGCTTGAGCTAAAAGATAAAAATGGCACCTCTACTTTCTGTTCCATTAAGAGAAACTGACTATTTTTAAGGGGTGGGAGGGTTAGGGGGGTATTTGGTGATGTGTTTTACCCTTGTACTGTTTTAATTTGTTGTACGCCGCCCCGGTTGCTTTGCAGAGGGGTGGGTTAGAAATAAAACTGATGATGATGATGATGATGATGATGACGACGACGACTGGGCTGGCAGTCAAACTTACCTGTCAGGATTTTGTTCCGTAGCTATTTTTTCCCTACTTTAAAGTATGTAATTATCAACTCCTTCATTGCTGTAGTTTAAATTGAGCAAAGTTACAGTTTGCGTATTGAAATCAGCTGGGAGTGAAAGCAGGTCCAGCCCTGACCATCAGCCAGTGAGAGGCAAACACCTCAGGCAGTAGCTGTAACATAAGGCTGCATCTAAACTACATTTCTGAGGCTGCATCTGCATTGCAGAAATAATCTGAGTTGACACCACTTTAACTTCCATGGCTCAGTGCTATGGAATTCTGGGAACTGTATTTGTTGTGGCACCAGAGCTGTGCCATTACAGTAAACTACAATTCCCAGAGTTCCATACCATTAAACCATGGCAGTTAATTGGTGCCAAACCAGATTATTTCTGTAGTGTGGATGCAGCCTCTCTTCCTTGGCCTTTTCATTGGTTTGTTGTTTGACCTGTCCTGTTTCCCAAAACTCTTCAGTGACTCTTAAGATGTAGCCACACTGCAGAAACAAAGCCAATTTAGCACCACTTTAACTGTTACCACTTTACTGCTCTCCTCTTGCTGGTAATAAATTCTAAACAGGATAAGATACTTTGCTGCTGAAACAAAGAACAAGAGCCATTTCCCTCTCCGCATAGAAAAACTGACTGGATTGCCAGAGAATCTTCCTTCTATACTGATGAAGGAATACCATCCATCCTCCCCTGCATTGAGGTGTAGCCACACTGCAGAATTGAAGCAGTTTGACACCACTTTAACTGCTGTGACTCTATCCTGTGGAATCGTGGGATTTGCACTTTTGTGACGCATTCATCCTGGTCTGTCAGAAGGCTCTGGTGCCTCTCCAAACTAGAAATCCCAGGATCCCAGAGGATAGAGTCATGGCAGTTAAAGTGATGTCAATCTGCTTTAGTTCTGCAGTGTGGCTACACTCTAATGTGGTGGAGGATGAATGGAGGACGGATGATACCCCTTCATCAATATAGAAGCAAGATTCCTCTTGCAATCCAGCCAGCTTTTGTATGTGCTTTCTGTATTTTGTATTTGTCAGGCAGCAGAATATCTTGTCCTGTTTAGAGTTTATTACTAGCAAGGGGAAAGTAGTAAAGTGAGCCAATAAAAAGAGGAATTTCCGCTGCCGAAGTTAATAATTATCACTGTTTTGCCATTGTCACCTTCTCGTAATGTTAAATGTAACATAGCTATCTACCAGTGTTGTTTTTTCTACCCACAGAACTCCGTTCATCATCCTGTTTTTCTGCCTGGCAATGCTTCTAACATTCATTTGCCAGTCTAACTGGATGTCAGATGAGATGGACTTTAAAAACAATTGGCCCTGTAATCTCTGAGATAATCTCATGGAACTTTAATCTCAACGTTGCAGTTAAAGCACAGTCTTCTGAATCAACCAAAATGGGACTCTTTTTTTGTTTTCCATGCCGAGGAAAAGCAATTACTTTGTGTTTGGTTTGGACGCCTGTTTCCAATCATAATGAGTGAAAATGACACTTGGCTTTGTTAACCTTGTGATGATTGTTAATGGCTCACATGAGCTTTTGGAGGGGACTTTCTTTGTACAAGCTGTACATTTCATTGCTATTGTAACAAAGTATTCAAAACACTAGGGCCAGCTTAGTGTAGGGGTTTGAGTGTTGGACTAGGATACTGGGAGACCAGGGTTCGAATTCCGGCTTGGCTATGGGAACCCACTGGGTGACCTTGAATAAATCATACTCTCAGCCTCAGTGGATGCCAAGGGTAACCCCCCCTCTGAAGAAATTTGCCGAGAAAACCCTATGATAGGTCTGCCTTAAAGGTAAAGATAGTCCCTTGACATGAATGTCTAGTTGTAACCAACTGTAGGGGGAGGGGGTGCTCATCTCTGTTACTTAGCCAAAGTGCCAGCATTGTCCGAGGACTGCTCTGGTGGTTATGTGGCCAGCATGACTGCACCAAGCGCTATTACCTTCCCACTGAAGCGGTACCTATCTATCAGCTTGCATTTGCATGCTTTTGAACTGCTAGGTTGGCAGAAGCTGGGACTAGTGACAGGAGCTCACTCCATCATGCAGCACCTGGGCTTTGAACTGCCAACCTTCTGATCTTCTGATCATCAGAATTGGCATCTTAACCACTAAGCCACCGCATCCCACTAGAGTCACCTTAGGGTCACCGTAAGTTGGACACGACTTGGAGGCACACAGCAACAACAACATTCAAAACACTCCTTGTGTATTATGTAGTATCCTCACAACAGCAACCCTGTAAGGTAGAGTTCAGTGTTATTTCCCTCCCATTTCTGAAGCGGAGCCAACCCAAGTGGAAATCAGTGGCTTGTCTCTGTTGAAGTGTTAAGAAACTCCAGGTTGGTGCAGTAGCATCACTGGGAGGGGGGTGGTTCTGGGGTGTGTGGACTATACCAGGTAACACTCCAGAAGGGGGTTGACACCCAGTTGTTCCCCTGCCCCCCCACTGCTTCGGCCCGCATGGGCACCCCCCACCCCCAGAAGTCCCAGCCCCCACATCGGGTGCCACCCAGTGTGGGGATGCTACTGGGTTGGTGGCTCACTAGGGGTGATCTACACTGTATAAAAAATGGAGTTTGATACCACTTTAACTGCCATGGCTCAATCCTACAGAATCTCGGGATTTGTAGTTTTGTGAGCACTCTTTGGCAGAGAAAGCTAAAAACCTTGTAAAACTTCAAACCACATAGGATAGAGCTATGGCATTTAACTGGTTGCCATATCCAGATGATCCCGGGGCCTGAGACTTCAGAGCCAAAACCTGAGACCGAATGATGTGCCCTTGTGGTGGCACAGGAGGCAGGTGATGCCTGGTGATGCCATTAAGCATGAGGCGTTAAGCATCAACCACAATTGCACAGAGTATGCCATTGAAATAAAAAAAAATAACAAGTCTATCATATGAGGAAAATTTATGTCTACACAGTCTTCCAGTGCCCAAAGAGTCCTTCCTTTGCCCTGAGGACTGGAGAAGAGTGTGCAAGCCCTGAGACTTGAGAAGGCTAGGGCTCACAGACCTGTCTCACAGTCTTAAGAGACATTTTGAAAACGGCTAGAAAGGCCATTGCTTTTCAGACTTCAAATGAGGATAAGACAATACCTTTGCCTCTGTCCATAGCCTGATTTACTCTAAGGACTTGCCACAGTTGTAACTTGTTAGCAGATTGATACAGTACAGATATCTGCATAAGGCCAAATATAATGGTAGGTGCAACTACTTAAAAAAGTAAATTGCATTTTGTACGTATTACGATGACACAATTTAGGAATAGCCCAAGTCAATGCAGATTATGGAGAAATGTAACCCTCCCTGGTGTGTATGTTTGTCTGTGCTGATGAGAACAGATAAAGTGTAATTGCTAAAGGGATTGTTTGAGTGCGAAAGCTATAAACTTGTGGCATAACAAAAATCAGTAGGATTTGGCTTTTAAATCCAATACGCGAGAGTTTGTATAAGCAAGCCAAACAGAACAGAGACATGCAGAAGAGGGAGTCAGTAGGAAGTTATTAAAGTAGGGGAGGGCATATTGTGGCCTTCCTGATGGTGATGGGTTATAACTACTCCCTTTATTTATCACCATAGCTTATGATGACTAGGGCTGGTGGGAATTACAGACCTCTGGATGTTGCTGGATTGCACAATGCAAAACTAGCCAGATAGGATGCACACTGTGAAGTTTAATTACACTTTTTGGTATAAGTAGAGAAGAGTTGAGTTATCATGACATATAGATTTTTATGATTAACTCTTCCCACTTTAAAATAGAAATATTTGTTAAACTGTAGATTTAGATTGATAGGCTTTATAATAATAATAATGATAATGATAATAATAAAATTTATTTATATACCGCCCAATGGTTGCCCAATCCGGGCGGTTTACAACATAAAACAATTACAGTAAAAGCATATCCCTCCCCCCTTAAAACAGTATTAAACAACATCATAGTTAAAATCCTAATAACAGTTAATGAAAAAGAAAAAAAATCATAACAATTAAAAAATAACCCATGACACATCACCGCATTATTATTCTGCGAGGGAACCAAGGTTCGAATAGTATCACTAAAGGATTGTGGATTGGATGATGTCAACCACTACATTGTTGTCCAGTGACACCCTAATATAACAAGGTTTGTTTCCTTACTATTATAGCATGTCTTTCAAAGTGACTATCTTTAGAGCATCCTAAAGAAAATCAAAGTATGTTCCCAGATCTATAACCTGCATTGTTAAGGTCATTTTTAGATTGTTCTGTATTCCTGAAAAACAGGTTTTAATGCAATGAAACTGAGAGTACTGGGTTGTTTTACACTGTGAACGTTTCAAATTACCCTCCTCAGGGTTGAAAGTTGCCAGTGTTGAAATATTTTGCAAAAGAATTTGATTATCATTCTAGATGAAATCTAGCTCTTTAATGGAAATAGACACAGTGCCCACGGAAATAGTGTAACACATACCCTCCAGCTGTCCTGATTTAGCATGGATACAGAGTGACCAGATGTCCTCCTCTTCTAAGACATGTCCGACATTTCAAACTTCTGTCCTGGAGGAATTCCAAAATGGCCTCCATTTTGAGCATGACTTAAGAAGTGCTGAATAACACCACCTTTGCTGTTTCCCTTTGAAAAAGCTACCTGCCTTGCTGCAGAAATGGGGCATAGGATGGATCATTCTAAATAACCCTCCAGGAGCAGCAGTACTTGCCCTAGAGCTGAGGGCACATTTGTTTCTCAGAAGGGAAAAGAACAGCAAATGTGTTAGGCATAGAACAGCAAATGTGTTAGGTTGCTTGAGGACACAATGCAGATGTTGAAAGGGTTTTCCCTTAATTTCATCACAATGGACAAATGAAAGGAATAATTTAAATGTGGATTCAGTCAAGAGGTTGTTGCTAGAAAAGTACAATTGTAAGCATTTGTCTTGCTCAGAGTTCTATAATTTTATTGCAAGCCAACAGGGAATTTTAACAAAGGGCCTTTGCAGACTGCCAGAAATAGTGCAAATCGAGTCCACTTTAAGGGTTAGGGTTAGTGCTAGGGAATCATGGGAATTTTTTTTTTTCTGAGACATTGAGCCTTCTCTGTCAGAGAGCTCCGGTACCACAATAAAATACAGTTCCCATGATTCCCTAACCCTAAACCTTAAAGTGGACTCAATTTGCACTATTTCTGGCAGTCTGCAAAGGCCCAAAGACAGATTTATCAAAAAAAATGGTTGAACACATAATAAAATATAGTATATGTAATACAGCTGTCAATAAACCATACAAAATGAATTTATATTTATATATGCTTATTTGTTTTTAGTTTGTAATGCCCTACATTTTTGTAATGTCCTACATTTTGTGGTGCCTTGTCCACCTCTGCGGTTATGACATCTAGTCTTCCTGCATGTATTGTCCCTGTTAATCTTTTGTTGTCTCACTTTCTCAGCAGTTTTAAAAATGTCCAAGTTTCTCTCTCCTCCTCCCACTTTCCTCTTTCATCCGCAGTTTACTTCAGTTGCTGCAAATGGAGTTCAAAGTGAAAAAGTAGTTGCACTCAGATAACTCAGCCAAAGGGAGAGGGCAGAATGTTGCTCTCCCCAGTAAGCTCATTTGTGTTCCTCCTCTTTTTTCCAGCCTTTGCTATATCAATACATGCATTTGAGAGTTTCTCTATTTAAACTAGTTGTTTTGCAAGTTCTCTCCATTTAATATAAAAGTTTATTTATTATTTAACGGTAGCGAATTAATAACTTTTACCCTTTTGTTGCCTGGCCATTCCTTTTTGACCCCACTGTGATGTTGTTCAGCTCCATGTGCCCCAGTTTTCTTCTGTGAAATGTTAGATCCCATGTTAGATCCCATCTGATCTTGGAAGCAAAGGAAAATCAGCTCCGATTAGTACTTGGATGAGAGACCACCAATGAATACCAGCTCCTGTAGGGTATTTGTTGTTGTTGTTGTGGTGTACATTCAAGTAATTTCTGACTTACGGCAACCCTAAGGCAAACCTATCATGGGGTTTTCTTGACAGGTTTCTTCAGAGGGGGTTTGCCATATCCTACCTTTGAGACTAGAGTGTGTCTTGCCTAAGGTCACCCAGTGGGGTTTCCATGGCTGGGCTGGGATTCAAACCTTGGTCTTCCAGTGTCCTAGTCCAGTGCTCAAACCACTACACTATGGTGGCTATATTTCAGAGGGATCAGAGAAAAGAACTGGCAAAACCACCTCTGAGTATTCCTTACCTAAGAAAATCCTATGAAATTCATGGGTCACCATAAGTCAACAGGCAACTTGAAGGTACATATACACACACATGAAGCAGTTGCATGAAATATTAATATATTCTATTTCATTAGTATTTGCACCAAAGGATTAAGGGAACTTGTGGCTTTCCACATGTTTGTGGAGTGCAACTCCCACCTGCCATAGCTGGCATAGACAATGTTGAGGGATGAGAGGAACTGCAGTCCATTAGGACTGTATGTTCCTATTCTTGATTCATAATTTTCAAGGCTATGCAAACATATATTTAAAGGTTTTGTGGGCATTTATACAGAGCTTGGAAGAATTACTTTTTTTTTTGGATCACAGTTCCCAGAATCCTACAGCCAGCATTCCAAACTCTGTAAATACATACATATAAACCACTAGTTACTATTCCTTTCCCACATGTAAGTAAAAGCATTGCTTGGAGATTACAGACTTTCAGGCAGAAAGTTTATCCCATTTTAATTTGTGCTTTTATTGTTGGTGTCAAATTGTTATTTTAGATGAGAATGTAATGATACGTTGTAAGCCAGCTTGGATGGCAAAGTACATTTTAAAATTTGTCTTCACAGTTGTCATCATGTTGTACTCTCTTCTTGATTGCCATCCTTGTCTTCATTATATTCTGTTCATTATAACCCTGTTTGAATAAGAAGTAATGCATTGTGGATCTTTTCATGACAGGGAAGAGATGTATGTGTTTGTGTGTGTGTATGTTTGTGCCTTCAAGTCACCTGATGACTTATGGTGACCCCGTGAATTTCATAGGATTTTCTTAGATAAAGAATTGTCAGAGGTGGTCTTACCAATTCCTTCCTCCGAAATATAGCCCACAGCACCTGGTATTTCTTGGTGATCTCCCATCCAAGTACTAACCAGGGATGACCCTGATTAGCTTCTAAGATCAGATGGGATCTGGTGGCTTTAAGGTATATTGGCAAATTACAACTCAATAATATTCTATCCCTATTGCTTCTCAACAACACCCAGCCTTAACACATACAACACGCAGCCTAAAGGATCTGGTGCCTTTAAAGTATTTAGGCCACTGATGGGGAAGAGATACTGAGGGGAAAAACATTGTTTAAAAGTTTCTGCAATTTTATGTGTGTGGTTTTTTTTTTAAATAAAACTTGCAACCCTGCTACTTTTGTGCCTGGTGCTGGTTTGAAAATTTAGACAACTGGCTTTGGGGAATTGAATGCTTTTAAATAACTTTGGGAAATGCAATAGAACTGGTCAACTATAAATGGTCATGATTTCCGCTGCAGTAGTTAAGAACAGCTGGCCATTAAACTAACAAGTTACAAATTCAGTTAACTGATGTTGAGGCTATATTTTGGTCTTCTATATATTGCCTCATTATAATCAACATATATTCCAATGTTCATGAAACTAAATATTTAGGTTTTGGAAGCTGGCTTGAGAAAAGGTAGGAGAAGGAGACAAATATTCTCTTTCACGTGTACTTAATTGTTCTGGAAGTGGGAGGCACTACTAGCAGAGAGTGATAACAAAAACTGATGTTCTCGTGGCTTCTAAACAAAACATGGATCAAGGAAGATGGAAAAGGGACTGTACTGGTTTATTCCTTACAAGGCTTGTTTTTGAAAGATCTGACTTCCTTGATAACTTTTAGAAACTAGTTTGTGTTGGAGGGAGTCACATCCCCAAACAGGAAAATTTTACTTGTATGATCTTAGTTGCAATTCCCAAAAGGATTGTTGGGAGATAATTACAAGTTCAACTGTATTTTTAATGTTTTAGACTTCCTTTCTGGTCGCTTCTGCAAAGGCACCATTTTATGGACATTGAATATAAACCCATTGTGTCTGCATCAACTGCAAGACGTTGGCAGATGTTCATATCCTGTGCAGGGTTGTGCGGAATTAGATCATGGCAACTTGCCCCTCCAGCTGATGCTCACATTTGGGATCTGACATGTGCATGCTCATTTGTAATCATACAGCCCAACACACTTGGGTGGTATAGCTGCAATTTGTACAGCTAAGTACTGTATACAAATGGCATGGAGAAGGCCTGAGTGTATTGGGCACTACAGGTACAGGCCTTCCTTTAGTCCCATACGTGAACAAAAGATGTGGGCTGGCAGGCCTGGAACAATTTCAACATCTCTCCTCTTTCAAATAGGATTTGAATACATGTTATGGAACACAAGTAATGGAATATAATGAAGCCAGCATGGCATAGTGGTTTGAGCATTGGACTATGACTCTGGAGACAAGGGTTCGATTCCCACCTTGACCATGAAACCTACTAGATGATCTTGAGCAAGTTGCATGATCTGAACCTCAGGGGAAGGCAATGGCAAACCTCCTTTGAACAAATCTTGCCAAGAAAACCCCAAGATAGGTTCATCTTAGGGTCACCATAAGTTGGAAGCAACTTAAAGGCACACAACAACAACGGAACTAACCTACCCCCTCTAATTTGCACATCAGATCTGTAAGTAAATAGTTGAAGAATATGGTTTTTAAACTCTGTTTTTAGTTATTGCTTCCAATAGGCAGCATCCCCCAACAGCCACATTTTTGGTTTTTAAAGAAAGAATTAAGTTGTGGAATTCTCCCTCATCTGCAAAATAGAAGTAGTAATAATCAAAATAATTATACTAATAATCAACAGATATTTTGGGTGTGAGAAAGAAGTGTTGTTGATTATGATAATGATGATGATTAGATAGACCAACAGCAATAGAAACCAAAAGTCCAATACCATCTATGTTTGTTGTTTCAGAAGTAAATCCTGTTGAGGTTGGTTGGACTTGCACCTTTAAAATGCTGAAAATCTAACTTATCCCAGTCATAATTTCAGGATTGTAGAGGAAGTGGGGAGAAAGGCTGGGGAAACACAGAGGAGGAAGAGACAAGAAGGGAAGGAGAAAGGAGGGGTATGGTATATGGAAGATTGTTAATGTAGCTAGGAGAAGTGGAGGCAGAAGGGGAAAGAGAATGAGAGGGACAAATAAAGAGGTAAGTAAGGAGAAGATTAGCAAGGAGAATTTAGGAGAGGGAGAGAGAGAAAGCGGATAAGATGAGGAATAAAGAAGAATGAAGAAGATGAATATGGGTGCATACAGTTTTATAGGTCAGAGAAAGAAAGGCAGGATATTAATCCGGGAATTGTGGATGAATGATAAGGAAACAAGAAAGAGGATGGGGAAGGGAGGAGAAGATGTTCACCAGGATTTATGGGAAAGGAGAAAGGAAAAAATGACAACAAAAAAGAAAGGGACTAGGAAAGGAAGGAGAAGAGTGTGGGAAGTATTGCAGAAGAAGGTGAAGAGAGGGAAAGAAGAGGAAGGAAAGGAAGGAAATGTTCAGGTAGGAGGAAGGCAAAGAGCATTAGACAAAGAAAGAAATGCAAACAAGAATTAAAAGAGAATCAGTAGTCCAAGTGGAGCTGAGGAAGAAAGATGTTACCTGCTAACGTATCTCCTGCTAATAATGGTGATAATAATCCTGCTATATGTCCTCCAGACAAAGAAAGGACCAACTATTTTGATAGGGTGAGGAAGATGGGAACACGTGAGGAAAGCCACAAAGTAGAAATCCTGTAGTACCATATTCAATGACTCTGTTTCATACAGGATTCTTTAGGATTCTAGCAATCTCTGAAGCCTGCCTGTTCCGCATTGCTTACATTAGGTAGGAGAGAGGAACGTGCTTTCTTCTACCACCCTTTGTGACTAAAGAATACATCTGGGCTTATATGCAGTATCTAATTATATTCCTGAGAAGGAGAACCAAAGAGGTAGCTCTTAAGCCTGTACTGTTGTTACCTATAATTCTTCCACCATTGACAAGTTGCCTCAAAAACAAGGAGCATTTGCAGGTGAGGTAGAAAGGGCTTCGATTCCACTTCGTGGTATCCTAATCTTGCAACTCTGAGCTAGGAGTGATCAGGGCCCATAGCATAGGAAAAGTGGTGACATGTAGGCCAATGGCAATAAGAGACAGATCACTGCAGTAGAATAAATAAATAATAAATGCTTGTCTGCTGTAATGTCCAAATATAGCCCAGTTAGATGTGCTCCTGGGCATTACTACTTTAACAGAAAATTAGGGACCAAAAGTAAAAATAACATGAACAAAATAGGGATAGGTTCCCACACCACGGAAAAGAAGAGTAGTTCAACAGGTTTCAACAAACCTTTTATCCAAAATTAACAATATGCACATGGGAAATGAAATCAACAGGTCAGCTAAGCCTTGCATAAGTAAACAAAAACATTTTGAACTTGAGTTTTTTGCAAAATGCATCTAGGGGTGAGGACTCTTTGACAGAGAAGGCTAAAAACCTCAAACCCCTGTATTTAGTGGTATGCTCTCTTCTCCTTTTTTTAATGGGGAGGTGAGTAATCATGAAGAGTTGTTTTTATATTCATATACTTTATATAAAATAGTAAAAAGAAACGAGGTATTTTAGGTAAACAGGATTTTAATTTAATGCTTTTAAATGTAAAACCATTGAAGTAGTTACCTGAGGAGGAACTGCAGTCATTTGGGGATTAGTTTTGCCTCCTAAATCATAAGCTTATAGAGCCAGGCAGTCACTCCGATAAGCTGTTAAAGAGGCAAAATGTATGTGTGCACAACTTGGCAGCTTGGCTTTCTCATTAACAGCTTTAGAGGAAGGAGCCTTTGGCCATTGTGGAAAGCACAAATAATTGCCTGGTTAATAAGAAGCCTAGCTCTAATGTATTTTTTATTTTTTAAAAACTTGTTTAAAGTAAATTTTGACTCTCAGGGTGTAGTAAATGCTAGAGAAACAGCAAGAGGTAATTGTTGATCTACATCTTTATATGATGTATAAAGGTAGAATAAAGGTAGGCAGTAGAGTGGATATGATACTAATTTATGAATCAGGAGGTTCATAGTTCAAATCTGGCATGTGCTATGAACTCACTAGATAGTTCTAGGTAAGCCACTTTCTCACACTCTCAGGGAATGTCTACATGGGCCATTTACATTTGTACCCCTCCCCATCTCCTTGTCTACACAACGCAGGGCCAAAGACCTAATTCATGTGCAGACTGGCTTCACGTGGAAAAGCCAGTTCCACACTGAATCCAGGCTATCCCTTCCTAAAGGGGGAAGCAGACGGCTCAAAGGGGCAAAGAAGGGGAGGGGCAGCTGCACAGTGGGCGCCCCAACCCCTTCCCGAAGGCATCGTTGGAGCGCCGGCCCCTCCGCACTGCTGGCGCTCCCACGATGCCTTCCCGCTGCAGCATCTGCACACGCTGCAACGGAAGAGTCGCCGAAGGTGCGCCGCCAGCCTTTTGTGGTGCACCTTTGGCGACTTGTGGAAGGAGCACTATTTTAGTGCTCCTTCCAGGGGTGGCGAAGCTGCGCCACGGGGCCGAGGTTTGCGAATACCTTGGCCCCGCGGCGCAGCCTCCTGGGGCGGCCCCGTGCCTTCCATCTGCTTCCCCCCTTAGTCTGATTTAAAAAAATCTTCACCATTTGCTCTGGATCTTCCAAAATCTGGAGTACTCTGGAACAATGCTGGGCAACCCTGCCAGCATGGGTTGCTCATTCCTCATGAGGTTACACAAGGTACCCAGCCATATCATTGATACTGGGCACCTTGTTTTTGACATCAGAAAGAGCAAATTATGACAGCAGCAATGGGCAGCACAGGGGGATGCATGAGTATACAGCCACCAGATGTTATTCTGGAGTGCCCAGGTAATGGGGAAGACTCAAGTCAGCTTCGGGGCCAGAATACTCGAGGAGCAGGCCAAAGTATTCTGGCCAGTGTAGACCTGCCCTCAGTCTTCTCCAGCTACAAAATGAGTGGTAATAATTTTGAACTAACTTAAAGTAGAGGTAGGCCAGGACCTTCAAAATGACTAGGAATGTTACATCTCTAGCCCCATCATCATGTCCTAATGGGAAAGAAGGAGGTGAGAAGCATTGCCCGTTTTGCATGGCTGAGTCCCACAACTTAATTTCAGTTGTTAAGAGTAGAAATGGGATGTGTGACATATGCACCAAATCCTAATGTTGCGGTTGTCAAGGCTGGCCCTCCCACTAAGCAGTGGTAGCCCCCTGGGTGTTTCTTTCTATTGAAAGATAGGGCTGTGTATGCCACAAGATCTATTTTGGGCTCCTTAAACTAGCCTGTTTTAACATGTCTGGTGGAGGGTACTACAGTAAACCCTCCATGTCCACGAGTTTTTTTTTTTATCCATGGATTCAAGCATCCTTGGCTCGAAAAAATTCCAAAAAGAAATACATTGCAAAAGGCAAACCTTGATTTTGCTATTTTTTATAAGAAGCGCCATTTCCCTACACCATTGTATTTAATGGGAGTTGAGCATCCATGGATTTTGGTATCCACGGTGGATCCTGGAACCAAACCCTAGCAGATAACAAGGGCCCACTGTATTTCTTATCCATGCTTTAAGGAGCCCTGGTGGTGCAGTGGTTAAATGTCGGTCCTGCAGCCTCTCACAGCCACACGGTTGTGAGTTTGATCCCAGGGCTCGAGGGTCGACTTAGCCTGGCATCTTTCTGAGGTCATTGAAATGAGTACCTAGCTTGTTGGGGGCAGTTAACTTACACATTGCAAACTGCTTAGGGAGTGTTTAAGTGCACTGACAAGTGGTATAGGAATGTACTTGCTATTGCTATGCTGTTGGAAAACCCACCTTCCAATCCAGTCAGCTTCTACATGTAGGACTGGGGAAGGGTGCCATCTTCCCCCCCCCCCCCCGCCTCAGGTGTTGAAATATCTTGGGCCAGTCATGATGACAGTAGGGTCCTCTCTTTGCTAACTGTGAATTTAATGGATTCAGGAAGCAAATTAAGCAAAACCCTAGTAGGAAAAACTTTGTGATGAAATGTCAGCCTCTTGGGCGTCTTCAGTAATAGGACCAATCTGACTCAAAACCAGATTAATTTTTCAATTAATTCTTTAGTGAATAGTTGTTGGTTTGTTTTTAATATCATTCACGTCTTATTGGGATTCATTTATAGCATGAGGCCTATTTATTTTTACTGAGCAAGGCAAATGGCAGTGCCATGGGAACTGTATTCTGTTTGTTGCAAAATGAGATATGTCAACGTCAAAAATTGCATCTGGAAACTAGGGAATAAAAGTGTCTTGTTATTTTCTTTTTAAAACCCAACCAATTCTGTTTTAGCCCACATGCTGTTCTCAGCAACCGTATCTGTGCATCTTATATATATTAGCCCTGAGAGCTGGAAAGTAGCCAAGGTTAAGACGAAGGGTTCTGTCCCACAGGCATAAAAAAAGATTCTCCCAGATGGATATTTACACGTAATAAAAGCTCCAAACACTTCATATACCTCCCCCAAGCAAATTCCTAAACTTACCTCCAGAGAGCAGAGTGATATATGTGTTTCAGGTGCCAAATAAATCACATGCTCACTAAGGAGAATGCTCAAGCAGTGATGTTTACCCATGTAAAAATGAAATTCCTCTCTGTCAGGTGAACAGCTGTGATTGTTAACAATTAGTGAAGAATGTAATTTTGTGGCTCAATTGCCTGAAACAGGTGCAAAATGCAAAGAATTGCTGCTTCCCCAGATTTTGAAACAGTGGCTTGAAGGAAGCTTGCCATGTTGTGTCCAAGAAAGGCAGATGTCACCCAGAATAATTCAGTTATCATCCTTTTATTAGGCCTCTTAATCAAAACTGATAGGCTTTAGTTTTCTGTCTTAATTGTGCTTTTACAAGATCTGCACGACAAAATCTCTTTCTCTCATTCTCTCTTTCCCTCTCCCCCTCTTTTTCCTTTTCCTTTCCCGCCCGCATCTACTAAAATAAGCATGGCTGAATGCTTACCAGGTCAAAATGGAAAACACACATTCTTTCCTGGTTTTGAATGCATGAAGCCAGTGCTAAAGCTATATATTTTTCTGGCAACCTTCCAGCAAAGCTGGCTTTCTAATTGAAAACAACCCTTGCTTATTGCTGACCTTCAGAATATTCGTGGCTCTGCTGGGAACACGGGCCAACATTTGTTGTGCTCGGGTGCTTAAAAAACACACAATGTCCACAGGGATTAAATTGTGGTGGTAAGTTTTGTGGGGAAGGGTTATTGCTATAGTAACCCAACGATGGTTTATGTCCATTCTTTCATGGCTCTTCTACTGCAAATGGAAATACAGCTGTGGGTCTAAATTGGCTAGATTTTTGGAAGGTGGAGGGAAGATGTTATTTGTCAGCATGTTTGGTGTTTTTTTAAACCAGGCCACAGCATTCTTTTTGCAGCCCGCACTAAAGTGTGGAGCTGATACTTCCCTGTAATAACCATTCAACTTACGGTAAATTGTGGTTTGAGTATAATCTTAGACAATGCCTTTTCTTCCTCTCTGCAAGATATTCTTAGATACTCCCTTTTTTGGGGGGGGGGCAGGAGGAAACACTGGAGTAGATCTAGACTTAGTCCTACTTGGATCAGACATATTGGTTTGAAATGGAAATGATGTTAAAACTGAAGTCCCAACAATTGGGTATCTAGCATGTATCTAGTTGTATTTAGCATGGATGAGTGTGTCAGTCCTGGTTTCTCTTGGCTTTTCTTTTTTTCTAATCCTTTGTTTGTTCCCTACCATTTCTCTTTCAGTTTGTGGCTTTTAAAAAATTGCATGGAAAATTTTTATGTATTTTCCCCCAACAACTATCCTAAAATGCAGAATTTTGTCTAATATGCATATTGGCCAGTTTCCATGAAGTTGGTTAGAAATGCATAACCTAGATTTACACACTTCTGACTGTTCTGTATTCACAATCCCTATGTATTCTTAGTTTAGGGGATACATAGGGACTGTTGAAGTCTCCCAATCCCCACTAACTGGGCAGTAGCTGCTGCAGTTGATGGGTCTATTCCCCTGTTTATTGAGAAGCAGCCGAATGAGGTTTACACACACACAACCACATGCTTGCAATCTCTGGCACAAGAGGGAATTGTGAAAGGGACCCTGGTTCTGTTGCACGAGAAATTGCTCACAGGAAGGGGTGTGTCCATCAGCCAGCTGTTTCCTGATCATCAGGGGAACAATCCAGTTGATTGCAGCAGTTGTTGCCCAGTAAATGGGAATGGAGGGGGTTCGAGTTGGGAGTCACTACGTAGTTAAGTAGCTATGATGGTTATACATTTATAACTATCCAAATGAATGCCAACCATTGTTTGCAAGCAGTGTTCATTTGTATAGTGTTTTTTGTTCCTTAAAAAAATTGCATGCATTTGACATTTGCCTGTAATATAATTGGCCCTCTGCATCAACGAGAGTTCCTGTCTCCTCCCATGGATATGAAATAATTGTGGGATCTCATCTGTATAAGCCTGTGGAAGTTGACATATGCACCTCTGCATTGACCTGGCTGCATGCACATGCCACCATTGACTTATATTGGGTAGGGCGTGCTCCAGAGAGTCAAGACCAGGGACAGGCAACCTTTTTGAGACCTGGGCCGGTCTCCCGTAGCCCAGGTCTCGGCTGGGCTGGGTGGGGGGTGGCAGTGCGCACGCGCGCCCCCTCCTCCACACGCGATGCACCCCCACGCACTCTCCTCCATGCGCAATGCGTGCGTGGCCACAGCCGCCACGGCACAAGTCACGGCTGCCATTTTGGAAAATAAGCCAAAAATTACTCCAAGGCACTGGATTACCCTGCCCAAGTCACACTCTCTCAGCCTCAGAGGGTGGAAATGGCAAACCCCCTCCTCTGAAGAAATCTGCCAAGAAAACCCTCATGGTAGGGTCAAAATAAGCCAGAAATTACTCCAAGGCACTGGATTACCCTGGCCAAGTCACACTCTCTCAGCCTCAGAGAGTGGAAATTGCAAACCCCCTCCTCTGAAGAAATCTGCCAAGAAAACCTTGCTTCCACGGGTGTCTCCCCTCCCTCTTCTTCCCAAGGGAGGGCTGAAGACACCCGTGGAAGCGAAGGATACTGGCTTCAGGACAGCGAGCTGACCCCCTGCCAGCCAGGATCCTCTTCTGAAGCGTTTCCTTCGCTTCCATGGCTGCCTCCCTTGGGAAAAAGGGGGAGGAGAGACAGCCAAGGAGGCGAACAGAAGCTGGCTTCAGAAGCGGGTCCTGGCCGGCTTCTGTAGTTTGCTTTGCCTCCCAGGAGGGAGGGCGCGCAGCACAGGGGGCGGAGCTTGCTGAGAGCAACCCGGCAGCCATTTTGTGTTGCCGGAGAAGCCCGGCAAAAAAACCCGCAGTGGCGGTAGTGCTGCGGCGGCGGCGGTGGCAGGAACAAAACGGGGCCGGTAACAAGGCCTCTCGGGGCCGAATCCGACCCGCGGGCCGTAGGTTGCCGACCCCTGGTCAAGACAGTCAATAGCAAGCCCGCCGATAGTGAGGGCCAACTGAATATGCATTCCTCATATGTTAATTGTTCAGAAAAACATGCATTCATTTTAGCTTATTCATTTAATTCAGGGGTAGGCAACCTACAGCCTGGGGGCTGGATGCGGCCCCCCGAGACCTTTGGACCGGCCCCAGGCCAGTCCTGCCAGCGCCACCACTAACCTCCACTGCTGCCCGTCATGATGATATTGATTATTGTTGTTATTACTTTTTCTTGGGGTTTTCTTGGCAAAATCTCCACAGGGGGTTTGCCATTATGGCTTTTCTGGGGCTGAGACAGTGTGCATGCATCCCTGCTTGTTTGTGGGCCTGCCTTCCAATCGTTTTCATGATGATAATGATTACTGTTGTTATTACTTGTTCTTGGGGTTTTCTTGGCAAAATCTCCACAGGGGTTTTGCCATGGCTTTTCTGGGGCTGTGAGAGTGTGCATGCATATTTTTTATTTTTATTTTCTTATTTATTTATTTATTTATTTATTTATTTGCTTCGGCGCCCCCAATTGTCTGAGGGACAGCAACCCGGCCCCCGGCTCAAAAACGTTGCCTACCCCTGATTTAATTCATATCAAAACTTAAACTGAATAACTATCTCTCCCATCCCTAACTGGATCCAACCTAGAGTTTCTTACCTAAAGGTCTTTCTTAATGTACTCTTTCAAGTTGGCTATAGACCAGACAAATCTGCAAATGATTTAGACTGTCTATGTATTTTGCTGAAGAGACTAAAAGGCCACAGCTGTGGGATTTGTAAAACATTAAGATTTTTTAAAAGGGGATAATGGTCAGGAGTTGGGGAGCATGGGAAACAAGAAAGAACCTGTTAAAAATTTGTATTTATGTAAGATGCATGACATTCTAAAGGTCAGCTAGCTGCTCTATTTGGCATTATACTGCTGCTTATATTTAGCAATGTGCAAGCTGCAACCAGCACAATCGTAATGTAATGCAGAAAGGTTTTCCCCCTGAGTGATTTGCGTCTTGTTTTTGTTTTCATAAGAATGCTTGTATGTTTTTTTTGCAAAAGATAATTGGTGTTATTTGCATTTGGTGCAATTTACCCATGTGAACATAGAACAGGGTGGTCAAAGTGCAATGTGCAGTTCCAAAATGCAGAGGTTTGTTGTGTTAGTTCAGACATTTAAACTAAGCACAGTTACGATGAATAAATAAAGGCTTACCATTATGCCTGATTGGTCCCAAATCATTAGACATGGATTGCATGTCATGGACATGGATAGGTTGAACTGGGCTTCTGTGTCCTTAATAGTTAACAGATCCTGAAGTAGGAAGATGTAGCTTAAAGTTCTGCCAGATGGTCCTATTCAGAGCCTCTCTTCTCACTCTTTCACACCCCCACAGTTAGTGGAGAGTGAGGGTGGGCAGTAGTGGAGAATGTATCCAATGGTGTTCCTATTGCTGGATGCACAGCACTGAAGAATGACATTAACGCAATGCATCTAGACATAGGAAAAGAGCTGGATATTTCTCTGTCCCCACCCCATTGTAAATGGCTGTGCTGAGCCATTGCAGGGATGCAGCAGCTAAAAGGTAGTTTTGGAAAGGGGTAAGGGAGGAAATGTCACATAGTTCCTCCTGGCAGAACTTAACAATACATCTCCCTGCTGTAGTATCTGTTAACTATTAAAGATACAGGAGTTTAGTCCTCTATTCAGCCTGGCAACCCTAGGCATGGAATGGCTGCAAGAAGCCTTGGCATCATTAGGTGATTGATATTTGTGCTTGTGTGTAGCTCTTCATTGCCTCAGTTCAGCCAGGATAACTTATTTCCATTGTTTTGCTAGATCAGGAAGCTCACACTCTGCTTTGATATGAATACAAAGCCAGGCATGCATGCATTCCAAGTGCCAAGGTCAGATTAATGCTGAACGTTAAAAGCCCCAAACCAAAAATAATGACCACAGAAGATCAACAAGAATTCATCCTTGAGAAAATTGAAATAGTCAAAGAGTTCCTATACCTTGGTTCAAATATTGATCAAAATGGAGACTGCAGTCAAGGAACCAGAAGAGGTCTAGGATTTGGAAAGGCAGCTGTGAAAGAACTGGACAAGATCATAAAGTGTAAAGACATAACTCTGAACACTAAAGTGAGGATTGTCCATCTCACCATGTGTGGATGTGAGAGCTGGATAGTGAAAAAAGCTGACAGGAAGAAAATAAACTCATTTGAGATGTGGTGCTGGAGAAAAGTACTGAGAATATAATGGATGGCTAACAAGACAAACAAATGGGTTCTACAGCTGATCAAGCTGGAACTCTCCCTGGAAGCTAAGATGACTAAATTGAGGCTGTTGTGTTTTGGCCACATCATGAGGAAAAATGAATCATTAGAAAAGGCAATGATGCTAGGAAAAGTGGCAGGCAGTAAAAAGAGAGGAAGACCACCTGCCAGATAGTTAGACTTGATCAGGGGCCTGGGTTTGCAAGACCTGAGCAGAGAGGGTGAGGACAGGGGGACTTAGAGATGTCTCATCCACAGGGTCACCATGAGTTGAAATCAACTTGAGGGCAGTTAACAACAACAAGCATTCTAACTGTGAGATGCTTTCATACTTTAAACATCTCTTAAAGTCTGCTATTCTCTTGTGAATGGGATAATTTACTTCCATTTGGTGGGGAATGTGCATCTACAACTGTCATCTTTGAATGTTTGCATGTCATTGCATGCAGCAATAGTTGGAGTGGGGCCAATAAATTATGGACCTGCAAGAACAAAGCAAAGTTTTTGAATACAGCTTCCAATTTGTATTCAGGGAAACATGAGTATATTTGTCTTTCCACAGATGACTGAAAATTCAACCTTTCACATCCTTCCTCTTTAAGCTCTGTTGTATAGCTAGATTTTGTTTTGTTTTGTTTTGTTTTTATGTTAGGAAATAGGGAAACAACAGAACTTCAACAGGACATCTTTACAGCATTAGGAAAGGCAAGAATTAAAAGGCAGAATATAGGGAGCTGGACAAATATATTTTTTGAGATGGGCAAACTCTTACTTTTACTTCAGAGGGCTGTTTTAAAATTGTGTGTGTGTGTGTGTGTGAGTGAGTGTCAGGAGTGTCCACGAACATTTTCTCAGAGATGAAACTAAGCAAAGGATATTATGAAAAGGGATGGTTGTTTTGTTTAAGTTCTTAAAAGAAGATTGGCATGTAGGTTTTGTGTAATGTGCCTGGTTAGTGGTAGTGAACTCCTTTTTGAGGGGTCAGTTATAGGAATTCAGCCTTCAGCTGAACTGAGAAACTTGTTTTTCTTAATTAGAAAAAGTCTGTAACCCTCCTTTTCTTTATGCCCATTGCCTTTCAGGGACGCTTCACAGACTCTATTTTTATGCATGATGAGAATCTTTGCACAAGAAAATAAATATGTATTCCTAGCATGCAAAGGGCAGCAGGGGGTTTTGTAGAGAGATTACTTTTACATTTGAAAATTGCAACAGAAGTGGCTTCCTTCTTCTTGCCTTACCATCATAGTGGAAGAGTGGGATATTGTGTCTTCAGCCTTTACTTTATAAAAGGGCTTTCAGAGTATTCAAAGCTGGCCCTGCTATTAGGTAGGCTAAGGCAGTCACCTCAGAGTTCTCAGAGAAAAGGCAACAATTTTAATGTTGTTCAGGTTCTTGTTTTTGGACTTTTAGCCAGAGAAGGGGGAAGATGTTTATGGAATTCTCGGCCCCAAGTACCAAAGTAATTTGGCTGCTATGCCTCTTGATTTGGTTGACTGCAGAGCCTCTTTGCTGCTCTGTCTGATAGACAAAAATGTTTTCTATTAGTCCTGAAATCTCTTCACATATATTATGCGAGAAATCCTTACAACAGTCAAGTAAGTCTTATCCCCGATTTGGGTGGGTGGTAGGTCAGGGTAAACAGAGATACCATACTCTATAATTGTATGCAATGAGTCACATGAGTCAGGCCCTCCATGCTAAAGTGTGATCCTTCTGAAGACTTAATCCTTCAGAAATCCCATTACAGTCAACCCTCCATGTTTGTGACTTTGACTTTTGCAGATTTGATTATTCATGGGTTTCATTAATATTTTCTAGGAATGTCTAGGTCTTACAGCAGGACTCTGTGCTCAACATCTTCCAGAGATCACACTGGTAGATCTAGAGATTCCTAGAGAGGACACTTCTCTAGGCCTTTGTAGGTCCTCCAGCACGATTCTGTGGTCAGTGTCTGGCAGATGTTGACCACGGATTTTCACTGGAGGACCTATAGATTCTTGAGTCTTCTCTCAGGTTAAAAAAAAAAAGTTTTTTAATTTGTGTTTTTTCACTTTCACAGGGGTTCTGCACACCTAACTCCAGCCAGTGTGGAGAGTCCACTGTATTTCTCTTTGCTTAGGAAAAAAAAAAAAAAACCCTTGGAAATTTTGTAGCGGGGAAGGATCCTGGAGGCCAGGCATCAGTTTTCACATTACCTTCCATCTTTCCACTTTAGTAATAGTGTTGCCGTTTGATGATTTTTAAAGGCTAGAAACCAGGATTGCTGCTTTCCCAAATGATTTCATAGCTGAGCCAAAACAGTTACCATCAACATCTATATCTTGCTTCTAGCCATTATACTTCACTTTGCTTATACAGGTATAGCAACAACTCTATTCCAAAAATGTTTTTAAAAAGACAAAATAGATAATGGTAGGTAATAGGGAAGAAGGAATGTGGACAAATGAAAATCTTCCCCATAGTTCCTAAATACAGTCAGCCCTCCGTTTTTACGGGGGATCCGTTCCGAACCCATCCATGAAAATGGAGACTCGCTGAGTCCCATTTATCTTAATGGAGGTTGCCCCTCCACGAACATTCAAAACCACGGACTTCAAGTCCACAAGAACTGAGGGTCGACAGTAACCAGACTGTAGTGCACTACTAATGAATAATGAAATGCTTTTTTTGAAATTTCTAGAAAGGTGTCTTACTATTACTTGAATTAGCAGGCTGTATAGGAAGTATTTGTGATGAAGGTTATGTTGTGGGTGAAGAAACCATGCCTATCAGGGTGAGACTTCATGAATGTTCAGCTTTGCTGGGAATTTGCATGCGCAGCTTTTATGTTTAAATAAAACTTGCCACCTAGGTCTTGGCCTGATTTTAAACACTCTCTGGAATTGATCAGATCAGATCTCTGCCAATTCTGGAAATTTTGTTTTTTAGAATTTTACAGCTCCTAGGATTCCCTAGCTAGCAAAGATCAGTCCCTCTCCTGATAGTTTGTTGGGAAGGAAGATAGGAAGGCAAAGAGAAATTGGGGTTTGAAAAAAGATAAAATATAGCACAGTGTGGTTCTGTTAATACCTCCTGACAGCTTCTACCCCAACTCCTGTTGGCATATGACCCTGACAGATAACTTTCCAGAGTATGTAGCCTTTTACAGAAAATAGATTCTTCACTCATTATTTAAGCACATTGGTGGTAGCACATAAAGCCTCATTCTACAGGCTTGTGAAACTTTCTACCAAATTAAATAAATACACTGATTTTCTGTCTTCTGGTTTTTGGTTTCTGGAATCCTGTGTTAATGACTTTTGGGGTAACAGGACAGTAACCACAGCATGGAAAGAAGTGAAGTGTTATTTTCCTCTTTTTTCATTTTCAGGATAAGGGATGTACAGACATGTGTTTATTTCTGTGGCCTTGTGCTGAAGCCCAGTGTGTGTTTACTTTTGTGTGTGTGTGTGTGTTTTGTTGGTGATTTATGAATTCCTGCACAATTTGGTATAAAAATAAATACAGTTCTTGAGCTCATGCTGCTGGTTTTATAATGTCTAGCATTGCCTTTAATTTACCAAATGCTTTATTATGACTCATTTTCAGCGGTACAATAAACATATCTACTGTGCATTGGGTTGAGGCATTTTGGTAACAGTCTACTAAAATACAATGGTTACAAATCCCATTAGGGTTATGATTTCTATAGAGTTGATTTCATTTGTTTTTTGTTTTGCTCTCCCTTGGGCCCCAACGTGGAACTTCACTGTGAAACTAGCTGAAAGTTTTCGGGTCGTTGTTACTTAAACAGAGCACTTCCATCTATTGTTTTCCCTTCAAACCTCTAAAGTCAAGAAGGTTCAAATCCAAGACAAATTTATGGGTTATCTCTAGAAGTGTAAGTGTGTGTGTGAGAGGAAGGGGTTGGGGGAAGAGAAAACCACTGTATAATAACATTTAGTCATGTGCAATGAATAAACCCAACATCATTGCATTTGTGAGTCTTTTCTCTTCCTTGGCATTTTCCTGGTTCTCCAGGAACCTTTTTTCCTTTTCCTTTTTCTGGATTATTGCTCCCAAGATCCCCCACCCAGCATGGCCAGATACAGCTGTAGTCCAAAAAAAGGAATTTTCCTAGGAATTGTAGGTCCTATCATGGTTGGTTGTTTTAAAAACTCAGTTTCTAAATAATGTATGAACAGCACCTGAGACTCAGCAGCACTTTTATTTGTAAACTGAATTGGCATAAATGTTACCAATAGGAGTAGTATCTTGGCAGGGAGGTTGGTACATCTGGTCTCAAATACTTCTTTGTTTACTCAGTACAGATGTTGCATCTTGGGTTGTATTCCATGTGCTATGTTCAACAGATGTGGCATCAAAGAGGCTTCTTAATCATCTAGTTTTTGTTTTGTATTAAAAACATTTGATAGAAATAGCTAACAGCTGTAATCCTGTACCCATTTACCTGGGAGTAATCCCAACTGAACTCAGGGAGAATTACTTCTTAGTAGACATGTATAGGATTAGTCTCTAAGCTGCAATTATCTTTCTGTATTGGTTTATAGCAGGGGTAGGCAACCTTTCCCCTTTAAGGGCCGAGGGACTTCAGCTCCCAGAAGCCTCAGCCATGTAGACCAATAGTCCCATGTTGGCCAATAGCTCCTGGGATTCTGGGAGCTGAAGTCCCTCGGCCCTTAAAGGGGAAAGGTTGCCTACCCCTGGTTTATAGTTTTCTATATGGATTGGCAAAGCATTTCCTGTTTTGTTTAAAGAATGAATATAAAATGAAAAATCTTGTTTGAATTTGTTTGTTCCACAACATGGACTCCTCCTCATTCAGTTCAGTCCCCACATAAGCAGAAACTCCTTTTATTTGACAGCTGTAGTTTTTCAAGTTTTTCTGTGCCTCAGTTCATAAGTTAAGTTGCCACAATTTCACTTATGACCCACAGTACAAAATTATTAACAGAATTTGGCACTATCTAAACATTTGGAAGAAGGACTGGGATGTTGGAAGAAAGGGAAAGCATTTAAATATTTTGAAATGAAAAATAATGATTTTGCATTTATTTTTCCAAGAGGACCCTAACTGCATCAGGCAAGGTTTATACTGTTTCTGTCATGAGCCATACATTTCAGTCAGAGTGACCCGCAAGGGGAGACTAATATGAGAGGCATCAACATTCCTGTCTTTCTAAGGAAAGGAGTGCTACAAAAGGTTTGCTTGTGCAAATGGATGATGTGGCTAAAAACCAAGAGGAGGGCAAGGAGTACCTTCATTCTGAGACAAGTTGCAGAGACACAGAATAGTACTTGGGGAAAGTAGCACAGTTGCAGAATTCGTGGCTGTACCTCATTGAAGAAAGAGCACAGATGACCTCCCAGGTCAGGCTCCCTTCCATTTTAAAGTAAAGTGGGGGTAAGTTAAGAATATTGTGGTTTCAAAGTGTGTAGAACAGGTTTCTTCTAACCTGGTGCCCACCAGGTTTGTAGGTCTACAACAGGGGTAGGCAAACTTTCCCCTTTAAGGGCTGAGGGACTTCAGCTCCCAGAATCCCAGGAGCTATTGGCCAACATGGGTCTGTTGGCCAACATGGCTGAGGCTTCTGGGAGCTGAAGTCCCTTGGCCCTTAAAGGGGAAAGGTTGCCTACCCCTGGTCTACAACTTTTATTATCTCTAGCTAGGATGGCTTTCTGATCCAATGCCCTTTAGTCAATCAGATCAGGGCACAAAATAGGGGAGGGCTTGTACAGGTCATGTCTATATTCAGGTTATAATGCTGGACTTTACTCCAGTGGCCATCTGCCTGCCAATATCACCAGCTGTCCAGGGAACCAGCCATCCTTCTTTAATACTTTACTTAATGAATAATTTTAATTGCTTTTTTCCTTGTCTGTGGCTCCATGTCTCCAGCTGCTCCTTCTGTTCCTTTATTCAGATACTGTAAAATCTATGACTCCTGATGGAATAAGTTACATGAAAATGTATTACTTAAAAAAAAAACTTTTAAACCCCCCCCCCCCCCAAAAAAAACAGAGACCAGCTTGCAACCCAGGATAAAAAACTTGCTTTGTGGAACTAGAGAAACTATGCTATTAAACTTTCCAAAACACCTTGATACTCTGTCACATTTACACAATAGCAGAGAAGTACTGCTTAAAGATCCCTTTGGGAACAAGGGTGACTTTTATATATGAAATAGTATGGATAGTTTTACAATATACAGTAACTTGATCACTAGGGGGCACTAGCCCTAGTTTTGTCTGGGCATGGACGGGATTGAAATCAATAGGATTTAGATTAGCTGTGACTAATATATCCTATTAATTTCAATTAATGTACTCCGTGTTGAACTAAGGTTGGATTTAGTCCATTGGTTTTCTGTTGCTGTTTTTGTTGGAGAGAGAAAATAAAGTCTTCTGGCTTTCTACTTGAGCATCCTCTAAGGCTAAGCCTTCTGTGTTGACTTCAGCTTTATTGTTAATAGAAGTCTGGCAATTCCCGTATTTCCTTGATTCTTCTGAAATGAACATGTTCAGAGGCAATATTTATTCATTTATTTTGATGTCTGTCCACTTTTAAGACTCCATAACACAACAGCAGTTTAAAAATATGACTCAGCAAAATAAAATAATCACAGTAGGAAATTATCTGTCTTACAAAGAGCTACTGGCCTAACAGCTGTCTGAGATGAGAAAGAATGATCTCTGGCTGACCAGACAGAGAAGTTGTACAAAAGTTTGGGTCTGTTTACTGCTTTAGGGGACCAGGTTCTCTGAGGTTCAAGTCCTCTGGTGATATTCCCTATGACTGCCACCCCCAGACTGGACTACACCATTGCTTTAACTAGGTTGTGTCATTTTTCTGTGGCTACATTTCCTTAGCAGCATCACACTCTGTTTTAAAACCTTCTGCTTCTAGGTCCACATTTGACTTGCTGAATAGGTTCATGACCAACTGGGAATACCTTTTGGCAGGATAGGATTCAGCATTACAGATAGCTACTTAGACTAAAACCCAGAATGGACTAGAGTTCAAAACCATGGTGTCAGATCAGGTTGGACTAAGGCTATAAGATATTCTTGAAAAGAAAAGGGGGCAGGGAAAAAGATGCCATAGCTCACATTCACTGCATTGCTGTCAAGAGAGGCTTAGTAGGTGACTATGGAGACCAGAGACCCTCCTCTGTATATGACTTTCTGTAACAGTGATAATAATGTTTGTTTATAATGCCCTTTTCACCCAAGTGTGAAACCAAGAAAACACAACACTATAATATACTAAAATACTAAAATAATATATTAATGTATACAAATAAAATCCTCATCAGTCGCTACCTGTCTGCGCCACCTTAGGCACACTCAGCAACTTAATGCAGTGTGAATCACACAGGAAGGTCATCAGCCCTTTATAAAAATGAGCAAGATCCTCCTCCAGCTGGAGGTGCAAAGGAAGACTGTTCCACAAATGCAGAGCCAGATCTTGAAAGGCTCTTAGCCTTGATAGAGCTGTATGCATTGGTGGGAGCACCAATAATCCTTTGCCTGTAAATCTTAAATTCCTAGATGGTACATACAACGCAAGCTGAGCATCTAGAAACCAGGGGAAGTTAAAGCGCTGGACCTTAAATACTAGGACCAAAAGCTTGTAATGAGCCCACTGTTCTCTTGCCTCCGGGCCTGTTGTATGCCAGTCTTCAGCTATCTTTTCTGAACACTCATCACCATTTAGTGTAGATTTTTGCATTTAAAGTTTTGTGGAGGGACAGCTTTTAGGCACAAAAAGCTTTCAGCATCATTTAGATCCCCACAGACTATGAACTGAGATGGCAATTTGTATCTTTTCAAATAATCACAGTACAAACATCCCTAGTGCTTCCGAAGCCTATTTATTCCGCTCTTCTTCTGGATTCTGAGAGAAACTCTTGAGCTTCACATACATATGGTTGTGGACACAGGAAATAGTTTTTCCTATGAATTTCTGCTAATGAATATGCACTTTCTTTTGATGCAAACTCTGAATCCCACCAGGGCTATCTTTAAATTTGGAATGGGAAAGCCAGCAGGACACACTTAATGTTCTCCAGAGTTTGCTGCACACATTTCCTGCAATTTGTGGGATTTGATCCTGATTTTCAACTGACAGCCCCATACAATTCTCTATGGAAATAGAACACACTCTATTGTCAGATATTACAAGTAGAGTCAAATACACTCTGTTATTATATCTTGGCTTCAAGGCTGTAATATCCCCTCCTCTTCTCACATCTTTGTTGCTTTATGACAGCACAACACACGTTAAACATTAGGAACCCGGTGATATGGGAAATCAGGGCACTAAAAGGATATTCAATAATTTCCAGATGTTACTATGAGAGCTGTGTCCTTTCATTAGAAGTATGTAGTTTATGGGAAAGGGTGCTGGTGGGCAGGCGGGATCTTATTATGTCAGGAAATCATTTCTTTTCTTATTTTCTTCTTCTTTTAGCAGCACATTGTGATGCTTTAATTGTATAGGTTTATCTTGTAAATAATTCACACTTAACAGTGTGATTATCAAGGGAATGGGTAGGGAATGGGTGGGGGTTACTCAACACCTTCTTTGCTTCAGTTTTCTCAGAAAAGGAAAAGGGTGCTCAACCTGAGGATAATGGAGCAGAGGATAGAATAGGAAAATAAGTAAAGAGATAGTACAGGAATACCTGGTTAATCTAAATGAATATAAGTCTCCAGGACCAGATGAATTACACCCAAGGGTACTAAAAGAACTGGCAAATGTAATATCAGAACCATTGGCAATAATCTTTGAGAACTCCTGGAGAACAGGAGAAGTCTCAGCAGACTGGAGGAGGGCAAATGTTGTCCCCATCTTCAAAACGGGGAAAAAAGAGGATCCCAACAATTATCGTCCAGTTAGTCTGACATCAATACCAGGAAAGATTTGGGAGCAGATCATTAAACAGAGAGTCTGTGAACATCTGGAAGGTAATTTCATAATCACAAAAAGTCAACGTGGGTTTCAGAGAAACAGGTCATGCCAGACAAATCTGATCTCTTTTTTTGATAAAATTACCAGCTTGGTAGATGAAGGGAATGCTGTGGATATAGTATATCTTGATTTCAGTAAGGCCTTTGACAAGGTTCCCCATGACATTCTTGCAAACAAGCTGGTAAAATGTGGGCTAGACAAAATAACTGTTACATGGACTTGTAATTGGTTGACTGTCCGAACCCAAAGGGTGCTCAACAATGGCTCCTTTTCAACCTGGAAAGAAGTGACCAGTGGGGTGCCACAGGGCTCTGTCCTGGGTCCAGTGCTATTCAATATCTTTATTAATGACTTGGATGACGGTATTGGGGGCATAGTTATCAAATTTGCAGATGACACCAAATTAGGAGGAGTAGCTAATACCCCAGAGGACAGGATCAAAATTCAAAATGACTTGAACAGACTAGAAAGCTGGGCCAAAGCTAACAAAATGAAATTCAACACGGAGAAATGTAAAGTACTGCACTTAGGGCGGAAAAACGAAAAGTACAGATATACGATGGGGGACACCTGGCAGAATGAAAGTACGTGTGAAAGGGATTTAGGAATCCAGGTGGACCACAAGTTGAACATGAGTCAACAGTGCGATGCAGCAGCTAAAAAGGCCGATACAATTTTAGGCTGCATCAGTAGAAGTATAGTGTCTAGATCAGGGGTAGGCAACCTTTCCCCTTTAAGGGCCAAGGGACTTCAGCTCCCAGAAGCCTCAGCCATGTTGGCCAATGGTCCCATGTTGGCCAATAGCTCCTGGGATTCTGGGAGCTGAAGTCCCTCGGCCCTTAAAGGGGAAAGGTTGCCTACCCTTGGTCTAGATCAAGAGAAGTAATAGTGCCACTCTATTCTGCTACTTGTGTCAGGCCTCACTTGGAATACAGTTCTGGGCACCACAATTCAAAAAGGATGTGGAGAAACTGGAGTGTGTCCAAAGGAGGGCAACTAAAATGGTGAAGGGCCTGGAAACCAGGCCCTATGAGGAACGACTTAGGGAGCTGGGGATGTTTAGCCTGGAGAAGAGAAGGTTGAGAGGTGATATGATAGCCATGTTTAAATATTTGAAGGGATGTCATATTGAGGAGGGAACAAGCTTGTTTTCTGCTGCTCCAGAGACTAGGACCCGAAACAATGGATGTAAGCTCCAGGAAAAGAGATTCCACCTCAACATTAGGAGGAACTTCCTGACAGTAAGGGCGGTTCGACAGTGGAACACACTCCCTCGGAGAGTAGTGGAGTCTCCTTCCTTGGAGGTCTTTAAGCAGAGGCTGGATGGCCATCTGTCGAGGATGCTTTGATTGGGAGTTCCTGCATGGCAGGGGGTTGGACTGGATGGCCCTTGTGGTCTCTTCCAACTCTATGATTCTATGAAAAGCAGAGTTCTTTTGTCAGCTGATGAAATAGGATCGACAGGGATCTGAAATAGGGATGGGCACCCTCCCACAATCTGGAGCTACTTTTTTCACTTCAGGACCCACCAGGCCAAAAATATTGGAGGTGGGGTGATCAAGGGCTCAGAGATTGATGTCTGATGTTTGTTTTGTTCTGTTTTTGTGGGGGGGGGGGACTGTGGGGTGTTTTGGGAAACCGTGGACATTGTCTTTCTATAAAACTGCTACTTCTGGAGGAAAACTCACATCCCCCTTCAAAATATTGCCATGGAGGTATCAAGAGTGGTGGAACCTGTGGGCTGGCAGACCATAGAAACAGTGTGGGGTTAGCAGGCAGCCTATTTGGACTGCATTTCTTCATCCCCATCATGAACAAGGCCTTCCTTTTGAACACCACTGTTGCCCAATGGTAAGGCATCAGCCTTACAACCTTGGGAATTAAACCCTTTTATGTAGGAAAGCCTATTGTGACCTGGTCATCCTTCTGTTGACCAAGAGATAGCTCTGGCAATGCATTTAAAAAGAGGATGCTTCTCACAGCTGCAGCTTACGGTATCCCCATTAAGGCATTTTTAAAGGAATAGTTGTGCTGCCCAAATGGACACACTGATGGGAGATAAACCAGCACATACAATTGAATCAGTGCTCTACATGATTCCTACCCTTGCTTTAATGCCTACTGCAAGTTGTTACACACCAAAAAATGAAAATAATTTCCTCTGTATGTCCTTTGCAGTCCCAGATTAGCTTTGTTTTTTAAAACTAATTTTTTAAAGCTTTGATGAGAGTTCTATGGATTTTTCTTCTTTTGAATTTAGGTATTTTCTGGTGTTGGGCAGGATAATAAAACTTTGGTATGCTGGCACGTAAATGTTTTTGTAGCTCTGTCTCTTAATCTCTCTTTTTAAAAAAGCAACTTTTGGCAGTCTGAATGTCAGGATTATAAGTCGTGCAAAAGTTCCACTCATAAATCTTTTGAAGGGGAAAATGGATATCCATTAATAATTTCTTTTAAAATTCCATGATACCTGTCACGTTATTAGTGTGTATGTGTGTGTGTGCCTTCAAGTCATCTGTCATCTTATGGTGACCACATGGATTTCATAGGATTCTCTTAAGTGAAAAATTACTACCATAAAAATCTTAACCTGCTGTCCATCTTTACTAGCCTTTAAAATACCTGATTAATTAAATTAACTAATGCAAATGTAATTGTAGGCAGTTGAAAGCTATTTGTTTATTTTTTCTGGTTTTTTTTTACACTGCTCTTCCATAAAAGTTCCTAGGGTGATTACTGACAATATTGTAGGAACAACTGTTTTGTTGTTCTAGTACTTTTAAAGTGCTTGTATAGTGATTCTTGTTTTGAAATATTTAAAATCTTTAAAGCATTGCTGCTTTAGCAAGCAGGTGAGCCGAAAACATTTTGGGAGTCATTTTAGTCATTTTAACCCCACTGAAATGAATGGGTCTGAAATCAAGTGAAGGGAGAGTTGAGGTTTTGAACCGTGAATGCACAGGGCTTTCTTAGTGAGCAAAGAAGTATAACGATTATTCTTAATTAGGACCAGCACAGGGCCTCTTTGTAAATGGTAAAAGTATAGGAAGATGCTAGTAATTGAGGTTGGTTTAAAGGCAAAAACACCATGATGTAGCCTCCAAAGAAAATTTAAGCATACTTTCCATAGAAGTTGGTATGTGGTTTGGCAATGGACAAGTAAGCTGCCACAACAAGGAAGAGTTTGTTTTGATGCTGAACACACTTTTGGGAGGGAGATGAGGACTCACAGACCATGGATGGCCAAGGCAGTGATTTTCTGTTGTGCTTGGTGACATAGATATAGCACTGTGAAAAGTATATGGCTCTCAGAAGCCATCTAGACCAGGAATAATTCAAGACATTTGTGCCTTAATGTGGAGCAGGAAATGGTTACGCCACCTCACCCACTCATCCATCCAGATCAAGATTCATAGTACCTGAAACCAGTGAGTGTTTGACCAAGGCTCTGGAGAACAGGGTTAGAATCCTCAGTCAGCCATGGAAACCCACTGCGTAACTTTGGACAAGTCTCCCAGCCTCAGAAGAAGGCACAGGCAAACCTCTTCTGAAAAAAACCTCATATTTATATAAAAAAATAATATTAAACGTGGGTCCCATCTCCAAAACGTATATGCAAATATTGTATTCTAAAGTCTGAATAACCCCCCCCCCCCCAATCCAAAACACTTTTGGTCCCAAGCATTTTGTATAAGGGAGACTCAACCTGTATGTTCTGGAGTGGAATTCTATCTTTGTGGGTGTGATGGGGGACTCCTACAGAAGGAGATATATCCTCAGCTGCTGTCATGTTTTCCCCCTTCTTGAATTCAGCTGTATTGACTTAGTCTTGACTAATGCCAAAGTATGTGAGGCAAGAGCTAAAACCACAGTCCTCCTTCAGTGACCTCTGGAATGAAAAACAGGCAGAATCTCTGACGATCATTGTGAGCTTGTGCATAGATCTGGGGAAGCAGGGTGGCTTTTCATAAATATTTGCCTTGCTTTAGCTTCCTGCAGATGTACTTTGTATGTAAACTCCTCCACACATTTCAGCTGTCATGCTGTTTTGCTATACCTTCACCACAGCGCTTCATACAGAACTGAGAGACTATGATACTATATCACATTATGGGATCTATATGCAAGGACATACACTGAATTTGGAGCTGGAGGAGGCTGTTATCAGCTTGCGCAATTATTATCAGACCCAACAAACTGTGCTTGCTTGTTTGATGATAAATGTCCGTAGTATGGTGGCCACTTTTCTGAGCAATGTTTGAATTATACTTCAGTGAAACATCAGAAGGAATGCAGTGAATGTGTAGCGGAGGGGACAGTTTTCCAGATTTGCAGTGAGGATGTTTAATAAATACATCTGCAACAATGCCTGCTTTTTTACTTAATAACATTTTGCTCAAAATTACTTTCTTAAAACCCTTTAATCTGAAATACTAGTGTTTATTTTACGTTGCATAGAATGATGCACAGTCTTATCTTGCAAGAAATAAGACATGTCAACATCATTCCTGCTTTGTAGATTAGGATATGTAGGTGGAAAGGTCGTTGCTGGGATCACCCAGTGAATTTCTGGCTGAGCTAGATCTTGAACTTTCCCGTCACAGGTCTAACCTGTAAGAACTGGACATCACTAGATTAGGAAGTAGTACAGTTTAGAAAAACCACAAATTGCTTCAGTGCTGATTGACCTAGAACACATTACAGGTAGGTATTGTGTAACAATGGATGCCATCACCACAAACCACAAAAGTGTCACCAAATGCTATAGGATTGTGTAAATCAGGGACCGGCAACCTTTTTGAGACCTGGGCCGGTCTCCACTAGCCCAGGTCTCGGCTGGGCCAAGGGGAGGGGGGGGGAAATGGCGGCGCGCGCGCACGCACCCTCCACTGATGCGCGCGGCCCCCCCACGAGTCCCCTTACCGACCCAGGCGGACCCCTGCCGCCGCCGCCGCCGCCTCTGGCTCCGCCGCCGCCTCCGGCTCTGCCGCTGTGCCCGCTTTCGTCAGCGCGGGACACGGCCGGCATTTTGGAGACCAAAATGCCGGCTGCGTCCCGCGCTGACGAAAGCGGGCACAGCGGCGGAGGCGGAGGCGGCGGCGGAGCCAGAGACGGCAGCGGAGGCGGCGGCGGAGCCGGAGGCAGCGGCGGAGCCGGCGGAGCCGGCGCCTCTGCCACCGCCGCCCCTGCTTCCGCCACCGCTGCCTCCACCAATGCCTGCTTTTGTCGATGCGCAACAGCGCGCAACACGGCCGGTAATTTGTTCTCCAAGATGCCGGCCGCGACGCATTTGCGCATGCGCAAATCCTGCACATGAGCAAACGCATCGCGGCCGCCATTTTGGAGAAAAAATGCAGGCCACGGCATGCGCAGTCGCGTGCCGACAAATACAGGCGGCGGAGGTGTCGCGGCGGCGGCGGCAGGGGTCCACCTGGGCCGGTAGGTCCGGCGTCCTGGGCCGGAACCGGCCCAGGGGCCATAGGTTGCCGACCCCTGGTGTAAATGCTATTAAAATTCATAAGGTGTAAATGAGGTCTGATCCGCACTGCTGAAATAATTCAGTTTGACATTGCTTTAACTGTCATGGCTCCATCCTGTGGAATTCTGGGATTTGTAGTTTGTTGTGGCACCAGAATGCTCTGACAGAGAAGGCTAAATCTATCACAAAACTACAAATCCCAGAATTCCATAGTACTGAGCCATGACAGTTAAAGCAGTGTCAAAGTGCATTGTTTCTGCAGTGCAGATTAGACCTGAGTTTATAGTTGAAATAGATGTTCTATTCATGATTTTCAGTCTAATCTCTATACAGCATTGTTTTCAGATATAAGCCAACTGATAAATCCATTTTTTAAAATTACTCAAAGGAAATGCACTATAGAATCCTTGCACTGCAATCCTAAACAGGCCAACGCAGAATCGAGGCCCATTGCTTTCATCTGGGGTCTTGCTTCCACAAAAGATCTTTGTTTCTCACCAGAAGTGATTAGTTGGCTACTGAAACCTCCCCCTCATTTAAAGGCATAAAAGGCATGTTTGATTTTGCAGCTACTTTTGCACCCAATTTTTTCCATTCATTTTATTTTTGTTGCAATTTTTGCTGTTTGTGTCTTTCATATTATCAGTTTTGAATGATACGCAGCTTTTATTTGTAACAAATTTTGAGCTCAAGCAGCCAGTGAGAAAACTGTCTATGTATTATTATTATTTTGTTTATTTATCAATTTGTATGGGTCACTTTCATTTGAGAAAGCAGCCTGAGCAATATACAGCCAAACCATCAATCTGGTAAAGCTTGTTAGGCACCACTGGTCAGCGTAGTATTGACATGCAATTTCAGAAAGCAGATGCTGTGAAACCAAGGGTCCTGCTCCAAACCACCAAGGGCTCGACCTCCAGTATTTTAGACCCCATGAAAATTTTTGCCTCCTTCAAAACCTTTCCCCTCACAATGTTGTTCATTTGTCATTCACTCCATAGGTCCAGTGCCTACAAATCAGTGTGTATTGTCACCTGTCAACAACTCACATCCAGTCCAAGCATTGCTGGAGAGCTTTACAGTCTTATCTGGCTGTGCAAGCAAAGGAACTGCTGCATTGCCACAGGAGGTTCATGTTCTCAACCTGAGGAGACCCGAAGAAGGCTCTGGCCACCATGAGACAGAGGTAAAAGGGGAAATCATGCTATGGCTTGGGTTTTCAGGCAACACTGGCCTTAAGAAGAAAACACAATAGCCTGGAAGTGATGGTGGAGGTGTGGCTAGTTGGGGACAAAATAAGAGGAGAACACACAGAGGATAGGTTCCTCTTGGTGACTTACACTGACATAACCAGGGGTAACTCTAGTGTAAGCCCTTTCTTGGATTTTGTGCAAGAAGGCATCTAGTGTAATCTGTAATGGCAGCCAAATGATGCCATAGATGTGCAATGGCAACCAGATGGTGCCCTATTACATTCACCTTCCCTCCAGATTGAAATGGGATATACCTTATTGTGGTTCTGAATCCTGTAATACAAAGCATCCTGCCTCTAAGACAAGCTTTACCTCAAGTGAGAACCAAAATGGTTGTGCTGACTTTCAGGGGGTGGACCTCTTAACTGTTCTGTGCCCAGGATGCTTTTACTAAGTAAAGGAAACATAGTCACATAATATATATTATATAAATGTATTATTTATTTATTACATCTTAATCTCATTCTCCTTTGGAGGAGCTCCAAAGTATTAGCAATCTTTCTATCCATTTTATCTCCACAACAAGACTGTTAAGTTAGGTTAAGAAAAATAATAGCTAGGTCTAGATCAGCTTGAGAGGGGATTTTAATTACTACACCTGCTTATTTATAAAGGGGATGTGGTAAAGGCTTTACTTGCTTAAGTAAGTAACTACACATGGCAAACAAATTGTGTAAGAATGATACAATTTTGGGGTTGGTGCTTGTTTTTGTTACTTGAGGCTCTCTGCTCTGTTCTCTATCTACCTAGTACCCTGTCCCACCCCAAAAACCACACATATCTAGATGCATATTACCTAAAACTAGCCAGTTTTTTTTTCTTTTGCCACATGGGGTAGAAAATCCATGAACATTTCTCCTTGATCTTGAAAAAATAATAATAATGAAAAGAGTAATTAGCAATTTACTGCTTTCATAACACCAAGTGCCTGCTGGTTGAGGTGCCTGCCTCACTCTCCCTAATGGTAGGACTGGTCTTGCTATTTGTTTCAAAAATAAGAAAGAGTTTTAGATATAGATGTGGAGAAAAGGAGGTGAGTTTAACACTTTCTAAACCGTACCCTCCAACAGTTCACAGATGAAGCCCAGACACATATGGCCAAGTAGCAGCAGAGTATTGCCAAGATGGCCAAGAGCACAGGAAGAGCACAAAATCTAGAAGATGCTACAACTGTCTGCTTTTGCCTGAGCCTACTGGGAGGGGGAAGATTTTGTCCCTTGTTCTCCTTCCCCTTCTCCCCCCACCCCCATGTTGAGTGCAAACTACTTTTGCACTTTAAATTCAGTTTCAGTAAATGAAGTAAGCTGAGGGCATGGGGGAAAGGGGGAAGAGGAGAAAGAAACTGGAATATTTTAAAAGCAGCTGAAAAAGTGGAATGACAGAGGATTAATCAGAAGTGTCCCTGGCAAATCAAGACAGTTGGAGGGTGTCCTCCACACACCATTTCTTTCTGCCTAACACTGCTGCACTTCTCAGAAGAAATTCAGCTGTATACATCTGAGAGGGAGGGGAACCTGGAATAGAAAATGGCATCATCCTAGGAGTTCAGCTTCTACCTCTATACCACTTTTTGGCTCTCAACCCACCTCTTCCAAAGTGGGCTTCTTATTAAGGGAAAAAGAAAAAGAAACATCTGGGCTCTCTTACCATATTTGCTTATAGTTAGCCCCTGAACTGGAATACTCTGACAAATATTCACAGCTCCTTTAACCCACTGTAGGAACTAAATCTCTTCAAATATATGGAGCTGTTGGCTCATCCCCCATACATCTAATATGCTTAACTTCATTTGAGATATAAGCATGAGGGATGCACAATAAGAAACAGATTTTTCAAAGAGAGAAGGACCTCACTTTCTTCAAAGCTAAATTGCTTGTGTTGTAAATTATCCTGAATATTCTTGGAAGTTTGCCATAACCACTATAAACAAATATTTAAGTTCATCTTCCTTTAGCCTTGGTAGCATGTCTTTCGTTCTGAACTGGTGAGGAATGTTGTCCAGATAGGAAGTGTTCCTGACTTCAGCAGTTCTTGTGTAATGTGTAAATAGGTCACTGATCCAGGGATGCAAGCTGAGGAACCTTTTGCCTAATTGCTGTAAAAAATAAAGCCTGAAAGAAATATGTTTCTGATGTTAAACTTGTGCGGTATTGTTGTTTGGTTTTAGAAACAGAATGATTGGAGGGTGGGGAAGAGAGAGAAATGCAGTAGTTCATCGTATGATAGCACATGTCTCTAAAACATGGCATAAAAATGTTCAGTGTTGAACAAGTGTGTATTTGTTGAGCATGAACCTTTGAAGTGTTGTGTAGGAAAGGAGATTCTAAAAGCTAAAGAGAGAGAACCCATTACCAAGGATTTGCAGAGCCAGGGGGGAACATCTGCGATCCCGATGCTACATAGACCATGCTGTATCTTGTGCACTTTCAAGGCAATTTACTTCCAAGTAAGTAATTAGGACTGGCCCCACCATTAGGCAGCAGATGTGGTGAGGGGGGGTAGGGTGAAGTGCTGCAGATACAAGCTTTGTGCTGTATTGCTTTGCCCTGCTCACCTAAACAGTTTGCTGCTCTCAAGTATAGCATCCCCAGTGTTGAAGTAAAATTAATCTACCAGTTCATTCTACAGTAGGCCCTCCACATTTGCTGAGGTGTTAGGGACACAGGACCCTCATGAAAGTGGAAAAATCACAAATTTAAAAAAAACAACTATTTTTTTAACCTGAGAGAACTCTCTCTGGATCTTTCATTGCAAATCTATGGTCAACATCCCTTGGAAGTTGACCATAGAATTGTGCTGGAGGACCTGTGTATGACTAAAGAACTGTTATATATAAGAATCTCTGGGTCCTCCAGCACAACTTCCAGTGGAGACTGGCCTTAGAGTCACACTGGAGGACTTAGAGATTCCTATAGATATCTATACCTGAGAGCAGCAGACTGGTTTAGATGGTTACAGAGAATGGTGTGTTCAACTCAGACTTGTAAATGCCAAATCACTGGTTGATAGGTAGGATTCATGCAGCTGCCTTGCTTCCTAGTAAGAATATAGAAAATTGTCTTATGCTGTATCAAACTGTTTGACAATCTACCCAAGTACTGTTGATGTTGATTGGCAGTGCCTTTCTGAATTTTTCAGTTAAAATCCTTTGTAAACATGCTAGGAGAAGTATGTGTCTTTTACAGCTGAACTATGGCTCCTCCAAAGTCACCTAAACTCCTTTTCTTAGCCAAGTTTTTCAAATCTTTTTTTCCGGTGTTTTTGAGAGTGTCTGTAGTAGCCTCTTGTGTACTGTTGTCTAGGACATTCCAGATCCACAATCCGTTTGTTTCCTGTATCCAACAAAAGGTTAGGTCATCGTAGCCATTTGGGAAGGACACCGAGAAAATGAGCAAGAAGCTAGGAAAGGGGTTGCTGGCAACAGTATAAAGTGTAAGAGTATAAACAACTGGGTTAGATCGGATTTCAACCTCTCCCTTTTTGCTTATAATCTAGAAACTTGAAAACAAAACAGAACAAAGGTTTATGTTTATCCCCATTGTAAGAATGGAAGCTGAGTGAACAAGTTTGATTCAAGGAAATGCACAGTCCCATCACCCCAGCCATTTCCTTGTCACTTGTGGCATTTCCTGTTGCCTGCTGATACATTTAGCAAAAGCAGAGATTGATATGTTGACCACGTAGCGATTTCCAGTTCTTGGAAGAATAAACAGTATTTTCTACTCTGTTTATGTTTGTATGCTTCTGCTAACACTTAAAGAGGTGGCTAGCTTTGCAGGAACACATGGTGATTTCAGGAGTGTAGTGAAAGTCTTATTAAAAATTACATTCCCACAGCTGGCTTGTTAGAAGTGTGTTTTGTTTCGTTCCTTAAGCCTGACATGTTATGGTTCTGCTGAATTACATATGCCTTACATGCTGAGAGGGAGGGCACATACCTTCTTGCAGCAAAGCTCTCATAGGCCTCATGCATTAAACATTCTTCCACCCTTATCCTACTTCTCATAAATATACAAAATCTGGTGGTTTACATTTTTTGACACTCTCTTCAAACACATTGAAAACAAAAGTCTCCCAAACATAACCACTTGGAGGGAAGGGGCAGGCTGGTTTCATATCCATGTTGCAAGCACTGAGTCTCTGATAAAGTCATTGAAAATTATTTATGCTCATATAATAGAATATTATGGAAAAGTGTTTGTATATGGGTTAAAAATGGAATTATTTGAAGCATTTCCAGAGTTGCCCGGCAAGAAAATGCTGGAAACATTAGAAGCAAAGAAACAAAAGTGAGTTAAAGGTGTGCATTTTGGGGTCACGTATTCCTGTTTTGCTTTCAGTGGTTCCAATACTTTGGTCTATTTCTGGGGTTCATTTACATCAGAGGTTCCGAACCTTTTTGATTCATGGAGCCCTTTTTAGAATCAATTTCTATGGCGGAGCCCCAGAGAAGCCTACCCTATGTCTTACAAGTTAATGGTGTTTAGGAGTAGTGTTATGAGGGGGATGGGGGAGATGGGATAGATTGTACTGTAATTTTCTTGGAGTATCCAGGGAGCACCTGCGAAGTACACAAGGAGTCCTAAGGGCTCCTTGGAGCACAGGTTGGGAACTGTTGATTTAGACTATAAAATTGTAACCTTGTGATTCTGTTTTAACTGCCATAGTTCCATTCTGGGATTTGCAATTTAGGTTGGGGCAATTAAAATTTGTTAGAAGAATAATGCTTGATAAGGCAGAAGAAAGAAAAGAGAAGGTCTGCATAATAGTTGGATGGACTCAGTTAAGGAAGCAATGCCCCTGAAGACATGAACAGAACTATGATATAGAGGTCTCTCATTCATAGGATTGCCATATGTTGAAGTTGTCTTGATGGCACTTAACAACAACAATTGAGAATCTTGAGCCAGAGAGCCTTAGTGCCTCATCATACTTTAAACTGCAAGATTCCATTGGATGTTGCCATGGCAGTTAAAGTGGAATCATAGTGCTATAATTGTATAGTGTGAAAGTGTGTCTGCCATTTTCTCTTATGACAAGAAATAATAACCACTCATGTTTGGTTATAGGGAGTAATGTGATCCAGGGCTCACAAAGTTAAAGCCCTAGGACTTTGCGATTGGCGGAGCTGTGACATCATCTGCCACCACCTGCAGCACTGCCCCAGGCCTCCCCTCTGAGTTTATTTGCAACCCTCACAGTAGCGGGAGTGGAAGATGTTTTTCCCCCCAGCAACAGAGTAGTATAATGTTGTGAGCTAACCTGTTGTGATCCAAAGAATTTGAGTGGCTTGATCATCCCTTTTATTGCCTGATAAAAACCTGGAGGTGATCAACATGGCTAGCTATATTTTTGAATTCTCCTTGGGTCTGTTGCTATAGGGATTGTCATGATGAGAGCCTATACCACAGAAAGTTCTACTACATCAGTGGTTGTAGAACCATTTCCCAAATAGGAAAAAAGCCTCTTATTTAAAGCAGAGCACTGTACTCTTCCCCCCCAAAAAAGGAAAGAAATTTGGAGCATGGATCAGCCCACCTACCCATATTAACTCAAAACCTAGGCATTTGGTGGATCCTTCTTCACTTGGAAGCCTCCTACCTCATCTGCCCACAGCACCATAAGCCACTGAAGACAGTTCAGCTAGGATCAACCAGCTGGTTGTGGAACTGAAGTCCACAAAACTATGACCGCTAAACTATTTCATGGGATGTTTAGGGGCCATAGTTTTGTGGACTTCAGTTCCACAACCAGCTGGTTGGTCCTAGCTGAACTGTCTTCAGTGGTTTATGGTGGCTGAGGAAATGTGGGTGGAAAAGGAGAAATTGAGAGCCCACTGGTGCATTGATGGGTGGGGAAGGCAGTAATACAGATACAGACAAAAAGAGATTATACGTCCCTCTTTTTCCTCTCTTTTTCCATCTAAAAATGTTGTGGGGTGTAAGGCTATGTTTAATCTATTCTAGCACTGCACACTGAAAGGTTCCTCATCTTTAGGACAAGGCTAACATCCTGAACCCTACAGAAGGTTTAAAGTCAAGCATACCCACTGGTTCTGTTTCTGGTTTTTGCTTGCCTCATTGTCTCTTATCCCTAACCAGAGCATGGAAAAGTTACGTTTTTAGACAACAGTTCCTAGCATTCTCCTGCCATCATGGTGAGTGGTATATGGCCCTTTTAAAAACCTAACTCAACTACAGCAATATCTATTAAGAATATTTTGCTGTTATGTGCCTTCAAGTTGATGCTGAAATCTATTGTAGGGTTTTCTAGGCAAGATTTATTCAGAGGAGGTTTGCCATCATCTTCTTCTGGAGTTGAGAGAATGTGACTTGCCCAAGATTACCCAGTAGGTTTCTGTGGCTTAGTGAGCCTTCAGATCTTGGTCTCTGGAGTCCTATTCCAAAATTCAATGTCATGTTGACTCTCCAATTACATGTACTTCAGTATTTTTTTTAGAATAGTAAATGGCTACTTAACATGATACCTGGTTACCAAAAAGTTTTAAAATTTTGCATACTAAATCCTCTCTCTGTCTCCTCTCTCTCTCCGTCTGCTCTCTCTCTCTCTCTCTCTGTGCTAGAAACGTCTTGGAATGTATCACTGTTATTGTTGTGTGCCCTCAACTTTCAATTTATGACAATCTTTCACAGGACTTTCTTTGAAAGATTTATTCAGAGGGATTTTCCTTTCCTCTGAGGAAGGAAAGCGTGACTGAGAGAGTGTGACTTGCCCAAGGTCTCGCAGTGCGTTTCCATGGCTGAATAGGGATTCAGACCCTGGTCTCCAGAGTTGTACTTCCAACACTCAAACCACTCTCTTTGGAATGTACTGATTCAGTTAATTAGCATGAAGTTTTAGATTTACATTTTTATAGGTATAACAAATTTTTAATAATGCTCATTTAGCTACTAAATGTTTGCAGAAGCAGTGTGTTACTAATGAGATTAGCATTGAAGAAATGAAATAAACTTTTGCATGGAGTTCTTTAAAGATGAAAGCTGCCTTCAAACGTTTTTCATAGATGTATTTCTAAATCTTCCTTAATTACAGATAGGCAGCTGTAAAAGTTAAAATGCCTGGAGCATTACACACTCTGGTTACAATAAAAATAAGGAAAGGGATAAAAATTAACCTCATGTGGGCAGTCTTAAAGAAAATTGAATGTATGTACGGAAATTGTAGGAGCCAGTGTGATGTAGTCGTTTGAGTGTTGGACTGTGCTTCTGGAGATTAATGTTTGGTTCTTCATTGGCTATGGAAAACTGTTGGGTGACCTTGGTGGAGTCACACACCCTCAGCCCCAGAAAATCCCATGATGGTACCTTAGGGTTGCCTTAGGGCACCTTAGGGTCACCATAAATTGGAAACAACTTGAAGGGATACAATTACAACAATGGAAATAGTAATTCTTCTTAGTTTTTAATTCAGTCATCTTCAGAGCAACAGTGCAATACTTTTTATGCTCTAGACCAGGGGCCGGCAACCTATGGCCCCCGGGCCGGTTTCGGCCCAAGGCCCCGCACTTACCGGCCCAGGCAGACCCCTGCTGCCGCCGCTGCCACCTGCCACCGCCGCCATGCGTTTTGGTTGCCGTGCGTGCCGCGACCACCATTTTGGAGAACAAAATGGCGCCCACAACGTGTTTGCGCATGTGCAAGAGTACTGCGCATGCGCAAACGCATCGCGGCCGCCATTTTGGAGAACAAAATGGCGGCAGCGACATGTGCGGCGGTGCGCACGTGGGGGGTGTGCGTGGCGGCGGGGGTTGCGCATGCGCATGTGAGCGCGCGTGCTGCCATCCCCCCCTGGGCCCGCTGGAAGGAACAAGTTCGGGGGATCGGCCCCCGGCTCAAAAAGGTTGCCTACCCCTGCTCTAGACCTTCAGTGTGTACCATGGAGTAGGAATCATACAACTCTCCAGATATTGTTGGCTGCGGCTCCCAGCAATACCAGCCAGCATAGTTATGGCAAGGAATGCTGGGAAATGCAGTTCATCTGGAGAGCTACATCATATTTTGTTGTTGTGGAAGTTTATTTTAGATTAATCTAGAGAATCTAGATATAATTTTTATTAGATTCATCTGTAGAAACAACTAGCAGATAGCCTCAACTGCTTTTGTTAGGGTAGAAGGGAGAGGCAAGATGTCCCACTCTGTAGGAAGTCATACCCATGACATGAAAAAATTAGTTTGGGGATGACAGCTTCATAAATCCCCCAGACAGCATGGGCTGTGTGTTGTCTGCTGCAGTGATGTCCTAACCACAGCAGGAAATGTAGGACCACCAACAGCAGCTTTCATAAAGCTCCCAGAAAATCCAGAGCTAGATCTATTGCTTTCTGGCTTCATCCAAATAGGATTCAGATATTCATAGTTTATTGATCCAAAGGGCTGCAGCTATACTGTTAACTGGGGCAGGTTACAGAAACCATACAACTCCCCTGTTGAAACAGTTCCACTGGCTGCCAGTTTGTTTCTGGACACAATTCAAAGTGCTAGTTATGACCTATAAAGCCCTATTTTGCTCAGGTCCAGGATATCTAGTATTTCCCTGTATGAGCTGACCTGGGCTCTGAAAACATCAGAAGAGGCCTTTCCCTCAGTACCACCACCATTGCCAGAACAGTTGGTGGGAAAGCAAGAGAGGGTCTTCTTGGTAGTTGCCCCTTGACTCTAGAACTCCCTTCCCAGGAAGGCCAGAATATCCCCCTCCTTGTTGTCCTTCTGTTGGCAGGTTAAAATCTTTTTATTTAGACAGGCTTTTAAAACAACATTTTTAATGACTGGACTGGAGTGTGTGTGCTGTACTGTTTTAAAGAACTTTTTATCTTTTTAATGTGTGATGTATTTTAACACTGTAATAGTTTAATGCTCACTTTTTGTATGTTTTTAACTGTATTATTCTTTTAAATATTGAGCTGTTTTGCATTCCAATTTTGGAGGAAATCAGAATATTATTATTATTATTATTATTATTGACTGAATGGTTGATTTGGTTTATTTCATGCTTTCCTACCAATATGAGTCACAAAGCATCTTACAATGTAAATTAAAACAAAATGGAGAAAACAGTCATGGGATATAAATTTTTTAAAAGGCAATTAATCAACCCAATTAAAACATTAGTATAAACATTAGATTATTACAAAAATTACAAACACATTAAATACACATTGCATATAAAAACCAGCACACTCACTGCACATCCTTCCATCCCAACCATTTAAGGGCTGAAGGCCTGTTTAATGTTTTTTTCCTGCCAGCGAAAATAGGCCACAGAGGCATCCAACCAAGCTTTCCTCAGAAGGGAGTTCCTTGGCTTAGGAGCACCCATTAAGAAGGCTCTCTCCCATGTCCTCCTCATGATCTGAGCCTGGGATAGTGGTGGGACAGAGAGGAAGATTGTAAGACTAGAGCAGGCTCACATGAAGTAATACTGGCTTTCACATAATCTGGACCTAAGCCGTATAGGGTTTCAGAGGTCATAACCAGGAGTTTGATTTCTGCCCGGAAGCAGACTGGTAGGCAAGGAAGCTTTTTAAATAAGGGACAGTTGAATTCCTTTTGGGACAGGAGCTGGTAACACAGTACAAAGAAGAAGTAGATGATTTAGGTGGAATCTGTGCTAGGAGAAGTGTGGTACAGCATAGCAGCAGGTGCCTTTATTCTTTTATAGCAAGGAGAGGTAGCAACATGGCATTGGGACACCCTTTTATGGCCTCCATATCCTCTGAACAAATCATGCCAAGAAAACCTTGTGATAGGTTTAAGGCTGCCATAAGTCAGAAACTACTTGAAGGCAAATAACGACGACAACATCTCCCAGACCCATAGGTTTTTATTTTTAAAACTAAACTACTTTTGAGGCTAAAAATATTCTCAAACCATACCCAAAAGGACACTGGGGTTCCCGTTGCCTTTTCTAACTCCTGCCCTCACCCAGAAAAAAACCTTTAAATCCAGCCATTTTTCCAGCCAAATCTCAGAACTGGAAATGACATAACATCATGTCCTATCATACTGAGAATGACAGTTCAGCCTGGAGGGAGGTCACAGCATGGAAACACTTGCACTCCTTCATAGTCTTTTCACTGCTGCTTTACAGATGTTAAAGAATGGTCTCCCCACCTGTCCCATCTTAAGAATATCCAGTAGAATAAAGATTTCTGAACCCCTGGAATCCTGTAGTTTTTTTTTTTCTGTCTTTGAGAAATAAAACATTAAAGCCAGAAAATTTCTCAAAATCTTTCTTGGAAGGAAAAAGAACAGATACCTGGATTTTGAGAAATAGAACAATTGGTACCAGAAAAGAACAAGAGAGGCTGACTGTACAGTAGGTTTTGTCAAACAGTGAAACATAGATCAGTTGATAAATTGTTCCCACCATAAGGCTTTGGCAGCATGTTATGAGCTGGTATTTATTAGGTGGCTGTTCCCTGTCAAGGAACATGAATAGCTAGAAGCTATTTCTTTTTGACCTTCAATGAGACATTTTTTTTCCTTTTTGCTGACATAGAATTGGGATGGTAGCAGTCTGTAAAGAATTCCTGGGCACTGTTTAACTGTTGTTTATTACTTTAGGATGATTCTGTAACAAATATGTAAGAAGAAAAAGAGAAGAGCCCAGACATATTGTTGGGAAGCAAGTCTAATTTTGGGGAATTTATAATTAGCTCAAATATGCGAAAGTGAAGCGCCCAACTTCGCTTCAGGGATCTATCCAAATGTATACCAGAGATGTAAGAATTCAGGCAGGGAATGACGCTGAGAGGAACCACACTCCAAATTAAAGTCTAAAAGATTTATTAACACAATGAGCAAACATCCAAATAAGGCACACACACACACACACACACTAGAAGAATGAGCGGGAAAGAGCGGGGAAAGCAGAGAGGGGGACCAGGATAGAGGGATATACGTAACGCCCGAGAGACTCCTCAGGACTTCTGGCAGTAAATGCGGATGGATTCAGTTGAAGGGCACGACTGGCAAGCGGGGGGTCGCGGGAACTATCTCAGAGCACAGACCGACAGAGATTCAGCATGCACTTCCAAGGTAGCACAAGGTCTGCCAAAATTCAGGGGTTTTTAAGGGCAATTTCTGCCTTCTAGCCATGATTCTAACAATAGGAAGACAAAGGCTTGATGGGTTTACCATTGTTTACCTAAGTCTGGGCTTAGTCTAAACCAGGGGTAGGCAACCTTTCCCCTTTAAGGGCCGAGGGACTTCAGCTCCCAGAAGCCTCAGCCATGTTGGCCAATAGCTCCTGGGATTCTGGGAGCTGAAGTCCCTCGGCCCTTAAAGGGGAAAGGTTGCCTACCCCTGGTCTAAACAATGCATTTGGTTTCAAAACTATCAAGGAAAGGAAGCTAGAGAAAGGGGTGCAATCAAATCTGATTACTGTCCCATTAAGTGTGAGACTGAGACAAACAAACATCATTGTGTATCTTTTCCAGTATAATGGGATATTGCCAAGGGCAACTCCCAAACCTGCCTGTCCAGGAAATCTTTAGTGGTCTTGAGCAACTTCAACATTGCCTACGTGACCTTACATTTAGGGGATTATGGCTGCCATCTCCCAAGGGTTAGGCTGGGGTCATAGGGAACTCCACATGGCTAAAATATACGAGAAAAATGGAGCACATACGCTAACAATATTTCCATGGTGTCTGCTATTGATTGCTCTCCCTTTGCTGAGGCTGGAAGGAAAATACTTGGAGGACAGGCTGTCATAACAGTATTCACCTGCTTTCCATTTGGGATTTGACAATCTGTATAATCTTCTACATCTATCAATTGTGCTACTTTGATTTCAGAGAGCCAACATGGTATAGTGGTTTGAGTGTTGGTCTAGGACTCTGGAGACCACGGTTTGATTCCCCTGTTGTCCATGGAAACCCACTGGGTGACTTAGGTGAGACACACATTCTCAGCCCCAGAATATTCCTTGATAGGGTTGTCTTAAGGTTGCCATAAATCAGAAACTACTTCAAGGTATACAACAACAATGTACCTTCAAATTGCCTAGTGACTTACAGTGACCCCATGAGGTGGCTTTGCAAGTTTCTTCCTCTGAAATATAGCCTACCACACATGGTATTCATGGACCATTTCCCATCCAAGTACTAACCAAGCCTGACCATGCTTACCTCCAACTTCATACAGGATCTGGTACCTTTAGGGTATTTAGGCAAATTGCAACTCAATACAGTCTGCCCTTAGTATCCACAGGGGATCCATTCCAAACCCCCCTGTGGATACCAAAATCCACTGATGTTCAAGTTCTGTTGTCCCTATGGCAGCATGTCCACACAGCTGCATCACCATTAGGGACAGTGGGACTTCAATGGCAGTGTGTGCACAAGGCTGTGCCACCATTAGGGACAACGGGACTTCAGGTGTGAAGTTCCGTTGTTCCTAATGGTGGTCCAGCTGCATGCACATGCTGCCACTGGGGACAATGGGGGCTGTCCCTAATGGCGGCATGGCCACATTCATGCACCGTCATTGGGAACAATGAGGGTTTGCCATCTGCAGATACTCAAATCTGGGAATACTGAGGGCTGACTGTAATATTATATCCCTATTGCTTCTCAATAACCTCCAGCCTTAACAACTACTCATTAACAACAGGCCACACAACATGGATGAACACAGATGTTAGCACTCTGTGCATATCCTCTCTGGAAACACAATTCGAGGATCTAACTGTGTCATTCACAACATCAGTTCATTCATTGACTTGTTTGTAGGAAGTGAGCCAGTCTCTCTATGCAATCTGATACCCAAAATGGCAATATTTAAAAACCTATGGGGGAATAGTCCTTAGCAGTCATGAACCTTAAAGTGGCCATTGTGGAACAAAGAAAACTAAGGGAAAATTAAAGCAAGGAACTGTTGAGTTCCAGTTCATTAAGAAGCTTCCATCTGGCTCCAGAGACTTGAATTGAGATAACCATGTTAATTGGCTTAATTAGTTCCAGGATGTTGGTCCACTATACTGTTTGCTGCCAATAACACAGGGTTAATCATGTAATTCTCACCATCTCTACTTTCTACATTTGATTTCCTTCCTTCTGCACAGTCCCACTGCCAACCATCTGTGTTCTGTATACCCCAAATTCAAAGCTCTGATAAAGTATGATATGAATTAACTTTCAGGCTGGATAGTGCCTGTCTCCCAGCAATTTAAAACATCCACTAAAAACCAGGAAATAGATTTGAAACTTGTGAAGGAATGTGGATATGCAGTTACTTCTCGCACACTGCTGTACTTGCCTTAAAATCAATTAGTTTGCCTGGAAATGTTTAAGTATGCAAAGGAATCTTGTAGTACTTATGAGACTAACTGAAAGAAGGAAGTTGGTAGCATGAGCATACATGTATCTGAAGAAGTAGGCTCATATCTATGAAAGCTCCCGCTACCTACTACTTTCAGTTAGTCTCAGAGATGCTACAAGATCCCTTTGCATACTGATTTTCCAGATTAATATGGCTATGTCTCGAAGTGTTTCAAATAGGGTATGGTGCAATTTCTAGAAAGAATGACCTGGCAATGCACATTCATGAAGGAGGACTATCACAGTGGCACACCCACATAGCCTAATTCCAGTTATATGTTGGTGAACAATTAAACTATGAAATTGATGCTGTTTCATGGGTCAGTCACAACTGTAAACTGAGAAGAATAAACCCAGATTTCAGGAAACAGAAGTTCCTTCTGAATCCTAACACATTACACTAAAATCTGGTTACTGAAAGTTAATCATGTAGTACTCTTCACCATGAATTTATCCAGTTTGTTTTCAAAAGTTTGTTTTCAAAAGTGTTAGGCCCCTATGACTCTTGCTTTTTCTATTATTTCCCTCAAACAGCCCTAAGAAAAGATTTTCTGATCTCATTCAGAATCACTGCTAATTTTATGCCGTTATTGGTAACAGTCTTAACTGTGAGAACTGTGATTCAATTAATGGTGTCAGATGTTCTTGACATGATTAGTTTAGTGTTTTTAACTATATTTATATATTAAGACAACCTCCTGTAGTTCCTTTTACCCAATGAGTAACTCTCGCTTACACAAAAAATCCTGTCTTCCTTCATGTGGCCTCTTCATCTTATTTATTCTGGACTGGAATCTCTTCTGGGTTATTTTCTAAGCCAGCTCAAAATTACTGGTCATTGAATTTGGATCCCTCTTCTGGTTTAACTACCAAAACTTTCAGAGGAAGTTGTACATGAGCCAAAACTCTATTTGTTTAGAGTTGTATGTCCAACAGAAACATGAGGATAATCTTAGTTTACTCTTAAAGAGATAAGAACCAATTATTTCAAGCAGAACAGACCTTAACTACAGCTGTTTCTTTCTTTCAAAATGGGCATTAGAATATGTATGAAGCTGGTATACTTTTGGAAGAGGGAGTGCTGGATGGCGTTTTTGATTTGGCCAAAGCAAAAAAAGAATACCAGGGCAATTAAAAAAAATAAAATACTCTAACATTTGCTGACTTGCTTCAAAACAATGGAGCTGTCACTGAAGTAGGAGAAGAATTACAGAGGTATGTAGAGAAAGTGGTAGGCAGTGATAGTAGGGAGCAATCTATTCATAGCTGATCATAGATGTAGGCAGAGCATAGTGGTATGGTGAAAATAATAATTTGTACAAGTTTGTTCCAGCATGTACAAACTGTCAGTTCATGATGGCAAAGAGGAGGGAAAATCTGAAAGCTTTCAGCTTCTTTTTTTGTATAAATCACAGTTAATTAGCCACCCAGGATTTCAAAGCAGGATTAAATCAGGAAGTTGCAATGTAAACAAACCAGGAGCAGTAACTCTGTCAGTGCGTCCCAAACTTTGGTCATCCAGATGTTTTGGACTTTAGTTTCCAGATTTCCTGATTGTTGGCCAAGCTGGGTGCCTTCTGGGAGCTGAAGCCCCAAACACCTGGATGGCCAAAGTTTGGGAATCACTCTAAATCTTCTGTTAAAGGGAAGGGGGAAATGGAAGATGCATAAACAAGCCTTGGTTATGAGAAGGTTAGGAACAATCTATGATTATAGATGGGTCTAAGGCTCAAGCTTGTGTGCTCCCTCCTCTACTTCCCCTTACCTCTGAGTACAAGAGGAAAGAAATTAGACACAGCTGCTTCTGCTTAGCAGCAAACTGTAGCATGTCATAGCATCCAGATGTAGTTCACAGTTTACCTACAAAGAAAATGGTAAAGCAATATCAAACTGTGGTTTGGGATCCTGGTATGTGGGGAAGCTCTGGTTTGAACAAACCAGATTTACTGGTAATTGGATGAAGTGGCTAAACTACAATTTGCTGCTAACAAGGATGGGAAAGGAAACGTGTGTAGGAAAAAAGGGAGGAAGAAGAGAGCATTCAGTTTGAGGCTCCTATTTGCTTGGGCTCATAGCAACAAATCTTCAGTTGTTATTACATGTAGCAGCTATGCTTCAGAATTACAGTTCTGGATAACTCAGGTTTAAATTTCTCTTAGACTGAATGGTGGGAGAAGTCAGTAGAAAAACATAAGTTTTTGCTCCTAGCATACATGCCATATATCTTCTCATCCTTAATACTTAAATATGGACATACCTAAAAGAGCCCGGTGTTAAAGCTCAAATGCTTTCAGCCCCCTGTGACTCGTATACTTGCTTTTTATACTGGCTCTAGGTGGGGAATGGGGACTTTGTTTTACATTTCCAGCATAACTTTTCATTCTAAATTTGACATTTCCTGTGTTTGACTGAGGTTTTTATTCTTCTGAAACACACCTGTAAAGTGATCTATCCTGCTCATAACCCAGCTGGAGGAATACGTAATCTGTGGACTGAACTGACCTTTTCATTTTACAGAAATACCGATCAGTCCATGGAACTGTAGCTTAAAAACACTTTCCTATAATTATCCCATGACACACACACACAAAAAAAACCAAACACTGTTAAGTGGCCTACCGAAGTGTATTAGTGAGAACAACTGGAAACGGATACAGCCTTGTTCATTTTTAATGGACTAAAGCAAAAATCCTTTGCACAGTGGCAATTAAAAGTCAATGGAGGGTCTTGCTTTTAAGTAGAAATGCTTCAGCTTAGTGCTGATAAATGTCCTTCTTTTTAATTTATGGATTTTTTGGTGGCCGTGCATATTTGTCAGAATTGCTCCTAGACCTGAAAGAAAGGTCCCATCCTGAACCAGCCACCCTCATTCTGTGCTAATGCTGTCAGTATTTAGGAGTAAAATTGACAAACAGTCAGGATCTTAGTTCACCTTCAAAGCATGGCTGAAGATAGTGACTCATTCCAAAGGTGGTGTCCATAGTTTTCTGGTTTGGATGATATAGGAAATGATGGCCAACGTGAGACTTCAGCACTGCCTTCAGACAAGCTGTGAATGATGGGGGGAAAGTAACAGCACCAAACAGTGCAATGCTTGTTCATTAGTAAGCTGAGATACAATTGCCTGAACATGACCAATGGCTCCACAGAGTGTATTGTGGCTTGTCACAAAATCCTAAGAATGGCCAGGCTGAATCAGACCAAAGCCTCATGTAGTCCAGTGTTATGTTTCCACAATGATAAACAGTTCTGCATGGGACCCCCACAAACAGAACATGTTTGCAACAGCTCCCTCTTCATGTTCTCCCAAGAACTGGTTTGTAGAGGCATTCCATACCTGTTCCAGTTCTATAGCATACTTTTTGTGGTGATAAGAAATGCACACAGTAATCCAAGTGTAATCTCTCCAGAAATTTGGATAGAGGTAGTGTGGCAGTGACAACTTTTATTTTATGTCCCTTTCTTATTGTGGGGTGCAATTTTAGTTTTCCAGGGTGTTAACCTTTTTAAAGGTAAACTAAAATATGCAAGTATGAAAGTTAAACTTGTTAGAGTTCAGCTTTCATCACAGAGCAGCAAAAAACGTGGGTCAGTATATCTTAATATGCGTTCCTAAAGAATAAAGACTAACTCAAAAAATAAACATGTAGTTTATGGTCTAAAAAAAACAAACAATAATGACTTTAATAAATATTTACACAACAAACTAACCTACCTTATCCTAACTGGTGTTAATATAGCAGGAAGAGGCTGTTATTCCATCTTACAGGAGGCAGTTACTGACTGTTTAGAATGCTCAGAGAGTCAGTTAAACTGCCAGATAGGAGTTTATCACACAGGGAAAATTGGAAATTTAAAGTGGTAAGAATCCGTGATTAACTCACATTTGTGCAAATGGTTTTCATATGCAATGCGCTGTTATCTTGTGCAGAATCCAAGATTAACTCACACTTGCACACAAATACGGGAATGGTTTTCACACGACAGGACCAAATATGCCTCCATCCCAATAATGATTAAAGCGTGTGCATCTCGCAAAAGTGCAAATGATTTTCACAAAGTGAGCCCTGGCTACGGGGGGGAGTGCATGTGTGTGTGGAGGGGGGAAGGCGTCCCTCAGTAGCTGTTTCTTTCAGAGCTGTGACTAGGAGGAAAGACTGTCCCCTTTCAGGGATTTTGGACTTCAGCTCCCAGAAGCCTCAGCCATGTTGGCCAGTAGTTTGGGTTTCTGGAGCTGAAGTCCAAAATCCCTTAAAGGGGACAGTTTGTTGATCGCTGCTGCTTCTGGCAGACTGGGATGCAAGCATTCATTCACTCTCCTCTCTCTCTGTGTGTCCTTGCATCAGCTGTTTGTTGTAAGAGCTCTGGCTACAAAGAAGGGCAGGACAAAGCAGCACTGAAAGCAAACTTCTCTCTCTCTTGCTCCCGCTATGTTCCTGACTTCCCTCAGTTCCTGACTTCTTTTAAGAGCCCTGGCTAGAGGAGGAGAGACATTCACAGAGAGAGAGAGAGAGAGAGAGGAAAAACAAGCTTTTTCTTTTGTGTGTCTGTGTGCCTCTGCCTTTGCCTGAGCAGCTGTTCCTTCAAGAGCCCGGGTTATTATCACTAAGGAACCATGAGAAATCTGACAACAAGAACAGACATGGGGAGAATCCCACAAATAGCTTTCACACTACAGTAATTACACAAAAAAAGTGAATTTGTAAATGAAACGGAAATGAAATCATGGCATTTTCCCGAAAATGACTGTTTACTTGTTTATGTCACTTTCTTGTTAGATTCTAAGCAGTTTGCATGCAACGTCGTGTGAAAACCATTCGTGCAATTGCTACTAAAGTTTAAACTTCCAATGTTCCCCTTGTGATAAACTCTACAGAATGGGGGGGGGGGGGGAGGGAGGAAGTCCCTGCCTAACTAAGGAGGGAAAGGAGAATGCAACACATATGTCTTCCAACACTTATTACATGGGCTTCACTTTTGTTTTTAGTAGCAGCACTCTTAATCAAAGTTTCATCAAGCTGTCCACAACAGCCCCAAGATCTTTTTCTTGGGTTGTCACTGTCAGCTCAGATCCCATCAGTTTGTATGTAAAGTTAGTACAGTTGTTTTTTTCAAGGCCCATCACTTTATGGATACTTAGATAAAAAAGCATTTGCCAATTTAATGCCATTTCCCAGTAGCTCTTTTGTAGCTCTTTACTGTTTCTTTTTCTTGTAACTACCCAAAATAATTGGCCACCTACTTCACTGTTCACCCCTTAGCCTCAAAATTTCAGTCTGCTGCTCCCTCCCTTGTACTTTGTATTACTCATAACACACATGATATGAAAGGATGGGCACAAGACTAGATTTACAGTAGAAAATGGAGTTTGCTAAAATCAAAGAATAACAACCTCCATGCCATCATGAAAAATTTGCTAGCAGTGGACCAAACTTTTCTACAGTGTTTATGGAAATTTTCACTTTTTTTCAAGGGCAATGCTGTCTGAGTTTTTGTCTCTCAAAACATCCCTGTTTACAGAGACTTTTCTGTTTTCTCATCAAAGAGTCCTGTATTTATGTCCTGGCAAATCGAATTTTAAGGGAGCTCAAGCCGAGTTCCTTTCTCCCACATAAACAACACTGGTGTCTGGCAGCTCTGAAGTTCCAGATGTGATTACCATCTTACTCTTTATTCACAAGGCTCCAGATACCTTGGCAAGTGATGGCAGAACACTCACTGAATGTGGCACATTGAAAAATTCTAAAGCTCTGTCATTCATATTAGAGGTGGCCTCTTATGGGTGATCCTGTCTCATTGGCCATGTGCTTACAAGATGCTCCTTCAGTTTTTGTAAGCCAAGAAAACCCCATAATAGGTTAGCTTTAGGGTCACTATAAGTCAGAAACAACTTGAAGGAACATAACAACATAGCCTTGAAGTAGCAAATCAAGTGGCACCTGATTATAGTGCTCCCTTGTTTAGTAAATTGTAACAATCCATACCCTAGTATTTTATATTAAATTATATTATATTAAAATGCAATATCAAGCTTTGTATTGGTATCACCACTGATAACAGTTTAGCAGGCAAATAAAAATTGGGGAATGACTGTAGTTAGGTCTTCAGAGTTATCTCAATAATGTTTATGTTACAGGTCAAAATCCAGTCAACAGGACTTTCGGTCAACAGGACCTTCACCTTCACTTCCGTAAGCCTCCCCCCCCCCCCAGTGCTCAATTGCCCAGAGAAGATTTTGAGGGCATGTGAGTGGGAGTGGCCTTCAAATTGCCCCTTCCCTATTCGTCTGATGTCTAAGTTATTCTGTTGGCTGAAATGCCTAACTGGGCACAACACTTTTATATTTTTAAAAAATTCTGTTCTGTTTTTCTGTACCAAAGTTTACTCCTTATCCCCTGCCCCCCATCAGTTAATTCAGTCAATGGAATCAAGTGGTGATGCTTTTTCCTGGAATGACTCACTTCAGACAGAGATAGGGCATGAAACTTGGAAAGCTCACAGGCTCAATAGTAGAGTGAAAAGCTACACACTTACAATAAAGTTGCAACTCAACTATGGTTGATTGTTGCATATTTCCATATCAGATATTCCCATTTGCTGTTATTGGTGGATTGAGAAATGCAGTGTTAATCTTTCAGAGTTCAGCTTTTGTGACAAAAACTTTAAAAATAAAATGGCCTGGCCTCATGCTGTAGCTCTTTAGGGAGCCATCTCTTGATCTCTGTGGGGTAGTTGGCATAAGTTGGCCTTGTGTCTTTAAACAGAATTAAAACAAGCAAATGGGTTCTACTTAATGGATAACAGGCAGTCTTTGCCTCCAAAGGATGCTTTTGATTATGCAAGAATCTTATTGACCTCTGTGTGCAACAGTGAGTTGCAACATATGGATTTTTCCTTTTTCCTTTTCAGTTTTTATATGACCTTTTTGTAAACCATATGGTTTTGCAGGTGATTGTGTTACACTTTCAAAGACTTAAGTCAATATCTGTTTTAAGACTTACAAGCAATGTTCCTCTAAACCTAAAGGACACTTAAAAACTTTACAGTTGCTTAGAACAGGTTTTCGTATTCAATCAGGATGGTAGACCTATCTATCCACAGCTGCTTACTTATGCATGCTGAACTTTGTGTGTCTTGCCTATATACTTATATACTTGCTTATATACATGCTTAGGCTGCATTGAAAATCTGGTACCATTAACCAAATGCTAGCATTTGCAAGATGTGCTCTGACAATTTAAAAGAAACATGTTGAATGTTTAAAATATTTTACAGCTTTGTTATTATTAGTCTGGTGTTTTAAAACACTTTTAATTGGTGTTTAAAGAGTACACTTGGCTCAATTTGTATTTTAATATGCAATATTGTGTATTCATTGGAATCTTTTTAATTATATTGTAAGCCACCTAGCATCCCAGTGCTGGGAGAAGGGCAAGATATAAGTCAAACACATACATACAAAAGATCACTGTTCCTATGAGTGCATCACTAAAAAAGGAGAATACAAACAAATACAAAAGTTTCATGTACCATTTCTGATGCAGATGTTAAAAAGAATTACTAGGATTTAAATTTCACCAATGGAAGGCCATGTAATTTCCCATCCAAATGACCCCACATTCTTCCATTTTCACTCCACCCAATATTATCCCAAGTGTTCTTTCTTGATTAATTTGCTTCAATTAATTTCCCTGAATTAATTTATTTCATATAATTATTATCTGAATTATCGGTAACCTTTGCAGGTAGAGAGATAGAGTAATAGAAGTTACATCCTTCTGTCCCATCTGAAGTTGGATTCAAACACATAGCTATATCAGTCTATTGTCAGAATGCAAAGGTATCTATTAGCACCTTAGAGACTAATTGAGAGAAAGATATTAGTAGCATAAGCTTTCATAGATTGGATGTGAAGCTGAAGTGTGTCAGTGAGTCTATATCTTTGTGAGGCTACAAATGATGAAAGAGTTTTCGTATCTGGGATCAAATATTGATTGGAACTGGGACTGCAGTCAGGAAATCAGGAGAAGATTAAGAATGGGGAGGGTGGCTATGAAAGAACTGGAAAAGATCCTAAAATGCAAAGATATAGAACTCAGCACAAAAGTCAAAATCATACAAGCCATTGTATTCCCTACTACCATGTATGGATGTGAGAGCTAGACGGTTAAGAAAGAAGATGGGAGGAAAATCAACTCACTTGAGACGTGGTGCTGGAGAAGAGTGCTTGGAATTCCATGGACAGCCAAAAGGACAAACTGGGTCCTAGAGCAGATCAAGCCAGAAATATCCCTAGAAGCCAAGATGACAAAACAGACTGTCATACTTTGGACACATCATGAGAAGGCATGAATCATTAGAAAAAACAATAATGTTAGGAAAGGTAGAAGGAAGTAGAAAGAGAGGAAGGCCACATGCTAGATGGATGGACTTTATTAAAGAGACCACAAATATGACTTTGCAGGAGCTGGACAATGCAGTAGAGAACAGGGGGGCCTGGAGATGTCTCATCAGCAGGGTCTCCATGGGTCGAGATCAATGTGAAGGCAATTGACAACAACAACAAAGAATTCAGAGCTTGGAAACTTATTTGGACTATATAGTAGCTCCTCCAGTCCTCCAGTTCTGTTAGATGTCTGTGCCACACCTGCTCCTTTTGCTACCTGTCATCACCATGTACAAATGTGAGACCTGAACAGTGAAAAAAGCCAGTAGAAAGTAAATCAGCTCATTTGAGATACGAAGGTGGAGAAGAGTGCTGACGATACTGTGGACAGCCAAGAAGATAAACAAATGGGTTCTAGAACCGATCAAGCCCGAACTATCCCTGGAAGTTAGGATGACTAAATTAAGGTCACATCATGAGGAAGAATGGATCATTAGAGAAGGCACTGATGCTAGGAAAGGTGGAAGGCAATAGAAAGAGGAAAAGGCCACATGCCAGATGGCTGGACTTAATCAGGGAGGCCATAGGCCTGAGGCTGCAAGACCTGAGCAGAGCAATTGAGGACAGAGCATCTTGGAGATGTCTCTTACATAGGGCTGCCGTGAGTCAAAGTCGACTTGAGTGTAATTAACAACAACCTGTTGCCTTCACTGAGACCTACTACAAACTAGATTTAGGACTGTAATCTCTTACGTTTAAGACTGTAGCTTCCAATGCTGCCACTAAAAAAAACCATGCAAGCAACATCTGTGACAAAGCCACAACAGACTGTGACTGCTCTCTGTACAGACAACATCTGCAGACAGAACACATACCCACATATCTCAACCATGCACATAGTGTCCCTCCACAATCTCATACTTTTTGTATGGGACAAATTTGGACTCTGGACAGAACCTTAAAATAGCAGACCATCTGAACAATAAAGGACATGTGGCTACCCTGTCTGGGGCTGAGCTTGTATTGGTCTAAATCTCACTGCCAGTTCCAACTAGAGCAGACCCACCAATGGGACTTGTGAAATTTTTGATTTATCATTCAGGAATTCATTTAGTGGGTCCACTAGGGTTGTCAGAGTGAAAACTGGATAGGTCTTCTGTATGATTGTGTTGTCGAGGGAATTTCAGAAGGTGTGACTTGTCATAAAACCAATTAACAAGCAACATCTGTTGAAATTCTATTTCCATTAAAAGGGATAGGAGTTTTCTCCAATTTTCAATCTGACAGTCCCAGTACTAATACTAATACCATTCTTCATCATTATCATCATCAAATTTATTGCTTACCTGCCTCTCTCCAACCCTTGAGGTGGGGAAGAACATAGAATAAAACAGAGAAAACCATTTAAACAGATAGGTTAAAGCACATAAAGAAAAGACATTAAAATAATCCAACATAAAATTAAAAATTTGCTAATTTTAAAATATACCAATACACTAAAATGTTGTTGTTGTTACATACCTTCAGGTTGTTTCTGACCTATAGCGACCTTAAGGCAAACCTATCATAAGGTTTTCTTAGCAAAATTTGTTCAGAGGAGGTTTGCTATTGCCTTCCTCTAACGCTGAGAACATCTGTCCCATAGTAGGCCTGCCAGAAGAGAGAGGTCTTTAATTCTGTTTTAAATTCAGGCAGCATGTTTAGCAGTCAAATCTCTCCCAGCAGGTCATTCCACAGTCTAGAGGCAGCTGACAAAAAGGTCCTCTGGGTGACAGTTGCCAGTCTGGTCCTGGCCGGCTGAAATAAATGTTTGCTGCCTGAGTTAACGGCAGATTATAACCTGGACCTAAACCACGTAGTGCTTTAAGGCTAAGAACCAACGCTCTACTCTAATTGGAACTAGCAACTGGATTTAGGCTATGTTAGTGGTTGTTTTTAAGCAAGTTTCTCCTCCTTAGTGTTGCCGTTGCACAGAAACTAGACCTGAGCTCCCAACCCTCAGAGTGTAGGGTAACACAGTTTATCCACATGCCGTGGCAGCTGTCTTTGCCAGACTACTTCCGTTTTGTTCCCACAGACATCTAATCCCAATCTTTCCTCTCATTCCCCCTTGTTTTTTCAATCCTTACCTTCTGTGTCCCATATGAATACCGTATTTTCTGGTGTATAAGACGACTGGGCATATAAGACGATGCCCAACCATTCCAGTCAAAATATAGAGTTTGGGATATACTCGCCGTATAAGACTACCCCTCTTCCAACACACATCAAATAAAAATTTGAAAAATATCAGATTTGATTTCAATATGGTAATTTTAATTCAAATGTTTATGACATGCAGGTGCTTAGCAGGAAAACTGTCACTTATAAACACAACAAACTACAGCTCCCATGTTCCCTAGCATTTATTTCTGCAGTGTGTTTTGGATATTATTTCTGCAGTGTGTTTTGGACCTTACAATTTAAAAAATAGTCCAGATTTAAATGCTGCTTTAAAAATTATTTCCATCTCTCAGCTATGAGATGGTTGGGGGAAAGGAGAAAGTGTTGGGGGTAAGGACTGCCAATATACTAGGTGATGCATTCTGGGGTACCGTATGTACAATATGCGGTCAAGTAAGTGACCCTGGGCATGCCACACACTCTCAGCCTCGGGGAAGGCAATGGCAAACCTCCTCTGAACCAGTCTTGCCAAGAAAACCCCAGGATAGGATCACCTTAGGGTTCTCTTCCTCCTCCTCCTCCTGCCTCCCACCTTGCAACCCTGTCCTCCTCCTCTGCCTGGCGCCTCGCGACCCTGTCCTCCTTCTCCTGCATATACCCGGCGTATAAGACGACTCCCGACTTTAACCCCAGATTTTCCTGGGTTAAAAAGTTGTCTTATACGCCAAAAAATACGGCAATCAGAGTTCATAAGATTTTAAAGCTGGTTCACTCAATGAAATGTGTTAGATTAGTTGCATTGAGTTTTACTGTGTAGCGTTTCAGATACAGAATTGTAGAGTAAGATTTTGTTTTGTTTTGTTGTTGTTGTTGCTGCTGCTGCTGCTTTTGTCTACATGTTGTTACATCAGACCAAACTAGCATGTCTACCATCATAAGAGGATGAATATATTGCACTAAAGTAGTGTCTTGTTTGGCAGAACTCACTGCAAATGGTAGGCTTTGCATAGTAGGTGCTCAGAACTGGAAAGCATCCCAGGGCTGAAGCAAACTGACAATGTTTATCTGGCAAAGTATGGGTATAGCAGGCCTTTTATTTATGCCAGCTCTCTCAGACTCTTACTTCATAGGAGTACTAAAATTTTCCTATTTTTTAAAGTAAATGCCAAAGAATGCCAGGCTTTATGGATAACTCAGAATGGGGCAGCTTTTGACTGTTTTTAAAACAGCAGTTGTCAAAGCCATGTTCCTTGGATGCTTATCAAGGTTTCTTCAGTTGTAAGATGATTAATGACAGGCTATCTTCCCTAGAAAAAGGCAGCTGAATTATAATTATCAATTGTTTTAAGTAATTTACAGCTGGGAAAGAGTTCCAACATTCTTCTTTGTGTCCACTACCAAATAGTGCTGAGTGATCAGTGCTTATAGGGATAATATATACCCATTATGGCTATTTGTTTTTAGGAAAAGATCTGAATGCTGCAAGCTACTGGCCTGTGGTACATTCTCCTCCCATCCATGTTGCAGGCTATATCTACGCTACAGAATTAGTGCAGTTTGACACCACTTTAACTGGCATGGCTCAATGCTATGGAATTATGGGATTTGTAGTGTTGTGAGTTATTTAGCCTTCTCTATCAGAGCATTCTGGTGCCATGACAAATTTCAAATCCCACAATTCAATAGGATGGATCCATGACAGTTAAAAGTGGTGTCAAACTGTATTAATTCTAAGTGTGGCAGCAGCCATAGACTCTTCAACACTCTCAACAAGTCAACAAGCCAAAACTGGAACCATGTGAAATTCTTCCTATTCCAATTACGAAGGCATACTTTCTTATCTGGAAGTGAAACAATCAAATAAAATAAAAATTCAGTTATGCAGCAAAAGGTACAAAGTGAACCCTCAAGCAGAATTGTAATAAAATTATACTTGAGTTATTACAAGGGGAAAACTAATTACAAGTAACTAGTTATAAATAACTCCTGCAAACTCTTATTCTGATTTATGTACTGGGCTCTAGCCAGTTCAACTGACTGTCTATGCAGGGCTCTAATATCTTTCTTCTTTCCATTTTATTCTTTCCATTTGTGTGTGGGTGGGTTAGCTTACACAGATCTTTCAGTGAGTTTTCAATTTGCCATTCAGTGATTCTCTTCTTAGTGAGCACTTACCAAAATTCAATTTTCTTCTTTCAGTAAAGCATTTATTAAAAATTAAGTCCAAATGCAAATATTTCCACATATGGGAGAATATGCTCATTGTAGTACAGTATATTTGCTATACCATATTTTTGTAACACTTTCAAGGATCACATATTGTTACCAGATTTATGACTTGATTGGTGTGATTTGGATTCGATTTGCTGATGAATCAAAGGATAATCAAGGGTGGAAAGGATAAATACTTTTCTTAAGAGTTCTTCCTTTGGCTTTTGGGTCTTTTATATGTCTAAAGGGATAGGCAGAGAATAATGAGCTTTAGAAGAGAGATAAAAATCAATTTTTGGCATACTATAACTTCTAGAGATGTGAGATTATATGGTAAAATACACTTTTTTCAGGCTTGAAGATTTATAAAAAAGCTACAGGTTGATCCCAGAGTCCATTATAAGTGCTGGATTATGCTAATAGATTCATAGAATCATAGAGTTGGAAGAGATCACAAGGGTCATCCAGTCCAACCCTCTGCTATGAAGGAAGACATAATAATAAAGCATCAGCATGTAGTGCTGGATAAATAACCATGCCTCACCTGCTACCCCTAGCATATTACTGCAGCATAGACCTCTGTGTCTGATCAACAAAATGGAAATCAAAATAAAAGCGAAGGCTTGTACGGAAAAAAATCATCCCTGGGTAGATTGTGGAAGAAACTTTCAGGCATTCACTGGAAAGTTCAATATTTTTATGTTTATTTATGCAAAGCTTACCTGAGCTGTTTGTTAGTTTTGGATATAAAGTTTGTTGAGACATGTTGAATTGCTTCTCTTTATAGTTTAGCAATCTATCCCTATTCTTTCCATGTTAATCAGCCTCTTGTACACAATTTTCTGTGAAGGAAGCAATGTCCAGGAACACATCTACTCCTTTAACTGAGGTATAACTGTATTTCTTATCGAGCTTTTTAAAATATATCTTTATTCAAAAAAATTCTTATAACATTAAAAAAATCCATACAGTTGTCATCCACACTTGTAACAACTAACAACTAACCAATATCAAAATTATAACATCAAACATCACAATGGGTTAGGAATGAATTAGTTAGTAGATTAGTTAGAATATATTTAGTGTACCTGATTTTGTGGATTGTATTTCTAATCTAGTTTTTATAGGAATCTTGAGTTAAGAGGCAGAGTCAAACTTTGTGCTCCCAATTAGGGGCTGTGGCCAGCACTTTTCGCCATCCATTGTATGGCAGTACCCAGAGCCTGGCTGACAGATTCCTATTTACTATATTTTCCTACATTTTATACTTGGCAAGAAGATCACACCAAGCCGTGGCTATTTTGTATGTCTAAAGGAATGAGCGGAGAATAATGCTGTGTACTCGTCTTTCGATTAGTCTGAGCCCAAGAGAGTTGCAGCACTATCAACTGGAGCGCACATTTTTGCTGTACTTTACTTGGCTAGGCTTTTTGATTTCTTTATGGCATAACTGGATCATTCCTCTTCTAGAAAGCACTGTACAGATCTGGGAAATTGGCTAAAGTACCTTGCATACTTCTGATGGTTCTAACACTGGGTGGAGTTGTTGCCCATTTAATAGTGTGTGTCCATATTTCAGTAGCTCTGTCCATAATAAATGGTAATTACAGAGTATTACAGATGTGGCTTACATGGGTTAAACTGTGCATCTAAACACAACTCAGTAAACATAAAAACTGAATGACTAATTCAACCAGGACAACAATTATAGTAGTAAAAAAAATCTAGTGCACCTATCTCCAACATGGTAATCATCTATAATGCCCATAACATGACTTTAGGACAGGGGTAGGCAATCTTTTTGAGTCGGGGGCTGGGTTGCTGTCCCTCAGACAATTGGGGGGGCCGAAGCACCATAAATAAATAAATAAATAAATAAAAATTATTTTAAAAAATAAAAAAATATGCATGCACACTCTCTCAGCCCCAGAAAAGCCATGGCAACCCCTGTGGAGATTTTGCCAAGAAAAAAACAAGAACAAGTAATAACAACAATAATCAATATCATCATGGCGGGCGGCAGGGGGTGATGGCAGCGGCGGCAGGACCTTGGGGGGGGCGCAGTCCAAAGGCCTCGGGGGGGGGTGCATTCGGCCCCCAGGCCTTAGATTGCCTACCCCTGCTTTAGGAGATGGGAGTTGTAGCCCATCATATTTGGAGAGCATCAAGTTGGAGAAGACTGGTCTAGTATAAGGATCAAGTATATTCCAGAGACCAGAATATGGAGGACATGGGCTCAATTCTAGTCCCTAGGAATCCCCTTTTCCATTTGCTATAAGAGGTATTTAGCCAAGGGGGTTATTTTTAATATTCTCAACCAGAGAACTCTAAAGTCTTACCAAACTAAAACTCCAGGATGCCAGAGGATTTTGCCATGGCAGCTGGAATAATGCTATAATAGTGGAAGTGATTTTGGAAAAAATGTACCATTGTGTAATGAGCCGCTTGAAGACACCTAGCATACTTTTTATAATAGAGATTAGGAGCATGTGGCCTTCTGAATGTGGTTAGATTGCAATTCTCATCCTTCACCATTGGCTATGGTACCTGAGGCACACCTAGTTCCCACTTCTGCTTTATAGACTGTCTCAGAAAGCAATGGATAAACTTTCTAATTGCACCTGAATAGTTAATGATATGTATATATGAATGTGTATATGTAAGGAGCCCAGGTGGTGCAGTGGTTAAATGCCTGTATTGCAGCCACTCACTCACAAACCAAGGTTGCGAGTTTAATACCAGCCAGAGACTCAGGCTCAACTCAGGCCTGCTTCCTTCTGAGGTCGCTAAAATGAGTACTCAGCTTGTTGGGGGCAATTAGCTTACAGTTGTAAACCACTTAGAGACTGCATAGCGTGGTATGAAGCAGTGTATAAATGAAGTTGCTATTGCTATATATGAATGCACCTTCTGGCATTTTGTGATTTGAAGATATAAAATATAAAACGTGTAAGGCTTAAAGCTCCCATTTTTTCTCTCATGCCTTTCTGAACAGCTGTCTCAATATGGTTACTGTAACTTGATATATTTTTGCCCTGCTTTATTAGCACAAATTTGTAATGCTTGTTTCGGGAAAATGTACTGTGAATTAATCTGGAGTCCTTCACACTAGAGTGGTTAGTTCAGCATTACAAAACCGTAGGCATTAACTTTCATAACAGCATTTGGGAGTGTGTGGTTTCAGGCCTTAAAAATCAGAAAAACTAACATATTTGAAAAGTCTTCTTTTACTTTGATCACTTTTCAGTATTCATGCCCCATTCTGTTCCTATAATACAAATTATTTTGCCAGAATAATAGGGCATGAGCCCATAGTCTGTTTTTGTAGTTTGGTTGCTGTGGTGATGCTTGGCCTTCCATGAGACTGGTATCCCTAGGGAAATGGAAAGTTTGCAGCTGTCTTTACCTATTTGATATCTTATGTGTCTGCATTACTCTTTTGAAAGAAACACTAAATTGCATAAGCATGTAAAGCCCATAGAAATATTATTGACTAGATAATGTACATTATTTTTCATGTGCATGGTATATTGCCTACACACTGCTTATTGTGAACTTGAATTCTTCTTAGAATAAGAACTCTGAATTTCTGATCTATTGCCTTATTCGTATGGGGGGGACGACAACTAATTTTCTCATGAAATTGTTATTTTAAACTAGATCTGCTGAGGATATGTATGATGTTTTCTTTGAATTGAGAAATGTATTTTTAAACATATTTATATTGTACCGTTCTTGAGACTATACACAAATATAAACTGGATTACCCAAACTGATATTCCTCATTGCACAAACTAATTTCAATGGAGGAAGGTGGAAAATGCATCATGAAGAATTGTAACATGGCCCTTTCTTGAGATGCTTCTTTTCTCCATGCAAAAAAAATTGCTTTGTTTTATACATGAGGAATATTCATGGGACCTTGACGTATGTTCACTTCATAACACTTGTACACTGTATAACACCATTCATTCATTCATTCAACTTATGACTTCACCTGAAACGGAAACTTTAAAAGTGATACAGTAGGCCCTTGGTATCCGCTGGAGTTTGGTTCCAGGACCCCCCCATGGATGACAAAATCCGTGGATGCTCAAGTCCCATTAAATACAATGGTGTAGTAAAATGGTGTCCCTTATATAAAATGGCAAAACGAAGATTTGCTTTTTGGAATTTATATATTTTTAAAATATTTTCAAACTGTGGATGCTTGAATCCATGGATAAATCCATGGATACAGAGGGCTGACCGTATATGATATATAGAAATACAAAACAAAACTAACACGTTCCAGGCAAGAGCACCTGCAAAGATGATTTAATTAAAATAGTAATATAGTACAATATTAGACCCAACAAATTCTAAAAAGATTGAACAGACCTAAATTTAAGATACCTATAGGTACACACACTTTTACGGGAAAGACACATCAAAGCCCACACCTTTAAGATACAGCTAGGATGTAGCCAAGTCAGATTTCACAAAATACAGTGAGTATTGTAGGGTTCTACAGAAATCTTCACAAACAAAGCAGTTTTTAAGAAAAGAAGTCATATGAAGTAAAGAGAAACTCTCCTGCCTTGTATTTGGATCTTTTTGCACATGCTTGGGAAGAAAATACATTGACATGTTTGGGGATAGTGTTGCGTGGGGGTTGGAAAATGTACTCAGTGTTGTAAATGTTGGTGAATATTGGGAGAGGGTGGAGTGTATTTTTGTCCTTACAAGTAAGGGGCAGGCAAACTGTATAGGATAATGGCTTGGAAAGATTCTCTGCCATTGAGCAGGTCTTTGTCATTTTGCCCATGCACTATCACAAGATCCAAAATATCTCATCTCTTTCCTGGAACTGTTTGTATTAGTAAACCTTATCCTGAGCTTTGTAGCCTTCTGTCAGACTTCCTCCCTAAAGACAGTTCAGCCCACACATTGTGGAGTTTGAAGCAAATAATGGTTCCTTTCTTTCTACCCCTTCCAGCTCCAAATAAGCTTTTGAGGTTGCTGCCTATATTGATTCCACAGACCCCATACAGTGGTGTGATCCTGTGAATGGACTCCTTTTAACAGCATACTGGAACTGTATCTATGGGAAATTGGTTCCACTAGGATGACTAGGATGCTTTGAAGATGGTTGTTTAACTATTTCTATTCCATGCTTTCAGAGCTTGGAAATTTTACTTTTTGGAATAGTCCTAGAATGGCAGTGGCTATACCAGCCATGGTTTTAATTCACTTCTTTTCAGGAAGTAGGAATTGATTTTCTGCCTGTTACTCATTATTGATTCTGCATGAATATTCCCCATTTATAAAATGGGAGGGCGAGGAAAAGAGTCACGTGGATGGCTGCCTTTTCTTCAGTATGGAAATATTGCTTTGTAAAGTTTTCCCCACTTTTCTCAGAATGTCCAAAGTGCAATACTTGAGTTGGCCACGTGGGGGAAACAGAGAACATTTTCCTGTATTTTCAAATGACACAATAGTAACAGTAATGATAACTTGTCAGGAACAAATAACTGTGAGTTACCTTTCTGGAGTACGGAAGATTTCAAGTAATGTCCTGTTGTGTTATCAGATAGTGAATAAAGTAACTAGCTCCTTTCTAAAAGTAATAATCCAAGCCCTAAGTAGGGCTTGGATATCAGTCAGAAACACATCTACTGCCTTCTCTGCTATTTTCTGAGAACTAGACCTGAAGCACAAGCTCTGAGGCTCCAGGCTCAAATGTCACCTCAGTCATGACCTCATATTTGGTCTAAAGCAGGGGTCGGCAACCTTTTTTGCTGATGGGGCGGGGGGAGGGGGGAAATGGCGTTGAGGGCCAGCGTGCGTGCTCATGCACACGCGCATCCCTCCGCGGGCGTGCCCCCCCCCGTGGGCAGGCACGCCACCATTTTGAAAAAATGGTGGGTGCCCCCCCCACATGCACATGCGCACAGCGGCGGGGCCCCCAGGAGGGCTCCCTCCGAGAGGCCCAGCGGCGCCGCCGGTGCCCCCCCAGGTGGCTTCCCTCGGTGGTGATGGGAGTCCTAGAGGCCCAGCGCCACCGAGGGTCCCCCCGGGGAGGCTTCTCTCGGCAGCGACGGGCCTCCTAGAGGCCCAGCGCCACCGCAGGTCCCCCCGGGGAGGCTTCCCTTGGCGGCGACGGGCGTCCTAGAGGCCCAGCGCCACCGAGGGTCCCCCTGGGGAGGCTTCCCTCGGTGGCGACGGGCCTCCTCTGGGACGCCATTTTGGCTGCACGCGCCGCGGCCACCATTTTGCTTTCCAAAATGGCTGCCGTGGCTTGTTCACGCATGCATAGGAGTACTGCGCATGCGCAAACGAGTCACAGCCGCCATTTTGGAAAGCAAAAAGGTGGTGGCAGCGGGGATCCACGGGGGCTGGGTGGCGGGGGTTCGCGGGCTGGGTGTGGCCCACGGGCCGTAGGTTGCCGACCCCTGGTCTAAAGCATGCCACTGTTGTGAATTCGAAGGCTTTCACGGCTGGCATCTGTATTTTTTGTGGATTTTCTGGGCTATGAGGCTGTGTTTTAAAAGAATTTATTCCTGATGTTTCGCTTGCATCTGTGGTTGGCATCTTCAGAGAATGATGGCACAGAGGTGTGTGGGGTATATATACTGTGCGACCCTGGTTGGAGTGATTTGCATGTTAATCTGTATATTGTTCTGTTATTTAATGACAAGGCCTCAGGATAGGAGTATATGCAAGGAGGATTAGTGTCTAATTAGTGATAAAACAGGACCTGGTGCCTTTAGGGTACTTAGACCCCTTCAAGAGCTAATTAGGTGACTTTAAAACACTGCTCACTCTCTCAGGGTCCTCCTCTTCAGCCACTCCCACAGTGTTATGATATTCCTATGGCAATTGAAGATGTCTATAAATTTAGCCACAAAGCTGTGTGTAAGCTTTGCGATAATATATGCGAAGACCTTTGGCCATTTAAAAAGTATGGAAATTAAATATTATATGTTAGGTTATGGATATGTATCAAGTAATGGTCCCATTTCAATTGATGGTGATGATGGTTTGTGCTTTGTTTTATAGGTTGCCTTGCATCTGAATCCAATTTCTTCCATTCATGTTCACCAAAAACCACTGGTGTTCTTACTGAACTCTCCTGTACCCTTGGTGTGGAAGGTTAAAATGGAAAGACTGGCTCCAGGGATTCCAAGATTTTTCATTGTAAGTATTCAGGGTTTACTGATAGCAAGTAGCTGTTTCATAATGTATAGTCTAGAACTGATTAATGTAAGGGAACTAAAGAAATATTAATTAACTATTACATGTCAGGGCAAAGACTTTTTGGGGCAAATTGCAGCCCATACTCTGCTATGCTATACTCTACTGTAACTGCTATGGCTGCTTTCTGTGGAATTCTGGGGTTTACAGTTTAGTGAACCACTGAAAATGCTAAATGCCTTTCCCTAAGCTGCAAATCCCAGGATTCCATATAATTTCACCATGTCAGTTAAAGTAGAATATAGTGCTATAACAATGTAGTGTGATAGGACCCCCAGTTGTTTGTGAAAAAGCAATTTGTGCTGGCTCTGTTATTCATTTTACATTTTGTTTAAAATGGGTTGTTTTATGGAATTGCCCTTATTATGTTGTTACTAACTGTAGCCAATTTCCTGCTTTGAGAGGCAGTGTGACCTGTGACAGCCCTGGAAAGTGCCTTAGTAGTAAGGCCAAAGGCCAAGAACACAGTTGCAAATGTTACTAGTAAACAACTTGCTTGCTGTGTGGTCTGCAACCAAAACCTTGGTCATTATGAGCTGAGCCCCCCATACACAGGAGAAAGGCTATTTTTGATGTGAGGCTTGGTTAAAACGAGGTCCAAAATAAAATCATGTATAATTCTCAAATACTGGAGCATTGCTCCTGCAGAAAGATCCAGCCATTACTTACTGTTACTACTGTTTTTCTGAATCACATCTCCATCATTCGCCACACTGTTCCAGTTTTCTGTTTGTGAAGCTAAGCAGACGGGTTGTTTGGATTACATTTTTAGGCTATGATATCATGTCTCATGATGAATCCTTTAAAGCTTCATTATTTAGTTTCCTAATTTCAGGAACAAACATTATAGTCACTGGTTGCTGAAAAGTTGCACAGGGCCTGTTCTGCTTTATAAGGAACAGTCCACAGGAATAAATCGGGTGAGTGGTGCTCGCTTGGGTCTAGAATAAAAGAGGAGAGTCTCTCAAATTGCATCTGGAATCTGGAGAACAACCTAGCATTTTTTATTGAGAACTCCAATTGTATTACCAGTTTTACAAGACTGGTGCTGGATACTGGAAGCCATTTGAACATGGTGCATCCTGTTCATTTGTGCATGAACTCAGTGCATGCCAGAAATACTCTGGATCAGGTTAAGTAGCTTGAAATTGTCATCTAGCACATGGACTAGAACCAGAGGAACTATGGTCTGAAGCCAAGGACATAATAAAAGAAGAATGCAGACAGACACTTTCAATAAACAAAAAGAAAGAGAAAAAAACATGGATGACAGAAAAAATACTACAAACAATAAAGAAAAGAAGAGAAGGAAAACAAAAGGGAGATAGGAACAAATTAAGAATTATGAATGCAACACTACAACGACTTGTGTGGAAAGATTAAAAAAATTACTACAATGACCAATGCAGAGAAATAGAAGACAACAACGAAAGGGAAGAACAAGAGATCTACCGGTATTTCACAAGATCTGGGAAATCAAAGGAAAATTCAAACCAAGGACTAGGATGATCTATGACGATAAAAATAACATAATTCAAGGCCAGGAAGGAATAAAAAGACGTTGGATACAATACACAGAAGAATTATATAAAAGAGATGATAAATTAAAGGACACATGGAACGAAGAGCCATGTGAAGATGAACCCGAAATCCTAAAAGGTGAGATGAAAACTGCAATAAAAGAAATAGCGAAAAGCAAACCACCAGGAACAGATGATATTCCAATTGAACTGCTGCAATCCACATTGAGAGAGTCAACTCTAGTGCTAAGCAACATATGTCAACAAATATGGAAAACAAAACAATGGCCACCAGCTTGGAAGTGATCAATATACATCCCCATCCACAAAAAGGGAGACACAAGAGGCTGCAGCAACTATAGGACCATAGCACTGATCTCCCACACAAGCAAAATCATGCTCAAAATTCTGCAACATAGACTCGAACCATACATGGAGAGAGAAAGTAGGGTTCAGGAAGGCAAGAGGCACTAGAGATCACATTGCAAACATGTGATGGCGGGCTAATGGAACGCACCAGGGAATTGCAAAAGAAAATCAGCCTGTACTTTATAGACTATAGCAAAGCCTTTGACTGCATAGACCATGAAAGGCTCTGGAACACCCTTAAACACATGGGAGTGCCAGCACATCTAATAGTCCTGATGAGGAATCTGTACTCAGGAGGCTACTGTCAGAACAGAACACAGACAAACAGAATGGTTCCCAATTGGCAAAGGGGTCAGACAAGGCTGCATCCTTTCACCCTATCTGTTCAAATTGTATGCAGAACATATAAGAAAAACAGGCTTGGACACAGAAGGAGGAGTGAAAATAGGAGGAAGGAATATCAACAATCTAAGATATGCAGATGACACCATAATACTAGCAGAAAACCTCACAGACAAGGAAGAACAACTAAGGAAGATCAAAGAAGAAAGTGCAAAGCAGGCTTAATGCTGAACATAAAGAAAACAAAAATAATGACCACCGAGGACCTTCACAAGTTCAACCTAGACAATGAAGAAATAGATATAGTAAAAGAATTCCCATACCTGCGATGAAAGATTGATAGAAATGGGGACTGCAGTCAGGAAACCAGAAGAAGACTAAGAATGGGGAGTGTAGCTATGAAAGAACTAAAAAAGATTCTAAAATGCAAAGATATACAACTTAGCGCAAAAGATCTATTCCCTATTACCATGTATGGATGTGAGAGCTGGACAGTTAAGAAAAATGACAGGAAGACAATCAATACATTTGAGATGTGGTGCTGGAGAAGAGGACTGAGGATCCCATGGACAGCCAAAAGGACAAATAAATGGGTCCTAGAGCAGATTAAGCCAAAAATCTCCCTGGAAGCCAAGATGACCAAACTGAGGCTGTCGTACTTTGGACACATCATGAGAAGAGAGGACTCTTTGGGGGAAAAAACAATAATGTTGAGGAAGGTGGAGGGAAGAGATGAAGGCCACATGCCAGATGGATGGACTCAATTAAGGAGGTCATGGGTATGGGGTTGCAGGATTTAAGCAGAGCAGTGGAGGACGGAGGGAGATGTCTCATCCATAGGGTCGCCATGAGCCGAGATTGACTCGAGGGCAGTTAACAACAAAAGTATGTGGATATTGCCATATAGCAAGGATAGGAACTGTACAGTCCATGAGCCAGATATGGCTTACCAAGGCCATTTCTGCAACCTTTCCACTCCAAGCCTCTGGAATTTAGGGCATCACTGGGGAAAAAAATATTTTAAATTGATAATCATCGGGCATCACTGGAAAAAAATATTTTAAATTGATAATCATCTCCCGAGAAGTTTCCAGGCAATATTGTACAGTTGCGCTTCCATTTTCATGGACTTCAAATCCATGTCCCTCACCCATTCATGGGCAGCGAAAGCAGGGGGACAAAATTTGTGGTTTTGGTGGGGGGTGGGGGGGTCCAGAATGGCTCTCCCATGAGAATGGAGGGGAGACTGTATTTCTGTTTGATACTGTTTTGGCCATTGAAGTTGATAACGGTTGAGTCTTCCTTATCCAGAATTCTGAAATCTGAAATATTCCAAAATTGTCCACAACGATGGCTGAGAGAGTGACATCTAGTGATGTATTCAAGTCTTTTACTCCAAATCATAAGTCAGGTCTCAAGTCTCACCTTCAAGTCTCAGTCAAGTCTTAAATCCTTCCAAGTTAGACTTGGGTGCCATTCCAATATATCTCATTCTCTCTCTCTCTCTCTCTCTCTCTCTATATATATATATATATATATGCAAATATTCCAAAATTGGAAAAAAAACCTCCAAAATCCAAAACACATGTCTCAAGTATTTTGTCCCAAGCATTTTGGATAAGGGAGATACAGGTTGAATTTCAAAGTTCTAGTGAAGACAGCCTTATGTTGAGGTGTGCATGTATGTATCTCAAGGTGTTTTTTTTAAAGCATGCTGAAAAATTTTCCCCTCTAACCAGAACATTAAGAAATCCGTTCTCAGAGGAGCCTTGGTGGCTCAATAGTTAAATGGCTGTACTGCAGCCACTCACTCACAAACCAAAAGGTTGTGAGTTCAATGCCAGCCAGGGACTCTAGGTTGACTCAGGCTTGCATCCTTCTGTAGGTTGCTAAAATGAGTACAGCTTGTTGGGGGTAATTAGCTTTGTAAACTGCTTAAGGAATGCTTAAGTGCATTGATAAACAGTATAGATATGTACTTGTTATTGCTATATTGCTATTACCATTGATGTGTAAGATTAAAAATAAATAAATAAATTAGCCTAGCTGTTTGCTGCCTTCCAGATGTGTTGAGTTACAGTTCCCATCATCTCTCATGGCCAATGGTAATATTGTTTGGGGTTATGGGAATTGTAGTCCAGGACACCTGGAGCACACCAGATTGGGAAAAGCTACTTTAGTTTCTTGTTACTGTATATATTTTGGCACTTTGTACTGAATACTTTTTTTGGCTGAATTGTTAGCTGTCCCTTGGAAAATGAGGTTACTTAGAATCATAATCCTTAATACTTTGTCTAGCAAGTTCTCAATTTAAAGAATTTGTTCCAATTAAAAAAAATAATGTCTAGAATGAGAAATATGTGTGTCCCAAATGCTGTACTAATGTCAGAATTATTGCGTCTGTCTCCATGGAAGCTTTTAGTTACATGATTCATTGACTTTCTAGCTTCTCTGCCAACTTGAGAAGACTTTGTTTCTAGTTTTTTTGTTTTCATTTTAAATCTACATTAATAGGTTGTTATTTTCCCTCATCATCTCAAATATTCAGAGGTGCATTCTTTGCTAATAAGAAGTAAAGGAACAGTACTGTATCAATAACAAAAAGAATAAAAAGAAAGCAACCTGAAACAAGCAGCAACCAAATTAAGAACTTTCAGTTGAGTTGTCACAGAATGATACAAGAATTTACTTGGTGGATAAGGTCAAAGGCAGTCATAATAGTCATCTATTATGAGTGTAAAAATGCCTCAAGTAAGACATGATATTGCTAGCTTCCCCTTGATATTTGTTTCTGGCATCTCATCATCAGATGAACTTTACTTCTGAACATGGTTCAGCTGTCATGGTTAATAGCAGCAGCAGCTACTGCTGATACTTCCAATGTGCAGAAGACTTCCACACATAGGTTTTCAGTAAATGTAGGCCTCTTTATTAATCCCCATATGATATATAGACTAAGACTGAGAAATAGTAGCTTGTCTAAGGCTACCAATGGGTTTGGGAACAGTTAAATTTGAACCAACACTCTGCATCAGCTCATATTTTCAACCATAATGCAATGCCTTCATAACATTTCTAATGCACCTTAAGGATGTTTGTAGCATAGCTGTAGATCTCCAGCAAATTTTGCATATTTATTCAAAATTTACATATGATGTAACAAATTGGCTAATTAAAGATACCCATCTCTCTGTATCTCTCTTTATCTCTCTTTAACCTCACCAGTGGATGTTTCTTCAAGGTTTTGCCATGTTTAAAACCAATAGAGGGTTTTTTGCTAATCCTAGAGGTTTCCACAAGCTGTACCTCTGGCAATCTCCCTTTGACTGTTTTAGTACAGTTTTAAATTATTAAACCATTCTTAGGGGATTTTTACCTTTTTTGTGTGAATGCCCTCTGTGTGTATATCAATGTTTAAAGTTGACTGGCTAGAACTACAACATGCCAGTGCAATATTTTTTGAACGTGATTGATGGGAGAGCAAATTCTCAATGATTTACATGGATTCTTAAACCAGTTTTGCTTTGAAAAAGCTGGTATGTACATTTGGGTGGCTTCTCTCCTCCACATCCCCTAACTCCTTGATGGGAAATGAATTATGTTCTCCTGTACTAAGGGATTAATTTAAATAGCAGGAATAAATCACCATGAAGGGATTGAAATCTGTAATAACTTTTTCATTCAAGTAATGCTGAAATTTAAGCCCATATACCCAACTACATGGACTTACCTGGAACTAGGAGTCGACAGGGCCTTCATACAAGTAGAATGTATTCCCATAACCTGCAGCTCCTCATCTCCTGCCTAACGGGTGGGGAAATCACATTTATTTGAATGTGGAATCTTCCAAGTCATGTAATCACAATTTTGTTTGAAACCAGGGCATAGATCACATGGTCAGGGGAGCTTTCAGATCTTTGTAAAGTCCCACAACAGCTGGTGCCTCAAATATGGAACTTAATTTGGAACTTTCTAAAATCCCAAAAGAAGGTGGTGCTACTCTTTCACTGATCATCATGGTGAGGTAGTCTTCCCTTGTGAACAGTGCTGTAACAAGTTAGGATAGTCAGATGCAACTGGAAGAGATGGATCTCTGCAGCTCTAATAGCTGTGAAGACAAGGGCATTTTAGTTGTTTGCACAATAAAATATGACAGCTAAAACTTGCTCTTCTATACAACTACTAAAGCTGTGTTGGCTCTGTGCTCTTTTGCCCCTGATATTAATATTGTGTGGAGTAGTGGCTTAAGTGTTGGACCATGACTCTGGAGACCAGGGTTCGATTCCCAGCTCAGCCAAGAAACCCACTGGGTGGCCTTGGGCAGGTCACACTCTCCAAGCCTTAGCGGAAGGCAAGGGCAAACCCCCTCTGAACAAATCTTGCCAAGAAAACGCCACAGTAGACTTGCCTTAGAGTCACCATAAGTTGAAAACGACTTGAAGGCACACGACAACTAATATTGCACTACACAGTATTAAAATGTTCTTCTCAGGAAACTTTTCTTTAATTTTACCCATCTCTGCCTTTTATTTCTTCTTTGGCTTTTCTTTTCATTGCTCTCATTCTGACTGTGAGCAGAAGTGATATGGTGCTGTGCTTAAAGTGTCTACGCGGACTGAATACAGCTTTAGTAATTGCACAGAAGAGCAAGTATTAGCTGTCATATTTTATTGCGCAAACTACATCTACTAAATCAGCCATATGCTGTCTCAAAATTGAGGTCTGCTGGCGGGGAAGGCCCTCCTCTCTCTGTCCCCAATGGGAACCATACACTCTGGAACAACATGGGAAAGGACCTTCAATGCTTTAGCACCCCATTTGTGGGATGGCCTTCCCTTGGAGGCCCAATTGACACTGGTATTGACTTCATTTTAGTGCCAAGTTTCCAATTTCTTAGGATTCTCTTGGCAAGATTTGCTCAGAGGAGATTTCCCTTTTCCTTCTTCTGAGGCAGAGAGAGTATGACTTGACCAATAGGTTTCTATGGCAGAAGATAGGATTTGCACCCTGGTCTCCAGAAGTCCTATTACAAAATGTAAATCACTATACCACACTGGCTCTCTAATATACTTTTAGTCTATTGAAAGCTTTTAAAGCTTGGAGATACTCAATATATGTTTAATCTAGAATTTCTTTTATTGTTTGAACTGATTTTAAAATGTTCTAATTGACTTTATTTGTACACTACTCTGGGAGCACATAGTTTGGTCACGATACAAATATTTCAATTTAATTAATTAAATCTCTAAAATTCACATCCATCTCTTTAGCTGCATAACCCAAGGCATCTGCCACATTAGATTACTAACAGAGAGTGAATGTACTACTGCATGAATTTATTGAATATAATAGCGTTTTTTGGCTTTCTGTGTCATGGTTACAGTCCTGTGCTGTTCAGTGTCTTTGAGTTAAATGGAAATTCATTCAAAAAGTGGTAAACAATTCAATTTGTAGCTTCACAGTAGTTAGAAGTAACTAGTTGGTAATACAGAGCACTTTCATGAGCACAGTTTTTAAAGCCTGGACACCTTTAAAACTTGCAGTATGGGGTGGGGAGTTTCCCCCCCTCCTCTACAGCTTTTAAATATCTTCTGCCTTAACACAATCTTAGCAGGGAAGGGAAATCCCAGCCACACTGTTGCTAATTCCCCCTTCCCCCTTTTTTTCCGTTTTGCTCCAAGCAAGTTTCAACATGAAGGTATTGGCAAGGAGCCATGGTTTTTATGTTTTATTTTTCTGTCAAAGAGGTGGCCCTTTGCAGGTGTTGCTCAGCTGGTGGAAACTTTTGCTTCAAGCGGTAGCCCTTTGACTTTCCCAGCAAAAGATCTTTCCTGGTGGAAGGAGGCTATGCTATGGAAACTACAATGAAACTTCCTTAGATACTTTACTCTGTGGCCACAGAACCATCAGCACATTTAAATATTCCATAAGGGTCATTGGCAATGGATTAGTATTTAGAATATTTTCACCTCAAATCCAGTGATTAATTTATGGACATGACAGCTCTGCTTTGAGTTCCTGTCCATTCAAACCCATACCCTACAAAGGTCCTGATTTGGCTGAAACAGTTGGGATTAAACCTCTGTCATCCCATTTTTTTTTCATCTGCTTTTAAAATGTCCCAGTTTCTCTTTCCTCTTCTCACTTTCCCCCTTTGTACTCAGCATACATCAATTGATTTCAAACTGCTAAAATATTTTGTACTTAAAGAAGAGGGGTGAAATCTCCCCCTTCCCTATAAATTTAAGGAAATGTAGACTGCTGTACTTGACTACATTCTGATGTTGCTTGGCCACACATGCTTTGGTTTTTAATCAGTAAAATGCTTATAATTATGGAGCTGTCTTAAAGTGACTTGTTAGTACCAGCTAGAGTAGACCCTATTGAAGGCATTAGAACTTGATAAGCTATCACTCTTGTGAGTGAGTCAATCTGTTCTTCTGGGGACTAACAGTTGATTTAAACCACTGTAATTAATTACTTTTTAAAATGTAACTGACTCATCATTCTCACAGAGAGAGAGAGAGAGACACGTGGCAAAAATAGATGATTAATTTAGGCTGGTAATGTAATAGCCCCGTATGCAGTTCTGGAAATGTAAAGCTGTGTCATTATTTCTGGTGAAGCCAGGCTTGTTCCCTTCCCCCAAGAATATGTTTAAAAAATGTTGGCCTCCTGCCATCAAACCACAGGCCGTTCTTTGGTTTGCACTGGATTTTGGACGGCTGTCAAAACTCACTGAAAAACAAGTGCTATTTCTTTTCCTGTGCCTCGTATTTAACGGGAAATCAGGAGGCTTCATTTCCAATCACTTGTTAAATCAACCCAGATGTGAGCTGAACACCAGGCTAAGAGGAGGGGAGAACAGGGGGTGGTAGGAAATGTAGAACTAGTGATAAAATTTGGGTAAATAGTAAATATGTGTGCTTCTGAGTCAAAGAAGATGTTTGGGGTGGGGGGAAGGTGAAGGGCAACTTTGTTAAATTTAAGCTAGGTCTCTTTTCACATTAAATATAAATCTATTTATTTTCAATTTTAAAATGTATTATTAAAACACACACACACACAGAGGATTTATTCATTTTACATATAAAATAAATCCTCTTTGTGTGTGTGTTTTAAAAGTACATTTTAAAACATCCAAAACCAGAAACAAAATGGCCCATCCTTCTAGCTTTTGCTTAATTCATTTAGTTGCTAATTTTCTCCCCCTTCTCGTGTCCCCATGTTTTGTTTTTAAATCAACATTTCTGTTCCAAAATGTTTTAAAAAACAATGTCTTATGTCATTAAATATATTTTCAATATATTGCCAGAAAAATAAGGTCACAATGCAGTAAAGTATTTTTAATGTAATCTCTTTCAGTAGGAGCTTTCTTTTGAACTTGGAATTATTCAGCGTACAAAAAAGAGTGGCTAGAACTAAGAAAGTCTGGCATGTCTGTGAAATGTAAGAATTATGGTCTTAGGATCAGTTGGTCTTGCCTATATCCTGACTGTCATGTTAGATTATAATTACAAGCAGTATCTGATATACAGCCATTTTATTGGATTTACATTTATATCCAACTTTTTCTCCAGTGAGCTTAAGGCAATGCTTATGACTCCCCTCCTGCCTGTATTATCATCATGTATTAACTGTTGGATTGAGCTATTGGACAAAGGTCATCCTGTGGGTTTGATGGTCCAGTGAGGACTTGAACCTACCGTATTTTTCGCCCTATAGGGCGCTCCGGCATATTGGGCGCACCCAATTTTTAAGGGGGAAAATCCAAGAAAAAAGGATTCCTCCCTTTAGCCGGAGTTGTTCAATGGGCTGGTGCTGGGATTGGAGACCGATCCCAGCACCAGCCCATTGAACTGAGGTCGCGGGGGGGGGGGGGAAGGAGGGCTTCTTCCCCCCCCCCCCCCCGCGACCTCAGTCTTTGAATGGGCTGGGGCCGGGATCGAAGCGATCCCGGCCCCAGCCGATTGAAGACCCGCCGGCGAGGGAAGGAGCCTTCCTTCCCCCCCCCCCGCCTCGGTCTTGGAATGGGCTGGTGCCGGGATCGTTTCGATCCCGGCACCAGCCCATTCCAAGACTGAGGCCGGGGGGAGAAGGAGGGCTCCTTCTCCCCCCCCCCCCGGCCTCAGTCTTTCAATGGGCTTGTGCCGGGATCGAAACGATCCCGGCACAAGCCCATTGAAAGACTGAGGCCGGGGTGGAAGGAGGGCTCCTTCTCCCCCCCGGCCTCAGTCTTTCCATGGGCTTGTGCCGGGATCGAAACGATCCCGGCACAAGCCCATTCCAAGACTGAGGCCGGGGTGGAAGGAGGGCTCCTTCTCCCCCCCGGCCTCAGTCTTTCCATGGGCTTGTGCCGGGATCGAAACGATCCCGGCACAAGCCCATTCCAAGACTGAGGCCGGGGTGGAAGGAGGGCTCCTTCTCCCCCCCGGCCTCAGTCTTTCCATGGGCTTGTGCCGGGATCGAAACGATCCCGGCACAAGCCCATTCCAAGACTGAGGCCGGGGTGGAAGGAGGGCTCCTTCTCCCCCCCGGCCTCAGTCTTTCCATGGGTTTGTGCCGGGATCGAAACGATCCCGGCACAAGCCCATTCCAAGACTGAGGCCGGGGTGGAAGGAGGGCTCCTTCTCCCCCCCGGCCTCAGTCTTTCCATGGGCTTGTGCCGGGATCGAAACGATCCCGGCACAAGCCCATTCCAAGACTGAGGCCGGGGTGGAAGGAGGGCTCCTTCTCCCCCCCCGGCCTCAGTCTTTCCATGGGCTTGTGCCGGGATCGAAACGATCCCGGCACAAGCCCATTCCAAGACTGAGGCCGGGGTGGAAGGAGGGCTCCTTCTCCCCCCCCGGCCTCAGTCTTTCCATGGGCTTGTGCCGGGATCGAAACGATCCCGGCACAAGCCCATTCCAAGACTGAGGCCGGGGTGGAAGGAGGGCTCCTTCTCCCCCCCCGGCCTCAGTCTTTCCATGGGCTTGTGCCGGGATCGAAACGATCCCGGCACAAGCCCATTCCAAGACTGAGGCCGGGGTGGAAGGAGGGCTCCTTCTCCCCCCCCCCCCGGCCTCAGTTTTTCAATGGGCTTGTGCGGGGATCGAAACGATCCCGGCACAAGCCCATTCCAAGACTGAGGCCGGGGTGGAAGGAGGGCTCCTTCTCCCCCCCCGGCCTCAGTCTTTCAATGGGCTTGTGCCGGGATCGAAACGATCCCGGCACAAGCCCATTCCAAGACTGAGGCCGGGGTGGGAGGAGGGCTCCTTCTCCCCCCCGGCCTCAGTCTTTCCATGGGCTTGTGCCGGGATCGAAACGATCCCGGCACAAGCCCATTCCAAGACTGAGGCCGGGGTGGAAGGAGGGCTCCTTCTCCCCCCCGGCCTCAGTCTTTCCATGGGCTTGTGCCGGGATCGAAACGATCCCGGCACAAGCCCATTCCAAGACTGAGGCCGGGGTGGAAGGAGGGCTCCTTCTCCCCCCCCGGCCTCAGTCTTTCCATGGGCTTGTGCCGGGATCGAAACGATCCCGGCACAAGCCCATTCCAAGACTGAGGCCGGGGTGGAAGGAGGGCTCCTTCTCCCCCCCCGGCCTCAGTCTTTCAATGGGCTTGTGCCGGGATCGAAACGATCCCGGCACAAGCCCATTCCAAGACTGAGGCCGGGGTGGAAGGAGGGCTCCTTCTCCCCCCCGGCCTCAGTCTTTCCATGGGCTTGTGCCGGGATCGAAACGATCCCGGCACAAGCCCATTCCAAGACTGAGGCCGGGGTGGAAGGACGGCTCCTTCTCCCCCCCGGCCTCAGTCTTTCCATGGGCTTGTGCCGGGATCGAAACGATCCCGGCACAAGCCCATTCCAAGACTGAGGCCGGGGTGGAAGGAGGGCTCCTTCTCCCCCCCCGGCCTCAGTCTTTCCATGGGCTTGTGCCGGGATCGAAACGATCCCGGCACAAGCCCATTCCAAGACTGAGGCCGGGGTGGAAGGAGGGCTCCTTCTCCCCCCCCGGCCTCAGTCTTTCAATGGGCTTGTGCCGGGATCGAAACGATCCCGGCACAAGCCCATTCCAAGACTGAGGCCGGGGTGGAAGGAGGGCTCCTTCTCCCCCCCGGCCTCAGTCTTTCCATGGGCTTGTGCCGGGATCGAAACGATCCCGGCACAAGCCCATTCCAAGACTGAGGCCGGGGTGGAAGGACGGCTCCTTCTCCCCCCCGGCCTCAGTCTTTCCATGGGCTTGTGCCGGGATCGAAACGATCCCGGCACAAGCCCATTCCAAGACTGAGGCCGGGGTGGAAGGAGGGCTCCTTCTCCCCCCCGGCCTCAGTCTTTCCATGGGCTTGTGCCGGGATCGAAACGATCCCGGCACAAGCCCATTCCAAGACTGAGGCCGGGGTGGAAGGAGGGCTCCTTCTCCCCCCCGGCCTCAGTCTTTCCATGGGTTTATGCCGGGATCGAAACGATCCCGGCACAAGCCCATTCCAAGACTGAGGCCGGGGTGGAAGGAGGGCTCCTTCTCCCCCCCGGCCTCAGTCTTTCCATGGGCTTGTGCCGGGATCGAAACGATCCCGGCACAAGCCCATTCCAAGACTGAGGCCGGGGTGGAAGGAGGGCTCCTTCTCCCCCCCGGCCTCAGTCTTTCCATGGGCTTGTGCCGGGATCGAAACGATCCCGGCACAAGCCCATTCCAAGACTGAGGCCGGGGTGGAAGGAGGGCTCCTTCTCCCCCCCCCGGCCTCAGTCTTTCCATGGGCTTGTGCCGGGATCGAAACGATCCCGGCACAAGCCCATTCCAAGACTGAGGCCGGGGTGGAAGGAGGGCTCCTTCTCCCCCCCCGGCCTCAGTCTTTCCATGGGCTTGTGCCGGGATCGAAACGATCCCGGCACAAGCCCATTCCAAGACTGAGGCCGGGGTGGAAGGAGGGCTCCTTCTCCCCCCCCCCCCGGCCTCAGTTTTTCAATGGGCTTGTGCGGGGATCGAAACGATCCCGGCACAAGCCCATTCCAAGACTGAGGCCGGGGTGGAAGGAGGGCTCCTTCTCCCCCCCCGGCCTCAGTCTTTCAATGGGCTTGTGCCGGGATCGAAACGATCCCGGCACAAGCCCATTCCAAGACTGAGGCCGGGGTGGGAGGAGGGCTCCTTCTCCCCCCCGGCCTCAGTCTTTCCATGGGCTTGTGCCGGGATCGAAACGATCCCGGCACAAGCCCATTCCAAGACTGAGGCCGGGGTGGAAGGAGGGCTCCTTCTCCCCCCCGGCCTCAGTCTTTCCATGGGCTTGTGCCGGGATCGAAACGATCCCGGCACAAGCCCATTCCAAGACTGAGGCCGGGGTGGAAGGAGGGCTCCTTCTCCCCCCCCGGCCTCAGTCTTTCAATGGGCTTGTGCCGGGATCGAAACGATCCCGGCACAAGCCCATTCCAAGACTGAGGCCGGGGTGGAAGGAGGGCTCCTTCTCCCCCCCCGGCCTCAGTCTTTCCATGGGCTTGTGCCGGGATCGAAACGATCCCGGCACAAGCCCATTCCAAGACTGAGGCCGGGGTGGAAGGAGGGCTCCTTCTCCCCCCCGGCCTCAGTCTTTCCATGGGCTTGTGCCGGGATCTAAACGATCCCGGCACAAGCCCATTCCAAGACTGAGGCCGGGGTGGAAGGAGGGCTCCTTCTCCCCCCCGGCCTCAGTCTTTCCATGGGCTTGTGCCGGGATCGAAACGATCCCGGCACAAGCCCATTCCAAGACTGAGGCCGGGGTGGAAGGAGGGCTCCTTCTCCCCCCCGGCCTCAGTCTTTCCATGGGCTTGTGCCGGGATCGAAACGATCCCGGCACAAGCCCATTCCAAGACTGAGGCCGGGGTGGAAGGAGGGCTCCTTCTCCCCCCCGGCCTCAGTCTTTCCATGGGCTTGTGCCGGGATCGAAACGATCCCGGCACAAGCCCATTCCAAGACTGAGGCCGGGGTGGAAGGAGGGCTCCTTCTCCCCCCCGGCCTCAGTCTTTCAATGGGCTTGTGCCGGGATCGAAACGATCCCGGCACAAGCCCATTCCAAGACTGAGGCCGGGGTGGAAGGAGGGCTCCTTCTCCCCCCCCCCGGCCTCAGTCTTTCAATGGGCTTGTGCCGGGATCGAAACGATCCCGGCACAAGCCCATTCCAAGACTGAGGCCGGGGTGGAAGGAGGGCTCCTTCTCCCCCCCCCGGCCTCAGTCTTTCAATGGGCTTGTGCCGGGATCGAAACGATCCCGGCACAAGCCCATTCCAAGACTGAGGCCGGGGTGGGAGGAGGGCTCCTTCTCCCCCCCGGCCTCAGTCTTTCCATGGGCTTGTGCCGGGATCGAAACGATCCCGGCACAAGCCCATTCCAAGACTGAGGCCGGGGTGGAAGGAGGGCTCCTTCTCCCCCCCGGCCTCAGTCTTTCCATGGGCTTGTGCCGGGATCGAAACGATCCCGGCACAAGCCCATTCCAAGACTGAGGCCGGGGTGGAAGGAGGGCTCCTTCTCCCCCCCCGGCCTCAGTCTTTCCATGGGCTTGTGCCGGGATCGAAACGATCCCGGCACAAGCCCATTCCAAGACTGAGGCCGGGGTGGAAGGAGGGCTCCTTCTCCCCCCCCGGCCTCAGTCTTTCAATGGGCTTGTGCCGGGATCGAAACGATCCCGGCACAAGCCCATTCCAAGACTGAGGCCGGGGTGGAAGGAGGGCTCCTTCTCCCCCCCGGCCTCAGTCTTTCCATGGGCTTGTGCCGGGATCGAAACGATCCCGGCACAAGCCCATTCCAAGACTGAGGCCGGGGTGGAAGGAGGGCTCCTTCTCCCCCCCGGCCTCAGTCTTTCAATGGGCTTGTGCCGGGATCGAAACGATCCCGGCACAAGCCCATTCCAAGACTGAGGCCGGGGTGGAAGGAGGGCTCCTTCTCCCCCCCCCCGGCCTCAGTCTTTCAATGGGCTTGTGCCGGGATCGAAACGATCCCGGCACAAGCCCATTCCAAGACTGAGGCCGGGGTGGAAGGAGGGCTCCTTCTCCCCCCCGGCCTCAGTCTTTCCATGGGCTTGTGCCGGGATCGAAACGATCCCGGCACAAGCCCATTGAAAGACTGAGGCCGGGGGGAGAAGGAGCCCTCCTTCTCCCCCCCGGCCTCAGTCTTGGAATGGGCTTGTGCCGGGATCGTTTCGATCCCGGCACAAGCCCATTGAAAGACTGAGGCCGGGGGGAGAAGGAGCCCTCCTTCTCCCCCCGGCCTCAGTCTTGGAATGGGCTTGTGCCGGGATCGAAACGATCCCGGCCCCAGCCGATTCCAAACCGAGGCCGGGGGGGGGGAAGGAAGGCTCCTTCCCCCGCCGGCCTCGGTCTTCAATCGGCTGGGGCCGGGATCGCTTCGATCCCGGCACCAGCCGATTCCAAGACTGAGGCCGCGGGGAGAAGGAGCCCTCCTTCTCCCCGTGGCCTCAGTCTTTCAATGGGCTGGTGCCGGGATCGCTTCGATCCCAGCACCAGTCCATTCAAAGACTGAGGTCGCGGGGGGAAGGAGGGCTCCTTCTCCCCACGGCCTCGGCCCCTTCGCCCTATAGGGCGCACTCACTTCCCCACGCACGTTTTGGGGAAGAAAAAGTGCGCCCTATAGGGCGAAAAATACGGTATATCTCCCAAATAGTTAAGTTTTTTTTGGTATTTGCTGAACATACAAAATAATGACTATTGTGTTAAAAGTATATGCTAAGATATGAACTCTGTGAACTCTGGCTGTAAAGTAGGATAAATGTCTTTACCTATACATATGCAGGCCATTTCCTCACACCTTTTTTAATGCATATCAATAGGAGAGCTGTGTGATGTAGCTGAGAGCCACTGTGGTGTAGTGGTTTGAGCATTGGACTACAACTCTGGAGAAGAGTCATGGAAACCACTGAGTGATCTTGGGCAAATCACACACTCTCAGCTTCAGAGCAAGGCAAAGGAGAACCACCTCTGAACAAATCTTGCCAAGAAAACCCCATGACAGGTTTGTCTTAGGGTTGCCAGATGTCAGCAACAACTTTAAAGAACACAACAACAATGGCATAAGTAGATCATCTATGTATGACATATTATATCTTATGCTATATGTTATAAAGTTATATTATATATTAAGACATTGTTAAATCTTAGCCATTCTCCTTGTGCTCAGCAGGCTGTATAGTCAATCAGCTTACCCTAGTTATAGATATATTGTCAAGTTAGCCTTATACTTATATGGTCAAGTGTCCACCAAAGTCATATCACTTCCTTATCTAACCTTTCCCACACTGTGTGTTTCTACTGACACATATATTTATCCTGTCTGGTACTGCCTCAGTGAAGCTGCCAATAGGTTTATGCCATAAGGCACAATACTGCATGGCAGCTGACTCAAATATTTATATATGAGCCTTACTCTTTAAATCAGGGTGTGCATGTGCCAAAGTACAGAAGGCAGCATGGCCCAGTGTTTAATCACTCCAGAGAATCACAGAATGTCATCCCAGCTGTCATTTTGGGAAGTGAAAATTGTGATATATCATTTCCAAGTGCCTCCTGGGCTGTTTTGAGTGGCTTTTTGGGGTGGAGAGCCCACCAAAATAGCTTGTTGTTGCCCTATAAAATGATATTTGTCCTTGTGAATGTGTTTTTGTCTTAAAAAAAATTGTGGCTGATTGGGTGCGTGCGTGTTAGGGCCTGGCAGTGGTGGATGGGTGGGTTGGTGGTCAGTGACAGTTTCACAATCTGCACCAGATGCTCGAAATGGCTGGACAACCCTCCCCCCTTCTCTAACTTTATTGTTGTTTTGTGCCTTCAAGTCATTTTTGACTTACGCCGACCCTAAGGAGAACCTTTCATAGGATTTCCTGCACAAGTTTTTTCAGAGGGGGTTTACCATTGCCATCCTGTTGAGTTTGAGAGAGTGTGACTTGCCCAAGGTCACCCAGTGGGTTTTTATGCTCGAGTGGGGATTTGAACCTTGGTCTCCAGAGTCATAGTCCAGTGCTCAAACCACTACACCACACTGGCCCTCCTTCACTATCTTGTGTTCCGTAATTTAAACAGAAAATCCACATGCTTTCTGTCTGAGAAGATTCCTTTTGTTACATGTGTAGTAGCAAGGACCTTTGCATTAATATATGTAGTGTACCATGAAGCCATTGGCTTTGTTCAAATCTCTATTAATGGTAGACCTGAATGGAGAAAGTTTTGAACCCAAGGAATTGACTTTTAGTAATCAGATTTATTGCTTTTACACATCAGTACTAACTGACCACTGTTTATCACATTGTGCAGCCCTTTGAAAATTTAGGACAAGAGTCAATTGGATTTGCAACTTCCATTCCACTCAGCTACCACTTCCCATTCCCACAACTGTGTAAATATGCTTTATAATCTAAGGCTTTAATATCATTCTGTATTGCATCTGAAGAAGAGGATTAATATCCATAAAAGTGTGTGCTAAAATAAAAACCAGTTAGTCTTAAAGGTGCTGACATATTCCTCCCCCCCCCCCCCCGCCTTCTTCCTTTCTGTGCTGCAAGAGACTAACATAGGGCCTTTGCAGACTGCTAGAAATAGTGAAAATTGAGTCCACTTTAACTGCCCTGGCTCAGTGCTAGGGAATCATGGGAACTGTAGTTTTTTCTGAGACATTGAGCCTTCTCTGTCAGAGAGCTCTGATGCCACAATGAACTACAGTTCCCATGATTCCCTAGCATTGAGTCAGGGCAGTTAAAGTGGTCTCAATTCACACTATTTCTGGCAGTCTGCAAAGGCGATAGGCAATTTGAGTCCTTCCAGATATTGGACTACAACCCCTACCACTACTTATCGCTGATCATGCTGGTTGGGGCTGATGTGAGTTACAGTTCTCTCTTCCATAAATTCAGAGCTCAGGACACAGCTTTAATCAGATGTTCCAGCTGTCCCTGATAGGAAGATCTATATCTTTCTCAGCTGGTACTGGCTCATCAGATAACCTAATCTGAAAATGCCATTGGCAGTTTTGTATGGGCAACATGTTTTTTCCCCATAAGCCTGCTTAGTTTTGGAACAGTTTCTTAAAAGAAGCAAAAACTATCATAGACTCAAGGACTTAGGGGGTTGCAGACTGCCAGAAATAGTGCAAATTAAGTCTACTTTTAGGGTTAGGGTTAGTGCTAGGAAATCATGGGAATTGTTGTTGTTTTTTTCCTGAGACATTGAGCCTTCTCTGTCAGAGAGCTCTGGTGCCACAATAAACTACAGTTCCCATGATTCTCTAACCTTAACCCTAACCCTAAAAGTGGACTCAATTTGCACTATTTCTGGCAGCCTGCAACCCCCCATAGATTCTAGACCAGTGATAATGAACCTTTTTGGCACCGAGTGCCCAAACTAAATGGCCTTCTGTCACTGGGGTGGTACCCTGTGCTGGAAGTGGGGGACTTCTGGGGGGAATGGGACTTCCAGGACAGGACATCTACCCCCCTCCTCACCTTTCTGGGCCTTCAGCTGCCCCTCTGGAGGCATGTGATGGGTTATATCTTTAAGAAAGCCTGTACATTAGTTTCAACTTTGTCAAATAGGTGCCACAGAGTTGCTCTCCAGAGGCAGCTGAAGGCCCAGGAGAGGGAGGAACAGGTGTGTGCCTATTCCTCCTCCTCCCACCTCACCTTCCGGGAGGAGAAGGAACAGGCACATGCCTTTTCTTCCTCTTTCCCGCTTTAAATTGGACTCTGGCTGAACAGAAGATGCCTCTGAATAGTGAATTGCCCTCTGTAAAATAGGATACATGGCCACACAATCTAAAAACTCGGTTTATTTCCCACTTCCAGAACAGCTACAAAATGTCTCTTAACTGTACCTGTCTTCATGCTATAACTTTTTCCTGATGAATAGCCATCTCTTATTTTTTTTCTTTATACTCAAGAAGGTAGGGTCGTCATTGTTTCCCCATCCCCCCTGCCCTTGCAACTTCCCACAAATTAATTCTTTATATGATCAAGACTGCATCTGTTAATGCAGTTAGATACTACTTTAACAGCCATGGTTTAATCTATGGAATCCTGGGATTTGTAGTTTGTTGTGGCCCCAGAGCTCTCTGAAAGAGATGGCTAAATAGCCCACAAAATTGCAAATTCCAGAATTCCAAAGCATTGAGCCAGTTAAAGGGGTGTGGTACTTTAAAATTTGGCCATCTACATCTGTTTTATGACAAGTAGAGAAACGTTTGGACAAATTCTGTAGCAAGCAATCATTAAATGAAAGTAAGGTTTATTCATGATAACAGAACTTACTTCAGGTATATCTAATAATAATAATAATAAATAATAAATTTATTTCTAGCCCACCCCTCTGCTAGGCAACCGGGCGGGGTACAACATATTAAAACAGACAACAGTTAAAAAACATTCCCTCAACCCTCTCCCCGGCCCACCCCCCCTTAAAAGTGAATTAAACAAGCAAAGATTAAAATAACAATTGTACAATAAAATATAAAAAATAGAATAAAAACAGGAAGCAGCAACAATACAAGGGGGAGGGGTGGCAGTCGCTCCGATTGGGCTGGGAGGTTATTCTGGGGGTTATTCTATTATGTATCTAAAAGATACATAAAAAAAATGCTCAAACTAATACTTAATGTCCATCACTTGGGAGCCCAGTTGGGCTGAAAAAACATAAACAAATATTTTTTTTATTAATAAGTTATAATACTGTAACTTGATACGAACAAAGCTTGGAAGGTTGCTTATCTTATATAATTAATTGTTGAAGAAATAATTGCAGAACTCAAAAAAGTAATCTTTTGCCATTAATTGTGCAAGAAAAAAAGGCCCAGGTTTTAAAAAGCACCTTGTTAAGTTACTTGTTACTTTAAAAAAAACAACCCATAGAGATAAGAGAATAGCAGAACACTTGAAAATTGTACTTAAATATGTATATTTTAAAAGTTGCCGAAATAACAAAAAGAACAGGTTAGCACTGTACCATAAATTAATTCATTATGATACTTTTGTATTATAATACCATTATAACAAAACAAGTTACAGATACCAATATTGCTTGCAATGTATTAATTTCAAGCTCTGTATATACCAGATGTCAAGTTATAATATTTGACTAAAGAAAAAATCCAGTTCACTTAGTGATTCAAAGAGAATAAAGTTTAGCTTGTTGTCCAAATTATCAAAATCTGTCAGCAAGTGGAAGCTGGCCAACTGAGAAAGATAGTGTCATAGTCCCATGAGTAAGGAAATACAGAATCCCCTGAAGTGTAAAACTAATAGTGACATGAAAGCTGATTGTGGTTTATAGAAAGGAAAATGAATACTGTCACTGTAGTTTGCCATCATCTGGGGTGCCAGAAAAGCTTGGAGGATTTTCAGAGGTATTGGCGGGGGGGGGGGGGGGGGGGAAGAATATAAAAAATAGTATATTCAGGAATAAAATATAGTTCAGTTTGGAAAGTGCACCTTTTCATGTTATGTTTTCCCTTTGCGTCTGTATGCTGTATCAAAAACAGAGCTGAAATTGCCCACCAGAGCACATGGAGAAGGGCAAGTTTTGTCTAGAAAAATCCCATGATAGTTTCTGAAGGCACACAATAACAACAAAAGCAGCACCAAGAGATGTTGGAAGCTCAGGAATCCTCCAGTTAACAGAGGTGTTCTGTATGTCAGTTGAATTGAGAGAGACATCTGGCAGCAGAAGGCACAACAGTATGTAAATTGACCCCAGTTTGCTACATATGAAATTAGTCAATGATGGTAAGACAGTTGACTCCAAATAAGTTTTAGTCCCTTTATTGTGCCCTTTCCTTTTTTAAGCAAGACTCTGGCTTGTAGCATTGTTATAATGTTCGAGGAGAGGATCTTGTGGTGTTTGGCACATGTTAACAAACTGAATCTGAAGTAGAGGCATATTTGTTGTAATTACACAGAGAAAACCCCAGCACTCACACCACTAAGCATGATAACCCCAGAAAGGATCAGGTATATAGTAGTGTTTATAATCATAAGTATATAAAGACACAAATATAAGACAAATTTTAGAACACCATAAATTGACCATGTGATGGTATCATGAAAAGGAACATACAGTTCATAATGTTATTATGTAATTACATGCATATGGTCAATAATTCCACAATATTGAGGGTAGGTTTTTTATATATATCATCTTTGTTTATTTTCATCTATCTGTGCTGGTCTTTATGCATGATTAAATGTGTGATAACTGGCAATGTTATTGAATTACTGATACTATCACCTGGCCAATTTATAGTGTTGTAACACATTTGCAAGATTAGCCAAAGGCACAGTAAAGATTCCAAGATAAATAGCAGACACCCTTAGGAAGACAAATAGCATCCAAAGCAGCATTACACATAAGATAGGGACGTGGAATGTGAGGAGCATGAGCCAAGGGAAGCTAGACAGTAAAAATGGAAATGCAACATATGAACATAGCAGTACTGGGGTTGAGTGAGTTAAAATGGACAGGAATGGGCCACTTTGAATCAGACGACTACACGGTGCTCTACTTGGAATGAAAAGACAGGAAGAAATGAGGTGGCTTTCATACTAAGAAAAGATGTGGTAAAAGCAGTCAGTGGATACAATGCAAAATCAGACTGAATCATTTCAGTAAGGCTCCATGGTAAAACTATGAATATCACCATAATACAACTATATGTGCCAACCACAGAGGCAGAACAGGAAGAAACTGATAAATTCTATGAAGGAGTACAGGAAGAAATTGACAGCACACCATCACAAGATGTCAAGCTGATAATTGGAGATTGGAACGTGAAAGTTGGAAGCAAAGAAGAATCAAAAACAATAGGCAGATTTGGATTAGGCAAAAAGAAATGAAGCAGGTGAGTGTCTGATAGATTTACATCCCCATCCACGAAAAGGGAGACACAAGAGACTGCAGCAACTATAGAACCATAGCACTGATCTTCCACACAAGCAAAATCATACTCAAAATTCTGCGACATAGACTCGAACCATACATGGAGAGAGAAATCCCAGAGGTCCAAGCAAGGTTCAGAAAAGGAAGAGGTACGAAGGACCGTGTTGCAAACATATGATGACTAATGGAGCACACAAGGGAATTCCAAAAGAAAATCAGCATGTGCTTTATAGACTATAGCAAAGTCTTTGATTGCATAGATCATGAAAAGCTATGGAATGCCCTTAAAGACATGAGAGTGCCAACACATCTGATGTACAACTCAGCACAAAAGATCTATTCCTTATTACCATGTATGGATGTGACAGCTGGACAGTTAAGAAAGATGATGGGAACAAAATCAACTCATTTGAGATGTGTTCCTGGAGAAGAGTGCTGAGGATCCCATGGACAGCCAAAAGGACAAACAAGTGGGTCCTAGAGCAGATCAAGCCGGAAACCTCCCTGGAAGCCAAGATGACCAAACTGAGGCTGTCATACTTTGGACACATCATGAGAAGAAAGGACTCTTTGGAAGAAAAAATAATGTTGGGGAAGGTGGAAGGAAGCAGGAAGAGATGAAGGCCACATGATAGATGGATGGACTCTATTAAGGAGGTCATGGGTATGGGGTTGTAGGAATTAAGTGGAGCAGTGGAAGACAGAGGGTCTTGGAGATATCTCATCCATAGGGCCGCCATGAGTCAAGATTGACTCAAGGGCAGTTAACAACAACAATAAATGTTAGTCTTACATTTGTGCATTTATACATGTATAATTACTCTAAAACACTTCCTGATCCTTCCTGAGATTATAGTCTATCTGTAATCACATACAGCGGTAGGTGTGGTGAACAGAGCTGGTGTGAACCACTTGGATGTCTGTCAGCTTTCAACAACCAGCCGTTGTTTCTTTCATTCTCTGCAGGCTCTAAGTGCATAAACATTTGCTGCTTTCTAGTTAGGTAAAAGGAGGGTCACTTGAGAAGCCAGGAGGGAAGTGTTGCATGCAGGACTAAACCAGGGATAGGAATTGTGTGGCCAGATGGTGTGGAACTGTAGCTCTCAACATTCCTCACTACCGACTATGCTGCCTAGAGCTACTGGGAACTGCAGTATGAATATATGGAGGGCCACATAATTCCCAGCTCAGAAAAGACAGCAAGCACCTATATAGAATGTCAGTCCAGGACTTTCAGAAGCCATTATGTACTGCCAGGCTGGCATGGGAGCACATATGCTCCATGCGTCTGGTTTCCTTCAACACACAGTGAAGTGCTTAAATGATTTTACTCTGTTCAACTTGAAAATGAAGCCCCTGTTTATTGGCCTGCCACAAATTTGTTGAAACAGTGTTACTTAATCATTCTACATAGACAACTTGGCTTTATTTATAGATCAGATATGTGTGAAGCACTTAATGTGTATTGGATTCATCTTCATCTACTAATCCTACATGCTCTCCACCTTTTCAGTTACTCTGGGACATAAACATTTGAAGCTGGACATAACCACTGTGGACTGTACATACTTTGATATCAGGTCCCTCTTCAGTCACCAACACTGTCAAACAGTAAAAAACCTCCTCTATATACTAAACAAAAATTATGACCACAGACAATCTACATAATTTTAAAGTAGACAATGAAGAGATCAAAATAGTTCAAGATTTTCCATACTTGGATTCAGTCATCAATCAGAGCAGACTTCAGAAGGACTTCAGTCAAAAAAACAGAAAAAGACTAGGACTTGGAAAGGCAGCTATGAAGGGACTAGACAGATCCTGAAGTGTAAAGATACATGATATATTATACTAAAGTTAGGATTATCTATGCCATCATATTTCCTATTTCTATATATATGGTTGAGAAAGCTGAACAGTGAAGAAAGCTGACGGGGGTGGGGGAATCAACACACTTAAGATATGGTGCTGGAGAAGAGTTCTGAGAAAACCATGGACTGCTAAAAAGACCAATGGATAGGTCCTAAAATGGGACATGGTGGCTGAAGTGGTTAAGATGCTGAAACTATTGATTGCAAGATCAGCAGGTTGGCAGTTCGAGGCCCAAGTGCCATGTGATGGGGGAGCTCCAATCACTAGTCCCAGCTTCTGCCAACCTAGCAGTTTGAAAGCATGCAAATGCAAGTAGATAAATAGGTACCACTTCGGTGGGAAGGTAAACAGTGTTCTGTGCAATCATGCTGGCCCTGTGTTCACAGAGTAGTATCTGACAATGCTGGCTCTTTGGCTTAGTAACGGAGATGAGCACTGCCCCCTATGGTCGGACACAACTTGACAACCTTGTCAATGCTGAATAACTTTACCTTTACCTTTACCTACAGGTCCTAAAGCAAAACAGGCCCAAACTCTCTCTAGAAGCAAAGATTACTAAACTGAAGTTGTCGTATTTTGGTCATATCACTAGATGTGACTATAAGGCTTGGTGAAGTTGAGGGTAATAGGAAAAGAGGAAGACCACATTCCAGATGGATGGATTCAATCAAAGAAGCCATGGCAAGAATCTGCAAGAGCTGAGCAGGGTAGCTGAGGACAGAATGACTTGGAGGTCTCTCATTCATAGGGTCACAATAGGTCAAAGTCAATTTGAAGGCACTTAACAACAAAATTTACTAAGGGACTAACCTTTTGTCTTTACTAGGTCAACAGATGAGTGCATTCAGCTTGCAGTGTTTCAGGTTCTAGCTTCCAAATCTGACCACTGATTTTGTGAACTCTGATCTGGAGAGTGTCCCATTCAATCTGGATTGGGTGCAGCTAGCATGGAACAGGGAAGAAACAAAGACGAAAGATATTCAGGGGTAGCTGTGTTGGCCATGCAGCAAAATACAACAAAATACAAAAAACAGCTGTACTTTTATTTGCTGATTAAAATGCACATAATGTATCATGCAAACTTTTGAAGAGGAAAGAATTTGGGGACATAAGGAAAGGCAATGCTAAAATGTGTGGCTTCCTTTAGAGTGAGTTTGATTTAACAGATTCCATTTCCCCCCATGGATTAATATTTTAGGACTAGCCAGAGTTCTCCAACTTGTAGAATTCCTCATCAGTGAAAGGTCATGGTCAGATGTCTTGTTTGGGAAGCAATGCATGGCTGGCCAAGACACTGTTCTGAGAAGAGTGAGAGGTCATAGTAGGAGGCTGAAGAATGGAGAGGGAAAGGCCCTTATTTGGAGATGCTTATGTTTAAAGGGTGAATTGTCTGGGCTGCATTATAATGGCTGGTGCATGGTTACATTTCTTAGGTGTGTCATTCCTCATTTATAAAAACGAGACATAAGAGATCACAGGTGGTGTCCCTGTGATTGGCAAAGACATTTTCTCAAATCCAAGTCTTGGCTGATCAGTTGTTAGCCAGCCAGTCAGCTGGATAGATAGTTGTCATACAAATAATATAGACATTTTCTGGAATCAATTTAAGATTCCTGTATACTTCATTGAACTGAGGAACTCAGGGCCTTTGCAGACTGCTAGAAATAGTGCAAATTGAGTCCACTTTAAGGGTTAGGGTTAGAGTTAGGGAATCCAATGTTTTGGAATAAGTGGGGAACCAATGTTTTGGAATAAGTGGGGAAAGTGGTATCTAAATCAAACGTTCCAGTGTCAGCTTGCCATACGTTCTTCCATATAGTAGGTTGCTGGCTTCCTCCACATCCATTGTTTCCCCCCCTCTGTTTCTGCATATCAAGGATCACCTCTTCTTTATTAAACCAGCCAGCTTATCCCTCAGTACAAACAGCTTAAACTGCACTCACTCCCTGAAGTGAAAACCTAAAACTGAATTTGGGGTAATAATCCCACATACCTTCTGGCTAAACTGCACTCCCTGAAGTGAAAACCTAAAACTGAATTAGGGGTAATAATCCCACATACCTTCTGATACCTGAACAGGTGTTTCTGATACCTGAACAGGTATCAGAAACACCCCACTAAAGTAATGTGATGTTGCCCACTTATTAGCATCCCATACCCTCCAACTGTCCTCATATGGCAGGGACAGTTACCATTAATCCTCTGTTGTCCCACTTTCTCAGCTGCTTTCACTCTCCTCCTCCCACTTTCCCCTTTGTCCTCAGCCTACTTTAATTGGTGCAAACTACTGTAAGTTCAAAATGTAAAAATAGCTTGCACTCAGTTTACTTGATGGGGCAGAGGAAAGGAGAGAAGCAGGCATAGTCTTGCTCTTCCCAGTAGGCTGAGGCAAAAGCAAGCTGCCATTTTGACCACACTCTGATGTTGTCTGGTCATGTGTGTCCCAGTTTTTATCTGTGAAATGTTGGAGGATATGTCATCTTCTGCTAGTCCATTCACCCTTTCCTCCTTCTTGGTCCTGTTAAAAGATGCACACAGGGTCTTAGCCAATCCCTATGCAAATATTTGTTATTTCAGGCAAGTCTGGTTGTTAGTCTTGGAACACTGCCTTAATTGACAGGTACCTTCCCATTCTTTGTTCTGCTCTGCTTCGCTCTCCTTGAGTAGATCAGTTCTATAGAGGAAGCAGTTAATGTTTGATGAAAAGTGCTGCAACAAAGTGACGGCTGCCTTTTCTTTCCCTCCTTGGAAGAGTTTCTTGAATGTACTCCAAAGAAAATAACATGCTTGGCTCATTTAATGTAGCCTTAAGCCCTCATAGTAAAACTTCGAGACCTGGCAGGCACTACAGAGCCCTCCCTTTCTCTTGCTTCCTCCACATGACTACAGAGTGCAAAATTACAGAGGGGGAGGGATGGTCCCCCTCCAAAAGGTGGTTACCTAAGTTGCCTGCACTACAATTCATTTGTATTCTGGAGCTGGAAACTGAAACAAGCAGTGCAGTTGTCGGCTGTCCACGCCATGGCTTTCTTGCTACCCCATCTAGTCTTTGTGTTTTTTTTAAAGGTATTTTGACGCTTTAAATCTAGGAGGTGAAATTGGAGAAGCACATGGACACCAATGTTTGGTGGCTGTGTTTTCAGTCTGAAAGCCAAAAAAATCTTGATGCCAGTCTTGGCTTTAAATGAGCAAGGCAGATTCTTAGGATAGCATGCCAGGATATGTATTGCTGAGGGTGAGGGGCACTTCAGGTCACCCCCATTACTACCCCCATTATTTTTTGCAAAGGTGGCGTCAAATTGTAGCTAATACTGGACTGTATCCTCCTGTCTCAGAGGCATGGATGGCAGAACTTCTTTGGCACAGTAACTATGAAAGCCTCTTCATTCTGGGAAATAATTTTTTACCCAGTTTTACAATGCTGACAATTATACTTTTCAGGAGAATTTAAAATACCCACACACAACCTCACACACCAGATCTAATGCAATGCAGTGAAATTTTTATTTTGAGATTAAGGGTTTTCACACAGACTACACAGCAACAGCTTGCTCAGAGGTTGGCAACTGTCAGGGATTGAGGTCCCCAAGAAGACTTTAGAGGGTTGCACCCTTCACTGTACAGGTATACCTCAGGTGAGGAAGTAGATGTGTCCCTGGACATTACTTCTTTAACAGAAAAGTTGGCATCAGAGGCAGAAATAACATGGGAAGAATAGGGATAGGTTCTTACACTACAAAAAAAGAACAGCAGTTCATCAATGGTTTTGTTTAAACTAACAGTAAAAAAAAGTAAAGGTATTCCCCATTGATAAGGTTGTCAAGTCATGTCCGACCATAGGGGGTGGTGTTCATCTCCATTACTAAGCCAAAGAGCCAGTGTTGTCAGTGTCTACTCTGTGATCACGTGGCCAGCATGATTGCACAGAACACTGTTTACCTTCCCATTGAAAAGTGGTACCTGTTTATCTACTTGCATTTGTATGCTTTCAAACTGCTAGGTTGGCAGAAGCTGGGACTAGGGATGGGAGCTCACTCCATCACACAGCACCCAGGCCTCGAACTGCCAACCTGCCGATCTTGCAATCAACAGAGTCAGCATCTTAATCACTTCAGCCGTTGCATCCCCTAACAGTACAGTTGTCCCTCCGCATTCGTGGACTTGGGATTTGCGAATTTGGTTATTCGCGATCTCAGTGTGAGCCCTGCCCACCTCCTTTTGTGCTTGGGACAGCTGGCTGCAGCCATCCCAGGCAGGGGAGAAGGTGGGTGGGGGACGTGCAAATGCTGCCCTGGACTCTTCTTCCATGCCTGGGACAGCTGGCTACAGCTGTTTCAGGCATGGGAAGAGGAGGTGGACGGCCACAAATTCTTCCCTCCTGCCTCATAGCTGGTCCCGTTGGGTTGGGTATGGGGTGGAAGGGAAGAGTTTAAGGCAAGTGCACCGGCACTTGCTTCAAACTCTTCCTTTCTGTGTCATAGCTGGCTCCATTGGGCTGGCTACAGGATGGGAAGGAGAGTTTAAGGCAAGTGTGGGTGTGCTTGCCTTAAACTCTTCCCTGCCACTCCATAGCTGGCTCAATTGGGCCAGTATGGGGCAGCAAGGAAGGGGTGGAGTTATTCACGAATTTTTCGAATCCGTGAGGGTCCTCTGCCCCTAACCCCTGAGAATCTGGAGGGACAACTGTATACACCTAACAGTATAAACTAACTATAAACAGTATAAACAGTATAAACTAACGGTATACACTTGGAAATTGAAACAAGCTGGTGAGGTAAGCTTGCATAAGCAGACAAAAATTATTTGAGCCTTCTACAAGCCACCCAAAATCTTCTTCCAAAATGCATCCAGAGATTATTTTTAATTTCATCTGCCTTTGCTTTTGTTATGATTTCCATTTTGGAGGCCAAAGCTTTATATTTTTTAAATATGCTGAGGGTAGCTAGCGCAGTAGACTAATTCACTTTCCTTCTATCGTTCTGTTTTGCTGTTCATACTTGATTCTATGATTCTATGGAGGCTGTTGGAACTGCAAGCACATTTCGTAAACCTGACAGTGCTCTGTAATAGAATACAACCCAGCACCCATGCCGAATGACTCAGTTATACTCTCTACAACCCAGACATTTACATCAGATATGCATCTGATTTCCAGTCTCATCTGCACACAAAATATCACATCAAATTTGCTCAAGAGATCCCCAGATCAGATGGCAGCTGGATAGGAAGGATGGCTAACCAGGGCCACAGTTCGAGAAAAATTGATTTGGACTACAACTTCCAGGATCCCCAAGCAGCATGCTCAGTTGCCATGCTAGCTGGGGCTCCTGGAAGTTGTACCAAAGAATGACTTGGATCAGGGTTTCAGTTCCAGAGGTGACCCAGTCTCATTCACATTACTTATTGCTGGGGTTAAGACTGATGTGTTGAGACTACCAGGTGATAAACTACTAGAAGATGATTTAATAAAATGTAAAACAATAGCATTTGGAGCCCCCTTTTTAAAATAGAAGACAGGGTATACTTTTGTAGCCTCTGTAGTTTAAATGATATATGAAGTGTTACACTGAATAGAATGTCTTTTTTTAAAATAGAAATATTTTATGGTGATCATGTGACCAGCAACAAATAAAAGGGATCATCGAGAGTTGAAGCAGATGTTAGTCTAAACTTTCTGAATTATTCTGGCAAAACTGAGATGGATTCTTATGTTGCTTTTTGGGACTTGTCTGGGTGAAATGAACTTTTTGTCCAGGGGATATCTCTTCACACGCCAAGAAGCTAAATCCAATCGTAGTCCTATCTAAACTGATTGAAATGAATGAGTCTTCTTAGAGACAATTAATTTAGGACAAAGAATGGATTCAACCCAAAATCTGGTATGTGTCACTCCAGTGGAGCCTCCCTAAGATAAAAGAATACTTTCTCTCTTTATATATATATATATATGTATATCTATCTATCTATCTATTCATTGGCTCAGGCTGTAAGCAAAATTGGTCATATTAGGACATTCTGTGCAGGAATAATATTTCAAAGAAACCGGAGTTCTTTGTCCATTTTTACCATTTAGGCAACTTCTTTGCAGTAGGAATATACATGTAAGCAACAGTATTTGTAGAAATCATACAAATGTCCATGTGCCTTAGGATTCTAAATATTTCAAAATCTGGATAGTTCAGACAGAAATAAGTGTGCAAATATTGATTAAAAGGTCATATTCCTCACAGTTATAAATAGCTGGAACAGATCAAGGGCAGTTAACACCACCACCAACAACAAACTGTCAAAAAAACACCTCTCAGTATCTCTTGCCTAAGAAAACCCTATGAAATTCATGGAGTCCTTAAGTTAACAGGCCACATGAAGGCGCAAACACTCACATACATAGTAATGAAGTATTTGTTACAACAAAGGTGGGGAACCTGTGGCTGCCAGATGTTTTGGGGCTGTTGTTGGGCTGTCATTCCCATAGATCCTCAACATTAGATGTGCTAGATAGAGCTAAGAGCAATTGCTGTCCCACCAGGGATCTTGAAACTGTTGTTAAGGTAACATGTCAACTTTTGCAGGTAGGTTGTTATTTCTTTTGCCTACTTGCAGCAACTTGAAGGCAGAAAAAGTATCATTGAAACATCCTTAAATATGAAGACTGTTACAAGCATGATATATACGTAGAAGCCCTTTCCATGTGTTCAGTGGATCTTATTCCCAATTTGTGGCTAGGATAGATTGCAGGAAAACTTGATTATTATTGGGAGAGCTCAACAACATCAGCTATCTTAATATTTCTTAGTACTTGACCATTAGGTATACTGATCATTCCCAAATAGGCTCAACTACATAGGTGTCATGGTCCACTTTTGCCAGATCATTTTAGGGGGACTCAGCCCCTTTGCTTATTGTTGGGGCCCCCAAACCCTCCTCTCTCTTTGGGTCCCACAACATCTAGATAACTGCAAAGTGCATATTCTGGTGTTTGTAAAGCCAGACAGAACAGCAGAATGAAATACATGTTCCTGGATAGCATATGTGAAGAATTATTTTTTAAATAATTGTTCATTCTGATTTGTAATGTGTCGGAATACAACAGATAGCTGTTTAGTGCAACGCTATCTGATCTTTTTTATAAAAGGGTTAAGTACACTGCAGCTTTGTGTAAACAATGCTTTTCTGAAATGTGACGATTGTTCAAGACACATCTGTGTTCTCCCAGAAGAAGTCAGCCAAGTGTTTTCAAATCCATTTGCAATATGCTATTGTTTGGAGCAATGCGCTGTTGACTCAGTTGTCTGGGAGATACTCGGCAAAACTGCCGTGGCAAGTCCTTGGTCACAGTGCTTTAGCAAATGTGCCATGTGAAAATAAGCACATTGCTCAGTCTCCCCTTGTTGCTTCTGAGCTACTGCTCCAACAGAACCAGCCCTCCTTTCCCACTGGAATAAGTTTGCTGTGATGGAATTCTTCATACTGTGAGATTTGACAACGTGAAAGACAACTTATCTATTTTCCTATATTTTCTTCCTCCTCTGAGAGAGAGCTGAGCTTGATTGAATAGCTCATGCAATGGCTGAGAAACACAGGAAGTGGGCTCCCAGTATAATCTTTAATATAGATAAGTGCATGTGCCCTGTGCATGACCTCCTTTGAAGCCCAGTACTATTCGTGTAGTGCACATAGCACTCAAATAACTAAAGAGCCAAGGAGATTCCTAAATTTCTGGTCCATGGGATGACTCTTAAGGTTGGATGGGACTGTTTCAATGCCCACTGGTTCCTAGTACTTTGTGAACCTTTTCCCCTATATTGATCAAACTGTGTATTCCATCCACAGATGGCTGCAAATTAATTCTGTGGATGGTTCACCTCAGTGACACCAGTTGACAGTGATGTGAAGGAGGTGGCATGATAGATATAATGCTGTGAGGCCCTGATCATATCATCTATGCTGCCAGGAAAAGTGCATATGCCACAGGGGCCATTGCTCTAGGATACATCCCTGCCATCAAAGCCATTCTCTACACAGATTTGATTTGATATTATGTTTGGCAGTTTTAAAGTGCTAGTTTGTACTGCCAGTGTCTCTTCATAGAGTAGACCTAATAGTGAATAGCTTACTCTCTTACAGACACCACTATAGGCTTTTCCTTGAATATACTATATATATGATCAATGGATATTTGTATCTCCCTGATATTGATAGAAGTTATTAGATATTCTACCTCTTAGACTAGAGAATCTTTGTTTGTGGCAGAGGAGTTTTATAGTTTCAGTAGGGCTGTTTGGATTTATACTGCTGGCACTTAGCAGAATTTGACATCAGAGCATAGGTAAATCAAGATTGTTCCATGTGCATTTTCAATGTGATTAAAAATGATTGTATTAACCCTCCCAGTCAGAATTTTATGGTGACAATATTGGCCTGGGAAGTGGACCGATTGATGCTTTGATTCAGTATGAAGTGCTTCCAGAGCTTGCAGAGGTTGTTTGTTTTTTACTGTTGTCTACCAGAATTCACCATCTTGGCCAAGGAACTGTGGGAGTTGTAATCCACAGAGTAACTTTTCCAAGCTTGGGAAACTTTATATGCCCTTATATGTTTGTTTCTTTCAGATCCTTTAATGAAACCATGGTGATGGTGTTCTACTACAGTTGCTTCAGTTTATTTATTTGGAGTATTTATACCCCGCTCTTCAGCCAAAAGGCTAACAGAGTGGCTTACAAATGGTTAATTAGACATTTCCCTGCCCTCAGGCTTACGATCTAAAACGACAAGATGATAATCAGACAGTAAAATGAAATATTTCAGGGACTATAGGTGATATAAGTGTATATCATAATAATCACTGGTGGAATGTGGTCAGAGAAACATTTGATTGGATTCTACAGGGATAGGAAAGTTCTGCAATAGAAAATGCAATGCAAAATTCCCATGCTCTGGGTCCCTTTGTAGAGGTGAATGGAGGCCCTGTGTAAATTTGGGTCTAACTGCAATTGCTAGTCTCAGCTGGAATAAACATATTGAATTAATTGCATTAATAGGAAGTAAATCAACATTTATCTAAGTTCCATTGATTCCAATTCTAGTTGGATTGGATTTTGCTTTACATTTCAGTGTCCTGCAAAGTGTCTTGCAAGTATAAGTGCTCATTTACAAGATGCTTTAAAGATTTATTCCTGGAGATCCTGCATCATTCATTGACTATTCAACAAATATATCTGGAAGCTCATATTTGGAGCTGCTTCCTCCACTGAACCAAAGTGAGAAGGACACAGCACATGGAAGGACACACAGATTTGGACTGGAAGCTGGGTTTGCGCCCAGTACTTTTGAGATTCTTCTCTCCTTTATTTGTATGGCATTATAATAGTATAAACTATTATTCAGTTCTATAGTACCTTTTTTCATCCTTCTAAGGTGGAATCTTTTGATGTAGTGATTAGAAATAGTTGCCTTTGAATTTTTTAATTGAGTGGTTTGATTTTGATCACTCATTCATGCATGCCATGGTGAAAAGTTTGTTAGAGGCCACCCACACTGCAGAAATAATCCAGTTTGACACCACTTTAACTGTCATGGCTCAATGCTATGGAATTCTGAGTTTTGTAGTTTGTTGGGGCACCAGAGCTTTCTGACAGAAAAGGCTAAATGGTCCACAACACTACAGTTCCCAGAATTCCATGGCACTGAGCCTTGGCAGTTAAAGTGATGTCAAACTGGATTATTTCTGCAGTACAGATGCTACCTGAGTTTAACATTTGGGGACACATATTTTAAACCCCTAGACACTCATTATTTCTTTGGGGGGGGGGAACCCTAACAATGAAATATCCCCCCTCGTCTTTTCATTTTCCTCCCTACTTTGTTCATCACTGTCAGCTAACTAAAGAGGATTCAACCCATATTCTTTCTTATAGAGTCATATTCAAAGGGATTGCACAATATTGCCAGTTTATCAGGTGTTGTGGCAAGAACCACTACAATTGACTTGTTTTGGCGTGGTGGCTTTGAATGTCTTTTTGAAGGAATGGCTAGCCCGTATTGGGCCAGTGTCAAATTTAAAAGGTTGTTTTCATTCTCCCCAGGTTTCAGCAAGTTCCTTAGTGCTGTTTGAGAAAGAAAACTTCTCCTTGTCAGCAAAAATAGAAGAGAAGCCACTCCCACAAGGAAATAAGCACCTGCTGCAATGGGCCCAAAAGGAATATGGCGCAGTAACATCTTTCACTGAACTCAAAATATCCAGAAATGTTTACATCAAAGTGGGTGAAGGTAAGATTTTCAAAATTAGTAAGTCTCTGCATACAGAATAGATTTTATTAATGTTTATTTGTCAGAAGTCTCATATGGAGATTTTCCTATCAGCACTGGCTAGGAACTCCACTTTAAACATTGGTTCCTTTGCATGCTTCTCAATATATTTAAGAGCTGGAATGCAATATACAGACCAATTTCTGGGGCTCCCCATTATCCGGGTCCTTGAGGGTTTCCGTGTGACACATGGAGAGGTTGGGGAGAGGAATGAGTGTGTAGAGCAGGGGTAGGCAACCTTTCCCCTTTAAGGGCCGAGGGACTTCAGCTCCCAGAATCCCAGGAGCTATTGGCCAACATGGGACTATTGGCCAACATGGCTGAGGCTTCTGGGAGCTGAAGTCCCTCGGCCCTTAAAGGGGAAAGGTTGCCTACCCCTGGTGTAGAGGGAACAATTGCTTTAGTAAAAGGCTTTACCATAAAGCAGGGGTAGGCAACCTTTCCCCTTTAAGGGCCGAGGGACTTCAGCTCCCAGAAGCCTCAGCCATGTTGGCCAATAGTCCCATGTTGGCCAATAGCTCTTGGGATTCTGGAAGCTGAAGTCCCTCGGCCCTTAAAGGGGAAAGGTTGCCTACCCCTGCCATAAAGCCACTCTAAAAGACTGATAGGGGTTTGGTCCTCCATTCCCTTGCTTTTTAAGGTAACTCTCATGACAACAAGTTGATTATCAGAAAGTTGTTGTGATTGGATTTGACAGTTTTGCAGCCTGGGTTTATTTATTTACCACACATGGTTGCATATTTAATATACTGGCATTGTTTCAAAATACTATGGTTCATTAAAGCAATGCTCATTTAGTTGCCAAGGATTGCCAAAGGTGTTGGCTCAATTCCTATTCTTTATCACTTACAGAATATTATCCACATACCTCATGGTGCAATCCCTAGCATATTGGTTCAGAAACTAAGGGCCTTTGCAGACTGCCAGAAATAGTGCAAATGGAGTCCACTTTAAGGATTAGTGCTAGGGAATCATGGGAATTGTTTGTTTGTTTTTTCTGAGACATTGAGCCTTCTCTGTCAGAGAGCTCTGGTGCCACAATAAAATACAGTTCCCATGATTCCCTAATCCTAACCCTTACAGTGAACTCAATTTGCACTATTTCTAGCAGTCTGCAAAGGCCCTAAATCCAATAGAGTTCAGGGGTCTGTAGTTTCTACAAAACATTGAGGATTGTAGACTTATTTTATGACTTTTTGTTCTCACAAATACACTTTTAGAAGCAGAGCCATGGATCATGCTGCTCGAAGAGCATGGGAATTGTAATCCAGATATGTTCTGGAGGCTATGATAATGTTCTGCTGTAGCAATAAAAAAACAGTGGTTGAAAGAGATTGGTTTGTCCTGAAACTGAGATAGCCATTTCCCATATTTAAGACAGTGGCTCATTTGTTCATATAATCCTCTTTTGCATTCCAGTGGCTACAAATTCATTCTCTGTATTTTGAGAAAGATACTAGCTTCTATTGAATCTTCAGTTTGTAGGCAGTGAGATGGCCCTAATTCTAAAATACAGATACTACAGAACTTCGAAGAGTTCAAGCTAATTGTATGTGGAATGAGATGTACATTTTAAATTTCTATATGCTTGTTCTTCTGGAGAGAGCCCATAATGATATTTTGGATTGTCTATAATGGAATCCACCACATTACAGCTACCATGTGCCTTATTACATGGATTTTATTTGTCCTGTTATGTCTGCTAGTTGTTTGGTTGATTTGTCAACTTGTACATTGCCTCTGCAACCTTTTTGTCTCGCCATTCTATCTTCATACATCCCAATAGTAAAGAAGGAATTCATAAGATACTAATGAGGTAATAATAGTTCAGAATCCTCCGCAATTAAGTTAATATCCCAGTTTCAGTACAGGAACGCTCTTTCCTTCCAGTATTTGTTAGCTCCTGAACCATCATCTCTTTGGTTCACCACTATTTGAGCATTAAACTTTTCTAAAAAAGATTTCCAGCTGGGAAGAAATCTTAACTGCTGAGATATAACCCCTGGCAATAATAATTTATTGAAGAAAGCTGATACATGATGAATGGTTCTGATATATTCATAAAAAGTGTGCTGGTATTGTTAAGCCAGGTGCACTGAAACTTGCACCAACTTTGGGTCATGTTGGCTAGGAATCTGATGGAAACACCTAATTTGTTTTGAAAGGAGCAAAACTCACTTCCCTATTTTTAAGACAGAGGTGCTGCCCAAAGAAAATAGTAGGGTCCAGGGTATACTTCTTCATTGCAGGCAAGCAAATGAGCAACATGCATAGAAGTTAGCATTGTCTGGCAGTTGCAATATACCAGGGATAGGCAACATTTTTGAGCCCTGGGCCGGTCCCCCGAAGTCCTCCCCTCCGCCGGGCCGAGGGGGGGGGGAATGATGGCATGTGCGCTCACCTCCCTGCCGCGCACAACCCCCCGTGCGCACCGCCACCGCCGCACATGTCGTGGGCACCATTTCCAAAATGGCAGCCGGGACGCGTTTGCACATGCGCAGGAGTACAGCGCATGCGCAAACGAGTCGCGCTCACCATTTTGGATAACAAAATAGCAGCTGCGACTCGTTTGCGCATGCGCAGTACTCCTGTGCATGCACAAACGTGTCACGGCCGCCATTTTGGAAATCAAAATGGCGGCACAGGCACGCGCGGCCACACAGCGGCCAAAACGCACGGCAGCGGTGGCGCGCGGCGGCAGCAGGGGTTCGCCTGGGCCGGTAAGTGCGGCGACCTGGGCCGGAACCAGCCCGGGGGCCGTAGGTTGCCGGCCCCTGCAATATACAATGTCGGCGCTTTTGTTGGCAGTTGTTGCTCAAGGTGCCTATATATACTGATCTTGCCCTTCACCATTCCTAACATGCTGTTATATGAAAAGTGCAGTGCAGTAAATAAGGATAGATGAGGATAGCTAGACTAATTGAATTCATTTTTTAAAGAAACCTTAATATATGTTTACACACATATCTAGAAAGGCTTTCCACTAATTGCCTTCCATGAAGGCTCACAGCCAACTGGACCCATAATGGTGTACTAAGGAAATACATGAGCAGCTGTGTCCATTTTGTGATGGGCCTGATGAATTAAGAACATCTTGGTGTGAAACAGTTCTAAAGTCAGACCAAGACAGGTTTAGAAAATCTCTTTTATCCAAGTACATATGAAGTTGACTGTCCACCAAATGCTCTTGCTTTTCTTATAGCAAAGCTTATAACACTTTGGAATGGGATGGAGCTTCTTGGAAAACTCAGCTATCTGAGAAATGCTTGTATCCTCTTTGTCATTATTGGAAGCAGAAGAATAAGATCCCTTTTGGCCCATCCTTAAAATAATTACATTTCTTTAATATCACACTTGACTATCACCATTTAAAGTCAGGCCAGAACTCATATACGGCCTCAGCAGACGACCAATAGGGTCGTCTCCGAGGCAAGGAAGAGGAGGGGCAGCCGCACGAGCGGCGCCCCTTCCTCCTCCCGAGGTTGCCCTCGGAGCTGCCGGCCCTCCGCACAGCCGGCACGCCGAGGGCAACCTCCCGCCGCAGCGTCCTCACACACTGCGGTGGAAAAGCCAGGGAAAGTGCGCCCGACGCGTTTAGGGTGCACTTTCCCTGACTTCTGAAAAAGGAGCGCCAATTTGGCGCTCCTTTCAGGGACGCTGCCGGTGCGCCGCCATGCGAGTGCCTCGCTGCAGCGGTGCACCATCCCAGGGCGTTCCCGACGCCCTGGTCTGCATCCCCCCATAGTCTGGTAGGTCTATTGTGGTGAAACTTTTTTCTCTGATAGACCACTTGAAAATTTTTGGAGAGTTTGGCAGACCACTTAATAAATGCTTTTTAAAAATCAAAACACATACAGGTAACTCATATTTTAACACTTTTTCTCTCATGCCATCATCATCAAAACTACAGCCCTGTTATGAACATTGTAACCTATAGGCCAAGACAGTGAAAAGAGCCTCTTCTACTGCTTAATTTTTAGAGAAAATTAGTACATTATATCCATACTGATATTTTGAAATGCATTGAGCCCTTGCTGGGGTTTGCTTCCAGCAAATGTGGATATTAAAATCCACGGCTGCTCAAGTCCCATTAAATACAATGACATAGTGAAGTGGTGTCCCTAATATAAAATGGCAAAATCCGGGTTTGCTTTTTGGAATTTATAATTATAGATTATTAAATATTTTCAAGTCATGGATGCTTGAATCTGTGGATGAAAAAAATCTGTGGATATAGAGGGCTGACTGTACCTAAACCAAACACTATTTGATAATCCAGCAGTGATTAGAACGCAGTCAAAATGACCAATAGTGGCTCACTAGGGCTTCAGACAAGTTTTCATCCAGGCAGTGGTAGCTGGAGGTTTCCATGTCAGTGAACAAAGAGCAGGTTCACCCCAGCGCTCACATGGAATCCACTAACAGCCCCTGGAAATGGCTGCCCTACTTTGAGATAATCAGGGATTGAAAATATGACCTTTTATATTCAAAGCATGGACTATGAATCTTCTCTGTCAGTCACCTGAACAGTATAGGTGTGGCAAAAATCCCAGGATTCCACCCGCCTTGAATCCCATTGTGGGAGAAAGGTCGGATATAAATCCTTGAAATAAATAAATAAAGCAGTAATAGTTGATCTTAAAATTCTAAATGAACAATGGAAAGAAAACCGTGGTTGGTAATTTTGCGTACAGGAATGGGAGAGTTTCCAGAAACACAAAGGGAAAGTGCAGGAAACCTTTTATCATGATTTTTTATAAGCTGTGTTTTTTATAAGCTCTGTTTTCCTGGACAACTGGTTGGCAACTAGTTTGCCAGTTTAAAAATATTGCATTGCTAGCACTGAGAGTCAAATTTGTATTGCATCTTTATGTATATTATTCTGAATTCAGCATGGGCAACTTCTGTGTGAGAACAATTGGCAGAATAGTCACTGCTTTGAAATCCCATCTGGCAGGGCCTTTAACAGATGTTTGTGGGGCGTTCCATTGGGCAGCATAAATACATTTAGTCCCTTATAGTTTACATAAAAGGATCTTCTAGAGAAGACAGCAAATTGAGCATTCAGAAATCATTTGGGGCCTTTGCAGACTGCCAGAAATAGTGCAAATTGAGTCCACTTTAAGGGTTAGGGTTAGGGCTAGGGTTAGGGAATCATGGAAACTGTATTTTATTGTGGCACCAGAGTTCTCTGACAGAGAAAGCTCAACGTCTCAGAAAAAAAAAAACAATTCCCATGATTCCCTAGCATTAAACCTAACCCTTAAAGTGGACTCAATTTGCACTATTTCTGGCAGTCTGCAAAGGCCTTTAGTTTAGAAAAAAAATTGCCAGTATAGATTGAGTCTACCTTATCTGGAATTCCAAAATCTGAAATACTCCAAAAAACAAATATTTTTCATGGATGGTTGAGATAGTGACACCTTTCTGGTGGTTCAACATACACAAGGTTTGTTTCATGCACAAAAATATTTTAAACTATTTTATTAAATTGCCTCCAGGCTATGTGTGTAAGGTGGCACAGTGGTTAAATGCCTGTACTGCAGCCTTTCACAGCCACAAGGTTGTGAGTTCGATCCCAGGGCTCCAGGGCTGACTCAGCCTTGCATCCTTCTGAGGTGGCTAAAATGAGTATCCAGTTTGTTGGGGGCAATTAGCTTACATGTTGTAAACTGCTTAGGGAGAGCTTAAGTGCACTGATAAGTGGTATAGAAATGTACTTGCTTGCTATTGCTATTTTGCCTCCACTAGATCTCAATGGAGAGCCAACATAATGTAGTTTATTATTTATTATTATCTCCTTGGTTATATCCTACATTTCTCCCACAGTGGGACTACGACCTTGGCGATCAGGGTTTGATTTCCCCATTTGGCCAGGGAAACTCACTTTGCTTACTTTGGGCAAGTCACACACTCTCAGCCCCAGAAAACACCATGATAGTGTGGCCTTAAGTCAGAAACAACTTGAAGGCACACTACAGCAGTTCTCCATAGTATCAAACAGACATTATGCACTTGTTTCTATAAAATGAACTAAAAATCAAGATCAGGACATACAGTGATCTGATATTGCACATAGTCTTGCATGAACCTCTCAATTTTACATAATTTTAGAAATGATTTTGGGACAGAAAAATTCCTCCATTCCGTTTGCACAGCTGGCAGCCATCATTGGTAAATTTTATTTTCCTCCAGCATCAAAGAGGATTTGGGTCAATGTTTCCTTAGTCTACATTTGTCGTTTGTGTGCTCTCTTATCAATTAACATCTTGGCTTCTGCAAATGGAAGTGTACTTTATACAGTCATTATTATTTGTTGACATTTCTTCCCAGAATTCTGTGCTCATTTTTTTTACCCAGCAACCAAAAACAACCTTGTTCTACCAAGGATTAATTGAGTGATTACTTAACCTTCACAACAAAGACGGGAATATGTGGCTCTCCCAATGCTGCTGGATTTCTGCTGCCATATCCTTCACTGGTTATGCTGATTAGAACTTATGGAAATTAAAACCCAATAACATCTAGAGCAGGGGTAGGCAACCTTTTTGAGCCTGGGGCCGGGTTGCTGTCCCTCAGACAATCGGGGGGCCGAAGCACCAAAAAGAAACAAACAAATAAATAAATAAATAATAAAAATTATAAAAAATATATTTAACAATTAAAAAAATATGCATGCACACTCTCTCAGCCCCAGAAAAGCCATGGCAAAACCCCTGTGGAGATTTTGCCATGAAAACCCCAAGAACAAGTAATAACAACAATAATCAATATCATCATGGTGGGCGGTGGCAGCAGGGGGGTGGCGGCGGCAGGACTGGCCTGGGGCCGGTCCAAAGGCCTCGTGGGGCCGCATCCGGCCCCCGGGCCTTAGGTTGCCTACCCCTGATCTAGAGAGCTTCATGTTCTCCACCTCTGTTCCACAATATGTATTGATATTTGATAATCTTGGAGGGATTTGTTAGAACTGCTATGCATGTTAAATACCTACCCTCTGTCTCTTTAGATCAATTTTTTCCTACGACATGCAATATAGAAAAGAACTTTATTTCTCTGAACTACCTTGCCGGATACCTACAGCCAAAGGCAGCAGAGGGTTGCATTGTTTCCAGTTTGGGCCAAGACAGAGAAGTTCATATAATTGAATTGATCACTCCAGACTCGAATCCATACAGGTAAAACATCCAATCATGTAATATTTGTCCGATCCAGGAATAACTTTCTCCAGTTGATTGTGATCCCATTAATACAGCTTTAAATGCAGAGAACTTCTGTTTATGGGAAGAATGTAAAATGTAGAGTATGGGTATACACTCGTCCTTGCTAGTTCGCAGACTTCCCATTTGTGGTCTTGAATTTCCATGGACGGGAAGCCAGGAGGGACAAAATGGTGTATGTGCCCACGGTGCATGTGCAGGGCCACGCACAGGAGCGTGCGGCCATTATATCCAATGGGGCTTGGATATTTGCAGTTTTTCCAATTGGGGGGGGGGGAGTCCAGAACGGATCCCCCATGAATTGGGAGGGACAACAGTGTAGAGCATTATTTATGTGCCCTGAAACCAGATATGCTAGAAAATCTGTGAATATATAAGGGGAAGTTCAAAAAAGATGGGGGAGGGGGAGCAAAGCTCTCTAAAAGTGGAATTGAGATTTTAAAAATATATGATTTTTTTTTAAATTTATGTTATGATGTTTTGAAATAAGAGATTCAGTACATTAACACATCTTCAACATCTTTAAGGGTTTGAACAAGGAAGAAATCTATCTTGTGAGGGCAATTAAAACAGGATGTGGTATTTTGTGATATAGGGCTCTCTCCACACACCATAGTGAACTGACATGAGAATTCTTTAAAAAGCCATCTTACTTGGCAGGGGTGACATTGCAGCTGATCTCTCTGCAGAGTGTTTGCCTTTTCAGTTTACAATTTTATGATTTAAGCAAGGGATGTAGGGATGATGATGGTTGTATTTGCCCTGCTGTCTTTTGCTAAGCAGCCCCTGAGGTATAGAGGGATGCAGCACGTTAAAGAGTATCTTGCTGCTATAGGCTAAACTGATCACATTCGATAACATAAAAGAGCAAAGAGGTGTATGGAGGAAGGGATTAAACAAATAGATAACTTTAAAGAAATAGGTAGCAGCAGGAAGCAACAATCCCTCATTCTTAAACTGGAATGTATGAATTGGTAAAGCCTAGTTTCTTAAGCTTTTCCAATTTCCATCCCAAAACTCATTCTGACTGGAGTCCCTGTCACATTGAAAACTGCAGGTATTTTTACACATTTCCATATATGTTCTCAAAATGTACACATTTTTAAAATGTGTGTCCTTTCTTTCCTTTAATGAAGTGCACTTGAGTGATGTCCCCCCCCCCTCCCCGGTTTACATTTTCTTATGTACCTTTTTCAAATATACATAAAATATATATGACAAACATATCTTTTCTTTGTTGGCACAAATTGCAACACAAGTCTGGAAGTGTATGATTCTCTGATCACAGTTTGTGTCCAAAATTTATGAACTGAGTAAGCTAAGATAGACTTGCAAACCCAACTCATTTTCTTGCAATGGAGCAATGGAGGTAAAAAACGGAATTTGAGAAGGGAGAGAGAAGAAGGAGTGGGAAAAGACAGAGGAGAGAAATGCACTTGGTCAAAAGCTAAGGAGTGAGGAATCACACAGTGACATAAAACAGCTAGTGAAACTTTGGCAGCAGTCCTTGAATATGCCTGAATATCATTTGCAACTTGAAATAAAGCCACAATGGTGCAGTAAGTCTAATGTGCAAAATATTCCAGCAAATGCAGTTTCCAAAGCTCAGTGGGTAGATGCTTTTTTCTTCTTTGCTGCTATGGTGCTCTTGCCAGCTTTTAATAATGAAGCACTAGAGTGACACTTTTTTAAAATTAATGAAATCAATTGTATATAAATGTGCATTTAAAATCTGTGGTACAAAAATGAGAACAGATTGCTTATATATCTATATAGATAAAAAGATACAGCAAACTGCAAGTGGTTTTCTTTAACCAACACATATAGAATGAGCAGCCAACAGTTTTTAAAGTCCGAAAGGAAAGCTGTTGGGTAGTAATTATCAGCATTTTTTTTAAAAAAGTGTTTTGTTTCCATTGTTATGTAAAATTGTTTTAGCATGTGTGGCGTAACAGTCTGTTTTGCACATGTTGTGCTGTCTGGGAGAACCTCCAGCATTTTAATCAGCTGGCCAGACACTGGAAAAATGATGGATTGGACTAAGGTTGATAGCTGAAAAATTCTGGCATGCCGACTCAACTCTGCCTCTGTTTTCCACGTTCAGTGCTTTCCAGGTGGATATCATCATTGACATTAGACCATCTCGACCAGACACCACACTTGTCAGGGATCTTGTACTTATCCTCAAGTGCAGAAAGTCTGTCAATTGGGTTATCAAGTCACATGATGTGAAGGGGAAACTGGAAGCGATCGTAAGTAGACACAGCACTGCTTCTTGTTTTGGAGGAGGCATGGCGCTGTTAACAGCTCCTGCTTTTATGTGGATGAGAGAGCACATGATAACAAATGCCTGTCTGAATGTCTCCTCCCTTTTTGCTAACACTACTAGTGATTGGTTTCTTCATAGCTACTGAGCTGCTCAGTTAGTGGGTGGTGTGCTGCTAAGTGAAGAATAAATCCTCCTCATCCCTAAGATTATTGTTCTTTGCACATAGATAAAGATATCCCTTTCTGATACATTTTGTTAACACCTCACTGGAGGAGGGGGGAATTAACCAAAAAAATGCTTAGATAAAGAACTAGAAAGCAAAACAATTTCCTGTGTGCCTCAGGCAAACAGAGTCACAGAGACCAAAGAGATCAGCTATCCATCAAGCTTCTTCTCAGTTCAGACAAATAAATTCATAGATCAGTGTATTGCAAGCAGTTTGGTGAAATGTTGTAGTATGACATCTTGGGGAAGGGAGGGGTTGGGAAGCCCCAGACTTTAGCCAAATGTATAACTAGGGCTGGGCCGTTGAAGCCCAGGATCCTGCAATTCAAGTAGCCCCCTCAGTGGCCACCTAGAGAGAGGAAGGAGATGGAGGGCAGCCAGAAACAGGCCTGGTAGCATGCCAATGGCCCAGTGGGGCTAATGGTACTCCCTGCGGCAATCTTTCTTTCTTACTATGTCCAAAGGCATTCTGTAGATGAGGAAGGTGGCTGACTGGCTATGTACATGTAGAACCGGGGTCTGCAACACATAGCCAATTCTGCTTCCTGGCCAACTCTAAACTCCCCTGATTTCTACTGCTATCAGACCCAAAAACATAATCTCCAGCGTATTTAGCCTACAAGAAGTTTCTTCCTTCTGGGTCTGAGCAAGACCATCTTGCTCAAATTACTAAAAGGAAGAAGGGCTTTTAAAAATAGCAAAAGTTAAATCCTAGCTAACTAACTGCATCTGACCAGTAGATAAATATATGTAGAGCTTACTGACCAGCAGATAACTGCATCTGACCCAGTTGATAAATCAGTGACTAGTCTGAGTGAGTGTGCTGGGGGGTGTTATTTTTTAAAACAGATGTAAGGATGTTCCAACATGTTGCAGAAACATAAACAGGGGCTTCATGTGCTCCCATTTGGACCCTTGAATGTTGCTAGGACTGTAGGAACAGAGAGGTAAACAATCCTTCCAAATGGGCATATTCCAGATATGACAATAATTTTCTGGGAGTTGGGAGGAAAATGTTTGTTTAGCTGTTTTATCTAACATCTAGAGAAAGAGGTTGGGGGGAGGGAGAGGGAGAGAGAACAGGAAATCCAGCAAATTTTGTGATTGTAGCAATCTCAGTCCAAACTTGCCCACTTATTTAAAACGTGTAAGAAACTGTATCCAGATATGAGTCCATTGAGGAGATCATCTTTTGGGCAGAAGTAGAAAGGGCAGGCATAGCTCAGCTCCTCCTCTCTTTTGAGACAGGATTTCTAAGAGGACTAACAATGGCTCTTTTGTTAATGGATCTCTTCTTCAGTACCACCTGCAGGAGACCATTCAGATGGCTAGAGAGCTTGCAAGAGTACTTCTTGTGTTCAGTAGGAGAAGCAAAGGAGCCTTTCAAGCAAGGATCTTGAATGATTTCGTTTCTTTAGCACAGTTCCTGAATTTGCAGCAGTAAATCCTAATTCTTCATAACAGTATGGGAAGTTTGCAGTACAGAAAACATCTTTGTCTTCCCTATTTATGTTCTAAGGTACGGGGGTAGGCAAACGGCAGCATTCCAGGTATTCTTGGAGTACAACTTTCAGGATCCCTAACAATTAGCCAGGCAGGCTAGAGAGTTGCAGTCCAGCAACATCAAGAAGTCTTCCCTTTGCCCACACTTGTCCTAAGGACATCAGTGATGCCTCCTGAAGATCATTGTCTGAGGCTGTCCTTTGAGCGCCCCTCACTAAATGGATTATGTTGGGTAGTTGCAAGAGAATTAGCACCTTTTCTGAGGTGGCACCCTGTGTGTGGCTGGCCCTCTCCAGAGAAACTTGCATGGTGGCTGTGATACAATTTCTTGGTTCCATGAGAAGACCAGCCATTTTAAGAATGATTTTTTTTTTGCACTTCTGCACTTTTATCATTTTTGTTCTCCCTTTGCTGATGCTTATGTTGTGTGTTGCAGTGTTTTCCCCCTGCTGCTATTTTCTACTTTGTGCTTCTTATACTTGAGAGATGTTATTGTGGTTTTACCTCTTGTGGTTTTTAATGCACTTATAAACTGCCCTTAGAAATCTGGTAATTGGTTATCTCAAAGTATAATGAATGAATGAATGAATGAATAAAATTAAAATAATTTGTTGCCATTTCATCCATTTTTCTGCTGTGTTGGTTTTTTTCAAATATCATCATTAGGAAACCTATTGCTGAAAGGTAAGAATTGTACATGCAAATTGGGGATACATGGTGGTTTTTTTGTTGCTGTTTTATGCAGAAGCCAAAAATATGCAGCTGCTTTTTTTTAATGTATTTTCCAGTCTTCATTCATTTCCAGTTCTGTGCTGTCCAAAAGTCTGCTTTAAGGACCAGCCTATATAGTATTATCACCCCAGGGCGAGGATGATTTGAAAGAACTTGTGTCTTACAGCAGCTGTGCATGGTCTTTCTGGATGATATTCCAGTAGATTACCCCCTACCCATTGCATGGAGAGAGCCTCTTCTCTGATTAGATATGGCAGTTGGTGAAATGTTCTGTGGGATAAAAGAAATCCATTGAGCGACTTTGCTGGAGCAACTTTGAATTATGGCCACCTGTGGGACAGTTGCCACATGGATCTGGTTTCAGTTAGGTTATGTATGATTTTTGTCAAGTTTGACCCAGTCTTGTAAATTCCTTTGTACTTGGAACAATTTGAGAAAAACTCAGGTTATCCTTCTGCATGATTGGGAGCTTTTGTTCCTTATCTAAAAATCCTTCAGTTGACATGCAAAGAAGATAGATAACTTCTTTTATTTTGGTGTGATGTGGTAGATCTGATTATGCTACCATAGCAAAGCTCCTCTCCCATATGTCATCTGAGGATGAAATATCAGCCACAGTAAATGTTTCAAAATTCTGTAGTTGGAATGATTTTGCCATATGAATAACAAGGCAAGAAACAAATAGGAATGCTTATCAAAAATGAAGCAGCTCCTATGGAACACATAATTGGTCTCGGAAATGGAAGTGGTATTAGAATAACATGAAAGTGGTATAAATCTGCCTGAAAACCCAAAAGTGTCTAAATGCAATTTTTAGACCAAACTGGAGTAGACCCTTGAATCAGTGAAGCCTATGTAGGTGATGACTTACCAAATACCCACGGATTCAATCTGTCTACTCTACTTAGGTCTAGTAGTTGGATTTAGACCAAGGGAAAAGTAGTAGAAAAGAGTTGCTTTTCTCCCATTTTAATTTTTACCAGACAGTGAAAAAGTAATGTAGAATGTAACATATATCGTTCTTGTACTTCTTTTAAAACATGCTTTATATAGCTAGTAAAGGCCATATGAAGAATCCTAAAGCACTTTGTCTCCTTTGTTCACAGGCAGCAAACAGTGTTGGCTTTGGAAAAGAATCTGAATGCTCTATGGTGATGACTAAAACTATATTGTCGGATCTTCCATCCTCTCATGAGAGTTTGATTATGTGGGCTTACGACCGTGGCTACCGTCCAGTTTCTTCCTACACAAAAGCACCTGTGGCTAATCGCTTCCACCTAAGGCTTGAGGATGCTGGTGAGGAAGCTGCCTTGGTTGTATCAAGTGCAATGACATTCTCAAACCCTTCTTGGTTCAGTTTCCAAGGGTTTTGAACTAACTAGACAATGTGGGAGTTTCCATGGCTGAAATGTTTGGTCTAGGAAACTGTTAGATCTACAAATGTAAAAATGAAATGATTGCTTTCTGTGTTTGAAAATGTTCAGTGGGATTCAGCTAAAAATGTTGAGAGGATCCAGGAATACAGTTTTCAGCATCAACCGTCTGGCAGCTGCTATTTGCCCCAGATTGTTAGTGCTAAAGAGAATTGTGTTTGGGAATAAATGGCAGTTGAGGGCAGTTTAGTGGGAAAACAGACTAGAAATGGGAGAGAAAATTAAATCCTATCCACCCTGACTATACATTAGCAAGCGCTTTTTTGTTGTTGTTAAGAAAGAAAAGTTTAAGATCATAATAGTTTGCCCCTAACTCTAAAGATGTGAAAGGAAGCAGATTAACATCTAAAAATTCCTCTCTTTCTTTAGAAGAAATGAATGATGAAGAAGACCACTTTCTTCCACCTGAACTAGAGGAACTACTGCGTGGTGTCAACCCTCTGCCTGCTCCCATTCCATCCTTGGAATTTGACTTTCTTCATGGCAATCATGATAGCACCTTGCTGTCAACTGAGACGATGGACTCAGTCATGGCCAATCATGGCTTTGAGCAACTTTTTCCCAAAGACACTGAACCAGAAGAAGTCCAGGGTAGCGTTGATGTTGCTCTTTCAGTAAAATGTGATGACACCTCAATGACAGTAGCTGTAGCAAAAGACTCACTGGAGGTTGGTGCAATCTCTTAATTTCACATTAAGAGCAACCCAGGTTGATTGGTAGAATAATTGGAATGCACAGTAAACTGCTGTGGAGCATGCTGTGTGTCAGGTAAACCTGCACAGCTATAAGGGCACATGCTGTTAACATTCTGCATCCATCCAGTGATGTGCCATCTGCCACAAAGCTTTCAAATGACTTTTTAAATAGTTTTGTTGAGTGTTTGTCCATGTTTCAGTTAAAGCCAATGCTTGTAAATGGTTAAAATGGACTCCAAAATATACTGTCTTCCCTACCTCCTCTTGGTAAGAAATCCACAATGGACAGAGTTGTCTTATATTGCTCAGTAAAATGAAAAGCTGTGATAATACTGAGCTGAGTAGCTTCTTGGCAGTAATCCCGCCCTCTCCAGGGCATCCTATAAATAGCAGCAAGAAGGTACTCCCCTCAGTTCCTTTTCATCCATTGTTTCATCCATGATTCACTTCAGTCCATCAGAGACTGAGTAGCACCAACTCCATTTCTTTTATATGGCCTCCAAGGCCTTGTTTAAACATTGCATCTCATGCAACAGAAAAATTCCTCATTCAGATGCTCATACCCATTGTAGCTTTTGCCTTAGCGAAGGACACCTCATCAATTCCTGCTCTATCTGCTGGGATTTTATGAAACAAGCCCTCAAAAAACAACTTTCCTATCTCCAAACCTATCTTTCAGAGCAATCATTGAAGGTAGCAGAACAGGCAACTGAGAACCACCTGCTTGACACCACATCTGAGTCAATTTGTCAACAACTTGGTTCTTTCAGTCATTCAGCACCCCCCTTACCCTCTCAATGGCCAATACACCTCTTGGGATGCACTGGAGATTATAACCCCACTGACTCCTGGTCTCTCATCTTCTCATTCAACCAAGTCCATGAAGTCCCACAAGTGGCCAGCTACCTAAGTCCTGACAAAAAAGACTGGTCAAAAATTAGCCTTCAGACCACTTGGTCCCTTGGCCAGCATCCATGTCAATAATGATACTGAGACACCACTTTGATTCATCGAATTCAGGTTAATCTCTGATTAGGATTTCAGAGAGAGCCCTGATCGAGGACCAGATGGTTTCTCAGTTGCCTGAAATGGCATGCTCCCAATCCGATCAATCCTCAACCAAGCAATACATTCAGCAGTCACAATTGCCAAGTCATCAATCTTCTCTACTTCCTTTGACTCCATCACCATAATGATGTTCTCTGATCAATCCAGCGACTATGGGCACACCTTGACTCCTCTCCTGATCAGCTCCTGCTCTCAGTTTCAGGGATCTGGCTCTTGAATCCAGTCTCAATCGCATGCTCCCCAGTCAAGATCACCTTTGCTCTGTCAGCACTCTTGATCCCAGTCAGGTTGGTCTTGAGTTCAATTTTGAATGACAAGCTTCCACTCCTAGACAAATCGATCTTCATCCTGGTTCTGGATGACTTGGTCTTTCAGCTTCCCCAAATATGACAGCCATAACTTTGGATGCCTCTTCCCAAACCTGGGGAGCCCATAACAACAATCTATCCATTCAAGTAAAATGGTCTCCCTGAAAGCGATATATACACATCAGTGCCTTGGAGATGCTGGCAATAATAAAGGTTCTCTGATCTTTCAAAGGCCTAATAGTAGTTAATGTGGTCCAACTGTCCTTGGACAACATGACCACAATGTACCATGTCAACAAGCAAGAAGGCATGAGATTGCTTTCCATGAACAGGCTAGGCTTCCAACTATGGCACTGGTGCATACCCAGGACAATTTTTTTCAGTACCCTTCATATTGCCAGTTAAGACAATGTATTGGTCAACTATCTTAGCTGGACAGTTCCAGAGGCCCACAAATAGTCTCTCTCCCCTGCCACCTTCCAAATGATACAGGATCGCTGAGGGGCCCCACTTGTCAATGTGTTTACTTCGTCTCCCAATGCCAAGTGTTGCCTATTCTGCACGAGGGGTGATCAGGACTATCGTGCTCTGGAGGATGCATTTCTCAAGAACTGGTCTGGTCTCCTCCACTACCTCTTTCCACCACTCCCTCTCATCTGGTGAAGATTCAGGATGAGTGGCATGTGACTGAGACAGCTGTGGTTCCCCACACTTTTACAACTTTCCCAAGGGAATCATCTTCAGCTACCTCATTTACCACCCAAAGCACTGGCCTTCTACACTCATTGCACAGCAGCTACTAGATAATCTCTTCATCTTTTTGTTTGCTATGGGGGCCCTCAATGTGGTCTTCTTATATCTCCCCAATGATTCTCCACTGGCAAATAAATCTCAGCCCCTGCTGTTGTGGTCTCATTTTTCAAGAGCCATGTCATCTTCCTCTGTGTGGCTCAAAGGTATTTCTCTTCCAGAGGTCTGCAGAGCTACAACCTGATCTCAATCTAGAACATTCATCAGACATTACTGTCTTGATTGTAGAGCCAGGGAGGATGCTCTCTTTGGATGGGCAGTGCTGTCATCTGTATTCAGCTGACCTACTCTACCTTCTTAGTTAGCTAATCTCCCTTTGTGTGAGGCAGAGACCATAAAGAAGAACAGGTTGCTTACCTGTAATAATAGTTCTTTGAGTGGTCATCTGTGCCCTCACACAAACCTGCCATCCTCCCCTCTTTTTTTAAATGTCCACTACTTTACAATGGACATTGGAACTGAGGGGAGTACCTTCTTGGTGGTATTTATAGGGTTTATAGTAGGGAGTGGGATTACTGCCAAAAAGCTACTCTGCTTTTGAACATTCCCTACTTGGATCTGCACAAGTGCAACCCATTTGTGTGAGGCCGCAGATGACCACTTGAAGAACTACAATTACAGGTAAGCAACCTGTCCTTTTTTATTTATTCCAGTACTGCAGCAACACCTTACCAGTTTTGCACAATCTTTTCCCTTCTCCCTGCAAAAGTATGGTTTAGGAGTTATTTTGATGACTTCCAAGGCCTGGAGCAAATGCAAGAATTTTTCACTTACCATATTCTGAAGTGAGTGAAATAACACACATCTTAATGAGAGGGCTGAAGGTAAAATAATTCTGAGTCAAAAGTGACCAAAATGCACTACTGCATGACTGCATAAACAGGGGACATTCCTGCATATTTGGATGTCTGAAACCCAGAATTTCGACTTCAGAGTCCCATCCTAAAAGCACCATTGCAAGGGGGTGGTTTGATCTGTTCAGGAACCACTAATGTCACATCCAGTCTTCCTCTGGCCAAATACTTAGCCTGAGCAACTTTCCCTTCAGGCAGTGACAGAGTGACTTGACTTACATATGTGGCTAAATGAAGTTGTAGAATCCTGAGGGAGAAAAATGGATTGTGCCAGTTCAGACTGCAGGTGACATTGTTGAATGCTCTTCTGCATTTTAAAAAGATGCTTCTAGAAAATGAATAGGGGAAGGAGTGGAAAGTTTTGGAATCTTTCTCTTCTAGCATTTGTACATGTTGAGAAAGTTGTTTTTACATATGGGAATATTTTAAGCATTGGATCTCCCCACTTACAGGTATACCTCAGCTAACAATATTGATGGGTGGTTGAGCATTAGTTCTTTAACAGAAAATTCTTTTAACAGAAAATCATCCTTCCTTCCTTATCTAAAATCTTTTGCATGAGGTAGACACTTCACTTTATTTGCTTCATGGGACAACCTGTCCATTGTTCTTCCATCCTTACCATTTGATTGCTGGCCTACCTGTTACCTGGCAAGATTATTAACTTGCCTTCAGAGTACTCATGCTAACACTGTGGCAGCAGCAGTGGTGATTTTTATATCTTGCCATTTTCTCAGCCCTGGGACTCAGATAGCTTACAAAAAAATAAAACAGGTACAGGTACAGATTAAAGTCTACATCATTAAAATGTACAAACATTAAAGTATATTTACACTATCAGTAGAATTAAAATCAATTAAAAGGGATATCCACTGAATTGTAACAGATAAGGGCAATGCATCACATTATTGATCCATTAATCATGTGATAGTTTTTTGATACTGAATTTCACAAGTTAGCCAATAAAAATGTTAAGTAAAAAGCTTAAAGTACCCTGCTGTTTATCCTACTATCCCCTTCTTTGGATCTAACTTGGATATAATTTTGTTCCATGTTCTCTCTCTGTCTAGGCTAGCGGTTACATTGGCACACAACTCTCCCTGCTGGATCCAAAATGTAGAGCGAAGGCAAACCAGACTCATTTTATCTTGGAGTCATCACTGCATGACTGTGGAACTCGACGGATAGCCTATCCCTTGGATAATGTTGTGTACCTGAATTCTGTGAGTCACCTGTGAGGAAAATGTGTTGCCTTGGTATCTGTATAGCACAATATAATCAGATGGTTGTTGTGTCTGTTGTTGTTAACTGCCATCAAATCAACTTTGAATTATGGAGACCCAGTGAATGAGAGATCACCCTATCAAGATCTTGCTAACTCAAAGCTGTGGCTTCCTTGACTGAGTCTATGTATTTGTAATGCAGTCTTCCTCTTTTCCTACAGCCTTCCACTTTACTAAGCATTATTGTTTTTTCTAGTAAGTCATGTCTTTTTATGATATGTCCAAAGTACAACAGTCTTATTTTAATCACCTTGACTTCTCGGGAGAGTTCAAGCTTGATTTGCTCTGGGACCCATTTACATTCATCTCTCCCCCTTCACAGACTTAGCATCCACGGTCTCGATCCTTTGCGGACTGCAAGCGGAAAGGGACAAAATGGGGCACGTGCGCACAGCGCCGCATATAGAAGCACATGCCCATTATAACCAATGGGTCTTGAATATTTGTGGTTTTTGTGATTTGCGGGGTGGTGGTGGTCTGGAACGGATCCCACACAAATCAGGAGGGATGACTGTATTTGTCTTTTTTTATCATCCCAAGGGATCCGCAGAACTCTTCTCCAGCACCTCATCTCAAATGAGTTAGTTCTTTTCCTATCTGTTTTTTTGTATAGATTGTTGTATAGATATTTATTTATTTTTTGTGAAAATATTGGTAAATGAATAGACTTGCAGGAAGTCCTTGTCCTTTCATAGATTGTGCCAGAAGCATTCCCTGAGATGTGGCAACTCCTCCCCCCCCCTTTTTTTTTTTTCTTTTTACTTAGGGGCACAAAGTTTCAACAGAGGATGGAGAGCAATGGACTTGTGTCCTTCAGATCACACCATATTACACACTTTGCAATAAATGAACATATACTGAAAGGATAGTCCAGCTAGAACATCTACTTTCCACTAGGTTAAATATTTCCTGTTCTCATTAAATCCACAGCAGCATGCTTAGTTTGGAATGGAAATAAACATTATTAAAAGTACCCAGCTGCCAACACTCTGTACTTCGTTGCACTCTTTTTAGTAACTTATATTCCACATAGCTCATAGTACTCACCACAAACCAGTGGTGTAACACAAGCCTGTGGAAACGTACAGCATTGTGACATCTCATCATGCATATCAAGAGTGGGGAAAACACAGCCCCCTAAAGCTTCATCTGTACTCTCAACCCTCGAGATTCCCCAGATTGTCCCCTTTCTGCCCACAAGCTTCCAAGAGTTGTAGTTCACCTTTTAAATTGGTTACAGCCCCCCCCCAACACTGTAAACATTACAAAAATACCAATTTTTCAAAAGTGGAAGTGCACTTATAGTCTATTGAGATGTTTTTGTTTTTGAATTTTTAGCAGTAGCCCTTGGTGGGTGTTGGGGGCAAAAAATAAAATAAAAAGGCCCCCCAGACCTAGGCTGCATCTTCACAGCAGAAATAATGCAGTTTGACATTGCTTTAATTGCCATGGCTCGATGCTACAGAATTCTGTAATCTGTAGTTTTGTGAGATATTTAGCTTTCTCTATCAGAGAGCTCTGGTGCCAGAGCAAACTACAGATCCCTGGATTCCATAGCATGGAACCATGAAAGTTAAAGTGGTGCCAAAATACATTAATTCTGCAGTGTGGCAGCAGCCCTAGTCCTTTTAAACCTCTACATTACTTTATACAGTACATTGTATGCAAAAAAGTTAAGGATATGTGCTGAGACAACAGTTTGTGCCTCATGCAACATCTAATTCCACTCTTACAATCAAGCTGTTTCTGTAAGAGTTCTCTCATTTGCTTGCTATTGTAAATTCTAGGTTACCAGAGAGCTATGATTAAGTAAATAATGGCTTGTCCCAGACCAGTTTAAGGGGCTGAATCTGGGACATTCAGCATGACAACTCTCAAATAAGTGAGCTACCATTGTAATGAAAACCATCTTGTATGTGCTTCTGTTCAGTGTAAACTTAGCATATGCTGTTTTGGGGTGTTTTTGAGTGTGTGTGTGTGTGTGTTTGTTTTGTTATAAGTGTATTTTAAAGACAGTTTGGTCTTTAAATGTTTAGTGCCTGAAATTTGAATCCAAATGCAAGTTCTGATTTTTCTAAGAAGATATGTACATAAGCACGCATCATTTCTGAGATGCTTATCTTCAGCACTAGCTCAGCAATTTTCACTATAATCTTGAGTCAATGTTGGCCAGCACAGGTAAACAGACAGGAACATCTCTTGGCTTCGGAGATTTCAGCACATAGTGGCAATTTTGGCAAATATAGAACAGCTTGTTGTCCAATTCAAATATAGCTAAGGCAACCTGATCAGACATAGCTTGAGCCAAATTGAAAGGGAGGCGGGGACTTGAAAAAATCTTTATTGGCCAGACCTCTTGGCTGTCGATTTAGAGATGTACCCATCCAAAATCACTGATCAACAAGGAGTGGAAAAATACACATCTGGATCTCAGTTCAGCAGTTGGCCCACTATTTTTAACTTTGGGTTAACCCCAAATGTGCCAATACTTTTAGTAAAGATTGAGAGCACAGATATTTTTTCTGAGTACTGAAACACAGGCCAGTTTCTACATCATCATAGCTGATACAGAATTAGGCAAGAAGTGCTTAGAAATATTAGAACTGTTCCTTTGGATAGCAACCATCCAACATCTGAGCAAACAAAGATGAATTTGAGTTAAGGAAAGGCTGAATAGTCAGGAAGTGCATAGGAGCTTAGTATGTGAAGAATGTTTGCATACAAAAAGCAGACAGGAGATATCTAATGTAGCCCAATGTAGGAGTTCTGGTTGGGGACTTAAAGAGCCATAGTTTTGAGTGTGGGGTAGAGCTGAATGGCTATAACAGTGAGGAAATGTAGAAGAGGAAAGAAATTAAAGTAAAAAAAATGATTGCAAATTTCATACCTTTTAAAAAATTGAATAATGATACTAAAGCAGTATAAAGTGAAAACTCACCAAGTGAAAATTCTTGGTCCTTTGTATTTTGTACTGTTTACTGTGAGAAGGGATTACAGGTTCAATTCAGTGTGCTTTTACGCTTTAACAGTGCTGGATGTTGTGTAGCTTTAACAGAAGCAGAGATAAGAGTTGCTGGTATAGTCATCTATATACAAATTCCCAGACTGCTTTTTTCAGCCTCTGTGATACTTTTATTGCTCAACTCAACTCTAGGTTTGGAAATAAGCTAAAAGCTTTTCCTCACACTTGCTAAACTTGCTTTTTGAGAGCCAAGTGAAGCGTGGTGAATAGAGTGATGAACCAACTGGGAAGATGGGGCTTCAAATCCCTGCTCAATCTCAAAACTCACTGGTTACCATGAATGAGTTACTGTGGGAGAGTTCACATGTAACACTATATTATGGTTTAGGGCTATATGTATGAGCAGAAAGGAGCAAAAGTGTCAGGCTTGCACATTCCCTCATCCTCTTCCTGGATGGCCTGGAGGAGGAATAAATCAACACTCATTTTCCATTTATCCAGAAGCAGACTTGTTACTTGGTTTAAAATAAATTACAGTCAATTGCAAGATAAGCAAACTGCAAAGCCTGATTTGTTTATTTAACTTATTTACAAATAATCATTATTTTATTCATTTATTACATGTTCATTGTTGTTGTCTGCCTTCAAATCATTTCCATCCTAAGGTGAACCTATCATGGGGTTTTCTTGGCAAGATTTGTTCAAAGGAAGTTTGCCATTGCCTTCCCCTGAGGCTGAGAGCATGTGACTTGCCCAAGGTTACCTAGTGGGTTTCATGGCCAAGTGAAGAATTGAACCCTGTATTCCAGAGTCATAATCCAACATTCCAACCACTATTTATTGTTGTGTGCCTTCAAGTAGTTTTCAACTTATGGCATACCTATCATGAGGTTTTCTTGGCAAGTTTTTTCAGAGGGGGTTTGCCATTGCCATCCTCTGGGGTTGAAAGAGTGTGACTTGTCCAAGGCCATCCACTGGATTTCCATGGCTGCCAGGATTCAAACCCTGGTCTCCAGAGTCCAACACTCAAACCATTACACCACTCTGGTGCTCATTAACTGTATGTCCTGTCTTTTTCTCCTTCCTGGAACTCAAAATGACATGAATACGATTCCCAACTGATTTCCAATCTGGGCACCGAGCAGATCCAAACCTGATTAGCTTCAGTAAAGTAACTCATGTGGCATTAGGGAATGATTGTCGGCAGGCAAGGAACTGGACAAGTACATTTGGATCACTGGTCCATTCCTCGTCTTGACTTTAGAGGAAGAAAGTAGGGGCACGCATGTGCTCCCGGCATTTTTGAAGGGCTCCTTTCTACTTGTGCATGGAATGCTAAACTACAGTTTAGGGTTGGTTTACTCAATATGGTGCTCTCCAGATGTTTTGTACCACAACTTCTGTCACCTTCTGCCAGCATAAGCAATGGTCTAGAATTATTGGAGTTATCATTTAAAGTATCTACTAGAAGCTCATGCAATGAAGATTGGATTAGAAAAATATGTGAATTCAGCTATTATCTTAGCCTACCATATTTCACAGTATGGTTTTGAGAATAAATAGGATGCACAGCTTTGGAAGGGCAGAGTATAATTGAGCCATATACTCAGATAATTAGTAAAAAGATGCTCTGAAAATGCAAGAATTCCTTCCTCATTATTTTTTATTGGTGTTTCTGACTTAGAGACAAGTGATACAGTACTGGGACCTAAAGAGCTTTTGCAGTAATACTTGTTTCTTCTTTTCTTAAAGATTGTTATTCAGCTATCATCGCCAATTGAATCCAGTGGCTGGGCTGTTGATTATGAAGACATGGAATCAGGAGATAATGGTTTTCCTGGTGACACTGATGAATCAGACATCACATTTTCCAGTCCACCTGAAATTGTTGTGGTATGTAACAAGTTCCCTGTAGTTTGGCTGCCTATAAAAGAAATGTACTTGTGAAATTTAGAACAGGGACACAACCACTTTAGTAGGACCTTGACTCTAAAAAGCATGAAGTTAGCTGTCCTCATGAGGACATAGGAGGGGTAAAGTGTTTTCTTGATGCCTGTGGAGTACATGTCTTCATTCCACCGGGAACAAGAGTTCCATCCTTTGCCCTCTGTCTTCAAAGTCTTAGGCTTTGGATCTAATCTTTCATATGCATAAATCATGGTGAGCAATACTACCACCCTATATAAAGTACATATATTTGTTTCCTTAGGTGTTCTGCCAAAGAACAATAGTGTGCCATAAGACCTGAAGCCAATTCTTAGTCCTACTTATTGCAGATCCATAAAATCAGTAGAACTTATTTAAACACTGACTTGATTTAGCAGTTGATTATTGAATCTGCTCAAGTTGGGTCTAGACATTTGATTCAAGGTGAAATTGCTTTGTTCCTCCCTCTCTTACCTCTGATTCTGCCCAGATCTGCTAATTTCTTAGGCATTAGGAGAACAGCTATTTCTGTTTTGTTATGTGAGCTCCTGTCACTAGTCCAAGCTTCTGCCAACCTATCAGTTTGAAAGCATGCAAATGCAAGTAAATAAATAGGTATCACTTTGGTGGGAAGGTAAACAGCGTTCTGTGTAATCATGCTGGCTACATGGTCACAGAGTAGTCTCTGACAACGCTGGCTCTTTGACTTAGTAACAGAGATGAGCACTGCCCCCTATGGTCAACGGGGAATACCTTAACTTTATTTACCTTTATATGTAGGGTGAGGGAGTGGTTTTCTTGACATAAGGTAGATTCTTCATAAAAGGATCTCAAAGCTGCTGCTTTAGAAAGGTCAGAGACTGGGATCAGGGTAATTTGTATTCCATATTGGACAAAGGCGGGCTATAAATAAAATAAATTAATTAATTAAATAAAAATAACTTATCATACCACATATGTGGAAAAAACAAGCAAGATAGAAAGATGTGGAGAATGCTTCTGAATCAAGCAGTTGAACAGGGCAGATAGCATTTGAGCAGGGACTTGATTTTCTTTACCAAAATATTTGTAGACTAGTGGTATTTGAAATAAAATATTTTATAGATTAGGCCATATTCTGCTGTATGTGTGAACTTTTAGCAACTTGTGATTGTACATGGGGACAAAAGCCTATTCCTGCCCCAGTGAGGTTATTCTTTTTTTCTCCCTTTTCTGATTTACATTGATTTGTCTCATCCTAGTTCAACTGCACATTCCACCAACCGAAAGCTCCTAAGTCTCCCATGCACTGGCCACCTGAAACACACCTCAGCAATGTGACTTTTCACATGGAACTCTACAAGACAGACCTCTTCCATACTCCAACGCAAGGCTTCTTCTCTGTTGCAGAAAATGACCAGATTTTTGTTGAGGTAATGAACTTTGACAGATAAAGAAATCAATTTAATGTTCTCCAGGAATGTGGAAGCTCAGCTAAGTCTGTTCTTGTCTGCCTTAAACTGGCATTGCTCTCTTGCCTCAGGCAGACAGATGTGTTCTCTTGTGGTTTTTGAAAAGGGAAATTGTAGAGATTGTGAGGAAGAAAATGCTTTTGTGGTAGAAACCAAAGAATCCTCTCCATGTGGGCAAGTCCAGTGCAAATAAGAGTTTCACCCTTGTCAAATCCTCTATGAAATAACAGTCACTGAAGATTGTTGTCTGTTGGGGAAAACAAACATTAGTAGAAAGAGCTGTCCACAAAGAGCTCATTGTATTTAACAACGGGATTTAAATTGGAAATTAATAGCCCTATGTTCATATTTCCTTCTTTATTTCTAGATCTTAAACAAGGCTGGATTGAGATGAGCTTACACATTACACATTTTAGCACAAACACTCCTATTTTTCGATAACATAATCCATTATAAAGAGGCTTACAAATACAAATATAAGTCACCCCTAAGTTGAAACCCATAAGCAATAAAACAAATCATAATAATAAATGTTCATATCACAGGTCCTTGGGACACACATATGTCATTTTTCCTCCTCCGCTCTCTTCTTTTTTACTGATGCTGCTCTTCACAGCAGGGATGTGGTGGCTTAGTGGTTAAGACACCAATTCTGAGGATCAGAAGTTGGCAGTTCGAGGCCCGGGTGCTGCATGATGGGGTGAGCTCCTGTCATTAGTCCCAGCTTCTACCAACCTAGCAGTTTGAAAGCATTCAAATTCAAGTAGATAAATAGGTACCACTTTGGTAGGAAGGTAAACAGTGTTCTGTGCAATCATGCTGGCCACAGGATCACAGAGTAGTCTCTGACAATGCTGGCTCTTTGGCTTAGTAACAGAGATGAGCACCGCTCCCTACAATCAGTTATGTCTGTTCATGTCAAGAGACTACCTTTACCTTTACCTATTCTTCACAGCACCTTGTACTTAAGAGTACTTGATTATCTTATTTGCTTGGCAATCATCTTTAGCAATTACAGTTTGGACACCCTGGCTGCTGCCACACTTCAGAATCAATGCAGTTTGACATCACTTTAACTGCCTTAGCTCAGTGCTGTGAAATCTTGGGATTTGTAGTTTGTTGCAGTACTAGAGCTCTCTGACAGGGAAGGCTAAACAACTCACAAAACAACAAATCCCAGAATTCCATAGCAGTGAGCCATGGCAATTAAAACGGTGGGGAATATTACACGGGAGACTGTGTGCTGCTGTGAAGACTGTATGCTGCTGATCCATGTGGCGCAGATTTACAAGATCACCATTACTTTGTTATTTTTTTCACTGCCTAAATGTCCTTCATCAGCTTTTGCTCTCTTTAACTCAGACAGTGAGGCCACCAGTGAAAAGACCTTTATATAAAATTGCTGTTACCTGCTCTACAGTCTTGTGGTAGCTTATAGATTTAAAAATAGATTTAAAAATGCTTCAAAAATGAAGACCACATATTTCCCCCCTCCCAGATTTTTTTAAGAGGGCCACAATTGGAGGTATCATGCATCATGGATCCATATATCATTAATATGCCCATATGTCCATAAAGAATATCATTAATATGCCCATATGTCCATAAAGAATGTCATTAATATGCCCATATGTCCATAAAGAATGCCATTAAGTTAGAAGTGTTTGCATAAAAGAAAGAAATTAAAAGCCTTTGCAAATTATGGCATGAGTAATTTATTGAAAAAAGAGACCAGCATGTCAAAAACAAAACAATAATTTCTGTCACTGGAAAATGAAGAACAGATTTCAGGCACAGATATCTATTTTCCACTGTGTACAAAGGAGCAAAACCAAACTTGTGCCAGGACAGGTGATGAAAAAATCAGAACTGTCCAACAAACTAATGGTGGGGCCAGACAGGGAACTAGAGCCAATGGGATTCATCCCAGAAGGCCAAAAGCAATGACAACTACTTTTATGAGTGTAAAAACAAATGCATTTAAAAATACCAGTAACATCTGGACTATTTCAGTCTTGCCTCTCTTCTTTAACACAGAGCATACACCAATACAAGTAATAAAAGATCTCCATTGCACTGGCACAAGCTTCTCTCCAAATTCCCTTGTGCCACAGTGGGATGCTGAGCTCCAGTTGCATCTCTTATAGTGTCTTGTGCCTATTGGAGCTCCAACTTGGATAAATAAAATAAATGAAAAGGGGAATAGGGGAATAACCAATAATACATCTATGGCTGCATCTGCATTGCAGATTTAATGCCCTTTGATAACTGCTTTAACAGCCATTGTTCAATGCTATGGAATTCTGGGAATTGAAGTTTTGTGAGATATGTAACCTTCTCTCTCAAAGAGCTCTGGTGCCACAACAAACTACATATCCCAGGCTTCCCCAACAAGGAGCCATGGTAGTTAAAGCAATGTAAAACTGCATTATTTCTGCAGTGTAAATGCAACCTATATCTTAATCAGGGCTCAATGTCATGCATTGTTCAAAGGAACAATGCTTGATATTGCTCACATACTGCATTTGAGTATCTATTAAAAGTGTGTACAATTCTCCACTGCTGTTTCCTTCCTCAATTTTCAGCAAAATGTCTTTACTTTTAAAGCTCACCAGCTGGTCAAAGAGGACATTGAACTACTTTGGGATAACCAAGGAGCTCTACAGAACACAACTGTGGTGGCCAATTTTATTTTATTTTACAACTTATTATTTACATAGTGCTTTTCAGTGAAACAAAAAACAAACGAAAGAAGTCACTGACCCAAGGAATTATAATCTAAATATATGACTAATTCTGAAGCTGCTCATCCCTGATTTAGTATTACTTTCTAGCTTCACGGGCTGCATCTACACTGCAGAATTAATGCAGATGTAGGGGAATATTCACATGGGAGGCTTACCATGAGTAAATCACCATGAAATCGTGTGAAATCATGCAAAATGCATGATCGGGGTTCACACACCCCATATATGAGTAAAGCATCATGGAGACGACCTAAAAGCATCCTTGGAGTTGGCATTTGGCAATAGTAGGATCTTCCGTTATTGCCAGATGGCAGCTCCAAGGATGCTTTTGGGTCTTTTGACCCAATGAGAATCTCTGCTTTAAAAAAAAGAACAAGAAAGTTTACTTTACTTACCTTTAGGGTTGAAGAAAGATGCTTGAAGGAAGCAAGTACATAGAAGCTGAAATCTGTGAAGTGTTATACAGTGCACTTCTAAGCATGTTTACTCAAGAGTGTCACTGGGCTCAGTGAAGCCTACTCTCTAGTAAGTGTGTTTAGGATTGCAGCCTAAAGCTCTCAGATTTCTAAATCAATGTATCATGTGTCATTGGGAAAGGGTATTTATTTTGACAACTGCCTGCAGTTTTCCAAAGTAAGACTGTTATAAAACTTGCAGTGTGTACATTTGCATCAGCTAGGCATCTCATATAACATGCAAAATGTGCTAATTTTATGGAACTATACATCCAAATTAACAACAGCCATCTCACTTGTCTTCTAATTTTCACATGACACTTAATGGTAATTAAATTGCCATCTCCTGCACTAGATGCACTGAGGCGCCTCCTGTCATCAAAGATATATTATGTAGATACAGCTGTATATCCCAGCTTTTGATTAACCTCACATTATGGAGGTGCAAATATACCAAAATCATCATTTATAATTTTATTTTATGTTTTAGTGCTGTCTGTAGTTTTCCCCCCAGAAATCAACATTACTCTCTTTTTATGGAACAAGGCTACTGTTTTGTCAGAAGTAGTGCAAAGGTGCTGTACCACATATTCCCCCTTGTAAATGGGGGGGGGGGGATGAAATCACAGTAATGATCCTACTCAAAGAATATGAGCTGTCAAGTTACAGCAGTAAAGCTTGACTGCTGGATCATACCCTCCAACATTTCACAGATGAAAACCATGATAATGAAAAATCAGGACAGTTGGACAATACATTGGATGTTCCCAGATTGTCCGGCTTGTCTCTCTTTTGGGGTGTTCAGAGCTCTGTAGAACAAGTTGTCAGAATGATCACCCAGATGCCAAAATATTTTTGTTGCTGTTAGTGGAGGTATTTGATAGGCTAACCAACTTTTCCTTTGTAGTTTATATTGCTCCAGTCACTTTTATTGAAATTTCACCATGAAGGGTTTTTACCATATCATGCTATTCTAAATTTATTTAAGGGTCTTTTGGTTTTGAAAACCTGAACTTAGTGGGGTTAAATTTTTGTTAAAGGCAACTCATCTTTGTACTGGGTTTCAACCATTTTTTTTCTTTGAAAACGCATGTTAATGCAGGCAAAGATTTTCACTCAGTTTTTCCAGGTGGTATGAGGAACAAATGTTTATGAACCAAGGTCATCTGCCATTGGTTAACCTCCTGTAATCAAGAGTTGCTCTGTAAAGCTTTTCCAATGTTAAAAATACACTATATTTCTGAAGAACGGGCTTGGTTAACATAATAATTACAAAATCTCATTTTCTTTTGATGCAGATTTCACTGACCAAGGCTGAAAGATCCCTGGGCTTTGCAATTCAAACTTGCTTTATTTCTCCATACTCAAACACTGACAGGATGTCGGAATATACCATTATTGAAAATATCTGTCCTAAAGATGAATCTGTAAAATTCTACAACATTCCAAAGACAAATTTTCCCATACTGAATGCACAAATGGACAAAAAGCATTTTAGCTTCCTGTTTAAATCCATATTCAACACCTCCCTTCTCTTTCTACACTGTGAGGTGACCTTGTGCACGAAGAAAGAGAAAGATAGTCAAGGACTGGCCAAGGTGAGTAAGTGAAATAAGCTCACTTTGTATGGCCAGATTTTATAACATGTACCATAAGACATGTTCAGGGTGTGTTTTAATAAATGCGATGAGGAGATTATGGGTGATTCCAGACTAATAAAAATACCAGAAAGTCCTAGATATTGTTTTTGTTGTTTCTGATTTTAATTTGTAGATCCATACACATTTTGCTTATCCCAGAATGTTTTATATTAATTTCCAGAACAATAAGAGACATTTTATACCAGCTCCCCAAATTGCTTTATTTTAACAATAAAAGAAAAGAACAAGAATAAAATCTGAGACTTTTCCATTAGTCTGGATGCGCTCTATGTTTCCTGCAAACTAACAGAAATAAATTAATGTGACCAGACTAGGAGGATTATGATCATTGTAGTCCAAAAAACAACCAAGGAAATCTGATCGTTTCATGTTATCATTCAAGTTTATCACATGGGGGAAAATTAGAAGTATAATGGTGATTAACCTGTGATTAACCCGCAATTGTACGAATGGCTTTCAGATGACGTCAGGATGCAAAGCGCTGTTATCCTGTGCAGAATCTGGGATTAACCCACACTTGGTTTTCACATAACATTGAGACAAAATGTGATTAAAGTGCCATTATCCCATGAAGAACCAGGCAAGAAACAACAGTAACTCATTCACGGAATTGTGAATGACTTTTTGCTGTTTCTTGCTTGGTTATTCGCTAGTTCTTCATGGGATAATGGTACTTGCATTAATGTTGTTTTAAGCATGTTTTAATGTCAGTTGCACAATTTTCACAGGTTAATCATTGTTTAAATTCCTATTTTGTCCCGTTTGATAAACTCCGTTGTGTTGAGGTGAGTGTTAGCTCTGCTGGACAACACCAGGCAATATCTTCCTATAACACATTTGCATGGGAACCAGTGGAAGAAGAATTAGGTGCTTCCTTTATACAGTTGCTGCAGCAGAGTCTTTCACATTTGTTTTGATGGTTGATGTTGGACAACAAGAGAAGAATGTTTAAGGTGTTGTTTAAGAAATTTAAGGAGGTATAGACTTTCTGTGAAATGATCATATGTGAAGCTGCATTTCAAAAACTTCAGGCTGTTACAGCATAAAGGTGTTCCTTCACATGACTGGCTCAGGACATTATCACCCGAGGCTAAAAAGCAGAATTTTAACAGGATAAAAGTGTCTTTGGTCGGTACTTTTCACACAACATCGTGTCCACCCTGCTACTGCCTTTCATTCCATTTGTTACTGTTACTGTTTCATGGATGGGCAAAACCCATCAACAGGCTCTCAATCTCACCGCTGTTTCATTTCTGCCTTGGTATGGTAGGTCTCTTCTGCTTCTCCTCTCCCTTCTCCCCCTTGCAGCAATCGCAGCCGCCAACACCTTCCCGAAGCCAGCTGCTGTGTACACATTCACACAGCACCCAGCTTCAGGAGGCGATTTGCAGCCATGATCACTTGTTTACCCCCTTCCTCCTGAAAAGTGGCATTTGGTAGTGTGGAAAACAGATCACAGCTATGGATTGAGCAAAGCACTATCATGGGGGAAAGTGTGACAAGAAATGATGCCAAACTGATATGTTTGCCTTCTTAAACTAGCACGATTGTGGAGGGATAGCAGGCTGGGTGATAAAGTCTTCAGTTTCCTGGAAACGTGTTGGCTCACATAGAACAATCTGCTTTGGGATGGAATGTAACTTATGTAGCAAGATTTTAGACTGGAACTGGAACTGTCAGGAAGCATTTTCTTCCTTCTCACCCAGAATGGTTCTTGGGCAAGTTTTTCTTTTGGATTATCTGGTCCCTCAGCCAGTATGGCCACTGTATTTGTCCCCCCTCTTAAGTTTAGGCAAATTGGGTGGGGGGGCTTCAACTAATAATGGCTGTACTTGATTGAAGATTCTGCAAATTGTAGTCCAAAAATGTAGCTTTCCTAAGCTCTTGTTCAAAATAAGTTACGGCAGTACATGTAGAATATATAATTACAATATTGTATACTTCCTAATGCTCCATATGCTAGTAGAGTAAGCCCATATTATTATTCCCATTCTACAGATAAAGAGGCAAGGTTGCATGTTAGCTGTTTAACTGGGGAAGAGATGATTGTAATAATGAATTAAGGACTTTTGTGTTCAGAGCTATTCTTCTAAGTCCTGTTCTAATGCTTCAAAACATGGTCACCAAAGACATTCTATATACCAAGTGTGGGTAATGGCACAGGCTGTAGGGAAAATTTTCTGACCCATTATAATTTGAATTGACTCTCCTAGAGGGTTCTAGAAGAGGCAGTTCACCTGTGGGGAGACACAAGAAAAGGGTGGTCTATGGACTCTAGAGGGATTGAAAGCCACAAAGTAACCTTGCAGGCCACTTGTGGCCCCAGGATCACCATTTACCCACCACTGCTGTATACATTGCCAGAAAGAGAGATTCTAGATGTAAATAAAATCTATAGAAAATTCAATCATAAAAATTCATGGAATTGACTAACTCATTTATGAATGATTGTAATTAACAACAGTTGGAGAATATTTATTGAGTTTTCTCAGTGAGAACTGCTGCAGTTCTTTCACAGCATGATGTATATTTTCCACTAAATGATTACAGGTGATAAATAGAAATTGCTTTCCACTTAGGGAGTGGGCCAGATTTATCTCAGCTATTCTACGGTATGTTAGTTGTAAACAATGCATCAGCATTAATTTCCAGATCCTGCTGAGATATAATAATCCCATTGTTTCTGTATTTCCATGTGTGAATTATTAGGTTGACCTGCCTGGGAGGAACCTAAAGGGAAATAAATGAGTGTTTGAACTTGTTTTTTGCATTCCTTTTGTTGCTTATCTCACATTTTGCATAACATATGCAGTTTGTGGAATTACTCAATGTATTTATGGAGGGATGAAAATATTCATTGTTCTGAGGAGGAAAATTGTTCACTCCCTCTCCCCCCCCCCCCCCCCCATAAGATCATCCTTTCACAAATAAGCATATTGGGACATTGATCTTAGATCTCATCTAGGGCATCACTACCCTTTCTAGTCACCATGTGATTTAGTACAATTCCTCATGGGATTTGAGACTCTGACAATGTGAGTTTCGTTGTCCTCAGTCTTCATCTGTGGCATTAACTGGCAAGGATGAAAAAACATGTCTGATTCACGTGAAAAGTTGTGCTAAAGGAGATGGTGGAAAGTGGAAGAATCATAGAATTACAGAATTTTATGATTCTGTATAGTACATGGTGCTAAAGAAGATGGGGGGGGACTTTCCATAGCAATTCTGGATTTCACATCTAGGCCCATGTTTATGTTACTGAAGGTTGAGTTTCCGTTATCTAGAATTCCAAAATCCAAAATATTCCAAAACTCAAAATTTTTTTCATGGGTGTCTGAGACAGTGACTCCTTTGCTTTTTGATGATTCAATATAAACAAATGTCATTTTGTGCACAAAATTATTTGAAAATATTGTATAGTAGGATTCTGGAGTCCTATCTGGCTCACACATTTGAAGCACCAGCACATTTTGTTTTGTTGGCATGACACCATCTGCCACCCAGCCCAGGTTTCTCTTTTCCCTCTGAAGTTCACTGCAGTCCTCACAACAGCTGGATGAAAATATATTTTCCCAGAAACAATGCATTGCTATGAGCTATCCCAATTATAATGCCAAGTATTGGGTGCTGGTTTACTCTTGAATTGGAAAGTAGGGTGCATTAGCTTTACAAAATTGCTGTTCATGGTGGAGGTGAAAACTACTAGAACTTGTTTGGAGTTATGGATCAGCACAGAAGGTCTATCAGATGGAGTGCCTATGCAACAAAATGTGACCTTAGTGCACCGGGTGTTACAGTGTAGCGAACCTGTGCAACCTTGATGTTGGTAGATATTTTAAGCAAACTCAGGGGGGTTGCAGACTGCCAGAAATAGTGCAAATTGAGTCCACTTTTAGGGTTAGGGTTAGTGCTAGGGAATCATGGGAATTGTTTTTGCTCTGAGACATTGAGCCTTCTCTGTCAGAGAGTTCTGGTGCCACAATAAAATACAGTTCCCATGATTCCCTAACCCTAACCCTAACCCTAAAAGTGGACTCAATTTGCACTATTTCTGGCAGTCTGCAACCCCCCTCAGTAATGGAGGCAGAGCTTACATTTTGAAGCGCAGCTGCAGATGCTTCCTTGGAATATGACTCAGATGACTGGGGAGGGTTTGGTAATTATTGTTTTCTTAGGTAAACATCACTTGAGTGCTGCTGGTAGTGAGGCAGCTGTACATTTGTTCTGAAAATGTAAATGTTTGAGTCCCTGATCTCACAAGTTGCCTGTTGTCTCCATGCTGCAGTGCATCCCTCCTGATGAAGCTTGCACCTTCCTCAGTGTTGACATGATCCTGGCAATGATGCAGAATAAGAAAACCTTCACCAAACCCCTTGCTGTAATAACACATAAAGGGAGGCCAGAAGGTATCGAGTAAAATTTTAAATCTATTTACAGAAGTACCTTTCATTCTATACTACCAGTTGAATTACCATTCTAGTTTTGTATCTCTCTTGGGCTGCAGGGCACCATAATCTATAAGCACTAACATTTGATTACTCTTTTTTGAAACATGTTTACCAAAATGCATTTTGGCAAAAGACTAGAAAACAAATGCACTTCATGACAACGATGGTGAACCTTTTAGAGACCGAGTGCCCAAACCGCACCCCAAAACCCACTTATTTATAGCAAAGTACTTTCTAGTAATGAACTCTGGTGAACTCTGTGCTGGGCCAATGGTGCATGTGCCCACAGAGAGGGCTCTGAGTGCCACCTTTGGCATGTGTGCCAGAGGTTTTCCACCACTGCTATATGACAGTATGGGATTCATAAACATTCTGGACTGCTATACAATTGCTTCCAGCAGAACTTTGTTGTTTCAGCACTGAACGCTTTATAATTTCTTTCTTTTGCAGCTGTAAATATTTATTTAAGCATTATAATTATGTGGAACTTCCAACGTATTGAAAATATTAAAGCATGGTGTGCTTTTGTAAATAAAATGAACAGCCCCAGGGGAAATGGCTGCACCCTCTATTGAGATCACTCTTATTAAGAGCTGAGAGCCTGGAAGCGTTCATTTGTTTTTCTTCTTATGTTTTGTGTGGATATATATGAGCTCTTTTATAATCTCTGTGACATAAGTGAAATAGAGCCATATGATATGATACCATACCCTCCAACAAAAGAAAACCAGGTAATGTGTGGCCAAGCAAAATCAAGAGTGTGGTCAAGATGGCTACAGTTTTTAAATGAGGTAGATCACACAAACTAGGAGAGGCTGCAGCAGTTTGCTTTTGCCTGAGCAAACTGGGAAGGGCAATTTTTCATCTCTTCCTCTGTGCTTCCCCAGCTGAATTACTTGAGTGGAAATTATTTTTGCACTTTGAACTCAGTTTGCAGCAGTTGAAGTAAGCTGAGCACAAAGGAGGAAAGTGGGGGGAGGAGAAAGAAACTGGGACTTTTTAAAAGGAACTGAAAAAGTGAGACACCAGAGAATTAATCTTAACCAAATTGAGACAGTTGGAGGGTGTGTGATACACTGTGCCCTGTAGGAAATACATCTCCAAAAAGACACACTTCTATAACTAGACAGAGTGTCAGCTGAGATTCTGTCCCTTTCACTCTGGGGGGAAAAACTAGATACAGATAACAAATTACTTGTAATTAATCCCCCTCCCCTCACTGGCTATGTAATTACATGAATTGCAAGTGTTATGTAAGAGGATGACACCATGCTTTTTGTGATGTAACTGACCTTTAATTATTTCTGTAGTTAGGGGGTGTGTGAGCTCTTTAAAAGCTAGAGAATCACATGTTTTAAGTGCTGTTCATGCTGAGCTTCACATTGTTTAATGAACAAATGTTTTTAATGGAATGAAGTAAGAAGAGCTATTATTTTCTCCTATGGAAATGTATTTGTTGGAAATTGGTTTCAGTGGGGGATTTACCACAAAGATATGCTTAGTAAAAACAGAGTATATGATTTTATTACAGTCTCTTTCATGATCTAAATTCCATTCCAGTTCTAGGGGCTTTCTTCCTTCTAGATGATTGGCTTCTAGTATTCCTAATGGGCAAAAATGCATTGTTTTTGTAGGCTGAACTGAAGAGACGGTTGTAGTGCAAAAGATCTTCCTTGATTTATTGTTAATTTTTCCCCTCCTTATCTTAAAAAAAAGGGGGGGAATCCAACCATATTCTTCATCTTGATATATGGTAGCTATTAATCCACTTTTTATCTAAACTTGCCAGTGACTGAAAACAGTGAAAATTTGCCTTGAAGCCATAGACTTGTGTTGATATTAGAAATATCACAGGTGTATTTTTTTCACCCTTCAGTACTTTCTGCAAAATGCTTAGATATATGGCCCTCGATTAATTTTTGATGCTATGTGTACTAGACCTGTTGAATAAATTACTTCATGGGAAATTAGCACTTATGTAAATCCCATTGATTTAAGGGTTCAGCTCTAATTGGTTTAGGATTTGGATTTAGGCATGGTTTTTGCAGAATCTGAAGGGTACTGTATTTAATTTATATGCATTTTCAAAAACATGCATTTATAATGTGAGACAATTTGTATCCTGTCTAGTATAAAATTGTTATGGAACTTACCATACTATCGTTTTCCCAGTAAATTTGCTTTCAGTCACTTGAATATCTTCTCATACCTTCTAACGTTTTCCAGATGAACACCAGACATGTATAGTTAAGCAACATTACAGTGTAGTTGAAGTAGCTCAAGTTATAATGAGGTAGAGCACACAGGCTAGAAGAAGCTGCAGCAGTTTGCTTTTGCCTGAGCCTACTGAGAAGAGCGAGATTCCACTCTCCTCCTTTTTTCTTCCCCTTACTAATTGAGCTCAAGCTACTTTTACATTTTAAACTCAGTGTGCAGCAGTGGAAGTAAGCTGAGGATAAAGGGGGAAACTGTGGGGAGGAGAGAGGAACTGGAATATTTTAAAAGCAGCTGGAAAGGTGGGATGGCAGAGGATTAATCAAGACTCTCCCTGACAAATTAGGGCAGTTGAAGAGTATGTCTTCTTCACTACTCTATTTGAGTGTTCCTTAATGTTCAGTATTGATACAAGGTCACAGGTTAACTTGAAGGATATGAACTGATCTGTAAACAGAATTCAGATCTTATTCTCCTGAACTATTAGGGCACAGCATTACATTAGGCCTACAATTAATTCCAAATGCTTATTTTACCACAAAAAGCAGTCAGTATTTCTTGCCAGGTAGAGGTAGTGAAAAGAAATGCTCCTCTCTTTTTAAAATCACTTCTTAAGTCACCCAAAGCTAAGGCCTTAGTGACAAATTTTTCTGTTCAAGTTCAGACATGCAGCCAAAGCATTGGTGAGAAAAAACAAAGAAATGCTATGGTATACAGATAAAATCTTGTATTGTAATCCAGCACAGTTGGTTTGACTATGGGCCTTTGCAGACTGCCAGAAATAGTGCACATTAAATTGAGGCACTGCCCTGGCTCAGTGCTAGGGAATCATGGGAACTGTAATTTATTGTGGCACCAGAGCTCCCTGACAGAGAAGGCTCAATGTCCCAGAAAAAGATACAATTCCCATGACTCCCTAGCACTGAGCCAGGGCAGTGCCTCAATTTAATGTGCACTATTTCTGGCAGTCTGCAAAGGCCCTATATGGAAAAGAGTGAATGTAGAGTACAGTATTGTTGAAGTGGGCAAGGGGGATCAGAGTCATTGAGTTGTCCATCCAAAATCAAGCAAGCTGAAATTGTGCTAACATTTATAAAATAAGGATATATTATCATGCCCTTCAAAGTCTCACAGGTGAAAACCAGGACACCATGTGGCCACACAACATCAGAGTGTGGTCAAGATAACAACACTTATTAATGAGGAAGAATACACAAGATGTGTGATGATGCAGTAATCTGCTTTTGCCTGAGCCTACTGGGCAGGGCCAGATTCCACTCCCTCATCTCCTCTACCCCTTGCTGAGTTTACTCAATAGCAATAGCAAGTACATTTCTATACCACTTATCAGTGCACTTAAGCACTCCCTAAGCAGTTTACAATGTGTAAGCCAATTGCCCCAATCAAGCTGGGTACTCATTTTAGCAACCTCAAAATGATGCAAGCCTGAGTCGGGCCTGAGCCCCTGGCTGGTACTAACTCACAACCTTGTGTTTATGAGTGAGTGGCTGCAATACAGGCATTTAACCATTGCACCACCAGGGCTCTGCAATAAATGAATGGAGACTACAGTCGCCCCTCCTTTTTCGCAGGGGATCTGTTCCGGACACACACACACCGCGAAGAAGGAAAAACGTGAATATTCAAGCCCTATTGGCTTGAATGGGGACACGTTTCCGCGGGGCATGCACCCCATTTTGTGCCCCTCCGTTCATCCCTTGCAGATAAGCAAGGGTCACAGACTTCAAGTCAGCGAAAATGGAGGGACAACTATATTTGTCTCTGTCAGATCAGAACAACTGGAGGGTATGTATATGTGTGACAAAAGAAAGAGGGACCCATTAATGATACAGTTGTATGTTCAAAATATCCTTTCCTTGGGCCTTTTAACAACAACAGCAGGGATGCACATATAAACTTATTTTTAAAATGTTGAAATAAGCCCTGGTCTTGGCTGCACTTGTTTGGTGCTCATATGGCACTTTAATTAGAGAGTTTCAGTAGTTTCACTCAGAGATCAAAAATCTTTCACTTGCGTGCAAAGACTGTTTGAAATTCCGGAATGCTTTCCAGAGAGATTTAAAAGCTAAGGATGAGAAATCCTTTAACCTCAGTCCTGCAGAGCGTGCTTTTCTGGCCTTTTAAGCAGTTTATGGTAATACCATACAGTACAGCTTATGGGACTGGGAGAGAAACTGTTTCTGTTTAACTGTATGAGGCTGTAGGGAATTTTAACTGTAGGAAGCTGCAACTTTTTATCCTTAACATAAATGAATCTACTGAGGATAACACAGAAAGGCTTGGTCTCCAAACACAGCATGATTAAAAAGGCATGCTTGTTTGTGTCTTCTTGGCCCTACTCCACAATCATCCACTGACTGCTGCATACCCTCCCACCAGTAGCATCCTGGGGGGTGCGGGCTGCACCGGGTGACACCCCAGAAGAGGGTGACATCACAGATGAGGGGGGTGACACCCAATTGACCCCACCACCCACAGGCATTCCTTGGGCCCATGCGGGTTTCCCTTGGGGTCATTCCGGGCCTCAGGGGTGTCTCTGGCCCAGGCGAGTGGCATGCGCCCATTTCCCTGGCCCGCCCTGCCATTTTTCTGGCTGGTGTGGGGCTCCTCAGGCCCGTGCTGCTGTTTTTCTGGCCTGCATGGGGTTCCTCACACCCGCACCACCATTATTCCGGCTGGCACAGGGCTCTAGTCCCCAGAAGTCCTGCCCAGAAGCCCCCACACACACACACACACACTGGGTGACACCCTGGGCAGGTATGACACTGCCTCCCACTGTCACAAATTGACAGGGACAGTACGGATTGATCTTCTGCTATCCCACTTTTTCCACTCCTTTTAAAATGTCCTAGTTTCTCTCTCCTTCTCACACTCTCCCCCTTTGTCCTCAGCTTACTTCATTTGCTGCAAACTGAGTTCAAGATGCAAAAAGTATTGTTTTAGAGGTTCCATTTTAATTGGCGTTGTTAACCACTTTGAGTCTCATTCAGGAAAAATGCAAGATATAAATCAAATAAATATATAAATAAAAGTAGGTTGCACTCAGTTAACTTAGGGCCTTTGCAGACTGCTAGAAATAGGGCAAATTGAGTCCACTTTAACTGTCCTGGCTCAGTGCTAGGGAATCATGGGAATTGTATTTTTTTCTGAGACATTGAGCCTTCTCTGTCAGAGAGCTCTGGTGCCACAATAAACTACAGTTCCCATGATTCCTTAGCACTGAGTCAGGGCACTTAAAGTGGCCTCAATTTGCTCAATTTCTGGCAATCTGCAAAGGCCCTCAGTAGAGGGGAGAGGAGAGGAGTGAGTAGACTCTTGCCCTTCCCTGTAGACTCAGGCAAAAGCAAACTGCTGCAACCTATCCTAGCTTATGTGTTTTTCATCATTAATAACTTTTGCCATCAAGACCTCACTCTGATGTTGCAGTGATTACAACAAACCCCTGTTTAGAGGAATAGGAATGAGTGTTAGTTGGAGTTACTGATTCGACAGGCCATTTTAACAGTCCATTATATTTATAGCAAGCTACGAAGACAATAGTGTGATAGAGAACATGGTGCAACAAAGGCAGTCTTAGAGTAAATGTGGAACATCTCATGGAAAGACTCCTAAGTGTTTATTTTTTCCCCCCAGATGTCCAGCTTTGTGGCCAGTACTACAATAGTACAAAGTGTCTTTGCTGGTGTACAGCTTTCAGGCAGTACCTTTCTGGAAGTTAACTGCCATTGTGAGCTGACAGCAAATTTATAAGGCTTAGAAAATAAATGATAGTAATGTACTATATAAGAGCATTTACATTTCCAAGGCATTTGTTGTCATCTACGCTGATGCAGAACAGGCCAGCTATTGTGTGTATTGTTGCAAGCCATATTATTGGATCTGTTCCTCTTAGATCTGCACCAGATGCCAAACAAAAGGATCTGTAGGCTCTGTAGACAGGGAGTCAGAACATAATGTTCGGTTCAGGCTGTCCACTCTCCCCTCCGCCAGTCATGCACGTGACTCCCATCAGTAGTAATGGGGTGGTATGCTTGAATGTCTAGGAGAAAAACGAACCCTTCCAAGTGTTCTTTTACAAGACTAGTTTTTGCTAGCTCAGCCTATTGCCTTATTGAGCCAAATCCCAACCAAATGAAGGAAACACTTAGAAGCCTTTGACCTAGAGCTGGTGCATGATATCCTTTTCAATAATAGACATCTATCGGCTTCCAGTGGCTTCAGTTTAGTGTCTCTCACTCACTCGACAACTTTGCAGTGAGCAGCATGTCTTAAAAGACTATGAGGGACTATACACACATATATAAAATAAGTATGAAATGTAAATGTCATTAAAATATGTGTGTTGTGGCACTGGCATGGCATTGTTGTTCCTTCTGTTAACTGTTAGGACTAAACCAAGACCAGGCCTGCACAACTTGGCCATAGGTAGGGGCCAAAATTAAAATAGGCTAAACTTCTTAGGGCTCCAGATAGGTTTCAATTAAATATTTATTAATTAATAATAATTAATAATACTAATTAGAATTAATTAATATTAATTCTGTCCTCCTCTTCCTCTGCTCGGCCCTCTCCTCAAGAGAAAGCCAAGCAGAGGAGGAGCTTTGTTTGTCCTTCTCCTCCTCTGCCTGGACCTCTCCTCAGAAAAAGGCCAAGTGATGGAGGAGCCTTGAGGGGCAAATGTTTGCCCCTCTTCCTCCTCCACCACCTGGCCTTCTCAGGAGAAAACCGAGTAGCAGAGGAGCCTTGCAGGGCAGTATTCGCCCATCCTTATCCTCTGCCATTGCCCAGCCTTCTCTTTGGGAGAATGCAGGGTGGCAGAGGAGACTTGCAGGCAAGCATTTGCCCATCCTCCTCCTCCACCCAGCCTTCTCCTTGGGAGAAAGCTAAGCAGCAGAGAAGCGTTGCTGAGTGAGTGTTTGCCCATCTTCTTCCTCCACTTCCCAGCCTTCTCCTTAGGAGAAAGTGGGCCAGTGAAGAAGACTTGCAGGGCAAGCGTTTGCCTGTCCTTCTACTCCTCTACATGGCCTTCTCCTCTGGAGAAAGCCCAGCAGCGGAGAACCCTTGAAGTTGTTCCACATCCTTTTGGGCCACCTGAAATCCTTTGGCAGGCCACATGTTGTGTAGGCCTGGCCAAGAGATTGAAGAGGAAATTATTATGTTTATTTATTTATTTATTTATTTCTATAAATTACTGTTATTCTTCTTCTTCCACAAATGAAAATGTCTTCTATATGGCTTTTGTCACTGGGAAAATCAGCTCTGTTTTGCCAGCATGGAGGTGGTGATTCTTAATATTGGGCTAATCTATAATTTCTCCACTGTTCACCTGGCTTGTACTAATGGGAGTATATAAAGCAATTGTCATTGTGATGGACATTTGTTGGACAATGTCAATACTGTCAATTTCAAATGGGGGTGGTGTTAAAGAGGTTTGAAAGACACACACCCTTCCCATTGGAAGAACATTTCCTTGCATTTCCAAAGCAGCACTGAAGTCACCTTAACAGATTAGAAAGGTAGACCAAAACTAACAAAAGGAATTTCAACAGGGAGAAATGTAAGGTAATCCACTTAGGCTAAAAAAGAAAAGAACTGCACAGATATAGAATGGGTGACATCTGGTTTGACAGAAGTACATCTGAAGGGCGCTAGGAGTCTAGGAGTCATGTTCACAAGCTGTGTGATGCAGCAGCTTAAAAAGCCAATGCAATTCTAGGCTACATCAATGGAAGCATAGTTTCTAGATCAGGGGTCGGCAACCTACGGCCCGGGGGACGGATTCGGCCCCCCGAGGCCTTTGGACCAGCCCCAGGCTGGTTCTGCCGTCGACCCCCACCGCCATTGCTGCGCGCGTCGCGGCTGCCATTTTGTTTTCCAAAATGGTGGCTGCGACTCGTTTGCGCATGCGCAGTACTCCTGCACATGCGCAAGTGAGCCGTGGCCGCCATTTTGGAAAACAAAATGGCAGCCACGACTCGTTTGCGCATGCAGCGAGTACTGCGCATGCGCAAACGAGTCGTAGCCGCCATTTTGGAAAACAAAATGGTGGCCGTGACTCACTCGCGCATGCGCAGTACTCCGGAAGTACTGCGCATGCACGAGCGAGCGTGCGCGGCGCCATTCCCCCCCCCCTCGGCCTAGCGGAAGACCTGGGGACCAGCCACCGGCCCTAGGTAGGAAAATGTTGCCGACCCCTATTCTAGATCAAGTGAAGTAATGATACCACTTTGTTCTGCTTTGGTCTGATTTCACCTATTGTGTCCAGTTCTGGGCACCACAATTCAAGAAGGATGTGGACAAGCTGAAGTGTGTCCAGAGGAGGGTGACCAAAATGGTAAAGGTCTGGAAACCTTTACCATGATATAGCCTCATATAGGCCTCATATAGGCCTCCAAATATTATTAGACTGCAGCTCTCATCATCCCTATCCTTCAATTCTAATGGTTATGGGAATTTCAGACCAGCAACATCTCAAGGGTCACGCATTCCTTGTTCCTGGGCCTAAACTGTATGCTGCTGCTGCATGTGCAATTGCAGATAACTCCTCGCATATATGATTAAGAAAGAAATGGATTTGTCCCCTTCTTTACATGCTAATTCAAGTTCTCACTGCATTTCTAAGCATACAGCTAATGTAATGTTTACAATGTTGCTGAAGCAAATAGCATTCATTTTCTGGCTTTTGTTTTTTAACAGATAAATCTTCCTACCCAAAGCCTCCTGAAGGGTTACAACGTAAGTTGCATGTTTATTTGTTTCTTTCTTTGATTTATATTCTGCTTTTCTCCCAATAAGGGGCTTAACACAGCTTGCAGTATAATGTAAAAGAAAATAGCCAAAACAATACATAGTATAAATGTTTTACAAAGTATTAAACAATCAATCCAATTAAAACGTTAATTTAAAACAGTTAAAACATATTAAAGCAGTCAGAAACACATGTGCCACCCTATTCTAGAGAAATACAACAGGGTGTTCTTATGGACAGATGGTCAACACAAAAATCAAATAGATTATATAATTGGAAGTAAAAGATGGCAGAACTCTATATTGGTGACCAAGACTAGACCAGGCGCTGACTGTGGCACAGATCACAAATTACTCATATTAAAAATAAGAGTAAGACTCAAAAAGAAAAGAAAACCAATGATTATACCAAAATATAATCTAAATAATATCTCAGCAGAATGTATTAACAACATAAAAAACAGATTTAAACTACTAAGCATAATAGACTGAAAACCAGAGAAACTATGGTCTGTAGCCAGGGACATAATAAAAGAAGAATGCAGACAGACACTTTCAATAAACAAAAAGAAAGAGAAAAAACCATGGATGACAGAAAAAACCATGGATGACAGAAAAAAAGCAATAAAGAAAAGAAAAACAAAAGAGAGATAGGAACAAAATAAAAATTATGAATGCAACAGTACAACTTGTGCAGAAAGATAAAGAAAATTACTACAACGACCAATGCAGAAAAATAGAAGATGACAACAAAAAGGGAAGAACAAGAGATCTATTTCACAAGATCCAGCAACTCAAAGGAAAATTCAAACCAAGGACTAGGATGCCCTCTGACAACAAAAATAACATAATTCAAGACCAGGAAGGAATAAAAATACATTGGATATAATACATAGAAGAATTATACAAAAGAGATGACAAAATGAAGGACACATGGAATGAAGAGCCATATGAAGATGAATCCCAAATTCAAAAAAGCGAGGTGGAAACTGCAATAAGAGAAAAAGCAAAACAACAACAACAAATCACCAGGAAAAGGTGATATTCCAATTGAACTGCTGCAATCCACATTGACAAGAGTCAACTCTAGTACTAACCAACATATGTCAACAGATATGGGAAACAAAATGATGGCCAACAGATTGGAAACAGTCAATATACATGTGATCTCCAATAAAGGAGGTACAAAAGACTGCAGCAACTATAGGATCATAGCACTGATCTCCCATGCAAGCAAAATTCTGCAACACAGACTCCAACCATACATGGAGCAAGAAATCCCAGAGGTCCAAGGAGGGTTCAGGAAAGGAAGAGGCACCGGGGATCACTAGGGACAAACTGAGGCTGTCTTACTTCGGACAGATCATGAGAAGGGAGGACTCATTGGAAAAGACAATAATGTTAAAAAAGGTGAAGAGAAGTAGGAAGAGAGGAAGGCCACATGCCAGATGGATGGACTCTATTAAGGAGGTCACGGGGTATGGGTTTGCAGAAATTAAGCAGAGCAGTGGAGGATAGAGGATCTTGGAGATGTCTTATCCATAGGGTCATCATGGGTCGAGATCGACTCAAGAGCAGTTAACAACAAATTCTTATGGGAGAGAGTTGAATTGATAATTGGTCTATATACAACATTTGTTCCGTCTCAAAACAGTTTTTCCCAAAAGGATCTGCATAAGAGCTTCCATGCTATGAATTTCTTTGTACGTTGTAGTTGTTCCTCAACCTACCTTTCTGAACTAGGGATATAAAAAATCCTAGCAAAATTTCTTGTTCTGTCCTCAATTGCCAAGAAACCAACAGAATCTACAAGACTTCTCATCTTTAGCATGAGAACAAGACTAAGGGCCTCTACACATGGCCTGTTTGGGGTAGCTCTGGGTCGCCCCGCTAGTGGCGGATCGGGCTGTGGCAACCCCATGCTGTGGCCCCAATCCTTCCTTTTTCTGCCCCCTGCCAATGAGACAGGATGGCGTCAGGGTGGGGTTGTGGTGGCCAGCGTGCAGCTGCCCAGCCCCAACTCCACTCTCAGGCCGGCCCTTTAGGCTGGTCTGCAATGCCCCTAACAGAACTTTGCTTTTCTTTGAGAAAAGATTGATTTCCATAACTTTGACAAAAATGACTCTACATGGAACTATTGATTGATTGATTGATTTTAAATTAATTATTAAAATATTTATCTCGTGCCCTGTATTACAGCTTCTCAGGGCAATTTAAAATCCGTTTAAGCAGTTTAAAAAAATATAAAACAATAAAAATAATATAAACAGACTGAAATCTTGTTGCATTATATAACTGGTTAAAACAGAATAAACTATGTGCATGTACAGTTTGGAATAAATCATTAGACCTAAAGATTTGAATAAAAAGCCATGTTTTTACTTGGCACTAGAGTGAAGCCAGAATTGGTGCCAACGAGGCATCAAAGGGAAAGGAAATCCACAACTGAGGTGCCATAATTGAAAAGGCTCTACTGTCTTCCCTTTGTGAAGCCAAGCTTACATACAATAGAAAGCACAAAAGGTCTGGTTGATTTCTGATGCATACAGTAAGCACAAAAGGGCTTTGTTCAGTTAACGCAATTACACATTTTGCAAAAAGACCATTCTCACAAATGCAAAAACATTCTCAAGACCAACAAAAAATTATTTTGCTCAGCTCAAAGGCAGGGATAAAAAAAATGCTATTTTTCATGCTCTCACACGAGATCTAGACAAGTGAGGATTACATTGATTCTCTGGGCTCCTTGGAGAATTGACAAGATAGGAATGAAAGAGATAAATATGGACAATTCAGCAGAGCATGGGAGGAAGTTTATATAACTGGGGTCGGCAACTGGAACTCCCAGGTCAAATCCAGTTATCTAAAACTTGGCTTTGTGTCTCCTTGACCAAAGGTGATATCTGTGTCAGGAGACATTTCTGGCAAGTAACTATCCAGTCAAATTAGTTGCAGACTTAATATCTGGCTGCACAGTTAACAGCCATTTGATAGTCTCCTTAACTGTTGTGGTTCTTTCCAATGGAATCTCAGTATTTGTAGCTTCATGAGGTATTTAGAATTTTCTGCTAGAAAACTCTAATAGACTTCTCTAAACTGCAATTATGATGATTGCATGTATAAAATCCCAAGATTCCTTAGGATGGAGCCATGACAGTAAAAGAGGTATCAGACTGGCACAGCTGTGTAGTGCAGATGCCCTCTAAAGCTACATTAAGGCATCTGGTTTTCTTGATCAGCTGTAAATAGAGTGACATGCTTTCCTCCTAAAGCCCAAATTATGACTAAGTGTCAATACAAATTAAATGTTGGTATCCCTGTATGAAATAAGTAAAAGATCAGAATGGCTGGAACTTGGCTGCAGTTGCTCAGTAAACATTCAGCACAACACATTCATGCACCAAGTGAATGCTTACACAACTGCCTCTCCCACAAAGAGAATTCAATATAATGGCCTGGAACTGGTTTCCATGATTATAAGTGCTGCTAAATGTGAAAAACCAATTGTTTCTATTTATGCATTTACTGACTTTCAAGCTGGCATCACTTCCCAGTTAACAAGCTTCCCATTCACCCAGCTGATAGGTTGAAGATGCCGAGGAGACAGAACAAAATTGGCAGCGAGTGTATTTGATTAGTTGATACTCTTTTTTAATTCTGCCTTATCCCAAAGGCACTTGCTTAAAGAACATGAGAATGTAAAAATAAGCCTACTAAAATTAGAGATGTGAGTTATTTTAGTCACTCAAACTTCAAAACAAGCAACGATTAGCAGGAAACTTGGTGACTCTCAAATTTGGAGCTTGCTTCAGGTTGCTCATGGCTACATATTTAGACCATATCCTGCCTCCATGCTTTTTTCTTGAGGCTCTGCTGCACTGCATGCCCTGGTGGCACAGTGGTTAAATGCTGGTACTGCAGCCACTCATTCACAAACCACAAAGTTGTGAGTTCAGTACCAAGCAGGACTCAGGGTTGACTCAGGCTTGCATCCTTCTGAGGTCACTAAAATGAGTACCCAGCTTGTTGGGGTCAATTGGCTTACACATTGTAAACTGCTTAGGGAGTGCTTAAATGCACTGATAAACAGTATAGAAATGTACTTGCTATTGTTATTGCTATTCAGTAAACTCAGCAAGGGTGAGAGGAAATGAGGGGGTGGAATCTGACCTTGCCCAGTAGGCTCAGGCAAAAGCAGATTATTGCATCATCACACAGCTTGTGTATTGTGTAACCTTGATAACTACTCAAGTGTAGATGTGTGTGCATTGTGTCTTCAAGTCTCCTGTTGACTTATGGCGACCCCATGAACTTCATTGGGTTTCCTTAGGCGAGGAATAATCAGAGGTAGTTTTACCAGTTTCTTCCTTTGAAATATAGCCTACATTACCTGATATTCATTGGTGATCTTCCATCCAAGTACTAAGCAGTGCAGATATAGGGACATATATGTGCAACTGTCTGTTTAAAAGATCTAAAGCCTTCCATCTCTCAAGTGCTCTGTTAGCAAGTTCCCTTTCTTTGCTGTTATGTACTCCCCCCCCCCCCTTGCCTTGTTTTACCAAAAGAGCATTGCAATTATGGGGGAGGATGAACATGTTGCCTCCCGAATACAAATTCTGTCCCCAAACAATTTTTTTCTGCAATCACCAAATTTATAGTTCTCCGCTATATCATCTTCCCCATAGCAATGCCCCTCCCTGCCCTTCACTCAGTCACCTCTCTTTCTTCAGCAGAAATAGGCCTTCACATAGCAAGGAGAGATGGTGATGTTTGGTGGCACTGGCTGAAAGAAAGGGAAGCAAAGGAGGGCTCTGTTTCCAGCAGAAAGATTAATTTGAGTTTCCCAGTGACAGGCTAGCTAGGAAGCTGGTGGGCTACTAGCTGGCAAGCCCTGGGTGAACAGTCAAGAGACAGGAGGAACAGTGACAACATCTCCTTGCAAAGGGATCTTGCAGCACCTTTTGAAGTAACTGAAGGAAAGAAGTCGCTAGTATGAGTTTTGTAGACTTGAGTCTACTTCCCCAGATACATCTGAGGAAGTAGACCAAGTCAATGAAACCTTATACTACAATTTATTTATTTCATTTTGTCTCAAAGGTACTACAAGATCTCTTTGTGTACTGATTTTCCAGACTAGCATGACTATGCCTTTGTTTCTGCCCTCTCCTTGTTTTGTCTTTTGAAATACAAGGAGAAAATGCCAAAATGTAGATGCTGTACTCCATAAGGCAAGTTTCCTGATTTGACTTTCTTGTTTATTCTCCCTTTCACAGCTGTCTTCTACGGTCTGGACACAGTGACAGTTGTGGGCATTGCCTTTGCAGCTTTTGTGATTGGGGCATTGCTAACAGGAGCATTATGGTTTATCTATTCCCATACAGGTGAGTGTGACCATTTCTATAGACAATGTGCCCCACCCCAGTCCTCACCCATCCAGACTGCATAGCACATTTGCAATTTGGGGTACATTTGCTGGGTGTGATTTGTCTTGAAAATCAAAACTTTCCCTAGGACATTCATAGGCTACTTTGTTGCTCAAAAGTCATATAAAAAACCTTAGTTCTAAGAGCAGTGGGGTATTAAATAAGGGGAAAGTTAATATAGCATGGTAGGCAACTATTCTATGTATCGATTATGCTTCCATCCCAAAGTTGTTATTGGTTAGAGAAAAATGATGGCTGTGAATAGCAGCAGGTCTTAAAATGCTTATATTTGTATCTAAAGCAGAGATGGAAAATTACTTAGCCTTGCTTAGTATTTCCTTTAACTGGTACCGAAAAAGACTGAGGCTGCAACCCAGTCATGAGCTGAAAATAAGGACACATAGAAGAAGTTTGCAGTGTGACTTTGTGTCCAATGGCCTGCCAGCTATATATTCTCTGAAGAAAAATCACTGAATCAAGTGGGATTGATAATAAGAGACAGAAAAATGTATGAAGAACAGAAGTCTTTTGACACACATGGAAACAAAAGCAAACTCAAAAATGTGACCAGATTAGATAGTAGGTATATATAACTATAGTTATTAGTCTGCATGGAAATACTATGTATCATTGGCATATTTCTCAGGTTTCATAGATAAAAAGGAATGAAAAACAGAGCAAGGAAGAGAAAATAAACAAGTGGGTATGTACAAACCTATTTCTTTTGATTTAGAATGTATTCCACATTCCTTCCCACATCAGCAGAAAATGCCTATTGATTTATAATTGTGCATTAAGTGCAAAGCTAGTTGTGATGTAGGAGAAAAAACCTAACGTTCTTGGTTTTACTTAGCAGTACCCATGGGTGATCATGAATTTGATCAGCAGCACTGCAGGGAAGGAGGAATTAACTCTTTTACTATCAGTCATTTTCCAGATGAAAGCTGCACTTTTTCATCAGATCTGCATATGTTTTTCTTTGTTAGAAGAACTGTGTGAGAGGATGCTTTAATAACGAGAAACTGACCTGCAAGTCACACTCTTCTCACTGTGCCACTGTTCAGTCCAATGCAGAGCTTCATACCACTGCAACCAAGAAACGAGGAATGCTGGCATTGTAGTTGTAGTGGTGGGCAAGGTCTCTTGTGCCTAGTCTAATTTGATCCTTCAGATAAAACAAAATCTGATGAGAAACTGGAAACTTCATTTAAAAAAATGGAGGATAGAGCAATTAAATCTCCAGTCTATGTTTCTTGAGGCAATAGGGCAGAAAGTATCACATGCCAAGGACAGAGGAAATGACCTGTTGTTGCTGTGTGCCTTCAAGTAGTTTCCAATTTATGGTGAACCTATCATGGGACTTTCTGGGGCTGAGAGTGTGTGACTCAGCCAGGATTACCCAGTGGGTTTTCATGGCACAGTGGGGAATCGAACCCTGATCAAAAGACTCATAGTGCAGTGCTCAAACCAATACACCAAGCTTGCTCTCACTTTTTAAAATACATATCCTGAATGGAATGGGAAGTAAAATGTGGAAAACCCATTCTCTACAAATCAGTATATTTCAGATTGTGAAGCCAATTGCTGTCAAGAAATCTTCCTAACCTAACCCATTTAAAACTATTCTTTATTGAATTCAGAGACTATTGCCACACTTCAGAATTCATGTAGTTCAACATCACTTTAACTATCATGGCTCCATCTTATGGAATCCTGGGATTTGTAGCTTATTGTGGCACCAGAGCTTTCTGACAGAGAAAGCTAAATGTCTCACAGAACTACAAATCCTATAATTCCATAGCATTGAGTCATGGCAGTTAAAGTTAATTTTTGTAGTGTAGATGCAGCCAGAGATGAGGTACACTGAGATGTGCTGTAGGCCCTAGCTTACTATTTTACAAGGTTGCAAAATCTTATTACCATGTCATCCCTGTCATATAATTTAAGAGGAAAACTCTTGTCTAAATATAGCTAATTCCATTTAAAAATGAAACACTTAAGCTGCCCTTCAAAGATTCATCTTTATCAGGAAGTTGCCATGTTTCCCTGCCCACCCCCTGCCCACCCCCCCGGCATGTCCATTCCCTTGGGCAACGCTGAATAAAGAATAGCCCCAGCTAACTTCTCTGACTTATTTTGTTTGCACGTGAGTGAGAGGAATGGAAAAAAACAACAACAGGTGCTTAAAGCATTTTAAAAGTTGGGGAACAATCATGTTGACCCAGCTTTGAGAAACCATGTCATCTGGTTTTCCTGAATAAATAAAATGACACATTTATTTCTAGTTGGAGCTTAGTGCTTGGACTTGGTACACCTGCGTTTCCCTCTTTCTTCAGCCAGGAATTCCACTGAGCAGGCTCAACAGTTTGAATCCCATCTCAGCCATGTAAACCCACTGGGTAAACTTGGGCTAGTCACATTCTCTCAGCCTCAGAAGATGGCAGTGGCAAACCCTCTCTGATGAAACATGCCAAGAAACCCCCCATGATAGAGTTGGCAGGGGTCAAAAATAACTTGAAGGCACACAACAACAACAAACAACAAGGTTCAAAAATCAGATCTCCAATATACAGTCCTGTGTGCTTCTCCCTTTGCTTGAGTGAGGGAATACATTTGGAAGCTTTTATTGAGCATAGTTTCTTGTTACATCTAAACTACAACTACTTTCAAGCAAACTAGGAAAGAAAAACTAAGTGTTTCATATGCTGGTTTATTTAGAAGCTGTTCTTAGTTTCATTTTCATGATTCAGGTATTACACAGGAAGCTGTCTTACCCTTCATCAGAACATGGCTGACCATAGCTCAGTTTTATCTGGGCATTAGTTCTTCAGCATTTCAGAAAGATATCTTTTGAGGTCCTTCCTGGAAACACCAGCAAATGAACCTGATGTTTTCTATACACAAAGCATGTGCTGTCCTGCTAAGCTCACGGCCTTTCACTTTGGTTCACTGCAGCTTCCTGGCTTGTTTGTTTGCTCATACAAAGTTTGTTGTTTGTTTACAGCTCTATAGATGGGATTTTGTGAAATTGCTGCATTGGTCTGAGGAAGAAGGATGTGCTCCTATGGTTATAGATATGGGGAACTGGGTATCAAATTGCACTTCAAGATCTTGCTTCATGGGTTTTGTTGGCAACTCAAATCACCCTCTTTTAGGCTGTGTTTTTCATCAGTAAATTGAAAACATTAGTAATCCACTTCACAGAGCTATTGGGATGAATATGTTGTGGAGTCTTTCACAAGGAAAGAGAAGATTTAAATAACAATTCCCACTTACTCACTCTCAAAGTTTTAAACTTTTAGTGTTTGAGATGTTAATGGTTGCAATTATTTTTTTTAAAGAGATAGTGTTTGTGTGTGTGTGTCTGTTCCATTGAAAGGGTTTTCAGAAACAGGATCTTGCATACAATTAGAAGGATGTGCACTTATTATTGGGTTGCACTAGAAATATGATTTTGGCTTTAATCTACTAATAGTGCTTTCAAGATAAATGGATAATGGTGGTGCTGCCTGTGGTTGTTATAAATCGATCAATAATATATTGCAGAATCCTTTGATTGTTGTTGCTTAGCTGGTGATAGCACTCAAATGGAAGGATGCTGAACCTTTTGGTGAATCAGTTTAAAACATGGACTCTGCTAAGCATAGGTGAAGAGGAAAGAAAAGAAAAAAAAGAATGGTGCTTTGTACTTACATTTTTGGAAGAACTTTTGACTTGGGGGAAAGCAGATGATTGTTGCTAGTCCCACCTCAAATGGAAAGGAATCAGTTGGTGAATGTTAAGGCAATACTGGTGTAAATCTTATTGTTCCAGTGCTTTACTGTAGTTGGGACTAGGTCTACATACTGTATTTGTTCATTCTGTAAAAATGAATGGCTTTCTATTTGATTTTTCTCTCTTTTAGGTATGAGCAGGTCTGGGTTTTGAATGTGTGTTTTTCTCAATTGTATAGTTTGCATGATTTGTATATGTTTAACTGTTTGCTAAAACTGTAATAAAAATCTCAGTTTGAGTGGGGGAGAGTCAACTATATGGCAGTCTGCAATCTTTGTTCAGTGAGGATTGCCTTGAAATCTGAAAATGAAGGATCTAAGTCAGAGGCAGGACTATGTGAATTCCAAATATGGTTGAACTACAATTTCCATCAACCCTCACTATTGTATATGCTGGGTAGTGCTGGTGGGAGCTGCAGTCTAAAAACATCTGGAGAACCACACATTCTTCATAATAATAATAATAATAATAATAATTGTATTTATACCTGCCTTTTGCCGAAGCAGTCTTAACAAATGAACCCAGTGAAATGACAAGAGTCAAATGTGTTTTGAACATTTATGAAAAACTGTCATTTTGACAAGGGGGAGGGGAAGAGTATTCCTAATAATGCCTCTTGTGTTTGCCTGTCTATCCACTTCCATCTCTTGGACAGCTTCACCAGAAAGGTGGGAATATTATTGTCAGAAAGCTGAGATGATCTGGAAATTAATAAATTGTTCTTGGGACTCGGTGACTTTTCCCACAGGAGTCCTTATCCCTAAGAACAGTAGCAAGGAAAAAGTGCTCTCAGTGCAATGTTAACAAAAGCTATTAGGAAGCCAACCAACTCCCTCGACCCTCTTTGCATGTTTGAAAATCCAGGCTCCAAATGGCAAATTGTTGCAGGTGTCAAAGAAAAGAAAGTTGAGGTAAAGCAAGCTGAGAACAGGAAAGGGAGAAAGTTTGAGCATTCGGTCAGCTGCAGCTCATCTTTACAGCTGCATTTCCATACCCTTTCCTGCCAGTTGGTGGTCTACTCACTAGTCACTGTAGAGCTATGACTCCAAGGCTCATTTTACGTGTGACCAATCAGAGCTTGGAAAAGTTCCTCTGGGGGGGGACTACATCTCCCAGAATCCTAGGTTGTAGTCCTAAACCTAGAAATTTTCCAGGCTCCAGCCAATCTTGGAAGAGAGGTGTGCAATATGAAATCTTTGAACTCCAGTAGAGGTCTATGCCACTGAGACAAAGGGACATAACTGTGTGGCGTAGGGGGTGGGGACAAAAATGAAATGAGAGAGTATAATTTTGGCATCCAGTCTTTGACAGCTGTGTGTGCTGTTTTCCCTGAAGTTAGAGCAAAATGTATACAGATCATATCTGGTGTGCTGTGGTTGCCGTACAGCTCTATGTAAGGTGACAGCGTAGCTGTAATGGGACCCAGCAGAAGGGAATATTGGCCAGTTCTATATCTTGCAGATTGCTTTCCTGGCAGAGCATTTGAGAGGCCCGCTTAAGGGAAGGAGGGAAGTAACTTCAGCCTCTGCATTCATGTAGAAACAGGGTGGCTTTCCCCATTAAATGTTCTCAGCTTTTAAGGAAGAGATGTTTGCTTAGCACTGCTACAGTGGAGATGGCTTTTTTTTTTTTTTTACAATATTTCCAATGGAGATTCATCTATGTACAGCTGGTAAATTCAGACAAGAAGGATAAAGTGATATGAAACATTAGGAGGTTGAGATAAATCCTAATATGCAGCCTAAAGCCACATATTGATTGAAATAACAGCTTTATCCAACCAGGCTGCCTCCAGAGATAGCTTCAATTACCAATCTAATCTTCAACCAGCATGGGCATGTGAATTGTAGCCTAGCACATCTGGAGGGCACCAGGTTAGGTTGGCTGGTTTGCAGCCTTATTGCAGAAAGTATGTCTTGTGTTTGTATGCTTCTTCCATATTGATAAAAATCAGCTAGCCATCTGTCCATCCATCCATTTTCCTGACAGACAGACCATGTATCTGCCTGCATCAATTAATCCTCATTGAAATTTGTTTGGCTGACATTTCTCCATCAATCTAGACTAGGAGAGAGGAGCCTGAAGTCCTGGGGCTGAATCTAGCCCTCCCAGGGTCCCAGCCTGGCCCTCTGCAGCTCCCTGGAAGTATCTATTCTTATCCCAACATACCATTGTTTGATGATTTCCCAACCTTTGTCCTGTTCCCCCCAGCCCAATGGATGAAATCCCTCTCTAAAATTTACTTACTAGCAGTAAGAAATGTAAACTAAAATATGCAGAGATTTTTTGGTCCTACCCTTTGATCTTTGACCCTGCCCAACTTTGACATCCCTCCCCCCCCCCCCCCCAAGAACATAGCTGAAATTTAAGCCAGGCTTCAGGCTAAGGAAGCTTCCCTACTCTTGAATGAAATAGTCAGTTTCTTAGTCCTTCAATAAATAGCTGTGGTACAGTGTAATGGACAGAGCAGTGGACTTCAAACAGGGAGATCTGAGGTCAGCTACAAATCTGCTTGTGTAAATTTTGAGGCAGTCATCCTAGCACATGGTTGTTGTGAGAATAAAATGAGATAACTTGCATGAAATCCACCTTTGTGTTCCTTAGAGCAGTGGTGGGAGGCAATGAGATATGTGTATATTAAAACAAAGGAGAGGTTTCTCCACAAGCTGTAGTAAACGTTTGATTTTTTCAGGCTTGATAGCTATCCCTGTAACACCCCTTAAAATCCTACAAAGTACATGCTTCCATCAGAATTATATGACTTTAGTGCTTTGACAGACAACTGTGAAGAATGCCCACCCTCCTCAGGTTAGCCAGCAACTGGCAATTTTACTGAGTAAGCAACAACCAATATAAAACATGTTCCTCCATTGGCCACACATCTTTGTAAAAATCAGATTTTTTAAAATAAAAACTTTCTGTTTGAAGGTGCTCTTTACCATGTTTATTTTTCTCTTTGGAAGTAGCAAGAAAATGATGGAGGAGAGTAAAAGATGTTATTTGTAACACGGAATCTTTTCTCTTTCCCTTTTGGTTTGTTTATTTCCTCCTCTCCACCAGGAGAACCAAGAGGAAGACAGCAGGTACCCACATCACCGCCAGCTTCTGAAAACAGCAGCGCAGCCCACAGCATTGGCAGCACACAAAGCACTCCCTGTTCCAGTAACAGTACGGCCTAATCGAGGCAGAGGCAGGATGAAAGTCCCTGGAGCAACATAGGAGCTGAGAAATTTGAAAGAAGCTGATTTATTGTCATTTGCTCTGATGGGTTTGGCTTCTTTGGCAGATTGGGGAGGAAGGATTTCCTTCATTGGTCACTTTTTCCTGGATGACCGTGGTCCTTGAACCTCTTGCAACAGACTAGGCTAAGACAAAGCTACTATTTATGTACAGCTGTGGACTACGTAGAGAGGTCCACAGGCTCTCAATGTGAAACACAAGCCAGACCCACCACCATCACCACCTTCCCATGCTGTAAATGCTGCTTTGTCTCTACAGAATCACAGTTTGGGGATTCTGCAAGTGTCAAGGAAATATAAGGTGTCTGTAAAGGGATTTCAGTCTTATAAGCTGGGGAAAAGAGTTTGTTTTCTTTCTTGTCTCCCATGCCCACCCTTCAATTCCTGACCTTTTGGTTAGGGGATTCCATCTCATCAGAACAAACACAGAACACAGAGTGTTTAACTATAAGATAATGGGTTTTGTCAACTGTACTTGACCATTTTGCTGTAGCTGCTTGGTCATTTTTCTGATGGTTGTGCTTACTTGAGCACAGCATCCTTCTTGCTAACCCATAGTCCTCTGCTTCTGTGTTCCCCAAGGTTTAGCCATTAGTAGCAGGCAAGAAACTGAAGCAGTGTACATATGGGGTAAAATGTGTTGGATCAGAGATTTCTCATGATCATGAATTTGCTTTTTTTAAAAAACATGGCCTAGTGCTGATTGGATACATAATTCAACATGTAGTGCTGTTCCATTTTTTTCCTCGTGCTGTTCCATTTTATTTAGGATATAAGTTCTAGTCACATTTCTTTACCTAGAAAACAATCCACTGTGTAGTACCTGTTACATGTAATCTGCCAGTTTGCTTAGAAGGTGTCACACAGCCTATTCATTACACAGCAGCAGCAATAAGCACATACATATACAAAACATCATCATTTGTTGCAGTGCTAGGCACAGCTTTAATGTACGTTTCCACTGTCTGCCCTCAATATTACAGTGAATGAGGAAAACCTGTATTTGTAGCAAGTGTCATGTCTGCACTGCAGTCCCTCTGGAGCTGTGTCCAATGGTTACTGTGTGTGCTACAACATAGCATATGCATGGTTTTTGTGCCCATGGCGGCATGGCTGAATATATTCTGAAATACCTGAATGTACCTCAGCAAATGTGGAAGTGGTCAAATATTAGAAGGAAAATCTAGAAAGTAAAATGGCTGTCAAGATAACCTTCAGTTTTTTATTCAAGATTCTTAAAAGTGCTGTCCATTGCAGGAGAGAGCTTTGTTTTATTGATTCTGGCAGATCTAAAAGTCTTCACAGACTGGCACACAAAATGCAGCAGTTTTAGATCTGACTTGGGGACATCCAGATGTATCCATGTTTTGGGAGTGTCTCATAATGCAACACCAGGGTCTTTTCAAATTGAGACAATTATTTTAGTAGTAGTATTTTATTTTCCTCCCTTAGGAATGAATATTATCTACATTAACTTTTTGTTATCAAAAATAGTTGGGCCAGGCCTTCCCTCCTTAATGGTTCCAACATCTTTATTGGGAGAGAAAAGGTAACAGCAAGTAGAGGCACCAAGGAGCAAAGTATTGAGATAATTGTTCTCCATGATTCACTGTCTATAGGAATGAAAAGATTCCTTAAAAGCCTCTTTATGTTTTGTATCAAATTCCTGGATAGTCATCTTAACATTGCAATTGGATATATCCCAAAGCAGCATTTGAAATGCAGAGAGAGAGAGAGAGAGAGAATGGACGTTATCACACGGGGGCAAATCTGCTGGTTAATCCACACAAAACCCAAACAGAAACTGGATTAGTGCCCCGTGTTTTCACACGACGTCGCATAGAAACTGGACAGAAAGTGGACAGAAACTGGTGTTAACAGAGATCTTTTGAAATTCGGTTGTTTGGAGGAAATGCAAAATGCGCAATTAAGGTAATTTCACATTTACCGTAATGTGATAGCCAAATGCACATTTGGGAGCATTTCCCTGCTTTTCCCATTGTTCCAGCGAGCATTCCTCTATCTGCGCATGTGCAAGAAGCTCATTTCTAGTACATTTACGGGCTTTTCTTGCTTGTGTGTGAACTTTAAATGCGCTTACTTTAATTTCGCAATTAAGGTAATTCCATTTGTGGAATCAAGGTTTATTTTCAGTTTATTTTCGAATGCCTCATTTCCACTTTATTATCGCTTTCTGGCCCACGTGTGATAACGTCCAGTGAGAATGAGAATGAGCAAATCAATACTAATTTTCACTATATTCCTTAGAATTTCTCCTAGTCTTGAAATATCACCGAAATGAAAACTGAAGGACCTGATTTGACTGTAGGGATATTAAGTTGTCGCTTTGTGAACTAATTCATGAATTTCTGATTTCCTTCTCCTGAAAACAAAAAAAAAGCACTGCTCTCCCTTTGCAGACAAGCAAAAGCACCGTTCTTTTAGCCTTCAGTGGAGATTGCTTTTCTTCTCCTTGCTGTATCAGAAAGGAAAGTTTTGTTGAAGCAAGAAACAATACAGTTGGTGAGATAGTTCTTCTGCAGATGTAAGCTGTTTGCCTAATCAAGCTGAGTGGCCTCAACTCAACCTATTCCCCTAGTTTTTATAATATTTGAATCAGGAATGAAACACAGACAAAAGAAAGAAGAGTTGTTACCTTAAATTGGGTGTTTCAGTATGGTTTGAACTGGGTCCTGTAAACACTCTCACACACACACACACACACACACACTAAAAAAGAGAACTCGGGGCCTTTGCGGGCTGCTAGAAATAGGGCAAATTGAGTCCACTTTTAGAGTTAGGGTTAGGGTTAAGGAATCATGGGAACTGTATTTTATTGTGGCACTAGAGCTCTCTGACAGAGAAGGCTCAATGTCTCAGGAAAAAAACAATTCCCATGATTCCCTAGCACTAACCCTAACCCTTAAAGTGGACTCAATTTGCACTATTTCTGGCAGCCTGCAAAGGCCCTCAGTCCTTTAGGTTGGCTACAAGTTGTGCTACAACTGCAATGGGGATCCTGTAAGAGTGAAGGGTCTGAATGCACTCCATCAACTGTTGTTTTGTTCAAAGGGCAGGGGAGCCTACCATTTAGCCCATTGTAGCTAGCAAAGGGGACAACATGTACTGATGCCGCAGATTTGAGTTTCTTGGCCAATTTGGAATATATCGAAAAGAAATTAAAATTAGTGATAAAAATAAATGTGCTGCCATTCTCAAGTGTTTGCAGGACTGGGTCAGTGGGAGGTATGTGGACAACCAATATGCTACCTGTGTATTTAAAAACAATGTGCTTTGCCTAACCTTCAGCTGAATGTATTATGTAACTGTATTCAATGTATGAAAACCTTTAAAATGTCTTCAAAGAAGACTAGAGTCTTTAAGTCAATCATAGCTATATTTTATTACATTAAATGTGGGCATAAAGATATATAGATACAGATATATATTTAAATATAAGTGGTTTTATGTAAGATGTTAAATTTCAGTTACTGTGAATTCTTCAAATTTTGTACATTCTTCCTTTCCCCTGTTTTTAATCAGATTTTTTTTTTAAAAAAATGGAGGGATATAGTAAATATTATAAACTTGGTTGTTGGGATGAACATTTGGAAACTTTATGTACAATAATTAAATGTATATTTTTGTGAGAGAGAAAGAGAGAGATGCTGCATTATCAATATTTCTATCAAAAATGTACCTATCTAGATTTATATCTCCAGACATACAATTTTTTATAAAATACAAGTAGGCAAATGACATTTTTCTAGACTTATATTCAAGATTAAGATATAATTACTAAATTGACATTGATGCACTTAATTAAGAATTCTTCAGAATGCTCACTTTATTATATACTGACTGTATTATACTTATTTTATTAACAGCTTGAGTTAATGGAAAATTATTACTGGCTAATTAGATAATAGAGCAATTGCCAAATGCAAATAATCACCTAAAATATGCGTGCTGTCCCATACGTTTTATAGGGTTATGCACACTATTTTGGTCACATGCCTTGATCCAGAGATGTGCATGCCCATCTTGCTGATGTGGGCTGCTCCATTAATTAAAGTGGGGAAGCAATGTATCTCATAGGTGAATTGGACATGGAAATTGTCGTGAATGAGAGAATGTTGTATGTGGCAACAAAGTCTCTGTGCCCATCACTGGGTCAGAATGATAGACTGTAAGCATCATTCCCTTTAGTCCAAGGTATTGCTGCTTATTTCAGTGGAGGTGTAAAAGTCCCTAGAATGAATAGTGGCTTTTATTAACCAGATACATAGCAAGAAAGGGAATTTTCCTACAAATAGCTTTGCTACCAGGTTGAAACAATATCTTTTCCTGTCATTGAACTCTGCATTTCTGATACAGATGTAAGCTCTATTTTTATGTCATTTTTAAATTTACTGCAAGTTATTTCTTTTCTTGGGATTTGATGTTGTATAATATTTCATTTCATGTTGTGTATCTTTGTTCATTGAGAACTTTGTCTTTCCTCATTCAACAAGTACAAAACCATGCAAATGTCCCAAGTCTGGACCTCAATCAATGTTTAGTGTGTTCTTTGGGGAATTTCTTATGCTTCATGTTTGGTATTTCAGAGGGAATTTGTCAAAAGCTTCTGAGAGATGCATGCATGCTATTAATAGCTGTTGGAATAGCCCTATACACATGCTATTTGGTAAGTTCAAAGAACCCTAAATAGTTGAAAGACAGAATCCATGCTTGCTCTTCAATATGTTAATCAATTCTCACTTTAATGCAATTTTGTACCAGTTTACCTGGGAAATGTATAGACTGGTTGGACCTTAGTTTCCCAATTATCCCTTCCAGTTATTTAAAAAAAAAATCCCAATTTTACATCAGCTAGCTTTCAGTCTTCTGGTTTTAACATGAGATTTTAATGTTGACTTTTTTATAAGAATGGAAATTTTATGTTTGAGTTCGTTAAAGACCCTCAGATAAATGTCATCCAGATCCAATAATATCTTTATTTGTCCGTTAAGTTCATTTTATGCCATTCTTTGTCACTACCATTTGAAGTAGCTTTTCAAATACTCTCCTGAAAACCATATGGGCATTTTACCAGTAAAATTTTAAAGTAAAGACCAATGCACTTCAATACACTCCCCCCCCCCCACCTTCTATTCTTCTTCAGTACGCCTTTTCATATCTTTTTTTACTAAAAGATCTTACTGCCTAAATAGGTAGATTACTTGTCCAGTTGTATTTACAAGTCAGTCTGTTGATTTATGCTATAGGAGTTAATCCTTCAAATTCCATCTTTGCTTGCCTTATTAACTTACACTTATGTCTTGCTTACTCACACAAAGTTGTTCCTTTCACATCACTAGAATTACTAAAACTGAGAAGGCAGAATTAGGATTTCTGGGGGGAAATGACTTGTCACTGTACAGCTTGTTTCAGAAATGCATAAACTCCAGTGCATTCAGCTTTTTATATGCAAACATTATCTAATCAAATCATTTTTGAGTATTTTCACATTGGACAGCAGCTACTTTGCTGTCACAAGAAGTCAAAATGTCATGCATTGTGTAGGGCTGACACAGAATTCTGCATACCATTTTGAGAGATTGTATGTTCTTCCCCCAATCCCTGTTTGTTTAAGATTATGTGTGTCTTTGTCTTTTCTATGATGTGTATCTACCTCATGCTTCAAAAAAAGATCCTACTGCTGATTGTAAGTGCAGTCACGTAAATACTGCAGCTGGGCATCCACCATCCAGTTCTGGCCTTGTGCAGAGCTGCCACATCAACAGATTGGGAGAAGTTACTTTTTTGGACAGTAGTCCCCAGAATCTTACATCCATTATAATGTTGTTGGCTGTGGGATTCTGTGAATTGTGCCAAAAAAAAATCAACTTTGCATACTTCTCTGGATAAAGCCTATTAGGATAAATGGAATGGGCCCAACAGCAGTACCTACTGATATGCACCCCATGTAAGTAGAATAACTTTTTTAAAATGAGGCAAGTGTTCTGTTTTGTCTGTCAAGCCAGGGGTGTTCATGAAGCAACTAAATCACTGTCTTTAATCTGCCATTTCCCAAACAGAATACATTTACATTTTTTTAAAAAGAAAATGAGCCTAATGTCCTTGCATCTTTTCTGTTCTTTAAACTAAGAAGCAGGATAAATATGCCTGCTTAATCCCTGTGGCCAGTTTGAACACCCCATATGTTTATATTTCTGTATTTTTTATATTTCCAAAAACACTTTGTGTAACTGATATGTTGTACAGTTTTGATAATTCCTATATCATGTTTCCTTGGTTCCCTCATGCTTAATAAAGTTATATTGGTCATTAATAAAATGTAGTGCTTATTTCTGAACTAACAACTGTTCTGAAGCATGTTAAACTCTACAGTATTACAAGAGCATGATCAAGCTGCAAGTCTAGTTGTATCCATTATTTGTAGTTGTTACATACCTTCAAGTTGGCTCTGATATATGGTGACTCCAATCTAGGGTGTTCTTGGCAAGATTTATTCAGAGAAGGTTTGTCATCGATGGTTCCTTAAGCTGAGAGAGTGTGGCTTGTCCAAGGTCACCCAGTAAGTTTGCATGGATGAACAGAGATTTGAATTCTGACTCCAGGATTCAAACCACTACGTCACATTGGTTCTGTAACCGTTATAGTGGCTTTGAAAATTATGTACTTAAAATGACAAGTGGCAAATGTGAATATGTTTCCCTTGTAAAATATGGAGACAGGAGTGGTGCATCTTGCCTTCAATATGTGGCATTCCTATCTTCCAGATCTTAGCATAACACATTTCACCATGAGGGAATTATATCTTTGCTGTGTTACCAGTAGTGTACTGGAGCCAAAGCTCAGAAGGTCAAAATGACCCCAGTTTTGGAATGACAGGAGAGTATGTCATCTGCCATCACCACTGCCCAGTTTCCCTGCCTCTGACTTTAGATGTTGTTCTCATACTAGCTGGGTTAGGAGGGAGAGGTGGATTTTCCTAGCAATAATAAATTGCTATGAGGTATCCTTGTTCTGATCTACCATAGGTTGAGCTGATGTGGTCTTGAATGGGACATTAAAGTACCAAAGCTTTGAAAAATCTACACCTTGTGGCGATCAAAACTACTAGGGCTGGTGTGTGGGTGTGAATCAAGACAGGTACCTACATTCAAGGGCTCTTCTTGGAAGTGTGCCTATGGGAAAAAGAGCAAGCTCTACTTCACCCAGCCTTTCAGTGTGCTTACAACTGTACACAGCTGTAGTTAAAAGAACCAGCATCTCTTTAAATTTGCAACAATTTCCCTACTTCTTTTTGCTGATGCTTCTATGGTTGCACATAGAGGCTCTCACCATAATCTAAATCCAATTGCTAATTTCAACTAAAGTAGACCCATTGAATTAATTTGAATTAGGTGACTTAACAGTTACATAAATTCTGTTGATTCAATTGGTCTAGTCTTTTTAGGACTAACATTGAATTTGAAGCCTTTTTACCTGCCAGCTTTTGAAAATCTTTTGAGATTCAAGTGTTCTCACACACCATATTTTCCTTTCAATGACAGAAGGAAGAAGCCTGGAATCCTGTATCAATCACTTAGTAAGTAAGTATACTTAGGCTGCATCTGCACTGCAGAAATAATCCAGTTTGACACCACTTTAACTGCCATGGCTGAATGCTATGAAATTCTATTAATTGTAGTTTTGTGAGACATTTAGCCTTCTCTGTCAGAGAGCTCTGGTGCCACAACAAACTACAGTTCCCAAAATTCCATAGTATTAAGCCATGGCAGTTAAAGTGGTATCAAAACTAGATTATTTTTGCAGTGTGGATGCAGCCACAGTTAAGTATAAACTTATTAATTACTTATTAATTAGTAATTAACATATTACTTATCAATTAATAATGTCATTCACCATGCTCTAATTGCTGGCAGAATGGACTACCTTTGGCCCATGCAGCTGATATGCAGTAAAGTAGGTTGTACAGGGAGTTGTGATTTTAATAATAATGTAGCGACCTAAGTACTAATTAAGTTGTTGTACTAATGAAAAACTAAGTGGTAATCATAAATACAAAACAATTACCTAGATTTACTCATCTGTAACTGTTTCATAATGCATGTATTGCAGCCACTCGCAAACCACAAGGTTGTGAGTTCAGTACCAGCCAGGGCTCAAGGTCGACTCAGTCTTGCATCCTTCCAAGGTTGCTAAAATGAATACCCAGTTTGTTGGGGGCAATTAGCTTACACATTATGAACTGCTTAGGGAGTGCTTAAGTGCACTGATAAGCGGTATAGAAATGTACTTGCTATTGCTATTGCTACAAGGGGATGTAGTAGCTCAATGGTTAAGATGCCAGTTCTGCCGATTGGAAGATCGGAAAGTTGGCAGTTCGAGGCCCGAGTGCTGCATGATAGGGTGAACTCCTGTCACTAGTCCCAGCTTCTGCCAACCTACCAGTTTGAAAGCATGCAAATGCAAGTAAATAGGTATCACTTTGGTGGGAAAGTAACAGCGTAGCAGTCATGCCGGCTACATGACCACCAGAGCAGTCCTCAAACAACTCTGGCTCTTTGGCTTAGAAACGGAGTTAAGCACCATCCCCTACAATTGACATTCATGTCAAGGGACTACCTTTACCTTTACCTTTTTAACTGTTTCATATTCACAGTTGCTACATAGTTACGATGGTATCATGACTGCTTTCCCCTCATATATATGTGCCAGTAGGATCACAGAGAAAGTCTTGCAGGATTTCCAGTCCCGCAAAACTCCCCCCCCCCCCGAAATCTGGCACAAGATTCAAGCCAGATCTCACCTGAGCTGCCATTGTGAGATTTCACAGAACACCAGTTCTGAGCATTCACTTGGAGCTTGTAGGTGGCCAGCTAGGGAAAGCTTGGTGCAACAGTAGCTGGCTAGGGATAGTTCAGTTCAAGTGCAAGAGGCCCCTAACTGAAGAATCAGGGTAAGTCTTCTTCTCATTTTGCTATTGTAAGTGATTCTGGAAGCAGCTGCTGTTTACCTTCCCTGTTGTAGGCAGGCATTGACAGGGACAGTAAAATAGGCTACAGCAGAATCTTTCCCAGCTCAAGCTTTCTTGCTTTGTTTACTTGTGACATTCTGCTGCAGCCCAACACTGAAAGTCTGTTTCTCTGGCCCTCTACCATCCTCTCATTGCTGAAACTGCTAAAACAAACAAACAAACAAACAAACCCAAAACAAAACCAAAATCCTTCCAACTTGAGAGAGGACAAGAAGAGAAAAGGGCATTGTGTGTACATGTATATGCCTTTAATTTCCCTGTCAACTTATGGCAACCCTATGAATTTCATAGGGTTTAGGCAAGGAATACTCAAGCGGTTTTGCCTATTCCTTCTTCTGAATACAGCGTACAGTCCTTGGTATTTGTTGGCTGTCAGCCATGCAAGTAGTAACCAGAGTTGACCTTGCTTAACTTCCAAAAAGGAGCACTAGATAGATGTAAAAATACTTTGTGAAGAGGAGGGGCATGATTCTGTATCAACAGCTACATAACCATCTTAGTTGCATATCTAAGTAGAGTCTCCCACAAACTCCTCCAATCCTCACTTACTCAGCAGCAGCTTCTGAGAGTAACAAGGGTCTGTTAACCTGCTGATAAGGATGTAACCCATTAGCATGAATAATCTCTAGTGCAACAGTCAGAAGTTTTCCAGTTGCAATTTCCACTTGCACTGGAAATCACTCATAGGAGGGCTGGGCAGGAGGTAAACCAAGTGCTTCTGACAAGGGAACAGTCCCCCTGTTGCTTGCAGCTGCTGCTGCCTGGTAATTCAGGATTGGGAGACTTTCATGGTACCTATGTACTTCCTAAACTTGAGAATACATAGGGGTTGTCAATATGAGCCACTGCACATACCTAACTCTAGATTTCATTTTCACAACTGTCTTCAAGAATTCTGGCCAAGATTCTTTGACAGATGTTTTGTCAACTTGGGTATGGCTATAGCTGATAATATACTGCCCTTTTATGACTCATAGAGTCTGTTGCCTGAGGCAGCCAGCTCATTCTCCACAATCCTTTAACAAATTGCTACCTTTTCATAACAATCACAACCCCAAAATCTGCTGCCTAAGGCAGCTGCCTCATGCTGCACTCTGTTCATGTCAGGAGAGTGTGGCTCCATGCATACAAAGTCGATGGGAAACTTTACTTTTACCAAATTCCACGGGTGAAATCCTTTTGAGTAGGCTGGGCTAATGGCTTCACTTTCTCCGGAGTCACCCAGCAAGACCAAGACCATAGGATGGCAGGCAAAAACTGCCAGCTTCTAGCAGCCTACTTCTCCAGAACCTCACTTCCTTCAAAGCCATTGCACCTATGGCCTTTTTGTCAATGCTGGCACTGCCTTTGTCACAGTATTTCTGCCAGTGTAGTGGGTCAACAGGATTCCAGCACATGGGTGCAGCAAAACAGAGGGAGGATAATCAGTAACTGGGAAATATGAACAAGATAGCCAATCAAAATGAAGAGACGCATCCCAAATTCATTGCCAGCAAAGAGTAATCACACTTGATGGAGATACATCTGTACATCATGTACGCAAATACAGGCAGTGCAATTCCTTTGGGATCCTGTAATTCAGCATCGACAGGCAGATTTGCATTGAGCCAGCCACATAGAACTGTGTGGAGTTGTCATCCTAAACTGAAGTTTTCAAGGAGATTTTATTCCATGAGTAAGTTTGGGCTCTGTGTTTATATTGTTTAATCCACTTTAATGCACTTTAATATCAGCAACCCCATGAATTATAGCATTTCCTTCTTAATAAAACAAAGACCCGTGTTTTCATAAACAGTATACACAGGGCAGTAGATGTATACATAATAATCATGGAAGACAATGCAGTTTTCCTTATTAGAACAGAGTTTTCTTCTTCAGCTCTAAATTAGGACAAAGAATTAGGCTTGTCTTTCCATTATCTTGACGATACATAGTGGCCCACAGTTTTTAAAAGATTGTGTCATCCATTTTCTTTTTTTCTTTGGGAGGAGAGAATAATTACAAACAGTTAGTCACGAAATGTTGATTGGATGGCTCATTTTAAAGGTTATAAATTGAAACCTCAAAATATAACTAGGAGAACACATTTTTTAAAAGTGTGGGTTGCTGCCAGACACTTGTGAATGAAACAAGCATTTTGGATAACAAAGATTATTACAAAGTGTCAGCTGTAAGAAGAATACTGACCAGATCCTTTCTTACTCTAAACAAAATTTAAATATATAGCAGCACGGCTTGGTCTAAGGCAACCGGTCAGGCCAGTGTTCCCCTGATAAAACTCTATAACAAGTCACTTTATGATTTTAAGGCAGAAATTTATGAGGGCTGAAGTCTGCTTGCTGCCTTTGTTTTTGTTCAGTATTCCCAATGCCTTAACTTGAGAGCAGACCTTCTGAACTAATGTGCATTTACATGGTTTGGATTGCACACACATATACAAAAATCAAATGACATCATCCACCTATCTAAAAAGGTCACAGCTTAAATTACTCTTTCATGGATTTTCTTTCTCATTTACTGGAAACCATAAGGGAAATCTCTAGGGCCTGCATGGAAGAATTTACACTGAGGCAACATGTTGGACTGCTATGCACAAAGGAAAGGCTTTTGTGCTTTACAGGCCTTCCCATCCTGCCTACTGGAGTTGTTCCCCTATCACTTTGAATAACGTTGCAAAAGAGGGGCTTTATCAAAGGGTGTGAAGTTAATTTAACCCAGGGGTAGGCAACCTTTTTGAGCTGGGGGCCGGTCCCCCGAAGTCGTCTCTTCCTGCAGGCCAAGGGGCAGAATGGTGGCGCGCGCGCCCCCTGCTGCCCCGCGTGCTGCTACCGCGTGCGCTGCCGCCGCCGCCTCCATGTATGTCACGTATGTCATGGCCGCCATTTTGTTCTCCAAATGGTGGCCGTGATGCGTTTGCGCATGTGCAGGAGTACTGCGCATGCGCAAACGAGTCGCGGCCACCATTTTGGAAATCAAGATGGCGGCGACCAAATCGCACGGGCAGGTAAGTGCGAGGCCCTGGGCCGGAACTGGCCCGTGGGCCATAGGTTGCTGGCCCTTGATTTAATCACTCAGGAAATAGATACTCAGTGATTGGGCATTTACATCTTTCAAGGGAAACATTTGACATATTGACATCTGAAGGTGAAGCTCTTCATGGGAAGGAGAATGACACTATTACCTGCTAGTTGCTGAAGATCGTTATTTTTAAAAAAAAAAAAAAGTTCAAAGGTTGGCAAGCCCAAAAAGGCTCACTCACATCATCAGCACTAAGACAAAGAGAGAAAGCAAAGTTGCTGACCTGTAGGAAAAAATGGCCCTTGGAATGGTTCTTTTTCAATCCATATTCTGGGCTTGCCAAGACTTCCTGGGTGAGACGATAACAGTGGACAAATTTCCCTGTCCGCCAGTGTTCATCATCCCCTGGAATGTGGAACTGTAGAAGTTTGTCATGCATTCTTTTTAAACAGGGAGCTATACAGAGGCACAGTTAGCCACTGTGCAACATGAACTGAGTGTGTGTATTCTCTTGAACACTCCCAGACTCCTCTGCCATGTGCAGGGGGTTCCCTTGCAAGAGATTCTATATGGGAGGGGATCCCTACAGGAAGAAGATTGGCAGTCACTGTGCTTGAGTGGTGGGTTGCTGGGATGCATTACTGGTTACCGTCTGACCTAAATTCAGAGAGCCATGTTGCCTGGAATATCAGTATGCAAAGAGATCTTGTAGCACCTTTGAGGCTGAGGCCCAAAGCAGATGAGCCAAATAATGTGCCTTCTGGGTGCTTTGGAGGCATGGAATTCAAATGATGCACAGCCCTGAAGCAGCCGGAAGCTGCTCTGGGACCAGTTAATGCGGGCTGAAGCTGGCCTGAAAAGGAGTGGCAAAAAGCTGCTCCTGCCGGCAGCTCATTCAAGACCACACCAGTGGCCAGCTTTGGGGCCACAGCATCAGGTCATTGTGGTCCCAGAGAAATCGAGAAAGATGTTGGTATCATCATAAGCTTTCACAGCTTTAAGTCTACTTCATCAGATGGATCTGACCTAAAGGGCTTCAATCCAGGTAGTGCTGGATTTATGTGTGTGTTGAGTGAGGCAGAGTTTTGGCAAAGGTAGGCAACAAGATGCTGCTGTTAGAACAGTATACAAAGGGTATGGCAAGGTTGCATACATCATCCTATTTATTCAACCTGTAAGCAGAAAATATTGTTTGCTCAGCAAGCTTAGGGTCACAAGCAGGAGGAGTGAAGATCAGAGGAAGGAACATTAACAATATATGTTACAAAGATGACACAATACTACTAACTGAAACCAACAAGAACCTGGAACAATTACTGAAGAAGGTCAAGGAAGAAAGTACCAAGATAGGTTTAATGCTAAGAAAACAAAAATAATGACCACAGAAGAGCTACAAAAATTCATCCTAGACAATGAGAAAAATAGAAATAGTCAACAAGTTCCCATACCTTGGATCAAATATAGACGAGAATGGAGACTTCAGTCAAGAAATCAGAAGGAGCCTAGGAATGGCTATGAAAGAACTAGACAAGATACTAAAGTGCAAAGATATAACTCTTAACACCAAAGTGAGGATAGTCCCAGTCTTTGTATTCCCCATCACAATGTATGGATGTGAGAGTTGGACAGTGAAGAAAGTAAATAGAAGGAAAATCAACTCATTTGAGATGTGGTGCTGGAGAAGAGTAGTGAAGACACTGTGGACAGCCAAGAAGACAAACAAATAGGTTTTTGAACAGATCAAGCCTGAAGTCTCCCTGGAAGCCAAGATGACTAAATTGTGGCTGTCATATTTTGGCCACATCATGAGAAGGCATGAATCACTAGAAAAGACAATGTTGCTGGGAAAGGTAGAGGGTAGTAGAAAGAGAGGAAGACCACAAGCTAGATGGTTAGACTCCATCAGGGATGCCACTGGCATGAGTCTACAGGACATGAGCAGGGCATTAGAGGACAGGGAATCTTGGAGATGTCTCACCACAGGGTCATGATGACTTGAAGATAACTTGAGGGCACTAACAACAGTGGCCTGTTGTTCGCTGTTGATATGATAGTGCTGTTTAAATATTTGAAGGGATGTCATATTGTGGATGGAGTAGGCTTGTTTCCTGCTGCTCCAGAGAATAGGACATAGAACAATAGATGCAAGCTACAGGAAAAGAAATTCCACCTAAAAATTAGGAACTTCCTGACAGTATGAGCTGTTTGACAGTCGAACACACTCCCTCTGAGAGTGGTGGAGTCTCCTTCTTTGGAGGTCTTTAAACAGAGGCTGGATGGCCGTCTGTCAGGGGTGCTTTGATTGTGAGTTCCTGCATGGCAAGGGGGGTTGGACTGGATGGCCCTTGTGGTCTCTTCCAACTCTATGATTCTATGAAAAACAAAGCAACTGTCAGGGATTGGGGGAGGGCAGTGTTGCCACCATCACAAGTGTGTGACCCTGGAAAGTCACACAGCCCCACTATCATATATCCCATATGAGTGGGATAATTATTTACCCCCTCAATAGCCAGTAAATGCCTTCTCAAACTTCAGGGGCAATACTGTCCCTATGAGGGTTGCAAAACTGCATGTGTTCCATGGACTATCACTTGCTCATCCCTGGATGAAGGCCTCAGATAATGAGCAGCCAATAAATATGGGAGAAAGTACAAAAATGTACTAGATTTCATGTTTTATATAACTGGTCAAATAGTTTAAGGAAGCAGACTATAAAATGAACATTATTATTCTGATTCTTTTTTTTTTTTTTTTTTTTTTTTTTTTTTAGTGATCATATGGGACCTATTCCCTGACCCAGTTTAAGAGCCTTGTCTTAATCAGGCCCTGGTTCCCAAAATACAAATATATGGTTTAAAAAATAAAATAGGGATTTAGATGGCTACTACTTTAAAAGGTTGTATCGATGGACAAATAGAATCACTTCCATAGACATATTTTTTTTTCAAGTATGTCATGTTTAAAACCACATACATCTGCCTCAGTAGACTATCTATTCCTGATGTGTTCACCAAACAATATCCAGATTTTACTAGTTAGGCTGGAAGGAGCAATAACAACACCCCATATATTTCATAGCTCATCCATTAGTTCAAATGTTACATTCCCTGAAATCATGTATTAGAAAGCAAGCTGTTCAATCTCTGCCTTGTTCAGTGCTTATTAGAAACATTTACATTATGAACCAAAAAAATAAAACTGGGGTTTCTAATGACATACATATAGAGAAAGCAGTAACATTTCACCTATATGAATCCTCAGGCAAATATTTCACTAGATAGCATATCTTTCAAGTAATGGCAAGGAAATTATTTTTAAAAATTGAGGAAGGAGGTAAAATCCCAAGGAATGTGAAAAACAAGGCTGTAGTCATTTGAAAAATATGCTATAAAACGAGATTATCATACATTGTAACACTGCAGGTAGAGGCTTGTTAACTGCTGTGAAGTGAGCTTTGACTTGTGGCAAACCAATGAATGAAGGACCTCCAACTCATTCTATCACTAGGAGCCATGCTCAGGTCTTGCAGACTAAAAGGCTGTGGCTTTCTCAATTGAATCTATCCAGCTGTAATGCAATCTTCCTCCTATCCTATTCTCCTATTCTACTGCTTTCTACTTGCCAAGCGTTATTGCCTTTTCTTATGAGTCATGTCTTCTCATGATCTGTCCAAAATATGACAGCTTTGGCTTAATCATCTTGACTTCTAGGGAGAGTTCAAACTGGATTTGTTCCAGGACCTATATCTTTGTCTTTTTGGCAGTCAATAGCTTGACTGGGATTTTATTTTAATTTTTTTTCCCCTAAGCACTGAGTGTTAAATAGGAGGAAAAACTGTAAATGGTCAGTGCCTGAAATTTGGAGAATTTAAAAGGTTCCATCTAAACATTAGGAAGAACTTCCTAATGATAAGAGCTGTTCAACAGTAGAATATGCTGCCTTGGAGTGTGGTGGGGTCTCCTTTTTTGAAGGTTTCTAAACAGAGGCTGGATGGCCATCTGTCAGAAATGCTTTGATTGTGAGGTCCTGCATGGCATGGGGTTGGGCTGGATGGCCCTTGAGGGCTCTTCCAACTATATGATTCTATGATTCCATGGTCTTTTTATGCCTGTGTCACTTCTGCAATAAACAATACATCTTGGAAATGAAAATGCCCCATGTTGCCAGAGAATAAACTAACAGCTCATGGAACCTAAGTCCCGCTGCCTTAGAAGAGCCAAGAGCCTGTGGAATTAAATCCCATTTGCCTACTTCCACAGTACTCACTACCCTTAGTAGACATGTAAGTGTAAGGGGCGCTTATACAGGCATAAGAATTACTATCCCTATCAAACAAGTGGACAAAGGATTGGCTTGTCAACAGTTCCTGTTTGTTTGTGTGCTTATTTGGTCAGTAAGGGCTGATGCAGAGCGGCCTAAAGGACTGGCCTGGGGATGGAGTTGGGGTAGGGCGGCCGCCCTCTGGCCGCCCCAACTCTACCCTGACACTGTTGTCACACCACACGCCTGACTGCACGGCATGCAGCATCAGGGCACCCAATTGGTGCAGCGTGCACACACGCTGCACCAAAGGGGAGCAAAAGAGCCACAGTGGTGGCGGCTCTAGGGGCGGCTTTTTGCTGCCCCAAAAAGGAGCGGCATTTGCCAGCTCTCTTTTGGAGCAGCAAAAAGGAGGATCTGGGCTGCAGCGTGTGGTTGCCACGGCCCCGATCCTGCACTCCCAGGGGAGGCACAGAGCCGCCCATTACGGGCCGTCTGCATCGGCCCTTAATCAATCCATCCTCCTTCTTAAAAGCTTAGAATGGCATGAGCAGTTCTGCTTTTTACCCTCTCCATGAGTCTGTTAGATGGATTAGGCTTGGGAAGTGATTGACCCAAGTTCACACATTGAACTTCAGGGCTGATTTGAATCTGAGGCCAAGATACTGTCTGAAACTGGAGATTACACAGAGGTCCAGACTATGGAGATGGAGGACAAAAATGGCCAGCCTTGTGATGGCATAAGGGAGCTTTTCCTGTGGACCATCAGTGACCATTTGGGTTAAGGAACAGAACTGCACCCAGACATCATCTGCCAAACAAAGCTGTTGCATAAGAAGGTATTGAATGCCTCCTTATGCAATATCGGGGGGGGGGGGGAAATGGATCTACTAGCACTACCATACATTCCCAAAAAGATTCTATCCAAAGTCCAAACCTGACCAAGACATTTACTCAATGATACTTACTCCTGAATAATTCTACAAATGATCATGTTGGTATAATGATGCCTTAGTAGGTGTTCCCAGTTTGATATCTCTACATTACACTGAGTGCAACCTCCATCAACTCCAACTGTTGACCATGCTGGCTACAGATTATATTAGCTCAGCACTATCTAGGAACCAAACATTAAGAAAGGATGCCTTAGAGCATGTTTAAGCCCATGTAGTATAGAACATTGGTTCTCCAACTTTGGTCTTCTTCTTTTTTTTAACTTCAGCTCCCAGAAATCCCAGCCAATATAGCAATAGTAAGGATTTTTGAGAACTAAATAGCAAAGCTTCTGGGGGAATCAGTGATTGAGAGCCACTGGTATGGAGGCTTTAGAATGAGAGATCCAGACTCATGTCCCCACTAAGGAAGCTGTGGTCATTGTGTTTGCTCAGGCAGTTGTTGTCTTGTATCCCAACCTACCTCATAGGTAGTGGTGACACTAAAATGGGAAGAGGATAATCTAAAATGGGAGGAGAAGAATGCCACTTTGAACTCCTTGCAAGACAGGAAGGTAATAAATGCAATAAAAATTGGATGGCATTGGAATTTTTCTGTCACAACTGATATGCTCGCTTTAGAAAGAATGAAGTAAGTAGTGTTAGCTCATAGAATTGTGTTGTTTTTAGCTTGTTCTTATAATCTTAAAATTAAAATCTCTTACTGAATAATTGCAGTTACAATATCTGGTAATTTTAACATATTCTTAGAAACATGAAAGGCACAGTAAAATCTATAGAAGTAAAGCAACCTGAATTGACACACTTTGAAACCTCCTGCCTCCTATCCTATCTGCCCAGCAACTTCTAGGCGCAGAGGTTGTCCTGGTTCTCTTCAATTTTGCTCAGGATTCTATGAAATAAAATATGGCTTGCACTGCTGTTTATTATGGCAGAAGCATGCACCCTTTTCTCTTTTTTTAAAAGAACCACCTATCTTGTGTGTGGTGTTGTGCTTAATATGCCTGTAAAGAAAAAAGGTGGGAGCAGGAGCAAGAAAGAGAGAGATTTGTAATTGCTTTTGTCTACAAAGACTCCCAGAAATAGGATATTAGCTCATAGTCAAGTCAAAAAGCTGTCACAGTAGACTAAGGAGATTATCACACTACCTTTAAAATGCATTAAAAAGAGATTTACCTTGTCCAAATTGAAGTAAAATTCAGGTTGCATCCAGATGCTATTGCATGGATTTTCCCCGAAAAACCGCCATCAGAATGCAGTCCAAATTCAGCCAAGCTGACTTAACTTGCATCAGCAGTCATTTTTCTAAGTCGGAACTAATTTTGCTCCCCCCCCACACACACACGCACACACACACACCTCGTAGCAATACCCTTTTGAGCATTCACAACCAGTTTTCACAGGTCTTGGTTGTGACACATGCCATATAAAAGATATCAGAAAATATGCTCACTCTACAGTGGCTGCTCTCTATGCATCATCTCCTGGGAGGAAAACCTGGTTTCTATTCAAGTATTGTACAGGATCAGAACTTCATTTTCAAATGAATAAAGTAAACTGAATAAAGAGGAAATCGGGGTAGTTTTATATATGATAACTGCAGCTCGTATAATCTTTGCTAGATATTGGAAAAAAGAGAAAGAGCACATATTAGAAGAATGGAAACAGAAATTAAATGACATGATGAACTTGGATAAATTGACGATGATTAATGGTAAACAAGAAAGCCAATATATTAAGAAATGGGGAAAACTAGAAAGTCTGTGGAGGTAATAATATGGAAGGAATAAAGCATCCAGGTTTATAAGGATTTAAAGAACTATGTATATAAAATAATGTCTAAGATACGAAAGCGTGAGCTTAAGTCATGGAAAATAAGTTTAAGATACGAAAGTTCAAAGTTGCTCAGACAACTAAAAATAAGATATTTTTTCAACTGGCCTCTCTACCAAAACAAAGAATTAAATATATATGGTATAAAGATCTAATTCACTAACCAAGAATTGCGTTGACTTGTAAAACTTTGTGACACTAAAATTATCTGGACTTATTTATATTCTAATGGAATGTATGTGTTGTATATTTTAAAATAAATAAATAAAAATTAAAAGCAAAAAAAAAAGAACTTCATTTTCAAATTAAACAGTAAAAATTGGTGTTAAATCAGCAGAAAAGCATTAGAGTCAGTGAAGGAGATTATATTTATATCAGATGAAGTATTGGCTTAAACATACAGCTTTAAATATCAGAAACCATAATCTGGCAAGTATTTATCTTGGATAAAGCCCAGTAAGTGCTTCAGCATTGTTCCCTTGACTGACTTCTCTCCTAGCACTGTAACCTATATTTCATTTGATAAATGGAATTATTCCCCTGTCTCCCAGATCATATTTTGTGCACTTTTAGTCCAATATTCTCCACCCTTCTTGCCTTACACACCTGATTTTAAGTATGCAACACCAAAATGCTTCCAAAAATTTTCTTCCTCTCATAACATATCAAATTCCAAGACTTCTAGCTTTAAGGGCCATTACTCAAAACATTTGGTTTCAATAATTTTATTTACATCAGAGGGGATTAATCTCTAGATTAATCTATACAAAATGGAATTTGTTTTTTTTCTTTACTTTTTAAGAGGTTGTCCTAGATGCCTGAAGACGGCTTATTCTGACCTCAGAAAGCAATTTAGATTTTAATAATAAAACCCCTCAAAGGAATGGATAAGGACACACTAGGTGATCCAGACAATAATGAATTGGCCTGCTGAGAAATGTGTTAAATAGTCATTTAGCTATCAGTTATACAGCAAGGTCTGCAGGTTCTCCCTGCTGTTAAAAAATGTCTAATAGCACCAGTTCCAGTTTTAGTTTAATAATTTTGGCTAACAATAGCTGAGGTCCTCAGCATGCATTCACTGCCACATATAGCCATTCAGAAAGGGTGGGAGCATGCTTCATACAAAACTTTTCTGAAGCAAATTGATCTTATCCCAATCTTCTTCAACCATAGGAAGATCTAACTAGATAATGGCGGAATCCTGCATCAGCTATCTTGCTGAGTATACTTAACTGAGTAACCTCTGCTGCCCAAACTCCCAAAACCTTATGGAAATGTCATTCAGCCATGCTTCAGTTGCTGGCAGAATGGATTCCCTTCTTCCCATGCAGCTAATGGCCAGGCAAGTAGATCTTCTTAAGCGGATGGAGACTGCTTAAGAGCAAGAAGTCCTTCAGAGCCTGATGGTTTGGCTTCTCCTTGCTTCCCCCGTCAACTCTCCGGCTATTCCTCACTTTTGCTGTTTGGCCAACACTTGGAGAGATTGCTCTAGTGTGAGCTCACCTAATGTGCTGAACCTGATGAGTAGAAGGGGAAGAAAACAGAGGATAAAAGAGGCACCCCGTATACTAGGGTTTAAACAGACAATGAAGGCAGAACAAGTGGCAGAGTAGCTGAAGTTGAATGGCAGTGGGGGGGATAGAGGGGAGAAACAACCTGGGCTAAGCTACAGGATGGAGAAACACAAGGCATGGGGAGGAGTCTTGCCAGCCAGCCAGTCTTCCTGCTTGCTGGCGAGGACAGAAACAGCACCTTCCTGCATGTGGAAGACATTTTGGTGCCACCCCCTCTGCACTGCCCTAATGCATTTCCGTCAGATTTTCAAGTAGGATCAGACCAGGACAGGTTAAATATACACAGGATACTGGCCAATATGTTTAGCATATTTTTTAATAATAATAATAATAATAATAATAATAATAATAATAATAATAAAATTTATTTTTACCCCGCCCCATGGCGAACCAGTCTGGGCGGCTTACAATTTTAAAACAAGCATACATTATACATAGTATACAGTAACCCCCCTCCCCCCCTTAAAATAGTATTAAATGAAAATAATTTAAAACAATAAATCAATAACATTAAGATTAAAATAAACTTGCTTGATTGAAGTGGTGCCTCACTTTAGTAGTGGTGCCTCACTTTAGTAGTGAAAGATGTCTGTTAGTCATAGCACATGGTTTTTGTTAAATATACCTTTTCCCCTGCCAGTAATGAATCATTCTCTGTATCCTAAACTGTCTTAGATCTGATTTTTTTTGGCACATATTTGCCTAAACATTATGTTGATGTAAGAGAATAATAAACTATAAATAAATAAACTTTCCAGGAGCAGGTGAATCACCCGCAAGCATTGAGAAGAAAAACGGGACATATTAAAGGCCCATTTGAAGTGGTGCAATTTGAATTGTAACAAACAAATGCCTGTGACAATATAAGGAAAAGAATTTGGTCCACAACCCACAGAGTGCAATTCTGAATTTGAGCATTGTGTGCTTAAAGGAACTGTCTTCATGTTAATTTTCTACACTTATTATGTCACCTATTTGATCATTACTGAGTCATGCATGCATCTCTTCCAATGTCAGGGTGAGATTGCCTGCATTTAAGATAGCCACATCTGTTCCCTCCAGCCACGTGATCAATTATGTCAGATAATTTGGTTCCAGATGTCCTTCATAGGCAACTTCTTGAAAATCCCATCAGCACCTCAATAAATTCATATAGGGTGGGGAGAAAAAGTAATTATTAGATTTGACATAGTACTAAAAGTTATTGGATGACTGTACTTTTTAAAATAGAATTCAAAAACCATGTACTCTTCAATCAAGCAAATTTATTTCAGGAGAAAAGTTACATAGCCCTCTTGCTGTCCCTGGTTCTATCCAGTTCCCCATTGATGGAACAGTGGCACTTTCTTTTTGTATATTAAGATATGTAGGATAAGAGGGATGTGCTGGCTTGGTGATAAAGACGCCAATTCTCACAATCGGAAGATCGGAAGCTTGGCAGTTCGAGGCCTGAGTGCTGCATGATGGGGTGAGCTCCTGTCACTAGTCTCAGCTTCTGCCAACCTACCAGTTCAAAAGCATACAAATGTAAGTAGATTAATAGGTACCATTTTGGTGGGAAGGTAACAGTGTTCAGTGCAGTCATGCTGGCCACATGACCACCAGATTCATCTTCGGACAATGCTGGCTCTTTGGTTTAGTAATGGAGATGAGCACCACCCCCTACAATCAGTTACAACTAGACAGTCATATCAAGGGACTACCTTTACCTTTACCTTTAGAATAATAGGCATCAATGTCATCATCACCGTCCTCATCATTCCTTTTTCTTCATATCAATCTGAGAAAGGAAGAACAATTCCTTTTCCAAATACTTATACCAGCAAACTGACAAAAAATTGTAATATGCTTGAAATGTAGGGCCTGCCCTACTATTAGGTGGTTATCTCAAGCAGCATGTGATGGAGGGCTACAGCTCTGTACATTATGTAAAGCTAAATAGAGCTGCACATTATGAAGTTGGACTATAAGACAATTTTTTTGAAAGATCCTACAATAGAATCAGAAAATATGGATTTCATGGCAGAAAATGGAGGGAAAGAGAATGTAAATTTAAATAACTACTCCAGCAAAATCAAATATTCCTAAACATTTATTAATAGTGGTAATGAATGAGAACATTCCTGTGGTGGGCCTTTTCTCTAGCAATGGGAAGGTTCAAACTATTTGCTCTGTTCATCATGGTTCCAAACCATGTATGGCCTGCAAATACTTTACTGGAATGTAACATCCACCCTTTGTTTCCCCATCATTACATAGTGGTTTTATGTATCTAAATATTCTGAACACTAGCAAGAATTCCTAACTCACTCCAGCTGAAGAGACAATAGACCCCTTACTGCCATGCTGACCTTTCTGGGAGATCTGATTTTCAATACGTTTCTCATGCATACTTCCCTCTTCATTTTCGACAATTATTGATAATTCTGAGGCTATTTTTTGTGCTTTCCCATTTCCTCCATATATGCTCTAGACATTGCAAAAATGATACACTAAACTTTGGGAGAAAAGCGACTCACACAAGCTAGAAGTCAGTGCAGAACATGGGGAGTACAGCTGGAGAATCTAGAAGTGGGAAATGTCCTTAAATAAATCTCTTTTGAGATTGATTGAGGCAGTAAATCCATTCTGGATTGTAGTCTCAACTTTATTCAAGATTTGGGAGACAGGATTAAATCCTCTGGAAAGCTCCTTTAAAGTTCAGCCTAAAAGCCAGAATGAATTCGCCTCACATGGAAGTCCCTCCACCATCACTACACACATACATTGAATGAAAGCGAAACATATGCTGAGCAGGGCATCCACAACTTCTATGTGCTAGGAGTGGGTGCCTAAAAGGAAAAACCTACACACATGAACCTTCCCAGTGTTCTGTAATCCTGATCATGATAGGCTTGAGAACATGGATGGAAACTGTTCATTGTAGGCAATAAGCTCTTCCTAGAAGACATCCATGCCTAATGCACAGGCAGACCCAGAAACCTCATTCAGTGTGTGTTACATGGACTAATACACCATGTCATCAGCACATCAGGCTGGATCACATAATAAAACTTTAAGAGCTTGGAAATGTTATGGTTTCTGAACCATAGTTCCTAGGATCTTCCATTCACCATGCTGTGCTGCAAGGCTGGAAATTGGCAAAACAGAAAAATTAGAGAACTCTTATCAATTAAGAGTTGGCTAAACAGGATATGGACTATAGCCCTATCAGAGAAGTTAACTTGTAAATTAAGACTAACAAAAGGAGATATAAAATAAGACTTTTTTAGTATCACATGAAAACCATTTGTTACTTTTATGTGTCAAAGTAATAGTGAATTGAAAGTACTGAATGACCAACTTGAATTATGGATTAATTAAAAAAAACCCTATAATAATAATATATAAAGGAATCCAGAACCAAGGCTTGGGATGTATATCAGTTGAACAAGATGGTGCTAGAAGGTGGGGGAGAGATGGACCTTTTGACACATGCCGATTGGGCCTTTGTCACCCAACATGGTTGATGGGTTCTAAAATGACCTACTATATACATCCATCTTGATGGGTCACAACCTGATCTACCCTGTTTTCCTAACTGTGGGGGTGAGAATCAAGCAGACCTCCAGATGCTATTGGACTGTAATTCCTAGCATTGCTCACCATTAGCTATTATGCCTAAGGCTGGTTTGTGTTATAGTCAACAATTTCTGGAGGGCTGCATATTTCCCACCCCTGCTATATGGCCTTGGTCACCTTGTTAGATGATCAGGCTGAGAACTTCACAGGAAAAAAATATGTCCCTGTTGGTTTTGCTAGACCTTTCAGTAGCTATCAGTACTAGTGCTCATTGTAACTGTGTGGCCATTTGACTGAAATGGGACTTGGGGGCACTATTGACACAGTCACAAATACCCACCACCACCAACCTTAACAGGCAGCAGCCACACCAAATGACAGATATTTGTTCTGCTAGCAATCGGAGCACAGCAAGATGACATTTCCTGCCACTCCTTCCAGCAATCTGTGGTTCAACAATCAGAAGGAGGACCTCTGATGTAACATCTCATCCCACTGCAGAATGTTGGTAGGAAGGGGCTGAAAACATCACCCTGCTCTGTATGTTTAGCCTGGAGAAGAGACAGTTAAGAGGTGATATGATAGCCCTGTTTAAATATTTGAAGGGGTGTCATATTGTGGATGGAGTAGGCTTGTTTTCTGCTGTTCCAGAGAATAGGACTAGGAACAACGGATGCAAGCTACAGGAAAAGAGATTCCACCTCAATATGAGGAGGAACTTCCTGACAGCGAGAGCTGTTTGACAGTGGAACACACTCCCTCAAAAAGTGGTGGAGTCTCCTTCTTTGGAGGTCTTTACACAGAGGATGGATGGCCATCTGTCAGGAATGCTTTGATTTTGATTTTGGGGTTGGACTGGATGGCCCTTGTGGTCTCTTCCAACTCTATGATTCTAAGCTGCCAGCCCAGAACTTGAAAAAGCTGCCTATCAAAGGCTGCAGAAATAAGAGGCTGGTGGCATACTGGCAAGTCATATAGCAGGGCTGATGGACTGTGAGGGCTAGTCCAAATTACTTTACTACCTGAGGCAAAGAACAAGATGACTCTGCCCTACATTCCATGAATAAAAATGACTGCATTGGCACTTGAACCCTATTTCATGATAATGGGGCAAGGTCTTCTCCCAGACCTCAGGGCTCTTCTATGAGATGCTGGTGAATGTCTGCTGTCCTCCAATGGAAGGAAACAGCCAAAGGATTCACAAGAGGAATAGTGGTGGGTCTGCCACTGCTCTTCCCCACAGCATCTGTCACTTGAGATGATTGTCACACTCTGTTTGTCCAGCCATCCTTTCAAGTACATCTGAGGGAAAACACGAGATAAGGCCTTTTTGGTTAGATTGATGCTCTCTTCACTATCTGTCAGTAAACAGCTAAAGACTTTTATTGTTGTTTCAGATGACCCTTGGAGACTGACTCCTCTGAGGGAAGATGGCCTTTCATAATGTCCCCTATTGTCTATATGTGTTGTTTTTATTTTTAATGAATATGCTTATATTGCCTTTAATTCATTTAAATCATGTTTTTAACTTTTATATGATGAACCCTTTGGCATTAACAATAATGTTAGGTGGTGGTGAGATTTACTACTACCGCCGCCGCCGCTGCTACTACTACTACTATTATTACTATTCCTAGTGCTAGGTTTAGTCTTGTGGAGTTCCTGAAAAATTGCTAATACTACAGGCCCACTATGTGGTACATTGACCCTCCTGAGTTCTTAGCAAGTTTGTATTACTGTTTCCTATTCATTTACACTACCAGCATTATGCAGTCATTTCCTTTTTACTCAGAACAGCCCAATAAAATTATAAAGGATTGAACAGTTCTTTTTGGCATGAAAATCAACATCAAACAGATGGCAGGACATGGAACTGAATTACAAGCAAGTGCCATTTTGCAGGCTTCTTAGCCAGTGTAAAATGTAAAATGACTGAATTTTCATGCTTAACTACCCTAATTTGTGCTGACACTAGGGAAAACTTAGGTTTTTAATTCAGAATGTAGCTAATGTTGTACTTTGATCACTGCCCATTTGTCTTAAAATAAAGGCCACAAATTACTCCAAATCACCTTTTTTGATGCAGAATAGTTGGATTTTATATAATCTGAACAGAAAAGTGGACTGATGGGAAAGAGTTAATTTTATTAAAACATACGCCATGGAATTGGATATATTTCTAAAGGGATGCTACTCAGCTGAGACTTTGGTCACACAGCAGCTGGAAAATGAGATAAAATACTTCATTGAAGCCCTCAAAGCCAATAAACATCTTGCCTGACGCCCTAGTTTTTCATTAAGTCCTCATTTTGGGTTCCTCCCCTGCTCTTCCTGCACATGGGCTCTCCTCATCTCCCTCATGGATTCTGCTGCAAAACACAGACAGAGCTGGCAAAAAAAGAATTAAAAGTTTGGGGGAAGGACTCCCTGAAAGTGATGTCATCAATTAGCTTGAGGACATGTTTGGAGTGAATTAAGTGGGAAAGAATGGGATCCCCCATGGGGAATGGTAATGAAAAACTCTATACAGCTCTCTAGCCAATGCCTTCTGACTTTTGTTTCTCCCTCAGCTTTCTGTCCTGGCAACAATGACTGAATCATGTTCACAATGAATCTGGCATCCACTCCTAAAGCCTAAGCCTAGATCCCATGAGAGTTTTTGGCAAAGGAAAGTATGATGTTATGTCAGGGTTAGGATTATGGCCATGAGGAATGGAAATGGCCCCTTTCCCGAAGGAGTCCCATAATGCAACTTCCTATGCACAACAATCCTGTATGTGTCTGTTTTCTCCCTCTGAACACAGTCCATACAACTTCTTGGTGTACACCTGAATTTCAGCCTCTGAAGCAAAATGGAAGGTGAGAAAAAAAAGTTGGAGGAAAATGCATGTCCCACCAAAGAAACACAGATTACAGCTCATTATTGAACCTAGTCTGTGGCGGTGGTGATTGGGTGCCTTCCAGTCATTTCGAACTTATGACCCTAAGAAGATTATCGCATTAGGATATAAAGTGGTTTACCTGAGCCAGCTTAAAATTAGAAGTGAGCGGCATCCTAATATTATCAGATGCATTTAGCTGCCAAAATCGCCGCCCTGATGCAGCCCAGCTCCATTGCTGCTCAGAAAGGCCATTTTTTCAAGCTGGAAAACTCCCGGCTTCGAAAAGAGGTGTGAGGAGTGCCCCTTCGAGTGGTGATGGAGCCAGGCTGCACCCAAGTGGCAATTTCGGTGGCTAAATGCATCTGATAATATCAGGATGCTGCTCACTTCTAATTTTAAGCTGGCTCAGATAAGCTATGTTATATCCTAATGCGATAGTCTCCTAAGGCAAATCTGTTGTGGGGTTTTCTTGTCAAGATTTGTTCAGAAGAAGTTTGCCTTTGCCACCCTCTGAAGCTGAGAGAGTGTGACTTGCCCAAGGTCACGTGCTGATGCTGAAAGCAGAGAAAGATTATTTCTTCATCACTGTCCCTCAAGTGGTTAATGGCCATTTGAGACAAGGCATTTTTAAGTAAGTGTTGTGAGTTGACACTTAGCTTTTGGACCCCCAGTGGAGACAAATGGACATATACAAGGTAATCAGGGAATGGTGTGATTTCTACCCTGTTTCGATGCCTTCTGCAAGTTACTGCAAACCCCAAAATAAAAATTAAACCCTAAACACATGTCTTTTACAATCCCGGATCAGTTGTGTTTTTAAAATATTTGTTTCTAAACTTTTATAGAGTTCCAGGGATTTTTCTTCTTTTTAATTCAGGTATTTTCTCATGGTGAACAGAATAATTGCGGGGGGGGGGGGGGGGAGAAATACTAGCATATTGACATATATAAATATATTTACAGCTCTGTATTGAATTCTTCCCTTTTAAAAATATATACTGTCATCACAGTCTGACAGTCAGAATTGTAATTAATGGAGAAGCTTCAACTCATGAATCTTTGGAAAGGGAGAATGGACACCCAGTTAGAATTTCTTTTAAAATGCCCTGTCTTGAGATACATGGTAAGACCCTCAACCTTTGCTGTGACAAGTTTACAGTTTTAAGCTAAAGTCACAATCTGGATTTCATAGTTAATGCCCATTAGTTGTTGTGTCTGAGGTGCTCTCTGGCAGTATTTTAATGCATGCTATTTAATGATCAAAGCCCAAGGAGATAGGAAGGGTGCTTGCTCAAGGTTACTTGCAGTGTTGGCTGTGGTATACTGGGATTTGTAATCTTCATAAATTCAGTTTTTGAAGTTGACCTAGAATGAGCTGAACAGTATTCAGTAGACAGCAGCTCAGTTCAGGCAAGATGGCGATATTCTTAATAGGAGGTTTATCTTCCCACATGAGTGATCTTCAGCCTATTTTGGTGCATTTTTTCCTAAAGCAGGCATTGGGATTATATATGGCCTACAGGCTGTGTCCGGCCCCATAATACTTGTTTGCGGCCCCCAAAGAGGGAAATAATAATAATAATAATAATAATAATAATAATAAATAATAGTAAAATTTATTTATGCCCCTCCCCTCCGTGTAGCAATCGGGGCAGCCTCCAACATAAAAATACAATACTATAAGATCAACCCCAGACCCCAACCCTCCCACCCCTTAAAAATGATTAAACAACATCAAATTTAAAACAATTTTAAAATAAGGCAAATGCCCACAAATTACAAATTACAAATTACAATACTTAATGTAATTACAGTAATTACAGCAGCAGTGAATACAACAGCAGCTGAGATTGGGGGGGAAAAGAAATATGAGGACCAGTTCTATGACTGGGAAGACTAATCAGGAAAGGCCTGCCGGAAGAGATCCATCTTGACAGCTCTTTTGTCTAAAGTTGACAAATGTTGGATCTCGTCCGGCAGGCTGTTCCATAATCTGGGAGCGGTCATCAAAAAGGCCCTCTGGGAAGTAGTCGATAGTCTAGATTTTTCCACCTGTAATAGATTCTTCCCAGAGGACAGAAGAGCACGGGGCAGATTGTACAGGAGGAGGCGGTCTCGAAGGTAGGTTGGCCCCAAGCCATTTAGGGCTTTATAGGTAATAACCAACACCTTGTACTAAGCCCGGAAACTAATAGGCAGCCAGTGAAGAGACTTCAAAATAGGTGTTATGTGGTTTCTTTTAGATGTACCGGAGACCAACCTGGCTGCCATGTTTTGCACTAATTGAAGTTTCCGAACCAAACATGAGGGTACCCCATGTAGAGTGCATTACAGAAGTCCAGATGGGAGGTTACCAGAGCGTGTACCACAGTTTCAAGGTCCTTTACTTTCAGAAAAGGGCACAGCTGGCGTATCAGCCGAAGCTGATGGCAGGCACTCCTGGCCGTCGCATTCACCTGATTAATCATCTGAAGAGACAAGTCCAGGAGCACCCCGAGACTGTGAACACAGTCCTTTGCGGTAAGTGTGATCCCGTCCAGGACTGGCAGTTGTATCCCAATACCTGGTTTCGGGGCCGCTACTGTAAGTACCTCCGTTTTATCTGGATTCAGTTTCAATCTGTTTTTCCTCATCCAGTCCATTACTGCCTTAAGACAGTCATTGAGAGGAGAGACACCATCTGAAGTCGAGGCTGATGACTGGGACATGGAGAAATATATCTGGATGTCATCAGCGTATTGATAACACCCAACCCCATGTCTCCGAATGATCTCTCCCAGCAGCTTCATATAGATATTAAATAACATTGGGGACAGGATGGTGCCTTGAGGGACACAGCACTTAAGCTCCTTCCCAGAGGAGCTACTGTCCCCAAGCAACACCCTCTGGGATCTGCCCGAGAGGAAGGAATGCAACCACTGCAAAGCAGTGCCTCTGATTCCCAGCCCCTTAGGTGGTCCAAGAGGATGTTGTGATCAATTGTATCAAAGGCAGCTGAGAGATCTAAGAGCACCAGCAGGGCCACACTACCCCTGTCAATGCTCAAGCGCATGTCATCAGTCAAGGCAACCATGGCAGTCTTAACTCCAAAACATGTCCTAAACCCAATTTGGAATAGGTCTAGATAATCGGTTTCATCCAAGACAGCTTGGAGTTGAAGAGCCACCGCCCTCTCGATCAATTTGCTCAGAAATTGTAACAAGAAGACCGGCCTATAGTTATTAATATGGTTATTCATATATCTTTGAAGAGTAGTGTGTGTATGTTTGTTTTTTAAAAAGAGTTACTAGTCTCCAGAGAGTCCTGTGGCAGAGAAAATGCTACCCAGACCCCTGGAGATGGATCATTGTCATTCTTGGCATAAATGGCCATCTATGAGTAGATGTGCTTTTGTCAGTCTTTGCCGATAAGCCACCTGTGACCTTATAGGGATAGAAGGCACCTTTCTGCATTTATCCATGCCCTGGTATTCTAGCCCTGTTGTTTGAGCTACAACTATTATGATTTTTTAAAAAACAAATCATATCAACTGCAGAATTAAACTGGATTTTTAAAACAACATTACTATGATCAGTTTATTGACACACCCACTTAGAAGCCAATGTAGGGCAGGCTATTACAGGGCAAGTGAGTGAATATAGCAAGCCGCATGCAGAGGAAAGCTATTTGCAATGTGTCATGCGGGTGTGGTGGCATATTCAGGCAGTGATCTGTGCAGTGAGATGAGAAGTGTTGACAGGTACCCAAGAGTGTTCCTCCTTTTATCCATAAAATATCTCAAAAATATAACCACTATAACAATGCCCATTCTGTATTGCCCTATTTTAATGTAAGTGCCATGCCTTAAAACACAGTTGTTCATGGATGCTTCATGTTGCCAGTGTAAATGTCATCATCATTTTTGCCAAAGGTTTCTCTTTCACCAAGAGCATGTTGTTGTTGTTGTGTGCCTTCAGGTCATTTCTGACTTATGGCCACCCTAGCTTCTATCATAGGGTTTTCTGGGACTGAGAACATGTGACTTGCAACTAATCTCCTTTGGGTTTTTAAAGGCTTTGAAACACAAAAACTTGAAGAAATGGCTCCATGATTACCAGAAGGATCACCCAAGTAGCTTTCTTCACATCCTGTTAGTAATATAGAAAGTGGCTTTCTCACTGCCACAAGAGCTAGCCATTTAGTACTTTGCAAGGCCAGCCAGCTTTGCCTTGGAGAGTGCTGCTAGGAAGTAATGGTTGCTCCTACACTAATTTTACTTGTTCTTTAAGATGTGACTACATATCCACAGTGGCTCAGTACTAACAGTGTTGTGCACACCAGTCTAGAGGCTAAACAAACATATAATTTTGATAAATCCAAATAATACAGTAGGATCTGTTTGACACTCCTAAGATCTTAAGCCTGGCAAGATTTTGCTGTTGCAAGGTTTACCAGTTCAGGAGCACTCCAAGCATCCCTGAGACCTAGGTGATGTCATGGGGGCAGGCACCGGTAATGTCACTGAGTGTGATACATTAAGCATCAACCACAGTTGCTCAGAATATGTGATTCAATGCTAGAAACTCTGGCTACAGAAAAAGAGAAACAAAAGAACTAGCTTGTGAAGAAGGGTTCTTCCCGAAACACATCAGCAAGACAAATGGAAGCCTTTTTAACAACAGCATGGCTTAACAACATTTTGTTCCACTAAAACACAGAGTATATCTTTCATACTCTTTCATTTTACAGTGTTTACTCCCCTGCATGGGCCCAAAGAGTGCCTGCGGGCAGCAGAGCCAACTGGGTGTCACCCCCCTCATCTGTGGTGTCACCCACCTTCTGGGATGTCACCTGGTGCAGCCTACAACCCCCCAGGAATGCTACTGCTACAGCCTATATACCATGGGGCAGGCTGGTTGGAAATAACGGGAATACTGATCTAACAGATGTTAGGGAAGGTTTCTCCAAAAAGGCTATTAGAGGGATTGTTGATTTCCCATAATATTTAGCTCAACAGCTATTATAGAACAGGATTTCACATTTAGATAGCTTCTGCCATAAAATATACTCACAGATAGGGCAAGCATAAAGTTAGGAATGGCTATGTATTAGCGCTTTGGACCTGAAGGCATAGACAGATGAAATGGAATGTTGCTTTTTGGAACAGAATGTCAAGATTGGCAGCTTCTCACACATTGTTTCTCGCTATATGGAAAACATGATTATAACATACCCTGAATGCTTTATTTCTCCCCCCCCCCCCCCCCCGCCACTAAAGGTACAGATCTCTTTTTTTGGTCACTTTTCCAACAGCTATTCCTATGTCATTTGTGAGGTAAGTAAACAGCTTGTAAACCCAGCTTTTAATACTATATGCACATGAAATACTTGAACTGTTATGACTAGGCTGTCATTTTCCTGAAGCCACTAAAATGCATGGCTCTGCAATCCGCTTGGTAGTCTGTCCGTGGAACTGAAAACAAGCTGTCTTGTCATTCTATCTAACAAAGCTTATCATTTTTCAATTGCCATTCTATCTGACATGGTTAGCGCAAAAGCTTGTCTCTCACATGAGCCTTACTAATTTGGTCAGGAGAGGGCCCATATTGTGAGGAACACAGAACATTTGATTCTATTGTACAGTCAGCCCTTCATACCCATGGATTCTTTATGCATGGATTCAACCATCCATGGCTTGAAAATATTTTTACAAATATATAAGTTCCAAAAAGCTAACCTTGATTTTGCCATTTTATGTAAGGGACACTATTTTACTTCGTCATTATATATAATGGGATTTAAGCATCTACAGATTTTGGTATCCATGGGCGGCCCTGGAACCAAACCCCAGCAGATACCAAGGGCCCACTGTATAGACATCCTGAAGTTCTTTCCCTAGTTTGTACATGAAGTCTTCTGTATTTGTCCTTTTCAGCTCAACTGAAGGAACTTTGTAACTGATGGAAAGGTGACATTGGCTGGGATTTTTTTGAGCACTTATGAATATGTAAGCTATTTATTTATTATTTTATTTATTTTATTTAGATGCCACCTTTCTCCCAGAGTGGTACCCAAGACAGCTTAAGACCAACCCAAGTATTTCATCATTTTACCTTAACTACTTAATGAATCTCAGGTGTTTGCAATCTATAACAGGTGTTTTCAATATACACTCTATAACTTTGTCCTTGGCTCTCAAGGCTTCCAAATTACATTATCCTTTTCACCTGTGTAGCTTCATGATTGCTCCTGCTTAGTCACTGTGACTATCACATACATATTTTATTTCTATTACTGTATGTCCCATGTTGCATTTTCCTTAACATTCTGTTGCATTTTCTGGCAACAGGTGCATTGGCTGGTGGGAAGGGGTGGAAATGTCATCTGCTAATGCTCCCATCAGTAGCAGAATGTTTTTGTTGTTGTTAACTGTGCTCGAGTTGATTTCTACCCATGGTGATCTTGTGGATGAGACATCTCCAAGATTCCCTGTCCGGTTCCATCTTTCTGCATAGCTGATTCCCAGAAAATTTGATTTGAGAAGGTTAGGCTGGGAGACACTACTTAGCTATGCAACTAAGGTAGTTACATAACTAAGTAGTGGATGTAGAATTCTGGCCATGACTATTAATAAAAAAGACAGTATACAACACATATTCTCAGCAATTTTTAAAATTTCTAAATTTTTCCTGTAATGTATGAGATAGGTTGACATAGGGCCTCTGCAGACCGTCCCAAAGGACCAGCCTGGAAGTAGAGTTGGGACGAGGAAGCAGCACGCCGGCCACTCCAACCCCACTCCAACGCTGTCCTGATGCCACATGCCATTATGCATGGCACGCAGCATCAGGGTGCCCTTCTGGTGCAGCGTTCAAACACTGTCTCTTAAGGTGGCCTTTTGCCACCCCTAAAAGGAGTGGCATTTTGCCACTCTTTTCAGGGTGGCAAAAGGGAGGATCAGGGCTGTGACACGGGATTGCTGTGGCCCCGATCTGCCGCTTCCTGGGGCAGCTCTGTGCTGACCATCTGCAGAGGCCCTTACTTATTTCATTGTCAAACACATACTAAGAGCACCTGAAGCCAATAATTTGTTCTCTACAGTACGTCATATAGAACATGCTGCTAAGAGAAATTAAAGTAGCTGTCTCTTAACTTATGGTTGTTACTGGGAGGAAATTGTGCAGTTAATCTAGAAGTGGCTCTGAGCCAAATTCCAGATACTAATTGCAGTTAACAGTTTTAATTGGTGTGGGCCTAAGAAACCCTATTCCAAATAGTTGTTTAGATTAAGGAGCTTATTGCACCACTAAAATAAACCTTCTTGCGTCTCCTGACTTCAATCTTAATTCAGGCGGCATCCGGATACTATCATAGGGATTTTGTCACCTAATCCATTGGCTGTGCCCAGCCTGGGTTAAGTCTGGGTCCCAGGGGTGCTCAGTGCACCTCTTTTCGAAGCTGGGTGTTTTCTGACTTAAGAAAATGGTTGCCGGAGCACCCCTGGGACCTGGGCTGGACATAGGCGGTGGATTCCCTTTGATATATTTGGATGCCACCTGAATTAAGATTGAATTCAGGAAAGATAAGAAGGTTTATTTAGTGATGGGATAAGCTCCTATGATGTATCAGTTTTGAATACTATCTTAAATCCAATATCAACATTTTTCTTGCATTATTTAAAAATGGCAAGGATGACAAGGATGACATCAACAAAAGAATGTGGTTATGTGGAGAGTAAGGCTTGGTAGACCTCAGCTATATCCTCAATATGCTTACATTCCACACTGCAGTACAACCAGTTCACCAGACCTGTTTCCTTTTTTTTTTGGCAATAAAATGGAAAAACTTTTATGGGTTTTTCTTTTGGCAAGAATCTACTAACCAAATCTATCATTATCAGAAATTTTAGATCACTTTCTGAAAAACATTTCCTTTGTTTGGCATCCTAACAACATGGCATCTAACATATGGTATTGTCATTTAGGGATAGGCCTTGGACAAATTCCTGAATTTAGTGCTGAGAGGCAGAATGTTTTTTTGAATGCAGGGTTCCCTGAGGAATTTCCAGGGTTTGAATCTATGCTTTTCATTCTCCCATAAAAGCATTTGCTTTTAAGTGTGTGAGTAGAAAAAGTGAGATATAAAAGCAGTGGATCTGGTGTTCATCATTTAAAGCCAGCACTGTTATTGAACATACATTTTGTCTTGAAACTGAGTCAACAACACACAGTAATCTAAATATACCCTAGACAAAGATGCATGAGAATCCCTGGCTGGTGCTTCCTGTCCTTGGAGTGTCTACATTTCAGTATGACATTTAATATATTTGTCAACTTATTCTTCTTTACAAATCATGTCTGCTTCGGCAAACACACAGTATCATATCTATAGCAGATGCTAAATGGAAACAGATGCTTTAGCAGTGTGAAAAGTTGCTAAATGCAAGATAGTGTCCCCTCACATAGCTAATGCACATTATAGGTTTTTGTGCATTTTTCAGGCTGTGAGGCCGTGTTCTAGAAGAATGTATTCCTGACGTTTCACCTGCATCTGTGGCTAGCATCTTCAGAGAATGGTGGCATGGAGGTGTGTGGGGTATATATACTGTGTGACACTTGGTTGAGAGGATTAGCATGTAAATCTGTGCATTGCTCTGTTGAGGCAAGGTCTCAGGGTGGGAGGATATGCGATGAGGATTAGTGTCTATTTAATGCACATTATATTTGTTGTTGTTATGTGCCTTCAAGTCAAGTCCAACTTACAGTGGTCCTATTATAGGTTGAGCAGGGATACAAGTCCTGGTGCCCCAGAGTCCTAATTCATTCTTAAACTGCTATGCCATTCTGGCTCTGTGTCTATTATGTCCACTATTTCAAAAGAAACAAAGTTTCAATTAGCTACAAAATAACTGGCTGAGATCCTACATCACAGACATAGTTAAGAATAAATGCATCTAAAGAAGTAGACTGTAGTCTATGAAAGCTCATGCTGCCAACTTCTTTCTTTCAGGATGTTTTCACACTGTCCTTTTTGAGGACGCTAGCCGGCCTCCGTCCGGCCCCACTCCGGCTCCATTTCCGCGTAGTTCACACACCCGCGGTGGCAAACCCCGCCCCTTCCAGTGTCATCCCTGCGTCCGTCCGGCTTTTCGCTCCATGTGTTCAAACGCACGGAGCCCTAAGTCCAGCGTCACTCCGGCCAAACCAACGCTAACTCCGGCTGAAGCGGCGGAAAGGTAATTCCGGCTGTCGAACAGGAATTAGCCTTTCGGCGGCGGAGCCATTCCGGAATCGGCGGCACGACCCGTTCCGGAATGGCTCCACCCGGCTTTAGGAGGACTAGTATGAAAACGTCCTCAGTTAGTCTCAAAGGTGCTAAAAGATTATGGATTTTGATATATTTGTGGATAAGTAGAGAGTAAAACTTAGGGGCAAATAACAAAGGATGTAAATGTTGAAGCAAAGGAAAATGATGCCAAAGAAAATTCTGGCAGGCATAACTCTTTGTGCTCACCCTAAAGGCTGAATGGATAAGGAGGGAACTACAGTAAATCGTAGCTGTGGATTGTGTAAGGGAGGCAACCAGGTATAGGTGGGGATAAAAAAAATGCACATTAAAATGCATATCAAAAAGGATGTAAAGGCAAGAGTTAAGGTACAGTATTAATTCTTATTTAATCAGGAACCATTTCTTTCTCTGAGTAGAGTGGTGAAAAGCAAGAGCTTAGTTGTCCATCCTGGGAGGACCTAAAAGAAGCCCCAGCCCCCAATACTCTTCTAGGTTCTCCCAGGATGGAACTAAACTCTTGATTTTCAGCACTCTACTCAGAAATGGGGATGGTCCTTTTATGTAGACACAAAACAACAAAATTATATTGGTCTATGGAAAAGTCAACCAAAATTTTTTTGGGTTGATTGTTTAATTTAAATTTTCCAGACTTATACATGATATCAATTAGGGGATGCTAAAGCTGCTGTGCCACTAAGCCAGTTTATTGTCCTGAATCAGTATTATGTTGCACAGTTGTAGGTGTGGGAGTTTAAGGAGTGCTCTCACCTTCAGACTCTCCATCTTAAAATAGGACATATGGTCACTGTAATGCAGTGGAGCAATTAGCTCTGGACTCTAGCTGGAATTCACTTAGACAGTTACGAATAGATAACCTAGAGTTGTTTATTCATGACTGTTTTGTATTTGCAGTCCTTGTGTAGTTTAGGGAATATGTAGGAAGGGTGAGGCAGCAAGTGCTGCAAGCATCAGGGGTCCGTTCCCCTATTGTTCAGGAATCAACATATTGATGGTCCAATCCCCCTTTGTTTGAGTGATCTCCAATGTGAGAGAAAATTGCGGCAGGGAACCTGATTCTGGTGGTCACACTGGAGCTCATTCATGAGAGGTGGTGGAAACATCAGCTGCTTCCTGACTGACAGGGGAACATACATTGTCACTAATACTGGCTGCCTATAAGTGAGGATTGTGAGGAGGGAGAAGTCTGGGAGAACTACATAGCTACATAACTAAGATGGTTACGGAGCCAAGTAGGTGATGCAGAACCATGACCTCCATCAATCTATGGGTAGTATGTCTTACTTCATTCACTTCAAAAGAAAAAAAAGGTCTTGCTTCATTTGGAGGTTTCACCCAATCATTCTGGCCCAAAGTCCAATATATATGGATTGGGAAAGTCTTTCAGTCCCTGCTTACAGGGCAGGAGCTTCTGCATTTGATGGGGATCTGTTCCTCTGTAGCTTAGGAAGCAGTCTGACATTCCCACTCATCCCTTTGTGCAAGCAATCTCTGTGTGAGGAGGAACTGCAACAAGAACTCTACCCGCTGCAACAGAGCTCACTCATGGGAATCTCTGAGTAGGACTGTCAGTTAGATGCTTCCTGATAGACAGGGGAACAGATCCCTGTTGATCGCAGTGGCTGCTGCTCAGTACGTGGGCATTGAACTATGGTGCTGACACATCTGTAACTCCCCACAGGATTCCAGACAGTGATAGCTTATTTCCCAACCACTCTAGTGAACAGTGGGAATGAATTACTTTGATGAAGTAACTTTCTATGTAAAGAATCCCTGAAAGCCAGCCAAATAGTCAAGGCAATTTTCTAGAGATACAGTAATAGGCGGGGGGGGGGGGGGGAGAGAAAAAGAGGGAATGAGAGAGAGAGAGAGAATTGCAGGCTGTAATTTTTATTATTATTATTATTTCTAGACATGATGGAAAAGATAATGAGCTTATTCCAGAAGATGTGAAACCAATGTGGCACCAATATCAGGAAAAGGGTGATTTACTTGTTAGCATGTGGAGGACATTCATAGGCTTTCTGGGCTGAGGATGATCTATGCAATTCAGCAAAATGTCAGATCTTTACCAGATTTTTTTAATTTTATTTTCACTGTCTTCAAAGGCTAATTTATGGATTGTATCTTCACTTTTGTTCTTGGAGAAACAATGATTCCTCCTCCCACCCACCACTGGAGTTAAGACTTGTTTCAGAATGTATACTGAACTGTAATGGGGGCAGAAGCACATTTATGCACTTATAACTTGGGGTGAGTTGTAAAGTTCCTCATAAAAATCATAAATCCATAACTGCTGCCTACATAGACTCAAGGGACAAAATCTTACTTCCCAGACAAGCTCTGTTACCTTTGATAGCAGAGGGTCTGCCCTGTGCAGAGAATTCTTGACTGAAAATAGCTAAAACAAACATACAGATGAATAGATAAATTAAAATATGCAATAAAGGACTAGAAGACCCATCCTAGAGCCCCTGGAACCCACATACTATATATAGGAGTATATTAAGACCCCTGGGGGCTCTCAAAACATGAAGCAGACTCTAACTTTCTAGCTTCAAGTGGGATACAGAAATCTAGGCTGGAAGTCTAAAACCCAATGTGAAGGCAGATTTAGGTGGCCAGAGTGAAAACTGAAGTGGACTCCTGAACCTTTAATGGTTGTGGAGAAGAAGAAAATTCAGCAGATGCTGCTTGTTACAAGCAACATCTACTGAAATGCTCCTTTCTACACAACTGCTAAAGGGAGAGGAGCCTTTTCCAGTTTTCCGTCTGGTAACCCTACTTCATCATCAGAATTGTTACTTTGAGTTTTGTTTACCCACACCATAAAACAGAGACAAGAAACCCTTTGGGCTGGATACAGCTCATGGAGAGATTTCTCATCTGGTCCATATGGTTCTCCTGCTGTTTTCTCTGATCATTGAAAAGAGATGAGGTTATTTAAAATCTGGGAAGCTGTGGCATAGGAGAGATCCCAAATTGTGCATTTGAGTTTGCTCCTGAGCAGACATACATAAAATTGAGCTGTGTTTGCCAATTCTTGGTACCATTACTAGTGTCCTCAGTTCTAATCTATGGCTGAAATACCTCTACCTATTGACCCATTCCAAATTGGGATTTGGGCATGGGCAAAAAAAAAAAGAGAGAGAGAGAGACAAAAATCCTCATAGATACACGTGGCTGCCAACAGCAGGAAATACAGTTCCTTCCTTTGAATACCTAATATGGTGGCAAACGAAGCATGGAATGATTGCAGAGTATGGAACAGTTACTTTTTATGGAGTACAAGTCCCAGAATTCCTCAGTCACCATAGCCAATAACCATGTTTCCTAGAGGATTCTAGGATGCATTGTTGTTGTTTCACTGTTGTGTGCCTTCAAGTCATTTCCGACTTATGGTGATCCTAAGGTGAACCTATCTTGGAGTTTCTGGGTCTGAGCACGTGTGTGTCACCCAAGGTCACTCACTGGGTCTCCATGGATGAAAGGGGAATTGAACCCTGATCTCCAGAGTCATTCTCCAACACTCAAACCACTTTACCAGTGGTTTGAGTGTTGGAGACACTCTCTCTAGTACATGTAATCCCAAAATATTGTTTTCAAACTCTGCTTGTGCTCTTGCAAGCAACATCTTATAACACTTAGAGTGAAACTATATGTTGCTTTAATGAATTACAAGTAACCCTAATAACAGATTTATTTATTTATTTGTAATTTAGTTTTATGTATTCATTTGTAAACTGTCCCTAGGGAAACCCCCACTGAAAGACCGATGATTTCATAGAAAATAAATCAAAGCTGGAAAATAATTGCAGGCATTTAGGTCATTTACGGTATGCATAATTATCACGACTCCCAAAATCAGTGAGGCTAACTGGCAAGATTTCTTCCTGCATCCCTTTCCTGTTCTATCCCCACAATCCCTCAGCAAATGCAGGTGTTTGTTGCAAAACATGGCTAGAACTTTCCTTGTTCCTTGCCTGTTTAAATAAGATGTTTGTGCCAATCTTAGTTTCTAGGGATGGAACCTAAAATATTTGTTTAATTTATTATTATTATTTTTTACATGTAGCCCAGCTGGGGGAAATTCTTTATATGCATCTGCAACAGGAAAGATTTCTCTTTTGTTGGTGCAAATACACAAACACTTAGTGTTGCTGACATTCTGTTCCTAAACCACATTGATGTTATGAGACAACCACATTCCTTTCTGGATATATTTTGAAAATCATCTTATGAATAATATAGCTGTTTGGGAATATTTGTGCTCTATAGGATCATCAATCACATCATTGTGGCTTTCTTATCAGATTTCTGTGAGTAGAACGAGCAGTCTGGGTAGCCCAGAGGTATTACCTGGCCAGAGCTTCAGGACCTGACAAAAAAAGTGTGCAAGTCCTGGCAATGTATTTCGACAGAAACTAATAGTTTGACTGTTTCTCTTAAAATTTCTGGATTGAAATAAGGTGAAGGGCTGGAGTAAGAGCAAAACAGATCCTCCTCCCCAGTGAAGGATGGTGTAATCTAGATCAAGTTTGGGAAAAGTTACCTTTTGGACTTCATTTCCCAGAATTCCCTAGGACGCCACTAAAACTTTTGCCACTGATGACCACCCACAAAAATCAAAATAGAAAGACGGACAGAGAAAATGGCATCTTTGAGCCCTGGAATTTGTTTTCAGTGCCAAAAATGGAGTTATGCACATAAATCCTTCAACAATTTGTTTTTTTCTCATCCAGGGATTCTTGTTATTGTTGTTGTATGCCTTCAAGTCTTCCTACTTATGGTGAACCTATCACCTTTTAGTAGGGAAAGATTTGTTCAGAGGAGGTCTGCCCTTCCATTCCTCTGAGGATGAGAGAGTGTGACTTGCCCAAGAACACCCATTGGATTTCCATGACTGAGCAAGGTTCAAACCCTGGTCTTCACAGTCATTGTCCAATGCTCAAAACACTACACCAAGCTGGCTTTCAAAATTTTAGCAGCCTAATTTTGATAGAAAATAGGGTTTTTTTTCTTGTTAAATCATTCAGACTTGAAAACCCTTGGTGATTTACTGCAATTTACCAAGGACCTCTATCTCCTCTAAAGGACGAGGACTATTCCCAGGCTTGGAGAGTATTCTGATATATTTTTTCCTCAGTTTCAGACTAGGTGAGAGTAATGTGAAGTGTAGTTCAAAAATCCCTTTCCAAGACAGTAGGTCAGTGAAAAAGGATGTGTGACCCTCCAGACGTTGCTCAACTGCAACTCCTATCAGCCCTAGTCAGCACTGTCAATGATACGAGATGGGATTTTGAACAATATCTGGAAGGCCACGTGTTCCCCATCCTTGCTATAAGTAGCACAACATATTGAAGGAAGATAAGTACATGTAAGTAATTTATAAGAGTAGGAGCTATCAAAGCTTGACAGACAATAAGGCATGATGAGTGATCATGTAATCTAAAAACCAATTTTGATGGGTCTCACCCAGTTTACTACGAACCTGCAATACTGTACTTTTGATGGATATAGGGAACTACATATTTGTTGGTTTCATTTTCACTCTGTTAACACACCCTGCGTACCCCACACAATATTTGGGGTCCCCATATTTTCATGTTCCATTTCTTGAGCCAGCATGTTCTTGAGAGATCACAATGACCTTTAGGAAAACCAGGTCAGGTTCCCAGGAAAAAAGGCACAAGATTCAAGGCATATGGATGATGCAAGTAATAATACAGTCAAAGCTAAATGGGTGTCCTAATTGCTCCTTCCTTCTTTCAAGTCATCTGCATTTCCTTTTGCAGCTTGGGAGAAAGAATCGCCTTGCACCCAAAACAGTAAGCCAACCTCTCTACCTGCCCCCTGGTGTGTGTGTTCCCAGCCACCTCATTCTATCCAGTCTCCTTGGGGTTGTCCCAATCTAATCACTGTTTTTGTAACTCCAAAGTTAAAGCCATCTCCAAACCCAGGATCTCATTGTTGATTCCTGGGAAGCCATTAGGTCTTTGTTGCAGTGCTAGAGATCAAGCACACCCCCAGAGGCTAGTCATATTGTATAAACATTAGTCTCAAAACCTAGCCTCTTTGCACAAACCTGGCATATATCCCTGCACATACAGTACACATACAGGGGAATTGTGGTCTGCTCTTCAGGCAGGTAATTATCACACACACACCACCTTCAAACCCCTTAAACTGCTATCCAGTTTCCATATTTCCTTTTTGGTTAGCTCTGGATGCTCTGTCTGTGTGAATTGGTATTATGTGTTTGATTGCACTATGCATTTTTCATCCTGGAGTTCTCCTCAGTTGTTACTGGTATATACAGGTGTAAATGGAACTAAAGGTTGCTCAGTCTCTTGCAAAGCTAGTTTCCTTAACATTTAATACAATACTGATGTACTAGATGGGGTCCCTCCCAGTACCCCACCTCATATCTGAATTTTGTTAATTTTAGTAAATTCAGATCAAAACCAAATTGAAGTGAAATGGTAAGCTAGATGGATGCATGTATTTATTTATTTTATTTCTACACCACCTTTCTCTTGGCATGAGAAACAAGATGGCTTACAATAAATTGAGCAAAGCTGTTTCACTTTCTCCCTCTTTCAACATTGGTAAATTCTGGCAATTCTAATTTTAAAAAACACCAAAAACAGAATTCCCACTTATCCTGAGTGTCAGGAGAGTACAGACCATTACCATCAAGCCCACCTCTCCGCACTTGCTGTAACTCTCATCTCACAGATGGATCTAAGCACTGCCTCTCAGGCTAATCTTAATGGGTGGCTGACCTTGTACAGACAGCCATTTGCAAGGATATACAGGAAACTAAATATTTAGAGAAAGGAGAATGCACACCATCAAGCATGCTCAGAAGATAATAAGAAGTTGGTGCAGAGGAACTGGAATGCTGGTGAGTGTACTATGGTTCCAATTGTGCTCCTGATGACTTATTTTAAGGCGTACCTGTTCTTGTTTGCTTAAAGTTTGCCATTAACAGAGCCATCTAAGGCATGAAGTTGGTACGCTGGGCCAAACAAGCTTCACTTTGAATATTGGTGTACTGCTTTCTGAGATGAAAAAGTAGAAGAAAACCAGACCTGCCACTGGAAGGGGCTGGGCGGTGGGAATCAAATTATACCACAGTATAAAAGCTTTGACACACTGAAAATGAATTGCTATGTGTTTGACTAGCGTAATTCATGCAGCAAAAATCAAGGACTTTTGTATTGTGTTATCTGCCCATGGACAAGACAGCTCCATTATAAAAAAACACAAAAGGTACAGAAGGTCATTAACAATAACCTCTCTCTTCGTAATGCCCCTGAGCTGATAATTACTCTAATCTAGTGATGATAAAGGCAATGTGCAGTTTGGTCTACAAGGTATTCATAGCATTGCATTATATACAAATCATATCTTTTCACAGTCAGCCAACTCTTTGCACACTATGCATGTCCTTGCTGCATTTCTGTGTGTTTGGAGAAATATGAACTGAATGAAAATGGATGGTTTGGAAAAGAACTCCAACCATCTTTTGAGACAGCTGTTGCATAACACTGGGGTTCTCTCTTCATAAGTTAGTGAATGGGCATTTGGAAACAAAAGAAGCTTTTTATTGTCTAACAGCAATAAAGAGATACGTAAGGACACTCTATGTATGTTTGTGTTGTGCTGACACACTTACAGACCTGAGCAGCAAAGTAATGTGTCTTTTTTAAAAAAAGAGAGAATTTTCTGTCCTTCTCAGAATTGCTCCCTTCCCTGTAGTCTGTGTCCTGTTCTGGCTCCAGGATTAGTCCTTTCACAAATGTACTTCCCTTGAGTGCAGGAGTGGGTTTTCTCAGCTGCCCAGATAGCCATTCCCCCTTATCCTTCCATGGTTTTCTAGTTTTTGTACCAAGTTGTCCTTCTAAATGATAATACAGTTGTCCCTCCCCGTTTGAGGACTTTGGGTCCGCGGTCTCGCTCTTCATGGGAAGGGACAACAGCTATAGCTAAAATGGTTGCGCGTGCTTGTGCACACCATTAGTTTCAATGGGGCTTGAATATCAGCGAGCCACTATTTTCACGGGGTGTGTGTGTCCAGAATGGATCCCCTGTAAATTGGGATGGGCAACTGGAAAGCCTTTCTCCTGGGGTTCAGTTACGTCAGGAAGAGCTTTAAACTAATAGATGCTAGTATTTTTGAACTCCCCCTTTTGACTTTGACCCAGTCCTTCACTGGAATGTGGCCCCTGAGACCCTCTCTGAAATAGAAATGAGTCCTAGGACTGAAGAAGGTTGCCTTATTCCAGGTGCCTTGGAGATAAATAAGAAGAGGGGGAAAGGCAACACATTCACCACATCTGTGACACACTTTTAAACCTAGTGCTGATTCAAGATTTCCTGCTTGCTTTTCCATAAATTAACATCTGAAGTGGTGATGTTTGGAAGACAGTGCTAGGGAAAATGTTCCATGTGATTTTTCCAGATGCTGCAATCTTCCATGTGTTTCCATTTCTCATATGAGTAGACTCTTGACAATGCCACTGCTGCTTTCTTTTGCATGCATAGGCTCTCTTGGTGGATTGGGACAACTAACTTTTAGCAGGCCCTTTTGCAGTAGAATTGGTCCTAGATTGGTCTTCCTGGTTTTTTGATCTAGGCATGAAGATTTCCTTTTGATAGAAGTTCCTTCTGCTTCCAAAGCTCTGCATATGACTTCTTTTGGCTTGGAAACACTAGGTGTGTCACTCAGTGTTGTTATGTCTCTTGCCTAAATGGTGAAGATGCTTACAAAATTTCCAAATCCTGTTCTCCCCTCAGCAGGCTCAGAATGTAGGGATAAATATTCACATTTTACAATGCTGCAAAGAATCAGGAAAATTAGGATCTGTCAAGATTTACAAGGAATCTTCCTGATTCTTTGCACCATTGTATTGATACAGTAGGCACTTCCTTTAGTTTTACCTTTCTTTCTAAAGAAAAACAATGTAAGTTATGATAGTGTGATAGGTTTATCGGTCCATTAGCAAATATTCATTCATTCATTCATTCATTTCCCTACCTTGATGTGAGACCCTTAGCAGTTTACAGCAAAGTTAAAACAACTGTCTGTTGTTGTGTGTTACTTCAAGTCATTTCCAGTTTATGGTGACTATAAGGTGAACATATATGGTTTTCTTGGCAAGATTTGTTCAGAGTGGGTTTTACCTTTGCTTTTCTCTGAGGCTGAGAGAGTGTGACTTTCAAAGGGTCACCCAGTGGGTCATCCAGTGGTCAAGCAGGGAATTGAACCCTGGTCTCCAGAGTTAGTCCAACGCTCAAACGGCTGCACTATGCTGGCTCCTGATAACCTTCATTCTTTGTATCTAAATGTCCAGAAGCATATGTCTGGCTAAGGATACAAAATGCAAGGCTAGATAGACCTTGTTCTACTCTAACAAGGCAGTTCTTATGATCTACTTTGGGAGTTTATAGTGAAGCAGAGCAAATTCTATATAGGCTAGAGTTCCAAAAGGCCCAAAGACCCTTATGGCATTAGATCCTGTCAGATCTTGGGAGCTAAGCAGAGTCATTCCTGGTAGGTACTTGGATGGGAGACCACCAAAGAATATCAGGTGCTGCAGGCTGTATTTCAGAGGTAGGAACTCACAAAACCACCTCTGAGTATTCCTTGTTAAGGAAACCCTATGGAATTCATGGGGGCATCATAAGATGACAGTGGACGTTATCACACATGGGCCAGAAAGTGATAATAAAGTGGAAATGAGGCATTCCGAAAATAAACCGAAAATAAACCTTGATTCCGCAAATGGCTTTCACACGTAATTACCTTAATTGCGAAATTACAGTAAGTGCATTTAACGTTCACACACAAGTGAGAAAAGCCCGTAAATGTACTAGAAATGATCTTGCACATGCGCAGATAGTGGAATGCTCGCCGTGGAACCATGGGAAAAGCAGGGAAATGCTCCCAAATGCACATTTGCTTTTCACATTACAGTAAATGCAAAATTACTGTAATTTCGCAAATGCATTACCGAATTTCAAAAGATCTCGGATAACACCAGTTTCTGTCCAGTTTCTGTCCAGTTTCTGTGCGACGTCGTGTGAAATCATGAGGCACAAATCCAGTTTCTGTTTGGGATTTGTGTGGATTAACCAGCAGATTTGCCCCGTGTGATAACGTCCAGTGTCTAAACAAGAGACATAAAGAGAGATTGAGAGAGAGAGAGAAAGAGAGAGAGTTAGAAGGTCTGCCTCTCAAGATGTGTTCATATCTTATTAGGATTAAGGTATCAGCCTGAAAAATAAGTGTATAAACAAGAACATGCAGCTTCTTTGTTGCCATCATTGGAAAATGATGGCACTGCCATATGCCAGGGGTAGGCAACCTTTCCCCTTTAAGGGCCAAGGGACTTCAGCTCCCAGAATCCCAGGAGTTATTGGCCAACATGGGACTATTGGCCAACATGGCTGAGGCTTCTGGGAGCTGAAGTCCCTCGGCCCTTAAAGGGGAAAGGTTGCCTACCCCTGCCATATGCTATTGATTTACCAAGCCCATTTCCCATACAAGGTCAAAAACATTCATGATGGTTTCTGCTATGTTTTTTTCTGAGCTGAATGAATAAGATTTGAGTCACTATTTGACTGCTAGACTGCTGCCACCCTTAACATAAAATCACTCTTAGCCTCAGAAGCAGTGCAAACAATTCAGGAATGTGTGTGTATATGCCTTCAAGTTGCCTGTTGACCTATGGGGACCTTATGAATTATAAGCTTTTCTTAGGCAAGGAATACTCGGAGGTTGTTTTGCCAGTTCCTTCCTCTGAAACATAGCCTAAAACACCTGGTGGTACTTGTTGGTGGCCTTCCATCCAAGTACTAACCAGGGCGGATCCTGCTTAGCTTCTAAAAATCTGCCAGGATCTCATGCCTTTAGAGTATTTAGGCACAATTCAGGAATACTTATTACATTATCCAGACTTCTTGGTGTAAAACAGGGGTAGGCAACCTTTCCCCTTTAAGGGCCGAGGGACTTCAGCTCCCAGAATCCCAGGAGCTATTGGCCAATATGGGACTATTGGCCAACATGGCTGAGGCTTCTGGGAGCTGAAGTCCCTCGGCCCTTAAAGGGGAAAGGTTGCCTACCCCTGGTGTAAAATATCTTGTTCTACTTATGGTTCAAGTTGGCCAAGCTTGATGAAAACTTGTTTTTAGAGCATTATGCAACTGAATGGCTATATTTGAAGAGAATTGCCAGACATGAATGAAGAGGCTTGTTTGTGTGTACGGTTTGTATCTGAGATAGAATTAAACTCATAAAATGATTTAAATTAAAGCAGATGCTCTTGGCTTGAATGAAAAAATGTTTGGGGATACAAAACACTGGACAAGCACAACATCAGTGACTAATACAGGAATTTTATTTAGCCTATGTCCCAATATGTCTGGATAACTTGATGGGTTACTTATGGTTTCTGAGGCTTAAGCTACATATGATGGTGGCTGGCCCAACAATTTAAACCCATTATATTTAACTCCCATTACATATAAAGAGGAATGAGCTCCAAACCATCCTAGAACAATTTGTAATTGACCTTTAAAGGGGAGCATAACAAACAAGAATCTTTTCACTGCGTCAAGGGAATGAGATTCCTAAATGTTTCATTTTGGCATTAAATTGTTTTAAATTTGATTTCAACATAATGGTGCAAAGAAAAGAGGAATCAAACAAGAAAGATAAAAGTAACTGTGCCATCCTTGGGGTATATCCTTCTCCTGATGCACCACAAAATACATCACAAAATAAACCAAATCAGACAAGCATCTACTTGCACCAGCTTTACTACTGGAAATAACTCCACCCTAAAACATTATCCAAGGCAGTAGTGGCGACTACTCACTGACTTAAAACCTGAAAGTGCAATGGTACTTTGCAGTAGCATGAGGGAAAAGATCTGCTTAGGGTACAAGTTCGAATTCTGCCAGGTTCCTACTTCTGCCTAACCATTTGCCCAAACATACACACACACCTTTGTGGTTCAGTATGCAAAGGGATCTTGTAACACCTTTCAGAACTGAAAGAAAGAATTTAGTAGCAGGAGCTTTCATTGATGCAAGTATCTGAGGAAGAAGTCTACAAAAGCTTATGCTACCAACTTCTTTTTTCAATTAGTCTCAAAGGTACTACAAGATCATTTTGCATACTGATTTTGCAGGCTAACATGGCTATGTCTTTGAATTCTACCACCTTTGTGGTTGTTTTAGAGGCTAAGGGAGAATATGGTGGGTGAGAAGGTTTGTAAAACTTCTCCCTGATCAGAACCCCAACCTCAATCAAGTTCGTTTAATAGTCAAATAGAAAATAGAAGTGTATTCAAAGTAAATAAATTAGTTTTAATATCAGAGCTTTGAAAATGTATTTTTGAAGTACAGCTCCCAGAATATTTCAACATAGTCATTGTATCCTAACTAATAAACTTTTTAAAGCTTGAGGGTTCTACTAATACAGGGGTAGGCAACCTTTCCCCTTTAAGGGCCGAGGGACTTCAGCTCCCAGAATCCCAGGAACTATTGGCCAACATGGGACTATTGGCCAACATGGCTGAGGCTTCTGGCAGCTGAAGTCCCTTGGCCCTTAAAGGGGAAAGGTTGCCTACCCCTGTACTAATACTTCCTTTGGTTGTTCAAGTGGGTCAGCTGTATCTTGTGTGGTTGCAAAAAATCCATTACTTTAAGCCAGGGGTAGGCAACCTTTCCCCTTTAAGGGCCGAGGGACTTCAGCTCCCAGAATCCCAGGAGCTATTGGCCAACATGAGACTATTGGCCAACATGGCTGAGGCTTCTGGGAGTTGAAGTCCCTCGACCCTTAAAGGGGAAAGGTTGCCTACCCCTGCTTTAAGCGATAGTTGGCTTCCCCACCTTGCAGAAGACATAGCATAGAATCCATAAAGATTAGCTCTTACGAATTCAAAACTGAAGATGTTTTTAATATTTATATACTATATGAACTTGCTGACACAACCAATACAATGGCGTGCCCTACATTAGGATACAGCATAGAGAAGAATGATGAGATATAGGTTAGAGGTGAAGCAGTGGCGTACTCACCCAGGGTGTCACCCGGTGAAGGAAGGTGGGGCTTCTGGGGGCGGGGCTTCCAGTGGAATTTCCGCTGGGACTTCTGGGGGCACGATCATGTGAAAACAGCCACACAGGCCACAGAAATGGCTGTTCGCTGCCTGCCCAAGCTGGTCACCCCTCCCTCAAGGCCCAGAGACCCCCTGAAGCCTGTGGAAATGGCCGTGTAGCTGAGAAAGCCCCATCTGAGAAAGCCACGGGAACAGCTGGACTGTGCGGGAAAGTGGCTGTGTGGCCAGGCAAACAGCCGCCTGGTGCCCACCCAGGCCAGAGTCCTCTTCTCCAAGGCCCGGGGACGCGCGCGCACACACACACACACCAAGGCCAGTGGAAGTGGTTGTGCAGCCGAGGAAGGCCACACAGGATGGGAAAGCACCGCACAGGGTGGGAAAATGCTGTGCAGGGCAGGAAAGCAGCCGCTTGCCTGGGGAAACAGCCACCTGCAGCCTGCCCAGGCTGGAGACCTCTCCCCTGAGGACAGGAGACACTCCCCCCCCATGGCCTGTGGAAGTGGCTGCGTGGCTGGGAGAAGCTCCATGTGGGGTGGGAAAGCAGCCATGAGGCTGGGAAAGAGGCTGCCCACCAGGTGGACAGGCAAAAGACCCCCTCTTCCAAGGCCCAGAGCAGCACCTGCATGAGTCTTAGGAGTGCTTGCGGGGGGTGAGGGGCTGACTGGGTGTCATCCCCTTCTGGAGTGTCACCCGGGTAGGTCCATACACACCACACCCCGCAGTGATGCTACTGAGGTGAACAGCACTGCCAGATGATGGGATCTGGTTCAATCATTGGTGATGTGATGCATTTTTGTTTCTTAAGGAAGGAAGTTAAGAAGGTAGGCTGTGACATAGGAGATATCAGACAGGGGAAATCTTCAGTGCAATCGTGCAACTTTGCTGGGAGTATGCCTTTTTCTTCCCCGATTTCCCCCGTCTGATAATCTCCTTAATGTTAATCGAGGTTGTATATGTATTTATGAATTTTATATTATCTCTACAGTTTAATGTGTTGCATTTCTTATTATCATGAGTGGCATCTTTTAAAAAAATCTACTCACTGAAAGTATAGATCTATAACCAGTCCTCTTTTGCTCTTGCAACTTCCAATGTGACCCCAAATGATCACAGGCTGTTGTGGAACCCCTCTAACACAGTAGCGAAGAGACAAAGTAAGAACACCTAAGAGTTCTCACTAGTACCCACAAACTCCTAAATAGCTGAGAGCCCAGCTTGGGAGTGTGTAAACCATGCCCATCCACTCCACAGGCTACACTCCCTTGAACAATAGCCAGAGTGATCACCTGGGTGCTTACAATCCCTCCTGCCATCAGATGTCCAGCCTCAGACCCAGATGGATAGTGTCATCTTGGGCCTCTGGAAGTACCGTATATTTCTGAACCATATTTCCCCCAACATGCCTTGGATCAGGGTTTCTAACCAGGATTTCCCAAAACTTTAGGGTTCCATAAGAGGATATTAGGGGTTCTATAAAATATTGTGATTACAAATAATATAAACTTTTTTATCTGTAGGTTCCCTGAAACCTGAAAACTATTTCAAGGGTTCCCCAAGGGTAGGGATTCCCAACCTTTGGGCATCCATTTGTTTTGGACTTCACCTCTCAGAAATCCCAGCCAACTTGGCCAACAGTCAGGAATTATGGGAGCTGAAGTCCAAATCATTTAGTGAAAGAAAGAAGTTGGCTGTATGAGCTTTTGAAGACTACAGTCTACTTCCTCAAAGAAGTAGACTCTAGTCTACGAAAGCTCATGTGGCCAACTTCTTTCTTTCAATTAGCCTCAAAGGTGCTACAAGAACTCTCTACATACTGATTCTACAGACTAACACAGCTATATCTTTGAATTCCAAATCATTTAGAAAACCAAAGTTTGGCAACCACTGCTCTAGGGTATAAAGGTTGAGAAAGATGGCCAATACAGCATGTCCACCATCTTTATTCTATAGGGCATGCTGGATGATATTTCTCTATTCTCAGCATATCCCAGTGATCAGATAGGGAAACAGATCTTTCTCTGCTCAGATCTCAGTCATTAAAGACATATTCCTGTCCTATAACCTCCCTTCTCTTCCACTAACTTCTTTTTCTCTGTAAACACCCTTCCTCTCCATTGTAAATTTATTTGTGGAGCTACTCCTCAAACTATTGTCCTGTGTGCCTTCCTGAGAAAGAGGCAATCCTTCTTTCTCTCAATGTACAAACAGCTGCTGTCTGTTACCAAAATAGTGGACCACTCTGGCTGAGGAGGGATGAAGAAGAGAGCCAGCAGACTACCAGGGTATGTCTGAAACCATTTCCAGATGCAATTATCTGTATGCTTTCTTGTTTTTTCAAAATGCTAAAAGACGTGGAACAGATGGAAGAATAGGAGAGGATGGTCCCTGCATCAGACAGAGGCTAAATGGTTTAACATTTGGAAACTGTTTCTCAAATGCTAGATGTTGATTCAAAATAGATGCCAAGAGTTAGGAACTTGGGATAACTAATACACTGTGTTCAGGGACTGCCAGCAAATAGTATTCCAAACCCAGTAGGAACGTCTGGTTCCCCAAGCTGCAACTGGAACTTAAATGAGGAAGGCCTTATATTTTTCTCTTAATGAAGTCAGTCTGTCAACAGAATCTGAGGGTGAGGGAGCTCTGCACCATAGGTGCAGTCATGTCAAATATCTTGTAGACCCTGAAACTCATCCATTGATGCTTGATCATTACCTCACACCCTTAGAAATCATATACTTTCTGAAGCAGGCTGGGTAGATTCTTATTGTAAGAGCTGATACTTTTTGACATTTTGTTTTTTTAAAAAAAGATTCATATAATTACAGGAGGTAACAAATTCCTTGTATGATAGGAACACATCTAAGATTTCATATGATTAACTAAATTGCCTGATTTATTCTCACTTCATAAGGAAAATTGCTTCCACTTGCAACCTCCCCATGTTTTTCCAGCACTTCCACCTTTCTTTTTATTTCCCCCCAAAAAAATCTATACAGGAGACTGTGATGGAACAGTGGCACAACATCTTTTGCTTAGCAGCACTAGGAGTTTCCGCTGTCTCTAATCATGTTGGCAGTGTTTGGTTAATCCAAACTAAACTGAATAAATAATGAACAAGCATGTATACAACTGCATCACATTCCTTTCTTCCTTGTGACACATTCCTTATTCCCTACTCAACCTGCCTTAACTGAAACCAAGAGTTTATAATTAACTGTAATTTCCCATTTTTGGAGAAACTAGAGCTATCATGTTGAGAACAGGCTACAATCTTAAACCAACTTCAAATTATGATTTAAAATCTTATCTGGTTCCACACTTATTAACTACAGTTTTCTTGCTCAGATGAAATGCTAAGAAGACAGGATTTAAGGGATGGCACATGGGTAAGCACACAGACAAAATACATGTACATAGCTTGCTTTATTAAGTCAAATTGGGTTGGAGCACAGCCAATGAATATGATGGAACATTTTAGTGTTCTCAGTCTGTGGGGGAAAGGGAACAAAACTCATAAATATAGTATCTTGTGAATGTTATTTGCTACATTTTTCACTTCTAGATCCTATCAAGAGCTGCATGCCACTAGCTTTTTCTTCTAGTTTTTTTTCCTAAAAGGACTATTCCATCCACATTCCAGGTGCTTGTCAAAATCTTTTCCACACTTCTTTCCTCCAACCCTTTCTGTCTCTAGTTCCATTCTTACCCTTCCAAGTGATCTTTTTACTCTTCTTTAATCCCCACCTTATGTATTTTTTCCAGTTCCCCTTTTGCCTTTATTGCCAACTCTCCTCTCTTTTTCACACAGGAAAAGATAAAATGAAGAAAAGCTGCAAAAACAAAGCGGAAGAAAAAACACCCACCTAGATGTACATAAAAACCTTAAACACGTTACCAAGGAACAAATGTACACAATTTGAACAGGTTGGATCTGATGCATGATGAAGTGGTGTGGAGAGGGGTAAACTTTCACCCTAATATTTATTTGTATTTTTTTTCTGAAACCTCCCATATAGTGTGTTTGTTTCTTACCTCAGCATGTTTTCTTCATGTGAAAAGATGTTTTGTCAGCAGTTTATTGTTATTGGCTTGTTTAAGCAAGGAATGCCTTTTTATAAGCCAGCGTGGTGCTCCCTAGATCTCCAGGGTGCACTTGAAAATAGAGGATCTGTGTATAATGGATGCAGGGATATGGAATTTATAATCAAGCACAGATTTTGTGTAAATAATGGCATGGATTCAATGCACATGTTCTGTATCAGGTTTCATAAGTAATGAATGTAACCCTAAGCAATGGGAAGTAAAAGCACTGTTATTTATTAGGAGTCTTTTAGGTTTGGTTTTTTAAAACATGGTGGTGTAGTACTAGAGCAACCAGATGGTCTAATATTACATCCCATGTATTGAAACCATCATAAGCTCAATGGTAATTTAAAACTGTGTGCTTTAGAATACACCTTGGTTGTGTGAAGACTTCAGTGTTTAGTAGTTACTGTCACATATTTTCACGTCTCTGTTTCCCCACTAATCCAGTTATGACCAACCTTGAAATGAATGATAGGAACATTGGAAGCTACCTTATACTTGCGGTGGAGGTGGTGATGGTGGTGGTGTGCATTCATAGAATCATAGAGTTGGAAGAGACCACAAGGGCCATCCAGTCCAACTCCCTGCCCTGCAGGAAGATACAACAAAACAATCCCAACAGATGGTCATCCAGCCTCTGTTTAAAAATCTTCCAGAGGAGGAGACTCTACCACACTCCAAGGAAGTGTGTTCCACTGTCTAACAGCTCTTACCATCAGGAAGTAATTCCTAATGTTTAGGTGGACACTCATTTCTTGTAGTTTGAATCCCTTGCCCTATGGTCCTAGTCTCTGGAGTAACAGAAAACAAGTTTGCTCCGTTCTCCATGTGACATCCCTTCAAATATTTAAACATGACTGTCATGTCACCAGTCTTTTCCAGGCTAAACATATCCAGCTCCCTAAGCTGTCCCTCATTTTTAACTTGTGGCACCCTAAGGTGAACCTATTACAGGGTTTTCTATTCAAGATTTGTTCATAGAATTTGCCATTGCTGCCCTCTGAGGCTGAGAGGTGTGACCTGCCCAAACTCACCCACTGGGTTGCCACGGCTGAATGAGAATTTAAACCCTGGTCTCCTGAAGTCTCATCCAAGTACTAATCAGAGCTGGTCCTGCTTAGCATCCAAAATCAGATGGGATCTTGTGAGTATTGCTGGCCTAAGAAAACCCTATGAAAACCATGGGGTTGCCATAAGTCAACAGGTGACTTGAAGACACAGACACACAAACAATACTGAAGTCCAAGTCCAATACATAAGCCACTATACCACACTAGCTCTTATACTCTGCCTGATGCATCTGGCCTTAGTCAGTGTTAATCAGATTAATAGTTTACACACCCCAATATAGTTTACTCTAACTGAAAAAAGTTCTTTCCCAGCACCTTCTACCTGGTCCTTTTTATTTTTTAAAAATGGAGTTGCCCACGATTCAGCTGAGACTTCTGCTTGTAAGACACATGCTTGAATACCCAGCTGTGGTCTTCTGGGAGTTTATCTCATGCAGTTTTCAGCCCAATCTGTGCATGGGGAAGGATCGTGCTGGAACGGGGAAAAGCAGGATTTACTGCACATGAAATTGCTGCTGCACTGCTGGCCTACCATCATCCATCCCTGATCTGGCCTCTGCCAGCCGATTTTGGTACCACTAAACAACAGCACAATGTAGCCAAGATGACAAAAGTATTTAACAAGAAAGAAAAACAGAGAAGCTAAGAGAGGCAGTAGCAATTTGCTTTTGATTGAATCTAGAGAGAGAAGCAAGATTCTGTTCTCTCCTTTCATCTCCCACTTCTTAGTTGAGTGCAAGATACTTTTGCACATTGAGCTCAGTTTGAAGCAATTGAAGGAAGTCAGGATGAAGAGAAAAGGTGGAAGGAAGGAAGGAAGAGAAAGTGGGACATCTTAAAAGCAGCTGACAAATTGGGGCATCTGGGGATTAATTCGGGTGGCCCCAGCTGAACTGCAACAGTTGGGGATATGGATATGAAAGTGGAAAGTGAAAACAATACAGTGTCCTATTGCAGGAATGATATGAAATAGTGCCACTTGAGGTAAGAAACTGCAAAGGCAGATACTGAGTATTTTTGGACAAAAACAAGAAGCAGGAAACTTTGTTTGATGAATGAGGCCTTTTACACTCTTAAATATACATACTTCAGATTACAGAGATATAAATTATTGCTTATTCTGTTCTCACAAGTATGAACAACTTTTCTTCCTGCTGAGAAAGTTTATGAGCATTCTTGCACATTTTTCAGTTGCTTTCCACATTTTGGCACTTTTGGGGGAGGAAAGTTGCAAGCTGGTCTGCAGGTAGCAACAGGAGTGCCTCAAGAAACTGGGTGTAGCCTCCATTTTACTTTCTCAAAATGCTTGAAACATAATGGCCCATTATGGGTGGTATGAGAAACTAGGAAATTATGGGGTTTATCATGTACCAAGCAGTGTCCTGGACATGCTGTCCATTGCATGCCGTTCAATACCTTTCACTTGACTAACTAAACTTTACTATTAGGTTTGTTTAGTATGGCATCCAAAAGCATGTATTGCTTTGTCCTTCAGCAAGCTAGAGATGAAAAAACCAAAAGAAACTCCAGATTCCTTCTTTGATTTGTTGGGAAGGGAACAAATCAAGAAGGAAGCTGTTCCAATGTTCAGCTGACATGCATTTGGAAGGCACACATTTTATCTGTTCCCATTCCAAGCTGTGTTTGGATGACAGCCAGCATGGATCACAGCTGTTTAGCTGCTTTCTCTCCGAGTAGGAGAGATCAGGCACACTGCACCATCATATTGCTTGTAACTGGTAGCTCCCTTATTGTGTCATAGGACCACAGCTACTGTTGTTCAATGGTATTACGGAAGGTGGAAATCTCCACCCAGCAACCCAACATGGAATAGAGCATTGGGCCAGGAGAAAAAGAATAAAGGGGCAACAGGCCCTTTCAGCAGCTTAAATATACCAAGTGGTGGTTCTGCCCATGGGTGAGTGGGCATTATTCTGATACACTTGCACATTTTAAAAAATATACAGAAAGTATTTGAACTGGTTTGTGCACAATTCATAGCTGGGTTTTCCTGGTGAATTTTTCTCTGCCGATGTCTTAGCCCCAGACAGGATGCAACTGTGAGATGGTCCATGAAGCCTTATAAAACTTTAAATGCTTTCATGCTTCTGCAGCCAAATCATGCATGAAAGGATGCTTTTCTCATTCCAAGCTTTTGGGTTGACCTTGGCTAAGAGGAAGTACTACAATATTGTCTCCAAAGGTTCCAGAGGGTTATATCAGCAAATGCTTTTTACTATTGCTGCAGTCAGGGAAGCATGGGAGGGGGGAGCTTGTTTGGTTTTGGGTTGTTTTTTTTTTTAAAAAAAATAATAAAGGAACATGTCAGCAAAAAAACCTCTGCCCTTCAGCATTCTCTCCTACATTCTTTCACCAAAATGAACCTCAGAAATGTTTTGTTGTTCTTCTGAAGAATCTGAGGGATCATCAGTTTTGTGGTGGGGATAACTCGTGCACTTTGACCATAAGACATAAAGGAGTGTGTTTAATCATTTAGTGACAGAAAAATGAGTAGGAGAAAGGGAGGCAGAGGGAAGTTGACCGATGTGGCTCTCCACTTCTGCCTTCCCTGAACAGTTCTTTTAAAGAGGTTAGTCAAACCTTGTTTTGTTTTGGTGCATTTCTGAGATTATTACTGAGGCACATATTTTATATCCTTCAAAAAAAAAAAAACATCCAAAACACAGCCCTATTAGAACTGCATAGTTAATTCCATTTAGGTATATTTATCTTTTAAAGAGCTGTGATTTGCCATATCAGTGAATGTTCTGGGACTTGCAGAGTGAGACATGATGGTAGCTGGAAGTTTATAGAGTGACAGCCATTTTCTTTCCTATGGGAATGACACCCTGGTGAGCTCTGAAATCTGCCCTTACTGTTTTCACTTCAGAAACTTTCTAATCCTTGCTGGCTGTTTTCTCCTCTCTTCCCCATCTCTCAGTCTCATGTGAAACAAGTCAACCCTTTTTTCCATTCTAGTCCCAGTGCTAAACTTGTATAATGTAAAAGACAAATAGGTGTTCTCTTCCAGACTGTGCATGTGGGTGTTTAAATAACATTCAGTCACATGAGTACTGATTTGAACTGTGACCATGAGATGGGGCATGGCATGGGTAGACAGAGTCAACCCCACAACCTTTCAGGAAAGATGCTGTTCAGGGAACATTCATACTACATAGTTATAGCACTGTGATCCCTCTTTAACTGCCATGATTGAATTGAAACAGGTGTGGTTTCCCAACCCATCACTTTCTCTGAAAGATGTAGGACTTTTTTCACACCAGCCTGCTGTCCCACCATAATCATGCTAGTTTAAGAATGGAAGCATACTAGTTTGACATAATTTCTTATCACATTTTTCCCCACAATGACACTTTGTAGATCCAGGGTTGTGTGATCTGTTTTTGGCACTGCCAAACATTATCTTCCAGAAGGAAGAGAATGGGGAAGAGTGATCATGCTGCCAACCACCTCCCAAAGCCAGCTGTTGTGTGCACATTCACACAGCAACCGACATTGGGGAGGTGTTGGCAGCTTTGATCACTGCTCCTCCACACAGCAGCCCCATGCTTTGTAGGGGGGCAAGTGATCCCACACAGCAGCCATATTTGGGAAGCGGTTGGCTAAGATTGCTGCAAGTGGAAGTGGGGGGAGAAGGGGAAAGGAGTATTATCATATCCTCCCACACCATGTGACTGTTTGAGAAGTGGAAATGCAGTGGAAGGGACCTACCAGACTGAGGCAGTAATGGAATACCAGCAAGAAACACAGAACTGAACTCTATCTGTATAATGAATACCCTTAACATTTATATTATACAGTGGGCCCTTTGTATACAGGAGGGATCTGTTCCAGATCACCACCACCACCACATATGGGAATACTGCAGGACCTCAGGTCCTGTTGATTTTAATGGCAGTGTGCTCCCACGTGCACCATTTTGTCCCCCCCCCCCCGGGCTTGCTGTCCTCGTGAGCTCAAGTCCGCATACAGCAAGCCTGCATATGGTGCGGGCGGACTGTAATGGCATTTCAAGATCAAATATAATATCATTCATCCTGCCAGATAGCAGGTGGCTCCTCAGCTTCATGTCTTTTCCATCTTGTCTTTGACATGCTCTCCAAACCCCAAACAATAGGATCTTCTATTTATAGACATCACATCCACTTTCTTTACACTTTCTACCAAAAGGGAGTATAATTCAGAGGCATAGCCATGGTAGTCTGGAATATCAGTGTGCAAAGAGATCTCGTAGCACCTCAGAATTAACTGTGTAAAAGACGTTGTAGCATAAGCTTTCATAGACTCAAGGGTTAATCAAACTGGTGGCTTGGAGTGGTCTCTGGCCACTCCAGTCCCAATTGAGCCTTAAGCAGTGTGGAACTGTGGTGACGGGACACTGCGGTCCCAAGGCCACCTGCCACTGTGGTCTGGAATAAACCGCTGCCAAGGAGTGGATTTTTCACGTTCCTTTTGCAGCTGGGTTTTGACCATGTTAGCAGGCCTTAGTGTGGCTTCAGACCAATCCAGGGGCATGCGTCATCTGCACACCATGCTGCCGGATTGACCCAAAGGTGGTCCTTTGTGCGCATCTGTTTTGGGCCTCTATCTACTTCATCAGATGCATGGAGTGTATCTGTAAAAGCTTGTGCTATGAAAATCTACAAAAACCTATGCTACAATCTGTTCCACACAGTTAGGAGATTATCGCACAGGAAATCAGCCGTGCATTACATGCAGGTTGTAACTGTCCCCGCTGGATCTTACCACATTGCTCTATACCTGGGCAATAGGCAGCCTGTATGCAAGCCGGGCATGTCCCGCAGCTTTTCATGAATGGGATTTTCGTTCATGAAAAGCTGTGGGACAAGCCCGGGTTACATATGGGCTACCTACTGCCCAGGCATGGAGCAATGTGCTAAGATCTGGAGGGGACAGTTACAACCTTCATGCAACCTACAGCTGACTTCCTGTGTGATAATCTCTTAAGTCTCAAAGGTGCTGCAAGAGTTCTTTGCATACCAAACAGAGTATTTTCAGGGTATATGAAGAAAGGACATCATCACCAATAAAATAAGATTTTATATGGTGCCTCCAGCCAATTAGACAAGGCTTATTAGGTCTGTTTGTTCAAGGTCACCCATCATCCTGTTGGAAATGAAATTTTGTTGGTTTTTGTACCAGGCCAATACTCATCCAGTCACGCAAGATTTTCTTTTTTTCCTTTTTTAAAATTCATTTTTACTAAACATGAATAACACAACAAACAAAATACTGTGTGTGTGTGTGTGTGTGTGTGTGTGTATGACTAAAAACTACCATACAAATACTACAAAAAGTCCAGCAATCCTAACACACACACACACATACACACACACACACACACACACACACAACAAAACTAACAGAAACTGACACTACTGACTTCCTCCCCACCAATCCAATGAGTATATCTCCCTATTGCTACCTTTAATTCATAATACACAAGACTTCTACAATATAAGCAAATTTAATTCATTATACAAAACCTAAAACTGAGAACTGACTCCAGTGAGAATGCATGTAAGAAATAAACATTTCCCAGTCTTTTAAAAGTTTTGTCAAGGATTTTTCCTTAATCTGAGTTGCCAGTGTGTCTGTTTCAGCAAATTCAACTACTTTCATCAACCAATCTTCTTGAGTTGAAGTAACAGCTTCCTTCCATCTCTGGGCATAGACAAGTCTTACTGCTGTAATCATATACTGCAAAATCCATGATTCTTCTCTAGAACATCATCCAATAATTCTAGTAAGAAAGTTTCTGGCTTCCACTGAATTTTTGTCTTAAAGATATATCAGTCACATAAGACTTTCAATGTTCTTTTGATAGGTCATCAATCAGACAGACAACTTTTACCAGTCACTGTTATTTTGGCTACATGCCTCAGCATGATTAAGGACAATTGTACCAATTAAGTATATCTTATTGGGGTTTTTTCACTCAGCTAGACTCTGCCTATCTGTATCTGATATTTGTATTTAGGTGTTGATACCTAAGTGGCTAGATTTTCAGAACTGACTTCATTATACACTATGAACTTTAGGAAGACACCAGCCATGGAGTGCATTGATTGCCGTTGTGTCTTCTAATATACAGACTTCTAATCCTTAAATTTTGCAAAATATTCATACAATATACTGTCCAGCCTATAACACCATCCTATGTAATCCTGGGATTTGCAGTTTATACAGAATTATCAGGCAGAGAACTCTAATGTCTCACCAAGTTACAAATCCAAGGCTTCCGTAGGATGTTGCCATAGCAATTAAAGTGGAATCATGGTGGTATAAGTGTACAGTGTGAAAGGACCACAGATCTAAACTGTGTCCCCATGACTTCTATATAAATCAGGAGGAGGGAAGCTCTTTTAGTCTGATGGTCAAATTCAATTTCACCATGACGGCAGATGGTGGTTCTCCCCTCAATCAATGCCTCGAAGTGGTAATGGTCTGGATGAGGAAAAATTGACTGAAGCTGAATCCAGACAAAACGGAGGTATTTACAGTAGGGGCCCCTAAACCAGGGATTGGGTTGTGATCACCAGTTCTTGACGGGGTTACGCTCTATTAAGGACTGTGTCCGCAGTCTGGGTGTGCTCCTAGACTCGTTGCTTCACATGACAGATCAGGTGAATACGGCAGTCAGGAGTGCCTGTTATCAGCTTCGGCTGATACGCCAGCTGCGCCCATTCCTGGAAACAAGGGACCTAGAGACCGTAGTACATGCACTGGTAACCTCATGACTCGACTTCTGTAATGCACTGTACATGGGGCTACCCTTATACCTAACTCGGAAACTGCAATTAGTACAAAATATGGCAGATCTAGGAATGATCATATTACTCCAATATTAAAATCTCTCCACTGGCTGCCTATTGGTTTCCGAGTATAGTTGGTAATGACCTTTAAAGCCCTACATGGCTTGGGCCCAACTTACCTAAAGGACCGCCTCTTCCCATATAATCCCATATAATCCGCCCCATTCCCTCAGGTCCTCTGGAAGGAAGCTTCTCCAATCAACAAGAACTAGATTGACAGCGACCTCCCAGAGGACATTTTCTGCTACTGCTCCCAGACTCTGGAATGCCTTGCTAGAAGAGATCCATCAGATATCCAGCTTAGATGGCTTTTAAAAAGCCATCAAGACGAATCTCTTCCGGCAGGCTTATCCATAAGAAAGTTAGTCTGAGACCTGATCCTCCCCCATTAGGAGCACCTTTTCCTTCTAATATGGTTTTTAGAGGAGTTAATTTGCCCCTGTGGTAACTTGGCGGTGTGTTATTGTTTTATTGTTTTATTATTTATTGTGTTATTGTTGTTTAAATATTAGATTTTACGATGTTCTGATTTAATTGTAATGTTAAGGGGGGTTACATGGTTGTTATAAATGGTGGGATTATACTTTTAATGTAAGCTGCCTTGATAGCTTCGGCTAAAGGAAGGGTATAAATAAAATTTTATTATTATTATTATTATTATTATTATTATTATTTTCAGAAAGATAATAATAATAATAATAATAATAATAATAATAATAATAATAATAATAATAATAATATAAAATTTATTTATACCCCGCCCCGCTGAGAACAATTGGGGTGGCTAACAGCATATTAAAATTCCAATACAGTCAATATAATCAAACCCCAAACCCTCCCCCCCCTTAAAACAGTATTAAACTAGTACAGATTGAAATCACGGTAATTAAAATAACAAAAGTGAAACATCAATGCAATGTTTCAGTGAAACAATTTTCAGGGTGCATAGTCTGGAGAAAAGCAAAAGTGTAGACCCAATTACGTCTGACACCTGAATCCTAGATATATTTCAACTTTTAGAATGGGGAAGTCAAAATTACAAAAGTTTGAAAACCACCAAATGATTATTCCAGAGAGGAGGAGCATAATCTTCTGAGGAACCCCAGAGAGCCAAATTGGGAACCCCGAAAAGACAAATTCAGCCTTAGGTCTTGAGATTCTCCACCTGGATTTAAAAAACACATGCAAGCTCAAAATGCTTTCACTCTATCATAGTATGGGCATCAGAGATGGAAGTTAAAAATCATATATAAATATTCTCTTTGGAGGAAGTGCAACTGTAGGCCAAAGGCTGCAGGGTGGGGGATATTATCAGTGAAGCTGGAAGAGGTGATTCTTGATTTGCCAAGAGTTGTTCTTCTTTTCAACAGTTTCGCAAGCTGCCTAAAAATCAACAGGAACACTTGGCATTGAACAGTGAAGCAACAGATAAAGCTTTGCAAGGTCCACAAAGGTTGTCAAGATTTCAGACTAAGCCCTGATCTCATCAGGGCCCATCTGCTCATACAATAATGATATAGCAATAACCTGTTTCCAATTTTGCTGGGTTCTTGGACCATTAACTGTATTCAAGAACTAAAGATTATTCAGTTGTTTCTAATTAAGGCCTAGAATTATAGTTGAGTGTGGCACACAAAAGGTAGTTAGTTGTGGGGAGAGAGAGGATTCATCACATCCTCCAACTGTTCCAATTTAACATGGATAGTTCCAATTAATCCCCTATTGTACCACTTTTTCAACTGCTTTTAAAATATCCCAGTTTCTCTTTCCTCCTCCCACTTTTCCACTTTGTTTTCAGCTTCCTTTAATTCCTGCAAACTAACCCCCTCTGCAGACCAGGGCGTCGGGGACGCCCTGGTCCGGAGCGCCGGCGGAGCTCAGCCTCTGCACCGCGGTGCTCCTCCGGCGACTCTAAAAGGAGCACCAAATTGGCGCTCCTTTTAGATGTCAGGGAAAGTGCGCCCTAAAAGCGGCGGGCGCACTTTCCCTGACTCAAACGCAGCGGCGCGTCTGGTCGCCACGGCGTGAGGTCATCCCCGGAGCGCCGGGCGTGCGGACAGCCGGCGACTCCGAGGGCGACCTCAGGAAGAGGAAGGGGCGCCGCTCGTGTGGCTGCCCCTCCTCTTCCGGGCCCGAAAGACGGCTCAATTAGCCGTCTGCCGAGGCCCTAAGTTCAAAGTGCAAAAGTTGTTTGCACTCAACTAAGGGGGGGGGGAACCTACTTGTCCCTTCCTCATAAGGTCAGACAAAAGCAAACTATTGCAGCCTCTCCTAGTTTGTTTGTTCTTCCTCACTGAGAACCTTTGCCATTTGACCACACACTAATATTGGTTGGCCATGTATGTCCTGTTTTTCATCTATGAAATTTTGGATATTGTGATCCTTGGATTAGAGAGGTATGTTACATGTTTGCTTTTAAAGCACAGCAGGATCCAGCAAACTGTTCATAAAATATATCATACCCCAACAATGGAAGATTTCAGTACTGGTTAAATGTAGAACATGTGATTGCTGGCTTATAACTCTCAGAATTCTGCAGCAAGCCCTGCTAGGTAAAAGATTCTGGAAGCTGTATTCCAACAAAATAATCTTCCCAAATACTGATTAATGGGGCAAAGTGTGATTTGAGAAATAAGTGTAGGGGAAAGTTCAGTATCTTTAATAAATGCAGCATACCCTGTAATATTCCCAATACTCTCCTCTCTGTGCTACCATGATAATGACCCCGAAGGGAGACAGCCAAGGGCTGATATTGCTAATTGTTGTGCTGAGGTGTGTGTGTGTTAATGATATATGGTTAACTTGGTTTTAATTTTTTTCCTGATTATTTAATTGTATTTTAAATTTTGTATTTTGTAGATGAAAGAAGAAAGTGCAAAGGCAGGCTTAATGCTGAACATACAGACAACAAAACTAATGACCATAGAGGACCTACATACATTTAAGTTAAACAATGAGAAAATTGAAATAGTAAAAGAATTCCCATATCTTGGGTTAAACATCGATCAGGAAGGAGACTGCAGTCAAGAAATCAGAAGAAGAAGGAATGGGAAAGAACTAGAAAAGATCCTAAAGGACTAGACAAGATCCTACAGATATACAACTGAGCACTACAGTCAAAATCCATTGTATTCCCCATTACCATGTATGGATGTGAGACCTGGATGGTGAAGGAAGCATAGAAGAAGAAAATCAATTCATTTGAGATAGGATGTTAGAGAAGAGAGTGAGGATACCGTGAACAGCCAAAAAGATTAACAAATGGGTCCTTGAGCAGATCACACCTGAAATCCCCTTGCAAGCCAAGATGTTCAAGTTGAGGCTGTCGTACTTCAGCCACATCATGGGAAGGCATAACTCATTGGAAAAGACAATAATGCTAGGAAAGGTGGAGAGATGTAGAAAGAGAGGAAGGCCACATGCTAGATGGATGGACTCTATTAGAGAGGTCATGGGTATAAGGAGAGCAGTGGAGGACAGGAAGTCTTAGAGATATCTCATCCATAGGGTTGCCATGAGTCAGGATTAACTCAAAGGCAGTTAACATCAACAAGATTTTTATCAGTGTTTTTAACTGTTTTCTTTAACTGTTATAAGCTGCTTTGAGTCCCAGTCTGGGAAATAGGCAGGAGGCGGTGATGATGATGATATTGCAAGAATGAGCTAAATGGGAGTTCAATAGGGTACAGTTGGGCCTGACCTAGTCATATTAATGTCTGGTGTGTTGACCCATGCTGGGTCACCTGACTCTTCATAAGATGCTCACAAAGTTACAAATTCAGTTTCATAAATTTGGCTGAAAGTTACGTGTTGCTGTGAACTTTTGCACAGATCATCATCAGCAGCAGCACCAAAGTTCATCTGTCTCAGAACATAGCGTGTAAATGTGATGCTGTTTTCTGCTCTATGCATCTGAGAATTTGCATCACAGCTAGGGTTGCCAGATCAAGACTATCCCAGGCCCTGAGATTTTGGCACCAACACCTGAGATTTAGGGATGACCCCTTGTAACGTTACAGTGGATGTGTTCTGGTGATGTTACAATGGCAGTGTTAGAAGAGATAGTCCCTGATGATGTTATTAACATTATAGATTAAGCATCAACCATAGGTGCACAGAGGATGCCATTCAGATAAAAAGCCCAAGTTTCACAAATTAGAAATACTCACTCTCACACACACTTACTTTTCAATCTCTTGCTCTGAGATCCCCCCCCCCCATGCCCTGAAAGTGAAATTCCAGGCCCTGAGATCTGGTAACCCTAAACAGCATATCTTTCCCTATTGAATTTATTACATGCGATTTATTTACAACTGGAGTAGGTCAGCATGGCACCACCACAGACAGGGCCAGCTGACTCAGAATGTTATATTGATTGTCTCTCTTCTCAAAGAGTATGTACGGTGAAAGTCCTGTTATACCAGACATGCACATTGAAACACAGGGATTGTTTCATTTCTTTTAGAAATGAAAGGGTTATTGTTGAGGCAACTGAAAATGTGGTAAGATGGTGAGGTTTGGTCATTCAGTCTTGTTGTCCCAGCAGATGGCAGTGGTGCAAAGAATATAAATTAACTCATAGTCAATCTTGGCTTGAATGGTGGAAATTCTGAAAGTTTGTTGGATCAATGCTTGAAAAGTACAAACACATTAGATTAGATTTCCAACTGGATTCATTTTGAGTTTTTGAGGCATCTTGAGTTCTTATGAAACTACTTGTGCTAGTCTGTCTCCTTGTAGCTTGGAGATAGGATGTTCTTGACTCTCAGCTCCTGTCCAGTTTTCTAGCCCTGCCATTAAGGATCCTTTCACATGCCATAATTATAGAGCTAAGATCTCATATTAACTAGGGCTTACAGTTTATAGAATTGTATAGTATCTAGAATTTTCAGCCAGAGAACCCTAGGCCCTCATCAAACCACAGATTTCTGAAGTCCACAGGATACAGCTGTGGTAGTTATAATGAAATAATAGTATTATAATTGTACAGTATGAAAGGGTTCTAAAAGCCCAAGAGAAAAGTGAAAGGAAGAAAGGCCCTTTAAGATCACTGACATAGCAGCAGCTGTTGCTTTGTACATTTGCTCCTGCTGTGTGCTCTCAAGTCATTTCCTACCTATGGTGACCCTAAGGAAAACTTCTTGCAGGGTTTTCTTGGCAAGATTTCTTCAGAGAAGCTATGCCACTGCCTTCCTCTAAGACTGAAAGAGTGTGAGTTGCCCAAGCTCACCCAGTGGGTTTTCATGGCTGAGAGGGGATTTGAATACTGGCACTGATCTATGCTGACAAAAACAAACAAACAAACAAACAAACTGTAATGACCTCCCAGTTGCTACAAGCCAGGCCCACAATGTACTTGAAACTTTGCACACAAAAATTTGTGATTTCGCAGAGAATGCAGTTCAGAGGACTTTAATCCATTTTCTAAAATTTTTACTCCAAACATTTTCACATGGATTTCCCTTTGTCTGGCCAGTGCCCCGAGGAGGCTTTGGTTTGGAGCTGGGTTAGAAGGAGTTTTAGCTAGGTGAGACTGGTTGGGTCTGACAAGCCTGATATGTGTTGCCATGTTGTTCTTTTTTAAAAAACTTCAGTGTATATCCAGCCATGAAATCAGGTTAAATCAGGCTACCACCTCCCTCTTCCTCTCTCCTGCACAAGATTGCATTTGTTTTCTTACTATTTTTAATCTTCTCCCCACTCCGATCCACTCAATTAGCATTGTATCATTTTTGTATTTACTTCAATTCCCCCCTCCCACAATCATTTGTTGCTGACTCATGTGAAGACCTGCAATGTGTGTTTTGGGAGGATGGGGAAGGAGTGTATGAGATCTCTGCATGTGTGAGCAAGCCAATGATCAGGGAGAAAGAATGCAGGTAGTCCATTCACTGAAGTAAAAACAAAGATGGCATAACATTGATCAGGTGGAGGGGAATAATCAGAGTGAGAGAAGTGTAAAAACAATAAAAACAAATGCAATACTTGGGCAGTGGGGAGGAAGAGGAATTGAGTGGGCCAATCTAACTCCTCACTGCTGATCTCATGGCTGCACATTTTCATAAATAAAAGCCAAATAAAATACAGTTTTATTTTTTCTTTCTCCATTCTGTGTGTGTGTGTGTGTGTGTGTGCAGCAGCAAAGGGTGAAAGGGTTTTGGATGGAGAGGCACCCAACCAGAGTTCAAGGCCATCTACATTGACAAGCAAAAAATAACAACTGTTGATTGATAGGTAGATGCATGCTGAGAAGGTTTTAAAAAACAGCAGAGTGAAGTAAATTTGCCAGTGAAGTAAATTTGCCAGGAGCAAAGGTGTAGCCAGTTAGGTTGATGCCTGTGTCTGTTAGTGCATGGCATCAACAGGTCACTGTGGATCATGAAAATGCAAGCTGAAGCTGATTTCTTTGGACAGTGTAGACAAGCCCCTGCAATCCTAGTGGAACACTCAAACCACTTTGCTATGATGCTACTACATAGTGTCAACCATTAGGCCTGTCATCATGTCCCAATAAAAGGGATGCGGAAAAGTAGAATCAGTAGCAGTGGTCAGTACTCCCCTATGCTTTGAAATGGGCCACAGCAGCTTAGATTTATTGAGCTGGAATGGCAAGACAGCTGTGGTTCACAGATGCTTGCTACAAACCATATGAGTTCCTATTGCTTCCTGGAGCAACATGGCATTGCTGCCAGTATGACAAGGGGGGCGGGGGTAGAATGGGCGGTATTTTTATAAATGGCTTCTGGCACTCAGTTTAGGCAGTCAAATTGCCTTTGCTCTGGTGGACTACCAGCAGTGATTTATGAATAAATAAGAGACAGCCTGACTGCATAGTTACAAATACATTTTGGTACTCTGCCTTGGTTTCCTTGCCTTTAGCATTCATTACCTTTTCATCCAGTTTCCGTCAACAACAAAGAGTTCTTCTTCTCCATTGTTTGATCGGTGACAAGTCTCTTATGATTGATGGTGTTTTGCCCACTATCTGTATGAGGTAAAGCACCAGAGGAAATTGGTTGTCAAATACATATCCTCCAAGTGTCCTGATTTGGCAGGGACAATCCAGATGAATCCTCTGTCACCCCACTTTTTCAGTTATTGTAAAAATGTTCCAATTTCTCTTTCCTCCTTCCACTTTCCCTCTTTGTCATCAGCTTACTTCAGTTGCTGAAAACCAAGTTCAAGGTGCAAAAAGGAGTTTGCATGCAATTAACTTATCAGGGGGGAGAGGAAGCAATGGAAGCTTGTCCTTCCCAGTAGGCTCAAGCAAAAGCAAACTGCTACAATGTCTCTTAGCTTTCTCATGAATAACTTTTTCCATCTTGACCACACTCTGATGTTGCTTGGTCACATATGTCCAAGTTTTCACCTGTGAAACCTTGGGGAGAGTTGCAAATAATTTTTACATCCACTACTCTCACTGCCCATTCTACTAATACTAAAAAGAAAATGAAAGCATACAAAAAAAAAAAAGCTGGATTTCCATTGCACTCTCTAACTATTGCAAAGAGGTTAGTGTTTGTATGTGAAAAAAAGTATTTTAGGCTTGCAAGAATAATGCCTGATACAAGCAGATTCTTTGTATTCATCTGCATAGGGCTGGATGGTGTGGTTGTTTTTGAACTTCACCTTCCGCTGAACTAATGAAAGCTTTAGTTATGGCAAGTAAGTAGGTTTAAAGAAGGACAACTTGCTCTTTTAATCAAGTCACTTTGCCAAATATTTACTAAAATAGGGCAGATGCTTGTTAAAGTATAAATAGTTGGCTACTTATTTAAATAAAAGGATTCTTACAAGCCTTATTTGGTATGATCTTTTGATAGTGTTTATCTTTAAAGAAAAATAAAATAGGAGGATTTCCATTGTAGATTCAACTAGTAAAGTAAGAAACATTGCCAGAAAAAAATTAGTTATCTCCCCTATAAAAACTTGATAGAAAGCACACAGCTTTGTTAAGTTCATATCTGCTATAAATATGTCACCCATGAAATCTGCTAGTAAAATATTTGTTTAGTGTTGAGAATGCTATAGTTGTGCCACGCACAACCAAACAATTTAAGGCTTTGGAATAGTCGAATAGTAAAAAATGTGGTAAGGAAAAAACAACGTAATTCTTAACATACAGGATCAAAACACACTGCAGAAATAATCCAGTTTGAGACCACTTTAACTGCCCTGGCTCAGTCCTAGGGAATTCTGGGAACCGTACTTTTGTGAGTCAGTAACCTAGGATTATTTGTTTTTAAACATTTTGCATCAAACTATTTATCAAAACTGGTAGACAGAAAAAAGTATCTTTAACTTCTACACAGACTGAAGAGCAAGAGAGAGATTTCCAAGCCTGATGAAAGAATAGCTTGGATAAATGCCCTAGTCCATCTGGATATGTTGAGCAACTCTTGTTACAAAAGGAATGATTACAAGAAGATGGGCCAGGATTTCAAGAGGCCTTATGGGCACACGTGTGTGAGTGCATGTTGTTGCCAACACTTTCTTGTGCCTCCTGGAATACCACTTAAGAAGCTTTTCAGACCTTTGGGCAGAGCTTAGAAAAGTTATTTTTTGAACTACAACTCCCAGATTCCCCCAACCACCATAGCCAAAAGAATCACTTTTCCAAACTCTAGCTTTGGGCATGGCTTTTTACCTGGTGTGAATTCTGCTGCTGGAACTGGACATTTGACAAATAAATAAATAAATGCCCATGTCAGAGACTGGATTTTTTTTTCTTTTAAGGACAATGTCCTAGACACTGGATTTTCCTTTTTAAATCTAGCACTGAATTAAAAAATAACGAGCCCAACCAGTGAACCGCTGTGAGGCTTAGCTTCATTCCAGATCATTCTGATCTTGGAGAGAAAAGAACAGGAAAAGTTTAAACACACTGCTAGTAATTGCAGTGGTGTTGATCCTTCTTGCTCGTTGCTGTCCTACTTCCTACTTAGAGGTTTATGAGTACAATGCTGTGAATGACATTTTCCCCAGCCATTCCTTCCACATTTCAAGGTAGGTTTGTTGTAATTCCCTCAGTGAAATTTTTATTCACTCCCCCCCCCCCCCATATTCACATGGTTGTACTGTTTGCAGAACATACAAGACTATATAGCCATAGTTCAATAGTAGAGCATGGGATCTGCATGCAAAAGGAGTCAAGCCCTCGTATCTCTACATAGAGCTGGTGTGGGAGAGGCACAAGCTGAAGTCCTGAGGGCTGTTGTCCAATGTCGGCTCAAGGACTCTGGAAACTGTAATCCAAAAAGTAACTTTTCCAGGCTCTGGTATAGAAAATATTGAACCTGATAGGGAAGTAATCTGATTTGATATAAGGTATCTTCCTATGATCTGTCTTGCCAATTACTTATACTGGCTATTATACTACAACCATCTTGGCCAACCTGAAGGATAAGAATACATTTCTTCATCCAATTCCTCAGTCTGACTTGGGGGTCTGTAGTAGACTCCTACAATAACATCTCTGTGGTTTCTTTCCTCTTTATTTTATACAGATGCTACAGGATAAATCCTGGCTTCCAGGATTTAAACATCCCTGGCATATAATGTTACTCCTCCTCTTTTCTTGTTTGGCCTATTTCTCTCAAAAAGACTATGCTCCTGTTGATCCTCTTTTTTCTTGGTGCAAATGACAAATTGATTCCCAGTCCAAAAGCTGGACGAGGAGAGGAAACAGCAGAACTGTTTTTCTCACTGTCCAGGAATCAGTCTATTCTAAATCCCTCTTGGAAAACATGGAATAATATAGTTGGAAGAGACCACAAGGGCCATCCAGTCCAACCCCCCTGCCATGCAGGAACACACAATCAAAGTGCCCTCAACAGATGGCCATCCAGCCTCTGTTTAAAAACCTCCAACGAAGGAGATTCCACCACACTCCAAGGGAGTATATTCCACTATCAATCAGCTCTTACCATCAGGAAATTCTTCTTGATATTGATGTGGAATCTCTTTTCCTGTAGTTTGAATTCATTGCCCCATGTCCTTGTATCTGGAGCAGCAGAAAACAAGCTTGCTCCATCTTCAGTGTGAAACCTTTTCAAATATTTAAACCTTTTTTTCTCCAGGAAACACATACCCATCTCCCTAAGACATTTCACCTACCAGCCATTGCCAGTGGTGCCACTAGTGTTGGTGTCACCCCCTCAACTGACCTCCTCCCATACCAAACCAAACATGATCCTTAATAATGTTTTTTGTACTAATGTTACCGATAAATCATAAATCCCATATATCACTGAATGTAATCGTAATACTTGTGACATAAAGAACCTGCAAAAATAATGTTATATTTTTAAATTACAATATCATATGTACAGCCTAAATGTCTTTGCATATACATAGTTTCATGTGGTTAAAGTGAAAATTTGAGGTTTTAAAAGAAAAACAAATAGATTAAGCATTAAATTTTTAAAAACAAACAAACTGGTGCCTCTCCTTTTTCCTCCCACTGAGCTTCGCCCCACTCACACCATCTCTTCAGTATTTTAAAGTGACACAGGAGAGTGCCACAGCCCATTTTTGCAAAAAAGCAGATGTTTGAGGAGAAACGGTGTCACACACACCCTTAAAGTGTCACCTCATGCAGTCCGCACCCCTCATGGAGGACTGCCTTCCAACTCGCAGTCCTACGAGGATCACCTGAGCGGCCTGAGCAGCCCCACCCCTGTGGTTGCCGGGAGGAGCACCGGCGGCTATAAAACGCCCCTGACAACATCTCCCTCCTGCACCACCTGGCGAGCAGCGGCATCCCTTGAGGCTATGGAGGACTATCTCCCCCATCAACGGAGCAGCTGCGGCGGCGACGCGAGCGGGAGGCCCAAGGAGGAGGTGCTAGGGCCGCCAGGGACCAACATCTTCTCCAGCAACACAGCTGCGGCTGGAGCGCGGCGGGAGAGACTGGGAAGAGTTTATAATCCTTCCCCAGTAATACTTTCTAGCAACAATGCAATCAAGCATTTTATGTTGTACATTGCATGTGTTATATTGTGTATTGTATATTTTTAATAACTGTCTTGTAATTTGTTTCGTTGAGTTGTTTTTGGGGGGTGAGTGGGGTGGGAATGAGGGAGGGGATTTGATTTTATGTGAGTTGTTGATGTTTTGATTTCTGTACACCGCCCCGATTGCCTGGCAGAGAGGCGGGATATAAATAAAAATTATTATTATTATTATTATTATTATTATTATTATTATTATTATTATTATTATTATCGTACCCCCCTAGTGACACTACTGGCCATTGCCACCTCTTCTCACAATGAATTCCACTGATCTTTTCTGTAATGTAAATTCTACTCACAAAGTCCTACACAAAGTGATTCTAAAGCTAGCAGGTTTCCTACAACCATCATCAAGTGGTTAGTTCCTTCCCACATCAAAATCCAAAAGTCATCTTGGGGATATCTACATGATATAATTATAACAGTAGGATATCCATATAATTGCCATGTCATTATCTATCCTCGGGAATCCTGGGATTTGTAGTTGGTGATGTCTGTGCTGGTGAGTTCTAGCTTCCTCCCCTGAATGACAGCACTAGAGCTCTCTGGCAGAGAATTCCAAGTCCCACACCCAAGTTATAAACTGCAGGTTTCTGTAGGATGGGGGCAGGGATGTTAAAGTGGTAAGTAACTGGTAAGTAACTGGGTGTACACACACATATTGTTTCCCACCTAAACTCCAAAGGGCATCCTTGTTAGAGAATGAGGAAACCATTCTCAGTACACCCAGACCATATTCCCATTAAGGCTTTCAAGATGGAAAGATGCCAATGGGAATACTGAAGCACAGGTTCAATAACATGGGGACTATTCTCTGCAAAAGCATGTCCCTAACCCGAAAATAGCATTCAGACTTGTCCAGACATGACATGCAAGACTCCAGACAGACAGCTCAGAGTTCAAGTGCCTCTACTAAGCCAAACTGCTTTTCCCACATCAAATCTCTGTAAACACAGCTGGATATTTATCTCCTCATCCCTAAAGATGTTAACAATCCTCTCCAAGCTGAAACCTTCAGACAGAGTTACCTTCCAATGGAAAGGCTATACAGTGTTACTCTGTATTAGGGTTCATCAGCTCTGTAAATAAAATGAAAACAAATTGCAGGCATTTTTGACCCAGAAACATCCCATATGTTGGCTCAAGCTCTGCTTGAGAAGATGCAAATTAATTCCAGGATGACAAACAATTACTTGAAACAATACAGAGCAATTTAATAATAGGCTAACAGAATGTCTCTAACACTGCTTAAGAATTTTTCCTCTTGCTTAGATTAAGAATGGTTTTCTTCTTTCTTGTAATGTTTTCTAGTTCACTAGATAATTGGAGCGGGTATTTGTTAGCACAAGATATATACGTATTTGGCCATTGGAGGAAAAATAAATCATTAGAAAAGGCAATGATGCTAGGAAAGGTGGAAGTGAGGAGATAGAGGGGAAGACTACATGCCAGATGATTAGACTCGATCAGGGAGGACATGGACCTGGGCCTGGAGGACCTGACCAGAGAGGATGAGGACAGGGAACTTGGATATGTCTCATTCACAAGGTCATCATGAGTCTGAGGAATCATTCACACTATGTTATAAACTGGTTTGCAAACCAATTTAAGATGGGGTTGTTCACTCTGGCGCCATTTTTTTCTCATCTGAATTGAAGAGGACCTGTTTCAAATTCCCCTTAACCTGGTTTTTCAAGGATCATGTTTTCCACCATGTCTTTTCAAAAGCATTGGATATTGTCGGGGTACTGCCAATGGGAACTTGCACCCAATCCCATTCGGGGCATCCAAGAGGGAGTGGTGTAATGGGTAGAGAGTGGGCAGAGGGGCCATCCTCCAAGGCTGATAGGGGGAAGAATCTCTCCAAGGAGAAGCTCTCACAGGGGTTTCATGGCAAGGGGTCCTCAGAGGCTGACAGGGGGCAGATTATGCCCACCCCTTTGCTCTCTCCATGCCAGCCAAAGCCAATGCCAGGGAGGGAGGTCTCCCAGGAACATCAGTAGTGTCTTTTTATAAAATTTGACAACTTATGCACACCTTTGCTATTGCATGGACACAGTTCCTTTAAATACTCACATAGTCAATATGACAAAGGTGTGCATGATTTGTTTGACTTTTTTTAAAAAAAAAATCAGTGGGTGTTAGGGGTCATTTTTCCCCCTTTCCTCGGAAATAAAACCACATCAGATTATGCTTTGTCCTCCTTCTCTTCCTGTCTTATTCCTCTTCCTCTCATCCTCCCCTTCCTCTTCCCTGCCACCACGTCTTCCTTCCTCCTCTTCCTCCTTCATGTCCGTCCTCTCTCTTCTTCCTCCCCCCTGCACCTGCCGTATGTCTGTCCTCCCTCCTCTCCTCTTCCTCTCTCCTCTTTTTTCCATGTGCTGTTTCCAACATATTGTTTCCAAACAATAACAAGTGTTTTTGGGAGTATGTCTATAGCAGGGGTAGGCAACCTTTCCCCTTTAAGGGCCGAGGGACTTCAGTTCCCAGAATCCCAGGAGCTATTGGCCAACATGGGATTATTGGCCAACATGGCTGAGGCTTCTGGGAGCTGAAGTCCCTCGGCCTTTAAAGGGGAAAGGTTGCCTACCCCTGGTCTATAGCAAAAGGAAGAAGAAAGAAATGGTAGGGCCACTGAGTGGAGAAGACGGCAAAATGCTAACGGGATAGAGAAAAGGCAGAACTACTCATCACCTTCTTTACTTCAGTCTTCTCACAAAAGAAAAAGAGTTTTCAGCCTGAGGAAAATGGAGCAGATGATACAGTAGGGGCAATGCAACACAGAACAAGTAAAGAGGTAGTACAAGAATACCTGTGTGGAGAGAAGGCAGAATACAACATGCCTTAGCAACAGCTAATAGAATGCAAGATGGCGGCAGCCAATCAAATGGTAGGCTGGAGGTGTTAAATAAGAACGTTGCTGACAGTTGAAGTCAGACTGGTAGTGTAACAGTCCAGAAGAAAGAGACTCTGAGGGCTAAAGTTCAGAAGGGAGAGACTTAGCTCTGGGACAGAAGTCCAGGTGAAGGAGTTTCTGGGATTTAAGGGCTCTGCAGACGGTGCAAAGTGCCATCTTGGAGCCAGGGAAGGGGAGGAGCAGCCGGACGCCAGATGCCCCAATCTCTTCCCAAGGACGTCATCAGAGCGTGCGCCGTTGCACATGGTGAGTGCTCTGATGACGTCCTTCCGGTGCAGCATTTTTACATGCTGCGCTGGAAGAGGCGCAAAAGAGCCACATGGCGGCTCTTGTGGAGCCCTTTCCGCGGCTTGGGAAAGGAGCGCTATTTTGGCACTCCTTTCCAGTCGCCAAAAGGGTGGATTGGGGCCAAGGCGTGGGGCAGCCTTGGCCCCAATCCTCAGGGTGGCCCACGGCTGCCCATCTGTAGAGGCCCTTAGTTAGCCCGAGGGCTAGTGTAGAAATAAGGTTGGAAAGACCACAGTAAATACGGGTGCTATGAGAGTCCTAAATACTAGTAAATGTTGTTCTTTAAAGTTAAATAGCATGTAACAAAGTATAACAAGAACAAGAGAATGCAACATCATAACAAATGAAACATTTTTAACCATCCTTCAAATAAAGTTTTATTGTTGTTCACTTACAAGCTTGTTAGAAACTGGAATTATTATGGGCTGTTCCTAATGGCAGCATGGCCATGTGCACGCACCACCATTGAGGACAATGGGGCTTGCCATCCGTGGATACTTAAATCTGTGGATGGCAAGCTGACGGATAATGAGGCCCCACTGTATCACTGAATGTAATGGCAATAGCTGTGACATAACTAGCAAAATTAAAATTATACCTTTAAATCCTTCCATCCTTTCAAAAGTCTGTAAAATGAGCACCCCAGCTTGTTGGGGGAAATTAACTTACATATTGTAAACTGCTTAAGGAGTGCTTTGTGCACTGACAGGCAGTATAGAAATGTACTTGCTATTGCTATTAATTGCAATATTATAAGCACAGTACAGCCTTAATGTATTTACATTTACATAGTTTCATGTGATTAAAGTGAAAATTTGTGAAAAAAATAAAAATTCAGTAAGATGTGTTTACAGAAAATTTTAAAAGAGTAAAAAAAAAAAAAATTAAAACCTGAGGCCTCTCCTTTCTCCACCCACTGATCCTCACCCCACTCACGCCTTCTCTTTCTCTGAACTCCAGAGTTTTAAAGGGACCAGGTGAACCCTATAGCCCATTTCTGCCAAAAGGCAAACATTTGGAAAGTAGTGGTATCACTCCTACTTAACGTGTCACTCAATGCAGTCCATACACACAGCCTGTTTTGCACCCCTCCAGACTTTTTGTGGCTGAGGATCCTGGGAGTGGTACCCAAATGGCCAAATTAATATGGGGTCTAAAGCAGGGGTAGGCAACCTTTCCCCTTTAAGGGCCGAGGGACTTCAGCTCCCAGAAGCCTCAGCCATGTTGGTCAATAGTCCCATGTTGGCCAATAGCTCCTGGGATTTTGGGAGCTGAAGTCCCTCGGCCCTTAAAGGGGAAAGGTTGCCTACCCCTGGTCTAAAGGAAAAAACATTCGAAAATATTTTTTTAAAAAGATTTGAAAGATTAGAAACCATTTAAGGATTTTTGAGCAATAAGACATTTAATGATGTAGTAATTTGTGGTTATGGTTTTTAGTAATTTTAGTACAACTATTTAGTGGGTGTGTGATGGTAGAATAATGTTTTCGTATTTTTTCATTATAGTCAAGATCATTTCAGAGCCTACCATCAGCCCTATTAGTTATATATCCTCCCCCCTCTGTTTCTTCTTTTCTTTCCCTTCCTTTCTTTTTCTTCTTTCTCTCTTTTTGTTTTCTGAATGTGTATTACTTTGATTGCCAATTAGATTGTTCATGTTAAAAAAAATAATTACAATTTTTAGAAAAAGAATGGTTGTGGCTGGAGATTATGGAATGGTATTTCAAAACAAAAAAACCTTTCCCAACCTATGGCAGCTCAGAGACTGTTGCTCCCACATAACCTGTTAAATTCAGCTCCATTTCAATATATTGTTTAAAATATCTATTTTAAAATAGATTGCTTTACCAGAAAGTACAAGTCTGAGACTTGAGATGATAAAATAAAACAAAACAATATGCCTATAGAGTTTTTACAGACAGAAATGGGTCTTGTATACAATTTGGCCAGGGGTGGCCCATTTCCAAGGACTGGGCAACTCCACTGGCCCATTCAGGACGCTAAAAGGAACGCCTATATTGGTTGTGAGATCTCATGTGTGTCATTGTTATCATCATATATTTCATTCCCAATGCCCCAATGGATCCTTTGCTGAAATGTTTTAAACCTGACATATGGGTAACTGAAGGATAGTAAGGTATTGCTTCATCTTTTAGTAATGATTGTCCTTTATTGAAAGAGAGAGAGAGACCTGTTGTTCCCTTTCAGCTTGTTTGCATATGGAGATACAAGACTGACAACCAATTGGCTAACAGGTTGACCTGTTTAACCTGACACATTTTTAGGGATCTTAATGGATTTGGTTTTATTTTTGCTTTTATCATACAATTGCTGTGATTCCTTGTTAGAACTGTATGGCTGCAGTGGCACAGAGGACCAGACAACCATGTCCTCTTTCTCTTAGAACCTTCTTGCACTTTCTCACAAGGACTCCTTACTCCCCTTCTTTCCTCAAATAATGGCTCCTCTGTAGCCTTTGAAAACAGTTAGTAAGAAGGTCATACAAGCTGCATTTCATATGCCACCCCACATTAATTCCATCACTGAGCTTGGTTTTCATTTGACTATGACAATGACTGGGGAAGTTTAGGTTAGCCACAAGGCTTTGACCCAAGTAATTGTGTATGAAAATAAACATCTAGTTCTTATTGGAAGGAAGGCTGTTCAAGTGTCCAGGTGCATCACAGAAGAAGCGGAGACAAAGGAGCAGATGGAAAGCTTGAAGTCACATATTTGATTTGGCAGCTTAGTTTGGTGGACGGCTCCATCCTTGGAGCATAGGATGCACATCAGCCAAAGATTGTCAACTATACCAGACAAGTGATTTGCTGGATTAGGGATTTGTTGAGAAGATAAATTAAAAGGGCATTGCATTATCAAAAAAAGGTGCTGGTGAAAACAATATGCTGATTTAGTTCCACAACATTTCACAGAGTCTTCACACTGTGACATACAAAAATAATAATAATAATAATCTGTCACAAGGTTCCCCACACTTCATTACATAGATTCAACATGAACAATAACTATCATTATGGAAACCCAGATTCTCTGAAATGCTTTCAAGACTGGAACATAATAATGTGATTTTGGTAGAAGAGTGGAATGACAGGTCGGTTTCCACTTGAGTCACAATGAATCCTTGATTCTGGTGTCGACGATGCATTGGTGGGTATGGGGTTGGCCCCATCTTAGTAGTTCTATTCAAACATGCAGATTCTTGATGAGACTTCATCCTTGTGACACCTCTGCTTCTTAGAATCTCGCAGACCATGTTTGCATTTACACTTCAAAATTAATGCAGTTTGATACCACATTAACTGCCATGGCTCAATGTGATGGAATTCTGAGATTTGTAGTTTTGTAAGATATTTATCCTATGTCAGAGAGCTCTGATGCCACAACAAATTACAAATCCTAGAATTCCATATCAATGAGCCATGGCAGTTAAAGCAATGCCAGGCTGCATTAATTTGGCAGTGAGGCAGAAAAGTCATCCTGAGGCGAGAGCTTGGAAAAGTAACTTTTACAATCTCTGGCTGGGATGCTGTTCATTTTAAATGTTTCCCATGGCACACTTTAAGTTGCCTTCCACAATAACTTAATAACTTTCACAACAATTTAAGAAACATAAGTGTGGATGTAAAGATACTTTCCACAATTCCCATTATCACATGTTTATGCAACTTTCATGGCTAGCAGAAACTGCTGCTAGTTGGTACCCCTGTACAACATAAGTCATCTTTTTTATTCTCTTCTACAGACCCACACACCCACAGCCATGCATACAGTGCAGAATCGAGTGATGCTATTATTTCTCCTGATCTGGATATGCTAATCCCATTCCCAACAGTTAGGGCCTTTGCAGACTGCTAGAAATAGTGCAAATTGAGTCCACTTTAAGGGTTAGGGTTAGAGTTAGGGAATCATGGGAACTGTATTTTATTGTGGCACCAGAGCTCTCTGATAGAGAAGGCTCAATGTCTCGGGGGGGGGAAACAATTCCCATGATTTCCTAGCACTAAACCTAACCCTTAAAGTGGACTCAGTTTGCACTATTTCTGGCAGTCTGCAAAGGCCCTTAGTGACTGTCCCTTATCCATCTATAGCCTCTTTCCAGAGAACCATGTACTAGATCACAGAGTCATAGAGCTGAAAGAGACCACAAGACTATCCAGTCCAACCACCTGCCATGCAGGAACACACAATCAAAACACTCCCAACAGATGGCCCTTCAGCCTCCGATTAAAAACCTCCAAAGAAGGAGACTCCACCACACTCTGAGGCAACATGTTTCACTGTTCTAGTATCAGAGCACACAGCTAAACTCAAACAACAAACCAAACTCCTAATAGATCAGAAAATCAATTGTCTTCAATCCAGGCACCACAAACTCACCTCTTTCAGTTTTTCCACCAATCACCTGTAAATCGCATTGTTAATTCTTCCTGTTCATTTGCTCTTGCTCAGGAACTGATGTAGATTGTGAAGGTAGCTATGCAACTGTAGCCTAGGAACTCCAGCATAGTCATATTTGACTGCAAAAGATACACTTTTCTAAAATGAAGGAACACATAAATCGAAAAGAAAAGTTAAGAAGCTTACATCTGTCCCATAGATTTGGAGGTTACTAAAAGTCACATCAATATAGATTTAGCAAAAATGCCAAGAAAACCCCATGATAGGTTCGCCTTAGGGTTGCCATAAGTTGGAAATGACTTGAAGACACACAACAACAAAATAATGTATACAACAGGTTGGGAAAGATAGACAAGTTAACAAGCACTGTGAAGAAAGCTATCAAGGTAGGGGGGGGGGGTTTCTTTCAGGCACTGTTTTGCCCAAACAAAAGGGAGTGCAAACCTGTGCAAAGAAAATGCAAGCAAACATTTGAAAGAACATTTTGAAGAGCATACCCCTATGAACATCAAGACTGACACAGAGTAATTATTTAAGTTTAATGGAAACTGGCTAAGGAAGCAAATAAACCATTGTAAAAAGTTTTAAAAGAACTAAAGGAAGATAAAGATAAAGAGGTTGTAGAGAAGATAAATGACCTCAGTTTGAAGATATGGGGCAAATACCTATGCCTGGATGGATATTTTCATGAAGAGATTCTGAAAAGCTCAATCAAGTAGCAAGGAGGAGAGATGAAATTTTAGCTCTCTGAAACAAGCAACTGATTCCATATGATTTCAGTTACAGTTCTTAAACAAGTTAATTGTGAAATTGCTGCTCTTCTAATTAAAATACATAACATGTAATGCATCATGTAAGATCAAGCTCTGTACTAGTGATCTGGAGAGTGGCAAATGTGACATCAGTTTTTTTAAAAAGATCTGGTTGAGTGCATTCCCAAAATTAAAGGCCATTTAGATTAACTTCTGTTCTGGGTAAATGGTGGAAAGCATTATTCAAGATAATATTAGCAAATAAATAGAACAGAAAACCCTGCTGAACAAACAGCATAGGTTCTGCAAACATAAGCTTGGAATTTCTGGACCATGTTCAACAATGACAATAATAAGTGCAGTGAAGTGTAGAAAATATTCTAGTAGCCCAAACTGGATGACAATTGCATTGGTATTAATAGAAGTAGTGTCCTATAGATATTTATTTGTCCTTTAAAATACTAATCTGGTAGCTAGTAAGTTGTTTTATGAATATGTGCAGATGAAAGAGGATAGCAGCATTTTATCTGTCATTAATGGAAGACCTGAATGAGAAATATAGATGGTATTAGAACTCTTTTTTTCTTTCCTGGTTGCAGAGAAATCATAATCGCTTTAGTTCAACAGTGTCTGCAGCAGAAAAAGGAGTGGTGTGTTGTAATGGCTATAAAAGGAATATGAGCTAAGTTTCGGACACAGCAAATAGATCAGTCCTCTTGAAATTTATCCTGGCATTACAAAGAAATGTGGGATTGTTAAATCCCAGAAGAGATTCTCTATTTGAAAGGCTGAGGTTTCCTAATGAAAAATAAAACTGGTAAACTTGGTGTGTTAATTATATTAAGAGGTTATGTTTTCTAATCCCTAAATCTTACCTAGAAGACTTTCTTCAAACAGATGTAACTCAAGCCAGAGGAATGGAAAATTCATTAATTAGAGTTCTGTGTATTTTTCATACATATCCACAGAACAAAATGTTCCAATCAAAAATATCTATTTGATGTAATGTTACTGAAGTGAAAATATTCTGACATGGTGCTACTACTGAATATGTATCCCCAAGGAATATAAACTGTCTGGACAACAAGCCAAGAAATGAACTACACCTTTTAAATAAATAAATGCAAAGCAAAGGCACTTGTGGCACTGAGAATTCTTGCTACTTCCCTTTACTGAAGGCATTGTTGGCCTACAAGTACACTGACAAAAATGAACAAAATAAGGGTTTGTTTGAGCATAGTCATTTCAAAAGTTTAAGCTGCACTCCCATAGACATTAACCTGTGAGTAAGTCCAGCTTAACTCAATAGAATTTCCTTCTGATTAGACCTACAGAATCACCATGGTATAGTAGTTTGAGAGTTGGACTATGACTTTGGTTTGAATCTCTGCTCTCCCATGGAAACCCACTAGATGGCATTGAGCAAGTCACACTCTCTCAGCCTCAAGGAAAGGCACTGGCACCCCACCCCCCCGAACAAATTCTGCCAAATTCTGATAAGCTTCCCTTAGGGTTGCCACAAATCGGAAATTATTTAAAGGAACACAACAACAACAACACCAACAAAGATCTACAAAAGGCTATATTTTATTGCTCCTGCCTTGGCTCTGTCTACCCTTAACTGCCCTGCCAGCTCCAGTGGACACAAGGCACCATTGCATAGTGGTTAAATAATGGTCAGTACATCTGTCAGTGTGGGATACCAGTTTCTTTGGTAATGAAGGGGCTTGATTACATTAACGTCACCAGGGATAATTATCTCCAGCCTGTTTCTGAAAGAGCTGTTCCTTTACCAAATGTAGTCATGGTGCTATCATACTGTGTCATAATGTGATGTGGTCTCTGGCCCCCTTGTCAAGAATCAATGACATGATGGGTAAAGCATTTTTAACGTCTCCTCCCAGCAATGATCATGAGTATGTAACATTAGTGCCAAACCACATTCAGAGTTAACAATAGATTTTAAGGCAAGATATATGTTCTGAATGAGAATATTATGCCTTGGGGAGAAAAAATATATATATATATCCACTGTACAAAGTAGAATGTTTTGGATTTTACATTGTGTAAAATATGAAGAAGTGAAAGAGAATTTGGGTACCAGGATTTAGCATTTAGCCTTCAACTCACCCTGTTAATGGTGCAGCAGCTGCTCAAACACAACTCTTTCCTTTCATTGCAAAGCTGTTGTTACTGTGAGCTGAGTGGAGAGAACTCCCACACACTATGGCTGAAATCCTGTTAGTACTAACTGCAGTAGACCCATAGAATCTATTGCTAAATGAGTTAACACATAGATAAATTTCACTGATTCAATGGGTCTCCTATAGTAAGGACTAAACATAGGTTTGAGGTCTATAGCTTCTCCCTAGGCTATCATTCCCCTGGTTTCAGGAAGGTGTGAAGAAGTTGTGGGAAAGATCTGCAATTGGCACCCTGATGGTAGATTGTGCTTGTTGAGGCTGATGGGAGTATTGCATTTCTCTGATATAATCTTTCCCCTTTCCTTGATCTTGGTGGATCATGTCTCTTTACTCTTTGTACACAGGAAATGTAAAGTAATTCTTGCTTGCTTTGCAATTTAAATGTAAAACCAGAATGCTTACTGGCACAACAAATGCCTTCAGCCTAATTTTCTTTTCATACCCCTGGTCAAGTCTCTCACATAAACAGCTCAAAGGTGATTTGAGCCAATGTATGAACATGGTTTAGAGTCTGAAGGCAACACTAGATGGCAATGGTCATTCACACAAGATTCTTCCACATTTGCAAGAGTTCAGCAGAAATGTGAGAAAACCCTTGCTCTCTTTAAAAACTTGAAAACTTGCTTCCCTTCTTCAGAAAGAAGTTTTTCCATCTGTAAGCAATTGTTGAAGTGGAAATATTCTCTAATTTGGGGGGAAGGGATATTCTTGGATAGTCGTATACTGCAACTTTACAAATCCAATATGTATGTAAAAGCTTTGGGTGTAAATATAATTCTTGTATGCTTGGGACTACCTGTTTTAGAAAATCTAAAAGGCTTTTCAAAAACCATTCCCAATGAAGCTGATAAAGCTAATGGGAATTTTGAGAATCTATTGAAGAACAACAGTGGGCAGAAACTAAATGCAGTGCTGTTTGTTGTTGTGTGCCTTCAAGTCATTTCCAATTTATGAAGACCCTAAGGAGATTATCACACTACAGTTAAGCCGGATTAAAAAGAGACTTATCTCGCCCGAATTGAAGTAAAATTTGGGGTGCATCTGGATGCTATCACACGGATTTCCCCCCCAAATACCACCGTCTGGATGCAGCCTGAATTCAGCCAGGCTGACTTAACTTGCTCCGATGGCCATTTTTCAAAGTCGGAAGCATTCTGAGTTAGAAAAATGGCCGCCAGAGCGAGTTAAGTCAGCCTGGCTGAATTCGGGCTGCATCCGGATGGCAGTTTTTGGGGGGGAAATCCATGTGATAGCATCCAGATGCAGTGCTTTTACATGGCCGAGCCAGTATTTGAACCTTGGTCTCCAGAGTCCTAGTCCAACATCCAAACCACTACAACATGCTGGCTCTGTGCAGTGCTGTGGAGTGAGAGCTAATCTGTACATGCACAGGATCACAGGGAAAAACTTTAAAAGTAGTACACAATTGGGACCTACAAGATGTTGTAATATGGAGTGTTTCTGTTCACTTCCCAGTCAGCCAGCCATGTTCTCTTCCCCAACACATTTCAGTTTACTTCCCTTTCCTTCAAACTTCCCAGTCATTCTCCCAACATCCAGAGTATATCTATACTACAGTTATAGCAGAGTGATGCCACTTCTACTGTCATGGCTTTGTAGACAGAATCTTGGCAAATGTAGTTGGTTGAGGTACTTAGAAATCTCTACTAGACAGCTCTAGTGATGCCATTGGGGGGGTGCTACTTGCAGTGCTTCTGAAACTATTTGATGTCTGGTTGGGGTTTTCCCCAGTGTGCTGGAGACTATATGTATGCCCATTGAGTACAACTGTTTCTTTCTTTTCTGGAAACTCTCCAGGAACCAGCAGCAAATGGTTCAGGGACATGCACCAGTCCAGGGATCACTACTTTGAGTAGTACCCACTAACAGAAAATGCTAAGAGCCTCGTCAAACTCCACATCCCAGGATTCTGTAGGATGGAGCCATGGTTGTTATCTTGGCATTAAGGTGCTGCAACTCTTCAGTATAGTTACACTTTTTCAGCAGTCAGTTGCCACTGAGCATGATCAGTCAATATAGACTTGTTTGTGGAGCCCCCTTCTCTTTCTCTGCAAACATTGGGATTCCCCTACCCTAGTGACACTTTGTTCTTGTACATGGTATGTGTGTGTGTGTGTGTGTGATGTTTTGGCTACATAAGCAATGGTGCTCACAACAAGAAATAGAGGCAATAATGCTGATGAGATAATGGGACTTCCCCCAGTTATTTCCACAATGATAATAGTAAGATATTTTTTTCCACACTGCAATCAGAATAAACAGTTATGGTTTTCTATGTTTCTTGCTCACTGGATAATTCAACTTGGAGAGAAAACAACCCATTCATAAACAAGAAGTCTCGTTGTGATGATAATGGGAACTGCTCTTAAAATTAGGGGACTATCCTTATACATTATTATATACACTCCACACATTGCAACTGCTTGTTTGCAATGAAAAAAAGACACATTTGTAAATCATTCCAAATAATTTAAAGTCAGGGGTGGAAACCTGTGGCCTTCCTGATGTAGCTTATTATTGGCCATGTTGACCAGAGCTACTAGGAGCTGGAGTTGTCTCATTTTTGGTTTAAGAGATTGATAGCTCAAGCCTATATGCATGTCTATTCAGAGGTAAGGTTGTGTTTGTTGTTTGCCTTCAAGTTGTCTTTGGCTGATGGTGACCCTAAGGTCACAGGGTTTTCTTGGCATGATTTCTTCAGAGGGTGCTTGCCATTGCCATCCTCTGAGGCTGAAAGACTATGGGGCATTGCAGCTATAGTCCAGTGAAATGAGAGCTACAGCATCCTGGTAGAGTAATCCACCCCCTAAAGGGCTGGCCTGGGGGTGAGGTTGGGGCAGGGCAGCCACACACCGGCTGCCCCAACCCCAACCAGACACCGTCCTGATGCTGTGCGCCATTAGGCGAAATAGCTGTAGCACCAGCTCTGAGGGTGACCTTGCCCCCCCCCCCTAAAACAAGCAGCATTTTGTCACTCTTTTAGGGGCAGCAAAAGGGAGGATCAGGACCGCGGTGTGGGGTTGCCACAGCCCCGATCCACCGCTAGTAGGGACAGCCCAGAGCCACCCAAAATGGGCTATGTGTAGAGGCCCTATGACTTTCCCAAGTTCACCCTGTCAGTTTTCATGGCTGAGTAGGTATTTGAACCCTGGTCTCCAGAGTCATAGTCCAATGCTCAAACCACTATACCTTGCTGGCTCTCTCAGGGGCTATTTATAGCTTAAATCAAGGATGAAAAGTCAATACGTATAGATTCCTTGACATTAGCAATTGAGTTTAGCCCCAAATAATTAACATGTCTGATATCCACTCCCCCAGTTTTATAAGCCTTTGTGAAATGAGTGAGTTGGGGTGTTTGAAAAAAGAAAGAACTTACACTGATTACTCTACCAGGATGCTGTAGCTCTCATTTCACTGGACTATAGCTGCAGCTAAGTGAAAATCCAGATTGGTGTTATAGGCACACAAAGAGAAATAAACAGCTCTTGCATACTTCACAGAAGAGGAATGTATTTAAGGTGGCTTAGGGAACTTGTCAATTCATTGCCCACTCTTCTTGGCTATCAGAACAATACTTTTGTGAAAGTGTGCAAAATCTTAAAGTTACGACAGTCCAAGTACATTAGAAAACTGCTAAGCTAGCAGTTTAAAGAGAGCTTTTTTTAACAAAAGGCTTTTTATTGGAATTATAGATTTAGAATAACAGGAAGAGCTGGTGGGAGGGAAAAACACCACCAACCATCCTGGTTCTTGGCATATTCTGATAATAAAGAAGAATGCAACGTATGGAGTTTTTGTTATAAAAGAATGTGTGAAATGTGGTTTTAACCCTACTGGGTTCCTTGAATGATTCATGGAATAACAACAGCTAACTATCGCTCTCATTCTCCCCAACCAAATTTTGCAAGCTAAAGATTCATAAGTTTGTAGAGTTGAAGTGATTCTCAAGGGCCATTGAATCCAATTCAAGGAGTTCAGAGGTGACTAGTATCTTCTTGAAAAACCCCAATGAAAGACTGCCCACCAGGGGTGTAGCTACAGGGCAGGTAAAATGAGAACACTGCCCCCATAAGATTCCTTATATTTTTACTAAATATAACAACTGAATTGAAAGAAAAGATAAACAGGGAAAAAATGGGTGTTATCCTATATATGATTACTGCGGCAAGGCTAATACTTGCCAAACACTGGAAAGCAGTAAAGGCAAACCTTGAACATGAATGGGAAATTAAACTTTATGAATTAATGCAAATGGACAAATTGACAATGATATTAAAAAACCAAATGGAGGACAAATTTAAGGATAAATGGAAAAAAGTAGAAAACTTATGGTCTTGTTAAAAAAAAGTTAAGACAATAAACATTGTCTTATAATCACTTTTATTCCTTTGCAAACCTCATGCACTCTCCCCTATCTTCTTGCTCCTATCTTTCTCCCCCTTCCACATATTTAGCCTAGGAAGAATGTATAAGAAATGTTATTCAGCCTAACAGCTCTTTATGTGTTTTTTTTACGTTAATTAATACCCTTATAAAGCATCAGGTTCTTTGTACGATTTATGTAAGTGGAAATTGAGATATACAATTGTAATACTCCTCTTAAGTTAAATAACTGGGAACTCCTTCTGAGAAGTAATGAATTTGTTATGTTGTGTTTCTTTTTAACATTGTATAAAAAAATCAATTACGGTAAATAAAATATGGGGGGGGGGAAACTTCAGTTGATCATTTAAAAATTCAGTTTAGGTCCACAAAGAAAAGAGCAGGCAAAATTACTATGGGAGTTCAAACACATAAAATGTAAGCGATCTAGGTGTGAATAACTGTCAACATCTGCAATACTAGAAATTGGAGATTAAAGGAAATGTTCATTTAGAGGAGAATAGAATCCATATTAAAAAGGGTAATCCTTCATTTTGCCCTCCTTGTAGCCATACTCCTATTGCATACCAGCCCCCAGCTCATTAGTTCCACTGTCACACTGCTCAATCCATCAAGATGCTTTATATATTTTTAACAGATCATATATTATCAAATATAGAGTTTGTTAACTAGTGTAGTGGTTCCCAAACAGTGGGACGGGACCCACAGAGGGGCACGAGAATTGCTCAAGGGGGGTGCAAGACTCAGAGGCCCTGATGCCTCCTCCTCTTTCTCTTTACAGATGTGTTGAGTTGAATATTAAATTTACTTAAATAAAACTGTTCTAATTTGAACAATATTATTTCCTTATAAAATATTAAAATATGAATATATATGAAAATACTGACACTAAATAAACACAGCATTTTTACTGATATACTATGTTGAGTGTTTGGGGGAGTGCAATGTCCATATGTAGATATGAAAGGGGGTCTCAGGGGTAAAAGAAAACTATCTGAGAACCCCTCTGAATGCTGGATTGAGTCTTGTTGTAGATAAAATACAGCATGTAAGTGTAATAAATGAAATAATACTGTTTACTGTTTATGGCTTTAAGGTCATCACAATGGGCAACAGAGCAGATGGATGTTACAGAACAAGTAGATTTTAAAACAAAAGCAGTTAAATGTGAAACAGTAAGAAACTGTCAGAACCTGGCCTCAGGTTCTGCCAGAATAGTGTTGGGGATGATGGATAATGAGAAGATGCTGGAAGGTGCTGGAAGGCCTGGAGGGATGGGATGTGTGCAGCTGCTAGTTGTTTTGATAACGGGCTCTTTGGAATATTGAGAACTGGAAGGGAGGATGGTACTCCTTGGAGCCGTTGGAAAGGGATGAGCTAAGGTGGGGGCGAAGGAGCTGGGGAAACGAAACTGTGGGAATTGTAGATGGAGATGGGGTTGCGCGCCAAAAGGCCAGTGGGTGGAGTGAAGATTTCGGTGGGTTTAATTAGGTGCTGCAATGTTGGGGGGGGGCAGTTCTGGCTTAAACGCAGTGCTGTGAAATACTGACTTTGTGTATTCAATAAACTCCTAATTGCTGCTATTGGCTGGTTTACTGATATCACAGAGTTCTGATTTTGCTGAACCTGACAGAAACTCACTTAGCTACTAGCCCTTGATTCAACAAATAAAATTAATGTATTAAATGTAGAATTATTATTTTCAAAGCTGAATTTAAAATCTTATTCTATTCATTTCCAGTGTGCATTTGTTAAAAAGTAACTCTTAATTGTAACCTAAACCAATCTGTTCAAGACTAAAAATCAAAATAATGGGAATAATTGAGTGTCTTCCAGAGAATCATTTACTTTTGCTTGGTAAAAATTGACCAGCGCCACTTAAGAGATGGCAACCATCGTCCACTATTTTGAGCTCTTTGTTAAAAAGCAAAAATGAAAACAGAGCACCTATCTTTTGACAAACTCCCCAATTAGCCTAATTTTTAACGCATCTGCAACCTATTCTTCAGTAATCCCTTGTATCCACGAAGAGTTAAACAGATGAGGTGGTGAGAGATAACAAACAATTATTTTTAGCTCTAAGGTCCTGTTGATAGGTCTTGTTACTGCTTTAGTGCTATTGCTCATAAATCCTTGTGTCAGATGCTTGAGAACGCCACAGAGAGGCTCTCTTTTTCCTTCACACAGGATCTTTCCAGAAGTAACAGCTTTGAGGAAAGGTTATGTTGTATCTTTATAGGTATAGGCACATCCTTGTTTCGAGTTGTTGAAAAGTTTGTCCCTAGAGCATTTCAGACTGGGAGAATGAAGTGGAGGGAAAGAAGAAGAGAAAGGAAGGGGGAAGTTATATTAAAATGGGGAAGTGTAGTAGGAGACAAAAAGTTAAGATTTGTTAGCATCCATGTACTCCTTCTAGGTTCTCCTTACTGAGAAGATAGGAAGGGCTAGCTTAGCAAGGAAGTTGGGGGATAAAAAAGACAAAAGTCCTGCTTATGAATTCACATGCACTGGGGCTAGCTCTGTGTCAGGGCCAGTCCTGACAAAGGCTGCATCTACACCAGGGGTCGGCAAATTTTGGGGGAGTGGGGCCGGATCTGCTGTCCCCCGATCTTCAGCGTGCCAAAGAGGGGGGGAATGGCATCGGAGGCACTCGCGCACGCTCGTGCGCACGCATGCATGTGCACTACCCCCCGCCATGGTGCACAAGCATACACGAGCACAGGGCACCATTTTACTTTCCAAAATGGCACCCATGCTCGCATACACATGCGCACCATGGTGAGCGCCCTTTTGGAAGGCAAAATGGCGCCAGCATCGTGCGCGTGCACTGCGCCACCACCGTTTTGCCTTCCAAAAGGATGCCCGCGGTGGTGCACATGCATGCGTGAGTGCACAACGGCGGGCGCCATTTTGCCTTCCAAAATGGTGCCAGTGTTGTGCACATGTGTGCGTGAGCGCAGGGTGCCATTTTGCCTTTCAAAATGGCGCCCGCGCTCACGCACACATGCGCACAACGGCGGGCGCCAGTTTGGAAAGCAAAACAGCGCTGGCATCACGAGCGCATGCGCATGACGCCGGTGCTATTTTACCTTCCAAGAGGGCGCCCGCCGTGGTGTGCATGCATGCACACAGCGGGCACCCTTTTGGAAGGCAAAACGGCCCCAGCATTGTGCACATGCGTGCGCAAGTGCAGGGTGCCATTTTGCCTTCCAAAATGGCACCTGCGCTCACGCACGCATGCGCACAACGGCAGCTGCCCTTTTGGCCATAGTTTGCCGACAGCTGATCTACACTGTAGAAACAAGCAGTTTGACATCACATTAATTGCCATGGTTCCATGCTATGGATTTTCGGAATTTGTAGTTTGGTGAGATATTTAACCTTCTCTGTCAGAGAGCTCTGGTGCCACCACAAACTACAAATCCTATTGGAAGGAGACGTGATAGTTAAAGTGGTGTCAAACTGCAATTTCTGCAGTGTGGCATCAGGCAAGGTTAGACAACTTGGCTTCTCCTTGAGTCTATCCACCTATGATGCTGTCTTCCTCTTTTCCTACTGCCTTTTACTTTACCAAGCATGATTGCCTTTTCCAATGAGTCATGCTTTCTCATGAAATGTAGGACATGGCTTAATTGACTAATGTTTTGTTATATAGGGAGTTCCCAAAGCATCCTGACTTAATTCAGCCTTCTGAACAATGCAACAAATCCCAGGCTTTCTCCAGCTGGACCCACGACAGTTAAAGCTTCGGTTTTTGGGGTTTTTTTTTAAGTATTTAACATCATTATCAAATTGATATATGGTAACAATATAGTGCAGATACTAGGTGACCAGATGTCCTCCTTTTCTGGGACACGTCCTACATTTCAACCTTCTGTCCTGGAGGAATGTCAAAATGTTCTCCATTTTGAGCAGGACTAAGAAGCAGAGGTTGATATTTAGATGAGTGTTTTTAGATTTTCTTCTGTGATATCCTATGTTTTTCTTGAATGTCTTACCTTTTGTGGTGCCTTGTCCTCCTTTGCAGTGAGGACATTTGGTCACACTGGTAGATACATTTTTATGTCCCTGTGTTTTAGGCTTGGTTTATACATGCAGAAGAAGGAGCAGGGAATGACACACTCTCTACAGGTTAAAAAGAAAAAGAAAATTAGTAGAAAAGGGAATGTATCACAAACTACACAAACCAGAACTCCCCCCCCCAGGTTGTACTAATTTTTAAATATATATTGTTTTAATAATATAGAGAGATATTCAAAATGGCACTTTTGCCTTCAGCCATTGTATTGACTCAGGATTCTGTTCCCTTGTTCTAAAGCATCAGTAGTCAAGATCTTAGCAGCTAGTGCATAGTTGTCAAGGCTAAGAATGAGCATGGGAGGGAAAAACTGAAGAAGTGCATGAAGGAAGAATTGTTATATCTCTGGATAGCAGTGAGTTAATGGGATATGGCTTGACTGATGGACCTTTTGTCACAAGGAGTTTCTTCTGCAAATGCCTCTGTTGTTGTTCATAGTGGACAGAATAGTCTTTGCCATGCCCTCCAACGTGTCACAGCTAAAAAGTGGGACATGCATTTTGCTTTTGGCTGAGTCGACTATGGACGTTATCACATGTGGGCCAGAAAGTGATAATAAAGTGGAAATGAGGCATTCAGAAAATAAACCGAAAATAAACCTTGATTCCACAAATGGCTTTCACACATAATTACCTTAATTGCAAAATTAAAGTGAGCGCATTTAACATTCACACACAAGTGAGAAAAGCCCATAAATGTACTAGAAATGAGCTTGTTGCACATGCGCAGATAGAGGAATGCTCGCTGGAACCATGGGAAAAGCAGGGAAATGCTCCCAAATGCACATTTGTTTTTCACATTACGGTAAATGCGAAATTACCTTAATTTCGCATTTGCATTTCCTCCAAACAACTGAATTTCAAAAGATAACACCAGTTTCTGTCCACTTTCTGTCCAGTTTCTGTGCGACGTTGTGTGAAAACGCGAGGCACAAATCCAGTTTTTGTTTGGGATTTGGGTGGATTAACCAGCAGATTTGCCCCGTGTGATAACGTCCTATGAAGGACAAGATTTCACGCTCTCCTCTCTCCTCTGCTGAATTGAGTATAAACTACTTTTGCACTATGAATTCAGCTTGCAGCGACTGATGGAAGCTGAGAGCAAGGGGGAAAGTGGACGAAGTAGAGAGAAATTGGGACATTTTAAAAGCAGATGAAAAAGTGGAATGGCAGAAGATTAACTGGGATGATTTTCTAGCAAATTGTAACAGTTGGGGGATATACTTTGCCTATGTGCTTTGGCTTGTATCTATGAAAGTGTTAGGATTTTTGATGGGATATATAGTCAGTGTTGAAATGTAAAGATGTGTGTCTGTATTTTTCCATGATGAGAAAAACTGCTTCTAGGCCTAAAACACAACATCTCAGTCCAGGTGTTTGAAGAGTCATAACAATGGAGTTAACAAGATGAAATACATAGGAAAGAGTTTCTTGTTTATAAAGTGAATTCAATAACAAAAGTTGTTTTGAGAAAATAGATCACATGGTAAAAGATGAACAACAAGGGGTTTGGTTAACATACGTCATGTACTAATCAACCAATTAACCTGAAGGGTAACACCCAAAGAGGTGGGAATAAGATGGGCTGGGAGTTGTGTCTTGGACAAAGAAGTCAGTCTGTTTTAACCTTTCAACAGTATGGATTAGTTTTTAATATTTTTGCAGAAGCTGTAGCTTGACTAAATTTTCACAATGTAGCATTAAGGATTTATAGTTTTGTTCCTATTAGCCAAACTGGCTAAAGTGATATTTTTCTGGACTTTGTAGTTTTTACTTTGCCTATGCTATTCTATAATAAAGCCTTTTGCTAGAAGCTTGGAAAGTTTGCCTGCGTGCTGATGGTCTCTACTAGACAAGCAGTCTTGCTGCATGGACTGCCTTGCTGCTTGAATTTTATCTTCACACACAAACACAAGCCTGCACCTCCATCCATCGACAGAAAGTTAGTGGATGGAACCAGTGAGGCTGGCCTTTACTCAATTCAAAACCTTCCCTTTGTTAAATATGGGTTTTTAAAAGGGTTTAAGTAACATGGAGTCTCTCTGGTTTCATCTTCACTACATTCCTATCAAACCTCTTCTGACTTGGTGCAATTATGTATGCCTGTCTAAATTATGTCACTTGTAATGCTCTTGATAATCTAACTTGTATATAGTAAAGTAATTTTTTAAAAAATAGTCCATGCTTTAGTGCACAGATTCATGAACAGGAAATCAGATTTATTTCTGATTTCCCCCCCTTGCTTTCATTATTCCATTTCCTTTGCATGCATACCAGATGCAAGTCTCTGTGTGTGAGTGTGTGTGAGAGAGTGGTGGAATGCAACTCATATCTTTCCAGATGTAATTAGAGGCAAACCATTCCAGGTCCAGGGTCAGACACTGAGATCTGTTCCTTATATTCACTGGGGATGGAAAGCTGCAACTACATTGTGTTCCCAGAAGAACTTGACTTAGTAGGTTCAGCACTAATTATTCTGAATGTTCTGGGTGGGCAGCAACATCATGCAACAAACTATAACACATAAAACACTGGGGGTCCTTTGCCTCTTACAGGAGTTTAAGGTGGTATTTCAAGCTGTCTCATAAAATGGGAGGGAGGAAGAGTCTCAACTGTTTTCATTGGGCTTGACAACTGTGGAATCTTATGTATTTCAACTCAGAAGGAAGCCACATTAAGTTGAATGGCACTTACTTCCAGGTAAGTGTGCATAGGATTACAGTTTCCATAATCACTGTCAAATTATTGCTTTCCATGTTTTCTTTCCTACTTTTTCTAGACTCTGGGTCCCTTTCACACTTTCTAAAACTGACTTAGGAACTTAGCAGAGATGGGCATTGCCAGATTTTTGAGTGGGACAGGGATATTAGTTTTAATTCCATTTCCAATTGATTGCAGAGCGCAGGATCTAAGCAGCACCCAAGATTCCTAGTGCGCAGGGGGATATCTTCTCTTGTACCTACTTGCCAGCACAAACTACGCATTAAAAAACAAAACATTGATGATGAGGACGCTTCCGGCGGCATGGCGGGCGTGAGGACAGTCACCTAAGATCGCTCTGGGTGACTGTCGCTAGTTGCGGGAGAAAGCTTTGATAGGAGACACCAAAAGCGAAGTTTTGTTCCCCCCGATAAAGGGGAACACGGAGGGACCCTTTGGAGAGACGGGAGGACTCCAAGCGTTTGGAAATTGGGACCCAAAGAAGATCGGAGGACGTGAAGGAGATCCGAGTCTCTCAGGGTAATCCACGACCGCAATTAGCAGCCTTGGAAGAGGCAAAGCGCTGCCGCCGCTTTTCTTTACAATCGGGGAGAAAGTAACTAGTGAAGCAAACGTGAGAGCAGCTGAATTAATAACTTCTGCAACAAGCCTTTGCTACTCAAAGAGCTTAGGTAATCTGTTTTGATCTATAAAAGTCTATACCCGGATTTGCTTAGTTGAAGGGGTTTGAATACCCCAAAGGAGAAGAAAAAAGGAGAAAGTATGCAAAATATAAGTACAAAGAGATAAAAGAACTACCATAATTAGAACCCTTTCTTTTGGAGTGAGGGAAAGTACCTCATTGTTCGGGGACTTTATATTGGTGTCTGGACTGTAATTTGGACTGTGTATGAAAGTAAAGGAAAGTAAAGGAAAATAACTACATGATAGCTCATTCAAAATAAAAATTGATGATATATACTGATAAAATAAAAGCGTAAGAGTAAGCCTGATAAGTGGGTGTTAAAGAAAGAAGAGATAAAGTGAGAAAATTTATTGCTAGATATATAAAGACCCTTGGATTGAATAATGAATATATCACATGGACTGTGAGTCTTTAGTGAACTTGAACTATTTGAACTACCTATAATAGATTTGGATCTTATCTTGGGACTCTGGCTTTCTGTTGGATTTGGATTTGAATTTAAACGAAGATATTTGAGAGGATAATCGTGATTGAGCCAAAGCCTCCTAAAACATATTGGAACAAGCTGGAGAGATTGAGAAACTGAGAGAAAAAATATTGACTGGAGAGGGAAAAGATATTTGTTTTCTAGAAAGACTTCGACTTTGCCTGGCAAGAAGAAGACTGTTGGGGCAACATATATTTGTAGAAGGATATAAGAAGGAAGAAGATAACAATTGATAAAGGAAAGAAATATATGATTAATAGAGTAACAGTGTTATCCCAAAAAAGAAGTTAAATATTTTAGGACTAATTGAATGTGTATTATAAGAATACTGAACTAAATAGTAATTGTGTAATTCCGGTTAGAATTGTAATGATTGGATATTATAATAATTACATATTATAAAAGAGTGGTGAAATTTGAAGGGGAAAGGGAAAGGGGCATTAATTAAACTGTGGCCTTGGGGAAATCTTGAAAACACCTGTGGATAGATAAGACTCTCCCAATACACATCAAGGGTACATTGTTTAGTCTGGGAAAGATATAAGAGAAAGTACATTGGAGGAAGAAAACTGGGAAAAGGGCGACATCTAATGGAGGAAAGTGGGAGAGGTGTTTTATAGGAAACTTTTTTTTTTCCTTGGCCTTTAGATAATTGGATAGGTTGGATGCCCCTTCTCCTTCTCCTTTTAATTTTAAAAATTGATAAGACGTGTATGATTATTCTTTTCCTGTTGTTATTTTTTTTGTGATTGTTGAATGCTTTTGGATAGGGGACAATAAGAGTTAATAGCTAGATAGAATACTAGAATAAGTCAAGCATATAGGAAATATATAAACATTGGTGTTATAGGGGTAGGAAAAATATAAATATAGATATAAACAATATAGTATAAAGTATAGGGAATACATAGCTAGAAAGACAGATAGAAAGATAGATAGATAATAGGAATTGGAAAATAGAAGTCAGAAGTCAGAAATAGATAAATTAAAATTAAATTAAAATTATAATTAGAAATTATAGAATATTGATCTGTTAATTGGGTGATAATTGGATTTCGAACTTTGATTTTTGAAAGTTTGATTTGATTTTGAAAATTGAAAAATTAAAAATTTGAATTCTGAATTTTGAAAACTTGAAATTTAGAATTGGGAGGTAAATTTGAAATTGATACTAAACTTTGATACTTAGTTAAGAGGGAGAAAATAAAAAGGGGGAAAAGGAAATATAAAGAGTAATTGAAAATAAGACTTGAAAGTATAAATTTGGGGGAAAAAACAATAATAAAAAAGAGAAGAAAAAAAATTTTTTTTCTCTCTTTTTTTTCTTTTTTGGATTTGGGAAGTTTAAAATAGTAAATTTTTTGATGTTAAAAAATTGGAATATTGAATTATAGGAGGTTATATTTTGAAAGTGAAACTTTGGAAAATTGGATAAATATATTAGTTATTGAAATTTTGTTTGGTTAAATTGAAAAATTGGTAATTGGTAATTGTTATTAGTAAATACTAACTTAAGAAAATGGCTACTGGAAGAAAGGCAAATACTCAAATAATGACTTTAACTCAAAGAAGACCCTCAACTGAACTTGGGAAACTCTCAGACCAAAATGAGCTAATGATAGAGGAAATGCGACGAATCCGGGAGGAAATACGAGAGGATAACTTAAAACTAAAGAAGGAAATGAAAGAGGAAGTAAGGCAAGAAATAAAATCTGAGATGTCAGATATGAAACAGACTTTAGAAAAATTGACAATGGACATGGGAAAAATAACAAATAAGATGGGGAAACTAGAAAATAATGCAAAACAAATGGAAAGTAAAATAGAAGGACTTTCACAGCAGCAAAAGGAAAACCTAGAGATTATGACAAGAATGGAGATTAAGCAAAAAGAAAATTGTTTAAAATTTAGAGGGATACCGGAGCGAAGCGACGAGAATTTATATAAAATGTTAACAACGGCTTTAGCAGATTTTATTGATGAACCAGTGGAACAATTCCCTTGGGAACTGGACAGAATATATCGTATTAATTCAAGAGCAGCGAGAACTAAAAATCTACCACGAGATGTGATCACATACTTTGTGAGAAAACAGACAAGAGACTTAATTCTTCAAGAGAGTTACAAAAAAGATTTGATTATCGAGGGAAAGACAATCCGTATCTTTAAAGATGTGCCGGGAAGAGTGCTGAAATCTAGAAAGGACTATGCCTTCTTGACAGACCAATTGAAGGTTTATGGAGTTCCATTCCGATGGGAGGATGTAGAGGGTCTATCTCTTACATGGAAACAAAAGAGACATAAATTAAACACTATAGAAAAAGCATGTGAGTTTTGGAAAAAATATAGAAAGGAAATAGAAGGGAAGAAGGACCGTAGTCCAAATGGGGAAAGAAATGAGGAAAGATACTTGGAAAGAACACGATTACAAGAAGCTCAGAGAAAAGAAAAAGAGAAAGAGGAAGGGAAACGGAAAATAGGAGAAGAGGGAGAGGACGAGGAAGAAGAAGAAGGAGAAGAAAGTTAGGGGGAAAGGTAGAAAAGAATAAAGTTTTAGGGTAGGGTGAAAAAGATATTCTCCCCAGTGCTCTCTTATTAAGCAGTTTCCTTTTTGAGTTAAAATTAAAATAATAATGAAAATATTATCTCTAAATATTAAAGGACTGAACTCACCACAAAAGAGAAAAAAGGCCTTTCTGTTCCTAGGAAAGCAGAAATGTGATATAATCTGTATCCAAGAATCACGTATTAAAACAAAAGATGTTAGATTAATTAAAAATAAAAAATTAGGGAAAGATTATGTTGCGTCAGCTGATAAAAAGAAAAAAGGAGTGATCTTGTATATAAATAACCAATGGGATTCAAAAGAAATATTTAATGATAAAAAAGGTCACTGGATAGGAGTAGAAACTACATGGAAAGGGAAAACAATTTTAATAGTAGGAGTGTATGCACCCCAAGAAAACAAGGCCAAATTTTATGAGGAATTAAATAAAAAAATAAGTGAATATGATTATGAAAATATTATAATTTTAGGTGACTTTAATGGTGTAATCGAACCTAAAGTAGATAGAAAATCTGGAAAAGGAATAGGAGAATCACAAGGGAAATTACCAAAGACTTTATTTAAAATGATGAATGATCTAACATTGGTGGATTTATGGAGACACTTATATGATCAAAAAGAAGGTTACACTTTTTATTCTGACAGGCATAAATCCCTGGCAAGAATAGATTTAATCTTGATAAATAAAGGGATGACGGATGAAATCGAAAGAATGGAAATACTGCCTAGAATAATTTCGGACCACAACCCTTTAATTTTGGACTGTAAAGAATCTAAGAAATTAAAGCAATGGAGATTAAATGAGGAATTACTTAAAGATTCGGCAGTAGTAGAGAGAGCAAGGAAATTAATTAGACATTTCTTCAAAGAGAATAGGAACAAAGAAACAAAGGAAATAGTAGTATGGGATGCTTTTAAAGCAGTCATTAGGGGATTTTTTATCCAACAAAATACAATATTACAAAATAATAGAAAAAGGAAAGTACAGAAATTAAATGAACTAATAAAAAAGAAAGAGGAAAAATTAAAAGAAAACCCGGATGATAGTATAGTACTAAAAGATATAAAGATGTTGAAAAATCAATTATCAATGGATATGGTTAGAGAAATAGAAGAAAGAATTAAGAAGCTGAAACAAAATACATTTGAGCAAGCAAATAAGGTGGGCAAATGGCTATCGCAAAGATTAAGAAAGGAAAGGGAAAAGAAACAAATAACAAAAATAAGAGAAGGGGACAATATTTATACACAACATGATAAGATAAAAGAGATATTTTATAACTATTATACCAAGTTATATGCAGAACAACCAATAGATAAAATAAAATTAGAGGAATATATGAGTAAGGAAGAAATTCCTATCATAAGTGATGAACAAAGAAAACAGTTGGATAGGGAAATCATGAAAGAAGAAATAATGGAATCTATTTTACAGAGTAAGAAGGATAAATCCCCGGGACCAGATGGGTTACCAATTAATTTTTATAAGATATTTAGAAATGAGATGAGTGAACATTTGCAGATATTATTTGGTAAAATTAAAGAAGAAGGAGTCCCTAATTCATGGAGAGAGGCAAATATATCTTTAATTCCTAAAGAGGAAAAAAACCCAGAAGATCCGGCAAACTATCGACCAATTTCGTTGCTCAACGCTGATTATAAGATATTTACGATGACATTAGCAAATAGATTTAAAAATTGTTTAAAGGAAATAATTAGTGAAGATCAAAGAGGATTTTTACCTGAAAGGCAGATAAAAGATAATATAAGATACATTCTGAACGTGATTGAATATTATGACAAACATTGTGATAAAAAATTGGGATTAATTTTTTTTGATCTGGAAAAAGCTTTTGACTCGGTTAATTGGATAACTATATTGGAAATTATAAAAAAAATGAATTTGCCGGAAAATTTTCAAATTTGGATTAAAGAAATATACAAGAAGCAAAAGGCTTGTATAATTATAAATGGAGATAAAACAAAAGCTATACAAATTCAAAGAGGGACTAGACAAGGATGTCCCTTGTCCCCTCTGATATTTCTGATAGTGATGGAAATATTAATTAGGAAAATTAATAAAGAGAAGAGACTGCAAGGGATAAGAATTAAAAAATATTCGTATAAAGTTAGAGCATATGCGGATGATTTAGTGGTGAATTTGGAGAACCCGAGTGAAAATGTTGAAACTTTAATGGAAATTATGAATGTATTTGGTGATATGACAGGTTGTAGAATAAATAAAAATAAATCGACTATGATCACTAAAAATTTAGATTCTAAGGAAGAGGACTCGTTACAAATAAAAACGGGAATGGAAATAAAGAAAAAAGTAAAATATTTAGGAATTCAAATTTCAAAGAAAACAAATGAATTATTTAATAATAACTATGATAAAATATGGAAAGAAATCAAAAAAGACCTGATGAATTGGGGAAGGTTAAAATTGTCACTATTAGGTAGGATATCAGCAATTAAAATGTCAGTTTTACCGAAAATGTTATATCTGTTCCAAGCTTTACCCATCATAAACAGTAAGACTCCTTTTGATAATTGGCATAGAGATTTATCTAGGTTTATTTGGCAGGGGAAAAAACCAAGGGTTAGATTGAAGGTATTACAAGATGCACGAGAAAGAGGAGGCTTGGCTTTACCAGATTTAAGGATTTATTTTGAAGCCAGTGTGTTAAATTGGATAAAAGATTGGTTAAAATTAGAAAATAAGAGGATGTTGGAAATAGAGGGAGAAGGAATAAAATTTGGTCTGCATGCCTACCTGGCGTATGATAAGGAAAAAACAAATCAGGCTTTTAATAATCATATAATAAGGAAAACCTTATTGAAAACGTGGAATAAATACAAAAGTTGGATAATGGAGAAGACCCCTAGGTGGTTATCCCCACAAGAAGCATTTTATAGAAAAGAGATGGATAGGGATGATAATTGGGTTACGTATAAAGACATAATAGAAAGACAAAAAGGGAAGGTTATGATAGTGAAACAAGAAATTTTGGAAAGGAAAGGATTTAAACTAGGGTGGTTTCAATATAGGCAAATATATGAGAAGGCTACATTGGATATTAAAAATCGAGGAATAGCCGAAAGAAAAACGGAAATAGAAGAAATTCTGTTGGATAAAAATAAAAAAGTAATAGGGTTATTATATAAAAAAATTTTACAAATGCAGATGGAGGAAGAGGTTGTTAAAGATGTTATGATAAGATGGGCAAAAGATGTAGGACATCCGATACAAATGAGTCAATGGGAGAAGATGTGGAAAACAGGATTGAAACACACTGCTTCACAAGGGTTGAAAGAAAATTGGTATAAAATGTTCTTTAGATGGTACCTATCCCCAGATAAAATATCAAAAATGTACAAAAAGGTGAATAATGAATGTTGGAAGTGTAAGGAAGTTCCAGGGACTTTTTTCCATTGCTGGTGGAAATGTAAAAGGGCCGTAGAATATTGGAGAATGATTAGAAAAACGATTAATGAGATCTTAGAAATAAAAATGGAAATGAAACCAGAATCTTTTTTATTAGGAATAGTAGAGGAAGAATATGATAAAAAGTATGGGAAGGTTCTATTTTATTTAATCACAATGGCAAGAGTGGTATACGCCCAAAACTGGAAAAAGAAAGACATACCTACAAGAGAGAATTGGATGTGGAAGTTATATGACGCAATGGAAGCAGACAAATTAACCCAATTATTGAAAGATGAAGCACCAGAAAATTTTTTTAAAGATTGGGGGAAGGTAATTGATTATTTGAGAGAGCAATGGGGAGAATTAGCTGTAAAATATTTGGTAGAATAAGAGAAAAGAGATATAAGTATGTTTGATACATATAATAGGGTTAGTATAAACAGATATATATGTATTTTAAGAAGGAATAATAGAGTAAGAAAAAGAGTACAGGAGTTGTAAGACTTGTAGAAATATATAGTGATAAGATGGAAATGAGATAAATCATAAAAGATGGTAATAGGATAGAAGAGGTATTCGCGGGTAAAGACATAGCTTTAAAGCTTGATCATAAGTTATGAGAAATAACTTTTTTATTGATTTGATAGGGGGAAAGTATAGTAGTAAGGAAGTTAAACAAACAATTGATTAAATTGATATAAAGTTTTGGTTATATATATGTATATATATATATATATATATATATATATATATATATATATATATATAAAATAATATTCCTGATTAAGGAATTTGATATTAAGAAGTTCAATAAATAGATATTTAAAGGAAAGAAATCAGCTGGGAGGAAGCAAAACAATTTGGAAGAGTATGAGATGATTGAAAGAAGATTGAAAGAAGGGATGGAAAGTGAGAAGGTAAAGGAAAGTAGAAGAGGGTAAGAAGGCATGTAGAAGAAGGGAAAGGAAAGGATAATAAATGGTAGAGAAGGTGGAAGGGGGAAAAGAAGGAAGGATAAGGGAAGGTAGGGAAAGGAAGGAGAAGGGAAGGGAAGGAAGGGAAAGAAGGGAAAAGAGTGAAGAAAGGTATGAATGGAGAGCTGGAAGAATGGAATGAATAAAAGGAATAAGTTGGCAGATTGAAAATTTAGAGGATTATAAAGTTGGGGGATATTGATTTAAATTTGGACATATGATAAAGGGTTTTGAATGTTATGTGTTGTAATAAGTGATATGATGTATGTTGTATGTTTGTATGTAAAATAAAATATTTTTAAAAATTTAAAAAAAAAAACATTAATGCTGTGAACTAAATTTTAAGAACCTAGGATTATTTATATAATCAGATAAACATGTAAATTTTGATTTGCTTATTTAATTAGGAATCAGAGATCATCCTCTTGACCCTATTACAGATATTTGATTGCCATTCCATGTTTGAGACTTTTCAGTGGTCTGAAAGAAGCACTTATGAAGCTTAAGAAGTCTACACTGATGGAAAAGAATTGCTCTCACCCTTCATTTTTCTGATCTGTAGTGACCCCACAGAAACTCCTTTAACAGTACACACTCACAAACACAGCAATGTGACATCAATATAATACATTTCCCCCGGCAAACTTGCCTTTCCCCCCCACTCCCAGCATGCACTGACCTATCAGCCAATAGCCCTTATTGTTTGCCTGCCAATATGTTGGATCTACTCTGTTTGGATGCCTTCCCATCCAATCCCCTTTGCTACCTCAGTGTGTGAGGGAGAGAATTTTGAATGTACACACATACACACACACACACACCCCAGAGAAAGAAAAAATGAAATTGCATTTTATTCATCTTTTATTTATGAAAATGCTCAGCTATCAGATCAATGGTGAGGGATTAAGTTGGGCTACCCACTCCCTCTTTCCACCATCTATCAGTCTTGTGTTTGTTTTTAGTGTTTTTATTCTTTCCCCCCCTCTGATTCCCCCTACCTGATCAGCATTGTGTCCTCTTTGTTTTTACTTCAATGTTTCTTTTTACTTCGGTAACTAGATGGGGAAGAATAAAAACAGTAGAAACAAACACAACACTCGGGTTGGGGGAAGAAGAGGGAGGAGTAGCCCAATCTAACCCCTCAGGACTTATTCCCTGGTTAAACATACAATGAAGTAGAAAAACATGGACATGCACCAGACTTGTCAGACTCAACCAGTCCCACCCAACTAAAACGCCTCCCAACCTGAGCCCTACACTGGCATCGCTACGGAGCACAGCCCACATGCACACCCAAGAAAAATCCAGAAAAAAATCTTCACTTTCTCCCCTCTGGATTAAAGTCTTGAGGTGCTGGAAAGGCCTGGATTCAGCCGAAATTGTTCAGTACATTGTCTGGAAAAGGATGAGATCGTTTTATTTGGCCCATGTAGACATACCCATAGAAAACTAATTTGAAGAAGAATGAATATGTGGTGAAGACTTCTATAACTCAGCAGTGTTGGGATGATGTCCTGGGACCCACTGTCCAGTTATATAGCATATCCAAAATGAGGTTTTTCCCTCATTGCTGGTTTTCTTCCTGTACAAACCAGATTTATTTTGGAGACCCACATAACATTTTCTTCATTCTGAAATATTTCTTAGGAACTCCCAGGATTACCATGGACTCTTCATTCCTACTTCCCAGGTCAGTTTAAATTATCCTGGTATTTTTCAAAATGAAATATATCTCTGCTTGGCTATTTGTTTGTATTATCCCAGAATTAGCTAAGATACTCACTGCCAGTAAAAGCCACTGTTTCCAGGACCCAGATTCAACAGAGATGAAGCAAGGCAAAAAGGAAAATCAACACTAGACAGAAAGATCTTAATGCTTTAGCACTTTGATTCTTAAATAATAATTTTAAAACACTCCGTTGAAATTGGTGAAAGTCAATTTCTTAAATTGCCTGAGTCTAGATGTGACACATGATCAGTGTGAGGAGCAGGAAAAACACAAGGGATGGGGAAGGGAGGGAAACCTGGGATATTTCAAGAAAGAGTTTGGATGCAAACTCCAAAAGAAATGAGGGTCAAATCAAAACCAAAAACTCTCAATAGTTCCAGAGACCTTTTCTTTTCTTTTCTTTTCTTTTCTTTTCTTTTCTTTTCTTTTCTTTTCTGGATGAATCCACAAATGGTTTCAAAGGGTCATTCTATTCATTCTTCATGAACATAGCTTTCCAAGCTCTGTCTAAAAACCCTGCCCTGAACATGTACCACTTTAAAATACACCTTGAAGAAGGAGAAAGTGTGATAGCAGCAGGCACTTCCCTTGAGAAGCAGTGTTTTTTGCTCAGTAGAGGTTATTGGACTTGGCCGTATCATTTAGCACTTCCACTGCCTTAGCTGACTCAGGTGCCAAAGAGAATTAGAAGTAGTTCTCACCTAGGGCTCAGGAAGTTATTTTCAAAAGTTTTTACAGTTATATTTCCAGTGCCACCCAAAGTAGATTTTAAAATGGTAGGTATAATGGTAGCTAATTGTTTGCTTTCTCGATTCTCAAAAGTAATTGAAATAGATTCTTTTTAGTTACTATAAAACAGGGGTAGGCAACCTAAGGCCCAGGGGCCAGATGCGGCCCCCCGAGGCCTTTGGACCGGCCCCAAGCTGGTCCTGCCGCCGCCGCCGCCCACCATGATGATATTGATTATTGTTGTTGTTACTTGTTCTTGGGGTTTTCTTGGCAAAATCTCCACAGGGGTTTTGCCATGGCTTTTCTGGGGCTGAGAGAGTGTGCATGCATATTTTTTAATTTTTTTTAAAAAAATAAAAATATTTATTTATTTATTTATTTATTTTTGGTGCTTCGGCCCCCCAATTGTCTCAGGGACAGCAACCCGGCCCCCGGCTCAAAAAGGTTGCCTACCTCTGCTATAAAATGTTACAGGGGACTGGCCTGTGATTCAAATTATACAAATTATTCCCCTCCTCTGTCCCTCAGACATGTCATCTTGAAGTGACCAAAAGCTGATGTAGGTTTCTGTGTAATTTTATAGTAATGATATGTTACTAGTTTTTATATAGATGAGGAGTGGGAAACCTGTAGCCCTTGGTCCATATGTATCACCAGGTCATTTTTTTTTTTGCAGCCCCCCCCCCTCCATTTGCCACTGCCACTGCAATCAAAAACCGCACCTCCATGAAGTTGTCCACCTCTAGATCATGGTAGATCTACAAGGCTAGCAAATTCATTTTTATGGGTGCTTTCCCCAAGTGCTCTTAGTTTTATGGGAACCCTCCAGGTGCTAAATCTCTACTGGAATAGGTTCCAGCCCATAAATTATTCCCATACTCCATGAGAAGCACCCACAGAGCTCTGATATTTTGTTGAGTGAGAAGTTAAGATACACATTTAAATAAATACATTTATTTAGCTGGGACTGGTTAAAGCAGGGGTAGGCAACCTAAGGCCCGGGGGCCGGATGTGGCCCCCTGAGGCCTTTGGACCAGCCCCAGGCCGGTCCTGCCACCACCGCCTCCCTGCCTCCCCCCCCCCGCCACCGCCCGTCATGATGATATTGATTATTGTTGTTATTACTTGTTCTTGGGGTTTTCTTGGCAAAATCTCCACAGGGGTTTTGCCATGGCTTTTCTGGGGCTGAGAGAGTATGCATGCATTTTTTTTAAAACAAAATATTTTTTTCAATTTTAATTTTAATATTTATTTATTTATTTATTTATGGTGCTTTGGCCCCCCAATGGTCTGAGGGACAGCAACCCGGCCCCCGGCTCAAAAAGGTTGCCTACCCCTGGGTTAAAGGGATCATACAACTCCCCCATTCCACTGGTTGTTAGTCTCTTTCTGGGAACAGTACAGTGGTACCTCTACTTACGAAATTAATTCGTTCCGACAGCCATTTCGTAAGTAGAAAATTTTGTAAGTAGAAGCAAATTTGACATTGAAATGCCCTAATCCGTTCCAAGCCCATAGAATAGCCGAGGCTGCGGCTGGAAGGCCACCTCCTTCCAGCCCCTTCCAGCCGCAGCCTCAGCTATTCTATGGGCTGATCCTGGAAGCGGAGGATTCCTCCACTTCCAGGATCAGCCCAAGAAATGGCTGTGGCTCCGACCCTTCAAGTCGGAGCCACAGCCGTTTCTTGGGCTGGTCCTGGAAGTGGAGGAATCCTCCGCTTCCAGGATCAGCCCATAGAATAGCTGAGGCCATGGCTGGAAGGAGGCCTCCTTCCAGCCGCGGCCTCAGCTATTCTATGGGCTGGTCCTGGAAGTGGAGGAATCCTCTGCTTCCAGAGCCAGCCCAAGGAACAGCCGAGGCCGCAGCTGGAAGGAGGCCTCCTTCCAGCCGCGGCCTCGGCTGGAATTTTGTAAGTTGGAACGCTTTCGTAAGTCGAAGCAAAAATTTTCTGGAGGCGCATTTCGTAAGTAGAATTTTTCATTAGAAGAAGCATTCATAAGTAGAGGTACCACTGTATTAGTTATAATCTATAAAGAAGGTTCTATGGCTTAGGTCCCGGATATCCAACATATCATATTAGCCCATATGAGTTTCCCTGAGCTGTGAGATCCTTAGGAGACACCCTTCTTTCATTTCCACCACCTTCACAGGCATGGTTGTGGGATCCACAGTACTGAGTCTTCTCTGTGGCTTTCCTCAGTCTCAGGAAGGCTAAAACAGTTGTCCTTCTGTCAACGGGTGAAGACTTTTTTATTCAGACAGGCTTTTAGGACTGAAGGCTTTGAAGGAAAGGCCCTTGTAAAATGGTGCAGTATTGTTTTAAATGGTGCTGTTTTTAACAGCTTTTTTAAGTGCATATTTTAAATTGTTTAAATGTTTTTAAAAGTTTGATTCTATTTGAATGTTGACCTTTTGTATGCTTTTAACTATAATGTAATCATTTCAATTTGTAAGCCGCTTTGACGCCAATTCTTGAGGAAAAAGTGGGTATAAATTATGACAATGATGTGATAATGCAACTATGAACAGTCAGCTTTGACTGGATTATTTCCATACACCCTGATCAATATTTAAGGTAGCCCAATGAATTTCAACAAGAATAATGTCTGTACATGCTTAGGCCTTTTTGGTGAAACCCATGGGGCTTTGAAATGCTTACCATTGGTTGGATGCTTTTAATAGTAAAATGGGCCTTTGCAGACTGCCAGAAATAGTGCACATTAAATTGAGGCACTGCCCTGGCTCAGTGCTAGGGAATCATGGGAATTGTATTTTTTTCTGGGACATTGAGCCTTCTCTGTCAGAGAGCTCTGATGCCACAATAAAATACAGTTCCCATGATTCCCTAGCACTTAGCCAGGGCAGTGCCTCAATTTAATGTGCACTATTTCTGGCAGTCTGCAAAGGCTCAATGTCTCCTTCTGTGCTGAGAGAACATTTATGAGCATTCTAATCACATCTTGTTTCTCAGAGCATCTTCAGAGTCTTCATTACAGGAAGCTTTTTCTGAAGTAAAAGAGGACTTGCCAGACACTGCAAGGGCCTTGACTATTATGGCCTTTTCTTCCTCTGGCTATTTGAAAGATAAATACCCTTCATTTAGCTACTGTATACTTTTCAGATTGTTCTAGTTGTGCTACCTGACATTTTATTTCCTCTGGTCCCTTATTAAAATGTTACCATGCATGTAAAAACCTGAATCCAGAAGCACCCCTTAAGCCTTCCAATGAAATAATAAGCAAGGCCATTGTTTTTCCAAACTCTGTATTGTAACTTTGGATGACACCAACTAGACATTAATTCAAACAATCTGTGTGTTTGGCTTGAGCTTATGCGCTCTGCTTGATGTCCTAAATCTCTCTTTCTCTTACTACCGTTTTACTAAGGCTTCTGCTAGGAACATGGTCAGAATTAATTGTGGATACATGGTACTTATGAAAGGTTTAATGGGAAATATTATTGAGTAAGGTTTACATTCTAAACTGGGGGTAGATGATCCAGAACAGAAGACTATGCAAGAATTACCATATTTTTCTCCATATAAGATGCACTTTTTCTTCCCCAAAATGGAGGTGGGGAAGTTGGTGCGCCTTATAAGGTGAATATACGCGGGGTAGAGAAGGAGGAGGATGAGAACGGGGAGTGGGGAGAGAAGGAGAAGGAAGCCAGGGACAGAAAGAGGGGTTTGAAAACAGAGATAGAAGGAGAAGGAAGCCAGGGACAGAAAGAGGGGTTTGAAAACGGAGATAGGAGAAGGAAGCCAGGGACAGAAAGAGGGGTTTGAAAACGGAGATAGAAGGAGAAGGAAGCCAGGGACAGAAAGAGGGGTTTGAAAAAGGAGATAGAAGGAGAAGGAAGCCAGGGACAGAAAGAGGGGTTTGAAAACAGAGAGAGAGGAAAGAAGGAAGAAACCAAGAGAGAAGGGAGAAACCAAGGCAGAGGGGTTTGAAAATGGAGAGAGAGGGAAGAAGGAAGAAACCAAGGGAGAAGGGAGAAACTAAGAGAGAAGGGAGAAGGGAGAAACCAAGGCAGAGGGGTTTGAAAATGGATAGAGAGGGAAGAAGGAAGAAACCAAGAGAGAAGGGAGAAGGGAGAAACCAAGGCAGAGGGGTTTGAAAATGGAGAGAGAGGGAAGAAGGAAGAAACCAAGGAAAAGTGGTCTAAAAACGAAGGGAGAAGAGAGAAAGAGAGTCCAAGGATCTGCAGTTTTCTTTGTGGTACCAGAGCTCTCTGATAGAAAAGGCTAAGTATCTCACAAAACTGTATATCCCAGAATTCCATAGCCTTGAGCCAGGGCATTTAAAGCAGTGTAAAACTGCTTTAATAAATCTCTGCAATGCAGATGCAGCCAAAGTTAATGTGTTGCTTGGGCATAGGTTCTTTAACAAATAATTCTGCACAATGAGAGAGAGTACCCTTGAAGATTTATCTAAAGAAGACCCAAGTTCCTTACTTGGAGATTATATGTGTCTGTTGTGTGCCTTCAAATTGTTCCTGACTTATGGTGATCATAGGGTTTTCTTGGCAAGATCCGCTCAGAGGCGGTTTGTCATTGCCTTCCCCTGAGGCTGAGAGTGTGTGACTTGCCCAAGGTCACCCAGGGGGATTCCATGGCTGAGCCAGGATTCAAACCATGGTTTCTAGAGTCATACTCTGATACTCAGACAGGATGACCAAATGTCTTCAATGCAAAGGAGGACAAGTCACTACAAAAAATGTAGGACATGCAAGAAAAAAAGACAGAGAAAGCTAAAAACACTAATATAAATGTAAATCCATGCTTCTTAGTCGTGCTCAAAATGGAGGACGTTTTAATGGTCAAAATGGTGGATTTTAACCTTATCATGGGGTTTTCCTGGCATGTTTCTTCAAATGGGGGTAGCCATTACCATCCTCTGAGGCTGAGAGTGTGTGACATGCCCAGGGTCACTTGCTTGGCTGCAAATTGTACATACCCCAGAATGCATCACCTAGGATATTGGCAGTCCTTCCCCCCAACACTTTTTCATTTTCCCCCAACCATCTCATAGCTGGGAGATGGAAATAATTTTTAAAGCAGCATTTATGGTAAGGGCAAGGGCAAGGGGGGGGGGGGGTTTCTCTACCAGCCAGGGACTGACTGGCACCTGCCATACCCAGAATCCTAGCACCCAAGGGTCATCCAGTCTAGCCCTCTTCTTCCTGCTTTGATTGGGAGTTCCTGCATGGCAGGGGGTTGGCCTGGATGGCCCTTGTGGTCTCTTCCAACTCTAGGATTCTATGATTCTATGATTCTGCCATGCAGGAAGACAGGCATAGGATCCTAGAGTTGGAAGGGACCTCTAAGGGCCATCCAGTCTAGACCTCTTCTTCCATGCAGGAAGACATAGGATGCTAGAGTTGGAAGGGATCTGTAAGGATCATCCAGTCTAACCCTCTTCTTCCACCATGCAGGAAGACATAGGATCTTAGATTTTTAAGGGATTTCCAAGGGCCATCCAGTCTAACCCCCTTCTGCCATGCAGGAAGACATAGGATCCTAGAGTTGGAAGATACCCCCAAGGGCCATCTAGTCCAACCCCCTTCTGCCGTGCAGGAATACATAGGATCCTAGAGTTGGAATGGACCTCTAATGGCCATCCAGTCTAACCCTCTTACTCCATGAAGGAATACATAGGATTCTATAGTTGGAAGGGACCCCTAAGGGCCATCCAGTCCAACCCTCTTCTGCCATGCAGGAAGACACAATCCAAGCCCTTCCTGGGGCAGATGGCCATCCAGCCTCTGTTTAGAAACCTCCAAAGGAGACTCCCCCACCCTCCAAGGCAGTGTCTTCCACTGTTCAGGGGTTGACTGGATGATCTCCAGGGCTTCCAGCTGTACAGGAGTTCTAGCATGCTGTTCTGCACAGGGTGCTTCAGTTATAGGCTTGGATTAGATGACCCTGGGGGAATCCCTTCTTACTATAGGATTCTAGGATGTCTTTTTTGCCAGGGATGTTTTAGTGCTACATCCCTGCATTGATGAGGGGTGGACTGGATGACCACAGAAGAACCCCTTCCAACTCTGCCCTTCTGATATTCCATGGTTCTGCAAGTAGTGCCCAAATCCCCTAAAGGCACCAGGTCCAATCTGATCCTGAAAGCTAAGCAAGGTCAGCCCTGGTTAGTCATTGGAGGGGAGACCACCAATGAATACCAGGTGCTGGAGGCTCTATTTCAGAGGAAGGAACAGGCACAAACCAGCTCTGAGGATTCCTTGCCTAAGAAAACCCTACTAAATTCATGAGGTCACCATAAGCCAATGGCCTAAAAACTCCAAAGGTACCAGAGTCCATCTGATCTTGGAAGCTAAGCAGGGTCAGCCCTGGATAGTCCTTGGATGAGAGACCGCCAAGGAATCCCAGGTGCTGCAGGCTGTATTTCAGAGGAAGGAACTGGCAAAACCACTTCTCGAGTCTTCCTTGCTTAAGAAAACCCTAAGAAATTCATGGAGTCGCCATAAGGCGACAGGAGACTTGCAAGAAAGTTGGGCAGGGAATTTGTGCAATACCTGGCCCTGCTGCTGGCTTAAACTTACATTTACAACTTAAAATTGTTCTTAAACTGCTGTTAACTTTATACAGTTGATATAAAATATTTTACTAGAGTATTTGGTTAAGAATCTTTTTTTCCTAGATTTTCCTCCTTTAAAATTGGGTGCGTCTTATATGCCAGAGCGTCTTATACGGTAAAAAATGAAGGCCAGATTTTGGGAAAATCATTTTTTGAGGCCTCAGCTGGTATGGCCACCAAAATTTTTTTATATTATTATTATTATTATTATTATTATTATTTTCCCAGATTGGGACAAAAAGCCACTTAAAACATTTTTAAAACATTGTTAAAAATGCACAAAATACAAAAGTTAAAAAAACACAATTAAACAAGTAGGGGAAAAAATAAATAAAACCAGGTTAGTACATACCGTATATACTCAATTATAAGTTGGCCTCATGTATAAGTCAATGGCAGGTATTGGGGCCAGAATTATAGATTTTGATATGACTCATGGATAAGTTAAGGGTAAAACGTAGGGGCATGCAACAAAGGATGTAAAAAAAGAAGCAAAGGAAAACAATGTCAAAGAACTGCACTGAAACATGCAACCAACCAGTTGCAGTCTGAAGTAGAGGTAAGAAAGCTCTGTACCACTTTGCATTTCTGAACATATATAGCTTTCTTCACAATAAGAGTCCATTTCCTCTATTACAGTCCTCCTTTCACTGACTACATACACATCTAAATATAAGACTCAATGGTATGCTGAGTGCAGAACTTAGATCCCTTTTAAAAAATAAGAAAAGAACTATCAGATGGCAAAATGAAATTCAAAAGCAGAAGGGAGTGAGGTAACATTTGGCAGATTTCCTTTTGTGTGTTTTTTTTAACAATTTCTTGCACTTTTCATTGGCAAATGAGATTATCAGAAAGAGAAGAAGCTCATCTTTCATCCGAATTGCTATTAGAACATGTGATAAGTTCTACTTCTCTATCAAGTTACCTCCTCTTATTTTCTTAAATGTAATGAGAAACAGTGTTTGGGATATATTCTTGTCTGCAGGAATCAGCATGTGGCAGGTAGGGAAGGCAAGGCAATAAAGAAATGCTTATTCTTTATGTTCTAGAGGATTGCTGGAAGTGGAGTCTCCACGTGTCTTCTAACATTCTTGAGTCTAATTTATTCACCAGTTTTCCTGCATACTATATAGATTTCCTAGTTAATGACATTTCAATTGAGCATTTCAGATGGCTTATTTGCTTCTTTTCTCTCCAATCTTCTGCCCTTTCGGGGGGGGGGGGGGTTGGGTGTACATTGTTTGACACTGGGCCAGAGAAATCAGTTTTGGTTCAGTAGCATCTAAAAGAGCTTAGAGAAGTTTTGACCAACCATTGGGAAAGTTATAATATTTACATGGCTGTACATTACACTATATAATATAAACCTTTTACCGGTGTATAGATTTGTGATGAACCAAATTGTAGTGTTTATGATATGCAAGGCAAACTGTTTATATATTGTGAAGAAAGCAGAATCTTTGTGCAGCAGGGCAAGCACATTGCTACATAGCTCAACTTCATTCAGTGATGAATTGACTGGTTCAAAGTAGCTTATTGCCTGATCAGTTAACACCTAAAGAAAATAAACAAGGAAGCATTGAATAATTCTTGGCACTCAGAAAAATAGGCATTCAAATCTATTTCAACTAATATGGAATGGGTAGTACTGGGCTACATAGTGCAATAGACAAATCCTTTACCTCTCTCTCTACAGAGGAGAGATGAGGTGGGGAAAAATAGAATTGCTCACACATGATGGGACAGAAAGACTTTTAACAGGACCAATCCTACCATGAGGAAGACTGAGATGGTTGCCTCAATCAGCATGTTTTGGCTTGAGTTCTGTTAGGGCCATATGCTTGTGTAAGGGCCTTTGCAGACTGCCAGAAATAGTGCACATTAAATTGAGGCACTGCCCTGGCTCAGTGCTAGGGAGTCATGGGAATTGTATTTTTTTCTGGGACATTGAGCCTTCTCTGTCAGAGAGCTCTGGTGCCACAATAAATTACAGTTCCCATTTAGGAATGGGAAGGGTAGCTATGAAAGAACTAGACAAAATCTTAAAGTGAAAACAGCTGAACACTAAAGTTAGAATCATTCAAGTCATTGTATTACCATATACGATGTGAGAGCTGGACAGTGAAAAACATAGGTAGGAAGAAAATTAATTCATTCAAGATGTGCTGCTGCAGAAGAGTGCTGAGGATACCGTGGATGGCCAAAAAAGACAAACAATTGGATCCTAGAACAAATCAAGCCTGAACTCTCCCTGGGAGCCAAGATGACTAAATTGAGGCTATTGTACTTCAGCCACATCATAAAAAGACACGATTCATTAGAAAAGACGATAATGCTAGGAAAAGTGGAGGGCAATCGAAAGTGAGAAAGACATATGCCAGAAACCATGGGCCTAAGTCTAGAGGACCTGAGCAGAGAGATATAGGAAGGCTTTGAGACATCTCATCCACAGGATCGCCATAAGTTGAAATCGACTTGAAGGCAGCTAACAACAACAACATGGAAAAGGAAATGAGGACAAGAAATAATAATAATAATAATAATAATAATAATAATAATAATAATAATACGATTTATTTATATACCGCCTCTCTGGTAAACCAATCGAGGCGGTGAACAACAAAATACATTAATACATTACATTACATTAATACAATACAACAAATTAAACAACATAATACAGTAATACATTCCAGCAAATTAGACAAAACATTCCCTCCCCCCTGAACATCAAACAAATAGCAACATTAAGATCTCGTTTACAAACAGATTAAAAAAAGAAAGAAAGGCATTTGTCAAAAGAAACAGTAACCAGAGCCAATTTTACCCTTTGAAATTCTCTTCCATTTCCCCCTATGTATCCTCAAATCAAACGAAGATGTTTCAAATTCTATCAATATCTAACATTTCAATGTGAAAACTCTGTTAGTTCATCCATTCCCTGGATAACATCAAAGCTGTTTTCAAACCTTTTCCTTAAACAGATTTTGATGCCTCTATCATCCCCCCAAGTTCACTTTCTGGGTGCTCCTTCAGCCACAAGCTAAGGGAACAGCTTTTCTCATCTTTTGCTTGAACTTGTCTTTTCCGTTTCCGTTTTTTTGTCTTTTCCATTTGAGAGATCCTTGGCTAGTCCACGTCTCTGTGGTTTTTGTTTTTTAAGTTAACTTTTTCCTGTGAACCTGGGAGAGCTGCTATTTTTCAAGATTTCTTTCTTACAATATGTCTTTGGCTGCTAGCTGAGGGTTCGTTTCCTTTTTTAAAACATTTTTCCACAATTATTCTTCACTGATGCTTAAACTAGTGGAATTGTGGCAGGACAGTGGGTTGATGTGATAAAGTCCTTAATCTTTATCTCCACCATTAATGTCATTACCAGCATCTGTCCTTAATCCTCAGGTTTTGGTCTAGAAACCTCTGGGCCTGGGACAATGCTGAACTGGCAACCCTATCCCTAGCATCTATCAAGCCCTGGGAGCAGGGGATGGAGGCAGAAGTAATTCAGACAATGAAGATGTGACTGCTTTAGGCTCCCAGGGGAAGGAAAAGAAGGAAACCTGTTATTTGTGAGCATGTCCTCATGTCTTTCCATTGCCAAGCTGAGATCAGCTGCTTTTTCATTGTCTGAATTACTTCCCCACTGTCTGCACTCCATGCCAATTAGCAGCAACAGCTGATGCCAGGCTTGGGAAAAGGCACAGAACTGCACAAGCAGAGAATTATTTTCTGCCTGCTTGATATGAGATGTTCGACAGAGTCTATTTATTTTCTATTTCTTTAATGTGTATGGCTATGCAATCACAGGGATTGGATTTCTATTTAGTCAAATGTAGCGTAAATCCATTAAAACCAAGGTAGTTGTGAATGCCTTAACTCAAACCTTGTTGATTCCAGGGCCTTTACAGACTGCCAGAAATAATGCAGCTTGAGGCCACTTTAACTGTCCTGGCTCAGTGCTAAGGAATCATGGGAACTGTAGTTTATTGTGGCACCAGAGCTCTCTGACAGAGAAGGCTCAATATCCCAGAAAAAAAAATACAATTCCCATGATCCCCTAGCACTGAGCCAGGACAGTTAAAGTGGCCTCAAGCTGCATTATTTCTGGCAGTCTGTAAAGGCCCTCAGTTTATTTATTCCAGGTATAATTAAGTTTTGAAATGGTTCCAGCCCAATGTAGTAATAATTTTTCCTACATGGGCTGGCAAATGGCAAAAATAAAGAAAAGTGCTGGGATTGGAAGACAAGAAAAATATAGAAAATGAATTAAGGTTAATCTAAAAGTACAGATGACTCTCCATTCTTCTCTAGAAGTCAGAAATTTTTCTGCAGGAATGCAATTGACTTTAATAAAACAAAACAAAACAAAACAAAACAAAGAGGCCACTCTAAAGAGTTTTAAGGCTTTCCAGCAATGGAGAATATACATTCTCTAGGGACATTCAATCACATTTGTTGGTTTCCTCTCTTCACCACAGTACACTAAATTGATGCTGGTTGTTTTTGTTCTGAATGTAGACAAAATTCTTAGAAAGGCAAAATGAAACCAGACAACTAGGTACACTGATGCTATTTGAGAGACTTGTTTAGACAACAGAGGTTATTGAGGGCACCATCTTACACAGCTTGACCCAGAACCAAGGGCTCTGACTAGAATTAATAAATAAAAACTCATATGAATAGGCTCCAATTAATCGCATCATAGATTAGGCAGAATGCCTCAGAAGTGGAATGCTGGTGTTGAATGTGGTATGCCTTCTTAATAACAGAAAGAGAATTTTTCAGTGTGTGTGTCTTTTCGAATATCAGGCTGTTTAAAGAACCTGCCTGTTTATGTAATTATACCAAGTCTGTGTCCTTATTTAAGTAAGAAAGCCAATCTTTATTAAGAGATGCACATTGACATAGGAAGCTAAAATAAATCTAATCCTTATTAAATAACCAGGCTGAAAACACAGGAAGCCATGCTTATCCTCTGCTCTTGGAACAAAACCAAGATGTCTTCTCCTTCTGAAAGGATCAAGAAAAACTTCATCATTCTCACCACTTTTGCCATTCGTATGTCACCCTGTATTTGTTGATGAAAGCAAATTTTCTCAGTTTAAGAACTGGGAAACCAAAAACCTATATTGTTTGCAAGACTTTTTTTTTATAGGACAAAAACACAAATCAGGGGCTCAGATAAAGCAACAGCAGGGTACACAGCAGATGTGCAGAGGTAGCAGCCTCTGCCACCCTCCATAAGCATGCTGCTGAAAACCTAAAGGATTTCAGACTCTATCAGCACCTACCCAAGCATCTTGAACATGAATTGCATCACCATCACTTCCAGAACTTCTCATGACCAAGAATTATCCTATTCTTCCCTAAAACAATGTAATATATGCTGATATTGCATTCTTTTTGTACATGCTGAAATACATAGATCTATGATTATTTGTGACGCAGTAACTTTCTTAAACAAGCAGACTCCCAATGAGTTCACAAAACAGATGAGAATTGAACTGAAGGTTTCTTATTTCACACCTCAATTTAGCTTCTTTGTCACTTTGTTCAACTTCTCTTTAAAGTGGATTTATTCTCTAATCAATCCAGCTGCATCATTTCTGCCATTTAACAGGGTTAGAACTGAAGGGGATAAACCCTCCACTAAATTCTAACAATACACAAACAATATACTTTAGAAATTAGGAATGCAACTCTTCACTAATTATTTTTTAACTCGAAGAAAGCAATGAATAATTTTAGCAGTTGCCTTCCCACAGTGGGAAAGTGAAAACCACACAATTTTCAAAGCCTATTCACAATTTGGAACTAATTCTGTGGTGGTTTGTGCAGAAAACAGAATGTTCGGAATGAAAAGTGCTGTTTCCTACACAGAAAATGCTGTTTTCTGTGCAAAACAAAAACACCCAGTCCAGGATTCTTCTCACCAGGGTTTCTTGGCAAATTAAAAACATGTTTTGGACCAGTTTTCAAATATTTTGAGTATTATTTCCATCCCTATTAGAAAGGCATCCACAAGCAGAGAACCTGTGGTCCATACAGGAATGTGCCTGACTTTCATGAGACTTGCCTGAAATGGAAAAATTATACTTAGATCAATACAGTAAGATTTGTCCTGAAATTAATGAACATTGCATGAAAGTATGATTGAGTCTTCTGCCTTCGCAAATCTGATTTTGTCAGTAGATTTTCAGTAGATTTCTTGTCCAGTTGATTTTTTGACCAGTCAGAATTCTTGTACAGTACAGTCTCTTTATCCATTGAATCTTTACTGATTCTTTATTCAAGAATCCACAGCTTGAAAATACTTTCTTTTTAATTCCAAAAAGGAAACCTTGATTTTGCCATTTTATAAAAAGGACACCATTTTACTATGCCATTGTGTTTAATGGGACTTGAGCATCCACTAATTTTGGTATCAATGGTGGGTCCTAGCCCCTGCAGATACCACCGGCCCACTGTATGGATGGATGTGAAAGCTAATCAACCTATTTGAGATGTGATGTTGGAGAAGAGTTCTCAGGAGACTGTGGCTTGCTAAAAAGACAAATAATTGGATCCTAAAACAAATCAAGCCTGAACTCTCCCTAGAAGCCAAAATGACTAAAGTGAAGCTGTTGTACTTTAAAAGCATGATTCACTAGAGAAGACAATAATGGGAGGTAAAGTTGAAGGTAGCAGGAAAAGAGGAAGACCACATTACAAGTGGATAGATTCAATCAAGGAAGCCATGCCCCTGAGTCTGCGAGACCGCAACAGGGCTGTCAAGGATGGGGACATTTGGAGACAGTGGCATCACTAGGGTTGATGTGAAAGCAATATGGTAAACCCCAATATGGTAAACACATGTTGTCACCCTCAGATAGGCAGCCACTCTAGTGGAGACAACATGGGGAGAGAGCAGAAGGGGAGGTGGAAGTGGTAGAAGAAGTGGCAGCAGACAGAGAGGGGCACTCACCATCCCCTCTCCCCTTCCTGACCATCTCACCACCCTCCCCATTCCACCCAAGCTGCCTGACACACAACCCACTTACCTTCCTTTGCCTGCTGCAGCTACTGGTGCAAGTAGGCTGTTATCACCCAGCAGCCCCTTCCTGACTCCATCCTTAGCTCCAACCAGCTCAATGTGACTGCTACTTCTCCATGGCCTTGGCACTCTCCGCCAAGAGACCAAAGGCAGAGCACAAGCCCAAATGGGTGGGTGCTGGCAATTGTGGTGTTCTGCTGCTGCTGCCCAGCATCCAGCTGGGTGAGAATGGGAAGTGATGATGACAGGAAGGAGAGAAATCAGTGGTGCCACTGCTGCTGCTGCCAACCATCCAGAAGCCCTACCAAATATAGTAACACTGCACCCATCCCAGAAGCTGCAGGGAGCAGAGGACAAGACTGGATGTCACCTCCTGCCCCAAGGTGTCATGTAGTGTGGTCAGCACCCTCCAGCAACACCCCTTTTTGAAGATGTCTCATTCATAGGGTTGTCATAAGTGAAGGATGCCTTGAAGGAAGTTAATACACACAGATTTCCTCCCTACCAGCCAGCCATTGGCATAGACAACTTGGCTGCTATGAGAGATGTTTTGTTTTGTTTGTATTTAAAAGAGAAATTACTTGTGAAGTTTTGCCTAGGCTCTATTTTTATTTTTATTTTTATTTTTATTTTATTTTTATTTTATTTTTTTTATTTTTTATTTTTTTTTTATTTTTTTTTTTTTTTTGCCTGTTTGAGGCAAGATATATCTCCTGAAAAAAAGAATTTCTGGAATTTGTCATGGCATTTATTAGTATTGAATAATTAGATGACCAAACGTGCACTGCCAGTTGCTGCTCTGTAAATCTTGACAAATTTCATCCTTGCAGGAAGGAATGGATAATTTTACCATTTTTTCCTCATCACTGCAGGAAAGTAATTGAAAAGTGCATAGTTTTTGAAGACTGTTCACAGTTCAGGACTTATTTTGTGTAAAATTTGCAATTTTTTTGCTCAGAAAACACCATTTTTTGCACAGAAAGCAAGTTCACTACACAGAAAAAAACACTGTAAATATGTTATCATCTGCACAACATAAAATGTTATTTTGTACACAGGAAACCTGTATTAAAAATCCTTACATACATTTTTCATGCAAAAGAAGCCCTGAACTGCAAATATCATTGTCAGGATTTCCTGACATTCCAGCAATCAATTTTTCAACCATTTTCAAATATTCCTTCTATTCCTTGCTGTATGGCACATCTGTATTATATATATGAGAACAGCTGCACCTGCTTTGTATCTCTAATAGTATTTTTGGTGATTTACCAAATATAGTTGTCCAGAATCGGCCAAATAGTGATGTCTCATTGTTGGTGGATTTGTGTCACAAACTTCATAATTCACTTGCTATTAAAGCTGTCCAAGCCCAGCTGCATGGTTTTATTGGTGTCTAGAAATGAACATTGCTGGTCTTTCAAAAATGTTGCCAGAATATTCATATAACTGCTATTGTCTCTGAGGCAGCAAAGGCGTCTGGTCCAAATTCCATCTGTAACAAATGTAAATGCTTCTCGTGTTGGCTTCTTGATCTGGCTTGCAATCCAAATTGGGCTGCTAAATCCATAAATGACACTAGTTTCTCTTTGGGCGTAATCTCATACACATCTGCCTAGAATTTCACTCTAAATTCAGTGAGCTTCATTTCTTTAAATAGACATTAGTAGGATTAATACAAGCATCATTGCTACTGCACATATAACAAAAAGGAATATTTTCAGAGAGAGTTTTGAACCCAAGGAAAATGACTTTTGATAAGCAAGTCTATTGCTTTCACACATCAGCACTAACTGATCACTGTAAAGATATGAAATGCCTGTATCACCTGTTGCAGCCCCTTGAAAACCTAGGACAAGGGACATTATTTGCATCTTTCTGGATCCTATTACATTCAATCTCATTCCCATGTAAATATGCTTTATAACCCAAGACTTTAGTATCACTTTGTAGTGCATCTGAAGAAGTGGATTTATGTCCACACACAAAAAAAGCTCAAATAAAAAACAGTTTTTAGATTATACTGCATTCACTTCCCCCTGCAACTTCTCCCTTCCTCCTTTTTTTTAGAATTGCTGGAGTGTCTAGGCAACAATCTACATTTTATCCATGCTAAGTTGCCTTTTCATGGATAAATGGATCAGATGTAGTTTAAAATGCAGTCTTTTAAACAGTACTTCTTGTTTCTGATAGCTGGACTTCTATAAAGAGTAATTGTGCATTCAAATAACTGGATATGAGAGCATCAGTTCTTGGTAGTGTTAAAACACTACCTTGTTTGTGGGTGTCTTTTGTTTGAGCCTGTGCCCACAAAAAGGCAGTATGGTCAGAGTTGGATCTGAAGAATCTACCTTGGTTGTAATTCCCAGAAGGCCCCAGCTGTGGCTCTGGAATATGTAATACCAACAATACATGAAGACTGAAGTTTAGGATCTGGCTTTTCTTCTCCACTGGAGGACAGAGTTGCATACTCCTAACAACTTGTCCTACAGTCCATAAGCTGGCTTGTTGTTCTCAGAGGAGGTGGAGGATATTGTCTCATCTCCAGTGATGGAAGAAAACTCAACTCCTAGTCCAATTGGCTTCTGTAGGTGGAACTGTTGGAAGCCACCATCATGTCCCAGAACAGCCTTAGATCTTATGCTTGAGTGCAGCCTGGATCTCAGTCTGCTAGGTACTATGTACAATTATTCTCCAAGTGTGATACCTTTCACAGGTGAAAGGGAACTATCCACACACCTATAAGGGAGACAGGAGCAAGCTTGAGGAAATAGTTTGGGTTGCATCTACATTGCAGAATTAATGCAGTTTGGCACCACTTTAATATCCATGGTTCAATACTATGGAATTCTAGGATTTATAGTTTTGTGAGATATTTAGCCTACTTTGTCAGAGAGCTTGGGTGCCACAACTACAACTCCCTGGATTCCGTAGGATGGAGCCATGACAGTTAAAGCTGTGTCAAACTGCATTAATTCTGCAGTCTGGTAGTAGCCTAGATTTGCAAGAATAGTTTTAAAAATGGGGGGTGGGGTTATGTGTGTCCCAGCTTACAGCCTTCTAGTCTTTCTTCTCATAATACTGCAAAAGCCACAGGCCTCACTGCCAAATACAGTAACAGATACCATATGATTCAAAAGTCACATTGTCAATGTAATTATTTTTTCCTTAAATGAAGCTTTTCGGAAAGCAAGCCATCTTTTTAAGCATGTGTTAGGCTGGATTTGGGGGATATGTAACCCTCTTAATGTTGGACTGCAGTTCTCCTATAATCCCTCCCCATTGGCTATGATGGATGCAAAAATCAAACAACCATTAGAGGGCTCTGTGGTCCCTATAGACGCATTGAACTCAGTGGCACTTAGGTTTAAAATAAATCTGTGTTGAATAAGCCTTCTATGTATGCAGGGTATAAGACTAGATTATTTTTACCGAACAGTAAAGTTTTAAAAATGTAACAATGAAAGTATGTAAAAATGTTATTTATGTGAAGAACCAGAAAGCATTCTATTGTAATTTTTAAAACCATTGTGTATAGATTCATTCACAATTCTTGATTCAGAGTCAAGTTGGATTCAAATCCCTTCAATGATGACTCGGACTACATAAATGCTGCACTGACTCGACTCGACTCAACTTGTGACTTGTATTTTTATTTACCAACTTGATATTCCTGAGTTTGGAAGCTGGCACTGAAGCTTTCTCGGCAGCCTGTCTTCACTGCAAATAGTACAGTCTTTCTAAAGTTGTTTTTTTCCTAAGAACAGTAGACTTTTTTCATAAGAGCAGCAGCTAAGACTTGTCCCAGTGCTCAGGGTATACTTGTTTCTTAGTGGGGAAAAGGACAGCAAACATGTTAGGCAATGAACTGCTTGAGGCATACTCTTCAGCCTGACTTTGCTGGATATTGCATGAGCCTCGAAAACTAGCTGTAGAGAGATCATTCTTTACCTCAAGCAGCCCACTGCCTAACACATTTGCTGTACTTTTCCCCTCCAAAAACCAAACATGCTCCAAGCTCTGGACAAGTCTTGGCTGCTGCTCTTAAGAAAAAATACCGGTAACTTTAGAAGGATCCAGCCTATCCTCCCATTTCTAGCCTCCAAACTTTGTGGACATCTTATTGTTTTTTTAATTTTTGAAACTCCACTCCCCCCCCCCCCATACACCCCATTTCCTTTTTTAAAAAGTTGGCTCTCAGACTTGAGACTTGATTTGAAAATATCATGCAAGGACTTGATGACTTGAAGGTAGACTTGACTTGAGACTCAGAGTAAAAGTCTTAAATATATCACTGATGGGAGGATAACTGGAAAGAAGCCAGCCTAGTTTCTTGTGACAGGGAGCTCCACAGCTTGGAATGCTGCAAATTACTAATATTTTCTCCAAGTGTGTTGCAACAATTTATTTTGCATTTGTAAAAATTAGTAACATAATATACCTTTTAAAAGTAACTGCATCTATTACAGGTAATCAAAACTTCTCTTCCTTTTACCCCATAAACCTATACCCAACAAAAATAAGGAGAAGGACAGGTTGCTTACCTGTAACAGTATTTATTTGAGTGATCATCTGCAAATTCACACAAATGGGTTATCTCTGCACCTGCACAGCAAACTTCGGAGCCTTCCTAGAGCTATTAGAGGTGTTTTGGCGGTAGCCCCACCCACTCTCCGTTTGCCTTATTGGCTGTTTCCCACCTAAATCCTCAGTTCCATGGATGCCAAAGCAGCAGCCCAGGATTGAAGGAGAGGCAGGGCACCATTCTGAGGGGAGGATGGGTGGGATTTGTGTGAATTCGCAGATGACCACTCGAAAATATACTGTTACAGGTAAGCAACCTGTTCTTCTTCTTCGTGGTCTCTGCGAATCACACAAATGGGTTAACTGTCAAGCTTTGGTCAATGGAGGAGGGAGTGCCATGCCACATAAGACGGCACATTGCCTCAAACAAAATCACCCTTTTAGAGTCTGAGCCCCAGGCATGTAAATATAGGGGCAACAGTCCCGCTAATATGACTCTACATGAGTCAAGCTGAAATTCCAATACCAAGACATAGTGGAAACAGTCACCAATGCAGGTGAGAACATGCCCAGTGGCAGAAAAAACAGGCTTGCCAGCTAACCCATACATTGCACAGTCTGTTGATAGTCCTTGATGGTCTTTGATAACAAGGGATATGGCTAAAGTCAAGGGAGAATCTCTGACCTAGACAGCACAGGTTTGTTAGCAATGGAAATTATGCCAAAGCTATTCAGTAGGTAGTGAAAGAAGTTCATTACTGCAAGTGGGCAAGTGCAACAAGAAGGAAGGTATACAGACTCTGTCTGCTCCAGGAGATGAATGGAAACCAATGCAAAGGGCAATAGACTTGCAACAATGTGAGGCTGTCCAGGTCATGACATTGGCAATCAGGAAAAAGGGGATTTACCAAACCCTCAAATTTAAAGATGTGTCAAAGGGAATCTTTCAAGTGGAAAAAGGGGCAGTGACCTGATAAGCCTCTAAGCCATTGTTTGAAGATTATGGCATTAACAGACAATGCCTAGAAAGCTAAACAATCTAGGGCTAAGTGTTCACATAGAATGCGAAATAGACCATCTATGCTCAGCAATAAGATGGTTGGGCATCACCAACAAAATCGGCAGAAACAAGGGCCCTTATCACAAATGGGCAGTAGGATGTCTGGATAGTCCATTCGTACAGAGAGAGTCTAATGGCAAAGTAACAATTTCTGGAATAGTGGTGGACATCAGAAAAGAGGAATAGTACCTCATCTAGTCATAGGGCCTTATCACATGGGGCCTAAAGCAGAGCTAATCCAAAGGGTATCCGAAGCTAATACATATTATCTCCCCGTGTTTACACACGACGTTGCACCGAAACTAGACAGAAACCGGAGCTAATCTGTAACGAAGGGAGAATTTTTGACATTCGGTTTTTCGGGGAAGTACAGCTGAGCCTTCGTATTCATTGCGCAATGGCCGCGCAGGCGAAATACATCTGAGCGCGCGATCCGTATTGTGAAGGGGTTTCCCGTCACTGCTTGCGTCACTACCCAAGGTTCCTCGCGCTATTTCCCATGGATCTGTGAGGAGGCATCATCTGACGTGTACTTCCTGTTTTGATCGGCCAACAAACGGAATGGGTAAACATGTTGTTCTCTGCTGTGAAGGCGGTCTAGGTTTATATTTGGATAAGTGGCGCCGCGCAATAAGGATTTGTGGCCGGGGAGAGCAATCTCCATCTGGGGGTGGGGGGGAGAATATTTGGGCTGGGGGCAATATTCCATAGCCTTTTGTTGGTATGAATTCGTTGTGACGAGGGGGGGCTGGTGAAAAGATGTTTTTAATCTGATGCTTCTCTTTTCTCAGGTGTGGATCACTCACTGACAGCAACATCCCTGAGGGTCGTTTTACCTGGTCGTCAGTTCTCTTGATGTGTGAGTGCCAATTTGATTACATTTATACAATTTATTCATGGCACTCCCTCTCCGCACCCTTCCTTGGGCGGTGCACACCCACTGACATATGCACGTTGAGAGGTTGGAGAATGCTGTATTTATACATTGGTTGGTGGGTAGATAGATGGATTGCTGGCTAGATAGATAGATAGAAAGATCGGTAGATAGATGGATAGATAGATAGATAGATAGATGGAAAGGAAGTTGGATTGATAGGTTGGTAGGTAGATAGATAGGTGGATAGGTAGATCGATAGAGAAGATAGATAGTTGGTAAGGAAGATGGATTGATAGGAAGGTAGATAGATAGATAGATGGATAGATAGATAGATAGATAGATAGATGGAGAGAGAAAGAGAGAGATGGATGGATGGATAGATATGGATAGATAGATAGATAGATAGATAGATAGATAGATAGATAGCAAGCTAGATAGATGGATAGGTCGGTACATAGATAGATGGATACATGCTTAGATGGATAGGTAGATGGATGGATAGGTAGGTGGATAGATGGATAGATAGATAGACTGACGGATAGGTAGATAGATAGATGGATGGATGGATGGATGGATGGATGGATAGATAGATAGACGGATATGTAGATAGATAGATAGATAGATAGATGATAGATAGATAGATAGATAGGCGGATAGGTAGGTAGGTAGATAGATAGGTCGATAGACGGATAGGTTGGTGGATAGGTAGGTAGACGGGCAGAGTGATGGTCAAATGGTACCTATCCAGATAATGCGTAGACTCGTGGGGCCTAAAGGCCTTCAGGTCCACAGCCCTTCCATGATGGTACTCCCCATCGACCCATCCCCGGGAGATGTCCAACCTGTCCCTGCTTATAGACCTCCAGGGAAGGGGACTCTGAGGCCTTGCGATCCAGTGTCAGAAATTTCCTTCAGATGTCGAGGTGGGATCTGTTATCAGGCAGCTGTTGTCCATGGCTTTGGTGAGGTACTTTTTTTTCTCTACAAATCGAGATCCCTTCGAATTGTTCAGTCCAGGTTACATATAAATAGTAACGTTCCACCTCCTCTTCTCAACAATTACCATGAACTGCTCCCTTGGTTACTCCAATTTTACCTTGAAATAGAGGGTCTTTTGACTTTTACCATAAGTGGTTGGGCAACGGTGCACTTGCTCAACACCTTTGGGAAATTTATGTTCCCCGGGATTTGGCAAAGATCTCTTGTTTGACACTGTATATTTCTGGAGGGTGGGTGGATACATAGATAGAATAATAGATAAATAGATATCTAGCTATATAGAAGGGAAGATAGATACATAGGTAGCAATATAGATGGAAAGAGAGATAGATAGTTAGACAGATAGATGGATAGGCCATTTCCTCCTCCTCCTGGCGGGGGGGGGGACAACCTCTGCCCTTGCAGCCCTTTCCTCCACACGCCCCCTTGCTTCAGCAAATGCAGGTGCTGCTAAGATAAGATACACAACATGAATTAGTGATGGTGGACAGATGTAACAAAACACTAAAAATATATAGAACAAACTATTCATAATACAGTTTGCTTTTGTTGCTTGGCTTACCTGCCGGCCTTATTGCTCTTCTCTCATCGGGCCTCCCTGCTTGCTCCCAAAGGTTGAACATTTCTTCATAGAATGCTGGCCTGGCTTCTGGGGGAGGATGGCCATGGAATATCCGCCTGGCCCTGTAGAAAGCATTCCGCAGAACCTTGAGTTTGGATCGAATCTGTGCCAAGGATCTGCGGAATCCCCTACGGGCAAGCCTTCTGCGGATCTCCATATATGCTGCCCTATTAGGGTGGCAGCTAGACCCCATCAGTAGCTCTAGGTTGGGGCTGCGGGCTATTATGTGCAGCATTGCCCGAACCTCCTCTGTAATCCAGACCTGCCACCTGCTCGGCATTATTGCTGTACGCCTTCCCTTTGCAAACATTAACTTCCTGCTCCAACAGGGGTCGCCAGAGCGGAAGTTACACCACTGCGCATGCGCGAGAAAAACGGCAGATCGCCATTACACAGAGCACGCGGGCGAGACTTGAGGTGCTTGTTGTTTGGGCGGAAAAGAAATCCTAGGGCAGGGTGCACTGCTTGGCTGATCGCCTTGGCTTTTCCTTCGTTATAGAGCCTCGGTGACCATAGCGCCATAAGCGCCGAAGCATTTCGGTGTGTGTTCATTTTACCAGAGGAAGAGCTATCCTAGGGCAGGGTGCACCGCTTGGCCGAGCGCCTTGCCTTTTCCTTGGCTATCTCGCATCAGTCACCATAGCGCCTTTAGCTCTCCAGCACCTCGTTCTGCCTTCATATTTTAGGTTTTATTTGGGCACTTTTGTAACTTATCATTTATAAATGGCTTCCTTCGCGCCTGAGGACAGCCAGAGAAAGCAGGCAAGGGGGGTCGTCTGGACCCACACAGAGATCTTAGAACTGCTGGCTGTGTGGGGTGATGAGAGGATCCAAAGGGAACTATATGCCAACCACAGAAACCACAATATATATGCTGAGTTGTCCGCGAAGCTCAGGGAAAAGGGAATCCACAGATCGGTGCCCGAAATTCGAAATAAATGCAAATCCATGAAATCTGATTACTCAAAGGTGAACAACCACAACAAAATTAGTGGCAACTCGCCAGCTACTTGTCCTTTCTATCATGAGCTGGACAAATTTTTGAGGCACGACCGGTCGGTGTTCCCCAAAAGGATATCTAAAAGCCTTAATGTGGTCAGAAAAGGCACCGGTGGCCCCAGCCAGCAGTTAGCATCGCAGGCTCCAGCACCATCCCAGCAGCAGGAACCATGCACGACCACTGCTGTCACTGTGGAAGGTAGGTCTAACTTTTGGGGTCTTCAAAGGGCCCTGGCCATGTGGGGAGGGTTGCTCCATATGGCTCACAGTCATGCATATGTTCCCAAGGCCCTTTCTACCTTTTGGGGTCTTCAAAGGGCCTTGGCCATGTGGGGAGGGTTGCTCCATATGGCTCACAGTCATGCATATGTTCCCAAGGCCCTTTCTACCTTTTGGGGTCCTCAAAGGGCCTTGGCCATGTGGGGAGGGTTGCTCCATATGGCTCACAGTCATGCATATGTTCCCAAGGCCCTTTCTACCTTTTGGGGTCCTCAAAGGGCCTTGGCCATGTGGGGAGGGTTGCTCCATATGGCTCACAGTCATGCATATGTTCCCAAGGCCCTTTCTACCTTTTGGGGTCTTCAAAGGGCCTTGGCCATGTGGGGAGGGTTGCTCCATATGGCTCACAGTCATGCATATGTTCCCAAGGCCCTTTCTACCTTTTGGGGTCCTCAAAGGGCCTTGGCCATGTGGGGAGGGTTGCTCCATATGGCTCACAGTCATGCATATGTTCCCAAGGCCCTTTCTACCTTTTGGGGTCCTCAAAGGGCCTTGGCCATGTGGGGAGGGTTGCTCCATATGGCTCACAGTCATGCATATGTTCCCAAGGCCCTTTCTACCTTTTGGGGTCCTCAAAGGGCCTTGGCCATGTGGGGAGGGTTGCTCCATATGGCTCACAGTCATGCATATGTTCCCAAGGCCCTTCCTGTTATTTGCAGCCTCTTAGTATGGAATCCTAGGATTTTGGAACACTACTCTGGCCCTTGCTGATGCTAAGTCATCATCCAATTCTGAATCCACTATGCCACACTACTAGCCAATTACAATGAAATCATGGGATGCCAATTGTATTAA